>LR990636.1:11149959-12624841 GCA_905147815.2 Phalera bucephala | reverse complement strand
ATAACATTAAGGTGTGAACCTTGGGGTGTCCCGGGGAGCTTTAATTATCTGGACGATCTAGAGCTTTTATTATGACGGACGATTTACCGCAGTGGTTAAGAGCTTAAGCCGCTCCGCCCAGTGTGTCTAACAGTCGCGGGTTCGATTCCCGCACGGGACAAATCTTTGTGTGATCCACAATTATTTGTTTCGGTGTAGGTATTTGTGTATGTAAAAATTCATGTTTGTAAACGCACCCGTAACACAGGAAATAATCCCAGTGTGCGGCTTCGTTAATTTAAAAAAATCTTCGAACCCAAATCTAATTTAATTAGACAGAAAAGAAAACAGAAGGATTACAAAAACATAGATACGACTTTCTTCCTTTGCATTTGACACAAAAAATTGGAAGATCAGACATTTTCTATGAAGGAGACTAGGATAAGCCCAGTGGTAAAGCACCACGGATACAAAATAAATCTTAACAGGGCCTGTTTGTGAGCCTCATGGTTGATTCCAATAATCCAGCCAAAACGCTTAAATAAACAGGAATCATTCCAAGTCTCTACAATATATATTTGTGTGCGGGCGTGTATGAGACAATTATGAGAGTGTAGATAGCGAAAATCGTCTGTAAGGGAGGAACCTCTTGGAACTGTACCAGGTCGTCTGTCATTGGCTGAATGTAGTTTTGTTCCCGGCGGAATTAAAGGCTTTCTGTCTACCCTGCGAGACATGGAAAACCATACGGTCATTTGTTTGTCGTTGTTTTTTTTTGAAAACGAAGTCCCTCACTGTCTGTTATTCCAGTCGTGAGTGCATTTGCAAACATGAAATTCACATACACAAACACTCAGACCCAAACAAATATAAGTAGGTCACATAAAAAGATTTGTCCCATGCGGGATCGAACCTGCAACTTCTTGATTTAGTAGGCGGAGCGGCTAAAGCTCCTAACCACTGGACCAAGCCGTCCTTTACTGTAATCACTGAAAAAAAAACGCACTTATATATCTATATCATCACGCCAGATCCCTTGCGGGGTAGGCAGAGAGTACAGAGTTCCAACCGGTTTCCTTACATAGCTATCTGGCTTCTTCCAGTCTCATAGTTCGTCTCATACATGCTCGCCGGTTACGGAGACTCTTGACTTGTCCCTCAGATTTGGTCATGGTAAGATAGTCTAAGTCGTCCCTGGTACCTACATCCTTCTACTTTCGCAAATATATATATATATATATTATTATGATGCCAGATCCTTACGGCGTAGGCAGAGAACAATGACAATGATAGTGCAAAAATAACAACCATATATGTCAAAAGAACGTTTAATTCTTTGAAACAAACAAAAAAAATATCATATTGCCTTAATGGTGAAGAAAAACATCGTGAGGAAACCCGCATGGGCATGTTGAGCCTAAAAGTTTCTCGAAGGTGTATGAAGTTGCCAACCCGCACTGGACCAGCGTGGTAGACTATGGCCTAAACCTCTCAGTTTGAAAGGAGGCCCGTGCCTAACGGTGGGACAGTTTCTGAACTTCCTAAACAATGAGTGAAACCCAATAGTAAGTCAGTTCGCGTGTACGTACGAGCTGAAACGCTCACTCACACCATAGGTAGATATCGGCCGCTATTTCACAATATACCTCATTCGAGAGAAGTCTTTTTCGTAGTGAGAAAATAAAATGATGATGAAACCATTAAAAGCGTGTACAGTGCCCGTACATGACACTGGCATAGGGGCGGTGTAAAATTAGGGTTATCGTTTTGTAAAATTGTCCTACTTCATTTTTTTTATTTTAAAAAAACGTACCCTCGCCCTATTGAATTTACATGAAAATTGATATACATAAATACCCAGACGGGAACGAATAATTGGGGATCACACAAAGATTTGTCCCGTGCGGGAATCGAACCCGCGACTATTAGACACAGTAGGCAGCTTAAGCTTTCAACCACTGCGCTAAATCGTCCACTTCCAGAAAAATATTTCAACTGGTGGGTCCGCACTGTTACTAATTAAATAATTTTAAATTAAAAAAGACCTTTTTAAAAACAAGCTTTTATAGCAAAAACATAACGAAGATATCTTGCTTAATTGAGAAGTTCCCATAATTTCTTTCCAGCTTCATTATCAGTACCTGGACACCATCCGGGTCTAATGTACTCGTCAAGACAAATCTAACGAGCCCAAACACAGCGGGGTTATATTGAGTAATTGGGTGGTTCCATTGGCCACCTTTCGGCTTTATCATCAGACCTTGAACACTATCTGGTCGTATAGTACTTGTCAATATTAATATACCTAAACACAGGTAGGTTACGTTGTATAATGCACATATTCCTATGGCCACCTTCCGACTCCATCATCAGACTAGCTCCATGGTACCATAATATTGCATTGTCATCGACTTTACATACGTATGCCAAATTTCAGCTTCATCGGATGCCCGCAAGTTCTTGAAAAACGGATCACAAGATTTTAACCAGACAGACAGGCATACGAACATTGCAAGTTAAATAAAAGCTTTTAAAAAAGAATTTGGGTAAATTTTACAGCAAACGACAACTTCTCGACTGTCATGAAGTGACATTTCACTTAATGATAGCGTTAGATCAAAAGTCCCGCACTCGGAAAATGAAAGCTCTGAAGACATTATGATGGTGGTCATGAATACATGCAAAGCTCTCCAGGTAAAGCTAGATCCCAGTGAAATCAGGGATACCTATCGTTTACCGGGTAAACCCGAGTCAAATAGGCCTATAATTACAGAATTTATGACTGTTCCAAAGAAAAATATGGTCCTGAAGAGTGTTAAAAATTACAATAAAAACCACTTTGTGTCCAACAAACTAAACACGGCGACAATTGGTCTACAAGGAAACCGCTCACCTATATACGTTGCGGAATACTTGCCTCAAACATTGCGTAAACTTTTTCACCAAGGAAGGGCTTTTGCGAAATCACATAATTACAAACATTGCTGGTCTACGAATGGGCGAATTTTTCTACGCAGGACTGATGGAGATAAACACATCCTGATCAAATCAAGTGAATGTTTTTCCGCGCTGCTCCAAAAGACTTGAACGATCCTTGTTTTTGTTTTCATTTAATATTTGTCAAACTGTCTCGTCATCAAAATTATTACATTACAATTTACTTTGCATGTTTATAAGTTATTTTTTGTCTCTCTATATTAAATTACATGTAATGTCACTATATATTAATCATATTTTTAGTTACGTTTTTCTTACACAAATGTCTAAAACCAGATATTACAGCAACATACATGTTGTAATATATAATCTAACTTATCAATTGTCATACTCTGGGTGCCTTATACAATACACTCAGCTACTTTCCCACATTTAAGACACACACAATAACTCTCTACATCTTACAGATTTACACATTCATTACACAATTTTAGTGAAAACTAGGTATAATATACTAATTTTAATCTATAAAGCTCTCATTCACATATTACATTTTCTATGTGTACTGAAATTACTCCCTATTCCTTGTCACCATTGCCGCATTCAATTTTCTCCTGGTACCTTGCACTTACCAGCAATTAACTTTTTCCGTAGTTGCGTATTTGTGTTCTCTTGTTTCGTTTTCATTTACAAATGGCTAACTTAGTGGATATACAAAACGATATTGACTGGCTCAGTGTCTCCAAATCATTCAAATGCAAACCACAAAATTGTTTGCAATACATTCATAATCCCTCTGGAGGATTAAAAATTATTCACCTTAACATACGCAGTATCTGTAAGAATTTTGACGAAGTTCCCGTTCTTATGCATCAAATTGGCTTCCAATGTGACATCTTAGTATTAACCGAATGCTGGTTACGCAAAATTTCTCTTATGCCCGTGCTCGAGGGCTTTATATCCTTTTACACAAAAAATTCTAAAAACCAAAACGATGGTTTTGCAATTTATATCAAAACAACTGTTAAATGCAACGTTTCTGAGCCTCATTCCGAAGGCGTCAATCATTAATCTGCTATATCGGTAATGAGATCACACTTATTATTTTTTACCGTTCGCCTTCTTATAAAGACACCCACACTTTCATTGATAGCTTAAACAATGTTCTTTCAGCATCGACTAACACGGTCATCTTAATGGGAGATATTAACATTGACATCAAGAATGGTAACCTAGACAATCGTTCTGATGAATACTTAAACTGTGCGGCTTCACACGGGCTCCTCCCAGCTCATCTATTTCCCACTCGTATTAACAACTGTCTAGATCATATTCTATTAAAAACTAACTTGCCAGCTACAACCCTTGTCATTGAGACCGCGATCACCGATCACTTACTCTTGTTACTTTTTCTTGAATCCTATAACCCAAAATCGGGCGTGGTAAGTACTAAGTACAAAATCGACCATAGTTCTGTCATAAATTCTATAGAATGTACTGAATGGTCCCCCATAGAAACAATTACTGACCCCAATGAGGCCGTTAATACATTTGTGAATAACCTTTCCTCTATCATTAATCAAAATACGCTAATTTGCACTGTACCTAAAAAACTAAGAATCTTGAAACCCTGGATTACCCCTGGCCTTCTGCGCTGCATACGCCACCGTGATCGTATGCACGCAAAATTAAAAAACACCAGAAACGATGATATACTTAAAATTAGTTATACCCGCTATCGTAACTACTGCAATTCTCTGCTTCGTAAGCTCAAGAGTGCGTATGAGAAACAGGAATTTGCTAAAGCAAAGAATAACATTAAAGCCACTTGGGACGTAAATAAAAAAATTCTCCGATATGCATACCCAACCTCAGTTATCTTCTGATCTTCTAAGCCTACACAGCTCCCCAGTCTCTTCCCTCAATTTTATAAATAGGTACTTTGCGACTATCGGTGAAAACCTTGCCGATAATATTTCACCATTTCCTCACCCTACTAGAACCTTCCACATTAGTCACTCTAGCTCTATGGTGATCATGGAAGCTACTGAGTATGAAGTCGACTCAATAATCTTGGGTTTAAAGTCGAATTGTTCTGTTGGTTGGGACGGTATACCGGCTTCTATAATTAAGGCCTCGCGTCATGTTTTAACTCCAATCATTACACGTATCTGTAATCTATGTATCTCTAGTGGGGTTTTTCCCAAAGCGTTTAAAAAGGGTATAGTTCATCCAATTTTTAAGGCCGGTTCCAAAGCAGATGTCAGTAACTATAGGCCTATCTCTGTCCTTTCTACATTTTCAAAGATCTTAGACCGTCTATTAAGTAAAAGTCTTATAAGCTACCTTGATAGACACAAGAATATCGCCGAAAGCCAATTTGGCTTCCGACCTGGGGTTAGCACTGAAAATGCTACACTGGCCTTGACTGATCATGTGGTTAAGACACTGGATGCAAAGCAAAAATGCCTTGGAATCTTCCTTGATCTAAGTAAGGCTTTCGATACCGTCTCTGCCCCAATTTTACTTACTAAGATGGAGCACATAGGCATTCGAGGCATACTCTTAATAATATTTGCCGACTATCTTCAAGACCGTTCCCAGATGGTAAAGATTGACAATCATATCAGTGATGAAATACCTATCTCCTACGGTGTTCCCCAAGGTAGCATACTAGGTCCAACGCTATTCTTACTCTATATCAACGACCTCTGTAGTCTCTCCATAGATAAGTGTAAAATTTTTACCTACGCAGATGACACCGCACTACTAATTGATGGACCCGATTGGCGTCAAACCTATAATAACGCAGAAGTTGCATTATCTGGCGTCATGAAGTGGTTAGCCTATAATCTTCTCACCCTGAATCCTAATAAAACTGTCCATGTTCCTTTTAGCATTAGATCCAATCTTTGCCCACCTCATTCCTACGTCTTAAAGGGCCATTCATGTACGTCATCTGCTCAATGTAGCTGTCCAATAATTGAGAGAACAACTAGTGTCAAATACCTAGGGGTAAACATTGATCAGCACTTAAATTGGCATAAACATATTGACTCGCTAGTGGTTCGATTACGTAAAATTACCTACATATTCCAAAAAATAACGTATAGTAGCTGATCGCAAAACCTAAGATCTAATTTACTGCTCTCTTTGCCAATCCTTATTGTCGTATTGCATTGCTGTCTGGGGCGGCGTGTCCAAAAGCGAATTCTTTAGACTAGAACGTGCTCAACGGGCGGTCCTGAAGGTAATGTCTTCGAAACCAATTAGGTACCCTACAGTTCAACTCTACTCTGAGTGCACTTTTGTTGACAGTAAGACAACTCTACATTGTATTAACTACTCTTCGCAAATATTCCACACGCCCTGCAGTCCAGCCTTCAGGCAGAATCAAATACAGGGTATTTCCCCTGAAGTCGCATCGTACAGCTTTCGCTAGGCGCCAGTATCCTATTTCCAGTCCACATCTATATAATACCCTAAATAAACATTTAAACATATTTAATGTCACAAACAAATTCAAACTTAAATTAAAATTAACAACTTATCTTAAATCACTCACTTATGACGAGACTGAGGATTTAGTTTCGCGTACTTTAGGCGCCTAGTGATCGCATAGATTGTGTATAAGGCTATCAAACACTTTCACTTACCCCTTCATACAACATAAACCATAATAAACACATACTCTACACACATAATACATTCCCTACATAAAATTACACGACTCACAGCCACTCACACCTCACTACAAATTACACATAATACTCTCACTCCTCTTTTTCTGCTCACACACACTTGCGTATTTTCCCCTCGATACCATATGTAATATAGGCCTTCAAAGTTTATATTATTGATTCTTATATATATATATACATATATATATTACCTAATAAATTTTTTATTTTTTTTTCTCTCTTTAATTGTCTATTTTAGCACCAGGCTCTCAAGTGACATTGTAACGGTTGTTTCACTGACTCCTAAGATACAGGTTTATACACCTAGTTTAGGAGACAGGGTTCCAATTATATCCTATGCTTATAGCCTACTGTTTTTTTTTTATTTAATGTGTCCATTTTAGTGTAAACATTAGGTTTAATTTTTTTTGGTATAATTTCTTATAAAATATATATAAAAATATAAAATACAAATATTCTTATATATAGTATAAAAAAAATGTGCTCCACCGACAGCAAGGTCTACGACCCAAGCTACCGGTGGTCAGGCCTCCAAAGAGAGAAACCTCCTCACAATGCGTGCCGTGTCCAACATTACTGCCTTCTGTATCAGGCCCTTCACCCAACTGCCTAGCGAGAGCTTCTCAAGGTGATTATCGAAGCTTTTCGCTATAAGGCCGTTGACTGAAACGACCATCGGAATAATGATAGTTGAATCAACATTCCACATGACGGTAACCTCATGGGCCAGGGCCAAATATTTAGATAATTTTTCTTTTTCGGCCTTCACAAGGTTCTCATCATGCGGAATGGTGACATCAACGAGCATTACACGACGCATCGATCGATCTATTATCACGATATCAGGTTTATTGGCTACAATAGTCCTATCCGTGATAATAGATTGATCCCAGTAGAGCGTGATATGACCACTTTCGAGAACTGAAAGAGGCTGGTACTGGTAATACGGTACTTCAGAGTCCACAAGGCCATATTTAAGAGCAAGTTGCTGATGGATAATCCTAGCCACTTGGTTGTGTCTGTGCAAGTACTCTCCGTTAGCAAGACGAGAACAACCGGAAACTGCATGTCTAATAGTCTCACCGGGACGGTGGCATGCCCGACAAATGTCAACCGTGCCGTCCTTTAGGATGTACTTCCGGTAGTTGTTCGTCATGATAACTTCGTCCATAATTGCAATGACAAACCTTCAGTTTCCCCAAGAAGGTTGCTGAAGCGTAGCCAGGTCACGGAAGCGAGCTGGTTCACATCAGGCCCTGTAAGAGCCCGATAGAACCGTCCGTATAGCTCCTTGCCCATCCATATGGCTGTGCGGTCCGAAATACTTAATACCTGGGGCCTTCGCCAGTTCCCGCTTGCCAAGGAAAGCGGAGTAAGACCTCTATCGATTGCGGCAACATCTCGATACATCACCACGGATACACTCAAAAAGTACTGTCTGAGATTGCACACCTCGCGGTTGTGTAGTGTCTTAGCGTTTAAAAACCCACGACCACCGCACTTCCGCGGGATGTACAACCTCATAACAGACGACCGCGGGTGATGCATACGATACGCTGTCAGCAATCGACGGACCTTTCTATCCAGGGCATCCAGTTCAGACTGAGTCCACCTTATTATGCCAAAAGAGTATGTAAGAACAGGCATGACTTAACCATTGAAAGCTCGGACCTTATTTCCACCTGATAGAAGGCTTTTTAACACTTTTATCAGGCGGGCAAAGAACCGATCTTTCAATGATTGTTTCATATCCTGTTCAGCTATACTTAAGGCTTGTGACATACCAAGATACTTGTAGGAATCCATTTCAGAGAGAGACCTGAGGGATATATATTTGCAGAGAGCTGTAGATTAAAAGAATCTTCAACTCTTCCTCTTTGTACATGGATGACCGCGCACTTGTCTACTCCAAACTCCATTCCGATGTCGTTGCTAAAATTGCCGGTTATTTTGAGCAACTCCATCAGGTCTGTTTTCTTCGAAGCGTACAACTTGAGGTCATCCATGTACAGTAGATGAGATATAGGCTCACTGTCCCTCCGCAAATGGTAACCTAGATTTGAATCCTTAAGTTAGCACTTAATGGATTCAAAGCTAAGCAGAACCACAACGGACTCAAACTGTCGCCCTGAAAGATACCCCTGCTTATCTTTATCAAGTCCGACGAACCAGAAAGGCCTCCACATCCTGGGTGACGAAGAACTGTGGTCCACTGCCTCATACACGAACCGAGGAAAGATCCATAGCGCCGGGTGTACTCTGTACAGCTCTAGCACCCTCCCCAGCCATGTATGAGGCACCGAATCATAGGCCTTCTCATAGTCAATCCAGGCCTTGGAGACATTCTTTCTGGATCGTCGCACCTGTTGGCAAATGTCAATATCAATGAGGAGCAAATCCTTTGTACCCTGGGACCCCCCCTTACAACCATTCTGAGTAGGCGATAGAATATGCTGTGCCTTAAGGTGATTATTGATTTTTATTCTCAGAATGGATGTAAGGAGTTTATAGACCGTAGGTAGACATGTAATCGGTCTATAATTTGTAGGTTCCGAAGTACTGCCAGATTTGTGAATCAAGTGAGTGACACCCAATGTCATAAAGCTAGGGAGCGATCCCAATTGAAGAGCTTCTTGGAATTGAGTCGCTAGACGAGAATGTGAGCCTTGGAGCCTCTTTAGCCAGAATGCGTGCAGTCCATCCTGCCCCGGACTTTTCCAGTGCGGCGCCGCACGAACCGCACAGGCCAGATCTTCACGGCTTATGACTACGGGCTCCATTTCCTGAATGGGCCCACAGGATCGTCTAACAACATCAAACCATTCGCCCTCGGAGTGACTGACGGGCACTGACCAAATTGTACGCCAAAACTCGGCAATCACGGCTGCATTTGGCAAGTGCACGTCAGTCACTCTTTCTTGGGCCTCCTTTTTATTATTATTATTAATTTCGGCCGCAGGCCAAAAGATCCTTGTATTACAGTATGCACAATGATTTTTTATACATCCATGTATCTGAAAAACTGGCCATAAACAAGAGCACAAGAAGATATGGATGTAGTCTTATTTAGAATTAGTTCGATCCAACCACAGCCAATGTGAGGGCTATTAAAATGCTACAATTTGCTAAAACTACCATAGTAAAAAGATCTGAGATCCTTGATAGCTTAAAACTAATATCTATAGTTGCTAGCTACGAGTAGATCTATCTATCTATATCATTACGCCAGATTCCTTGCGGGGTAAGCAGAGAGTACAGAGTTCCAACAGGTTCTTTCCTTACATACCTCCCTGGCTTCCTACACTCTCATAGTTCGTCTCATACACGCTCGCCGGTTACGAAGATTCTTGCCCTATAAGATTCTTGATTTGTAGGTATACATGCATACAATACCAAACGCGGCCATTTTACAAGCTTTTATTTAACTTAAGTACGAGTAATTTTCGTACGTCTGTTTGTCTTTCCGGTTCAAATCTTGTAGTCTATTTTTCAAGCACTTGCAGGTGTTCGATTGAGCGATTTGGCATAATAATAATAATATCAACGTAGGAAGATAATGCGGTCCTACGTCAATATATTCCAGGGGTGGAAGTGTTAAAGGGCATAACGCCGCGAGTAACTTCGGAGAAAGCGTAGCACACCTATCTACACCCCTGAGCCGCACACACCGATGTTGCCTTCAGTTGTCCTAGGACGACCGTTTGAAGGCCCATTGAGTAAGCGGCGAGTCACCGCCGGCCACGGGAAATTAGGTATCACTAATTATGGCCGGTGTCCGTCCCCTCTGAAATAGTCCAGTGTTTGTCCATCAAACCTCATTTATATAGCGCTTATTTTCTTTCCATAGTTTACAATAGTCCTTGCACCTGCCGGCTCATACAAATCGAGGTGAGAGAGATTAGGTCATGCTCTACCATGCGGACCCAGTGCGGACTGGTAGAGGCAGGTTTGTGGCCACCTGCTGTTGAAATTTACCTCACCGCGTCGCCGATTAAACTTTCAACTTACCTTAAAGATTACATGAAGTAGTAGCCGGAACCAACAGCTTAACGTGCCTTCTGAAGTATGTAAATGCTCCCAAGTGGAAATGCCACAACCGGTCACCCATCTCAAACAGATGAGGCCGGACGTTGCTTGACCTTGGTGATTATTTAGAACATCGCAGACATGCAAAGCTACGAGCAAGTTCGGGAATTGCAAAAATAACAAACATTGATGTTATAAAATATTTAATTTATTAAGAAATATAAAGGCATAATGATACAATATAAACAAACCTATATCTTAAAAAGAAGGTAATATAAGTAGTAAACTAAAAAAAAAACAAATACCCCGTATTTGCAATTCAAAAATTTACATATTTTCTTTGTTAAATCTACCACCGAATTGAAATGCGGGCGCCGCTGATTCGGCAAAGAAATTCGGCAGGGTTGTTGTGTTTTACTTAAATTCAATAATTCATAAGTAATTTAACATAATATAAGATTATTTGATACATTTTAAATCAATGTCACCATTATATAAGTTTTATTGATGATCAATCAGAAGGCACGAATCGTGAGCGCGGCTCGCTACATGTACCTACGAGCGAATTCCGGACATGCAAATGACTCTAGAGCATCCGGCAAATGATTGTCTGAGCGGACCAAGAATGTGACGGAATACCTGTCGTCACTATGCGCTTATCTTTCAAAGAAAACCCTATAGACCGGGTGCTCAGAAGACGTTTACGCTCAATACTCGTATCGGCTATTGTGAAGTCAGACTGTACTAGTAAATGGCTATATTAATTTGGTTTTCTCTTGCAGGATTACGGAAGATGTTAATTGCTACATCGGGTTTCAGTTCAGTTGCACTTTGAGCGTTGAAGAGCATGCAGTAGGGATTGTAATACTGGCCGTCACATGGCGTCGGCTGTTGACTCGTCGAGTCGCTGTCGATAGTGTTGTCTTTGTTATCGACTGGCGAAGGCGCTTGTTGCAGGTTGAGGTCATACTCGCAGCTGTTTTCCTCTGTTATTGGAACACATTCCTGAAAATATCGACATGAAAATATTATAAAAATATCACTTTTAGATGTTCCTATGTAATTAACAAAAATATACTGACTTTCAACTACATTGGTAAAGAATTCAGGCAAATAGAACTAGCATAGTCTATCAACAAAATAAACGTCTGACTTTTTTTGTTTGGAAATGTCGCTGTATCAGTATCAATTTTAGGTCCAAACTTGTTTTTATCTGAATATTATTTAGGTTACTCTGATTCTATTGACCCCAAAGACATTTATTTACACATAGGTCGGTGCTTCGGAAGTCAATGTTTCACACAATATCTCAAAACAGCCCCCTTGATAAAGAGGAAAGTAGCCTGTCATGTTACTTGATGCGGATTAAATTCAAGCTTTATACTGCATTTCGTTAAGTTAACCAATTTCTCCATACAAACTGATCAAGTGGTATTCATCCTACTTGATAAAGGGGCAAGTTGTGAGCGCGACTCACACCTGTACATTGACGAGTGAATGATGAACAAACGAACGACACTAGAATATTCAATAGACGACGACGATCGACTGAACCGACCAATCGCGTAAACGTACGTCTGGCGTCGTCTTGCCGCAACAACGCGAACCCCGCGCGAGTGCAGTTCGTGCTCACGTTTGTGTTGAACTGAATATTAATAATATGTTGATGAGGCTTACCCTACTAGCCGGGTTGAACGCAAATCCGACTCGGCAGAGTTTTAAAATCGCTCTACCGAGATTGCATTGATAGTACCGATCGCAGTGGCCAGGATGTGGGAGACAACCGAACATCTTGTTGTAACAGATCTCTCCTGTAGTGCTCAAGGAGTCTGTAGTAGTTGCTGGGGGGCTGGTTGTAGTCGGTGGCGGACTGGTCGTAGTCGATGGTGGACTGGTTGTAGTCGGTGGCGGACTGGTCGTAGACGGTGGCGGACTGGTTGTAGTCGGTGGCGGGCTGGTTGTAGTCGGTGGCGGACTGGTTGTAGTCGGTGGTGGACTGGTTGTAGTCGGTGGCGGACTTATCGTAGTCGGTGGCGGGCTGGTTGTAGTCGGTGACGGACTTGTCGTAGTGGGTGGCGGTGTGGTCGTAGTAGTAGTAGTTGTCGTTGACGTTGTAGGAGGGCATACCTGATAAGAAAACGTAACTGTAATTTAAAAGAATGAAAAAATATAATTATTTCAGAATATGTATTTATGAACAAACAAAAGGCAATTACAAATCCAGAGTATTGGTTTGTATCCTTGAAAAATTTACAGAAGTAGCAAACACAACTTAATTTTTTTTTTAATCGTCTATCCACACTATCATTTAATCCTGTGCCGTAGGTGCGTTTACAAACATGAAAATTCACATACACCAATATCAATTCGGGGTGTCTGAGGTCTTGCGCTATTTACGATACACCTTGTGTATTATTACGGCAAGAGGAAAAATGTTTGCATGATCAGACTTTTTGTGAACTGTATGCATGCGTGTGTGTGTGCGTGTGTGCATGCGTGCATGCGTGCTTCACTATTGACCACACAAACCACGTGTGGCGCTTTTCTATACTCCTAACACTATATAAGTTGACAGCTACAATGACATGTTACCTCGTATCTATAATCATATGAGCAAGATTTTATCTGCAGCGTTCCATACGTGCATTCATAATATACTGTGGGAACAAATTGACCAGGATAAAGCAGTCTTCTGCTTGCATCACAGCTGTCCCCTGCACTGTAGCCGTGGGAGCTGCCAACCAACATCGCCAGGAGTATGGCTGCGAGCATCTGCAACAAGAAAGCATTATACCCGGTTTATGCAGTCTTATCTGAAGGACAAATCAAGAGTCTTCATAACCGGCGAGCGTGTAGCTATGAGAGTGGAGGAAGCCAGAGAGGTGCGCAAGGAAAGAACCTGTTGAAATTCTGTACTCTCTGCCTACCCTACAAGAAATCTGACGTAATAGTATAGATACTGTCACCACTTCCCACCAAAAGCATTAAGCAGTACCGCGGCAGCGTCGACTGTACACATACTCCTTTCGCACTTCAAGCATTGATCTGTGTTTCTCTTATAAAAAATTCCCGACCTCACCGTGTTCCTCTCCCCAAAACGATATTGTTTTCGTGAAAATATCCTCAAGGCTATTTTAATACCATTTTTCCCATAGTTTTTCTGATGCACCACAGTCACATTTTTTGTATTTCATATATTTCTTAAGTTTTTTCCAACATATTTTTTCTTTGTTATTCCAAAAAGAAATCTAAAGTGGCCACACTGGGTGAGCGTGGCCTGTCAGTCTTTTAACTCTCGTTTAAAAAACTGTCAACAAAGGGAGCGCCCGGCCATGATAATGTAGGAAGGGAAGTTTATGCGTTTATACGACTAACTTTCCCTCACTTCACGCAGAAGTCAGCAGTGTGTAAATTGGGTATAAGATACGACTTGAGAGATGCCTATCTATTTTCATCCGAATGACGTCTTCTGCAGGGCAAGACCTCCACACAAAAGACCGGCACAACGACCGGCTTTCTGCGGCCCCACTTTTACCCACGACCTTTACAAAGACATTGGTCCATCTTGTAGGGGGCCTGCCCACTCGAGAAATGCCTACAATTATATGTTTATTTCTAAACTCTCGCATGCAAATTTGTTCCTGAAGCTAGCAATATACAAGGTGTAACATAAAAAACGCAAGACCTGGGCCCCAAGCCTGCTATTTTTACTTGATTTTTTAATTACGACATGCTATAACATGCGTTCAATTACAATTATACCTAAGTCGGTAATCTACTAAATTCTTAATGATCTTATAACAAATACCGACAAACGTTTCAAGTGAAGAGTGAGTAAGTGAATAAATTAATTATAACTGCTACAACCAACGATTATGAAGTCAATGAAGCAGACTTGGTGCCCTAGAAGGAGTGTGTTCTGAATCGATAACAGAGAATTATTCCAAAAAATTTTAATGTACCTTACAGTTTTTTTTTCAAATTTGCAAAAGATGTTACTCCTTTCATGCGCTATACTAAACTAAATTTATTCATGATTTAAAGCAATACGGAGATTTCAAATGCATTTCTAAAACATATTTCTCAATACGCACTCGTGTAAGAGTACCAGTTTTATTAATTGGTGTATAAAAAAGGTTGTTTTTATATGAATTTGTGAATACTGAGTTCTTAGATTTACGCGAATATTACACACCATCACGCCTATATTCCCCAAGCAGGGGTGGCAGAGGTGTACTGAGTACACCCACGTTTCGCCAACAATGTTAGGTCCCATGTAATAGGAGGCGAGCCTATTACCATATACCGGGCACAATTCCAGACTCCGGACTTGTACTCGCGAATATTACACATGAAATAAATCTATTTTACAGATTTTATCGCGGTTTAGTTTTGATTTTTATGTGCCCGACGTTTCGAGTGCTTTGCAGTACCCATGGTCACGGGAGGGACTGAGGTATTAGACGTCCAAAAGGCATAGTTGTTCCGGGGTACCCGCAAACTTCTTAATTATTTTTGTTGGTCCAAGCTACGCAGAATGAGCTCACGGTATCTTGAGGTCTTGACACAGCTGGGTTGCTTGGCGGCATGACTTTGTGTTAAGGTGGTAATCAGCCACGGCCGCAGCCTTTTTTTATGTGAGGAAATTCTCATGGACTTCCGCTAGCCTCGGGAGAAGCTGGTAGCGTATGTCGGACTCTTACTGGCACGTGTCAGAGGGGCTCCAGGATCTTCAAGTGGAACGCACCGTTGCCCCCCTTGTGCAGCGCTCCGAAGAGCCCGCCTCGGGAGGGAAAATTTTTAGCTGGTTTCCCTCTCTGCACCGTCGCAGTGCTAGGGGCAGCGTGGGCCACACCACGCCGCCCTCCTCCTCGGGGCCACGCGTAAAGGATGCTTAGGGCCCCCGCCCCCAGCGTTCCACGACCCCAAACGCCCCCCTGCGGATGTTGATGCAGGGGCGGGGTACAGCCGCAGCCTACCACCAGTTAAGATGCTGCTCGTATAGCACGAGGGACTATTGGGAATTGAGGGTAAGGGTACGGCAAACCAACGCGTCCAGTCGCGTCCGCGATGGCGTCCCCGGTGGCGTCCACGGTGGCGATTAATATCTAACTACGATCGCGCGTGCAGACGCCGCACAGATAGCGCGTGCAGGACCCAGGATGCGCGGGTGTGAACATTTCCATACAAATACAACAACAATGACGGACGATTTGATGCAGTCGATAAGAGCTTATACCGCTCCGTCCACTGCGTCAAATAGTCGCGGGGTCGATTCCCGCACGGGAGTAATCTTGATGTGTGATCCACAATTATTTGCTATAGTCTGGGTATTTGTGTATGTGAATGTTCATGTTTGTAAACCCAACCACGACTCAGCAATAAATCCTAGTATGGGATTACGTTTTTAAAAAATTATAAAAAGAACTGCAGGAACTGATCGCCACCGTGCACGCCATCGTCCACGCAGATTGGACGCGTTGGTTTGGCCGTACGTTTACAGACGCGAGCAGCCCTAAACTACACGAAGAAAAATAATTATATATAATTCAACTAACAAGGTAATGGAAACGACCACAGGACGGATCAGACAAGTACAGCAAGCAACCTTACCTTTATACGTTAGCTATTGAAAATACAGGGAAGACACTTCGGCACTAGTAAGCCGCCGTCCGGAGTTATTCTCTGGTGTATCAACTGTTGGCTTTCAGTTTCAGTGGCCGCTGAATATTGACACAGTCATAATTATACTGAAGGAACCATATGAGTGTGGAAGAGCACGAGTCGTGATTTATATACCCTAGCGACGGAATGTCTAATCATTTTCCTGTTTGTTGTATTCCCATCTTTTTCAGGGTTCCGTATATCCAAACGGTCTAAAAATACATACAGATGAACAAAGAAACGGACGTCTTGGTCTATTGGTTAAAAACTTCAGCCGCTCTGCCCAGTGCATCGAGTCTCTTTTGATCCCCGGACGAGACAAATTTTTGCGTGACTCACAAACATTTATTTCACTCTGGGTATTGAAAAATATATATATTAATTATCATACTCATCATCATCATCATCATCTCAGCCTATACTTGTCCACTGCTGAACATAGGCCTCCCCAATCGCTTTCCAGCGTAACCGGTCCGATGCCACAGGTGGCATCGGACCATCCAACGATTTCCTGCGATTTTCACAAGATCGTCGGTCCATCTGGCAGGTGGTCGTCCCACGCTGCGCTTGCCAATACGTGGTCTTCACTCTAGAATCTTTCTGCCCCAACGCCCGTCCGATCTTCGCGCTATGTGGCCCGCCCATTGCTACTTCAGCTTGCTAATCTTAAGGGCTATGTCGGTGACCTTGGTTCTTCTACGAATCTCCTCCTTCCTGATTCGATCACGTAGTGAAACGCCGAGCATAGCTCTCTCCATAGCTCGCTGAGCAACTCTGAGCTTTTTTATGAGACCTATAGTAAGAGACCACGTCTCTGATCCATATATCATCACTGGTAACACACATTGACTAAAAACTTTAGTCTTTAGGCACTGAGGTATTTTCAAACTAAAACAAAGAAATTCTCATTAAGATAAGATAATTTATGTCAAACTATTGTTACATTTACTAGAGTAACTTAAAACATACTACAATATTTGCTATAATAAACTGTGTAGTAAAAATATAACTTTCACAATTATTAATCACAATTACGGTGATCCAGGTATTGGGAGCCAGAGCTATGTTGGCAAGTTCTTAATCAATTTTCGTAATTATGTAAGTACTTGTGTTGAGGAACAAATATTACTGTTGGTAAAAAGAGATAGAAATAAACATTCGCTACAGTGAAAAGCAAAATCACTGTAACAAGTGTTTTTCTATCTCTTTTTACCAACTTTAATGTTTGTTCTTTTTATATGTTTCTCTTTTCCCGAGTTCGTTCTATCTCCTTTTACTTACATATTGTTTGTAATTGTCATGGTAAAAGACGCGTCCATTTTGTTAGCGTTGCAAGTAAAACCATTTTTTCCCTGCTTTTATTTGCTGTGGACTTTATTAGTTATAATATGAACCGTTATCAATTTAGTTAACTATTACAACATGGTTTAAATATTTAGTTACGATGATGAAAATATATTTTCTCTTCATTAAATTATGAAACGCTTTAATAGTTCAAGTATATCCATTTCTTGAGTTTAATATGTATACAAACATGCGATACAACAATGATTTTATCATCAACCATCTAATGTCATCAATATTAACCCCCCATAAGTGATAAATCTAACCGAGCTACCAACATTACGCGGGCGGGAAGTGCGGTGAGTGCAGGACTAATGTTTAATTTTTGGCTTCACCACGCGGCGTACAAATACCACTGGACGCGGCTTCTAGATTATAATTATCCTAAAGTGGGGCTATGTTTTTAAAACTTTAACTATGATAATTAAAGCTTTTTTATCGACCACTCTCCCACACACATATGTCCAGCAGTAGACTGCCAGAAGCTGATGATGATGACTTCCAGAAGTGGTTCTGTCTCAACCGCACACGAATCTTGTACGGAACCCATTTTGTATGAGCCCGATTCACACATGAGTTTATTCTAAAAATAAACGATATTTTAAACTATTTAATTTATACATTATTATTTATCATCATTATTATATAATTTAGTATAGGTATGAGCGGCGAGCGTGTATAAGACGAACAATGAGAGTGGAGGAAGCCAGAGAGGTACGTAAAGAAAGAACCTGTTGGAACTCTATCTTCTGCCTACCTGCCTGCCTGCAAGGGATCTGGAGTCATGATATAGATATAATTAATGTCCTTTTACCTCATTCCACAGCTCCAACTAGTTAATTGTTATGGAAACAAAAACAGTTGACAACATATTAAGTATTTAAAAAAAGGTCACGCCTATATTTCCCAAGCGGGGGTGACAGAGGTGTGCTATGTACATACATTTTTCGCCGACGATGTTAGGTCCCATGTAATAGGGGGCGAGTCTATTTCCATAAACTGGCCACAATTCCAGACTCCGGACTCGTGCTGGGAAGATTTCGTTAGAAAAACTACATTCGTCCGACTAAGGATTTGAACACAGGACCTCGTGATCACAAAGCGATGCGCTTTGCCACTAGACCAACGAGGCAGTCACACACCAATAGATCAGTCCATATAAATAATTAAATGTATTTTAATACTCATTTAAAATCGTTGTTATTGTTATAGTTATTGACAAAGGATTTGTTTTTGTATACTTATTAATAACTTTGATAACAAAACCACACATCTCATTGTTTTCCCCGAAGGTTAAGGAGAGGTGTACATGATTCACCCATATTTGACGGACGACCGCCCACTGCGTCTAATAGTCCCGGGTTTGATTCCCGCACGGTACAAATCTTTGTGCGAAACAAAATTGTTTATTTCGTCTGGGTATTTGTGTATGTGAATTTTTATGTTTGTAAACGCACCCACGATATAGGAATAAATCCTAGTATGTGACTAGGTTTATAAAAATTAGAAAAAGGTCGATATAATTTAGGTTTCAATGTAACAGGGGACGAGCCTTTGGCTTTTTTACGGACGCTACATTTTTCGTGTCTTATCATGAGCTTTTATTTAGCTTGCAATGTTTATTAGTGTTACGCCAAGTCACTTTCCACGCCAAGCTGAGCCACGCCACGCCAAGTCAAAGTCATGTCACACTATGCCACGATATTCGATTCTCCTCTCATCAGCCGAGCCGAGCCTTAAATGCCACTGCTAAAGTATTGGAGATGCATCTATTACCCTTTAGCCTTAAATAAATAATTTTCGGCCCATTTCTGTGCTACCCACGTAAAGTATGATTTCGAAAAGGTTGTCTTGAATCAGATGTTAAGCCACATTAATAGTCACAATATACTTCTCAAAACTTTTGGCTTTGGCAGTTTGCTGCAGCTTCACTAAGAATCGATCAACTACTGATGTTAGTGTTGAATTAATAAGAAATGTTTTTGATGCCTGGGAGAACTTACAAGGTACTTAAGGTATATTTTGAGATATTGTGTAAGGCTTTTGACTGTGTCCATCATGAAACTCTCCTCAGGAAACTACATCACTACGGTATTAGGGTCAGGGCTCTCGACCTCTTGACTTCTTATTTGTCTAATAGGATTGAAAAGGTCGATGTTAATGGGAAAACGTCTCACGGCACTGCCATGACAATAGGCGTGCTCTAGGGTTCGATTCTCGGTCCATTTCTATTCCTGGTGTATATAAATGACTTGCGCTACTACGAAGGGGACAATCCAAATATTGTGTTGTTCGCAGATGATACATCTTTGTTATTCAAGATTAAAATACTGTTGCTTAATGATGACGATGCGAACAACGCACTGTCTAAACCTTAGTTCATCATTGGTTCAATACAAATAATCTTCTCCTAAATAAGAAGAACACAAAATGTATTAAATTTACTACGCCCCATGTAAAACAGGAACCAATGTACAAATTAATGGTGTATAATTGGACTTTGTAGAGTTAGCTGTATTCTAGGTATCACTAATATTTGCCATTATTTTAATAAAATAGATAAACGATGATGTTTGTTGGTTCTGGGGCAATTTTCAACAATGTCCTTTGAGAAGCTGGTTCAGTTCCGAGGAGAAAAAAAGGTGAATCTTCGAATCCAACTCGGCTGGGTAGCGTTCGGGAAGCTACGTAATATCTTCTCGTCCCAAATACCGCAGTGTCTCAAGACAAAAGTCTTTGACCAGTGTGTGTTGCCAGTGATGGCTTACGGCACCGAGACATGGTCACTCACGATGGGCCTCATAAGAAGGCTCAAAGTCACCCAAAGGGCAATGGAAAGAGCTATGCTCGGAGTTTCTCTGCGAGATCGAATCAGAAATGAGGAGATCCGCAGGAGAACCAAAGTCACCGATATAGCTCTCAGAATTGCCAAACTTAAGTGACAGTGGGCGGGGCACATCGCACTGACTCGTAAAACTGACGGCCGTTGGGGCAGAAAGGTTCTCGAGTGGCGCCCTCGTACCGGAAGACGTGGAGTGGGCAGGCACCCACAAGGTGGAGCGATGACCTGGTGAAGGTCACGGGTATAAGCTGGATACACACAAAGCCGGTCGTTGTGGCGATCTTTGGGGAGGCCTGCAGTGGACGTCTTTCGGCTGATGATGATGATAATTAAATTATTAAACGCCTTAATAGTTCAACTATGTCAATTTCTAGAGTTTAGTATGTATACAAATATGCGATAATAAAACAATGATTTTATCATTACCTAATATATAAGGTCTTTTTTGTTCACATTTACCCCAAAAAGTGGTAAATCTTACCGGGCTACCAACATTACACGAGTGGGAAGTACGGTGAGTGCGGGGCATATGTTAAATTTTTGGCTTCACCGCGCGGCGTGTAAATACGACTGGACGCGGCTTCTGGATTAAAGTTATTCTAAGGTGGGGCTATGTTTTTGTAAGGCGGCAATAGGCAACCAGGCTGCCGATGCTTAAAATCGAAGGGCTGTCTCCTCAAAGTCTTTCATGAATATATCGGCAACAATGGGAGATACAGGGGAGCCCATCGCCACCCCATCTTCTTGCTTATAGAACTGCTCCTGCCACAGTAAGTAGCCAGATGTAAGACAGTGTCTCAATAGTTGTAGTGTACTAATATAGTGTATTTTGACATTGTAATCTGACGTATCCATACAATGTCAAAATACAAGCACACAAAACGAAAATAGACATAACAGATACGTCTGTTATGTTTATTTTCGTTTTCAGTTTGTGGGCGTGTATTAACAGACAAACACTGTTGCCAATTATGTCGACATTGCTTGTGTGTACACGTCCTCGTTTTCTATTTTATAATTATTTTTAGAATTGTTTAAATAGGGTTTGATTGGTATACTATCTTCTAATAAAAATCTTTTAAAAAAAAGGTAAACCGAATTCAAAAAGAAAATAATAAATATTTGAAGTCGGTGCTGGTTGGTGCAGTCGGTTACTTGGCTATACTGAACTATTCTGAACCCAATGCAAAAAGAATCATTAAAATCGGTTCATAATCAAAGGAGTTATAAAAAACAGACGAATTATGAACCTCTTACCCCATTTTTGAAGTCGGCCAACATACTCGTACTGCTTAGTTCTATAGTAGGGTACCTATAGGATTGACGTAATACCCATAATATCTCAATTTACTCATTCCTATTGTTTTTCGTTAAGGAGTTCCCTGGTGTATCTTCTAAGTCCAATGACCAATGCCAATTAAATTAATATAGGACCACCTTGGAGCTATATTGAACCCAATGCAAAAAGAATCATCGAAATCGGTCCACAATTGACGGAAATATCGCTGAACATACATAAAAAAAAAGGAAAAAAAAAGCATACATACAACCGAACATAGAACCTCCGCCTTTTTGAAGTCGGTTAAATAGTTTGATATTTCGCTAATCTTCCATTTTCCTGTATTTATCGTTGTTAATACTGCGTTATTTGTCCTTGTTTTGCGGGTTTTCCAAGTTTTTGTATATTTGTATAAATTTGTGGTGTCCGATTTTATAGATTTTATTTTATTTCTTCCATCTTGTGTTGTTCTGTTACCGTTATGTTGATTTGGTTAACATATTAGTCCTACGTAGGTTTTATGGTCTTTCCCATTTTGTTCATTCCTATTTTGTGTGTCTTAAATTTGTTTTTGTGCAGTCGGTTTTTTTCTTTGTAGCTTTGTTTGTGATACTTTATGGTTTTTGTATAGAGCTTCTTTCATTGGTGTGGTCTTTGTGGTGTCTTTGCCTTTATTATTTTCTACGCTTGATCTAGCTATTTTGTCCCATTTTTGCTTAATAGGGCAGTCCCAACTGAAGGCGTTGTATTCTGTGTCCCCGTATTTCGCTGTTGTACAGTTCCAGCAGGCTGGCTTCGCCGGCTATGCTCTTCGGGCAGACTGCCCGCAAATACGGCCCGCCACAATAGGTGCACAGGTCGGCGGTATCCTGGCATAGTTTGCGGCCGTGGCCATACCCCAGGCACCGGGTATACTGTATCAGTGGGGACTGGTCTTCGACCGGTGTTGTAGGTCTATAAATACTCGCCCTGCATAATTTAATTTCTGCCAGAGTTTAGTGGAGACTTCCAAAATCACGTGGTTTTGATGTGGGTTCCGCGCTCTTCTGCGGTATCTGACAGAGGTCTCTAAGTCCTCCCCAGTCATACCTGCTGTCAGTCCCTCGTTTTGAGTGTTTAGGGATGTAACAATGTCTGCGTCGGTGTTGTAACTCATCACATCCTTTAGTATGATCAACGGATTTTTGTTTTTGGCCTCTTCCACTTTGAGTTCCTGATTTGCTTTGAGTTTGGTTCTAATTTTGATTAGATCCTCCTTACCGTGACAGCTTAACACTACCCCTTAGGCTTTTTATTTTTCTGTACTTTGAAGCCGGTTGTTCTGGCTTCCAAGGTTTTCCTGACCTTGCTGAGTACCTCGTCACTCCTGTCCATCTTTTCTTCCGAGGACACAAGCTGATGATGATGACTTCCAGAAGTGGTTCTGTCTCAACCGCACACGAATCTTGTACGGAACCCATTTTGTATGAGCCCGATTCACACATGAGTTTATTCTAAAAATAAACGATATTTTAAACTATTTAATTTATACATTATTATTTATCATCATTATTATATAATTTAGTATAGGTATGAGCGGCGAGCGTGTATAAGACGAACAATGAGAGTGGAGGAAGCCAGAGAGGTACGTAAAGAAAGAACCTGTTGGAACTCTATCTTCTGCCTACCTGCCTGCCTGCAAGGGATCTGGAGTCATGATATAGATATAATTAATGTCCTTTTACCTCATTCCACAGCTCCAACTAGTTAATTGTTATGGAAACAAAAACAGTTGACAACATATTAAGTATTTAAAAAAAGGTCACGCCTATATTTCCCAAGCGGGGGTGACAGAGGTGTGCTATGTACATACATTTTTCGCCGACGATGTTAGGTCCCATGTAATAGGGGGCGAGTCTATTTCCATAAACTGGCCACAATTCCAGACTCCGGACTCGTGCTGGGAAGATTTCGTTAGAAAAACTACATTCGTCCGACTAAGGATTTGAACACAGGACCTCGTGATCACAAAGCGATGCGCTTTGCCACTAGACCAACGAGGCAGTCACACACCAATAGATCAGTCCATATAAATAATTAAATGTATTTTAATACTCATTTAAAATCGTTGTTATTGTTATAGTTATTGACAAAGGATTTGTTTTTGTATACTTATTAATAACTTTGATAACAAAACCACACATCTCATTGTTTTCCCCGAAGGTTAAGGAGAGGTGTACATGATTCACCCATATTTGACGGACGACCGCCCACTGCGTCTAATAGTCCCGGGTTTGATTCCCGCACGGTACAAATCTTTGTGCGAAACAAAATTGTTTATTTCGTCTGGGTATTTGTGTATGTGAATTTTTATGTTTGTAAACGCACCCACGATATAGGAATAAATCCTAGTATGTGACTAGGTTTATAAAAATTAGAAAAAGGTCGATATAATTTAGGTTTCAATGTAACAGGGGACGAGCCTTTGGCTTTTTTACGGACGCTACATTTTTCGTGTCTTATCATGAGCTTTTATTTAGCTTGCAATGTTTATTAGTGTTACGCCAAGTCACTTTCCACGCCAAGCTGAGCCACGCCACGCCAAGTCAAAGTCATGTCACACTATGCCACGATATTCGATTCTCCTCTCATCAGCCGAGCCGAGCCTTAAATGCCACTGCTAAAGTATTGGAGATGCATCTATTACCCTTTAGCCTTAAATAAATAATTTTCGGCCCATTTCTGTGCTACCCACGTAAAGTATGATTTCGAAAAGGTTGTCTTGAATCAGATGTTAAGCCACATTAATAGTCACAATATACTTCTCAAAACTTTTGGCTTTGGCAGTTTGCTGCAGCTTCACTAAGAATCGATCAACTACTGATGTTAGTGTTGAATTAATAAGAAATGTTTTTGATGCCTGGGAGAACTTACAAGGTACTTAAGGTATATTTTGAGATATTGTGTAAGGCTTTTGACTGTGTCCATCATGAAACTCTCCTCAGGAAACTACATCACTACGGTATTAGGGTCAGGGCTCTCGACCTCTTGACTTCTTATTTGTCTAATAGGATTGAAAAGGTCGATGTTAATGGGAAAACGTCTCACGGCACTGCCATGACAATAGGCGTGCTCTAGGGTTCGATTCTCGGTCCATTTCTATTCCTGGTGTATATAAATGACTTGCGCTACTACGAAGGGGACAATCCAAATATTGTGTTGTTCGCAGATGATACATCTTTGTTATTCAAGATTAAAATACTGTTGCTTAATGATGACGATGCGAACAACGCACTGTCTAAACCTTAGTTCATCATTGGTTCAATACAAATAATCTTCTCCTAAATAAGAAGAACACAAAATGTATTAAATTTACTACGCCCCATGTAAAACAGGAACCAATGTACAAATTAATGGTGTATAATTGGACTTTGTAGAGTTAGCTGTATTCTAGGTATCACTAATATTTGCCATTATTTTAATAAAATAGATAAACGATGATGTTTGTTGGTTCTGGGGCAATTTTCAACAATGTCCTTTGAGAAGCTGGTTCAGTTCCGAGGAGAAAAAAAGGTGAATCTTCGAATCCAACTCGGCTGGGTAGCGTTCGGGAAGCTACGTAATATCTTCTCGTCCCAAATACCGCAGTGTCTCAAGACAAAAGTCTTTGACCAGTGTGTGTTGCCAGTGATGGCTTACGGCACCGAGACATGGTCACTCACGATGGGCCTCATAAGAAGGCTCAAAGTCACCCAAAGGGCAATGGAAAGAGCTATGCTCGGAGTTTCTCTGCGAGATCGAATCAGAAATGAGGAGATCCGCAGGAGAACCAAAGTCACCGATATAGCTCTCAGAATTGCCAAACTTAAGTGACAGTGGGCGGGGCACATCGCACTGACTCGTAAAACTGACGGCCGTTGGGGCAGAAAGGTTCTCGAGTGGCGCCCTCGTACCGGAAGACGTGGAGTGGGCAGGCACCCACAAGGTGGAGCGATGACCTGGTGAAGGTCACGGGTATAAGCTGGATACACACAAAGCCGGTCGTTGTGGCGATCTTTGGGGAGGCCTGCAGTGGACGTCTTTCGGCTGATGATGATGATAATTAAATTATTAAACGCCTTAATAGTTCAACTATGTCAATTTCTAGAGTTTAGTATGTATACAAATATGCGATAATAAAACAATGATTTTATCATTACCTAATATATAAGGTCTTTTTTGTTCACATTTACCCCAAAAAGTGGTAAATCTTACCGGGCTACCAACATTACACGAGTGGGAAGTACGGTGAGTGCGGGGCATATGTTAAATTTTTGGCTTCACCGCGCGGCGTGTAAATACGACTGGACGCGGCTTCTGGATTAAAGTTATTCTAAGGTGGGGCTATGTTTTTGTAAGGCGGCAATAGGCAACCAGGCTGCCGATGCTTAAAATCGAAGGGCTGTCTCCTCAAAGTCTTTCATGAATATATCGGCAACAATGGGAGATACAGGGGAGCCCATCGCCACCCCATCTTCTTGCTTATAGAACTGCTCCTGCCACAGTAAGTAGCCAGATGTAAGACAGTGTCTCAATAGTTGTAGTGTACTAATATAGTGTATTTTGACATTGTAATCTGACGTATCCATACAATGTCAAAATACAAGCACACAAAACGAAAATAGACATAACAGATACGTCTGTTATGTTTATTTTCGTTTTCAGTTTGTGGGCGTGTATTAACAGACAAACACTGTTGCCAATTATGTCGACATTGCTTGTGTGTACACGTCCTCGTTTTCTATTTTATAATTATTTTTAGAATTGTTTAAATAGGGTTTGATTGGTATACTATCTTCTAATAAAAATCTTTTAAAAAAAAGGTAAACCGAATTCAAAAAGAAAATAATAAATATTTGAAGTCGGTGCTGGTTGGTGCAGTCGGTTACTTGGCTATACTGAACTATTCTGAACCCAATGCAAAAAGAATCATTAAAATCGGTTCATAATCAAAGGAGTTATAAAAAACAGACGAATTATGAACCTCTTACCCCATTTTTGAAGTCGGCCAACATACTCGTACTGCTTAGTTCTATAGTAGGGTACCTATAGGATTGACGTAATACCCATAATATCTCAATTTACTCATTCCTATTGTTTTTCGTTAAGGAGTTCCCTGGTGTATCTTCTAAGTCCAATGACCAATGCCAATTAAATTAATATAGGACCACCTTGGAGCTATATTGAACCCAATGCAAAAAGAATCATCGAAATCGGTCCACAATTGACGGAAATATCGCTGAACATACATAAAAAAAAAGGAAAAAAAAAGCATACATACAACCGAACATAGAACCTCCGCCTTTTTGAAGTCGGTTAAATAGTTTGATATTTCGCTAATCTTCCATTTTCCTGTATTTATCGTTGTTAATACTGCGTTATTTGTCCTTGTTTTGCGGGTTTTCCAAGTTTTTGTATATTTGTATAAATTTGTGGTGTCCGATTTTATAGATTTTATTTTATTTCTTCCATCTTGTGTTGTTCTGTTACCGTTATGTTGATTTGGTTAACATATTAGTCCTACGTAGGTTTTATGGTCTTTCCCATTTTGTTCATTCCTATTTTGTGTGTCTTAAATTTGTTTTTGTGCAGTCGGTTTTTTTCTTTGTAGCTTTGTTTGTGATACTTTATGGTTTTTGTATAGAGCTTCTTTCATTGGTGTGGTCTTTGTGGTGTCTTTGCCTTTATTATTTTCTACGCTTGATCTAGCTATTTTGTCCCATTTTTGCTTAATAGGGCAGTCCCAACTGAAGGCGTTGTATTCTGTGTCCCCGTATTTCGCTGTTGTACAGTTCCAGCAGGCTGGCTTCGCCGGCTATGCTCTTCGGGCAGACTGCCCGCAAATACGGCCCGCCACAATAGGTGCACAGGTCGGCGGTATCCTGGCATAGTTTGCGGCCGTGGCCATACCCCAGGCACCGGGTATACTGTATCAGTGGGGACTGGTCTTCGACCGGTGTTGTAGGTCTATAAATACTCGCCCTGCATAATTTAATTTCTGCCAGAGTTTAGTGGAGACTTCCAAAATCACGTGGTTTTGATGTGGGTTCCGCGCTCTTCTGCGGTATCTGACAGAGGTCTCTAAGTCCTCCCCAGTCATACCTGCT
The DNA here is from genome assembly GCA_905147815.2 of Phalera bucephala. Classification (NCBI taxonomy): domain Eukaryota; kingdom Metazoa; phylum Arthropoda; class Insecta; order Lepidoptera; family Notodontidae; genus Phalera; species Phalera bucephala. Next base: position 12,596,944 of record LR990636.1, on the reverse strand, counting down.
GTCAGTCCCTCGTTTTGAGTGTTTAGGGATGTAACAATGTCTGCGTCGGTGTTGTAACTCATCACATCCTTTAGTATGATCAACGGATTTTTGTTTTTGGCCTCTTCCACTTTGAGTTCCTGATTTGCTTTGAGTTTGGTTCTAATTTTGATTAGATCCTCCTTACCGTGACAGCTTAACACTACCCCTTAGGCTTTTTATTTTTTGTACTTTGAAGCCGGTTGTTCTGGCTTCCAAGGTTTTCCTGACCTTGCTGAGTACCTCGTCACTCCTGTCCATCTTTTCTTCCGAGGACACTATTATCGATTGGCTTGGGTGATTAGGCAAGGTTTTAGATGTTTTTGGCTTTGATCAGGTCCCGAAAGGACATTGGCATATGAGGGCGTTGTCTCCCTTAGGGCCGCTACCTGTTTGCCTGTCTCTTCCGAGACTTGACGCAGCTCTTTTACTTCCTGTACTAGTTGGTCCAGGTTATGTACGTTGTCACATTTCGGTGTCTCTTTCGGTATCGCGGTTACTTGCCCTATTACATCAAAGGAAATCAGGTCTCGGATGGTTTTAACTATTGCGAGTACTTCTGCCACCGGCGTGTTTAAGTTTGCTTTCTTAATGGTTTCCGTCAGTCCAGTCAGTTGTTTCACGTGATCAGTTTGCATACTCCGTAACTCTTCTTCCTTTTGTCTTTTCAGCTGTTCTGATTGCACTGTTAGTGCCGGTCTCACTTCCTTCTGTTTGAGGGTTATACGAGATAACTTGCCTTTACAGTGGTTGAGGTCTTATGCTTTATTTTGAATTTAATTATATTAATTATTAAGAATACGCTAGTCGATAGAAGCACCCGGTGTCAGGAACTTATAATCAAAACTGAACCGTGATAAAATAAAAAAATATATTATTTCAATCATACATAATGTTTAATAATATAGTAATAACAGCCCTGTAAGGAACTGTCCTACTGTTGGGCACAGTGCCTGGGTTCCGAACCCGAGACCTCTGACTTTGCAATCCAACGGTATAACCACTGGGCTATCACTGCTTTTAATCAATCAATGTTTATAAATGTTATATAAAGAAAAAGAAAATTTATTTTCACTGTAATGAAATTATGTTCATTGACTATCAGTCTGCGGCAGCCGGTACGAGTCGTGATCATATATATGATCGAATGACGGACACGCAAATGACTTATTGAACGAGTGCACAGAAGACGTTTACGACTCAAGACTCGTACCGGCTATTGTAATGTACTGTACTAGTAAATGGCTATATTGATTTGATTTTCTTTTACAATATTACGGTAGACGTTAATTGCTACTTCGGGTTTCGGTGTAGGTGCCCTTTGGGCGTCGAAAAGTATGCAGTAGGGATTGTAATACTGGCCGCCACATGATGTCAGCTGTTGACGCCTCAAGTCTTTGTCGACAGTGTTCTGTCGATCTTTATTATCAACTGACGAGGACTGTTGTTGTGGGTCGAGAGCGTACGCGCAACTGTTTTCCTTTGTTATTGGAACACATTCCTGTAAATATCAACACGAATATATTAGAATAATATTGCTCTCAAACACTTTCGTTATTTCACATACCAACTTTCAACTGCATTGGTGAATCATTAAAGCAATAAGAACTAGCCTAGTCTATCAACAAAATGCAAGAAGGCCATTCTGGTTTTTAAACATTCCGTGTATCAGTGTAAATTTTAGGTTTAAACTTTGTTTTCTCTGAATATTGGTTACCTTACTCAGATTCTGATGGCCCCAAAGACACTTTTACACATAGGTATGTGCTTCGGATGTTTATGTCTCACCCACAATATCTCAAAACAGCCCTCGTGATAGGTAGAAAAGTAGCCGGGACATATCACTTGATGCAGGTTAAACTTAGACTTTATACTATTTAACTATTTATTATATTGCTAAACCGGTGGAGTGAATATTTTGGAGAAATGTATGGAGATGACCCGGATGCTGATGCCGCAGACGTGCCCAAAGGCGAGATTGCGGCACCAGAATCAACGGAGGACATCACTATGGAAGAAGTTGAATGGGCGATAGGAAGTATGAAAAACGGTAAAGCTGCGGGAGTAGACATGATATCTGCCGAGATGATCAAATATGGTGGAACTTGCGTCCGGGACGCTTTCCGGGCCCTTGCAAACCTTTGCTGGAGGACCGGTAGAGTCCCTACAGATTGGCGCCGCGCAGTCATAGTACCCTTGTATAAAGGCAAGGGTTCACAATATGACTGCGCCAATTACAGAGCCATCAGTTTGATCAGCTTGGCAGCCAAGGTGTACGGTAAAATTATTGAACGGAGAATGCGCGTGAAGTCCGATGGAATGTTGTGCGAGGCACAAGGGGGTTTCAGGTCTGGAAGAGGATGTTCGGATCAAGTCTTCTCACTCCGCAACATCGTAGAGAAGCATCTGGCAGTGGGCCGGAAGGTTTTCTGCGGTTTTGTAGATCTGGAGAAGGCATTTGACAGAGTTGTGCGAAAGAGACTTTGGGACATTTTGCCAGAGTATGGTATAGATGGCACTCTGTTGCGAGCCGTCCAGTCCACCTATGTGGACTGCAAGGCATGCGTACGGGTGGGTGGTAACAGGTCACCCTGGTTTGACGTTAAAATCGGCGTCAAGCAGGGTTGCGTGTTGTCCGCTAGACTGTTTATAATATATCTGGACAAAAGTCTTCAAAGGCTGAAAGCGATGAATGAAGGTGTACAAATGGGTGACTTAGTGGTAAACCATCTACTTTATGCAGATGACGCGGTTTTAATAGCGCCAACAGCCACTGATCTGCAAACACTAGTCACAGTTATGAAAGACGACTGCATGATCAATGGCTTACACTTGAATGTGAAGAAAACCAAGATTATGGTTTTTGAAAGGGAAGAAACCAGAACGAATGTAAGGATTGTGGTTGGTAACGATGTGCTGGAGCAAGTGAATGAATTTGTATATCTTGGATGCGCCTTCAGTAAGGATGGGAAATACACCGCTGACATAGAGAGAAGAGTGAGTGCAGGGAACAGAGTGAATGGTGCGATGGGAAAGCTACTCGGGAGCCGGCACTTAAGCCATAAGGCACAGCTGGCCATACATAACGGAGTTCTTGTCCCAACGCTGTTATATGGTAGCGAGAGCTGGGTATGTAAGAAGGAGAATGAAAGTAGGATAAATGCGGTAGAAATGCGAGCTCTGCGGAAGATGTGCGGAGTGAAGCTGACCGACCGCATTAGCAACAGCATAGTAAGACAGCGAGTAGGTATGAAAGATAGTATCGGTGTAAAGATGAGAAAGGGCATGCTCCGTTGGTTCGGGCATATAGAAAGAATGCCAGAGGAAAGAATGACAAAACAGATATACAATGTAAAAGTGGAAGGATGCAGGTACCGGGGAAGACCTAGACTATCTTACCACGACCAAATAAACCGAGTCTTATCTGATGGAAAAGTCAAGAGTCTCCGTAACCGGCGAGCGTGTATGAGACGAACTATGAGAGTCGAGGAAGCCAGAGAGGTATGTAAGGAAAGAACCTGTTGGAACTCTGTACTCTCTGCCTACCCCGCAAGGGATCTGGCGTGAGGTTATAGATAGATATATTATGCAATGCGCGCTTAGAATCGGACGTGCCATACTGGATACACGAATTATTATAATTCGCGATTTGCGCGGCGATAGTCGCTGCACGTCATTGCCGCTATTAGTTCCGAAAAACTCATAGGCAACGAAGTGTTGGCGTTTTTGTAGCACGCAAAAAATCCAAAGAAGTGCCAAGCAATCCTGGTAGGGAGCTCTAGACTTTTTAGCAAAATTAACATTTGTACGCTGCCTACACTGGAGTTCAATGGGTCAGTCATCCCCCTAAGATCTAGCGTAAAAGATCTTGGGTTACATATCGACACCACGCTTAGCTGGCAGACCCAAGTCACATCCGTTAGTCAACGTGTTACTGGAATGTTGCGATACCTGTATCGATTGAAAAATTTTCTCCCACCCAATACAAAAGCAATGCTTGTCCTTAATCTTTCCTATTTTCGACTATGGTGATGTGTGTTACTTCGACCTGAATGCAGATCAACTCAATAAATTAGACCGGTTACTCAATAACTGCATTCGATTCGTCTTCAATATGCGTAAATTCGGTCATGTGTCAGAGCACCGTTCACTTTTAAAGTGGTTGCCTATTCGGCAACGTAGAGCTCTGAGGGCTTTGACAACATTATTCTCCATCCTTCATTCTTCTGTCTCGCCTGCTTATCTTACTTCCCAATTTCAGTACCTATGCTCTACTCATGATAAACCTCTATGTTCCTCAAATAATCGTCTTCTTCAGTGTCCTTCTCATCGGACTGAATTCATTCACTCTTCCTTCTTTATCCAGTCTATCCTTCTATGGAATGAATTGCCTCTGGACCTCAGGATGGCAAACAATCGTCTCACTTTTAAAAAAAAATCTGCAGGTCTATCTACTACATAACATGTTGGCGGTATCTTCTCTGTAGGCTATAACTACCCTGAAGTCCAGCAGGGTCGAAGTTCAATAAAGGTTAGAAGCCTCCGAGGTAGGTAGGTAACCTGTAGGACTTCTAAACTCTGTAGTATAGAGTTCTAATAGAGTCGTTCCTTACTGACCTTTCTGGCTTCCTTAACTCTCGTAGTTCTTCTCATACACGCTCACCGGTTACCGAGACTCTTGCCGTATTTGCTTTATACTAAATTTCTGTTAATAGATTTTTACATACAAACTGATCAAGTGATATGTATCTTTCTTACCGACGGGGCGAGTCGTAAACGTGACCCACACAAGCGCATTGACAATCGAATGACACTTGAGTATCCAATATATGACGATGGTCGACTGAAAAAAAAACATCAATTACATGACGAGAAACCTTACCTTCATAGACGGGTCGAACGCAAATCCGATTGGACAGAATTTTTGAATTCCTATTCCGAGATTGCATTGATAGTACCGATCGCAATGGTTGGGATGTGGCAGACAACCGAACAACTTGTTGTAACAGATCTCTATTGCGAACCCTAGAGAGTGTGTAGTAGTTTCTGGCTGACGGTCCTCAGTTTCTGGCGGGCTGGTCATAGTTGCTGGCGGGTTGGTCGTAGTTTCTGGCGGGCTGGTAGTAGTATCTGGCGGGCTGGTCGTAGTATCTGGCGGGCTTGTCGTAGTATCTGGCGGGCTGGTTGATGTTGTAGAATATACAGGGCATACCTGTTAAAAACTCTACTTTGATATATGATTGTAAAAAATTTGGAAATCTTTGATATTTTATATTTTCAGTAAAAAAATGACGTACGGACGTACGTCATTTTTTTAAAGCGTAAACGCTGATTTATTTATGATTATTAATTGATAGTATTAGCAAATAATAATGAATATAATCGGGCAGGACATCCAAACCGAATGAACACCGACAGATGCGCTAAATTAAGTACCGCATAAGTTCCATAACACGGACTCGATATCAGTCTGACTGGCCCTCATACGTTAAGAGTAGAACTGTATAAAAGAGGAAGAGATTAAGGGAGGAAGTATCAACGACTGTACCACTTTTTTGAAAAAGCACACTTGCGAAGAAAAAGGGTAAGGCACTCCATGGTTATTTATTTAATATAAAAGAATAGTACATAATACTGTGTCATATTTTTTGGGACTAAGCACGCCACATTCCCACTACTGTGATTCTTGTAAGCTAGGACCCAAAATAAACTCCTAAGAGTCATCTTAGGAGTTTATTTTGGGTCCTAGCTTACATTAGTTGGTGTCAACCAAGGTTTGATGGAGCGTCCAAAGGAGCACTTTAACTGTCTTGAAACCCGCAAAGATTTTATTTAGAAATATAGGAAAACAATAAAGTACCTCGGCGACATACTCCTTTCTGCAAGATTTTATAACCCGGCGTCCGTCAATGCAATCGTAATATGCTTCAGAAAAATATCGGCCAGGTAAAAATCGTGTTTCGTTTGCATCACAGCTCATTCCCTCAAAGTAGACGCCGTAAGCGAGCGAGTTGCCGACCAGCATCGCCAGGAGTATGGCTGCAAGCATCTGCAAAGACGGCATATCCACGAGATTCTGGCCTTAGGAACTTATTTTTATTACCATATTTATTTATCATCATATCATCACGCCAGATCCCTTGCGGGGTACTCTATTTATATCTATGTATATGTATGTATTCTTTGTTGAGGACCCATATTAATAAATAAATATAAGCCTCTATTGTCTCAACGGTGCGCAAAGGCCTTCTTTAACAAATAAATGTAGAGAATAGGTATTTCTTCACCACGCGGACCTATTGCAGATTGCTGGAGACAGTTTTGGGGCCACCTGCTGTTGGGAATTATCAAGCCGCACATAAGAATACCAACTTTAAACTACATGAATTGGTAACAGAGACCAACGGCGAAGCGTGCCTTTCGAAGCAGGGAAAATGCGATGGCGCTTGGAAATTGAAATGCTAAATGAGAAAAGTCACCCATCTCAGACAGACTGAGCCGGAAGCTGCTTGAGCTTGTGATCGCAAGAAACGTAGCGGTACTACAATACCTTACCTTCATATTTCAGCAACTGAATACACAGGGAAGACACTTCGGTACTTGTGAGCCGTTCTCCGCAGATGGTCCCTGGAGTCTCAACTTTCAGTTTCAGTGGCCGCTGAATGTTGGCGCAGCAACACTGCTGGTACTGTGTGCGTGCGCGCACGTGTCGAGATATATAAATCCCCGTGACCGGATGTCATTAGTGGATCATTTTCCTGTTTGTTCAAAAGTCTAGGCACAAATTTTAGGGACCCGTAACACCGGACGAGTAGCCAAAACATAAATATTATTTTGTATTTTACACAGATAGCGCTGACTCATATAAACTTTAATTACATGTAAACTTTAATTACAATCATTTATTTCACGAAAATTAAATTACTAACTTGTTCAAAAAAATGTAATTTGTTTTGGAAAATATACTTCATAAGATTAGATTTATAGATCTTGACTGACCGACGATTTAGCGCAGTGGTTAAGAGCTTAACCCGCTCCGCCCACTGTGTCTAATAGTTGCGGGTTCGATTCCCGCACGGGACAAACCTTTGTGTGATCCACAATTATTTGTTCTGGTCCGGGTATTTGTGTATGTGAATTTTCATGTTTGTAACTGCACCCACTTAATCATATAATGAATTAATCATAGTGTGGGGCTACGTTTATATAAACAAAAAAAAAGATTTTATTTCACGACGATATTTTGCTGCACATAGAGTAGCCATAACGAGTTACGATATTTTGTAAGTATGATATTTTTTTAAATATTCACAGTGCATATTAATGTTAACACTCATAGAAATAATTTTTTATAGGTATCCATATTGTCAAAATAAGGCACCAGACACATTTATAAATACCGGTTTGTGTCGGTTAGATAAAATTTACCTGATTTGATAAACAGTTAAAATCTAAATCATCACTGTAGTGTGTGCAGTAACATGTAAAAATAGGTAAACTTACTTAGTTTAGAATTTTGATACAGAAAGATTGATCTAAAAATATCTGATAGTTTAAAATAAATCAAGTAAATCCTAAGCATTATTTAATGATTTCTGTGAATGTGGAAATTGTATCTTAGCTATTAAAATTACCCCAAACATTCCCCCCTTCGTAACTGACATTTAATCAAGACATTTATAGGTAATTATTATCATACACAAAAAATAAATGAAATCAATTATTATTGAATAAAAGTCTTTATTGAAAGTTAAACAAATACTAACAATACTCAGTACACCTCTGCCACCGCCGCTGGGAAATATAGGCGTGAGGGTGTTTTTTTATATACAAATACGCTACGTAGTGCCGACCATACATAATTAATACGGAAACTAATTATGAATAATTATTCAGTCTGAGATCAATATTATTTTTAAAATTGAACAATTATTATAGCTCTTGCAATTATAAATTACAGTATTATTTTCATCACTCACTTAAAAAAAAAATATAACACAATTGTAAGTAAATGAATTATTAATAAATTATTAAACATAGAAAACAAATTATATAACATTTTAACAAAATAACAGCATGATTAACCTACTGTGCAAAGTGTAAAAAATGTTGACACAATTATTAATATGGCTGTAATTACTATAATAACAACAGTTATATTATTTTCACAACATAATCAGTCTCTAGCATCAATGAAGATATTTTTCATCAAATATATAGCAATATAAAAACATCTTTAATCTAATTGTACCCTTACAAAATAAATCTTTAGTACTAATTGCAACGTGAGATTACTTGTTAGTTACCTTATCTAAATGTTAATATCACAATCTTCAATGTCTGATTCGGGTAGACAATCTTTGACATTTGTTGCGCGTGGAATGTTCACAAATTCATGTTTGAAACAATTAGGAATAACTTTTTTCCACGAAAAGTTTGACTAAATCGTCATATTTAGGTTTTGATATGAGAAGCTACCATCGATAACAAGGTAAAAGAGATACCTTGGTTTTAGACTGAACTTCAACATCAAAGGACTCCGCAGTAGGATTCACAGATGTTTTATATTTAACGCTTTGCTTGTCTTTTCTGAAAGTCATAATACGGATCTTGCTTATCTTTTTAGTTAAGTTGCCTTTATAATATTTGTCACTAATACTATCCCACCTATAAAAATCTTCATAACCGAGTCTTTCTACCTCGAAAGGCGCTGGTTCTTGTCTAGCAGTTGCAAAAACTGTAAACCATTGTGATGATGCGTAAACAGTTGTATTCTTAAATCTGTTTTCAATAATAGCATGCACTGTATCTACGGCCATGTAAGTGTGTCCAGTCAAGAGAAAATTTATTTGAATAATGTCGATATTTTTACACTCCTGTAATGATGAATGCAACATTGCCAACACAGTACGGTTGCAGTTTTGGCCCGGACAACAGTCACAATACAAAAGTAATCGAGTGACGTTTCCTCTGGCATCTACCGATTGAATATATTTGTGCAATATAGATGCAATCTCGTTAGCGCCTCGCTTACCATTGCCCTCATCCCAGTAGTATCAGAAAACTTTACGAGTTCCATTTTCATAAACACACAAATTGTAAACAGCTAGTTTTCTATTGTAGTACAAAAGCATAGATTGTGCATAGGGTTTGTTAAGTACTTTTTCGAGATCAAAACTAGCACAAAGAGTTGAAGGATCATCCTTATGAATATTTTTGTAAACTTTAAAACGGGCATAACTTTCTTCTTTTTCTATTTCATGTTCTTCCTTTTCTTTATGCCTTACGGATTATTATTATTTACGTATTGAAGACACTTAAGACACTTATCTTTTTTAGGTACATTGAATCCAATGTTAAAATGATCTTGAAATATTTTACGAAAAATTCTATCACCTACTACGTCCACACCCTAATCCTTATAATGCTACTTGTAAAGTTCATACATGTTGGTGACATTTTTGTATTCTTGGGGAAGGTAAACTCTGCTTGAGTCTTGACGACAGTAGTGCGAAGGTACAGCTGGTAAATTAGTAATTTGATGAACCTGTTAACGGCATCTATAGTGGATTCTTTCGTCTTATTTGGTGGCTCACATTTCCCTCTCATATCTTTTCGGGCACATCCCCAAGAAGCATTTTTTACAATACTCTAAATTGTTTTATCAGAAATGTTCAGAGTGGCTGCTAAAAATTGTTGGCAAGCAAATCTTCTACCTTCTTCTTCGTTAATAAAATATTTGATAGTGTAGTATTAGAATCGGTGCGTTTCAGTTTAATATTTTCTTTTGGAGACAGGGATACTAACCAATCACGCCAACGTGATTTGTCAAGATTCCAAAAAAACTTAAATAAGCTTTCTCTTCTTTCTTCAGACAGAGACCCGCAGTCATTGCCATATTTCTTGCCAGAACAAGGATAAGCCAATACAGTTTTTGCTGGTACAACGACACCTTTATTTGTTGTGAATTGTTGACCAGACTTTTTATTTTTTGTCCGTTCTTTTCTTGAATTTGATTTTTTTTCTCGTCGCAGATTCTCCGACTACATAATCTTCGGCATCGCTGTCTTTGACTTTTGACCCCTTTTTAGTGTACCTTTTATTTCTTTTAACTTTTTGTTCCGCTGATAGCAAATCGTCTCCGATGTTATTCCTTCTTGTCCTTCTGACCAATTATCTGAATCAGCTATGTCACCATAAAAAGTAGAAAAGTCTTCTTGATCTGACATATAATGAATATATTTAATATCTTTCTTGGTTTTACTTTTACCAACTTTACTTTTAATTGGATTTGATACGATAGATTATTTACTTGGTCCTGCCAATGTAGACGGTATATCATAATCTGACGTAAGTGATGTATATTGTGTGTTTTCCTAAAATTGGTGATTATTCAAAGTCGGTTCTTCTATGTCTGGTTCAGCAATTAAAGTGATATTAAATTCGTGATCAACCGATATACGTGCAGCAGTAATCGATGCAGTCGTTTCAGTGTGATCTGTTGTGGTGCATAAGCTATCAGCAAGAACCGGAAAAGCGAAATCTTTTGAAGTGTCAATGCTGCTAGAATTTGGCTCTGTTTTGTTTAACTGCTTTGTGTTGCTATTAGTTGACCAAGCCGCAGACTGCAAAAAAAATCAATTCGATGATATCAGATTTATGCTGTGTATTTTTACTCAGTGAACCTACAAGATAAATAAATAAGTACTCCAAAAAATTACAAAAAGTGGGTACTTACTGTGTTTAGATCATAACTCAATCGTCTCCGATATTTCGGAACATTTGTTGCTATGCCGGCATTCACCAACGCCATCTTGTCTATGGATGAACTACGTCGTGTCTGCTCACGACTCATTTTTAGCTAAAAAGAAAAGTAAAATTGATTTAAAATGAGTACTTTATTCTATCTAAAACATAATAGGGTTTCAAAATAATCCAAAATGAAATGCTGTTTTGAAATATGTACTACATTTGCATAATTTGATTGAATACTTACCATGTCTTTACTGAATGCGCGCTAAAATGTGAAGTACGTCCTCCCTAAATGACGGCGGGCGCCTGAATGAGAACCCATATAGACGTGACACGTTACGTGTCGCGCATACCTACACGACGTTTTTTAAACTCGTGCAGTTCCTTAGCGACGAGAAAATAAATTTTACGTACGGTAAATTTATTTACGCCCCATACTTAAATATTTAGCAACGCAAGTAAAACTATCTAACAGACATCATTATTAACAGTTATCAAGTAAAAATATCTAAGGATAAAAAAGAAAATTATGTTATACAAGTAAAAATATCTAAGCTCTAATATTCTTCCACTTTATTTCAGGTAAACTTATACAAATGACACTGTCACAAAATATAATAAGAAGTTAAAATACATAACCACATAAATTACAATTGCTTTGTGTAGGTAAAATCTTCCAGGTGGTTTCAAATAAAAAAAATCATAACAAGTAAAAATACGTAAATACAAATAAATGAAAAAGTCAATACATGGAAAACCGACAAAGTTCATATTCCTAATTGTTAGAATGTCGTAACTGCTGGATATTCTTAAAATCACTTTTTTTTGGTCGTTTAGTAAGCACAAAACGTAGGTTTGCCCGAAATCACGCAATATCTAAGCGACAATAAACTCGCCGTAGAACTATGAGACCTAGACCAAACGGCGCAGAAAAATCTGGCGGTTCGAATGGTATATATAACTCATTTTACGAATTTGTCGGTTAGTAATGATTACCTTTCAAGCGTCGATATGGATTTAAAGTCGTATTCAGGCGCTCATTCGTTATGACCAAATGTAGCGCATTATGATAGTTTTATGAAATGACCGTGACTTGCCACTGGAGTACCATTAAACGGTTATTTCACGAAGTTACGATAACGCACCGCATTAATTATTTGTAACAAAGGAAAAAACACATTTTAATTAAAGTTTCAGTTGACGATTCCGTCTGAATTTTACACACATTATTTAACATTACTGTTAATTAGTTAGAACTAAGGAAAAAAAAACAATTTACTTATATCTAAAATAATAATAATGTAATTAATTAACGATTCAGTTTCAATTTTGAAAAAGGGCAAGTGCGTTTCATGTTAACGCGATGTGCATTCCGTACCTGGGCTCTTATTCTTTTTGACCAATTAAATACTACATAATGCGGCGCGTTACTGTAATTTCGTGGAATGATCTTTTAATCCAGTCCAGTGGCCAACAGAATATCATTTCACGATCATTTAATGAAATTATCATATTGTGCTACATTTGGTCATAGCGAATGTGGACCTGACTACGGCTTCAGCTGGCTCAAGTAAATGCTTGAAATGGATCATATTAATATTTTAATAATTTACAGGCTAATGGATGTAGTGCTCTCCTCCTAATTAAGACTACTCAAAATAAATTTATTTACAGTGCCTTACAAAATATCGTAACTTGTTATGACCACACTATATAAAATGAAATCGTTAATCTAATTTTATGAAGTACATTTTTTTTAATAAATGACTACTGTCATTAATTAAAAAAAAATTTAAAAATGTAAAAAAAAATAATACTTCATATTTTGCAGTTTACGATTTGTTCAGATGGTATAATTTTATTTTTTGGTTTCTCCTCCGGTGTTACGGGACCTTAAAATTTGAGCCTAGAATTCTGAACAAACAGGAAAATGATCGAGTACTGACATCCCGTCGTAGGGATATATATATATCACTACACGTGCTCGCGCTTACAGTACCTCCAGTGTTACGCCAATATTCAGCGGCCACTGAAACTTAAAGCTAACAGTTGAGAGTCCAGAGACCATCTGCGGACAACGGCTCACAAGAGCCGAAGTGTCTTTTCTCTGTGTATTCAGTTGCTGAAATATGAAGGTAAGGTATTGCTAATCATCCATCCATATTCTAGACTTGGCTGGCACAAAAGTGGTCGTCGTGGTGATATTTGGGGGGAGCCTTGGTTCTCAGGTGGACGACGTTTGCCTGATGATGGTTTACGTTTGCTCTTTTTGTCTAAACTGTCTGACTTGTTCTACGCCGCTAGATCTAGATCTTCGAACTTACAATTAGTATTCAATACAACCTAACCAAACTCTGGAATTAACGGTCGTCCTCCGTCAAATGAAGAAAGACTTTTGATATCACATTATCTTGCGATATCTCAGTATAGCATGTTCAGTTCTTCCTCCAGTTCTTCGAGTTTCTTACCGTGCCGCAGTGAGCATCGGGCCTACAACACATGCATGTGTTGTAGGCCCGATCGTTCCCATTGGTGGTAAGCAGGTATCTGTAGGACAGTCGTGGCGATCTTACGGGGAGGCCTTTGACCTGCATCAGATGTCTTATGGTTGATGATAATCGACGCTTGGTTTATTTTTCTGAATTCCCTGATTCGTTCTTCAGTGCTTGCAGTTGGTAACTCATGAGCGATCACTTGTTAACAAAATTGGTAGCCTTAAATGTTAGCGAGTAGGACACTCACCTGGGATCAAGCTCTTGCAAGGGCCTTGCGCTACAACCTGAGTAAAAAAAAAGTTAAAAGACTGTCACGCCTATATTCCTCAAGCGGGGGTGAAAGAGGTGTATTAAATACGCCCACTCTTTGCCGACAATGTTAGGTCCCATGTTATAGAGGGCGAGTCAATTGCCGTCACAATTCCAGACTCCAGGCTCATACCGGAATTTTTTCCTTAGATAATCCACATTTGGCCCTCCTCGGATTTCAACCCAGGGTCTCATGATCACAAAGAGATGCGCTTTGCCACTGCACCGCCCAGGCAGTTTTTTTTAGAAAAAAGTTGTCAATACTATTTATTTTATCCGCATTTATTTGATATTTAGGATTTAAAGTGGAATCTAGTGGTCACCTCTTCATAGATGCCGTCAAAACACTAGCGCTGCACTATAAGATTTTATGGTGCAGCAACATGCTGAGGCTATATTTCGTCATTTTTATTACTTTGTTGGGGGTGTGCGTGGTTAACAAAAGATTTTGCTTTCTTTATTTAGAATCAAAAGGGTGAGTTTTCTGAAACCATTATGAAAATTCTATTTAAACCATTTATTTTGCCACATTTGACATCGCATCGTTCGAAAGATACTTTTCCATATTAAATATCATACGCATTTCTACGTTTTCTTTAGCGTAGCGTAGATCTTCCATTTCGCTACAAACCCTATGCAGAAGCAGGGCAAGAAACTCCACGGTCACTCTTTCTACCTGCTGTGATCTCATTGCAGATGCTTGCAGCGGTACTCCTGGCGACGCTGGTTGGCACCTCGCTTGCCTACGAAAGTGTTGACAGATGTAATGAAAACTTCAGACGATTTTACCCTAATCAATATTTTGACAATTTATATTACGAATGCGTTGATGCTCGACCGATATTAAGAAGCTGCGACGATGAATACAATTCTGAGGTAATATATTTGAGGCGCTTTTTGTCGCAGTATTCTCGAGATGGCCGACCGTTGGCAGGATTTTCATATTTGAGACTGTGCTTTAAAAGGCCTGTCAAGCTGTTGGCCTCGTTACCACTTTATGTGGTTAAACCAAGTCGGAAGTCTTAATGGCTTGATAAGTTCCACCAGCAGGTGGCAACAAACCTGCCTCCACTAATGCCAAATGTCTCCATTATTTGCCAATCGTATTATTTAGTCATCATCTCAGCCTATACTTGTCCACTGCTGAACATAGGCCTCCCCAATCGCTTTCCAGCGTAACCGGTCCGATGCCACCTGCATCCAACGACTTCCTGCGATTTTCACAAGATCGTCGGTCCATCTGGCAGGCGGTCGTCCCACGCTGCGCTTGCCAATACGTGGTCTCCACTCTAGAATCTTTCTGCCCCAACGCCCGTCCGATCTACGCGCTATGTGGCCCGCCCATTGCCACTTCAGCTTGCTAATCTTAACGGCTATGTTGGTGACCTTGGTTCTTCTACGAATCTCCTCATTCCTGAGTCGATCGCGTAGAGAAACGCCGAGCATAGCTCTCTCCATAGCTCGCTGAGCAACTCTGAGCTTTTTTATGAGACCAATTGTAAGAGACCACGTCTCTGATCCATATATCATCACTGGTAACACACATTGACTAAAAACTTTAGTCTTTAGGCACTGAGGTATTTTGGATGAGAAGATGTTGCGCAGTTTCCCGAACGCTGCCCAGCCGAGTTGGATTCGTCGATTGACCTCTCTCTCAAAGTTGGACCTACCTAACCGGACTACCTGTCCCAGGTAAATGTATTCGTCGACAACTTCAAGAGTAGAGTTCCCAACGGTGAGTGCGGTGGGTACGACATGGACTTTAGACATTATTTTCGTTTTGTCCATGTTCATTTTAAGACCCACTTGTTGAGATACTCTGTTGAGGTCACCGAGCATTCGTCCTAGATCTTCCAGCGACTCCGCCATGACCACAATGTCGTCGGCAAATCGAAGGTGAGTGATGTATTCGCCATTGATGTTGATGCCAAGTCCTTGCCATTCCAAGAGCTTGAAGGCGTCCTCTAAGGTGGCCGTAAACAGTTTCGGAGAAATGACGTCTCCCTGCCTTACTCCTCTTTTTATGGGGATCGCCTTCGTGCGCTGCCCCTGTACTCGGACTGACATGGTGGCGTTATTATACAAGCACTTCAACACTTCAATGTACCGATAGTCAATGCGGCATCGCTGGAGAGATCTAAGAACCGCCCAAGTCTCGATCGAATCGAAGGCTTTCTCATAGTCCACAAACGCCAAGCATAGTGGCCGATTATACTCCTCGGTCTTCTGGATAATCTGCCGCAGCGTATGTATGTGGTCTATGGTACTAAAGCCTTTCCAGAAACCGGCTTGTTCGGGAGGCTGGAAGTCATCAAGCCTGCGTTCGAGACGATTCGTGATGACTCTCGAAAACAACTTATAAACATGGCTCAGCAGTGTGATGGGCCTATAATTCTTCAGTAAAGTGTTATCACCTTTCTTGAAAAAGAGTACCACCACACCCCTGTTCCACGCTTCCGGCGTTTTTCCTTCGAGCAAGACGGAATTAAACAGCCTCTGAAGGACTTTAAGTACCGGCGTTCCGCCCGCTTTCAGAAGCTCTGCGGTAATTCCGTCTTCGCCCGGCGCTTTGTTGTTTCTGAGTTGTTTGAGAGCCATACTAATCTCGTACAGGCTGATGTGCGGGATATCTTCAGTGTAGTGTCGGGTTAGCTTGGCTCTTGGGTCTTTTACCAAGTCAACAACAGGTTCAGCTACTGAGGTACACAACTGCTCATAGAACCTCTCTATCTCCCTGAGCACCTCTGACCTATTCGACGTTACGTTTCCGTCCTCCGTCTTCAGCTTCGTCAACTGGCTTTGCCCAATAGACGCGTCTCTTGCAAACACTTTGGAGCCCTTGTTCTGCTCTATGGTCTCCTCAATACGTCTTGTATTGAAGGACCGTAAATCGTGTCGCAAGGACTTCAATATCTGTCCATTGAGCTGCCTATAGGACTTAGCATCATCGGAGGTTTGGAGTGTCATGGTACGTCGCTCAGCCATAAGGTTTCGGGTGTAGTCAGATAGCTTTTGAGGCCTATTTTTACGGTGGGGCTTAAAATGCTTGGACCCGACCGTATGGACAGTCTCTACCAACCTATTGTTGATTTCGTCCACTGATGCGCTGCTGTCTAGCAATTCGAAGCGGTTTGACAATTCGAGTTGAAAGTTCTCGGGGTTTTGGATATGTGCATTAGAAGGTCGGAGCGTAGACTTCATCAGACGCGATCTTTCCATTTTGACATTAATATTTAATGGACCTCTGACCATTCGGTGATCACTGCCGGTTTTTACCCTGTGAATCACGGAGACATCATTAAATATTTGTCGCTTGGTGCTCATGATGAAGTCTATCTCATTTTTTGTGGAACCATCAGGGCTCATCCAGGTCCATTTCCTATGAGGCGGCTTCCGGAAGAAAGAGTTCATCATAAAGAGTCCCTCCTTCTCCAGATATTCGGCCAGCCTCTGACCCCTGGGGTTGCGTTGCTCATATCCAAATTGCCCCACTCTCAATTCATCATCGCCCCGTTTGCCCAGCCGCGCATTGAAGTCACCCATAACCACTGTAAAGTGTGCTTTGGAAGTATGTATGGCTCTACTAATGTCCTCATACATTACTTCGACGTCATCATCTGAGTATGCCGAGGTCGGTGCGTAGACCTGTATGACCTTCAGCGAATATCTTTTGGATATTCTGAGTATCAGGTACGCTACCCTGCTCGACACACTAGTGATGGACACAACGTTGTCTATGAGTGACTTGTGGACGATAAATCCGACACCACCTTGGGACTGCTGTTCGCCCTCCCGGTAGTAAAACAAGTTGCCGGATTTTAAGGTTGTCGTGTCCTCGCCCTTTCTTCGGACCTCCGATAAACCAACAATATTCCACCGCAACTTGTTTATCTCTTCCTCCAGCTCAACAAGCTTCTCATCTGTCCTTAACGTGCGTGCGTTGTATGTCACCAGGGCCAATTTTCGGTGTTGGTGGTAGCCGAATCTCTGCCGGAGATTCTTAGCACCCCTTGTCCTGTCGTTACCATGGCTGCTACCGTGGCCAGGACGAACAGGACCGCCGGGGACTAGGGGCCTGGTTTTCATACATTCTTCCATAATTGGGGGTGTTTGCCATACTCGCCACGCTTGGCAGGCGGGTTGGCGAGCGCAGTTATTGGTCGTCGAAGTGCTAAGGGAACGCTGCTGCCCATTCCCTAGTTTTCCCTTAGTCGCCTTGTACGACACCCGATGGGATGAGATGGGTTGGTCCTATTCTAAGCCGGGAACCACGCGGCTGTATTATTTAGTAATTATATATAAATCAGCTTTAACGCTCCTACAGCTAAGCAAAGTGTTAACTGTGGCAACTTTAGATTTATTATCAAGCAATTATCTTGCGGAGCCAGAACAACATGACATGCTCGGCGTATTTTATTTCTTTATTAGACAGTGTCGTAATATTTTCGTAAATTATGAACTAAAAGTAACCAATGTTCATTGCCTGGCCCACGGAACAAAGAAGATATATTACTTAATTCCGTGACCTGGCTGTAGGCACACACTTGCAGACTCGCAAATACATGCCTACACGCGTACTCACACACACATACACACACGCACACACACACACACACACACACACACACACACACACACACACACACACACTAACATACACAAACGCGCGTGCGCATATTCATAGAGCCTCTTAGAAAAATAAAGAATTTCAATATTTTATTGAAAGTATAATCATTTAAGAAGATAAAATTTTTACTATCGTTAATCACAGAACGATTTTTGACAGGTATGCCCTGCTACATCTTCAACGACATCGACTCCGACCAGCCCGCCAGAAACTACGACCAATCCGCCAGAAACTACGACCAGCTCTCCATCCTCTACTGCAGACTCTCCCAGCTTCACAGGAGAGGTCTGTTACTACAAGTTGTTTGGTTGTCTGCCACATCCCGGCCATTGCTATCGGTACTATCAATGCAGTCTCGGCGCAGCGATTCTAAAATTCTGACCAATCGGATTTGCGTTCGACCCTGCTATTAGGGTAAGGCTCATCTTCCCATTGCTGATGTTCAGTTCAACAGCCGGCGCTAGTCATGAGCATAAATTGCACTAGTGCAGTGTCCGCGTTGCTGTGGCGTCAGGCGTACCGGGCGCGGCGCGACGACGCCAGACATTCCTCCACAAGATTGGTCAGTTCAGCCGTCCATCGTCGTTTATTGGATACTATAGTGTCATTTGTGGGTGAATCGGGCTGACGACTAGCTCTTTCGGTAAGAAGGATAAATAATGTAAAAATTGATTAATAGAAATGTCTTAAACAGCAACTGCTTGAGTAAAACCAGTTTAACTCCCATCAAGTAATATGTGCTGGCTAGTCTTGTTCATCAACAAAATAAATTAACGGCTTAAGTATGTATCATTTAAATGTTTTCGTTTATATATTTCTAAGTTACTAATCTATTGTAAACAGTAATTTGGATAAAGAAACTGAGAAGCAACAAAAATAAGGAGTAAGTATGGGATATTGTGAAGCACATAACCCAAGCACATAATATGTGCGAATATTGAGGCCGTTAGAATCAGAGTAGCATAACCAATTTTCAATTAAGTTTCATCTAAAACAGAACGACCTATATTAAAGTTATTGATATACTATATAGAATCTAGACTTTATTGCCTCAATCCTTTACCATTTTATTTTATAATTGTTTACCAATATAGTTGAAAGTTTGTATAGTTTTGCTTATTACTTACATAAACGAACGTACCTAAAACCAATAATGTTATATTATTTTCAAGTTATTTTTTACAGGAATGTGTTCCAACAACAGAGGAAAACAGCTGCATGTTTGAGCGCAACCCGCAACAATCGCCCTCGCCACCTGATAACAAAGACAACACTATCGACAGCGACATAAGAAGTAAACAGCCGACGCCATGTGGCGGCCAGTATTATAATCCCTATTGCATGCTTTTCAACGCTCAAAATGCTCCTGCATCGATACCCGAAGTAGCAATTAACATTTTCCGTAATCCTGTTAAAGAAAATCAAATCAATATAGCCATTTACTAGTACAATCCGACTTTGCAATAGCTGGTACGAGTCTTGAGCGTAAACGTCTTCTGCGCATCCGGTCTATAAGTCTCTTTGGTAGGCAAGCACATAGTGACGACAGGCATTTCTTCACGCGATTGGTCCGTTCAGACAATCATCTGTCGGATGCTCTAGAATCACTTGCGTGTCCGTCATTCGCTCGTACATATAGCGAGCCGCGCTCAGGACTCGTGCCGGCTGCCACAGATTGATAGCCAGATTTCTAATGATTAGAATGATAGTGACAAAAATATAATTATGGTGACATATGATAAAAATGTACCTTGCATAAAATCTTATAAATAACTATTAATGTGCTTATGAAATAATTAATTTTAAATTAAATGCAAAAAGCCTTATAGGTTTCTTGCGTCTAATTCAGTGAAAGATTTAACAAACAAATGCAATCGTTGCTTTGCAAATACCCTCGAAGGGACCAAACAAAATGAAAAAAATTGCCTTCTTTTTATGTAGGTTTATGATGTATATTTTTTCAATAAATTGAAATAACATCAATGGTTGTTGTTTTTATATATATACACCGTCACGCCTATATTCCCCAAGCGAGGGTAGCAGAGGTGTACTGAGTACACCTACTTTTCGCCGACGATGTTAGATCCCATGTAATAGAGGGCGAGCCTATTGCCATATACCGGGCACAATTCCAGACTCCGGACTCGTACTGGGAAGTTTTCGTCAGAAGAACTGCACTTGTCCGACCTAGGAATTGAACCCAGGACCTCGTGATCACAAAACGATGCGCTTTGCCACTAGACCAACGAGGCAGTTGTTGTTTTTGCGCTAGATTTTTCCTGAGATCTTCTTGTTCCAAATTAAACATTTAGTACTGCTGGGGACGCTAGGACTCAATGTAATAAAGGTTATTACTATTATTACTATTACTATTATCACGGGTACAGTTCCAGACTTTAGAATGATACTGAGATTTTTTCCAACAAAAGACCTCAATAAGTTTGTCCGATCTAGAACTCGAATCCAGAACTTGGTGTGCGCCAACCGCACCATGTGCTGTTGTCTGTTAATTATGTGTAACAACGGAAAGAAAACGTTTTAGTTAAAGATTCCGTTTCATATTTGAAAAAGGGCAAGTGCGAGTCAGGCTCGCATGGGTTTCGTACTGGGCGTAAAGAATTTGAAAGACATTATACGGATAAGCCCTGAAAGAATTTAGAAGGAAGTTTAAAAATGGGTGATCCACACTGTTAGTTATTCGTCGCTTCAGAGGACAGGTGCCTTTACTCCGGTGTTACATTCAGTTCAATCACGTGGCCGTAGCCGAGAAGGACATAAAACTGGGCAGTATTATGTTGTGAACAGCTGCAGCGAGCAGGAGTGTAGAGAATCAAATGTGAAACATTAAAGTTTGCAATTTCGTGCTACTCATAAAATTAAAAATAAGTTTGTTTGAGTTTTTTTTTTAGATTTTTTTTTTCTTGTACACTGCCACGCAATTCGGTTGAACTAAGAAAACTCAAAATATTCGTAATTTAGTGCTGTATAGAGAAAGTGTTGATCCTGGGTTCAAATATTACATTAGGCAAAATGTGTTTTATTTTTTATCGTAAACAAGCGTCGCTTTCCGCAGTCTGATAATGTACTCGCCATAATGGAAATAGGTAATACCTTTATAAGAGCCTAATCGACGATATGTGAGTTTACAAAGAACACCTCTGACGGACGATTTGGTACAGTGGTTAGGAACTTAAGCGTCTTTGCTCATTGGGTCAAATAGTCGCAGGTTCGATTCCCGCACGGGATAAATCTTTGTGTGCTCCGCAATTATTTGTTTCGGTCTGATTATTTTTTTTTCTCTATTTAGGGGCTTAGTCACTGAAGACTATGTTGCTGCATAGGAACTTATCTTACGGTAGGTACAGCTTAATGACAAAAAAATTGATTCAAAATCACCGTGGACGCCATCCTTTACCGACTTCAACAACCCTGTATAATAATTTTGACAATTCAGACAAAGGAAACGCCAAAATAATGTTGCAACTTCCAGTGGACTTAATGTTGCATTCGTCAGCCAATCGTGACACTTCACATCTGACGTCCTCATTCCGGACACACTCTACTAGAATATGAAGGACATCCTCTACCATCTCGCACTTTGAACAGAGCGGGGATGGCACTTTTTTCATTAAGTAGGCAAATTTATTAAGTGGAATGTGTCCCGAACGTAGTCTAAATGCTGTAACTAAAATATTTCGGTTTAGGGTGGAGCTCTCAAACCATTGAGACTTCCAAGGTTCATTTTTTAGTGTCCTCTACCATATACCCTTCTCCACCGATCTCTCATCGAACTGCACTTTCCACATTTCATAACTGTGCATTTTAGCTAAGTAAATACAATCAGAAAAGAATCGCAAAACTTGGATAGATATTCCATCACAAGAAGCTTCTTTGCTCATCTATTCACTCTTTCGTTCCCTTCCAAACCTATATGTAAGGGATCCATTGAAGGATGACTTCTTTTGAATTGGCTATTAGCTCAGAAAAATTGTTTTAATAATATTGTATGCTATCGGTGTGCCTCTCAAGCACCTCTTGTTTGAGAGGCACACCGAACCACGTGTTGAAGGGAACTTTTCGAGTCGGTTAGAACAACGAATTTCTTGTAATTAACTGATTTAATAAACGACAGTGCTTCGGAGATAGCAATTAATTCTAAACACATTATTGAAACATTATTACTAATTTTAAATTTTATAAACTGGTCTACCTGAGGATCGAATAGTGCAACACCCATTGACCCACAATGTATATTGAATGTTCTATCTTTAGACCCGTCAGTAAAAATTATATGATGAGTTGAATATTGATTTTCTAGATATAAAGAACAAGATTCCCTAAGATAAGTTATATTATATTTTCTTTCAACCTGATTAATGCCCCCAATTTGATGTTTAACAATATTACTCAAATCATACCAGTTCATCCAATAATATAATGTGTACATACCCAAAGTATCCGTAGACTGTAAATTAATATCTTTGAATTTTAAATATATTTAAATTAGGATCGGAATACTTTTTTGCCTCCAGTATCTACGCGAGGAAAGATCACTCAATTAATTTACAACATCCATTGTAGCATTGTTAGATGTTGACATTGCTTCCAATAAAAATTTACCAGCAAGAAATGATCGACGAATTCGTAAAGGCTGTAAACAAAGCTCACTTTTCATCACGTGTATAGGAGTGCTTTTAACAAAACCACTGATAATTCGCATGGTTTGATTTTGTAGTTTATCTAATTTAAATTGATTTGTGTGACAAGTCATATAAAATACATTTGTGTCATAAAAAATACTACCAAAATCCATTCGACTTCTGATAACCGAAATGTAAAGTCTCCTTAAGTGTTAAGGGTGTACACCCCAACCTGATCCGGCCAATACTTTAAAATATTTAGAAACATATATATTTTTTCAGACAACTCATTAATGTGCTTAGTCCATTTCAACGATCGATCGAACCACATGCCCAAAAATTTTACATTAGCTACTTGTTGCAACGGCGTACCATCAATCGAAATACAGATATCATTTCTATTAGTGCCCTTTTTAAATATACACATTTTACTTTTAGTAGGAGATATACTGAGGCCTAAATTTTCTAATAACCTTACCAAAACATCTAATGAATAGCGTAGAGTACATCGAGTATTTTCCAAATTTTTATCAGACACATACAAAGAAAAATCGTCGGCATACTGAGGTATAAATTCTGTATTACATTGCATATACTATGGGTTGCGACATTAAATAATAAGGGTAATAAGGGATCCCCTTGAGCTAGCCCTTGATTGGTACATCGCCTGATGAAAGTATGCTCGTGCCGGATTATTAAAATTCTTAGACTTAAAAAACTCATCAGGTAATTGCATATCTTCAGGCCGACGCCTGCATTATCTAGGATGTCAAGTAGAGAACATATATTAATATTATTATGTGCGGCGAAGGTCGTTTCGGGCGTAGTCCCTGTGCCTTCGCCCAACGCGCCCTCTGCGAGCGGGATTCGAGGACGACTCATCCCTCACCCGCTCTGCCTCCTCCTTTGAGGACATGACGGCCTTGCAAAAGGCCGCCATTGCCGCCCAGGCGCTCTCGCTTCCAACCAAGGATGAAGAGTTGATACTCCTCTGCTAAGTACTGTTAAGTGAGCGTTGCACTCGAATTTACATGTTTATACTAATGATCAGAGTTCTCTACACACAATTTGATTAAAACAGAAATTGTAGTTCTGTGAATTCTTTCGACATGACTATTTCCTCTTGGTACCCCTGTGGTAATCACAGCATGTTTAATCCCTTTTTCATCACAAAAATTATAAAATTCAAGACTTGTAAATGATGCTCCTCCGCTTATCACTGATAATTCCGGTGAGATTTCAATAATGTTGCTGATGTTTTTTTATGCCCGAAGAAAGAATGACAAAACTGATATACAACGCGAAAGTGGAAGGATGCAGGTACCGGGGAAGACCTAGACTATCTTACCATGACCAAATAGACCGGGTCTTATCTGAAGGACAAGTCAGGAGTCTCCGTAACCGGCAAGCGTGTATGAGACGAATTATGAGAGTAGAGGAAGCCAGAGAGGTATGTAAGGAAAGAGCCTGATGGAACTCTGTACTCTCTGCCTACCCCGTAAGGGATCTGGCGTGATGATATAAATATAGATAGAGAGATGTTTTTTTTTAATTTATCAATTGTCTCCTTGCTAGTAGTACTTCGTCGGAAAAATCCACACAAACTTTGTAAGTGCATCTACTATTGTGAGTATGTGGTTGTACTATTTCTTTGTCTCTGTCATTTGCCCAATAAAATAAGTATGCAGTGGTGTTTCTTTTTTCTCTAAAACGTGCAAAAATTCTTATTGTTTTAGCCATTCTTTCTGCTGCCTAGTATAGAATGCAGGTGACTAAGCTCTTCTGAATTCTTTCCTAAATCTTTAATATAGTAATCTTTATTTATTAATTGTGTAAGTTTCCCTTTTGCCAAAATGTCCGTTTAAATGTACTTTCCTGATAATCTCTATTTTCATTACTTTAGGTATTACAAGTTTTCGTTCGAATCCTTTGTACAATAATTCCGTTTTAGTTAAAAAATGCATCTTTTAGGTCTAACTTACTAAAAACCTTAGCCGACAACTTGTCAATAAGATCTCCAATAACGGGGAGGGGAAGTTCATCTTTGACCACGATCTTCTGATTTATCAGTCTGTAATATACACCAACTCGGATTGAACCATCTTTCTTCTTCACAAAAACCAATGGACTTGCATATTCTCAAATCTTTGTTTGAATAATAGGTATCATCTTTTAGCCACTCAACTTGCTTTTCTACTACCTCCTGTTCCATTATGTAAGACAGACGTCATGGTAATTGTGCAACAGGGTTGTCATCTTTTAATATAAGTTTCATCTTAATAGGGCATCTATTTCTATCATACTTGGTTCTTAATGGTTGGTAATTACGCACTAACTCCTGCGCCTTACTTGGTACTTGTGAATGCGCACTATTCACTAAAAACAACTTGCATTTATTGTTTGACAACAAACTCGAGCTCGTCACTGGAATAAACTAAATATTGTGCCGAGAAAAACAAAATTACTCCATACCAGTGTCTTTTGCATGTCAGTCAAAATTTACAACCAACTACCGCATGAGATTAGAAACCTTAATGATATTAAAACATTTAAAATAAAACTACAAAGTTTCTTGATCGAAAAATGCTATTACTGTGTAAATGAGTATCTTTCTGATAAAATATGACTACCTAAAACCTGCCGGAACCATGTTATAATTTGACAGTTTTAATATAAATTAGACATATGATTATAATTTAGACTTAATTTTTATTCCTTTATTTTATTTTTAATGATGACATGTAAGTTTAATTATATAGACGACATTTCTGTAATCTCCAACTATCATATATATATTGTATAACATTCACATGCCTTAATCAGGCCAAATAGATATAAGTACCTACCTATAATGTAACACCTTACCTGCTCTATTTAGTGTGAATAAAGAATTGAAATTGAAATCAGAAACATGACAAATCTGATCCTCCACCTCCATAAACATACACCACAAAAAAATAAATTGAGGTAAAATGGAGACTGAACCTTTATCTATAACAACAAATCTTTACCGATAACTATGTCTAATACTTTTCTTTCTTTCTGTAATATTTTAGTGTGCAATAAAGTATATTGTATTGTATTGTATTGTAACTGTAATATTCGATAAAAATGACTGACCTAATACTACTTTGTAAGGCATTACATTTTGTGGCACAACAGAAACACACATTGAAACAACAGTTGTCGACGTCGATATCTAAATTAAACTTTCCTAACGAAAAAACTTTTTAGAGTCTAACCCAGATAACATAAGTTTCTCTTTTTCATATGAAGCTACTTTACACATATCAAAACATGTTTTAGTCGATATTAAATTAAAATCACTACCCGAATCAATATGTCCCCATTTAACCGTAACTTAGAATTCATGATGCACACAGTCAAACGCCTTAGACAAGTCGCAGAATACACCTAAAGCATCCTGCGAGTTCTCCTTCTCCCAGGCCATAAAAATATTTCTCATTAATTCAACACCTGCATCAGTAGTAGAGCGATTCTTAGTAAATCCAAACTGGTTTTTGTGAAGTAGTTTATGACTACTAAAGTGGCTTATCAACTGATTTAGAATATTTTTTTCAAATATTTTACTTAACGTGGGCAGCACAGAAATAGGCCGAAAGTTATTTGGATCCGATGTACTACCCTATTTAAACAAAGGAATCACTCTACTAAGTTTCATAAGATCAGGAAATACACCACTAGCAACACAACCGTTAAACACAGATGCCAAGTGGGGGGCAATAACATGGATTACAGAACTAACTGTCTTTACAGACAGCCCCCATACATCCGCCGTGTTTTTAATATTAAGATTATTAAAATTATTTATTACATCTTTCCCACTGACAACCGAAAATTCAAAAGATGTGCTGCATTCTGATACACTTTGTTTAAGAAGCAACTCAGCCGAAGAACAAGACGACGTCAGAGTTTTAGTAGTTAACAAAGGAATATTAGTAAAAAAAGTCTCAAACTCCGACGCTACTTTATCACCAATTTTCAAATTAAAGTCTCTATTTCGCACTGATGTCCTACCGGTTTCACTATTAATAACGTTCCAAGTCATTTTAATGACATTACCGGATTGTTTAATTTTATTTCTTAAGTAAATAGACATAGCAAAAGAACAGGCTCTTTTAAAAATTTTAGAATAATTCTTAACATATTCTATAAATTCTGGTCTATGGTTATAATATTTTGCATCATAAAGTTCATATAACCTTAGTCTACTTTTAAAAATACCTCAGGTTGCCCATTCACTAAAACCGGCACGATCACCAACTATGACATTTTTTATTAAAAATTTTATTAAATTCATCACTGATAAGGTGGAACAATGAGTTATATAAATCGTTTGGGTCATCCCGAAAGGGCAACCTAGGTACTTTCTCAATTAAATTGCATTTAAAACGCTCTAAGCGGTCTACATTCATTGGGACAAAGCTAACCTTTTTCTTTTGAACCTTACTAGTCCTAGGAAACACAACCGGACCGCTATGATCGGATTCTAGTTTGTTTATTACAGAATAATACCTAGGTCTAACATTAGTAAAAATATTATCAATACATGTTGCACTAGTAGCAGTTATTCTAGTAGGTTCCAAGAAAACATTGTACATATTATACGATTTCATAAGAGTTATAAACTTCCTTCCTAAGAATATTGTTTTCTAATAAATTGATATTGAAGTCTCCACAAAAAGCAACTGTTTTATTTGAAGTGTTTTAAATAAAATGTCCTTCATTAACCACTCGAAATCATCATAAGGTGAAGATGGAGGTCTGTATACGCACACAACAATAAACTGCTCAGACTTAATACATGCAACTTCTATAACTCTTTCAACAGATAGGCTTACAATATCCTTACGTTCTTTAAATTTAATATTTTTACTTAAGATTATTAGACAGTCACCATGTATCATGTTAACTGTGCTGAAAGAGCTAGCAACCTGGTGATTTGAGAAATTGAACGTGATCTGGTTACTTTTCAGCAAATGTTCAGTAAGACAGAGGATATCTATCTTGCAACCATTCATAAATAATTCAATTTCCAAATCTTTGCCTGTTATACATTGAATATTTTGATGCACCAGGTTAATTAAATTTATTTTATTGTTAAATATTTTATTTAAATTAGAGCAAGAGAATGCCTCTATTGTCTTTGCGTGTAATTTAAATTATTTGAAATGTCAAAAGTTTTAATATTAAAAATGTCTGAATTTAAATTACAAATGTCAATATTACATTTCTCAATAGAAGCAAGTTTGTTATTAGCCAAGTTTTTGGCTGATGTATATAAAAATATGATAGCGAACCAGCTATCTGTCTTTTAAAATATTTTGAAAGATATAAATTATCTTTTGTCAAATAGTGTGAGTTATTAACATAACTGTTAATGTCAATGACATGCATTTTGTCACTATTATTATAACATTCCGAAGTGGCGGTAGAGTCTATGTTACTTTTCTGACGATTCATAAATACTGTAATGGTTTACATGAATAAAAAATATTCTGATTCTGATTCTGACTCGTGCCGGCTGTCGCAGATTGATAGTTAGATTTTTAATGCTTAGATTGATAGTGACAAAAATGTCATAATAGTGACATTTGATTAAAATGTATATGTCACCTTGCATAAAATTTTATAAATAAATATCAAAGTGCTTATGAAATAGCGAAGTGAAATGCAAAAATCCTTTTGTATCTTGCGTTCTGATCCGGTGGAAGATTAACAAACAAATGAAATCATTGCCTAGCTAATACCCCCGAAGGGATCATACAAAATGAAAAATGTTGCGTTCTTCTTAATATATTTATAATGTATATTTTCTCAATAAATAATATATTATAACATTAATGGTTGTTATTTTTACGCTAGCTTTTTCCTGAGATCCCCTTTTTTCCAAAATATACATTTAATACTGCTGGGCGAAATGAAGAGCACTCAAAGTACGCTCCAGATCACGCTATACTGGCGAATGTAGGCCGAAACATATCACGTATTTCAATATGACAAACACCATCACACCCACATTCCATATGCGGAGGTGGCAGTGTGTACTCTGTACACCCACATTTTGCCGACGACGTTAGGACTTAATGTAATAAAGAGCGAATCTATTACCATTACAGCGGATACAGTTTCGGACTTCAGACTGATACTGAGAAGTTTTCGATAGAAAAGCCCCAATAAGTTTGTCCGACCTAGAATTCGACTCCAGAACTTTATGTTCGCTAACCCCACCATGTGCCACTAGAACAATGAGTTGAATATATATTCAACGTATTATTACAAAATTGATTATAAATAACTGTTAATTATTTGATTGAAGTAAAAAAAAACTTTTAAATAAAGTTAATTAAACCTTTCAGTTAAAGATTCCGTTTGATGTTTACGAACATTATTTTACATAACTGTTAATTAGAACTGAGGAAAAATAAATTTAATTATTAATAAATATAATATTAATGGTATTAATTAAAGATTCAGTTTCTTTTTTGGAATAAGTCAAATGCAAGTCAGGCTCACGCGATGTGCGTTCCGTACCTGGGCTCTTATTCGTTTTGACCAATTAAATACTACGTAATGCAGTGCGTTATTGTAATTTCTTGAAATTACCGTTTAATGGTACTCCAGTAAAAAAAAAAATACCATGTCACGATCATTTTATGAAATTATCATATTGAATTGGTCATAGCGAATGAGAACCTGACTATGGCTTCGGTTGGCTTAAGTATATGCTTAAAATTCATGATAGTAATATTTTAATAATTTGCAGGCTAGTAGATGTAATGTTCACCTCCTAATTAGGAAGTCCGGGGATAAAACCACGTCTTGGAGCTATGGGTTTTTTGCAACTTATGTAGGTTTGTTACTTGCTGTAATCATAGACTACTCAAAATAAATTAATTTACAGTACCTTATAAAATATCGTAACTCGTTATGACCACACTACATGAAACGAAATCGATAAATGTAATTTTATGAAGTATATTTTCCAAAATCAATTCGTTTTTTTTTAATTAATGACTGTAATGAAAGTTTACAGGATATGAGTCAGTGCCGTCTGTGCACAATACAAAATAATAAACTTTTTACGGTGTAAGATTCAGACAGGTGGTAAAGTTTTTTTTGGGTTCTCCTTCGGTGTTACGAGACGCTAATATTTGAGCCTAGAATTCTGAACAAACAGGAAAATGATCAAGTACTGACATCCGGTCGCGGGGATACATATATCACGACACGTGCGCGCGCTTACAGTACCTGCAGTGTTACGCCAATATTCGGCGGCCACCGAGATTGAAAGTCAACAGTTGATACTCCAGAGATCATTTGCGGACAACGGCTCACAAGTGCCGAAGTGTTTTCTCTGTATATTCAGTTGCTGAAGTATGAAGGTAAGCTATTGCTAGATCATCCATCCATATTCTAGACTTGGCGGGCTCGAAGCTGGTCGTCATGGTGATATTTGGGGGAAGCCTTTGTTCTGCACTGGACGACCTTCCTCAAGATGAATTACGTTTGCTCTATTTATCTGAACTGTCTGACTCGTTTTACACCACTCGGTCTAGATCTTCGATTTTATAATTAGAATCAACAAAACCTAACCGGACAATTTGACGATTTTCTTAACGTTCCGCAGTGTCCATTGTGTTGTCATTGGCGGTAAGCAGGTATCTGCAATCAGTTAAAACCAGTCGTGGCGATCTTACGGCGAGGCTTTTGACCAGCATCAGACGTCTTTCGGCTGATGATGATCGATGCGATCGCTAGTTTATTCATCTGAATCGCCTGATTCGCTCTTCGGTGGTTGCAGTCCGTACCTGGCACAATTCCAGAGTCCGGACTCATATCGGAAGTTTTTACCTTTAGAAAACCTACATTTGTCCGACCTAGGATTTGAACCCCGGCCCTCGTGATCACAAAGCGATGCACTTTGCTACCATTCTAAAAATACTATTTCAACTATTTTCTTTGCCACATTTGACATCGTATTGTTCTGATTCGATACTTTTCTATATAGAATATCATACCCATTTTCTTTAGCGTAGCGTAGATCTTCAATTTCGCTACAAACCCTATGGAAAAGAAGGGC
Source organism: Phalera bucephala (assembly GCA_905147815.2). Lineage (NCBI taxonomy): Eukaryota > Metazoa > Arthropoda > Insecta > Lepidoptera > Notodontidae > Phalera > Phalera bucephala. Next base: position 12,565,999 of record LR990636.1, on the reverse strand, counting down.
AAGAAACTCCACGGTCATTCTTTCTACCTGCTGTGCTCTCATTGCAGATACTTGCAGCGATCCTCCTGCCGACGCTGGTCGGCACCTTGCTTGCCTACAACGACGGAGACAGCTGTACGGAAAGCGTCTGGCGGCCTTACCCTGGTCTATATTTTGACAATTTATATTACGAATGCATTGATGGACAACTGAGATTAAGAATGTGCGACGTTGAATACAATTCTGAGGTAATATATCTTTGAGACGCTTTTTGTCGCGGTGTTGTCGCGTTAAGCTCGCACGGCCTGAGATGGCCGACAATTTGCAGTTTTTTTCGGGACTGTGCTTGAGTAGCCATTTTAGGCCTTCGCGCCCATTACCACTTAATGTGGTGGTCGTTAAGCCAAGTCGGAAGTCTGAAGGGCTTGATAAAGTCCATTATTTGCAAATCGTATTAATTAGTAATGCTCCTCCATATAGGTAAAGGCCTTTTATTTTAAAATGGGTCACGCATAATGTTAACTGTGGCAACCTATGGTTTATTATCAAGCAATTGTATTGTGGAGCCAGAACAACATGACATGCACGGCGTATTTAATTTCTTTATTAGACAGTTTTGTAATATTTTCGTAATTTGTGAACTACATGTAGCTAATGTTCATTGCCTAGCCCACAGAACTAAGAAGATATACTTCTTTATTCCGTGACCTGGCTGTAAGCATACACTTGCAGATTCGCTACAAACACATGCATGCACACGCACTCATTCACATACACTTATACATACACACATACTCTCTCTCTCGCTCCTACATACACACAATGACACACACACACACACATACACACACTCACATTCACACTCTCGCACTCTCGCACACTCGCAAACTCGCACTCTTGCACCCTCGCACTCTCGCACTCTTGCACTCTCGTACTCTCGCACTCTCGCACTCCCACACTCGCACATACATACACACGCACACACCCACATTGATAGATGCCCCCAGGAAAATAAAGTATTTTAATATTTTTATTAATAGCATCTAATAATTTAAGAAGTCCAATCTTTCAATATCGCTAATCACAGAACTGTTTTGACAGATATGCCCTTCTACAACGTCAACGACATCAACTACGACCAGCCCGCCAGAAACTACGACCAGCTCTCAATCCACTACTGCAGACTCTCGGAGCTCCACAGGAAAGGTCTGTTTCTACAAGTTGTTCGGTTGTCTGCCACATCCCGGTCATTGCTATCGGTACTATCAATGCACAGCGGTTCTAAAATTCTGCACAATCGGATTTGCGTTCGACCCGGCTAGTAGAGTAAGGCTCATCATCACATTGGTGATGTTCAGTTTAACAGCCAACGCGAGTCGTGAGCATAAACAGCACTAGCGCAGTGTCCGCGTTGCTGTGGCGTCAGGCGTAAAGGGTGCGGCGGGACAACGCCGGACATTCCTTCACGAAATTCGTCAATTCAATCGTCCATCGTCGTCTATTTGATACTATAGTGTCTTTCGTGTGTGAGGCGGGCTCACGACTGGCTCCTTCGGTACGAAGGATAAATACCACTTGATCAGCTTGCATGTAAAAATCCATTAATAGAAATGACGTAAAAAGCGACTGATCGAGTACAACCAGTTTCACTTCCATGTCCTGGCTAGTCTTGGTCTATATTTTATTTTATTTTATTTCAAAAACAAACAGTATTCCAAATCTTTATGGACAACAAAATAAATGACTTAAGTATCATTTAAATGTTTTCGTATACATATTGCTAAGTTACTGATCTATTCTAAACAGTAATTTGGATAACGGCGATAATCACGAGGCTGTTTTGAGATATTGTCAAGCGGATATCGCAGTCGCGGGGCGGTGGTGTTTTAATTGCAGTCCGAAGAGATCTGACCGTGATTAAGAGGTGCGATTGGGGAAGTTCCGCAGAGGATATCTGGGTCACTATTGTGCTGAAGAAGTCTAGGCCGGCCGTAACTTATAATGTGCATCTTTGTGCTTTCTATTTGTGTAAGGAACACTCAGGTAATTCTTATGGTACTCAATTACAAAACTTTACCACCAGACTTAATCACTTAATGCTTACACATATATTAGATAAATTCATTATATTAGGCGACTTTAACTTTGGCAATCAAGTCGATTGGATCGTGCCGGTGAACGGTGGTGATCTTTTGCCTTCAAACTTTTCCTGCCAATACATAACCGAATTTATGGACACAGTCGACACCTGTAGCTTAATTCAGTATAATAATAGACTATAGAATAGACTTCTGGATCTGATTTACTCTAATAGCCCTGTCACTGTTACTGAAAGTTGCACACCATTAGCGATACCGGTGGACTTGCACCACAAACCCCTGAGTATCTGTGCAGAATTCGTTGAAATACATAAACTCGAGGAAAAAGTGTCTGCCAAATACCTATACAATAAAGGTGACTATGTGGCCATAAAATCTGAGTTAGACCAGGTTAACTAGAACACGTTCCTATGCACTGAATCATTAGATCATGCGGTTACACTTTTTTATAAGAAACTTTATGACATAAGAGATAAATTTATTCCAGTAAAGTCAATACGCCACTCATCTCATCCTCTCTGGTATACTTCGGCATTAATTAAACTCTTAAAGGAAAAAAGGAAATACCATCGGAAGTACAAATTGTATGGCAATCTATGCGATTATCAATCATTCTCCTTGCTTCGTAGCAGAGCTGTTCAGCTTGAACAAGATTGTTTTAACGGCTATATTGAACAAATAGAATCCTCAATTAGAAGTAATCCAAAGGCTTTTTGGACCTTTATTAAAAGTAAAAAAAGCGAGTCTGCGTTTCCTAAAGTATTAAGATATGGCGATATGTCGGCTGACACTGGTGTAGAAATAAGTAACTTATTCGCACAATATTTCAAATCAACCTTCCAAGACCCAAGTGTCGCAACTTATGATCCGTCTCACTCTGTAAATGTCAATTCGGAAATAAACTACATTAGTTCCATACACATTTGTACTGATGAAGTCCAAAAGTTATTGAAGGCTCTAGACCTTTCTAAATCTGGGGGTCCCGATGATATTCCACCATTATTTATTGTAGAGTCAGCCGAAAGCCTTGTATTGCCTGTCTGCATACTGTTTAGAAGATCTGTAGTGGAGGGTGTAGTTCCACAAATCTGGAAATCCGCTTTCGTAACGCCAGTGCTAAAGAAAGGAGATAAAAGTATGGTCGAAAACTATCGCCCCATATCCAAGTTATGCCTATTTGCCAAAATCCTAGAACGAATTGTATACAATCAAGTATATTCAGCTATCCAAAACACTTTTGGTGATGAGCAGCCCGGGTTTCTCCGTAGACGATCTACCACGTCAAACTTAATCTTGGCACATGACTTCATCTCTAAGGGTATGGATCAAGGCTCTCAGGTTGATGTCGTTTACACCGACTACAGCAAATGTTTTGATAGTATTGATCATCACGTGCTTCTGCAGAAGTTAATGGCGACCGGAATACATGGCAACTTATATCGTTGGTTTAGTTCATACACAGAGAATCGAACGCAGGCAGTAGTCTTGCACGGCTATACCTCTGGCTGGTGCTCTATCCCCTCTGGAGTACCGCAAGGATCGTTATTAGGTCCCTTGCTATTTACTATATTTATTGCAGATATCAAATCCTGCTTTAAACGTTCATATATATTATTATACGCTGATGATATGAACATTTTCAAAAGAATCACTAATACCTCTGACTCAGTACAACTGCAAAATGATCTTAATATATTTGCAAATTACTGCACACAAAATAAATTACAATATATCTAAATGTGCCTACATAACATTCTCGCGCCAAAATAATAACATCGGGTGTGGATATACTCTAAACCGCCAAAGAATTAACAAAGTAACTCATATCAAGGATCTTGGTGTCATTTTTGACAGTAAACTCCTTTTTGATAAGCATACTGATCACATCGTCAATAAGGCGTCAAAAGCTCTCGGTTTTATTTTACGAACTTCGGCCTGCTTTCGATCTCTAAAAACCATTAAGATATTATACTGTTCCTACGTACGTAGTCACCTTGAGTATGCCTCCCAAGTGTGGAATCCACAGTACCAAATTTATAAATCTCGTATTGAAAATATACAAAAAAAGTTCCTACGGTACTTGGATTTCAAAGCTCAATGCCAATCTATTGATTATTATGATCGGTGTAAACGATATCATTTTCTGCCACTGGAGCACAGGCGCACCGTGAATGACATTTGTTTCCTGGTAGGTATCGCTAACGGTTCAATAGATTGCCCTGAACTTCTCGCTAATATAGTACTTCGTACTAATCAATTAGGTCTTAGACAGCGTCCCTTGTTAAATGTGCACTTGTTCTCTTCGAATTATAGACGAAATGCGTATTTCTTGCGTAGCGCAGCCAGCTTTAATTCCCTGTCGTTACAATTGGGGTTAGACCTCTTTTGTACCAGCTCGAGTTCAATTAGAAAACGTATGAGTACCGAGTTTTTTGTAGATAGCGACCAGGGTTAGCTCTTAGTTCAACCTATCTAGTTGCCCTGGTGAAGTTCTTTTTGTGAATGTTCTTACTTGTCATATTTGTATCTATAAATCATAAGAATATTTTTTATTATTTAAACCTTACTAGTTCTAATTCTTATTAAGTTTCAGCCTGGTTTGTTTGTAGTTGCGACTGAATTATGTAGATGCTAAATGTGGAAGCTTGTTATTAGCAATTTGTAATATGTTTATGTTTTTATCTCATCTGTATTATTAGTCTGTAAGCTTTCCTAAAAATAAATAAATAAATAAAAATAAATAAATAAATAATATGTACTTGACATAGTATGTGCATATATGAGGCCGTTACAATCAGAACAGGCTAACCAATATTTAAACAAGTTATTTTATTTTATTTTATTGAGATATCCAACAGCGTTTAACGATAGAAAGCTTAGACTATAACTTATACAATATAAAGAAGCCAATAACAGGATATCATAGCAACTTAAATAAATTAACGAACCGGGACTTACGTGTATAGTAAAAAAGAGCATAACTAAAATCAATACTGTCAATCTGTGTGCGTGTTTGTGTGTGTGCGTCCATGTGTGTATGTGTGTAAGTGCACGTGTGTGTGCGTTTGCGTGTGCATTCGTGCGAGTGTGTGTGTGTATAGTGAATAATATACTCATTCTGATAACCTCTGTAAAATAAGGGATTTGAAATGGGGTTTAGTAGTAGAAAATATAAAATTATATCTAAAATTCATACTAACAGGGACTTCTATAAAACCAAAACGTAGGTCACGTTAATTTTATTGATATAATATATAAAATCCAGACTTCATTGCCTCAATTCATTATTATTTTATTTTGAGGAAGCTAGAGGGGTATGTAAGAAAAGAACCTGTTGGAACTTTGTGCTCTCTGCCTACCCTGCAAGGGATCTGGTGTAATGAAACTTCCAACTATATTTGTTAAGACGAATATAGTTGAAAGTTTGTTTAGTTTCGCTAATTACTTACATAAATGAATGTACCTAAAATCAATAATGTTTTATTATTTTTATGTTTATATTAACAGGAATGTGTTCCAACAACAGAGGGAAACTGCGTGTTCGTACGCAACCCGCAACAACCGCCCTCGCCAGTTGATAACAAAGACAAAACTGTCGACAGCGGCTTCAGGAGTCAACAGCCGACGCCATGTCGCGGCCAGTACTACAATCCCTACTGTATGCTCTTCAACGCTCAAAGTGCTCCTGCACCGAAATCCGAAGTAGCAATTAACATTTACCGCAATCCTCCAAAAGAAAACCAAATTAAAATAGTCATTCATTAGTACAATCTAACTTTACAATAGCCGGTACGAGTCTTGAGCGTAAACGTTTTCTGCGCGCCCGGTCCCGGTTTTATAAGTCTCTGTGAAAGATTTTAATGATGAGATTGATAGTGATAAAATGTTATAATGATGACAATTGATTAAAATGTACCTTGCATAAAATCTTATAAATAAGTATTAATAAGCACTTTATAAAATAGTTTATTTTAAGTGAAATTTTAAAACCCTTATAAGTTTCTTGCGTTCTGATCCCGTGGTAGATTTAACAAACAAATGAAGTCGTTGATTTGTAAATACACTCGAAAGGATCATACGAAATGAAAAATGTTGCCTTCCTTTTAATATGTAGGTTGACAATGTATATTTTCTCAATAAATTGAATATTTTGTAACATCGATGGTTATTGTTTTTACGCTAGGTTTTTCCTTAGATCCTCTTTTTCCAAATAAAACATTTAATACTGCTGAGCGAAATGAAGAGCGCTCAAACTACGCTCCAGATGATGCTATAACTATGAGAATGGAGGAAGCCAGAGAGGTATGTAAGGAAATAACCTGTTGGAACTCTGTACTCTCTGCCTACCCTGCAAGGGATCTGGCGTGATGATATAGATATATAGATAGTTTCAGACTTCAGGCTGATACTGAGAATTTGAGATTCGATAAGAGAATCGAAAGAAAAGCCCCAATAAGTTTGTCCGACCTAGAATTCGACTGCAGAACTTGGTGTTCACCAATCGCAACATATGCCACGAGCACAACGAGTTAAATAACTGTTATTTATTTGTCACGAAGGAAAAAACACGTTTTAAATAAAGCCAATAAAACGTTTCAGTTAAAGATTCCGCTAACTACTTGAAAAAGGGCAAGTCCTAGTCAGGCTTGCATGATCTGGGTTCGGTACTGGGTGTAAAAAAATTGAAAGACTGTATAAGGACAAGCCCTGAAAGATTTTAGAAGGAAGTTTTAAGAAGGATGACCCGCAGTGTTCGTTTCTCTTCGCTTCAGAGGATAGGTGCCTTTACTCCGGTTTTACATTCAGTTCAATCTCGTGGCCGCAGCTGAGGTGGACATAAAACTGAGTAATGTTATCTTGTAAACCGCTGCAGTAAGCAGGAGTGTCGAGAATCAAACGTCAAGCAGCAAAGTTATCAATGTTACGCTACTCATAAAATTAAAAGTAAGATTTGTCGAGTTCCTTGTACACTGCCACGCAACTGGGTTGAACTAAAAAACGGTAAGAGTAAATAAATGGTAATCCAAATATTCGTTATCTCGTTGATCTAGTGCTACATAGAGCAAGTGGCGATCACGAGATCCTGGGTTCAAATATTACATTAAGCAAAATGTGTTTTTATTATCATCAACATTTGTCGTTGTCCGGGGTCTGGAAATGTGCCCGCCATAATGGCAACTGGCTACCTCTATTATAGCATAATCGACGATATGTGAGTTTGCAAAGAACACCTCTGACGGACGATTTGGAGCAGTGGTTAAGAGCTTAAGCCGCTCCGACCACTGGGTCGAATAGTCGCGGGTTCCATTCCCGCACGGGACAGATCTTTGTGTGTCCTACAACTATTTGATTCGGTCGGATTTCGGATTTGGGTGTTTGTGTACGTGAATTTTCAGGTTTGTAACCGCACCCACGATACAAGAATTAATCCTAGTGCGGGGCTACGTTTTTTAAAAAGCAAAGCAAAGTAGACCTCTGTCATCAACGTTTGTAAGATAGGTGTGATGATGTTTCTCAATTGTTCGTTTTTCTTTCGGTATTACGGAACCTTGACATTAGTAATTAAAATTTTGAATAAACAGGAAAATGATCCAGTACTGACATCCGGTCGCGGGGATACATATATCATGTCAAGTGCGCGTGTTGGAGATGGGCGGCCTTTTGTGGTATTTCAATTTCCAGGCATCTCCCTGCTTTGAAAGACACGCGTAGCCGTTGGTCGCACCTACCACTTCGTGTATCTTAAAGTTGGTATTCTTATGGGTTGCTTGATAAGTTCCAACAGCAGGTGGCCACAAAACTGCCTCTACCAATCTGCAATGGTTCCGCGTGGTGGAGAATGAATTATTCTTTACGTTTGTATGTTAGGTGCCTGTCAGTTGGTGCAGTCTGTTACTTGGCACCAACTTTGCTTTCTGAAATCGGTTTTCCTTTTTAAAGACAGTTATTTATTTTAAAATTTTAAGTGACAAATACATTAATAATTACACCGTTAAGCCTATCCCCAAGCGGGGGTGGCCGAAGTGTATTGAGGACACCCACTTTTCGCCGACAATGTTAGGTCCCATGTATGTTCAGCGATATTTCCGTCAAGTGTGGACCGATTTTGAATTTTTTTTTTTTGCATTGGGTTCAGTATATTTCCAAGGTGGTCCCATATTAATTTTATTGACATTGGACCTTGGACTTAGAAGATACACCAGGGAACTCCTTGACGACAAACAATAGGCATGTGTAAATTGAGATATTATGGTTATTACGTCAATCCTATAGGTACCCTACTATAGAATAATTCACTGGTCACTTAAAATTGTAAAATAAAAATCTTTTATAAAAATAGGTAAACCGACTTCAAAAAGCAAAAAAAATAAAATATTTGAATTCGGTGCCAAGTAACCGACTACACCAACCAGCACCGACTTCAAATATTTTTATTTTTTGCTTTTTGAAGTCGGTTTACCTTTTTTTATAAAAGATTATTTTAAAGTTGGTTAATATTTTTCTTAGTTCTATAGAAGGATAATCTATCTATCTATCTATCTATATCATCACGCCAGCTCCCTCGCGGGGTAGGCAGAGAGTACAGAGTTCCAACAGGTTCTTTCCTTACATACCTCTCTGGCTTCCTCGACTCTCATAGTTCGTCTCATACACGCTCGCCGGTTACGGAGACTCTTGACTTGCCCTTCAGCTAAGACACGGTCTATTTGGTCATGGTAAGATAGTCTAGGTCTTCCCCGGCACCTACATCCTTCCACTTTCGCATTGTATATCTGTTTTGTCATTCTTTCTTCTGGCATTCTTTCTATATGCCCGAACCAACGGAGCATACCCTTGCTCATCTTTACACCGATACTATCTTTCATACCTACTCGCTTTCTTACTACGCTGTTGCGAATACGGTCGGTCAGCGTGACTCCGCACATCTTCCGCAGAGATCGCATTTCGACCGCATTTATCCTGCTTTCGTTCTCCTTCTTACATACCCAACTCTCACTGCCATATAACAGCGTTGGGACAAGCACTCCGTTATGCATGGCCAGCTGCGCCTTTTGGCTTAAGTGCCGGCTCCCAAGTAGCCTTCCCATCGCACCATTCACTCTATTACCTGCATTCACTCTTCTCTCTATATCAGCGGTGCATTTCCCATCCTTACTGAAGGCGCATCCAAGATATACAAACTCATTCACTTGCTCCAGCACATCGTTACCAACCACAATCCTTGCATTCGTTCTGGTTTCTTCCCGTTCAAAAACCATAATTTTGGTTTTCTTCACATTCAAATGTAAGCCATTGTTCATGCAGTCGTCTCTCATAACTGTGACTAGTGTTTGCAGATCAGTGGCTGTTGGCGCTATCAAAACCGCGTCATCTGCATACAATAGGTGGTTTATCACTAGATCACCCATTTTTACCCCTTCAGTCATCGCATTCAGTCTTTGAAGACTTTTATCCAGATAAACTATAAACAGTCTAGCGGACAACACGCAACCCTGCTTGACGCCGATTTTAACGTCAAACCAAGGTGACATGTTACCACCCACCCGTACGCATGCCTTGCTGTCCACGTAGGTGGACTGGACGGCTCGCAACAGGGTGCCGTTTATACCATACTCTAGCAAAATGTCCCAAAGTCCCTTTCGCACGACTCTATCAAACGCCTTCTCCAAGTCCACAAAACCGCAGAAAACCTTCCGGCCTACTGCCAGATGCTTTTCTACGATGTTGCGGAGGGAGAAAACTTGATCCGAACATCCTCTTCCAGACCTGAAACCTCCCTGTGCCTCACACAACACTCCATCGGACTTCTTCGAAGAAGGATAACTACAGTTTCAGGTCTCAGGTCTGGAAGAGGATGTTCGGATCAAGTCTTCTCACTCCGCAACATCGTAGAGAAGCATCTGGCAGTGGGCCGGAAGGTTTTCTGCGGTTTTGTAGATCTGGAGAAGGCATTTGACAGAGTTGTGCGAAAGAGACTTTGGGACATTTTGCCAGAGTATGGTATAGATGGCACTCTGTTGCGAGCCGTCCAGTCCACTTATGTGGACTGCAAGGCATGCGTACGGGTGGGTGGTAACAGGTCACCCTGGTTTAACGTTAAAATCGGCGTCAAGCAGGGTTGCGTGTTGTCCGCTAGACTGTTTATAATATATCTGGACAAAAGTCTTCAAAGACTGAAAGCGATGAATGAAGGTGTACAAATGGGTGACTTAGTGGTAAACCATCTACTTTATGCAGATGACGCGGTTTTAATAGCGCCAACAGCCACTGATCTGCAAACACTAGTCACAGTTATGAAAGACGACTGCATGATCAATGGCTTACACTTGAATGTGAAGAAAACCAAGATTATGGTTTTTGAAAGGGAAGAAACCAGAACGAATGTAAGGATTGTGGTTGGTAACGATGTGCTGGAGCAAGTGAATGAGTTTGTATATCTTGGATGCGCCTTCAGTAAGGATGGGAAATACACCGCTGACATAGAGAGAAGAGTGAGTGCAGGGAACAGAGTGAATGGTGCGATGGGAAAGCTACTCGGGAGCCGGCACTTAAGCCATAAGGCGCAGCTGGCCATACATAACGGAGTTCTTGTCCCAACGCTGTTATATGGTAGCGAGAGCTGGGTATGTAAGAAGGAGAATGAAAGTAGGATAAATGCGGTAGAAATGCGAGCTCTGCGGAAGATGTGCGGAGTGAAGCTGACCGACCGCATTAGCAACAGCATAGTAAGACAGCGAGTAGGTATGAAAGATAGTATCGGTGTAAAGATGAGAAAGGGCATGCTCCGTTGGTTCGGGCATATAGAAAGAATGCCAGAGGAAAGAATGACAAAACAGATATACAATGTGAAAGTGGAAGGATGCAGGTACCGGGGAAGACCTAGACTATCTTACCACGACCAAATAAACCGAGTCTTATCTGATGGAAAAGTCAAGAGTCTCCGTAACCGGCGAGCGTGTATGAGACGAACTATGAGAGTCGAGGAAGCCAGAGAGGTATGTAAGGAAAGAACCTGTTGGAACTCTGTACTCTCTGCCTACCCCGCAAGGGATCTGGCGTGAGGTTATAGATAGATAGATAGATAACTACAGGATTAACATAATACTCAATCCACACATTCGTTTTGCTTGTCGTTAAGGAGTTCTCTGGTGTATCTTAAAAGTACAAGTTTTTATATCAATAAAATTAAAGTGGCACTATCTCGTAGATATAATAAATTTAACCCAAAAGTAATCAGACGTAAAATACGTGAAAAAATTTCCAACAAAACCAATTTTGAATTATATGAAACGGCGATTCCACATAATATGTTTTTCCTCAATAAAAAGTAATTATATCAGTACGGTTTCAATAATTCTTGTAGATCCGCATTAGCTCTGTTAATGGAAAGTCATATGCTGAGAAATTCTCGGGACTTTTTCAATCATGGGGTCATTAAGCTTCTTTACAGTACTTTAGTTCGTACTAAGCTGGAAGCCAGCACATCGGTGTGGCATCCATATGAGAGTTCATATACTTTACATGTAGAAAAGGTTCAAAAAGCGTTCCTCAGGCATTTATATATACGCATTTTTGGTAGCTATCCTTTTATGTATCCTACCAAGTTCTTGTTGGGCTGTCTAGGATACAATTTTTTTGCGTCTACAATGCTTTGCTCTTAGCTTTTCTCAGTTCAACCCAATTGCGTGGCAGTGTACAAGAAACTCAACAAAACGTAATTTTAATTCTATGAGTAGCGCGAGACTGCAAACTTAGCTGCTTCACATTTGATTCTCTATACTCTTGCTTACTGCAGTGGTTTACAATATAGCACTACCCAGTTTCATGTCCACCTCCGCTATGACCACGAGATTGAATTGATTGTAAAACCGATTGAATTGATAGGCCTATCTTCTGAAGCGAAGAGAAACGAAAACTGCGAATCATTCTTCTTAAAAATTCCTTCTATACTCTTTCAGGGCTTATCCTTATGTCTTTCAAATTCTTTATGCCCAGTATAGAACCCACATCATGCGAGCCCGACTCGCACTTGCCCTTTTTTTAATATGGAACGGAATCTTCAACAGAAACGTTTAATTAACTGTTATTAAAACGTGTTTTTTCCTTAGTTACAAATAATAATACATTAAACATATTCAACTCGTTTTTCTAGTGGCACATGGTGCAGTTGGCGAACATAAAGTTTACTTCAAGAATTCTAGGTTGGACAAACTTATTGGAGCTTTACTTTGGAAAAATTATCAGTATCAGTCTGAGGTCTGGAACTGTACCCGCTATAATAGTAACAGACTCACTCTTTATTACATTGAGTCCTAACGTCGCCCTGAGCAGTATTAATTTGTTTAATGTAGAAAAAGGGGATCTCAGGAAAAACCTAGCGCAAAAACAACAACCATTGATGTTATAAAATTATCAATTTATTGAAAAAATAAACATTATAAACCTACATAATAAAAAGAAGGATTTTTTTCCATTTAGGTTGATAAATCTTCCACTGGATCAGAACGCAAGAAACTTATAAAGTTTTTTTGCATTTCACTTAAAATTAACTATTTCATAAGCACTAATATTTATTTCGGCACGAGTCGTGAGCGCGTGTGTGTGTGTGTGAGTGATGTACGCTGTTGGCGGCGAGGCCTTTACAGCTTCACCGGACTTAAGGGCGAGCGTACAACCACTAAGCTCGAGCCAGAAGGGCAAGAGGCGACATACTCGAGGGCACCTTGAAGAGGCGGCTTCGGTTGGGACAGTCGCTGCGGGTGAGGGGGTGCGCTACTAAGTGCACCGGTCAACAGCCGGCTAGGGAAGGGGATCTACGACTTCGTCGTCGTCGTCGCCCGTATTCGGAGCGGAAAGAAGGGATGACAAAGCATCGGGGCGATCAGGGAGAACATGTTGCGGCCAGCGGTGGCGGGGGCGGCAGGGGTCGGGAGGAAGGTAGCGAGCCGCGCTCACGACTCGTACAAGCGAATGACGGACAAGTTAATTACTCTAGAGCATCCGACAAATAATTGTATGAACGGACCAATCGCGTGAAGAAATGTCTGTCGTCACTATGCGGTCATCTCTGAATGAGACCTATAGACCGGTTGCGTAGAAGACGTTCACGCTCAAGACCCGTACCGGCTATTGCAAAGTCAGATTGTACTAGTTAATGGTTATATTGAGTCGATTATCTGTTATAATACCACCGTGGATGTTAATTACTACTGTGGGTTTCGATACAGGTGCACTTTGAGCGTTGAAGAGCATGCAGTAGGGATTGTAATACTGGCCGCCACATGGCGTCGGCTGTTGACTCCTCAAGTCCTTGTCGACAGTGTTGTCTTTGTTATCAACTGGCGAGGGCTGCTGTTGTGGGTCGAGGACGTTAACGCAGCTGTTTTCCTCTGTTATTGGAACACATTCCTGTAAATATCAACATGAAAATATAAGAATAATATTGCTCTCAAACACTTTCGTTATTTGTGTTATTGCACATACGAACTTTCAACTTCATTGGTAAATAGTTCAAGCAATAAGAACCAGCCTAGTCTATCAACAAAATGAAAGAAAGCCATTCTAGTTTTTAAAACTTCCCGGTATCAGTGTAAATTTTAGTTTAAAACTGTGTTTTCTTTGAATATTGGTTAGGTTACTCTGATTCTAATGGCCCTAAAGACATTTGCACATAGGTGTGTGCTTCGGATGTCAATGTCTCACCCACAATATCTCAAAACAGCTGCCGTGATAGGGAAGGAAGTAGCTTTGTCATATTACTTGATGCAGGTTAAACTTAGACTTTATACTATTTAACTATCTATTTCATCATGCGCGCTTACATTCGGACGTGCCATACTGCATTCAAGAAATATTATAATTCGCGATTTGCGCGGCGATAGTCGCTGCACGTCATTGCTGCTATGAGTTTCGAACTAAAAACTCATAGTCAACGAAGTGTTGGCGTTTTTGTAGCACGCTATCGATACAATGGGTTAAGTTAGCATCGAGCAGATATACTAGTCTAACTTCAAACAGGAAGAGACCTGCAGTTCTAAGGTGCTGCTGTAACAATCGCTTGGTATGAGTGATCAGATGCCGCCCGAAGGAAAGATGAAAAAGGTGAGAGACGTCTCCGGGGCATAGTCAGACTGCTAAAGGAGACAGATCCCTTTTGTGGTTAAGCAGCTGCACAGGCTGCCTCCCGTCACATTCGACCACGTCGACGTGACCAGGCTGCTGAAGGCTATAACCATCCTCATATCCGGCCTAGCCGAATTTTAATTCAGGTTAGAGGTACCGAGGCCTCTAACCTGAACCTACCATAAAGTAGGTCGCACGAGGCCTGTAATGTGAACGTTCGTCGCCGGACGCAAAATGCATCCGGTAGCAGTTTCGAGTCGGTCGATGCACTGCGCCCAGCCGCCTGCAATACACCGCGCCCCGCTGACTTCTCCACGTCGTGATTATGCCGCCGCCGCTGTCGCCCGCGCACCGGTGAGAATAACTGGGAAGGCACGTCTGGTGCCTCTGACTACTACGAAGGGTCAAGTTGATGAGGAAGGTTTCACCAAAATGGAGAAGAAGAAGAAGAAAAAGCCTTCTCGAAGAAACCGGTGTGGGTCCGCTCCGGTTGGCGAAGGCAAACTCCTGCGTACAGAACTACCTACGACGCTGCTGTACGTGTCATAGTACACCCGCAAGAAGTCCTTATATACTCTAAGGGTCGCGAAGCTGAACTCGCAAAACAATGCGGCTTGCAATTCCTTTGTTGTTCAAGTTCCCACAGCCAAGCTAGAGACCTCCATAAGCGAGGAGTTCTGGCCCAAGGGGTGTCGTATTTAAAGGATTTCGTGGGAGACTGCGAGACAGCCCTGTACAGCGCAAGATGTCACCGGCAACACATGTTGCTTAGTTTGCAAGTTTTTATACATAATATATGTATGTTATTATGTAGGTATATATTCTATGGGCCTGTAAGTTGCACAAAATATTTTTCTGTAAAATTTCTGTTGCCTGAATGAAATAAACTATTATTATTACACTCTTGACTATACTCTTGACTTTTGGCCTCTTTGATTTATACTAAATTTCTGTTAATCGATTTTTGCAAACAAACTGATAAAGTGATAACATGTATCTTTCTTACTTTCTTGTGACTAACACCTGCGCATTGACGAGCGAATGACGAACAAACAAATGCAACTAGAGCATCCAATAGACAACGATAGTCGACTGAAAGGATATCAATAACCTGATGATGAAACTTACCTTCATAGCCGGGTCAAACGCAAATCCGATTGGACAGAGTTTTAGAATCCCTCTTCCGAGATTGCATTGATAGTACCGATCGCAATGGTTGGGATGTGGCAGACAACCGAATAGCTTGTTGTAACAGATCTCTCCTGTAAACCCTAGAGAGTAAGTAGTAGTTTCTGGCTGACGGTCCTCAATTTCTGGCGGGCTGGTCATAGTTGCTGGCGGGTTGGTCGTTGTCTCTGGTGGGCTGGTCGTACTATCTGGTGGGTTAGTCGTAGTATCCGGCGGGCTGGTTGATGTTTTAGGAGGGCATACCTGTTAAAAACTCTACTTTGATATATGATAGTGAAAAATTTGGACTTCTTTAATATTTTATACTTTCAGTAAAAAAATGACGTAGGTGCGTGTAAACGCTGATTTATTTATAATTATTAATTGATAGTTTTAGCAAATAATAATGAATAGAAATGGGCTGGTCACCCGAACCGAATGAACACCGACAGATGCGCCAAAATCAGTACCGCATAAGTTACAGAATACGAACATTGTCGTCGTAGTGGACCTTAAAAGCGGTGACGCGATGATATCGATATCAGCTTGACTGGCCATCATTCGCTAAGGGAAGAACTGTATAGAATGGGGAGTGATTAAGGGAGGAAGTAACAACAACTTTACCACCTCTTCGGAATGTCACTCTTTTGAAGAAGAAGGGTATGGCACTCCACGATTATTTATTTACTATAAAAAAATAGTACATGATAATGTGACATATTTTTTGGGACTAAGCACGCCACATTCCCGCTACTGCCACACTCTTGTAAGCTAAGACCCAAAATGATCTCCTAAGATGACAAGGTTTGATGGGGCGTTCAAAGGAGCACTTTAATTGTCTTGAAGCCGGCAACGATTTTGATTAGGAATATAGAAAAACCATAAAGTACCTCGGCGACATACTCCTTTCTGCAAGATTTTAAAACCCGGCGTCCGTCAATGCAATCGTAATATGCTTCAGAAAAATATCGGCCAGGTATATATCGACTTTTGTTTGCATCACAGCTCCTTCCCTCATAGAAGCCGCTGTAAGCGAGCGTGTTACCGACCAGCATCACCAGGAGTATTGCTGCAATCATCTGCAAAGAAGGCATACCACGAGATTCTGGCTTCAGAAACTTATTTTCATTACTATATAAAAAAAATAAAGAAAATAAAAATAGTTTATTTTCTTTATCTGTACTTAATCTACTTAAATTAACAAAAGGAGCACTCCTTTTAAGCATATCAATACCTGTGTTAGGAGGCCCCG
This sequence comes from Phalera bucephala, assembly GCA_905147815.2. Classification (NCBI taxonomy): domain Eukaryota; kingdom Metazoa; phylum Arthropoda; class Insecta; order Lepidoptera; family Notodontidae; genus Phalera; species Phalera bucephala. The sequence continues at coordinate 12,549,379 of LR990636.1, read as the reverse complement.
CTCTTCTGCTTAAAGATAAATTGAGATCAAGTTTTGTATAACACTAAAGTAATTGTAATATTTCTAAATTAACAAAACTAATTAAAACGATATCTAAGTAACCTTAAGTATAAAATAATAAAACGACAACTTATACAGTATAAAGTATGTAAGTGGGGTTAATGTGTACCTATATAATATGTTTTAGGATGTTGTTTATATTAATATACAGATGAGTAACGTTCACATGTTCTTATTAAGCAAAACTTTTGACTGCCTCGTTGGTCTGGTGGCAAAGCGCATCGCTTTGTGATCACGAGGTCCTGTGTTCAAATCCTAGGTCGGACAAATGTAGTTTTTCTATCGAAAAATTCCCAGTTTGAGTCCGGAGTCTGGAATTGTGCCCGGTATATGGCAATAGGCTCGCCCCCTATTACATGGGACCTAACATCGTCGGCGAAACGTGGGTGTACTCAGTATACCTCTGCCACCCCCTCTGGGGAATATAGGCGTGACGGTGTATAAAACTTTTAACCATGCATTGTATATTAAAACTAAGATATTATGTCCATAAATGATTCAGTTTGATCATATGTTATAGTTTTAAGCCAATTTGTTAATACCATGTTGCAGTTATATTTATTCATAGAATATATTTTTAGAATTGCGTTTAATTTATTATATAGAAATGAAGAACGCTTAGCATACTGTTGTAGAGCAAAATGAGTAGAAATAGGGTGACTGGGCACAACAATATCATATCTTCTCCTATTGAGTAAATGTTGATCAAATTGTATAGTTATATGTAGTCTTAGTATAAGATATAAAATATATAATTTTCTAACCGATAGAAGATTGCTAAATTTATAAAGTTCTGTGGTAGAGAATGTATAAGGATGGAAATACATTACTTTCAAGAGCGATCGCTGTGCTCTTTCAAGCTCCAAGAATTTAATTTTTGAAGCTCCACCCCAGATAGGAATACAGTACACCAATATAGGTTGAGCTAATGCAATATATATTTTATTTATTAGACCCTTTGAAGTAATATGCCGAAGAGTTTTAAATATATAGATAAGCTTTCTTACTCTGCTACTGATAAGCTCTATGTGAAAATGCCAAGATAGCCGTTGGTCTATGTTAATACCTAGATACTTTATTTTATCAACTTTATTTATTGTAGGACAGGAACAGGTTGAATTTAGAGAATTATTACAGTTATGAATCTTAACATAAAAATTAAATTTGGGTTGGGATGATTTATTTATAGAAAAACAAATATAGTTAGATTTATTAGTATTAAGGGTGAGAAGGTTACATTTTAGCCATGTTGAAATCCTAGCTAGTCCATTTTCCGCATATTCATGTATAGCTTCCCATGTGTCACCATAGAAGGTAACAGCAGTAACATCTGCGTAGGAGATAATGTTTCCGGCCTCAATTTTCATGATGCATAAGTCGTTAATATAGATCAAGAACAATGTAGGGCCGAGAACACTACCTTGAGGCACGCCGAAGGAGATGTTTGCTTCCTGACTAACATAGTTGCCTATTTTTACTCGTTGTGTCCGATTCTGTAAATAACTTTTAAAAAGTGCCAAAGGGGTACCTCTAATTCCAATGTTTTCAAGCTTCTGAATAAGAGCGGGTACCGATACTGTATCGAAAGCTTTTTTCAGGTCTAGGAAAACCGTCATACACTTTTTACCGCTATCCAAAGTATTAACTATCTGAGAGGTTAATGCCAATACTGCGTCTTCCGTAGAAAGGTTTTTTCTAAATCCGTATTGAGCAGATGATAAAATGTTGTATTTGTCTAAAAATGAAAGTAGTCTAATATTTATTATTTTTTCGAATATCTTTGAAATAGCGGGAAGAACTGAGATTGGTCGGTAATTATTAAAATCTTCCCGGTCACCACTCTTATAGACAGGTGTAATTATAGACTGTTTTAAGGCATTAGGAAATACTCCAGACTTGAAACATAAATTGATTAAATTACTAATTATTGGGACTAAAATATTTTTGGCTTGCTTTAGAAATGCAGTTGGTATATTATCCCAACCAGGAGCGCTGTTTGAACTAAGATTCATAAGTATCTGTTCCACTTCCTTAGGATTTGATTCAATTAAACAAAATGAAGAAATCTGAGTATTAGGTAAAAATCTAAGAGAATTGGTATATTGTGTAACACTATTTCTTTGTATATTCTCAGCTAAAGATTGTCCTATGTTTACAAAACAATCATTAAGTGTGTTAACTGAATCTATTGGTGACGAATTACTGTTTAGCAAATTGATATTCGGGATTTTTGCTGACTTATATTCAGTAATATCATTTATTGACTTCCACAGAGCTTTATTATTTTGAGTAGAATTAGCTAATTTCTCGTATTCATACTTACGTTTAAGTTTTTTAATTAAATTACTACAATAATTTCTATACCTACGGTATGTTATTCGTAAAATTTCATTGGAAGGATCTAATTTGGTTCTCCTTTGCAAGTCATTTCTATTTCTAATGCAACGTAGTATGCCTTTAGTTATCCAGGGTTTGATTATTTGTTTACCCCTAGGAATTTCACAAATTTTACTGTTATCTTTAAGACATTTGCTTATATTAGATACAAGTAAATCTGTAATTAGATTCGGATCTGAGTGTGCAAGTAAATTTGAAAAATGTTTCTCTTCCAAATCCTTGGTCAAAGTTAAATCTTATTTTCGTTTTAGTAGAAGCGGGATTCTTAGGTATGTTGGTTACGCTTAATAATATCATCAGATGGTCTGTAATGGAAGTGTTTAGGATGGCAATAAAAGCTGATGTGCGCTTAGTGTCTTGTGGGTAAATAGTGACCCGGGAGTAATCCATGCATGGACAGAACTGTTAGATATGCTTGTCTGTTATTACGTTCATAAGAACACTCTACGGTTTTAGGAATTAAGTTAATATTTATGTCACCGGTAATTACAATATTTTTATGAGTCTTTATCGTTTCAAGATGTGAATTTAGGGAATTAATAAATGGACTTGCATTTGCATTAGATGGTGATCGGTAAATACCGAGAACAGTATAATCGGGTGTTGAAATTTGTTTACAAGAAGCGTGGTTAAGTGTAATTTCTTTAACATTAAATATATGATTTTCGTTCACATACACTACAACACCATCATTTTGATTGAGTTATGTTGTCGTATAGTATGAAACGTAATTAGTTAGGTGAGGAATAATTTTGTTAGAATTTAAGCGACATTCCGTTAAAATTATGATATCAGGCTGAAATTCAAACTGTGTTAAAGTCAATTTTATTTCTTCGATGTTACAATATATACTGCGACTACTTTGTGATATAATTATCAGTTTCGATTCTTCAATATGATGACACTTGGCCAAATCGTCTATAGAGTATTCTAAGGATTGGGCAATGTTCACATTGTCTAATTCTTGTAATGTATTCAAAGTGTTAGCCATACTGGTATGTATTTAAAAACTCAAATTTAACATTAATGACAAAGGGTTTAGGTAATAGGTTTACACGCAATTTTACACCAACAATTATGTCCAAGTTTAGAACGTACGTGAAACTTGTGAATATACGATTTATGCATGGTTTATCAAAAATAATTGTATGTTTTAAGATTCGTAACTGTAAATAATTTTGTGAGAGTATGTGTCGTAATTTATTATTAGTATATATGTTAAATGGTTTACCAATTATGGGTAGGTGGTACATGCAGATAATGTAAGTCAAAAAAGTAATATTCATACCTATACAAGGTATGAATATGATTGTGTATAATGTTCTAGTATTCACGTGAATATAAAAATAATAAAATGTAAACAAAATGTTATGTGAGATAATATTAAAAAATATGTAGAATTTTAACAATTTAATAATATTTATATATCTTTATCATCACGCCGGATTCCTTGCAAGGTACTCTATTTTTATCAGCCTATATTGTCTCAATGGTGAGCAAAGGCCTTCTTTAACAAACAAATGTAGAGAATAGGTATTTCTTCACCACGCGAAACTATTGCAGATTGTTGGAGACAGTTTTGGGGCCACCTGCTGTTGGAACTTATCAAGCCGCACATAACAACTTTAAGATACATGAAGTGGTAACAGAGACCAACAGCGAAGCGTGCCTTTCGAAGCAGGGAAAATGCAAAGGCGCTTGGAAATTGAAATGTTAAATGACAAAAGTCACCCATCTCAGACAGACTGAGCCGGAAGCGCATGAGCTTGTGATCGCTAGAAAGGCCGCGGTACTACAATACCTTACCTTCATACTTCAGCAACTGAATACACAGGGAAGATACTTCGGTATTTGTGAGCCGTTCTCCGCAGATGGTGTCTGGAGTCTCAACTTTAACTTTCAGTATCAGTGGCCGCTGAATGTTGGCGCAACAACACTGCAGGTACTGCATGCGTGCGCGTACGTGTCATGATATATATATATATATTACTGTGACTGGATGTCATTACTGGATCATTTTCCTGTTTGTTCAAAAGTCTAAGCACAAATTTTAGAGATCTGTAACACCGGACGAGTAACCAAAAAACAATATTTTTTTTGTATTGTGCGCTGACTCATATCCTGTAAACTTTAATTACAGTCATTTATTCCACATAAAATTAAATTACTAACTTGTCCAAAAAATGTAATTTGTTTTGTAAAATATCTATCTATCTATCTATATCATCACGCCAGCTCCCTCGCGGGGTAGGCAGAGAGTACAGAGTTCCAACAGGTTCTTTCCTTACATACCTCTCTGGCTTCCTCCACTCTCATAGTTCGTCTCATACACACTCGCCGGTTACGGAGACTCTTGACTTGCCCTTCAGCTAAGACACTGTCGATTTGGTCATGGTAAGATAGTCTAGGTCTTCCCCGGCACCTACATCCTTCCACTTTCGCATTGTATATCTGTTTTGTCATTCTTCCTTCTGGCATTCTTTCTATATGCCTGAACCAACGGAGCATACCCTTTCTCATCTTTACACCGATACTATCTTTCATACCCACTCGCTTTCTTACTACGCTGTTGCGAATACGGTCGGTCAGCGTGACTCCGCACATCTTCCGCAGAAATCGCATTTCGACCGCATTTATCCTGCTTTCGTTCTCCTTCTTACATACCCAACTCTCACTGCCATATAACAGTGTTGGGACAAGCACTCCGTTATGCATGGCCAGCTGCGCCTTTTGGCTTAAGTGCCGGCTCCCAAGTAGCCTTCACATCGCACCATTCATTCTATTACCTGCATTCACTCTTCTCTCTATATCAGCGGTATATTTCCCATCCTTACTGAAGGCGCATCCAAGATATACAAACTCATTCACTTGCTCCAGCACATCGTTACCAACCACAATCCTTGCATACGTTCTGGTTTCTTCCCGTTCAAAAACCATAATTTTGGTTTGTAAAATATACTTCATAAAATTAGATTTATAGTTTTCTTTTCACGACGATATTTTTCTGTACATAGTGTAGCCATAACAAGTTACGATATTTTGTAAGTACGATATTTTTTAAGATATTTACAGTGCAAATTAATTAATTTTAAGTAGTCTTTGCCATGGCAAGTAACAAACGTACATCAATTTAAAAATTTCATGACGAGATTTGACCCCTAGACTTCTTAATTAGGAGTCGAGCATTACATAAACTGGCCTGTAAATAATTAAAATATAACTATATAGATTTCAAGTAGTATTCAGGCCCTCATTCGCTATGACCAAATGTAGCGCATTATGATAGTTTGATTAAATGACCGTGACTTGCTACTGGAGTACCATTGAACGGTCATTTCAATAACGCACGGAATTGTGTAGTATTAAATTGGTCGAAACGAATAAGAGACCAGTACGGAACGCACATCGCGTGAGTCAGACTCGCACTTGTCCTTTTTCAAAAATGAAACTGAATCTTTAATTAATTACATTATTATTGTTTAAGTAATAATTAAATTGTTTTTTCCTCAGTTATAACTAATTAACAGTTATGTAAAATAATTTAAATTATTATTAAAAATTAAATACATTCAACTCGTTGTTCTAGTGGCACATGGTGGGGTTCGCGAATACAAAGTTCTGGAGTCGAATTCTAGGTCGAACAAACTTATTGTGGCTTTTCTATCGAAACATTCTCAGTAGCATCCTTGCTGGTTTGAATTGACTTTGGAACAGTCAGCCTTTATTAAGTCGCGCCTTTATTAAATCGCGCCTTTATTTAATTCGCGCCTTTATTAAAAAGGCGTCAACACGTCACTTCGCGAACGCATCTACCCATGCGAATCCGTTAATCGTAGCCACCACCGACTACGATCTCCCCCCTGACCCCAGCCGCCACCGCCGGCCGCAACATGTTCTCACCGACCCCCCCGATGCTTTGTCATCCCTTCTTTCCACTCAGAATACGGGCGACGACGACGACGTAGTAGTAGATCCCCTCCCATAGCCGGCGGTTGACCGGTGCACTTAGTAGTGCACCCGTCCCCCTACAGCGACTGTCCCAACCGAGGGCGCCTATCAATGTCAATGCCGAGCAATGTCACCCCTAAGAAATCATAGATGGCAGCGCTTTCTATGAATCTTTAATGACAATTTCTATGAAATCTCTTAAGTGACACCTGTTGTTGACTGGCTGAACCTGATTAATATGCTGCTTTTGAACGGCATTATCATAATTGATTTAACTTGAGAAATCTGTTGTCTGATAGCTAAACAACTTCAAGAAATCAACAATTATTATCCATAACCTAATTCGTTAATTGGGTTCGAGTTTGAGCGATATAGTCCAAGTAAAAGAGAGGGCACAGTGTAGTTACAGTGCAATTTTGGAGAAATTGGGTGCATATACGATTATAAACCCTTATCTTTGACAATAAATCTTTTGGTAGGCTTTTTCCGTAATTAAATCATCATGTTTACTACCAACATCACATTTAGACGAAAAAACTTGATGCATAAAACTAAATCATCTGAGGATATCAATGTTAGGTCTACCAGTCTCAATACAACGCTGGATTCTACTCTAGATAACTTAGACCATCACAGGAGTTTAGACTTGTCAACAGGACCGGATATGGAACTGGCTGAGAGCATGCAATCTGAAATATCTAAATTAAAACAAGAATTACTCACACACTCATTAAGAGTATGTAAGAAGGAGAACGAAAGCAGGATAAATGCGGTCGAAATGCGATCTCTGCGGAAGATGTGCGGAGTCACGCTGACCGACCGTATTCGCAACAGCTTAGTAAGAAAGCGAGTAGGTATGAAAGATAGTATCGGTGTAAACATGAGAAAGGGTATGCTCCGTTGGTTCGGGCATATAGAAAGAATGTCAGAAGAAAGAATGACAAAACAGATATACAATACGAAAGTGGAAGGATATAGGTGCCGGGGAAGACCTAGACTATCTTACCATGACCAATAGACCGTGTCTTAGCTGAAGGGCAAGTCAAGAGTCTCCGTAACCGGCTAGTGTGTATGAGACGAAATATGAGAGTGGAGGAAGCAAGAGAGGTATGTAAGGAAAGAACCTGTTGGAACTCTGTACTCTCTGCCTTCCCCGCGAGGGAGCTGGCGTGATGATATAGATAGATAGATAGAATTACTCCCCGCACATACTGAAATAGATACCTTAATTTTGGAAAATAATCAGCTTAAAGATCAAATCACAGCGAAGGATCAGCAAATTATTACGTTAAAGACAATCTGTACAAGCCAAAACCTACAATAGCGTGATGTGGATCAGAAATTATCAACCCCCAAAACTTCAAAGGTTTTACTAAGAAACACGCTCATTTTAAGACATATATCATCTTGCTCAAGTAATACCAAACTTAAAGATCAAAAGACTGCTAGTAATCTTACTGCGACTAACGTATGTAACGAGAACCATATACCTTGTAAGAACGGCGCCTAAACAATGGAAAATATTTACATCTTCGGTGGCCAACAGTGTGTGGGACTAGCTTTACAGTTAAGCTACTTAAGGAACGAATCTGAGAGTCAAACATCGTCTAAGCAATATCATGTGACTGCGTTCATCAAACCTGGGGCTCTAACTGAAGAGATCTTAAAAACATGTAATATACACAATATAACACCTAAAGATCGAATTATTCTTTCTGTTGGTAAACGTGATCATAATCCCACAAAGACTATTATTACGTCGTAACATAGTTTTAAAAATATATAAAATAAAAATAAAAAATCTTTACACACAAACAAACAAAATAACTAGTTGTTACATCGAATGGAAACCGCGCGCCTTAACTAGTGATAGCATCATAATGACCATATAAGGTATTCGTTGGCACCGGAAATCAAATTCCTTCTAGAACACCTAATAAGAAACGCCCACAACATAGAAGGATCTAGAAATAATACAATAGCGAACAACGGGACAATGATCCTATCTCACTCGGTTCGGTTATTGCTAACTTAGTCCCACAAGAATTTTATAAAAAACAGACAATAGTTTAGGGCGTGCCTTGCTTCGGTTGAGCCGTTCTTTCTATATCTCTGTCCTCGTCTCAGACGAAGGATCAAGAGATCTGGGAAGTGCGCACTGTTGCCAGGCAGGAAGTAGGCCGTCCTGGGGGGGCAGTATATAAAAACGAGTTCGCGCAGGAACAACGCTCACCGATCAGGCCGTAGATGCCTTCACCGAGCACATCTGATCGGCTGTCAGTCGATCGTCCAAGCAAGTCGAGGCGGAAGATCTCTACCTCAACCGCTTTCGGCTGCCGGACGATGTTAGGGATCTCATTCGTTCAAAGAATGCTTCTATCCGAGCGTACGACTCCTACCCCACCGAAGCCAATCGGAGAGGTAAAGCGTCGTGTCGCGGAGGTCCGGGAGGAACGGTGGGGTGTCCTCCTAGAGGGCATCGCGCCGTCGCATCTGGCCTACTGGCAGCTGGCGCGTAGCCTCAAATCCGACTCCACGACTGACATGCCCCCGCTGTCCCGCCCTTCAGGCGCAGCACCCCCAGCCTTCGACGACGACGAAAAGGCCGAGCTTCTCGCCGACTCCCTCGAGAGCCAGTGCGCCCTCAGCTCTCAGTCCGTTGACCAGTCCCACGTCGACGCGGTAGACAGGGAAGTCGAGCGCAGGGCATCCCTCCCCCCCGTCGATTCCTTGCCTCCTATCTCGCAAACGGAGGTCGAAGATCTGATTATGGGTCTTAAAACTAAAAAAGCCCTCGGCCCTGACGGCATTTCGAATCGCGTTCTGAAATGCCTGCCCGCCCAACTCATCTGCCTCTTGGTGGGCATTTTGAACGCCGCCATGACGCACTGCACCTTCCCCGCTAAGTGGAAGGAGGCGGACGTCATTGGCATTCCCAAGCCCGGCAAACCTCGCAATCTCCCCGCGAGCTACCGCCCTATCAGTCTCCTCAACTCCCTGGCCAAGATATACGAGCGCCTCCTTCTGGCGAGGCTCAAAGACTTCGTAACGTCCAGGGGTATCCTTATCGACGAGCAGTTCGGCTTTCGAGCCAAACACTCTTGTGTCCACCAGGTGCACCGCATCACGGAGCACATTCTCTCCGGTCTCAATAGACCCGGAAGACCCGTCTACACGGGCGCCCTCTTCCTGGATGTCGCGAAGGCATTCGACAAAGTCTGGCACAACGGCTTGATCTACAAGCTCTACCAATTGGGTGTGCCGGACAGACTCGTGCTCATCTTACGAGACTTCTTGTCGAATCGCGCCTTTCGTTATCGCGTCGAAATGACGCGCTCCGCTTCCCACTCCATCAGTGCTGGAGTCCCACAGGGCTCAGTTCTCTCTCCGCTCCTGTTTAGCCTCTACACGAACGACATTCCTCGTTCGAGTGATGTTAAACTAGCTTTATTCGCGGATGACACCGCTCTTTATTATTCCAATAGAAACAAGGCCTTCATCACGAAGAAACTCCAGACCGCCGCCAACGCCCTAGGGGATTGGTTCAGGAAGTGGCGAATCGAGGTGAACCCGGACAAGAGCGCGGCGGTGCTCTTCTCCAGAGGTGCAACTTCGCACCGCTCTCTGCGCCACCCCGGAAGGAACCGAGGTCAAGTGACCATGTTCGACCGACCCATTCCCTGGGTCAAACAGGTCAAATATTTAGGGGTCACCCTGAACAGTACCATGTCCTTCGGCCCGCACATCAAGCGGGTCCGTCACCGAGCATCCTTCGTGCTCGGTCGTCTCCATCCGTTAATCTGCAAGCGGAGTAAAATGTCCTTTAGAAATAAGGTGACGCTTTACAAAACTTGCGTTCGTCCCATCATGACTTATGCGTGTGCTGTGTTCGGGCATTCGGCCCCCTCTCACATCGACAGACTTCAAGCGGTTCAAAACCGCTTCCTCCGAAAAGCCGTAGGAGCCCCATGGTTCGTACGGAACGTCGACCTCCACTCCGATCTAGGTCTCGAACCTATTCGCGCCTTTATTAAAAAGGCGTCAACACGTCACTTCGCAAACGCATCTACCCATGCGAATCCGTTAATCGTAGCCACCGCCGACTACGACCACCCTCACGACCCCTGCCGCTACCGCCGGCCGCGACATGTTCTCACCGACCCCCCCGATGCTTTGTCATCCCTTCTTTCCGCTCAGAATACGAGCGACGACGAAGTAGACATAGACGTAGTAGTAGATCCCCTCCCATAGCCGGCGGTTGACCGGTGCGCTTAGTAGTGCACCCGTCCCCCTACAGCGACTGTCCCAACCGAGGGCGCCTCTTCCAGGCGCCCTCGAGTATGTCGCCTCTTGCCCTTCTGGCTGGCTGGAGCGTAGTGGTTGCACGCTCGCCTTTAAAATCCGGTGAAGCTGTAGAGGCCTCGAGGCCAACAGCGTAGGTCATTCACACACACACACACACACACGGAACAACGCTTTTCCGACGCCAGAGCTGGCACGACAACTATTCAGTTCAGTTCGAACAGTGCGTTATAAAATAAAAAAATAAAAGTTTAAATTAGCAACATTCTTCAACCCCCTTGAAAACTGGGGGTCCACCGTACGGGTTGACAAAGTACGGTTTGGGAGGCAGCAGGCCTCACTTCTGCCCGTCGACTCCCGCTGACCTCGGCGGCTGAGGGCCTTCTACAGGGCACCTCCAAATTCCCCACCTAGCCGGTGGAGGCTGTTTACCAAAGACCCCCCACACGTCACGGGATCGGCCTAAAGATAAGTCCCCAGCGCCGATAGGTTTTTTTGTGGACCCGGAAACTCCCCTGTGCCGGGAATTCACGCCCCATTTTAATATTATTACTTATTTTAATTTTCTGGATTGTTCTTATTACGATTTTTAATTGTTTGCGTAATTAAATATATTTTTTTCCTGTTAACAATAAACAATTGTATTTTTTTTATAATTGTGTGTTTTATTTGTACCCGCCGTCAGGCGGTCGTAACACTATGTTAGAGTTGTACAGTTCATTGAAATCTTTACGAAAATGTCAGGTATTTCTGTTGAGTGTATGTGAAAACAAATTTTTAAATGAAAAAATGCTAAATAACCTGTTGAAAATGAACTGTAATCTTTTTAACAATTGCAATTTCGTGGATTTGTCACGTGGTGATCACACCTGTAAGAACATCAGGCTTGATATTATGTGTAAATTAGTAAATTGTGCAATTGACCAATATGATTATGACACCACATTCTTATGCCATAATAAGACTCTGATTAAAATTGTACAAAATATATGCCCTAGTAATAATTTTCAAACTAAAATGCAAAGAAAAAGTGTCTGTACTTTCAAAAGCTCAGAGCAGGTTCAAACTACTTTACTTCGCTATTTTGCCCCTAAACAAAATCCTCGAGGTCATGAATGTTACACAAAGCCAGTAACTAATCTTCGCCAGCAATCTATACTTCATTATTTTTCTATTGTTAAAAAGAATAATTCCCGTACAACCCGACTAAATCTAGCAAACAATAGTCTTCCAGTTGGTGTAAAACAGCTTTTTCGTTAGTGACACACGAAACACCTTAGTCGTACTTCACCAGAATATCGCTGGTGTATTAAGCAAGAAAGAAATTTTGGAACTCACACTTCAAAAGCTGTCACAGAATAACTCATATTTTGATGTATTATGTCTTAGTGAAACATTTCTAAAACGCGGACATGAATCAAATATTAATTTAAGAAACTTTAAACTAGCGGCTTCCTTTTCTAGATCCAACCAGAAAAGGGGTGGTGTATGTATATTTTGTAGGAAATACATTAATTATAAAGATCTAACTTTTTTATCGAAATTATGCACAGAACTAACTTTTGAAATATGTGGCATAGAAATACCTGCATACAACTGTATAGTAATTTGTATCTATCGAATACCGAATTGCAGTCCACATATTTTTCTTCGCAAGCTAGATATACTGATGCATCTAATAAGAAATAAAATAAAGAGAAGAATCATAATTGCAGGCGATTTTAACATAGACATGCTAAAACCCAATGACATATTAAAGGAGTTTATTAGAATTGTGGAGAATTACAATTTTTTTATCCATATTAAAGAACCTACTAGACAAAGTGCTTGCTTGGACCAAATTTTGAGCAATATTACTGACGCAAGAGCTACTGTACTGCCCCTGTGTCTCTCCGATCATAATACAGGTCAGCTTCTTAATATAAACATAGGCACTAAAAACATACCACCCTTATTTATATTTAAAACTATGAGAGATATAAGTGACGAAAATTTGTTGCTATTCACGAATTGCATAAAAGCTCCCTCATGGTCTGAAGTTTTTTCTAATGACAATGTGAACACAGCGTATAATATTTTTCATGACACCTTCGTGCTATTCTTTAATCTTTGTTTTCCACTCCGTAGATTGAAAATAGGGGGTACACGTAAGAATTTACCTTGGCTCACTAAAGGTCTAAGAAGAGCTTCGGAAACAAAACGTGTACTAAGGTACAAATATTATAAAACAAAAACAACACACAATAAAATAAAATATAAACAATTTAGTAAATTTTTTAAAAGATGTGTTGTTATTGCTCAAAGACTTACCAATGAATCTTTTTTACGTAAAGCCAAAAATAAGTGCAAAGCCTCATGGCAAGTAATAAATAGCAATTTTAACTCGAATACTTCTTCAAATGATATTAATCAATTAATTGTCGATGAAAAAATTATAAATAATCTCAATGATATTTCAAATACTTTTAATGAATATTTTATAAGCTTTGACAAACAATGGTGACTTTTATGCTAACTATAATACACAAATGAACAATGATGTGCGGCGTATGAATATTAATGATAACGGTATATTTTTGTTTCCTACTGATGCGGAAGAAGTAAATAAAGCAATAAATTTTCTAAATAGCACTTCCTCGGTAGGCTGCGATGGTTTACCGACAAAAGCTTTGAAGGTGTGTAGCAAATTTATTTCACCAGTACTAGCTCATATAATAAATCAATCATTCTTAAAGGGCGAGTTTCCTATTAGCCTTAAAACTACTGTCATTAAGCCTGTATATAAAAAGGGCGATAGAAATAATGTAGCTAATTACCGACCAATTGCTTTAATACTTATTCTTTCTAAAATGTTTGAGAAAATTATGCATAAGCGATTAATAGCATTTATTCAAAAATATAATATATTATGCCCCGAACAACATGGCTTCCAAAAAGGTAAGTTCACGTCATTGGCCACCTTCAGGTTATTAGATAACATCATTCAGCACGTTAATATAAGAACATCAATAACTGCTGTTTTCTTCGACATGAGCCATGCATTTGATTCTGTATCGCATGCATTATTACTCCAAAAATGTGAAACATATGGTATACGAGGATGTGCTAATGATTGGCTTAATAGTTACCTAAAAGATAGGAATCAATATGTCGAAGTAACCAGTCTAAACGGATGTAATTAAGAAGCTGTTATACAATCATAGACAAAGCCTAACAGAGTGGGAGTCCCACAGTTCAGTATTTTGGGCCCACACTCTTGTTTCTGCTCTACATAAGCGATTTGCCTTCCATCACCAAATATCCTTGCATTCTTTACGCAGATGATTTTTCAATAGAAGTTCCTAAAGGACAAAATGAAAATTACAACGATGCATTAAATAAAACTATATGCGAAATAATAGAGTGGATGTCTAAAAATAATCTCAAAGTTAACATATCAAAAACCAAATATATTCAATTTTGTAATAGAGGGGCGAAAAACAAGACAACCTTGAAATATGGTGACCAGCTGCTTACTGAAGTAGAGGAGACTTGATTTCTAGGTATGACACTTGACGCTAACTGTACCTAGAAGGCGCATGTCGCAAAAGTTTGCAAAAAAATAAATAGATTTGTTTATGCCTTATGGCGGCTTACTGTGATTGCGAATAGGCAAACTGCTTTGATGGCATATCACGCCTTTGTTCCTTCAAATCTCAGATATGGTACTTCCTGCTCCGTGCTTGTATATTTTTGAAATTGCATTGCATTTTCGTCAAAATGAATCCCGGCTTGTATACACGCAAAGAAACAATTTGTAAGTTTCTTACTAGGTACCCTGATAGACTAGTGCTGCCTAGCATAAGAACAGAGATATGCAGTAGAAACTGCTATGCTATGTCGGTTAGAATATACAACCACCTACCACAACCCATTAAAGACCTCACAGTAAAACAGTTTAAAATTAAACTATTTAAATTTCTGTTGGAAAAATGCTTTTATTCAGTAGAAGAGTTCATGAAATTTCCATCTGCACCTAATCTGACATAGTTTCGATTATAATATATTATTGATTTTAATTATAATTTTAATATCATTGAGTGACATAAATTTAATTTTAAGAACGTTACTACAATTTATTGACATGTTATCTTCTTATTGTAATTATTGGTTGACATAAATAATTAAGTATTGTTCAGTTGTTTTAATATTAATAATAAAATATTGTATGCCTAATTTACGGTAAATTGTGTTTCATCCGCGGAATTAGACCATAAGACCTGGAATTGTAATACCACAATTTATGCAATAAATACTTTGACTTTGACTTTGAGCATTATGAAATCTGAAACTGTACCCACTATAATAATAATAATCATTATCAATCAGCAACTCGCTCTTAAAATTGGCCTTGTGTACTCTGAAGTACCGTACTACCAGTACAGCCTCTTCCAGTTCTCGAAAGTGGTCATATCACGCTCTATTGGGATCGATCTATTATCACGGACAGGACTATTGTAGCCAATAAGCCTGATATCGTGATAATAGATCGATCGATGCGTCGTGTAATGCTAGTTAATGTCACCATTCCGCATGATGAAAACCTTGTGATGGCCGAAAAAGAAAAAATATCTAAATATTTGGACCTGGCTCATGAGGTTACCGCCATGTGGAATGTTGATTCAACTGTCATTATGCCGATAGTCATATCAGTCAACGGCCTAATAGCCAAGAGCTTCGATGAACACCTCGAGAAGCTCTGGCTTAGCAGTTGGGTAAAGGGTCTGATACAGAAGGCGGTAGTATTGGACACGGCGCGCATCGTGAGGAGATTTCTCTCTTTGGAGCCCTGACCTCCGGTAGCTTGGGTCGTAGACCTCGCTGTCAGTAGAGCACATTTTTTTATTTAATATATATAAGAATAAGAATATTTTTATTTTGTATTTTTATATATATTCTATAAATAGTATTTCAATAAATGCATACATCTATCTATCTATCTATATCTATCTATAACCTCACGCCAGATCCCTTGCGGGGTAGGCAGAGAGTACAGAGTTCCAACAGGTTCTTTCCTTACATACCTCTCTGGCTTCCTCGACTCTCATAGTTCGTCTCATACACGCTCGCCGGTTACGGAGACTCTTGACTTTTCCATCAGATAAGACTCGGTTTATTTGGTCGTGGTAAGATAGTCTAGGTCTTCCCCGGTACCTGCATCCTTCCACTTTCACATTGTATATCTGTTTTGTCATTCTTTCCTCTGGCATTCTTTCTATATGCCCGAACCAACGGAGCATGCCCTTTCTCATCTTTACACCGATACTATCTTTCATACCTACTCGCTGTCTTACTATGCTGTTGCTAATGCGGTCGGTCAGCTTCACTCCGCACATCTTCCGCAGAGCTCGCATTTCTACCGCATTTATCCTACTTTCATTCTCCTTCTTACATACCCAGCTCTCGCTACCATATAACAGCGTTGGGACAAGAACTCCGTTATGTATGGCCAGCTGCGCCTTATGGCTTAAGTGCCGGCTCCCGAGTAGCTTTCCCATCGCACCATTCACTCTGTTCCCTGCACTCACTCTTCTCTCTATGTCAGCGGTGTATTTCCCATCCTTACTGAAGGCGCATCCAAGATATACAAACTCATTCACTTGCTCCAGCACATCGTTACCAACCACAATCCTTACATTCGTTGTGGTTTCTTCCCTTTCAAAAACCATAATCTTGGTTTTCTTCACATTCAAGTGTAAGCCATTGATCATGCAGTCGTCTTTCATAACTGTGACTAGTGTTTGCAGATCAGTGGCTGTTGGCGCTATTAAAACCGCGTCATCTGCATAAAGTAGATGGTTTACCACTAAGTCACCCATTTGTACACCTTCATTCATCGCTTTCAGTCTTTGAAGACTTTTGTCCAGATATATTATAAACAGTCTAGCGGACAACACGCAACCCTGCTTGACGCCGATTTTAACGTCAAACCAGGGTGACCTGTTACCACCCACCCGTACGCATGCCTTGCAGTCCATTTGCATACATAATAATAATAATAACTTATTTATTTTGGTAATACATTTGCCCTTTATTATATTGAGTCCGAACTTCATAACGTGGTTTCCTTTTTGTTGAAAGTTATTTTATTTCTCTCTTTATATTAGCCTGTACTGGCCAATTGGTGAACAAAGGCCTACTTTAACAAACAAACGTAAAGAATATGTCATACTCCACGACGCGGACACATTGCAGATTGGTGGAGGCAGTTTTGTGGCCACCTTCTGTTGGTATTTGTCAAGCCGCTCATAAGAATACCAACTTTAAGACATGAGAAGTGGTAACCGCGACCAACGGCTTAGCGTGCCTCTCAAAGCAGGGAAATGCTTGGAAATTGAAATGCCACAAAAGCTCACCCATTTCAAACACGCGCACATGACGTGATATATGTATCCCGGCGACCGGATGTCAGTATTGGTTCATTTTCCTGTTTGTTCAAAACTTTAATCACTAATTTTAAGGTTCGGTAATACTAAAAGAAAAACGAACAATTTAGAAACATCATCCATTACATCTATCCCACGAACGTGAATGACAGAGGTGTACTTTTCTTTGCTTTTTGAAACGCATAGCCCCACTGGGATTAATTCCTGTGTCATGGGTGCGTTTTCAAACATGACAATTCATATACACAAATACCCAGTCCTAAACAAATAATTGCGGATCACATAAAGATTTGTCCAGTGCGGGAATGAAACCTGCGACTACTCGACCCAATGGACGGAGATGCTTAAGTTCTTAACCACTGTGTCAAATCGTCCGTCAGAGGTGTTCTTTGTAAACTCATATATCGTCGATTAGGCTCTCATAGAGGTAACCTATTTTCATTATCGCGAGCACATTTCCAAACTACTGAAAGCAATGCTTGTTTACTTTAAAAAAAACACGTTTTGGTTAATGTAATATTTGAACCCAGGAGCTTGTGATCGCCACTTGCTCTATGCAGCACTAGATTACGAATATTTGAAATACCATCTATTTGCTCTTAGCTTTTCTGCCTCCTCCTCCTCCTTGCGTCGTACACCTCAGTGCTGAGGGTCGTGATCTCTATGAAGAACTTTAGCTTTGATAATGTCACTCTATTTGATCATATCCTCTGCGACATGAATTGCTGACACTGCAATCGAGCGTCGACCGTATCTGGGCGGACCAACGCATAGGACTTCAACCTCTAGGTCTCTTCCCTTCTACTTTGCCAGTAATCGAAAGTTTTTCCAAGGTGTAGCTTGTTTTCCTGGCAATGTGGCCGATAAATTCTAGGTTGTTATTCCGAGTTTATTTAAGATTGATGCATTGGTCTGATGTGCTGTCCATGGGATTCGAAGCATTTTCCTCCCGCACCACATCTCGAAGGCATCGATTCGATTGCGATCCGCCTTTTTAAGCGTCCATGTTTCTGAGCTGTAGAGGAAGATTGAGAAAACAAGACAAGCTTGCGTTTGGTTCTTAGGAATATGCTCATGTCGTTCCAGATTCGGTAAAGCTGGGACATAGCGTTCTTTGCTATAGCAATGCGTCTTTGTACATCTGTTTCCCATGAGCCATTATTTGCAATAAAGGAGCCCAGGTAGACAAAATTATCCACTATTTGTAGTTTTAATGCTCCTGTGAGCGCCAGTTTGACTGTGCAATCAATAACCATAACTTTCTTCTTAGCCCGGTTGATGAAGAGTTCGAGTTCATTACTGGCGCTTTCTAGCCTATCCAAAAAGGTGCACATATTGCGTCGTTCACTGCGAATAGGGTGGTGTCATCGGTGTATCGTAGATTCGTTATTTTAGTTCCTCCTATGGTGACTCCACCAACCCAATTGGCGCAGGTTTGTCTCATTATATATTTACCATATATGTTGAATAAGATTGGTGATAGAATGCAACCTTGTCTTACTGCTTCTTTAAATTTGAATGGTGCCGAAAGCGCCTTGTCCACTCTAACAACTGTCTGGGTTTGGTTATACAAGTTATTTATCAATGCTATTAAATACTGTGGTACTGCCCCAGCTGACGCAGTCGAAGGCTTTGCTATAGTCAACAAAAGTATATTATTACCGGAGTGACAAACTCGTAAGATATTTCGATAAGCTGCCGGATGTTAAGTATTTGTTCTCTTGTGCCTTGTGCATTGGAAGATTATAGGAAGAAACTCTGCGCGAAGAGGGTCACAACTGGTGGGTGGAGCACTGTTTCAAGATTATTCGGCTTTTATTGAATTCTCCTTCACGACGCATACCAGCCACAGCAGCAACAGGACGCACGACGTACCATTCGTCCTGTTCAAATTGGTTGCTATTAGACTTTGACGTCACGCCATGCGCGCCAAAATGGCGGGCGTTTAAAATGCTCTTATCTGTTTGCTATCTTCAACATTTTTCTTTTCCCTTTACATTTTGTTTTTGACGCTTAAATTTTTTATGCAGTTATATATTGATGTAATCTATCGTATAAAAATATAAAAAAACACCCATATTCCCTATTATGAAATGAAACGGTAAAATAAAATAGGCAGTAAAATCTAGATTTTATATAGTATATCAATAAAATTAATATCGGTCGTTCTGTTTTAGATAAAACTTGTTTGAATATTGGTTAGGCTACTCTGATTCTAATGGCCTCAATATTCGCACATATTATGTGCTAGGGTTATGTGCTTCACAATATCCCAAAACAACCTGTCTGTACCGGGGAAGACCTAGACTCTCTAGATCTTACCACGACCAAATAAACCGTGTCTTATCTGATGGAAAAGTCAAGAGTCTCCGTAACCGGCGCGCGTGTATGAGACGAACTATGAGAGTCGAGGAAGCCAGAGAGGTATGTAAGGAAAGAACCTGTTGGAACTCTGTACTCTCTGCCTACCCCGCAAGGGATCTGGCGTGAGGTTATAGATAGATAGATAGATAGAACCTGTCTGTCTCTTCTTTTTGTTATATATTTTTTGTCACTCCTTATTTTTGTTATTGTATATATACTTTTTTTATCCAAATTACTGTTTACAATAGATTAGTAACTTAGATATATTTATACCAAAACATTTTAATGATGCTTTAGCCATTTATTTTGTTGTCCATAAAGATTTGGAATAGTGTTTGTTTCCAATAAAAAAAACAATACTAGCCAGACATGTTACTTATTTATTTCTATTATGAAGAATATTATATACAGTATGTACAATTATATAAATAAAAGAGCAAAGAATATTAACAAAAAAAGAAAAATACATATTTATATAGGGTCAAATGGTTCCATGCCACTGTCAGATGGTAATGTACCTAGAACGCTTGCAGCATTGCCGCGCTGAATAGCAATGCTTATATGCTGACCAAAATACATACCAGCGTTCTGGTCGCCAGTACAGTCCACCAGACCCTTCGAAATTTCTCGAAACATCCGGTGGGCTCCCGGCCCCCACGGACCCAATGTCTCTACTACCCCAAACGCCTCAAATATGTATCCCGAGCCAAGGGAATCATATTTGCGACGTTTGAGGGATCTATTAATCGATTTTTACATGCAAGCTGATCAAGTGGTATTTGTCCTTCTTACCGAAAGAGCCAGTCGTGAGCCCGACTCACTAATGAATGACACTATAGTATCCAATAGACGAAAATGGACAATTGAACTGACCAATCTCATGTAGGAATGTCCAGCGTCATCGCGCCGCGCCCTGTATGCCTGATGCCGCAGCAACGCGAACACTACGCTAGTGCAGTATATGCTCACGACTCGCGATGGCTATTGAACTGAACATCACCAATGTGATGATGAGCCTTAATCTACTAGCCGGGTCAAACGCAAATCCGATTTGGCAGAAATTTAGTACCGCTGTGTCGAGAGCGCATTTAGCAACATGTAATAACAGACCTCTTCTGTAGAGCTCGGAGAGTCTGCAGAAGTGGATGGAAAGCTGATCGTAGTTTCTGGCGGATTGGTCGTAGTTTCTGACGAGCTGGTTGGAGTCGATGTCGTTGACGATGTAGCAGGGCATATCTGTCATAAACCGTTCTGTGATTAACGATAGTAAAAATTAAATTAAATAGTTTATAGTTTTTTTTCTCCCTGTGTGTGTGAGTGTGTGTGAGTGTGTGTGTGTGTGTGTACAAGTATGTGTGAGTGCGCGTGCATGCATGTATTTGTTAGCGAGTGTGTAAGTGTGTGCCTATAGCGAGATCACGGAATAAAGTATATATTAGTTCTCGTCTTGATTGGTCACAGCTTCCGCAAATTATGTTCGATGGTGTCACAATACCCATAAGCAAAATTGTAAAAAAATCTGAGGATCTATATAGACTCCAATCTTACTTGGGGCCCACAACTGCAGGAACTCAGTCGCAAGATTTTTGCATCGGCAGGATCTTTAAGAAGGCTACGCAATTTTCAGCCAACGGCCACTATAATTGCACTTGCACAATCTCTTCTCCTTCCTATATTAGATTATGCAGACGCCAGCTATCTTGATCTTACTGAGAGCCAACTTGATAAACTTCTTCACGCGCCTTCAAAATTTTTGTATAAGGTTCATATTTGGTTTACGCAAATATGACCATGTTTCTGAATTTCGTGGAAGACTCAAGTGGCTGCCAATCGGCCATCGCCGGAATGCTAACCTACTATCGCTTTTATACAACATTTTATATAATCCGACAACTCCCTCTCACCTCAAAAAACGGTTTGAATTCCTTCATGAAACGCATTCGAGGTTCCTAAGGTCATCAGAGAATCTGAGGCTGAAAACACCAATGCATTCCACAAACTTCTTTCATAAATCGTTCACTAATTAAGCTGTACGCTTGTGGAATGGAATGCATTGCCTGTTACGGTCCGACGTGCAAAGACGTTGCATTCTTTTAAAACAATGGTTAAAGATCACTTTTTCCTGGTTGGATAATTTAATAATTGACGCATAATTGCATTGAATTAGATTTATATGTTTAGTATATCAAGTCCTGTGTATCAATATGTATGTAGTAGTATCTTATAGTATTTTATAGAATATATATCTTTATAGTGTACGCCACCAACTGCCCTCTATTTTTATCTGTTGCTTCTTCCAACGTACTGGTAGTCTGGAAGAAATTGCTCTTAGCAATAAGACCGCCAATTGTGCCTCTATCTTAAGTTAATATCACATTGTATTTTTCTGTTCGCTGGTGTACAATAAAGAATACTCTATCTATCTATCTTCTTTGTTCCGTGGGCCAGCCAATGAACATTGGCTACTTGCAGTTCATAATTTACGAAAATATTACGAAACTGTCTAATAAAGAAATAAAATACGCCGAGCATGTCATATTGTTCTGGCTCCGCAAGATAATTGCTTGATAATAAACCACAAGTTGCCACAGTTAACATTATGAGTGGCCCAATTTAAAATGCAATGCCTTTGCCTAGCTGCAGGAGCGTTAAAGCTGATTTGTATATAATTCATAATAAATACGATTGGCAAATAATGGAGGCATTTGGCATTAGTGGAGGCAGGTTTGTGGCCACCTGCTGGTGGAACTTATCAAGCCATTAAGACTTCGGACTTGGCTTAACCACATTAAGTGGTAACGGGGCCAACGGTTTGACCGCCCGCTAAAGCACTGTCTCAAATATGACAATCCTGCTAACGGTCAGCCATCTCAGACCGTGCGAGCTGAACGCAAGAATACTGCAACAAAAAGCGCCTTAAAGATCTATTACCTCAGAATTGTAATCATAGTCGCAGCTTCTAAATCTCAGTCGTCCATCAAAGCATTCGTAATATAAATTGTCAAATCATAACATCTGTCAAAACTACTATAGGCGAGCAATGCAGACCAGCGTCGCCAGGAGTATCGCTGCAAGCACCTGCAATGAGAGCACATTAGGTGTTTCAACAAATTTCTGTTAATCGATTTTTACATACAAACTGATCAAGTGATATGTATCTTTCTTACCGACGGGGCGAGTGCAGTGGAGCGAATGACGAACAAATAAATGAAACTAGAGTACCAATCTGATATTAGAATCTGGCAGGCTGGTCGTAGTTTCTGGCGGGGTGGTCGTAGTTTCTGGCGGGCTGGTCGTAGTATCTGGCGGGCTGGTCATAGTATTTGGCGGGCTGGTCATCGTCGGTGTCGTTGATGTTGAGAAGAACTCAGCTTCCGTGAGAAGAATGCCAGTGGTTGCCAAAAGTCATCCTTGCGTTGCTGCAATACTGCACCCATTGCCAGGTCGGATGCGTCCGTTACCAGAGCGAGTTCGGCACAATCGTCTGGCTGTATTTATAGATAAGATTAAGCCATTGACATTACCGAATAAACGGTTACCTTATACCCTTTTTTCGTCCGGTTAACTTTTTGTAAGCAGACGTGCTATCGGTGCTCCTGCTATTTATTTGTATTTATTTTAGAATAATTTCAAATTACATTACTTCAAATTATCGGTGCCTCTCTTACTATTTTGTGGAGTCTCCCATAAGGCGCCGCGGCCATATTGTTTTTCATCGGACCTCACAGCCTACCGAAGAATTGTGCCGACTGCACTTGGTGCACTATTGTTGAATGTGCTGGAACGTGAGTGTATTTCTTTTTTGCTCAATATCGTCAAAACATTTTAAAGTTCTTAAGAAATACTGGAAAAAGACATTTGGGGGGCTGAGATTTGAACCAGAGTCTCGAACGTGATCGACGGGCGGTGGAGCGGCCACTTACAGGTTCTGCTACCGATAGTTGAACGTTCAGTTGCGAATTAACCTACCGCTACCTCAGTCACTGCAGACTGCACACTGCGGCCTTAAGTAGAACAGGAATATTTCAATAAAAAATTGAACTGGATGGCGCTCAAATTATACTTGAAAATGAAATGCTTAGCCTGCAGTTCGGCAATAGATCGTGGAGACGAGCTACGTTGTACAGCTTGCAAAGGTGTTGTTCACTTCCAATGCCTGAATATAAATACAAACACTTTTAACAAAGCTACCGAGCAACAAAAACTTTCGTATAAATGCCCATCTTGCGTCACGGTTACTCAGCGCCGTAAAAAAGGCACGCCAGTGCGCAAAAAACATGATTGTAAGCGACGCTATGGAGTTAAGCGCCGAAGATTCGGAATCCCCCAACAACAACTCTTATTAGCAGAAATCGCCAACTATTTCTAGCTTGGTCACTATAGAGGGCATTAGTGCGCTATTCGATAAAAAGTTTGCCGCCATGTCGACTCAATTGATGACCAATATAAGTGCCGCCGTTGTAAATGATGTAAAGGGTTTCATAAAAACTGAGGTGAATGAGGCAATTAATAGTTTAAAGGAGGAATTTACGGATACTACGGATTACATTATGGAAGAACTGAAGGAAGTCCGCATAAAGATCAAGGAGAAAGATGAACTAATAAACGACCTAGAGAAAGGGCGTCTTCAACCGCAAAAAGACATTGCAGACCTTAAACAACGCATAGAAATAGTGGACAAGCTATCAAGGGACCAAAATATAGAGATGCAATGTGTACCCGAATCTCGCACTGAAAACGTCTTGAATATTTTCAATAAACTATGTGAAACACTCACTCCTTGATACGGAAATACATGCATGCCGTCGAGCAGCCAAGTCTAATACTGCTAGTAATAGACCACGAACAATTTTGGTGACACTTGCTTCCCCTAGACTCTGAGACAACCTTTTATCAGCAGTACATAAATTCAATAAAGAACACCTCGCCGACCGGTTAAACTCTAGACATCTTGGACTCGAAAGAGACAGCCGCAGAATTTACCTTTCTGAGCATTTATCACTTGATCAAAAAAAGCTACATGCTGCAGCAATACAATATGCAAAAGACAAGAATTTTCAATATGTTTGGGTAAAATTTAGCCAAGTATATCTACGTAAACATTCTACTTCAGATGCAGTGCGTGTAAAATCGATAGAACACCTGAACAGTCTGAAATAAGTGTTTTCAGCATCAACTGCAAACTTCATTAAGCAACATGAATCTAAGTGCTTTTTATTAATGGCGTACATAACATTTTTATTGTTCTTTTTTTGTCTATTTTATGTTGGTTTAAACTCGATGCACACTTATTTTATTAATAATAGGAAACTTATATTTTCCCAGTTTTTGGTAATTGAATCTTTGTTACTAAGAGATACTGATGGTGAAGAAGCGGGTTGGAAGATCAAACTATGGTGGTGCGAGACGAAGGCCCTAAACTTATTGTATGGAAGGATGAAAGTCGCTGGTAAGGCCAGAACTTATGGCAACTGTGGTTGGAGAATATAATGCATTGCGGGTGGACTATACGAGGCATGCCTTTTAAGTTCTGTCGTTTCCATATTTCCCGGCAATTTTTAATTTCGAACTGTTCTATATTCGAAAGTATTTAAATTCTGAATCTCAAAACAGTTGAAAGTATTAGGATTAATGCTATTGTTTAGTCACAGCGTCGATTGGAATCTGTCAGGTTACGTACGAAAATGAATCTTTCTAAGGAAAATGTTCGTCCAATAATTTTCTACAACATTAGAAGAGGCCTGACACGGCTTCAGTGTTTTGAAGAGCTAACATCTGTGTTCAGTGATGAAACCCCATGTCTGCGGACTGTCGAACGCTGGTATTTAGAATTCCAGCGTGGACATACTAGTGTTAGTGACAAATCTCGCGAAGGACGCCCAAAATCCGCCTTCACTGAAGATAACATCATTGCTGTGAGACAACTAATTCTCGAAGATCGTCATGTGACGTATCGAGAGATAGAGGCTCTATTAGGCATCTCAGGGACAGCCGTTCAGAAGATCTTGCATGAAGCACTTGGTGTGAGAAAGCTAGTTTGCCGTTGGATACTGCATCTGCTTTCCGACGATCACAAGGCGGCCCGCGTCAGATACGCCACGTGATTTTTCTATCAACTAATTCAGTTTCGGTGGCGGTGCAAGTGGTCTTGTCAGATAAGAATGTGTATAAATCGTCTAGTTGACGCTTCGCGCCGATGAAGTTAGTTCCGTTGTCGGAGTAATTACACGACACCGGATCACGGCTGGCTAGAAATCGTTTAAACGCTTCCAGAAACGTTTCTGTGCTTAGGTCAGATTCAGAATCAGAATATTTTTTATTCATATAAACCATTACAGTATTGATGAGTCGTCAGAAAAGTAACAAAGACTCTACCGCCACTTCGGAATGTCATTCCTGTGGAGAAGAAGGGCAAGAAACTCCACGGTTACATTTTTAAAATAAAAAATTACTAACTTTTTCATCTACATTCTGTTGTGGGGTGTGGGAGAACAATGTAGGTTGGTCATCAGGTGAATCTAAGTTAAAAGAGCAAATAATACTAATTATGAGAATGGCTACATGGTTCACTCGTTTACAAAAAAAGTACACATTGTGTTAAATTAATAGAAGGAAGAGAGGGAATGTTAACTAACAACAGAATGGGTTGTCATCACTCAAGTGGAGCTGGAATAGCATCTATCCAAGCATTTTTATCATTTAAATAATCTTCTATTGAATAATAAGCTTGCTTACAAAGTGTTCGTTTTACACAAGCTTTGAACTTATTTTCACTAAGTTTAGTGACGTCAATTGGAATTTTGTTATAAAATCTCACACAGTGCCCCATGAAAGACGTGTGAATTATTGACAGACGAAACTGCGGTTGATTTAATTTATTTTTATATCGTGTGTTATAGCAATGCCTATCACCTAGCTGATTAATAAGATCTAAATTTTTTCTAGTATACATAATGTTTTCATAAATATATTGACATGGGACCGTCATGATATTAGCTACCTTGAACAGTTCTCTTAAAGAGTCGCGACTACTCAAGCTATAGATGGCCCTAATAGCCCTTTTTTGCAAGATAAAAACAGACTCAATGTCCACTGCCCTACCCCACAATAATATACTGTAAGACATGACACTATGAAAGAGGCTAAAATAGACTATCCTCGCGGTGTCCACATCAGTTAGTTGTTTGATCTTCCTTACGGCATAGGCAGCGGAGCTGAGCCGTTTACCTAAATTCTCAATATGAGGACCCCATTGTAACTTGGAGTTAAGCGTAATCCCTAAAAAAGATGTATCACTGATGAACTCAAGTTTCTCATTGTTGAGTATAATATCATGTACAGTACTTTTTACATTTGGCAAAGAAAACCTTATACATTTAGTTTTCTTGTTATTGAGCATTAAATTGTTGGATGTAAACCAGTTTTGTAGATGAAGAATAGCGTAATTTACTTCGTCAAAGTTATTAACATGTCTACCTTATTTAAAAATCAAAGAGGTATCGTCAGCAAATAACACTATCTTCGCTCGATTTTTAATTACTTCAGCTACCTGAATGTCATCATTCATTATTGTCAATCATTTATGTAAACTAAAAATAGGAACGGACCCAGTATCGATCCCTGTGGAACGCCCATTTTAACTAAAGAGCCTAGAGATTTAGTTTGATTTATTTGAACACACTATTGTCTGTTCCCTAGGTAAGATTTTAAAAGATCAAGTTTTATTAACTATTTTACGGATTTTATCGCAGTTTATTTTTGATTTTTAGTCCCCGACGTTTCGAGTGCTTTGCAGCACCCATGGTCACGGGAGGGACTGAGGTGTTAGACGTCCAATAGGCATAGTTGTTCCGGGGTACCCTCAAACTTCTTAATTATTTTTGTTGTTGTTGGTCCGATCTACGCAGAATGAGCTCACGGTGTCTTGAGGTCTTGCAGTGTTATGCTTGGTTTTGGATTTGATTATATTAATTACCGGATTCTAAGTCGATGGAAGCACCCAGCCATCTTCTCTATTGAAATTAGGATGTTTTTTTTAATTTCAATAGCCTCGCGAACCATCCTTGGTAGGAATCGGTGTTCTTTCACGAGAATTTGTGATCTATCAAATCTGATGTTATGGCGGGTGCGGTCAAGGACATGTTCACAGACTGCAGACTGCAGACTTCGTCGCTCAAAGAAGTATTTCATGTGTAATATTCGCGTAAATCTAAGAACTCAGTATTAAGTGCTTTACCATGGATACCATAGTGCTCCAATTTAAGCAGCAGTGTTTCGTGTTTTACACAATCAAATGCTTTGGAAAGATCACAAAAAATGCCAATGGCGTCCTGTGAGTTCTCCCAGGCATCGAAGATATGCTTTATTAGAGTAACACCGGCGTCAGTAGTACAACGCCCTTCAGTAAAGTCAAATTGCTGATCGTGCAGGATGTTGTTTGCGTTAAAATGATCTAGCATTTGCATGAGCATTATCTTTTCGAGCACTTTACTGAGCACTGGCAAGAGAGACACTGGCCTATAGTTGTTGGAATCTTTACTATCGCCGGATTTGAACAGTGGTATTACCTTACTAAATTTCATTAAATTCGGGAAGACTCCTTGATGTACGCACATATTAAAGATAACAGCTAAGTGTGGCGCGATTGTATTTATTATAGATTTACACACTTTTACCGACATTCCCCATAAGTATTCAGTTACTTTTAATTTTAAATCATTAAAGACTTTAATAACAGACCGGGGATTAGTGTACTCAAACCTGAACTCCACCGGACAAACAGTAATGTTGCTTTTAACAAAAGAAATTGCAAGGGAAGAAGAGCAATTTAAGGATTTTGTTGTCTTTACCGGAATATTAGTGAAAAAGTTTTCGAATTCTTGAGCTACGTCTCTATCTGCCTGAATGAGCCCACGCGCAGTCTCTAGAGTAAAGTCAACACTGCGTTGCTTAGACCTCCCAGTTTCACTATTAACAATTTCCCAGGTGGCCTTTATTTTGTCATCTGCAGATTTAATTCTTTTACTTATATGTAGCGCTTTTGCTGCCTTACATACTCTTTTAAACGTTTTAGAATATTTTGCAAAATACCTTGCAAAACTTTCACTATTCGTTTGGGATTTTAGGTCATATAATTCATATAGCTTTTTCCTACTTCTGCGAATTCCAGCGGTGGCCCAATCACAGAAGGTGAACTTGGGTTTGATATTTTTCATTTTAATGGGACAGCTAATAGTAAATTGTACCTGTATAATTGAAAAAAGATCAGCATACAGTTTATGAGGTTCGTTTGCGTTACACATGTAAATACCTTATTTATTACTCAAAGCTGTATTAAATGTATGCAATGTTGCAGTTCTTATATTTCTAGATTTAACTTTAACACTTCTCAATGGTGTAATATTATTGAAAGTGACTGTTTGCCCAGTGTTATCAGATTGTAGATAACTAACTACTGCTTGATCTATATAATAGCAATTACAAAAAATATTGTCAATGCTTGTAGCAGAAGTTAATGTTATTCGAGTCGGTTCGAGGAAAACATTAATTAACTTAAAAGAATTGAATAAACGTAAGAGTCTGTCACTATACGATGTTTTTTCTAAAATATTTATGTTGAAGTCACCACAAACTACAACAGACTTGTTACTCATGAAAGTTTTACTCAGCACATCTTCCATTACAGATTCAAATGTAGTAAAATTCTGACTGTTAGGGGGTCTGTATACACACACAATAATATGCTTATCCAGCTCAACACAAGAAATTTCAACACACTGTTCAACTGAAAGCTCAACTATATTCCTACGTTCTCTCGATTTGATATTTTTTTAACCAAAATTAATGTACCTCCATGAAGCTTTGATTTACGAGTATAGTAACTTAAGACGGAATAATTGTTATAATTTATTAATAATTCATACGATTTAAACCAATGTTTACAAATACAAACAACATCATATTTAGTTTTTTCTAAAAATAACTCTATCTCTAATGATTTTGAAGAAAATCCTTGTATATTCTGGTGGAAAAGTTTCAAAGTACCAGGCCTTTCTTCCTCCTTATTTAAAATATGTGATTTGCTAGAGATACTAGAATGTACCTCTGTTGTCAGCCTCGGTCGTTTAAACAGTTTATCACAGTATTATTAGAATAACTATATAATCTCGTACATATAGGCTCGTCTCTTACCCTAGTTTTTGTTATATTACTTATAACGTCTAGTCTTCTTCACCTGTTTTCTTTTTTCTTTTAAATTAGAATTATATTTGGTCATGTTCGTGATAATCTTAAGCCTATACTGTGTTTGAACGTGAAGATCAGTAATTGGCCTTCTGCAGCTTAGACTTACATTTATTGTATCTGTACGTAATGTATCATGTGCTGTTGATCTTACTACAAATAAATAAATAAATAACGGAGTTAATATTATATGCTCTCAAAGTAGCCATTGTTTTTTTTGCATTTCTTGGGAAGAAACATAGCTTCCTGTGTCAGTTTAAATCCACTAACAAACTTATTAGTGTCAAAAAACAAAACATTATCATGTTGACATGATATCATATAATAATTCAAGTAGTGAATAAGTTTATTTTGTTTTTCTGACACAAAGTCAGAGTAAGGAAAGGT
Organism: Phalera bucephala; assembly: GCA_905147815.2. Classification (NCBI taxonomy): domain Eukaryota; kingdom Metazoa; phylum Arthropoda; class Insecta; order Lepidoptera; family Notodontidae; genus Phalera; species Phalera bucephala. Next base: position 12,519,254 of record LR990636.1, on the reverse strand, counting down.
ACATAACATTAATTTTCCTAGGTTTAATTTTAATAAGGTGTTAATACCATCCACAATGTCCTTTTTTTGGATGCCTAGACTGTTACCAAACAACAAAACAACTGTAGTGGTACTATCTATTTTTATCTGAAAAATTCTATCTATCAATAAGTTATAGGGCAAATTATTATAACAGAAGTTGGTTGCAATCTGATTAAGTTCATTGTGTAGAAGTGCACCAAAGCCTGCTCCAATTTGGTCTGAGAAAACTAATGTTCTATAACCCACACTAGAATTACTAATTTCTTGCACGGGTATTACATGTCTGGTCTTAGAAATAGATTTCGAAGGGGCACAGGCACACGAGAGATTGTTGGTCAGAGACTCATATCTCTCTGCAGTATTACGCTATTTCCAGATGAATAGAATAGCCTTGGTAGTAAGGCATACGAAAAGACAAATGTACGCCTTTTGGCTTTTAATGCCACGTTTGCGAGTTAAAGTAATATTTATTGGGCCATCGTAATCAACGCCGGTGTGAGTAAAAGCCTTAGCCTTGCAATCATAGGCAAAAGATGCGACGGCGCGACTTTAAAACAAAAATTACATTGGCGAATGCGTTGTCCAGTTGTGAAATGATCCAGTAACGTTGTCTTAGTAAAGACATGAGAAGATGCGAGCCAGTATGACTATTGGATCGGCGGTAATCGTCAATTATTAAATCAACCAAATGATGGCGGTGGGGAAGTAATAAAGGATGACGATTTTCATAAGGTACCACCGTGCCACCAAAGCGGATGATTAATTAATTGTGAGGGTAATAAACCTCTTGATACACAATCACTAGGGTTCTGTGTTCCATCTACATGAAAGAAGCGGAAAGGTAGTAGTAATTCCTGTATTTGACTAACGCGATTAGCAACGAACACTTGCCAACGGTACGGAGAAGGATTCATCCGAGAAAGAGCGATTGTAGAATTAGAAAATACGAATATATCCTTTATAGGATAGGGATTATTTAATGCGGTATGAACTAGCTTGACAAGTTTAGCAAGAAGTAGCGCAGCACACAATTCGAGCCTGGCTAGAGTGACAGTCTTAAGCGGGGCCACGTTAGACTTCGAACATATTAACTGAGTTGATATGTCGCGGTTAGGATGTGTAACATGAAGATAAAGGACGCAGCCGTAAGCTTTCATGCTAGCGTCTCCGAAAGCTAGAAGATGTACAACAGCATGATGCGGAATTATATAACCTTCGGCTATTGCGGCAGGAGGAAATAACCTTTCTCTAAATATTCCGTGATGACGTCATTATAAGATTGACGTAGTACCGGAAGCGAGTTAAATTTGCGTTCTAACGCGGTTAATCGTCGCTGAGCGACTGTGTAAGAATTACCTAAAGACTTAGGATTGCCTTTAAAAGGCAGCGAAACAAAATAACACCCACATGATATTCCGCCCATGTACCAACTGTGCATAAAGAATAAATAAATAAATAAATATTCTTGTGACCGTAGATTTGTAAAATTGTTCACAGTCACATTTCCGGACTAATAATAGTTAGTAGAGTTCTCAAAATTTAACAATATTTGTATTTAATTCGTTTACTATAGGACCGAAGGACCAGACTACAGCATCAGGGTTTAAAGGCGGTATCTCTCCCATAACGATGTAGCCAAGCGTGGTCTCGAGAGCGTGAGGCGCGGCGCGAGCGCTGTCCGAAGAATCAGCTGATTGAGTGAGCGGCGGCGGTATTACTTTACCTCCTAGTAAAATAAATGCGAATATTTGCGTACCTAGAATTGCGTCAATATCACCGGGTTTATTCCAATATTCGTCAGCGAGCGATAAGTTTACGAAATGATCCATCACAGAAGGGTGGACCGTGCGAGTCGGTAGTTGATCAGTGATATAATCAACTACTAAAAGCGTTAAATTATATTGATCGTCAGAAACGCGCGATTGAATCGTAAGCGAAACGTCACCCTTAATAGGTGCGGAAATAGAACCTACTGTCTTTATAAAAGAATTAATGAGTGGCTGAATATTTAATTTTAATTTATTGCAACACGCAAGCGAAATAATACTATTTTGCAAAAAACTATCTACTAAACATCTGATAACAAAGCGTTGTCCATTATAAGGAACGTAAACTTGCGCGGTAGGTAAAATAATCGTGTTATTAAAATGTTTACGCGATGCATTATACGAATGCAAAGTCACTCTATCTATCTATCTATAACCTCACGCCAGATCCCTTGCGGGGTAGGCAGAGAGTACAGAGTTCCAACAGGTTCTTTCCTTACATACCTCTCTGGCTTCCTCGACTCTCATAGTTTGTCTCATACACGCTCGCTGGTTACGGAGACTCTTGACTTTTCCATCAGATAAGACTCGGTTTATTTGGTCGTGGTAAGATAGTCTAGGTCTTCCCCGGTACCTGCATCCTTCCACTTTCACATTGTATATCTGTTTTGTCATTCTTTCCTCTGGCATTCTTTCTATATGCCCGAACCAACGGAGCATGCCCTTTCTCATCTTTACACCGATACTATCTTTCATACCTACTCGCTGTCTTACTATGCTGTTGCTAATGCGGTCGGTCAGCTTCACTCCGCACATCTTCCGCAGAGCTCGCATTTCTACAGCATTTATCCTACTTTCATTCTCCTTCTTACATACCCAGCTCTCGCTACCATATAACAGCGTTGGGACAAGAACTCCGTTATGTATGGCCAGCTGCGCCTTATGGCTTAAGTGCCGGCTCCCGAGTAGCTTTCCCATCGCACCATTCACTCTGTTCCCTGCACTCACTCTTCTCTCTATGTCAGCTCTATGCAAAGTCACCGAACTATTATTATTAGTGCATTTATCGAGTACAGCGGCGGCGGCGTTCGAAACGCGCGTAGCGTAATCCACGCCTATATTAGCTCTAGCTGCGTGCATACATACCGACTGCGAGCGCGCGGCGCTAAAACTCGGGTACTCCGGCGCAGCGCGCGCGGCTATCATGCTAGCGGAGCGCGGGGGTGAACAACTCGTAAACCTTTCGTCACACTGCTGTGTGACTAGCCGACGATTTTCAAAATGTAATAGCGAATGATGTTTTTTTATGGCACTGTAGTATGTTTCGAACTTAAACAATTAATACATAATTTATTATCTTTAATAAAATTGAAGCGTTCCTTAATAGGCAAATTTCTAAACATCGCGCATTCGTATAAGTGGATGTGATTATTACCTTTACGAAATGGTTTTTGAAAGGGAAGAAACCAGAACGAATGTAAGGATTGTGGTTGGTAACGATGTGCTGGAGCAAGTGAATGAGTTTGTATATCTTTGATGCGCCTTCAGTAAGGATGGGAAATACACCGCTGACATAGAGAGAAGAGTGAGTGCAGGGAACAGAGTGAATGGTGCGATGGGAAAGCTACTCGGGAGCCGGCACTTAAGCCATAAGGCGCAGCTGGCTATAAATAACGGAGTTCTTGTCCCAACGCTGTTATATGGTAGCGAGAGCTGGGTATGTAAGAAGGAGAATGAAAGTAGGATAAATGCGGTAAAAATGCGAGCTCTGCGGAAGATGTGCGGAGTGAAGCTGACCGACCGCATTAGCAACAGCATAGTAAGACAGCGAGTAGGTATGAAAGATAGTATCGGTGTAAAGATGAGAAAGGGCATGCTCCGTTGGTTCGGGCATATAGAAAGAATGCCAGAGGAAAGAATGACAAAACAGATATACAATGTGAAAGTGGAAGGATGCAGGTACCGAAGAAGACCTAGACTATCTTACCACGACCAAATAAACCGAGTCTTATCTGATGGAAAAGTCAAGAGTCTCCGTAACCGGCGAGCGTGTATGAGACGAACTATGAGAGTCGAGGAAGCCAGAGAGGTATGTAAGGAAAGAACCTGTTGGAACTCTGTACTCTCTGCCTACCCCGCAAGGGATCTGGCGTGAGGTTATAGATAGATAGATAGACGAAACAAACAACTATTTTTATTTTTGTTGGTATCAATTATAACGAACGATTGCGAGATCTTTTGAGTATGCGATAATTTTGGCGGATATGAAACCTTTTGAGAATTACAGTTTCGTTTAGAATATGTTGTACTTTGTTGAATACAACCTGTTCGTTCTAAAACTTTAACGCGATGTCGTATGAAGGTCACTAAACCGTTGCAAGTGGGTAGGTTGTTATCTTTAATAGATAACTCGAAGGTTTGTACCATTCGCGAATCTATTTTTTTACCACGAGATTGAATTGATTGTAAAACCGATTGAATTGATTGTAGGCCTATCCTCTGAAGCGAAGAGAAACGAAAACTGCGAATCATTCTTCTTAAAAATTCCTTCTAAACTCCTTCCGTGTCTTAGCTGAAGGGCAAGTCAAGAGTCTCCGTAACCGGCGAGTGTGTATGAGACGAACTATGAGAGTGGAGGAAGCCAGAGAGGTATGTAAGAAAAGAACCTGTTGGAACTCTGTACTCTCTGCCTACCCCGCGAGGGAGCTGGCGTGATGATATAGATAGATAGATCCTTACAGGGCTTATCTTTCAAATTCTTTACGCCGAGTATAGAGCCCACATCATGCGACCCCGACTCGCACTTGCCCTTTTTTTAATATGAAACGGAATCTTTAACAGAAACGTTTAATTAACTGTAATTAAAACGTGTTTTTTACTTAGTTACAAATAATAATACATTAAACATATTCAACTCGTTTTTCTAGTGGCACATGGTGCGGTTGGCGAACATAAAGTTTACTTTAAGAATTCTAGGTTGGACAAACTTATTGGGGCTTTTCTTTGGAAAAATTATCAGTATCAGTCTGAGGTCTGGAACTATACCCGCTATAATAGTAACAGACTCACCCTTTATTTCATTGAGTCCTAACGTCGCCCTCAGCAGTATTAATTTGTTTAATGTAGAAAAAGGGGATCTCAGGAAAAACATAGCGCAAAAACAACAACCATTGATGTTGTAAAATTTTCAATTTATTGAAAAAATATACATTATAAACCTACATAATATAAAAAAGGATTTTTTTTTCATTTTGGTTGATAAATCTTCCACTGGATCAGAACGCAAGAAACTTATAAAGTTTTTTTGCATTTCACTTAAAATTAACTATTTCATAAGCACTAATATTTATTTCGGCACGAGTCGTGAGCGCGTGTGTGTGTGAGTGATGTACGCTGTTGGCCGCGTGGCCTTTACAGCTTCACCGGACTTAAGGGCGAGCGTACAACCACTACGCTCGAGCCAGAAGGGCAAGAGGCGACATACTCGAGGGCACCTTGAAGAGGCGGCTTCGGTTGGGACAGTCACTGCGGGGTGAGGGGGTGCACTACTAAGTGCACCGGCCAACAGCCGGCTAGGGAAGGGGATCTACGACTTCGTCGTCGTCGTCGCCCGTATTCGGAGCGGAAAGAAGGGATGACAAAGTATCGGGAGGATCGGGGAGAACATGTTGTGGCAGGCGGTGGCGGGGGCGGCAGGGGTCGGGGGGAAGGTAGCGAGCCGCGCTCACGACTCGTACGAGCGAATGACGGACACGTAAATTACTCTAGAGCATCCGACAAATAATTGTATGAACGGACCAATCGCGTGAAGAAATGTCTGTCGTCACTATGCGGTCATCTCTGAATGAGACCTATAGACCGGTTGCGTAGAAGACGTTCACGCTCAAGACCCGTACCGGCTATTGCAAAGTCAGATTGTACTAGTTAATGGTTAAATTGATTTTATTATCTCTTACAATACCACCGAAGATGTTAATTACTAATTCGGGATTCGATGCAGGTGCACTTTGAGCGTTGAAGAGCATGCAGTAGGGATTGTAATACTGGCCGCCACATGGCGTCGGCTGTTGACTCCTTAAGTCCTTGTCGACAGTGTTGTCTTTGTTATCAACTGGCGAGGGCTGCTGTTGTGGGTCGAGGACGTTAACGCAGCTGTTTTCCTCTGTTATTGGAACACATTCCTGTAAATATCAACATGAAAATATAAGAATAATATTGCTCTCAAACACTTTCGTTATTTGTGTTATTGCACATACGAACTTTCAACTTCATTGGTAAATAGTTCAAGCAATAAGAACCAGCCTAGTCTATCAACAAAATGAAAGAAAGCCATTCTAGTTTTTAAAACTTCCCGGTATCAGTGTAAATTTTAGGTTAAAATGATTCTAATGGCCCTAAAGACATTTGCACATAGGTGTGTGCTTCGGATGTCAATGTCTCACCCACAATATCTCAAAACAGCCCCTGTGATAGGGAGGGAAGTAGCTTGGTCATATTACTTGATGCAGGTTAAACTTAGACTTTATACTATTTAACAATCTGTTTCATTACGCAATGCGCGCTTACATTCGGACGTGCCATACTGCAATCAAGAATTATTATAATTCGCGATTTGCGCCGCGATAGTCGCTGCACCACATTGCCGCTATGAGTTGTGAACTAAAAACTCATAGTCAATGAAGTGTTGGCGTTTTTGTAGCACGCCATCGATACAATGGGTTAAGTTAGCATCGAGCAGATATACTAGTCTAACTTCAAACAGGAAGAGACCTGCAGTTCTAAGGTGCTGCTGTAACAAAAAGGTGAGAGACGTCTCCGGGACATAGTCAGACTGCTAAAGGTGACAGATCCCTTTTGTGGTTAAGCAGCTGCACAGGCTGCCTCCCGTCACATTCGACCACGTCGACGTGACCAGGCTGCTGAAGGCTATAACCATCCTCAAATCCAGCCTGGCCGAATTTTAATTCAGGTTAGAAGCCTCGGAAACTACCATGAGGTAGGTCGCACGAGGCCTGTAATGTGAACGTTCGTCGCGGGGCGCAAAATGCATCCGGTGGCAGTTTCGAGTCGGTCGATGCACTGCGCCCAGCCGCCCGCAATACACCGCGCCCCGCTGACTTCTCCTCGTCGTGATTATGCCGCCGCCGCTGTCGCCCGCGCACCGGTGAGAATACTGGGAAGTCACGTCTGGTGCCTCGGACTACTACGAAGGGTCAAGTTGATGAGGAAGGCTTCACCAAAATGGAGAAGAAGAAGAAGAAAAAGCCTTCTCGAAGAAACCTGTGTGGGTCCGCTCCGGTTTGCGAAGGCAAACTCCTGCGTACAGAACTACCTACGGCTACCGATGATATTGTGGAGTATACCCTTAAGAAGTCCTTATATACTCTGAGGGTCGAGAAGCTGAACTCGCAAAACAATGCGGCTTGCAATTCCTTTGCTGTGCAAGTTTCCACAGCCAAGCTAGAGACCTTCATAAACAAGGAGTTCTGGCCCAAGGGGTATCGTATTTAAAGGATTTCGTGGGAGACTGCGAGACAGCCCTGTACAGCGCAAGATGTCGCCGGCAACACATGTTGCTTAGTTTGTAAGTTTTTATATATTATATGTATGTTATTCTGTAAGGTATATATTCTATGGGCCTGTAAGTTGCACAAAATATTTTTCTGTAAAATCTCAGTTGCCTGAATAAAACCTATTATTATTATTATTACACTCTTGACTATACTCTTAACTCTTGCCCTATTTGATTTATACTAAATTTCTGTAAATCGATTTTACAAACAAACTGGTAAAGCGATAATATGTATCTTTCTTACTTTCTTGTGACTCACACTTGCGCATGACGAACAAACAAATGCAACTAGAGCATTCAATAGACAACGATAGTCGACTGAAAGGATATCAATAACCTGATGATGAATCTTACCTTTATGGCCGGGTCAAACGCAAATCCGATTGGAGAGAGTTTTAGAATCCCTCTTCCGAGATTGCATTGATAGTACCGATCGCAATGGTTGGGATGTGGCAGACAACCGAACAGCTTGTTGTAACAGATCTCTCCTGTAAACCTTAGAGAGTATGTAGTAGTTTCTGGCTGACGCTCCTTAATTTCTGGCGGGCTGGTCATAGTTGCTGGCGGGTTGGTCGTTGTCTCTGGTGGGCTGGTCGTAGTATCTGGCGGGCTGGTCGTAGTATCTGGCGGGCTGGTTGATGTTTTAGGAGGGCATACCTGTTAAAAACTCTACTTTGATATATGAAAATTTTTGGACTTTTTTAATATTTTATACTTTCAGTAAAAAAATGACGTAGGTGCGTGTAAACGCTGATTTATTTATAATTATTAATTGATAGTATTAGCAAATAATAATGAATAGAATCGGGCTGGTCATCCGAACCGAATGAACACCGACAGATGCACCAAAATCAGTACCGCATAAGTTACAGAACACGGACATTGTCGTCGTAGTGGACCTTAAAAGCGGTGACGCGATGATCTCGATATCAGCTTGACTAGCCATCATTCGCTAAGGGTAGAACTGTATAGAATGGGGAGTGATTAAGGGAGGAAGAAACAACAACTTTACCACCTTTTCGGAATGTCACTCTTTTGAAGAAGGAGGGTAAGGCACTCCACGATTATTTATTTAATATAAAAAAAAATTGTATTTAATAATGTGACATATTTTTTGGGACCAAGCACGTCAGATTCCCACCACTGTGACTCTTGTAAGCTAGGACCCAAAATGATCTCCTAAGATGACAAGGTTTGATGGGGTGTCAAAAGGAGCACTTTAACTGTCTTGAAACCCGCAACGATTTTAATTAGGAATATAGAAAAACAATAAAGTACCTCGGCGACATACTCCTTTATGCAAGATTTTATAACCCAGCGTCCGTCAATGCAATCGTAATATGCTAGAGAAAAATATTGGCCACGTAAATATCGACTTTTGTTTGCATCACAGCTCCTTCCCTCATAGTAGCCGCTGTAAGCGAGCGAGTTACCGACCAGTATCGCCAGGAGTATTGCTGCAATCATCTGCAAAGAAGGCATACCACGAGATTCTGGCTTTAAAAACTTATTTTTATTATTATATTTATATATCTATATTATCACGCCAGATCCCTTGCGCGGTACTCTATATATATTGTCTCAATGGTGAGCAAAGTCCTTCTTTAACAAACAAATGTAGAGAATAGGTATTTCTTCACCACGCGGACCTATTGCAAATTGCTGGAGACAGTTTTGGGGCCACCTGCTGTTGGATCAAGCCGCACATAAGAATACCAACCTTAAGATACATGAAGTGGTAACAGAGACCAACGGCGAAGCGTGCCTTTCGAAGCAGAGAAAATGCAAAGGCCCTTGGAAATTGAAATGCTAAATGACAAAAGTCACCCATCTCAGACAGACTGAGCCGGAAGCGCATGAGCTTGTGATCGCAAGAAACGCAGCGGTACTACAATACCTTACCTTCATACTTCAGCAACTGAATAAACAGGGAAGTTCGGTACTTGTGAGCCGTTCTCCGCAGATGGTGTCTGGAGTCTCAACTGTTAACTTTCAGTATCAGTGGCCGCTGAATGTTGGCGCAACAACACTGCAGGTACTGTATGCGTGCGCGCACGTGTCGTAATATGTGTATCCCTGTGACCGGATGTCATTAGTGGATCATTTTCCTGTTTGTTCAAAAGTCTAGGCACAAATTTTAGGGATCTGTAACACCGGACGAGTAACCAAAACCAAAAAATATTATTTTGTATTGTGCACAGATAGCGCTGACTCATATCCTGTAAACTTTCATTACAGTCATTTATTCCACGAATATTAAATTACTAACTTGTTCAAAAAAAATGTTATTTGTTATGGAAAACATACTTCATAAAATTAGATTTATAGATTTCATTTCACGACGATATTTTGCTGTACATAGTGTAGCCATAAGTGTTGTTTTTTTTAATTTATGTGCAAGTAACAAACGCACATAAATTAAAAAAAACCATAAGTGCAAGACGGGATTTGACCCCTAGACTTCTTAATTAGGAGTCGAGCATTACATCAACTGGCCTGTAAATAATTAAAATATAACTATATGGATTTCAAGTCGTATTCAGGCCCTCATTCGCTATGACCAAATGTATTATGATAGTTTGATTAAATGACCGTGATTTGCCACTGGAGTACTATTAAACGGCCATTCCACGAAGTTACGATAACGCACCATATTACGTAGTATTTAATTGGTCGAGACGAATAAGAGCCCAGTACGGAACGCACATCGCGTGAGCCTGACTCGCACTTGCCCTTATTCAGAAATGAAACGGAATCTTTAATTAATTACATCATTATTATTTTTAGTAATAATTAAATAGTTTTTTCCTCAGTTCTAACTAATTAACAGTTATGTAAAATCATTTAAAGTATTATTAAACATTCAATACATTCAACTCGTTGTTCTAGTTGCACATGGTAGGTTTCGCAAATACAAAGTTCTGGAGTCGAATTCTAGGTCGGACAAACTTATTGGGGCTTTTCTATCGAAACATTCTCAGTAGCATTATGAAATCTAAAACTGTACCCGCTATTATAATAATAATAATTATCCATCAGCAACATGCTCTTAAAAATGGCCTTGTGGACTCTGAAGTACTATACTACCAGTACTAGCCTCTTCCAGTTCTCGAAAGTGGTCATATCACGCTCTACTGGGATCGATCTATTATCACGGACAGGACTATTGTAGCCAATAAGCCTGATATCGTGATAATAGATCGATCGATGCGTCGTAAAATGCTAGTTCATCACCATTCCGCATGATGAAAACCTTGTGAAGGCCGAAAAAGAAAAAATATCTAAATATTTGGACCTGGCTCATGAGGTTACCGCCATGTGGAATGTTGATTCAACTATCATTATTCCGATAGTCGTATCAGTCAACGGCCTAATAGCGAAGAGCTTCGATAAACACCTCGAGAAGCTCTCGCTTGGCAGTTGGATGAAGGGCCTGATACAGAAGGCGGTAGTATTGGACACGGCGCGCATCGTGAGGAAATTTCTCTCTTTGGAGCCCTGACCTCCGGTAGCTTGGGTCGTAGACCTCGCTGTCAGTGGAGCACATTTTTATATAATATATATTCCCAGTATGAGTCCGGAGTCTGGAATTGTGCCCCGTATATGGCAATAGACTCGCCCCCTATTACATGGGACTTAACATCGTCGCGAAACGTGGGTGTACTCAGTACACCTCTGCCACCCCCTCTGGGGAATATAGGCGTGACGGTGTTTTCTTTTTTTATATATATATATATATATATATATATATATATATATATATATATATATATAGGAATATTTTTATTTGGTATTTATATATATTTTATAAGAAATCGTATTTCAATAAATGCATACATGATAATAATAATAACTTATTTATTTTGGTAATACATTTGCCCTTTATTATATTGAGTCCGAACATCATGACGTCGGTTTCCTTTTTGTTGAAAGTTATTTTATTTCTCTCTTTATATTAGCAGTTACTGGCCCATTGGTGAACAAAGGCCTACTTTAACAAACAAACGTAAAGAATATGTCATACTGCACCACGCGAACACATTGCAGATTGGTGGAGGCAGTTTTGTGGCCACCTTCTGTTGGTATTTGTCAAGCCGCTCATAAGAATACCAACTTTAAGATATAAGAAGTGGTAACCGTGACCAACGGCTTAGCGTGCCTCTCAAAGCAGGGAAATGCTTGGAAATTGAAATGCCACAAAAGCTCACCCATTTCAAACACGCGCACATGACGTGATATATGTATCCCGGCGACCGGATGTCCTTTAATCACTAATTTTAAGGTTCCGTAATACTAAAAGAAAAACCAACAATTTAGAAACATCATCCATTACATCTATCCCACTAACGTGGATGACAGAGGTGTACTTTTCTTTGCTTTTTGAAACACAAAGCCCCACTGGGATTAATTCCTGTGTTGTGGGTGCGTTTTCAAACATGACGATTCACATACACAAATACCCAGGCCGAAACAAATAATTGCGGATCACATAAAGATTTGTCCAGTGCGGGAATGAAACCTGCGACTACTCGACCCAATGGACGGAGATGCTTAAGTTCTTAACCACTGTGTCAAATCGTCCGTCAGAGGTGTTCTTTGTAAACTCATATATCGTCGATTAGGCTCTCATAGAGGTAACCTATTTCCATTATCGCGAGCACATTTCCAAACTACTGAATGCAATGCTTGTTTACTTTAAAAAAAACACGTTTTGGTTAATGTAATATTTGAACCCAGGAGCTTGTGATCGCCACTTGCTCTATGCAGCACTAGATTACGAATATTTGAAATACCATCTATTTGCTCTTAGCTTTTCTGCCTCCTCCTCCTCCTTGCGTCGTACACCTCAGTGCTGAGGGTCGTGATCTCTATGAAGAACTTTAGCTTTGATAATGTCACTCCATTTGATCATAGCCTCTGCGACATGAATTGCTGACACTGCAATCGAGCGTCGACCGAATCTGGGCGTCCGCCCTCAACGCATAGGACTTCAACCTCCAGGTCTCTTCCCTTCTACTTTGCCAGTAATCGAAAGTTTTTAAAAAGGTGTAGCTTGTTTTCCTGGCAATGTGGCCGATAAATTCTAGGTTGTTATTCCGAGTTTATTTAAGATTGATGCATTGGTCTGATGTGCTGTCCATGGGATTCGAAGCATTTTCCTCCCGCACCACATCTCGAAGGCATCGATGCGATTGCGATCCGCCTTTTTAAGCGTCCATGTTTCTGAGCTGTAGAGGAAGATTGAGAAAACAAGACTAGTCACAAGCTTGCGTTTGGTTCTTAGGAATATGCTCATGTCGTTCCAGATTCGGTAAAGCTGGGACATAGCGTTCTTTGCTATAGCAATGCGTCTTTGTACATCTGTTTCCCATGAGCCATTATTTGCAATAAAGGAGCCCAGGTAGACAAAATTATTCACTATTTGTAGTTTTAATGCTCCTGTGAGCGCCAGTTTGACTGTGCGATCGATAACCATAACTTTCTTCTTAGCCCGGTTGATGAAGAGTTCGAGTTCATTACTGGCGCTTTCTAGCCTATCCAAAAAGGTGCACATATTTGCGTCGTTTACTGCGAATAGGGTGGTGTCATCGGTGTATCGTAGATTCGTTATTTTAGTTCCTCCTGGTGACTCCACCAACCCAATTGGCGCAGGTTTGTCTAATTATATATTTACCATATATGTTGAATAAGATTGGTGATAGAATGCAACATTTCTTACTGCTTCTTTAAATTTGAATGGTGCCGAAAGCGCCTTGTCCACTCTAACAACTGTCTGGGTTTGGTTATACAAGTTATTTATCAATGCTATTAAATACTGTGGTACTGCCCCAGCTGACGCAGTCGAAGGCTTTGCTATAGTCAACAAAAGTATATTATTACCGGAGTGACAAACTCGTAAGATATTTCGATAAGCTGCCGGATGTTAAGTATTTGTTCTCTTGTGCCTTTTTCTTTGACGAAGCTTGCCTACTCCTCGGGGATTTGATAGTCCAGGTAATGACGTATGCAGCTGTTAAGTACGTGTAATAGGATTTTACTGCAATGTAAGATTAGGGCAAGTGTGCGATAATTGTCACATTTTCTAGTTGAACCTTTTTATGCAGTGGTAGCATTATTGACTCAGTCCAGTCCTTAGGCCAATCTCTGTTTTGCCATATGTGGTTGCAAATATTGTGAAGTGTATCAACACCTTTATCTCCTAAGGCTTTTATGATTTCTGATGTGATTTGATTAGCTTTTCTTAGTACAAACAAAGTGCGTCGCAGTGTACAAGGAACTCAAGAAAACTTATTCTTAATTTTATGAGTAGCGCGATATTGCAAACTGTAATGTTTCACATTTGATTCTCTACACTCCTGCTCGCTGCAGCGGTTCACAATATAATACTGTCTAGTTTTATGTCCACCTCAGATACGGGCACGCGATTGAACTGAATGTAAAACCGGAGTAAAAACACCTGTCCTCTGAAGCGAAGAGAAACGAATACTGCGGTTCACTCTTCTAAAAAACTTCCTTCTAAATTCTTACTTTCTTTCCTTATAATGTCTTCAAATTCGTCACCCCCAGTACGGAACCAACATCATGCGAGCCTGACTCGCATTTGCCCATTTTCAAATATAAAACGGAATCTTCAACTGAAACGTTTAATTAACTGTAATTAAAACGTGTTTTTTCCTTCATTACAACTAATTAACGGTTACGTTTTAATGATATAGTAATAATACATTAAACAAATTCAACTCGTTTTTCTAGTGACATATGGTGCGATTCACGAACCCCAAATTCTGGATTCGAGTTCTAAGTCGGAAAAACTTATTGGGGTTTTTCGCAGAAGTCTGTCACTGTACCCGCTATAATATTAATAAACTCACCCTTTACTACATTGAGTCCTAACGTCGCCCTCAGCGGTATTACATGTTTATTTTTGGAAAAAGGGGATCGCAGGAAAAACCTACTACAAAAACAACAACCATTGATGTTATAAAATTTTCAATTTATTGAAAAATTATGCATTATAAACCTACATGATAAAAAGAAGGCCATGTGTTTCATCTTGTATGATCCCTTCGAGGGTATTTGCTAAGCAACGATTTCATTTTTTGTTTAATCTCCCACCGGATCAGAAGGCAAGTAACTTATAAGGCTTTTTGCATTTCACTTAAAATGAACTATTTCATAACTTTAATATTTATTAATAGGATATTATACAAGGTACATTTTTATCAAATTCTACCATAATGTCATTTTTTTACTATCAATCTAACTATTAAAAACCTGGCTATCAATCTGTGGCAGCCGGCACGAGTCGTGAGCGTGACTCGCTACATATACGAGCGAATGACGGACACGCAAATGATTCTAGAGTATCCGAAAAATGATTGTCTGAACGGACTAATTGCGTAAAGAAACCTGTCGTCACTTATAGATTGGGTGCGCAGAAGACGTTTACGCTCAAAACTCGTACCGGCTATTACAAAGTCGGATTGTACTAGTAAATGGCTATATTGATTTGATTTTCTTTATAGGATTGCGGTAAATGTTAATTGCTACTTCAGGTATCGGAGCAGGAGAATTTTGAGCATTGAAGAGCATGCAATAGGGATTGTAATACTAGCCACCACACGGCGTCGACTGTTGACTTCTCAAGTCCCTTTTAACAGTGTTGTCTTTGTTATCAACTGGCGAGGGCGATTGTTGCGGGCTGTGCTCGAACATGCAGCTGTTTTCCTCTGTTGTTGGAACACATTCCTATAAATATGAACTTGAAAATAATAAAACATTATTGGTTTTAGGTACGTTCGTTTATGTAAGTAATTAACAACACTGTACAAACATTCAACTATATTGATAAAGAATATGCGTGTAATTCAAATAAGGGTCAAATATTTTTTTTTTTACAAATGTTATCGCATTAGAATAATGTCTATACCAATATTTTTTTAATAACATTACTTTTTTATTAAGAAAATAATTAGTGAAAGTACAAAAAATGAGTGGGAAATTCAAAGTAGCGGGAACGCGACGCTATTGGTGAGATCGAATATGACGTCAAAGGCTACAATACAAATGTCAACAAGTGCATATTTGTTCTATGATTGCTATTGAGTTAGTTTTATTGTTATTTTTTGTTGTCGATTTACACAAAGACAAAATTTTAGTTTAAATTATTTAAGTTAATTCTTACGTTGAAGTGATCTTCGCAGCAATATAAACAAGTTGATGGAGATACCATGTATCTTTTTTCTGATTTTACACCACATTCTCCTTATGTCCGCACCTATCGGGTGCATTTCTTATTGTATTCTTACACCTAGGCACAACACAGTGTTGTTCCATTGTATAATAGTCGCAAAATACAAAATAAAAATAAATTACAGAATAAAATACTTCTACAGCTGTTCACTAATTGGTTGCTATTAGACTTTGACGTCACGCCATGCGCGCCAAAATGGCGGGCGTTTAAAATGCTCTTATCTGTTTGCTATCTTCAACATTTTTCTTTTCCCTTTACATTTTGTTTTTGACGCTTAAATGTTTTATGCAGTTATATATTGATGTAATCTATCGTATAAAAATATAAAAAAAACACGCATATTCCCTATTATGAAATAAAACGGTAAAATAAAATAGGCAGTAAAATCTAGATTTTATATAGTATATCATTAAAATTAATATCGGTCGTTCTGTTTTAGATAAAACTTGTTTGAATATTGGTTAGGCTACTCTGATTCTAATGGCCTCAATATTCGCACATGGTTATGTGCTTCACAATATCCCAAAACAACCTGTCTGTACCGGGGAAGACCTAGACTATCTTACCACGACCAAATAAACCGAGTCTTATCTGATGGAAAAGTCAAGAGTCTCCGTAACCGGCGAGCGTGTATGAGATGAACTATGAGAGTCGAGGAAGCCAGAGAGGTATGTAAGGAAAGAACCTGTTGGAAATCTGTACTCTCTGCCTACCCCGCAAGGGATCTGGCGTGAGGTTATAGATAGATAGATAGATAGAACCTGTCTGTCTCTTCTTTTTGTTATATATTTTTTGTTACTCCTTATTTTTGTTATTGTATATATACTTTTTTTTATCCAAATTACTGTTTACAATAGATTAGTAACTTAGATATATTTATACCAAAACATTTTAATGATGCTTAAGCCATTTATTTTATTGTCCATAAAGATTTGGAATAGTGTTTGTTTCCAATAAAAAAAAAACAATACTAGCCAGACATGTTACTTATTTATTTCTATTATGAAGAATATTATATACAGTATGTACAATTATATAAATAAAAGAGCAAAGAATTATTAACAAAAAAAGAAAAATACATATTTATATAGGGTCAAATGGTTCCATGCCACTGTCAGATGGTAATGTACCTAGAACGCTGGCAGCATTGCCGCGCTGAATAGCAATGCTTATATGCTGACTAAAATACATCCCAGCGTTCTGGTCGCCAGTACAGTCCACCAGACGCTTCGAAATTTCTCGAAACATCCGGTGGGCTCCCGGCCCCCATGGACCCAATGTCTCTACTACCCCAAACGCCTCAAATATATATCCCGAGCCAAGGGAATCATATTTGCGACGTTTGAGGGGTCTATTAATCGATTTTTACATGCAAGCTAATCAAGTGGTATTTGTCCTTCTTACCGAAAGAGCCAGTCGTGAGCCCGACTCACTAATGAATGACACTATAGTATCCAATAGATGAAAATGGACAATTGAACTGACCAATCTCGTGTAGGAATGTCCAGCGTCATCGCGCCGCGCCCTGTATGCCTGACGCCGCAGCAACGCGAACACTACGCTAGTGCAGTATATGCTCACGACTCGCGCTGGCTATTGAACTGAACATCACCAATGTGATGATGAGCCTTAATCTACTAGCCGGGTCAAACGCAAATCTGATTTGGCAGAAATTTAGTACCGCTGTGTCGAGAGCGCATTTAGCAACATGTAAGAATAGACCTCTTCTGTAGAGCTCGGAGAGTCTGCAGAAGTGGATGGAAAGCTGATCGTAGTTTCTGGCGGATTGGTCGTAGTTTCTGACGAGCTGGTTGGAGTCGATGTCGTTGACGATGTAGCAGGGCATATCTGTCATAAACCGTTCTGTGATTAACGATAGTAAAAATTAAATTAAATAGTTTATAGTCTCAATAAAATGAGACAAACTATGAGAGTCGAGGAAGCCAGAGAGGTATGTAAGGAAAGAACCTGTTGGAACTCTGTACTCTCTGCCTACCCCGCAAGGGATCTGGTGTGAGGTTATAGATAGATAGATAGATAGAATAAAATATTAAAATATTTTTTTTTCTCCCTGCGTGTGTGAGTGTGTGTGTACAAGTATGTGTGAGTGCGCGTGCATGCGTGTATTTGTTAGCGAGTGTGTAAGTGTGGGCCTATAGCGAGATCACGGAATAAAGTAACATATCTTCTTTGTTCCGTGGGCCAGCCAATGAACATTGGCTACTTGCAGTTCATAATTTACGAAAATATTACTAAACTGTCTAATAAAGAAATAAAATACGCCGAGCATGTCATATTGTTCTGGCTCCGCAAGATAATTGCTTGATAATAAACCACAAGTTGCCACAGTTAACATTATGAGTGGCCCAATTTAAAATGCAATGCCTTTACCTAGCTGCAGGAGCGTTAAAGCTGATTTGTATATAATTCATAATAAATACGATTGGCAAATAATGGAGGCATTTGGCATTAGTGGAGGCAGGTTTGTGGCCACCTGCTGGTGGAACTTATCAAGCCATTAAGACTTCCGACTTGGCTTAACCACATTAAGTGGTAACGAGGCCAACGGCTTGACCGCCTGCTAAAGCACTGTCTTAAATATGACAATCCTGCTAACGGTCAGCCATCTCAGACCGTGCGAGCTGAACGCAAGAATACTGCAACAAAAAGCGCCTTAAAGATCTATTACCTCAGAATTGTAATCATAGTCGCAGCTTCTAAATCTCAGTCGTCCATCAAAGCATTCGTAATATAAATTGTCAAATTATTACATCTGTCAAAACTACTATGAAGATAAAGGACGCAGCCGTAAGCTTTCATGCTAGCGTCTCCGAAAGCTAGAAGATGTACAACAGCATGATGCGGAATTAAATAACCTTCGGCTATTGCGGCAGGAGGAAATAACCTTTCTCTAAATATTCCGTGATGACGTCATTATAAGATTGTCGTAGTACCGGAAGCGAGTTAAATTTGCGTTCTAACGCGGTTAATCGTCGCTGAGCGACAGTGTAAGAATTACCTAAAGACTTAGGATTGCCTTTAAAAGGCAGCGAAACAACATAACACTCAAATGATATTCCGCCCATGTACCAACTGTGCATAAAGAATAAATAAATAAATAAATATTCTTGTGACCGTAGATTTGTAAAATTGTTCACAGTCACATTTCCGGACTAATAATAGTTAGTAGAGTTCTCAAAATTTAACAATATTTGTATTTAATTCGTTTACTATAGGACCGAAGGACCAGACTACAGCATCAGGGTTTAAAGGCGGTATCTCTCCCATAACGATGTAGCCAAGCGTGGTCTCGAGAGCGTGAGGCGCGGCGCGAGCGCTGTCCGAAGAATCAGCTGATTGAGTGAGCGGCGGCGGTATTACTTTACCTCCTAGTAAAATAAATGCGAATATTTGCGTACCTAGAATTGCGTCAATATCGCCGGGTGTATTCCAATATTCGTCAGCGAGCGGTAAGTTTACGAAATGATCCATCACAGAAGGGTGGACCGTGCGAGTCGGTAGTTGATCAGTGATATGATCAACTAGTAAAAGCGTTAAATTATATTGATCGTCAGAAACGCGCGATTGAATCGTAAGCGAAACGTAACCCTTAATAGGTGCGGAAATAAAACCTACTGACTTTATAGAAGAATTAATGAGCGGCTGAATATTTAATTTTAATTTATTGCAACACGCAAGCGAAAAAATACTATTTTGCAAAAAACTATCTACTAAACATCTGATAACAAAGCGTTGTCCATTATAAGGAACGTAAACTTGCGCGGTAGGTAAAATAATCGTGTTATTAAAATGTTTACGCGATGCATTATACGAATGCAAAGTCACTCTATCTATCTATCTATCTATAACCTCACGCCAGATCCCTTGCGGGGTAGGCAGAGAGTACAGAGTTCCAACAGGTTCTTTCCTTACATACCTCTCTGGCTTCCTCGACTCTCATAGTTTGTCTCATACACGCTCGCCGGTTACGGAGACTCTTGACTTTTCCATCAGATAAGACTCGGTTTATTTGGTCGTGGTAAGATAGTCTAGGTCTTCCCCGGTACCTGCATCCTTCCACTTTCACATTGTATATCTGTTTTGTCATTCTTTCCTCTGGCATTCTTTCTATATGCCCGAACCAACGGAGCATGCCCTTTCTCATCTTTACACCGATACTATCTTTCATACCTACTCGCTGTCTTACTATGCTGTTGCTAATGCGGTCGGTCAGCTTCACTCCGCACATCTTCCGCAGAGCTCGCATTTCTACAGCATTTATCCTACTTTCATTCTCCTTCTTACATACCCAGCTCTCGCTACCATATAACAGCGTTGGGACAAGAACTCCGTTATGTATGGCCAGCTGCGCCTTATGGCTTAAGTGCCGGCTCCCGAGTAGCTTTCCCATCGCACCATTCACTCTGTTCCCTGCACTCACTCTTCTCTCTATGTAAGCTCTATGCAAAGTCACCGAACTATTATTATTAGTGCATTTATCGAGTACAGCGGCGGCGGCGTTCGAAACGCGCGTTGCGTATTCCACGCCCATATCAGCTCTAGCTGCGTGCATACATACCGACTGCGAGCGCGCGGCGCTAAAACTCGGGTACTCCGGCGCAGCGCGCGCGGCTATCACGCTAGCGGAGCGCGGGGGTGAACAACTCGTAAACCTTTCGTCACACTGCTGTGTGACTAGCCGACGATTTTCAAAATGTAGTAGCGAATGATGTTTTTTTATGGCACTGTAGTATGTTTCGAACTTAAACAATTAATACATAATTTATTATCTTTAATAAAATTGAAGCGTTCCTTAATAGGCAAATTTCTAAACATCGCGCATTCGTATAAGTGGATGTGATTATTACCTTTACGAAATGGTTTTTGAAAGGGAAGAAACCAGAACGAATGTAAGGATTGTGGTTGGTAACGATGTGCTGGAGCAAGCAATATACCGCTGATATAGAGACAAGAGTGAATGCAAGTAATAGAGTGAATGGTGCGATGTGAAGGCTACTCGGGAGCCGGCACTTAAGCCATAAGGCGCAGCTGGCTATAAATAACGGAGTTCTTGTCCCAACGCTGTTATATGGTAGCGAGAGCTGGGTATGTAAGAAGGAGAATGAAAGTAGGATAAATGCGGTAGAAATGCGAGCTCTGCGGAAGATGTGCGGAGTGAAGCTGACCGACCGCATTAGCAACAGCATAGTAAGACAGCGAGTAGGTATGAAAGATAGTATCGGTGTAAAGATGAGAAAGGGCATGCTCCGTTGGTTCGGGCATATAGAAAGAATGCCAGAGGAAAGAATGACAAAACAGATATACAATGTGAAAGTGGAAGG
Source organism: Phalera bucephala (assembly GCA_905147815.2). Lineage (NCBI taxonomy): Eukaryota > Metazoa > Arthropoda > Insecta > Lepidoptera > Notodontidae > Phalera > Phalera bucephala. The sequence continues at coordinate 12,498,299 of LR990636.1, read as the reverse complement.
ATGCAGGTACCGAAGAAGACCTAGACTATCTTACCACGACCAAATAAACCGAGTCTTATCTGATGGAAAAGTCAAGAGTCTCCGTAACCGGCGAGCGTGTATGAGACAAACTATGAGAGTCGAGGAAGCCAGAGAGGTATGTAAGGAAAGAACCTGTTGGAACTCTGTACTCTCTGCCTACCCCGCAAGGGATCTGGCGTGAGGTTATAGATAGATAGATAGACGAAACAAACAACTATTTTTATTTTTGTTGGTATCAATTATAACGAACGAATGCGAGATCTTTTAAGTATGCGATAATTTTGGCGGATATGAAACCTTTTGAGAATTACAGTTTCGTTTAGAATATGTTGTACTTTGTTGAATACTACCTGTTCGTTCTAAAACTTTAACGCGATGTCGTATGAAGGTCACTAAACCGTTGCAAGTGGGTAGGTTGTTATCTTTAATAGATAACTCGAAGGTTTGTACCATTCGCGAATCTATTTTCTTACCTCAAGATTGAATTGATTGTAAAACCGATTGAATTGATTGTAGGCCTATCCTCTAAAGCGAAGAGAAACGAAAACTGCGAATCATTCTTCTTAAAAATTCCTTCTAAACTCTATCAGGGCTTATCCTTACAGGGCTCATCTTTCAAATTCTTAACGCCCAGTATAGAACCCACATCATGCGAGCCCGACCCGCACTTGCCGTTTTTCAAATATGAAACGGAATCTTTAACTGAAACATTTAATGAACTGTAATTAAAACGTGTTCTTTCCTTAGTTACAAATAATAATACATTAAACATATTCAACTCGTTTTTCTAGTGGCACATGGTGCGGTTGGCGAACATAAAGTTTACTTCAAGAATTCTAGGTTGGACAAACTTATTGGGGCTTTTCTTTGGAAAAATTATCAGTATCAGTCTGAGGTCTAGAACTGTACCCGCTATAATAGTAACAGACTCACCCTTTATTACATTGAGTCCTAACGTCGCCCTCAGCAGTATTAATTTGTTTAATGTAGAAAAAGGGGATCTCAGGAAAAACCTAGCGCAAAAACAACAACCATTGATGTTATAAAATTATCAATTTATTGAAAAAATATACATTATAAACCTACATAATAAAAAGAAGGATTTTTTTCCATTTTGGTTAATAAATCTTCCACTGGATCAGAATGCAAGAAACTTATAAAGTTTTTTTGCATTTCACTTAAAATTAACTATTTCATAAGCACTAATATTTATTTCGGCACGAGTCCTGAGCGCGTGTGTGTGTGAGTGATGTACGCTGTGGGCCGCGAGGCCTTTACAGCTTCACCGGACTTAAGGGCGAGAAGGGCACTCGAGCCAGAAGGGCAAGAGGCGACATACTCGAGGGCACCTTGAAGAGGCGGCTTCGGTTGGGACAGTCGCTGCGGGGTGAGGGGGTGCACTACTAAGTGCATCGGTCAACAGCCGGCTAGGGAAGGGGATCTACGACTTCGTCGTCGTCGTCGCCCGTATTCGGAGCGGAAAGAAGGGATGACAAACATCGGGGGGATCGGGGAGAACATGTTGCGGCCGGCGGTGGCGGGGGCGGCAGGGGTCGGGGGGAAGGTAGCGAGCCGCGCTCACGACTCGTACGAGCGAATGACGGACACGTAAATTACTCTAGAGCATCCGACAAATAATTGTATGAACGGACCAATCGCGTGAAGAAATGTCTGTCGTCACTATGCGGTCATCTCTGAATGAGACCTATAGACCGGTTGCGTAGAAGACGTTCACGCTCAAGATCCGTACCGGCTATTGCAAAGTCAGATTGTACTAGTTAATGGTTAAATTGATTTTATTATCTCTTACAATACCACCGAAGATGTTAATTACTACTTCGGGATTCGATAGGGGTGCACTTTGAGCGTTGAAGAGTATGCAGTAGGGATTGTAGTACTGGCCGCCACATGGCGTCGGCTGTTGACTCCTTAAGTCCTTGTCGACAGTGTTGTCTTTGTTATCAACTAGCGAGGGCTGCTGTTGTGGGTCGAGGACGTTAACGCAGCTGTTTTCCTCTGTTATTGGAACACATTCCTGTAAATATCAACATGAAAATATAAGAATAATATTGCTCTCAAACACTTTCGTTATTTGTGTTATTGCACATACAAACTGACGGACGGTTTAGCCGGGGATGACGGACGATTTAGCGCAGTGGTTAAGAGCTTAGGTCGCTCCACCTACTGTGTTTAATAGTCGCGGGTTCGATTCCCGCACGGGACAAATCTTTGTGTGATCCACAATTATTTGTTCCGGTCTGGGTATTTGTGTGTGAATTTTCATGTTTGTAAACGCACCCACGACACAGGAATAAATCCTAGTGTGGGGCTACGTTTAAAAAAAAAAAAAAAACTTCCAACTGCATTGGTAAATAGTTAAAGCAATAAGATCCAGCCTAGTCTATCAACAAAATGAAAGAAAGCTATTCTAATTTTTAAAACTACCCGGTATCAGTGTAAATTTTAGGTTAAAATGATTCTAATGGCCCTAAAGACATTTGCACATAGGTGTGTGCTTCGGATGTCAATGTCTCACCCACAATATCTCAAAACAGCCCCCGTGATAGGGAAGGAAGTAGCTTGGTCATATCACTTGATGCAGGTTAAACTTAGACTTTATACTATTTAACAATCTATTTCATTACGCAATGCGCGCTTACATTCGGACGTGCCATACTGCACTCAAGAATTATTATAATTCGCGATTTGCGCCGCGATAGTCGCTGCACCACATTGCCGCTATGAGTTCCGAACTAAAAACTCATAGTCAACGAAGTGTTGGCGTTTTTGTAGCACGCCATCGATACAATGGGTTAAGTTAGCATCGAGCAGATATACTAGTCTAACTTCAAACAGGAAGAGACCTGCAGTTCTAAGGTGCTGCTGTAACAAAAAGGTGAGAGACGTCTCCGGGACATAGTCAGACTGCTAAAGGAGACAGATCCCTTTTGTGGTTAAGCAGCTGCACAGGCTGCCTCCCGTCACATTCGACCACGTCGACGTGACCAGGCTGCTGAAGGCTATAACCATCCTCAAATCCAGGCTGGCCGAATTTTAATTCAGGTCAGAAGCCTCGTAAACTACCATAAAGTAGGTCGCACGAGGCCTGTAATGTGAACGTTCGTCGCGGGGCGCAAAATGCATCCGGTGGCAGTTTCGAGTCGGTCGATGCACTGCGCCCAGCCGCCCGCAATACACCGCGCCCCGCTGACTTCTCCTCGTCGTGATTATGCCGCCGCCGCTGTCGCCCGCGCACCGGTGAGAATACTGGGAAGTCACGTCTGGTGCCTCGGACTACTACGAAGGGTCAAGTTGATGAGGAAGGCTTCACCAAAATGGAGAAGAAGAAGAAGAAAAAGCCTTCTCAAAGAAACCTGTGTGAGTCCGCTCCGGTGGGCGAAGGCAAACTCCTGCGTACAGAACTACCTACGGCTACCGATGATATTGTGGAGTATACCCTTAAGAAGTCCTTATATAATCTGAGGGTCGAGAAGCTGAACTCGCAAAACAATGCGGCTTGCAATTCCTTTGCTGTGCAAGTTTCCACAGCCAAGCTAGAGACCTTCATAAACAAGGAGTTCTGGCCCAAGGGGTGTCGTATTTAAAGGATTTCGTGGGAGACTGCGAGACAGCCCTGTACAGCGCAAGATGTCGCCGGCAACACATGTTGCTTAGTTTGTAAGTTTTTATATATTATATGTATGTTATTCTGTAAGGTATATATTCTATGGGCCTGTAAGTTGCACAAAATATTTTTCTGTAAAATCTCAGTTGCCTGAATAAAAACTATTATTATTATTATTACACTCTTGACTATACTCTTAACTATACTCTTAACTCTTGCCCTATTTGATTTATACTAAATTTCTGTAAATCGATTTTACAAACAAACTGGTAAAGTGATAATATGTATCTTTCTTACTTTCTTGTGACTCACACTTGCGCATGACGAACAAACAAATGCAACTAGAGCATCCAATAGACAACGATAGTCGACTGAAAGGATATCAATAACCTGATGATGAATCTTACCTTTATAGCCGGGTCAAACGCAAATCCGATTGGACAGAGTTTTAGAATCCCTCTTCCGAGATTGCATTGATAGTACCGATCGCAATGGTTGGGATGTGGCAGACAACCGAACAGCTTGTTGTAACAGATCTCTCCTGTAAACCTTAGAGAGTATGTAGTAGTTTCTGGCTGACGGTCCTCAATTTCTGGCGGGCTGGTCATAGTTGCTGGCGGGTTGGTCGTTGTCTCTGGTGGGCTGGTCGTAGTATCTGGCGGGCTGGTTGATGTTTTAGGAGGGCATACCTGTTAAAAACTCTACTTTGATATATGAAAAATTTGGACTTCTTTAATATTTTATACTTTCAGTAAAAAAATGACGTAGGTGCGTGTAAACGCTGATTTATTTATAATTATTAATTGATAGTATTAGCAAATAATAATGAATAGAATCGGGCTGGTCACCCGAACCGAATGAACACCGACAGATGCGCCAAAATCAGTACTGCATAAGTTACAGAATACGAACATTGTCGTCGTAGTGGACCTTAAAAGCGGTGACGCGATGATCTCGATATCAGCTTGACTGGCCATCATTCGCTAAGGGAAGAACTGTATAGAATGGGGAGTGATTAAGGGAGGAAGAAACAACAACTTTACCACTTTTCGGAATGTCACTCTTTTGAAGAAGGAGGGTAAGGCACTCCACGATTATTTATTTAATATAAAAAAAATTTGTATTTAATAATGTGACATATTTTTTGGGACCAAGCACGTCAGATTCCCACCACTGTGACTCTTGTAAGCTAGGACCCAAAATGATCTCCTAAGATGACAAGGTTTGATGGGGTGTCAAAAGGAGCACTTTAAGTGTCTTGAAACCCGCAACGATTTTAATTAGGAATATAGAAAAACAATAAAGTACCTCGGCGACATACTCCTTTATGCAAGATTTTATAACCCAGCGTCCGTCAATGCAATCGTAATATGCTAGAGAAAAATATTGGCCACGTAAATATCGACTTTTGTTTGCATAACAGCTCCTTCCCTCATAGTAGCCGCTGTAAGCGAGCGAGTTACCGACCAGTATCGCCAGGAGTATTGCTGCAATCATCTGCAAAGAAGGCATACCACGAGATTCTGGCTTTAAAAACTTATTTTTATTATTATATTTATATATCTATATTATCACGCCAGATCCCTTGCGCGGTACTCTATATATATTGTCTCAATGGTGAGCAAAGTCCTTCTTTAACAAACAAATGTAGAGAATAGGTATTTCTTCACCACGCGGACCTATTGCAAATTGCTGGAGACAGTTTTGGGGCCACCTGCTGTTGGATCAAGCCGCACATAAGAATACCAACCTTAAGATACATGAAGTGGTAACAGAGACCAACGGCGAAGCGTGCCTTTCGAAGCAGAGAAAATGCAAAGGCCCTTGGAAATTGAAATGCTAAATGACAAAAGTCACCCATCTCAGACAGACTGAGCCGGAAGCGCATGAGCTTGTGATCGCAAGAAACGCAGCGGTACTACAATACCTTACCTTCATACTTCAGCAACTGAATAAACAGGGAAGTTCGGTACTTGTGAGCCGTTCTCCGCAGATGGTGTCTGGAGTCTCAACTGTTAACTTTCAGTATCAGTGGCCGCTGAATGTTGGCGCAACAACACTGCAGGTACTGTATGCGTGCGCGCACGTGTCGTAATATGTATATCCCTGTGACCGATGTCATTAGTGGATCATTTTCCTGTTTGTTCAAAAGTCTAGGCACAAATTTTAGGGATCTGTAACACCGGACGAGTAACCAAAACCAAAAAATATTATTTTGTATTGTGCACAGATAGCGCTGACTCATATCCTGTAAACTTTCATTACAGTCATTTATTCCACGAATATTAAATTACTAACTTGTTCAAAAAAAATGTTATTTGTTATGGAAAACATACTTCATAAAATTAGATTTATAGATTTCATTTCACGACGATATTTTGCTGTACATAGTGTAGCCATAAGTGTTGTTTTTTTTAATTTATGTGCAAGTAACAAACGCACATAAATTAAAAAAAAACCATAAGTGCAAGACGGGATTTGACCCCTAGACTTCTTAATTAGGAGTCGAGCATTACATCAACTGGCCTGTAAATAATTAAAATATAACTATATGGATTTCAAGTCGTATTCAGGCCCTCATTCGCTATGACCAAATGTATTATGATAGTTTGATTAAATGACCGTGATTTGCCACTGGAGTACTATTAAACGGCCATTCCACGAAGTTACGATAACGCACCACATTACGTAGTATTTAATTGGTCGAGACGAATAAGAGCCCAGTACGGAACGCACATCGCGTGAGCCTGACTCGCACTTGCCCTTATTCAGAAATGAAACGGAATCTTTAATTAATTACATCATTATTATTTTTAGTAATAATTAAATTGTTTTTTCCTCAGTTCTAACTAATTAACAGTTATGTAAAATCATTTAAAGTATTATTAAACATTCAATACATTCAACTCGTTGTTCTAGTTGCACATGGTGGGGTTCGCAAATACAAAGTTCTGGAGTCGAATTCTAGGTCGGACAAACTTATTGGGGCTTTTCTATCGAAACATTCTCAGTAGCATTATAAAATCTGAAACTGTACCCGCTATTATTATAATAATAATTATCCATCAGCAACATGCTCTTAAAAATGGCCTTGTGGACTCTGAAGTACTATACTACCAGTAATAGCCTCTTCCAGTTCTCGAAAGTGGTCATATCACGCTCTACTGGGATCGATCTATTATCACGGATAGGACTATTGTAGCCAATAAGCCTGATATCGTGATAATAGATCGATCGATGCGTCGTAAAATGCTAGTTGATCACCATTCCGCATGAATAAAACCTTGTGAAGGCCGAAAAAGAAAAAATATCTAAATATTTGGACCTGGCTTATGAGGTTACCGCCATGTGGAATGTTGATTCAACTATCATTATTCCGATAGTCGTATCAGTCAACGGCCTAATAGCGAAGAGCTTCGATAAACACCTTGAGAAGCTCTCGCTTGGCAGTTGGATGAAGGGCCTGATACAGAAGGCGGTAGTATTGGACACGGCGCGCATAGAGAGGAAATTTCTCTCTTTGGAGCCCTGACCTCCGGTAGCTTGGGTCGTAGACCTCGCTGTCAGTGCAGCACATTTTTTATACAATATATATATATTTTTTTTTTTGTATTTTTATATATATTTTATAAGAAATAGTATTTCAATAAATGCATACATGTAAATAATAATAACTTATTTATTTTGGTAATACATTTGCCCTTTATTATATTGAGTCCGAACATCATGACGTCGGTTTCCTTTTTGTTGAAAGTTATTTTATTTCTCTCTTTATATTAGCATGTACTGGCCCATTGGTGAACAAAGGCCTACTTTAACAAACAAACGTAAAGAATATGTCATACTGCACCACGCGAACACATTGCAGATTGGTGGAGGCAGTTTTGTGGCCACCTTCTGTTGGTATTTTTCAAGCCGCTCATAAGAATACCAACTTTAAGATATAAGAAGTGGTAACCGCGACCAACGGCTTAGCGTGCTTCTCAAAGTAGGGAAACGCTTGGAAATTGAAATGCCACAAAAGCTTATCCATTTCAAACACGCGCACATGACTTAATATATGTATCCCGGCGACCGGATGTCAGTATTGGTTCATTTTCCTGTTTGTTCAAAATTTTAATCACTAATTTTAAGGTTGCGTAATACTAAAAGAAAATCGAACAATTTAGAAAATTCATCCATCACATTTGCTTTTTGAAACACAAAGCCCTACTGGGATTAATTCCTGTGTCGTGGGTGCGTTTTCAAACATGACAATTCACATACACAAATACCCAGGCCGAAACAAATAATTGCGGATCACATAAAGATTTGTCCAGTGCGGGAATGAAACCTGCGACTATTCGACCTAATGGACGGAAATGATTAAGTTATTAATCACTGTGTCAAATCGTCCGTCAGAGGTGTTCTTTGTAAACTAACATATCATCAATTAGGCTCTCATAGAGGTAACCTATTTCCATTATGGCGAGCACATTTCCAAACTACGGAAAGCAACGCCTGTTTACTATAAAAAAAAAACACGTTTTGCTTAATTTAATATTTGAGCTTGTGATCGCCACTTGCTCTATGCAGCACTAGATTACGAATATTTGAAATACCATCTATTTGCTCTTAGCTTTTCTGCCTCCTCCTTCTCCTTGCGTCATACACCTCAGTGCTGAGGGTCGTGATCTCTATGAAGAACTTTAGCTTTGATAATGTCTCTCCATTTGGTCATATCCTCTGCGACATGAATTGCTGACACTCCAACCGAGCGTCGACCGAATCTGGTCGCACCAACGCATAGGACTTCAACCTCTAGGTCTCTTCCCTTCTAATTTGCCAGTAATCAAAAGTTTTTCGAAGGTGTAGCTTGTTTTCCTGGCAATGTGGCTGATAAATTCTAGGTTGTTATTCCGAGTTTATTTAAGATTGACGCATTGGTCTGATGTGCTGTCCATGGGATTCGAAGCATTTTCCTCCAGCACCACATCTCAAAGGCATCGATGCGATTGCGATCCGCCTTTTTAAGCGTCCATGTTTCTGAGCTATAGAGGAAGATTGAGAAAACAAGACTAGTCACAAGCTTGCGTTTGATTCTTAGGGATATGCTCATATCGTTCCAGATTCGGCAAAGCTGGGACATAGCGTTCTTTGCCTTAGCAATGCGATTTGTACATCTGTTTCGCATGAGCCATTATTTGCAATAAAGCAGCCTAGACGAAATTATCCACTTTTTCTAGTTTGAATGCTCTTGTGAGATCCAGTTTGCCTGTGCGATCGATCACCATAACTTTTGTCTTAGCCCGGTTGATGAAGAGTTTGAGTTCATTACTGGCGCTTTCTAGTCTATCCAAAAAGGTGCACATATCTGCGTTGTTCGCTGCGAATAGGTGTGTCATCGGCGTATCGTAGATTCGTTATTTTAGTTCCTCCTATGGTGACTCCACCAACCCAATTGGCGCAGGTTTGTCTCATTATATATTCACCATATATGTTGAATAAGATTGGTGATAGAATGCAACCTGAAGTGGAGTCTTACTGCTTTTTTTTAAATTTGAATGTTGCCGAAAGCGCCTTGTCCACTCTAAGAACTGCCTGGGTTTGGTCACACAAGTTATTTATCAGAGCTATTAAATACTGTGGTACTCCTAACTCCGAGAGAACCTTCCACAAGGGGCCCCAGCTGACGCAGTCGAAAGCTTTGCTATAGTCAACAAAAGTACATTATTACTGGAGTGACAAATCGTAAGATATTAGCATTGCTCCCTTGGGGAATAATAACCGTAAGATTTGTATTTGCGTTTGTTATATTCCACCTAACATAAGCATTAATCATAGAGTAAAATTTTATAATCGTAATCAAGACATTTGAACGGTTTCGTACATATAATTTTGTTTGTACAGCATTATTAATCAGTGTGCTCATTACTTTACCACGCGAAACTCGTGTCAACACTCAACGTTTTTGTTTACTTTACTTAACTTACCTTAACTGTTTAACTGTGAATTGTGGACTGAATAATAAACTATTTAACAAGATCATCAGGCGTTTAAGTACAACTCGACGAAACTAACACTCTCAAGTGTAGAGGTCAAACCAGACTCTACAACATTATTCTTAATTCCTGTAATCAAAATGAATTTCTATACTTGTTACTTTTACTTTAACACGCCCAGTGTGTCATGGATACAATCTCCTTCTACTAATCTAATGCTTCCAGGCCATTCACATGGTTCTGAATCTGACTTGTTGTTGGAATTCATGTCAATCTGCAACTTAGCGCAATTCAATGGTATTGCTAATCAGAATAATCGTCATTTAGATCTAATATTTTCAAGTCTCAAATCTATTAGTGTACAGAATTGTGACCCCTTAAGTAGAGTTGATATTCATCATCCTCCAATACTTGTTGAAGTTGATACATTAAGCAACACTAATCCTTTAATTTCTACAAATGTTACTACCTTTCTATGAAAACTGAACTTGCTAGTAAGGACTGGCCTTCTTCACTTTCTGCTACGGACATTGACTCGGTCGTAAAAGTGTTCTATTCTATCACTAATGAAATTATTAGAAAATATACACCCTATTCGAAAAAACGGTCTATTAATGTTCCGTTTTGATTTAATATATCTCTTATCAGATGTTTGCAAGAAACACATAAATATCACACTAGATTCAAAAAAATTAAAAATCCGAGAGATTATGACACATTCTCTTTGCTACGCTAGCTCGGTGTAAAAATCTCTTAAAATCTTGTTATGACAATTTTATATCCTCAATTGAGACTAATATGACAAAAAAATCAAAACCGTTTTGGTCTTTTGTTAATAGCAAACGTGGCAATTGTACAATCCCTCAGATGATGAAGTTTGGCAATGCATGTGAATCTGATCCTAATGGGGTATGCGAACTATTCTCCGGATATTTTGGATCGGTATATGACAGTTCGCCTAGCTATGGTGTGGATGAACATGTACTACTAGATGTTAATGTTAATAGTTCTCTTACAAGCATGTCTGTGTCCAGAGAGGAAGTGTTTAACAAACTTAAGCATCTAGATATTAGTAAAGGTGCTGGCCCTGATGAGATTGCTGCTGTTTTTTGGAAAAATTGTGCTAATGAGCTTAGTGTGCCCCTCTGCATTATATTTAATAAATCATTAAGCACGGGATTTTTCACGAATTATGGAAGAGAGCTTACATAATCCCAGTCTATAAGTCGGGTGACAAATCACAATGCGTTAATTATCGACCGATTAGTATCCTCTGTACGCCTGCTAAAATATTTGAGTCGCTAGTTTATGACACCATTTATCGATATGTTGCTCCAATCATATCTTCAAAGCAACATGGATTTGTCAGAAATAGATCTACCATTAGTAACTTATTGATATATAAAAATTATTTGTGTAGTGCATTTGCTAAACGTCAACAGGTAGATTTAGTCTATACAGATTTCCCAAAAGCCTTTGATAAGGTTAATCACTTCCTTCTCATTAAAAAACTTGCAGCTTATGGAATCTGTGGAGACTTACTACGCTGGATTACTTCATATTTATCTCGTAGAACTCAAGTGGTAGTGCTGAAAGGATATCAATCTGCTCCACTAAATGTAGCCTCTGGCGTTCCGCAGGGTTCTCATTTAGGCCCTTTATTTTTCATCATTTTTATTAATGATTTGAAAAATATACTTTCTTGCTCTTGTTTATTATGCGCTGACGATTTGAAAGTATTTACAACGATCGTGAGTCCTAATGATGCAATGGTTCTTCAAAAAGATCTTGATACAATATCCAGCTGGTGCAAAAACAACAAAATGTCCTTAAACGCGGAGAAGTGCTTTGTTATCTCATTCTCTCGTAAGTATAATAAACTATCCACATCTTATTACATTGGGAACCATCATCTTGAACGCAAAGTTCAAATTAAGGACCTTGGTATTATATTTGATGATCAACTATCTTTTCGTGATCACTATGATTATATTTTTAAAAAAGGAAATAGTTTATTGGGATTTATCTTAAGAGCTTCAAAAACTTTAAATAAACCTAAAAGTCTGCTACTGTTATTTTATTCTTTAGTCAGGTCTGTGCTAGAGTATGGTGCAATAGTTTGGTCTCCTTTTTATTCAGTACACTCTGATCGTCTCGAGGGCATTCAAAATAAATAATAAAATGTCTGAAAGTAATGGGACATCGAATTGGACCTGGGCGTAGCCTAAAGTCATATGAAGACAGATCAGCTAAATTTAATGTCCATAAGCTCAAATGTAGGCGTCAATATATGGATTTAGTTTACCTGCACAAGATCATTCATTCTATTATTGACTCACCTGAATTGCTTTCCCTAATAAGTTTTAATACACGATATAGATCTCGTCATCCAAACATCTTTGCGCTTCAGGTATGTAAAAACAATACATCCTTTTATAATCCTGTAACCCGTATGTGTCGACTATACAATGATCTCGCTAAAAGTAACAGCAATCTAGACATTTTGATTAGTAATCCTCGGTCATACAAGAGTTGCATTAGAAAACTTATTTATAAACATAATTAATTTACTTCCTTAGATAAGTTAGTAATAGTAAATTTAATTTGACTGAATTTTCCAAATTTTCTGTTATTGTTACATATTTTCTTCAATGTTTTATTTCGTTACCATGTTACTGTTCATATGTAATATAGATTAGGGCATATAGTTTGGTGTACTGTCTAGTTTGAAACTAATTTACCTTTAAATGTTTAGTTTTAATTGACTGTGCACTGTTTTGTGCCTTTTATTTAATAAATAAAAAAAAGATAAGCTGCCAGATGTTAAGTATTTGTTTTCTTGTGCCTTTTCCTTTGACGAAGCCTGCCTACTCCTCGGGGATATAGTCCAGGTAATGACGTATGCGGCTGTTAATTACGTGTAATAGGATTTTACTGCAATGTGAGATTAGGGCAAATGTGCGATAATTGTCACATTTTCTAGTTGAACCTTTTTTATACAGTGGTAGCATTATTGACCCAGTCCAGTACTTAGGCCAATCTCCGTTTTGCCATATGTGGTTGCAAATATTGTGAAGTATATCAACACCTTTATCTCCTAAGGCCTTTATGATTTCTGATGTGATTTGATTAGCTTTTCTTAGATTAACCCAAGTGCGTGGCAGTGTACAAGGAACTCAACAAAACTTATTTTTAATTTTATGAGTAGCGCTATATTGCAAACTTTAATGTTTCACATTTGTTTCTCTACACTCCTGCTCGCTGCAGCGGTTCACAACATAATACTGCCTAGTTTTATGTCCACCTCAGATACGGGCACGCGATTGAACTGAATGTAAAACCAGAGTAAAGGCACTTGTCCTCTGAAGCGAAGAGAAACGAACACTGCGGTTCACTCTTCTTAAAACTTCTTTCTAAATTCAGGGCTTATCCTTATAATGTCTTTCACATTCTTTAGGCCCAGTACGGAACCCACATCATGTGAGCCTGACTCGCACTTGCCCGTTTTCAAATATGAAACGGAATCTTCAACTGAAACGTTTAATTAAATGTAAACAAACATGTTTTTTTCCTTAGTTACAAATAATAATACATTAAATATATTCACGATTTTCATTGGACGATTTAGCGCAGTGGTTAAGAGCTTGAACTGCTCCGCCCACTGAGTCGAATAGTCGCGGGTTCGATTCCCGCACGGGACAAATCTTTGTGTGATCCACAATTATTTGTTCCGGTCTGGGTATTTGTTTGTGAATTTTCATGTTTGTAAACGCACCCACGACACAGGAGTAAATCCTAGTTTGGGGCTCCGTTTAAAAAAAAAAAAAAAAAAGAAAATTAAAAAAAAAAAATTAAATAAAAAATTCAACTCGTTTTTCTAGTGGCGTGTTTTTGCCTCCATTACAAATAATCTTAGTGTTCGCCACCAAGTTCTGGATTCGAGTTCTAGGTCGGACAAACATATTAGGGTTTTTCTTTGGTAACATTCTAAGCATCAGTCTGAAGTCTGGAACTGTACCTACTATAATAGTAATAGACTCACCTTTTATTACATTGAGTACTAACATCGCCCTCACCAGTGTTTAATATTTAATTTGGAAAAAAGGGATCTCAAGAAAAACAGCGTAAAAACAACAACCATTGATGTTATAAAATATTTCAATTTATGGTAAAATTATACATTATAAACCTACATAATAAAAAGAAGGCCATGTTTTTCATTTTGTATGATCCCTTCGAAGGTATTTGCAAAGCAACGATTTCATTTGTTTGTTTAATCTCCCACCGGGTCAGAACGCAAGTAACTTATACGGTTTTTTGCATTTCACTTAAAATTAACTATTTCATACATTTAATATTTATTTATGGGATACGAGGTACATTTTTATCAAATGCTACCATAATGTAATTTTTTTATTATCAATCTAACCATTAAAAATCTGGCTAACAATCTGTGGCAGCCGGCACGAGTTTTGAGCGCGGATCGCTACATATAAGAGCGAATGACGGACACGCAAATGATTGAAGAGTATCCGCCAAATGATTGTATGAACGGACCAATTGCGTGAAGAAGCCTGTCGTCACTAATAGACTGGGTGCGCAGAAGACATTTACGCTCAAAACTCGAACCGGCTATTGCAAAGTCGAATTGTACTAGTAAATGGCTATATTGATTTGATTTTATTTTATAGGATTGCGGTAAATGTTAATTGCTACTTCGGGTATCGGAGCAGGAAAATTTTGAGCATTGAAGAGCATGCAATAGGGATTATAATACTGGCCACCACACGGCGTCGACTGTTGACTTCTCAAGTCGCTTTTAACAGTGTCGTCTTTGTTATCAACTGGCGAGGGCGGTTGTTGCGGGTTGTGCTCGAACATGCAGCTGTTTTCCTCTGTTGTTGGAACACATTCCTATAAATATGAACTTGAAAATAATAAAAAAATTATTGGTTTTAGGTACGTTCGTTTATGTAAGTAATTAGCAAAACTGTACAAACATTCAACTATATTGATAAAGAATTATAAAATAAAACCGTAAAATAAAATAGTATAGAACTGAGGCATTAACATCTAGATTTTAACTAGTATATCAATAAAATTAACATAGGTCTTCCTTTTTTAGATAAAACTTGTTTGAATATTGGTTAGGCTACTCTGATTTTAATGGCCTCAAGGTTCGGACATATTATGTGCTTGGGTTATGTGCTTCACAATATCCCAAAACAACCCCGTGGTGGTTATATATTTTTTTCACTCCTTATTTTTGTTATTGTTTCTTCTCCTTTTCTTTATCCAAATTACTATTTACAATATATTAGTAACTTAGATATATGTATACGAAAATATTTAAATGATGCTTAAGCCATTTATTTTGTTGTCCATAAAGATTTGGAATATTGTTTGTTTCCAATAAAAAAAACAATACTAGCCAGACATGTTACTTATTTATTTCTATTATGAAGAATATTATATACAGTATGTACAATTATATAAATAAAAGAGCAAAGAATTATTAACAAAAAAACGGGTGTAAAAAAGAAAAATACATATTGGCCCTATGTACCAAATGGTTCTACGCCACTGTCAATTGATAATGTACCGAGAACGCTGGTAGCATTGCCGCGCTGAATAACAATGCTTATAGGCTGACCAAAATACATACCAGCGTTCTAGTCGCCAGTACACTCCACCAGACGCTTCGAAATTTCTCGAAACATGCGGTGGGCTCCCGGCTCCTACGGACCCAATGTCTCTACCCCAAATATGTATCTCGAGCAAAGGGAATGATATTTGCGGCATTTGAGGGATTCTGCGCTCAGTGCAGCGCTGCCTGCCCCCACCGAGGACGCTGAAAGATGAGACGGAGCGAGAGTATCGACGCATGTAGCGAACACACTAACAGCCATCCCATCTTCTCTTGCTATCATCTCGATGGAGACCGACCGACGCCATGTTACTTGATGGGAGTTAAACTGGTTTTACTCGAGACTGCTCGAGTAAGCTAAGAGCTTTTTGCGACTTTTCTATTAATCGATTTTTACATGCCAGCTGATCAAGTGGTATTTATCCTTCACACCGAAAGAGCCAGTCGTGAACCCGACTCTCTAACGAATAACACTATAGTATCCAATAGACGACGATGGACGATTGAACTGACCAATCTCGTGTAGTAATGTTCAGCGTCATCGCGCCGCGCCCAGTATGCCTGACGCCGCAGCAACGCGGACACTGCGCTAGTGCAGTATATGCGCACGACTCGCGCCGGCTATTGAACTGAACATAACCAATGTAATGATGAGCCTTAATCTACTAGCCGGGTCAAAGGCAAATCCGATTTGGCAGAATTTTAGAACCGCTGTGTCGAGATCGCATTTAGCAATATGAACTTCTTCCTTCGTAGTAACCTTAGACCTCTTCTGTGAAGCTCGGAGAGTCTGCAGAAGTGGATGGAAAGCTGGTGGATGGATGAGTGGATGGTTTCTGGCGGATTGGTCATAGTTTCTCGATGTCGTTGACGATGTAGCAGGGCATATCTGTCATAAACCGTTCTGTGACTAACGATAGTAAAAATTAAATTAATTTTTTTATAGTTTCAATATTATATTAAAATTTTTTTTTTTCTCTGTGTGTATGTGAGTGTGTGTAAGTGCGCGTGCATGCATGTATTTGTTAGCGAGTCTGCAAGTGTGTGCCTATAGCGAAGTCACGGAATAAAGTAATATATCTTCTTTGTTCCGTGGGCCAGGCAATGAACATTGGCTACTTGTAATTCATAATTTACGAAAATATTATGTAACTGTCTAATAAAGAAATAAAATACGCCGAGCATGTCATGTTGTTCTGGCTCCGCAAGATAATTGCTTGATAATAAACCACAAGTTGCCATAGTTAACATTATAAATGGCCCAATTTAAAATGCAACTCCTTTTCCTAGCTGCAGGAGCGTTAAAGCTGATTTGTATATAATTCATAATTAATACGATTGGCAAATAATGGAGGCATTTGGCATTAGTGGAGGCAGGTTTCTGGCCACCTGCTGGTGGAATTTATCAAGCCATTAAGACTTCCGACTTGGCTTAACCACATTAAGTGGTAACGGGGCCAACGGCTTGACCGCCCGCTAAAGCACAGTCTCAAATATGACAATCCTGCTAACGGTCAGCCATCTCAGACCGTGCAAGCTGAACGCAAGAATACTGCAACAAAATGCGCTTTAAAGATCTATTACCTCAGAATTGTAATTATAGTCGCAGCTTCTAAATCTCAGTCGTCCATCAAAGCATTCGTAATATAAATTGTCAAATCATTACATCTGTCAAAACTACTATAGGCGAGCGATGCAGACCAGCGTCGCCAGGAGTGTCGCTGCAAGCATCGGCAATGAGAGCACACCAGGTGTTTCAACAAATTTCTGTTAATCGATTTTTACATACAAACTGATCAAGTGATATGTATCTTTCTTACCGACGGGGCGAGTGCAGTGGAGCGAACAACCAACAAATGAATGAAACTAGAGTACCAATCTGATATTAGTATCTGGCAGGCTGGTCGTAGTTTCTGGCGGGGTGGTCGTAGTTTCTGGCGGGCTGGTCGTAGTATCTGGCGGGCTGGTCGTAGTATCTGGCGGGCTGGTCATCGTCGGTATCGTTGATGTTGAGAAGAACTCAGCTTCCGTGAGAAGAATGCCAGTGGTTGCCAAAAGTCATCCTTGCGTTGCTGCAATACTGCACCCATTGCCAGGTCGGTTGCATCCGTTACCAGAACGAGTTCGGCCCAATCGTCTGGCTGTATTTACAGATAAGATTAAGCCATTGACTTTACCGAATAAACGGTTACCTTATAACCTTTTTTTCGTCCGGTTAACTTTTTGTAAGCAGACGTGCTATCGGTGCTCCTGCTATTTATTTGTATTTATTTTAGAATAATTTTAATATACATTACTTCAAATTATCGGTGCCTCTCTTACTATTTTGTGGAGTCTCCCATAAGGCGCCGCGGCCATATTGTTTTTCATCGGGCCTCGCAGTCTACCGAAGAATTGTGCCGACTCTGCACTTGGTGCACTATTGTTCAAGGTGCTGGAACGTGAGTGTATTTGTTTGTTGCTCAATATCGTCAAAACATTTTAAAGTTCTTAACAAATACTGGAAAAAGACGTTTGGGGCGCTGAGGTTTGAACCAGAGTCTCGAACGTGATCGACGGGCGGTGGAGCGGCCACTTACAGGTTTCGCTACCGATAGTTGAACGGTCAGTTTCGAATTAACCTACCGCTACCTCAGTCACTGCAGAGGCGGCCTTAAGTTGGACTAGATTATTATATCAAAGGCGCACTAAGTTGGACAGAAATATATCAATAAACAATTGAACTGGCATTCAAATGATACTTGAAAATGAAATGCTTAGCCTGCATTTTGGCAATAGAACGTGGAGACGAGCTACGTTGTATAGCTTGCACACGGCACACAATACAACGGCTTTTAAAAAGCTACCGAGCAACAAAAACTTTCGTATCAATGCCCATCTTGCGTCACGGTTACTTAGCGCCGTAGTGGCCGTAAAGAAGACACGCCAGTGCGCAAAATACATGACCAGATTGTAAGCGACCCTACTGAGTGAAGCGCTGAAGATTCGGAATCCCCCAACAATAACTCTGATAACCAGCAATCGCCAACTATTTCTAGCTTGGTCGCTATAGACGATATGAGTGCGCTATTCGATAAAAAGTTTGCCGCCATGTCAACTCAATTGATGATGAATATAAGTGCCGCTGTCGTAAATGATGTAAAGGGTTTGATAAAAACTGAATAAGGCAATTAATAGTTTAAAGGAGAAATTTGCGGATACTACGGATTACATCATGGATGAACTAAAGGAAGTCCGCATAAAGATCAAGGAGAAAGATGAACTAATAAACGACCTAGAGAAAGGGCGTCTTCAACCGCAAAAAGACATTGCAGACCTAAAACAACGCATAGAAATAGTGGACAAGCTATCAAGGGACAAAAAATATAGAGATGCAATATGTACCCGAATCTTGCACTGAAAACGTCTTGAATATTTTCAAGAAACTATGTGGAACACTCCCGTCCTTGATACGGAAACACATGTATGCCATCGAGTAGCCAAGTCTAATACTGCTAGTAATAGACCACGAACAATTTTGGTAACACTTGCTTCCCCTAGACTCCGAGACAACTTTTATCAGCAGTACATAAATTCAATAAAGAACACCTCGCCGACCGGTTAAACTCCCTAGAGTTTTGCCTACATCTTGGACTCGAAAGAGACAGCCGCAGAATTTACCTTTCTGAGCATTTATCACTTGATCAAAAAAAGCTACATGCTGCAGCAAGACAATATGCAAAAGACAAGAATTTTCAATATGTTTGGGTAAAATTTGGCCAAGTATATCTACGCAAAAATTCTAACTCAGATGCAGTGCGTGTAAAATTGACAGAATACCTGAACAGACAAAATAAAAAATTTAGATTTGATTTCAGTATCAACTGCAAACTTCATCAAGCAATATAAATCTATGTGCTTTTTATTAATGGCGTACATAACATTTTTATTGTTCTTTTTTGTCTATTTTATGTTGATTTAAACTCGATGCACACTTATTTTATTAATAATTGGAAACTTAATTCACACTTTAAATTTTATTCACAATGTCTCATAAAAACTTAAAACTATATTATCAGAACAGCCGTGGTCTAAGAACTAAAACTCTCGATTTTTACCGCAATATCCTGAAGTCAGATAGAGACATCATCCTAATAACGGAGACGTAGTTACACGATAGTATAATGAACTCGGAACTATGCGACTCGTGTTATGTAATTTTCCGATGTGATCGCAAAAATAAATCAATAGGTGGTGGGTCATGATTTGTGCTAAGGAATTATTAAATGGTGAATCAAGACCTGAGTGATCCATGTCTCCTTCTGAATATATATGGATTTTTATACCACGTGCATCTCTTGGTCTCCAATATAACCAACATATATGTGTGGCTTATGTAGTAGGCGGCGAACACGATCAAGATAGACATATTAACAGTTATTCATTCCATTCGCAATGTCGATTCGAATCCTTGATTGATTGGTCCTGCCCAACTTCATTTTTTATTCATAAAGGTCATAAGAGCACACAAGAAGCAGCTGAGAAATTACTTATCGAATGTCGTTTATCAGGTTTAGATCAATACAACACATTTTCAAACCCGAGTGGCAATGTTTTGGATTTATTCTTCACAAAAGAGGATATTTTTCGCTCATCATTAGATTTCGACGCTCGTGATATATTTATAAATGTGACACTTATGTTTCTATATCACAAGCTCATAAATGATGCGCTCTGTAAAATAGACTGTGATTCGATACTCAACGCTGGGTCTGTTGAGGATGCTGTTGAAGCCTTTTATACAATCTTAAATGAATGCAAACTACTTTATGTAACAGTAAAATTTGACAAAGTGTATCAAATTTTTTCCTGTTTAGTAAACACGACCACTAATACAACTAATTAAAGAAAAAAGTAAAACCCATAAAAAATGGAAAAAGTTTGGGAATCCAAGAGATTATGACGTATTTTCATGTTTAAGAAAGAGGCAGAAGATCTTAGAAAATACCTGTTATAACGACTACATAAAAGACAATAAGAACAAAATAAAAAAGACCCTAGAAATTTGTGGAAGTTTGTTAAAACAATGAAAGGTAGTAAAAGCCGTACAGGCTACCCAAGAGAACTTTCTGACGGATATGTTAAATTTATAATAACAAGGATATATGTAAGGGCTTTAATAACTTCTTCCAAAGTGTTTTTATCCTGCCCTTAAATTATTACTCGGACCAAAGTTTGCTCCCCCCTCCTAGAGGAGACAGTGGTTACGTACACTCTGCTACTTTTGAACAAGACCAGATTGAGAAGTATATTTGTAGTTTAAATATAAATAAAGGCCCAGCGAGTGACGGCATTCCACCTGTCTTCTTAGTGAACTGTGCCAAATCAATCTCTGCGCCGCTGGCAATTATTTTTAACGAATCAATTCAAGAAGGAACCTTTCCGAGCATGTGGAAAGAAGCTAACATAGTTCCAGACCATAAGAAGGGATCAAAATTAAGCATTCAAATCTATCGTCCCATTTCCATCCTAAATTCTATGGCGAAGTTATTTAAATAGTTAGTTTATGTCGTACTGTACCCTAATATTGCCTCCAATGTACATCCTAATCAGCACGGTTTTTTTAAATAGGTCAGTTCTTACTAATTCAGGTGTTTTACGAACTTTGTATTAAGGGCAATGGACAGCAAAGCACGGGTAAACGTGGTCTACATGGATTTCGAAAAAGCTTCCGACCGTTTGGACCACGCTATTCTACCACAAAAGCTACATACTTTGGGAATCCATGGAGATTTATTCAGATGGTTCTAATCTTACGTGTCCAATAGACGGCAAACAATAGTGATCGGTGGTAATAGGTCGGAATTTGTATCCATCCCATCTGGGGTGCCACAAGGATCCCATTTAGGGCCTTTGTTATTTAAAGCTTACCTATATGACACAACTACTTGTTTCTCGCATTCTGAGTACCTTTTATATGCAGATGATAAAAAAAATTTTTTAAAGGTGAACTCTCCTGAAGACTTTGTAAAACTACAGAGTGACATTGATAGGTTTTCAGGGTATTACGAGCGTAATAGGATCAGTGTCAAAGTTGATAAATGTATCCAGATAACTTTTACTTGTAAAATTAATCCTGTGAGACACAGTTACTCCATAAATGGGACTGTCTTGAAACAAGTTAGTGAGTTACGAGACCTTGGGGTTGTGTTGGATAGGAGGATGCTGTATGACAAACATACATTCGGTGATTGAAAAGGCATATTAAGGACTGAGATTTGTGAGGCGAGTGTGCAAACCATTTACGGATGCCTTATGTTTGAAGGTCGTTTTTTATGCTTACGTGAGGAGTTTTTTGATGTTTGCTAATGTCATTTGGTCTCCTCGCTATTCAGTATATACTGACAAAATTAAAAGTATTCAAAGAAAATTCATTAACTTCTTAAAATATCAAACGAAATCAAGCTTTCCTACATACGAGCAGGCCTGTTAACATTTTGGCATAGTAATTCTTTCTAACAGAAGAAATCTTCTAGATATGACTTTTCTTTATGACATAGTCAACGCCAAGCTTGGTTTCTCTAGTATTAAGTCTTGAATTGGTTTAAAAGTGCCACATCATAGACCGAGGACAACGAAACACGTAGTTTTTTATGTTCCGAAAAGCCACACTAATTATGGACAGAATGAATTAGTTGCCCGTCTGACGTCAACATATAACACTTATTTTAGCAATATTGACATATACGCGTTTTTCAAAAAGTCATTTAAAAGTAGAATTTTAAAAGTAATAGGTTTATAACACACTAACCTAACATATATTATTTTATTTATTTATTCTTTATTGTACACGTTTAATTATAATAACAATAAGATAGGAAAGTTTATGCACAAAGGCGAGCTTAACTCAAAATTGAGTTTTCTTACAGCAAACCTAATAGGCATAGAGAGATGAAAATACAGAGGACAGTACCAAGTGTACAATCGAAGTAAAATGTGCAAAGAACTGAAACTATACATAATTATACAATATATGACATATACATACAAACCTTACAAAATAATATATACATACACACTTATCGATACATACATATATATCAATAATAATACATACATATTTACATATATATATCATGATGAAAGGAAATGCTCTTTAATTTTCCTTTTAAAGACGTCTAGTGAGACACTATCGCGTATAGTGTGTGGGAGTGAATTCCAAAGCTGCACTGCACGTACAGTAAACGAACCACTATGCTAGAAGTGTGATGGGGAGTGCGGAGAAGAAGGGAAGAAGATGTGTGAAGGGAAGAAGAAAGAAGTTATTTACGTTTACGAATTCCAATTATTTATTTTACCGTGACTCTCACTCTAAGTATTATTTTCATATCCCTTATAATATTACAATATACTTAACAAACAAGCATAAATATATTCATTATTTTCCATTATATAGTTTGAACTAATACTTTAAATTTCAAGAGTATCTCTTGGAGCGTCATATCACGACTTACTTGTATATAGTGATATCCTTTAATTGGCGAAGAATGATAACATTACGTAAACTTTATACTCTTTAGTAAGTAAGCTGTTGGATGTCCAAATACAAAAAAATAATATTCATAATACTCTGACATACACGCAATGCAATTCATTAATCCAGTTACAACCATGACATCACAAGAATAATTTATTCATTAAATAACACAAATAGTGCAGGCTATGATGATATATCCACAAAAGTTATTAAACATGTAAGAGTTCTTTTAGCACCAGTATTGACCTATATTTTTAATATTTGCATACATGTGTTTTATATATTCAAATGAGTTAAGAATCAATAACTTAAAACCACTTTTTAAAAAGGGTGACAAAGAAAACGTATCGTGCTATAGACCAATTGAATTAATGCAAATATTTGCTCAAGGGTTTGAAAAAACATATTTATGAAACTATCTATAACTTTTTGGAAAAAAATAACATTCTATCAGATAATCAACTTGGCTTTCGTAAGAATAAAACTATTAACATGGCCATATACAATTTTTTGAATGAAATTAGAATAACGAAAAGATTCCCGTTTGCGCTTTATATATGGACCTAACTAAAGCCTTTGACTATGTTGACCATAAAATATTAAAATTAAAGCTTAGCACATATGGCGTTCGAGGCAACGAACTTAATTTATTTGACTCATACCTTAGTAATCGTAAACAAGCAACGGTTATTACGAAGGTATGTACTAAAAAAGAGGTAAACGTCAAATCTCGATATAGGAACTTTAAATATGGAGTATCTTAAAGTAGCATACTAGGTCCACTACTATTTTCAATTTACATAAACGATTTATCGAAAGCCGTTGCCTACCCTATGATTCTATTTGCGGATCATAGTACTGCTATATTTTCAATTAGAATCTACGTAATGTTAGAAGCAGTTATAAATAAAACACTAGTAGATATCATTGTATGGCTCAAGTGAAATCATCTTATCAACAATTTGAAAAAAGACAAATATAATTGATCATTTTTCAAAACAAAAATAAATATTCCAAAGCGCTTATCATAAACAATCTTGGGTATAACATTAAAGAACTTGATACTACTAAATTTCTAGGCTTGCACATTGATTCCAATTTGAAGTGGAAGGCTCATATTGAAGCTGTACGCACTGTAGTGTGCTAGCTACTGTATATGCTAGCTAAAATTGACAATTTTCCTACGGTAATGATGGCATATTACGCATATGTGGTATCGACTTTAAGATATGGGCTAATATTTTGGGGAAACTCTACGAAAAGGGAGACTGTTTTTGAATGTCAAAAGAAATGTATAAAAGCAATTTGCAAAATAAGAGTAACTGATAGCTTCTGAAACCAAGCTTTAAGACATTAAATATTTTAACATTGCCATGCTTATACATCTATGAATGTGTTGTCTTTGTAAAAATAATAAGCATGTGTACGAAAAATTTCACAATACTCGTTACAATAATAAAGTTCAAGGACCTCCGAGCAAAACCGCTCGCTTGAGTAAAAGTGTCTTTTGCATGGCTCCCAAACTGTACAATAAATTACCCAAATCCTTATTGACATTAAAAGCATTTCTAGATTTAAAACATTTCTAGTTTTCATATAAAACTTGAGAGAGAGGTCGAGAACTTCTACGGACAATTATACATATCAACACGCCCTGTTAGCAATCTTGCCAAAGACTCAAGAGCCAGATTAACCCGATATTACACCGAAAATATCCCGGACATCAGTCTGTACGAGATTAGTATAGCTCTCAAACAGCTCAAAAACAATAGGGCGCCAGGCGATGACGGTATAACAAAGGGCTAGTGGAAAGCCGAAAGGCTCTCCAGAAGCTCTTAATTTTTTTTTCCGTCATTGTCGAGGGCAAAACGCCAAAGTCATGGCACAGAAGTGTGGCGGTGCTCTTCTTCAAAAAGGGCTTCAAAACCCTATTGAAGAACTATAGACCCATATCACTTCTGAGTCATGTCTGTAAGCTGTTCTCGAGAGTCATTACGAATCGTCTTACACGCAGACTCGATGACTTCCAGCCTCCCAAACAAGCCGGTTTTCGAAAAAGGCTTTAGCACCATAGACCACATACATACGCTGCGGCAGGTTATACAGAAGACAGAGAAGTATAACCGGCCACTATGTTTAGCGTTTGTGGACTATGAAAAAGCCTTTGATTCGATTGAGACATGGGCTACAGTCACTTTAGCGGTGCCAAGTAGACAAAATTATTAATTATCTCGTCTCTGTTAGACTTACATTTAAAAATGAGAATATAGATATAATTAATAATTCACAATCAAAATTTAAAAAAGAAATAATATCGAGTTGTTGTTGAAACTAAATCATTATTATTTTACTTGAACTTCCTAATCACAAAGTATATTTGGGTGCATGCTGTGATTACCTGTTATCAGAGTTGCAATTAGAATAAGGTTTTATATACATAATAATTAATTGTAATTTAATATTGTCAACTCAGTTGGTAGACCTTAATTAAATAAATAAATAAATAAGACATGTCGCCTATTGAAACCTTAACAGAAAAAAATGTTAGCTAGTATAGCATGATCTGGTGCGTACTTTGAGTGCTCTTTATTTCGCTCTGTAGTATTAAATATTCAATTTGGATAAAGGAGATCTCCGGAAAAACCTAACGCAAATAAAACGACCATTGATGTTATAAAATATTCAATTTATTGAGAAACTATCATTTTTTTTTAAACGTAGCCCCACCCTCGATTTATTCCTGTGTCGTGGGTGCGTTTACAAACATGAAAATTTACAAACACAAACACCCAGACGGGAACAAATAATTGTGGATTACACAAAGATTTCTCCCGTGCGGGAATCGAACCCGCGACTATTAGACACAGTGGGCGGAGCAGCTCAAGCTCTTAACCACTGCGCTAAATCGTCCGTAATATCTGTTTGTTACATCTACTACCGGATCAGAACGCAAGAAACTTATAAGGCTTTATGAATTTTACTTAAAATTAACTATTTCATAAGTACTTGAATATTCATTTTATAATTTTATGCAAGGTACATTTTAATCAAATGTCACCATTATAACATTTTTATCACTATCATTAAACCATCTAACCATTAAAAATCTGGTTATCGGCACGAGTCCAAAGCGCGGCTCGCGCCTGTACGATCAAATGGACATGCAAATGACTCTAGAGCATCCGACAAATGATTATCTGAACTGACAAATCGCGTGAAGACATTTCTTCTTCCTGTCGTCACTATGCCCTCATCATTGCGCAGAAGACGTTTACGCTCAAGACTCGTATCGACTATTGCAGTCAGATTGTACTAGTAAATGGCTATATTGATTTGATTTTCTCTTACAGGATTGCGGTAAATGTTAATTGCTACTTCGGGTTTTGGTACAGGTGCACTTTGAGCATTGAAGATCAAGCAGTAAGGATTGTAATACTGGCCGCCACATGCATTCGGCTGTTGACTCTTCAACTCGCTGTCGACAGTTCTGTCTTTGTTATCAACTGGCGAGGGCAGTTGTTGATGGTTGCGGTCGAACATGCAGCTGTTTTCCTCTGTTGTTGAAACACATTCCTATAATAAAACATTATTGGTTTGAAGTTCGTTCGTTTATTTAAGTAATTAGAAAAACTATACAAACTTTCAACTATGTTGGTAAAAAATATGAAAACAGTAAAATATAATGCTAAAGAATTGAGGCAATAAAATCTATATTTTATACTAATATCAATAAAATTAACGCAAGTCGTTCTGGTTTTGAAAAAGTCCCTGTCAGTATGAAGTTTAGAAAAACTTGTTTGAATGTTGTTTAAGCTACTCTGATTTTAACGGCCTCAATATTAGCACATATTATGAGCTTGAGTTATGTGTTTCACAATATCCTAACACAACCCCGTGATTGATAGTCGCCTTACCGTGTCTCTTCTTTTTGTTATATATTTTTTACTTCTTTTTTTTGTTATTATTTCTTCTCCTTTTCGTTATCCAAATTACTGTTTAGAATAGATTATATATTTCGATAGAACTTAGCAATATGTGAACGCAAAACCTTTAAATGATACTTAAGCCATTCATTTATTTTCTTGTTACTAACTAACTAGGCAGGACATGTTACTTGATGGGAATTAAACTGATTTTAATCGAACAGTCGTTTTGTACGACATTTCAAATGGTGTTTATCCTTCTTAACGAAAGCCAGTCGTGAGCCTGACTCACACACTGATGACACTATAGTATCCAATAGACGATGGTGGACGATCGAACTGAACAATCTTGTGAAGAAATGTCCGAAATCGTCGCGCCACGCCTTGTACGCCTGACGCGACAGCAACGCGGACACTGTGCTAGTGAAGTTTATGCTTACGACTGGCGCCGGCTGTTGAAATGAACATCACCAATGTAATGATGAGCTTTGAGGGTTGAACGCAAATCCGAATTTTAAAACCGCTGTGCCGAGACTGCATTGACAGTACCGATCGCAATAGCCGGGATGTGACAGACAACCGAACAACTTGTAGTAACAGACCTCTCCTGTGGAGCTCGGAGAGTCTGCGGTAGTGGATGGAGAGCTGGTCATAGTTTCTGGTGGATTGGTCGTAGTTTCTGGCGGGCTGGTCGGAGTCGATGTCGGTGACGGTGTAACAGGGCACATCTGCCAAAAACCGTTCTGTGATTAACGATAGTGAAAGTTTGGATTTTTTAAATGATTTTATACTTTCAATAAAGTTAATAAAATTCTTTAATTTTCTAAGGGGCTCTATGAATATGCGCACGCGCATTTGTGTGTGTGTGTGCGTGCTTGCGTGCGTGCGTGCGTGTGTGCTTGCGTGCATGTGTGCGTGCGTAGCTGCGTGCGTGCGTGCGTGCATGACAGCCAGCGTGCGTGTGTGTTTGTGGGTGTTTATGTGTACAAGTGTGTGTAAGTGCGCGTGCATGCATATATTTGTTAGCGAGTCTGCAAATGATTACCCACAGCCAAGTCACAGAATAAAGTAATATATCTTTTTTATTCTGTGGGCGAGGCAATGAACATTGGCTACTTGTAGTTCATAATTTACGAAAATATTGCAAAATTGTCTAATAAAGAAATAATACGCCGAGCATGTCACGTTGTTCTCGCTCTGCAAGATAATTTTTGATAAAAAACTAAAAGTTGCCACAGTTAACATTATGAGTGGCCCAATTTTAAATGCAACGCCTTTGCCTAGCTGTAGGAGCGTAAAAGCTGATTAATATATACTCATCATTACTAATTAATACGCTTGGCAAATAATGGAGGCATTCGCCATTAGTGGAGGCAGTTTTGTGGCCACCTGCTGGTGGAACTTATCAAGCCATTAAGACTTCCGACTTGGCTTAACCACATTAAGTGGTAACGGGGCCAACGGCTTGATATACCCTCTAAAGCACAGTCTCGAATATGAAAATCCTGGCAACGGTCGGCCATTTCAGATCGTGTGAGCTGAACGACGAAGCTACCACGAAAAAAGCGCCTCAAAGATATATTACCTCAGAATTGTAATCATCTTCACAGCTTCTTAATTCCAGTACTCCAAAAACGCATTCGAAATATAAATCAGTAAAAGGATCATTAGGGTAAAACCGTCCTAAAGTTTCATTACATCTGTCCTCACTTTCGTCGGCAAGCGAGGTGCCAACCAGCGTCGCCAGGAGTATCGCTGCAAGCATCTGCAATGAGAGCACATCAGTAGAAAGAGTGTCCGTGGAGTTTCTTGACCTGCTTCTCCATAGGGTTTGTAGCGAAATGGAAGATCTACGCTACGCTAAGGTAAACGTAGGAATGCGTATAATACTTTATATGGAGAAGTATATTTCGAACGATACGATGTCAAATGTGGCAAAATAAATGGTTTAACTAGAATTTTCAGAATGGTTTCAGGAAATTCACCCTTTTGATTCTAAATTAAGAAAGAGAAATCTTTTGTTAACCACGCACACACACAACAAAGTACTAAAATTACGAAATATAGCCCTGTACATCAGAGATTTTGTGGGGCTTTACGGGCTGCTGCCTCAGCATGTTGCTGCACTATAAACTCTCATAGTGCAGCGCTGGTATTTTGTCGGTATCTATAAAGCGGTGACCTCACAGATGCCACTTTAAATCCTAAATATCAAATAAATGTGAATAAAATAAATAGTTTTGACACCTTTGTTTAAAAATAAACTGCCACGTTGTTCTAGTGGAAAAGCGCATCGCTTTGTGATCACGAGGTCCTGGGTTGAAATCCGAGGTCGGACACATGTAGATTTTTGTATTTTTTATTTACTTTTTCCGACTCAGATTGTAGCGCGAGGGCCCTGCAAAGGCCGTGATCCCAGGTGAGTATCCTACTCGCCACTACTTAAGGCTACCAATCCTGTTAGCAAGTGATCACTCATAAGATACGGACTGTAAGCACCGAAGAACAAATCAGGTTATTCAGAAAAATAAACCATACGTCGATCATCATCAACCAAAAGACGTCTGATGCAGGTCAAAGGCCTCCCCGTAAGATCGCCACGACTGGCTTTAACTGATTGCAGATACCTGCTTACCGCCAATGAGAACCATCGAGCCTGGCAACCTACAGCATATGCAGACTGCGGATGGGTAAGAAAATCGACGAACTGGAGGAAGAACTGAACAGGCTCCACTGAGATATCGTAAGATTATGTAAAATCCAAAGAGAGAAATCTGGTAACTTTATTTTTGGAGGACGTCATTAGGTTGTATTGAATTCTAATTGTAAGATCGAAGACCTAGATCGAGCAGCGTAAAGGTCAGACAGTTCAGACAAATAGAGCAAATGTAAACCAGGCGAAGGTCATCAAGTGGAGAACAAAGGCTTCCCCCAAATATCATCACGATGACCAGCTTTGTACGAGCCAAATTTAGAATATAGATGGATGATCTGGCAACCCCTTACCTTCATACTTCAGCGACTTAATACACAGGGAAGACACTTCGGCACTTGTGAGCCGTTGTTCGTAGAAGGTCTCTGGAGTCGAAACTGTTGACTTTCAGTTTTAGTGACCTCTGAATATTGGCGTAACACTGCAGGTGCTGTAAGCGCGCGCACGTGTCGCGATATATGTATCCCCGCAACCGGATGTCAGTACTGGATCATTTTCCTGTTTGTTCAAAATTCTAGGTACAAATTTTAGGGTGCCGTAACAACGAAGGAGATACCATAAAATAAAATTATAACACATAATTATATACATCTGAACAAATCGTAAACTGCAAAAAGTTCATTATCTTGTATTGTGCACAGATGGCGCTGCCTTATATCCTGTAAACTTTCATTACAGTTAATTCTTCTAAAAAAAAAATTACCTAATTGTTCGAAAATATAATCTTATTTGGTTTGTATAATTTACTTAATAAAATTAGTCATGAAATTAAACTATTTTTTGGACCGTGGGTGGTCCTTCCCTTGACCATGGATGCTGCACCGCGAAACGTCGGGAACTTAAAAATCAAAAATAAACGTGATAAAATCCGAACAATAGTTTAATTGCATGTGTAATATTCGCGTAAATCTAAGAACACAGTATAATATTATAGTATATTTATTCTGACAGCACAAGTAGAGTCAAGCTGGATAGAGTAGGCGAAGTAATCAACATAAAGAGAGGTGTCCGGCAAGGAGACCCGATCTCACCAAAATTATTCATAGCCGTCTTACAACACGTAATGGGAGAGCTGCCATGGTCTAATCAAGGTATTAATATAAATGGGAATTTTTTAAGTCATCTCAGATTTGCCGATGACATAATTTTATTTTCAAAAACCCCTCACCAATTAAACAAAATGGTAAATGAATTAAACCAGGCTAGTATAAAAATTGGTTTGGAAATGAATCTGGAAAAAACTAAAATTATGTCTAACCGCAGTGCATCGCCCATCCTAATAAATAACACACCTCTCGAGTTTGTCAACCACTACATATACTTAGGAAAACAAATCTCGTTTAGTAAGGAAAGAAACACTGAAGAACTTAACCGAAGAGTGGCGATTACCTGGATCAAGTTCTGGCACCATAAGGAAATACTAAAATCGCAACTTCCGCTACCGACCAAGAAAATAGTCATGGATACAGGACTTCTACCGTGCCTCACCTATGGATGCCAAACTTGGACCTTTGATCTCAAAACCAGGAACAAAATTCAGACTACCCAGAGAAGAATGGAAAGAAGTTGCCTAGGTATAAAATTGAAGGATAAGGTAAAGAACGTTGACATTCGAAAGAAGACAAAAGTATGCGATGCCTTAACGTTTGCAATGAGGGCTAAATGGAAGTGGGCGGGTCACGTAGCCCGTTACAAGGATGATAGATGGACTCTACGGTCAGTAAAGTGGTCTGGGCCAAAAGGCACCAGATCAAGAGGTCGACCAAAGGCCAGATGGGCAGACGAAATTGTAGCGTGCGCGGGTGGAAGATGGCTAGACAGAGCTAATGACAGAGAAGGATGGCATTCCTTGGGGGAGGCTTTTACCAGAACGGGGTCCATGCAATAAATAATTAGGTAGTTGATAAATAAATAAAGTAAATAATAATTAAAATAATTACAAAATAGAATTTATAATTAGAAATCAAATTCATCTAAGTGTAAGAATTGTAATTGAATATTATACGTTAATAAGTTACCAATTGTTATCGTTCAATATGTACTATGCATGGAATTAAATAAAGCTTTATTATTATTATTATTATGGTCATAGCAAGTAACAAACGCACATAAATTGCAAAAAAACCCATGGGTGAAAGACGTGGTTTGACCTTTGGACTTTCTAATTAGCAGGCGAGCATTACATCCCCTAGCCTGTAAATGATAAAAATATTACTATATTAATATGATGAAATTTAAAGCATATACTTTAGCCAGCCGAATGCCGCTGTGACCAAATGTAGCGCAAAATAATAATTTCATCAAGTGGTCGTGACATGGTATTCTGTTTGCCACTGGACTGGATTAAAAGATCATTCTACACAATCAGAGTAACGCGCCGCGTTACGTAGTATTTAATTGGTTAAAACGAAGAAGACCCCAATACGGAACGCACATCGCGTGAGCCTGACTCGCACTTGCCCTTATTCAGAAATGAAACTGAATCTTTAATTAATTACATCATTATTATTTTTAGTAATAATTAAATTGTTTTTTCCTCAGTTCTAACTAATTAACAGTTATGTCAATTAATGTGTGTAAAAATCAAATGGAAACTTTAACTGAAACTTATATTAACTTTAATTAAAACGTGTTTTTCCTTCGTAACACATAATTAACAGATATGTATAAGTAATATAGTAATGATTGATACATTGAATATATTCAACTCGTTTTTCTAGAAGCACATGGTGCGGTTGGCAAACACTGAGTTCTGGCGTCGAATTCTAGGTCGGACAAACTTATTGGGGCTTTTCTATTGAAAACTTCTCATTGAGACCTAACGGCGAAATGTGGGTATACAGAGTACACACTGCCACCTCCGCATATGAAATGTAGCTATGATGGTGTTTATCGTATTAAAATACGTGATATGCTTCGGCCCACATTTGCCTTTGAGCGGTCTTCATTTCGGTCAGCAGTAATAAATGTTCAAATTGGAATAAGGGGATCTCAGGAAAAACTCAGCGCAAAAACAACAACCATTGATGTTATAAAATATTCAATTTATTGAGAAAATATACATTATAAACCCCCATAATAAAAAGCATGCATAATTTTTCATTTCAAATTTCAGGGGTTTTCGCAAATCATTGTTTTTTTATAAATCTACCACCGGATTAGTCCGTGAGCGCAACTAATAAGGTAAAAGGTGCAAAAACTTACAAAGCTTTTTGTATTTCATTAAAAATTTACTGATTTTGAATCACTGTAATATTCATAACATTGTATGCCAGGTGAGATATTTGTCACTATCAATTTTACAATTAAAATCTAGTTAACAATCCGCGGCAGCCGCCCGGCATGAGTTGTGATCGCGGCTCGCTACATCTATGAGCGAATGACAGGCACGCGAATGATTCTAGAGCAACCATAGACATAGGATACTACATTTATGAGAGAAATCGACAAATGATTGTCTGACCAATCACTAACGGACTGTATGTCGCCACTATCGCCCACCTTCCTAAAAAACCTATACATCGAGTGCGCAGAAGACGTTTATGCTCAAGACTCGTACCGACTATGGTAAAGTCAGATTGAACTAGTAAATGGCTATGTTGATTTGGTTTTCTCTTACAGGATTACGGTAGATGTTAATTATTACTTCGGGTTTCAGTGCAGATGCATTTTGAGCTTTGAAGAGGATGCAGTAGGGATTGTAATACTGGCCGCCATATGGCGTCGGCTGTTGACTCGTCAATTCGCTGTCGACAGTGTTGTCTTTGCTATCAACTGACGAGGGCGGTTGTTGCGGGTTGTGGTCGAACACGTAGCTTTTTCCCTCTGTTATCGGAATACATTCCTGAAAGTAGTAAAAATATTAGAATCATTTGTCCAATATTTAATGACTTTAGTGGAGCGGAAGGCGGAGGACCGTGTGCAATGGCGCGTGTTAGGAGAGGCCTATGTCCGGCAGTGGACTGCGATAGATTGATAGTGATGCCACCAACTAGTCATGATTCGGCATGCCTCTCGGAGTTGCCTCACGTGGAGGTGGGTCTATGCCGATCATACCGATTCGGGACTTGGTCTAACTTCCGCCTCTTCAGCATAGAGTGAATTAGCTATACTGGATCAGCAAGCTCCATCGTCACTTACCCTCAGGTGAGAAAGAAGTCAATCACTCACCAATCCTCGATGAAAAAATATAATTTCCAGATTCGTTCATACATGTATGTGAACATCAATAAAGGTGTCTTACCTTACTAGCCTGTACATAGGTAAATCCAACTGGACAGAGTTTGTGAAGCGAAGTTGATCCTCTGGTCGCAGTCGATGACCGTTTGGTTGAAGATGATAGCGGTCTGGTCCAAGAAGTTGGCAGACTGGTTGAAGTAAAAGATGGATCGGTCGTAGTCGATGGCGGACTGATTGTAAATGGACTAGTAGGCTTCCACGGAGTGGGCGTAGTTTCTGGTGGGCTGGTACCAGATGCTGGCAGGCCGGTCGCAGTTGCTGGCGGACTGGTCGCTATAGATGGCCTGCAGGTTGGAGTCCATGGCAGGCATGGTGGTGGCGTTGACTTTATAGGAGGGCATATCTGTTGAAAAACTTAACGTGGTTTAAAACAGTATTTTTTGAAACTGTTTAAGAGTTTGCAATTCCACCGTACTTAATTTTTATACAACTTAACTAGGACAGTAAAGGCTTTATATATAATTGTAACATATAATATGAGAGAGAGGGAGAGAGAGAGAGAGGGAAGGAGAAATGCTCCACGACGCGCACTGTGCGCATTGATGGAGACAGGTTTGTGGCCACCTGCTGGTGAAACATATCAAGCCCCTAAGACTTCCGACTTGGCTTAACGTGTACCATATTAAGTGGTAACCGGGCCTAAGCACGGAGTCTCGAATATTAAAATCCTACAAACGGTCGCTCATCTCAGACCATGCGAGCCAAACGCTGCTTAACATTGTTGATCGCTAAGAACACTGCGGCAAAAAGCGCCCAAAGATACTTTACCTCGGAATTATATTCACTGTCGCAGTTTTTTAATCTCAGTCTTCCATCAATGCATTCGTAATATAAATCGTTGAGATATAGACCAGGATAAAGCTGTCTGACGCTTTCGTCACAGCTGTCTCCACTACTATAGGCAAGTGAGGTGCCAGCCAGCATCGCCAGGAGTATCGCTGCAAGCATCTGCAAAGAGACCACAACAGTAGAAGGAGTGACCGCAGAGTTCCTTGCCCTTTTCCATTGGACCTGTAGCCTAGTGAAAGATCTACGCTGCGCTAAAGAAAATTTAGAAATAGAAAGTGTCGTGCTCAGAACAATATGATGTAAATTACGGCAAGTAAATGGATGGTAGTTTTTGAATGGATTAAGATATTTATTATCGCCGCGTGGTTCCCGGCTTAGAATAGGACCAACCCATCTCATCCCATCGGGTGTCGTACAAGGCGACTAAGGGAAAACTAGGGAATGGGCAGCAGCGTTCCGTTAACACTTTGACGACCAATAACTGCGCTCGCCAACCCACCTGCCAAGCGTGGCGAGTATGGCAAACACCCCCAATTATGGAAGAAAGCAGGAAAACCAGGCCCCTAGTCCCCGGCGGTCCTGTTCGTCCTGGCCACGGTAGCAGCCATGGTAACGACAGGACAAGGGGTGCTAAGAATCTCCGGCAGAGATTCGGCTACCACCAAAACCGAAAATTTGCCCTGGTGACATACAACGCACGCACATTGAGGACAGATGAGAAGCTAGTTGAGCTGGAAGAAGAGTTAAACAAGTTGCGGTGGAGTATTGTTGGTTTATCAGAGGTCCGAAGAGAGGGCGAGGACACGATAACCTTAAAATCCGGCAACTTGTTTTACTACCGGGAGGGCGAACAGCAGTCCCAAGGTGGTGTCGGATTTATCGTCCACAAGTCACTCATAAACAACGTTGTGTCCATCACTAGTGTGTCGAGCAGGGTAGCGTACCTGATACTCAGAATATCCAAAAGATATTCGCTGAAGGTCATACAGGTCTACGCACCGACCTCGGCATACTCAGATGATGAGGTCGAAGTTATGTATGAGGACATTAGTAGTGCCATACATACTTCCAAAGCACACTTTACAGTAGTTATGGGTGACTTCAATGCGCGACTGGGTAAACGGGGCGATGATGAGTTGAGAGTGGGGCAATTTGGATATGGGCAGCGCAACCCCAGGGGACAGAGGCTGGCCGAATTTCTGGAGAAAGAGGGACTCTTTATGATGAACTCTTTCTTCCAGAAGCCGTCTCATAGGAAATGAACCTGGAATAGCCCTGATGGTTTCACAAAAAATGAGATAGACTTCATCATGAGCACCAAGCGACAAATATTTAATGATGTCTCCGTGATTCACAGGGTAAAAACCGGCAGTGATCACCGAATGGTCAGAGGCACATTAAATATTAATGTCGAAATGGAAAGATGGCGTCTGATGAAGTCTACGCTCCGACCTTCTAATGCACATATCCAAAACCCCGAGAACTTTCAACTCGAATTGTCAAACCGCTTCGAATTGCTAGACAGCAGCGCATCAGTGGACGAAATCAACAATAGGTTGGTAGAGACTGTCCATAAGGTCGGGTCAAAGCATTTTAAGCCCCACCGTAAAAATAGGCCTCAAAAGCTATCTGACTACACCCGAAACCTTATGGCTGAGCGACGTACCATGTCACTCCAAACCTCCGATGATGCTAAGTCCTATAGGCAGCTCAATGGACAGATATTAAAGTCCTTGCGACACGATTTACGGTCCTTCAATACAAGACGTATTGAGGAGACCATCGAGCAGAACAAGGGCTCGAAAGTGTTCGCAAGAGACGCGTCTATTGGGCAAAGCCAGTTGACGAAGCTGAAGACGGAGGACGGAAACGTAACGTCGAATAGGTCAGAGGTGCTCAGGGAGATAGAGAGGTTCTATGGGCAGTTGTACACCTCAGTAGCTGAACCTGTTGTTGACTTGGTAAAAGACCCAAGAGCCAAGCTAACCCGACACTACACTGAAGATATCCCGGACATCAGCCTGTACGAGATTAGGATGGCTCTCAAACAACTTAAAAACAACAAAGCGCCGGGTGAAGACGGAATTACCGCAGAGCTTCTGAAAGCGGGTGGATCGCCGGTACTTAAAGTCCTTCAGAGGCTGTTTAATTCCGTCTTGCTCGAAGGAAAAACGCCGGAAGCATGGAATAGGGGTGTGGTGGTACTCTTTTTCAAGAAAGGTGATAACACTTTACTGAAGAATTATAGGCCCATCACACTGCTGAGCCATGTTTACAAGTTGTTTTCGAGAGTCATCACGAATCGTCTCGAACGCAGGCTTGATGATTTCCAGCCTCCCGAACAAGCCGGTTTCCGGAAAGGCTTTAGTACCATAGACCACATACATACGCTGCGGCAGATTATACAGAAGACCGAGGAGTATAATCGGCCACTATGCTTGGCGTTTGTGGACTATGAGAAAGCCTTCGATTCGATCGAGACTTGGGCGGTTCTTAGTTCTCTCCAGCGATGCCGCATTGACTATAGGTACATCGAAGTGTTGAAGTGCTTGTATAATAACGCCACCATGTCAGTCCGAGTACAAGGGCAGTGCACGAAGGCGATCTCCATAAAAAGAGGAGTAAGACAGAGAGACGTCATTTCTCCGAAACTGTTTACGACCACCATAGAGGACGCCTTCAAGCCATTGGAATGGCGAGGACTTGGCATTAACATCAATGGCGAATACATCACTCACCTTCGATTTGCCGACGACATTGTGGTCATGGCGGAGTCGCTGGAAGATCTAGGACGAATGCTCGGCGGCCTCAACAGAGTATCTCAACAAGTGGGTCTTAAAATGAACATGGACAAAACGAAAATATTGTTTAACGTCCATGTCGTACCCACCGCACTCACCGTTGGGAACTCTACTCTTGAAGTTGTCGACGAATACATTTACCTGGGACAGGTAGTCCGGTTAGGTGGGTCCAACTTTGAGAGAGAGGTCAATCGACGAATCCAACTCGGCTGGGCAGCCTTCGGGAAACTGCGCAACATCTTCTCACCCAAAATACCTCAGTGCCTAAAGACTAAAGTTTTTAGTCAATGTGTGTTACCAGTGATGATATATGGATCAGAGACGTGGTCTCTTACTATAGGTCTCATAAAAAAGCTCAGAGTTGCTCAGCGAGCTATGGAGAGAGCTATGCCGTTGTCTGCAGATGGTCTCTGCAGCCTCAACTGTTGGCTTTCAGTTTCAGCGACCGCTGAATATAGATGCAATAACACTGCTAGTACTTTCTGAACACGTATCGTGATATATATATTCCCGCGACCGGTGTCAGTATTTGATCATTTTCCTGTTTGTTATAAAATACTACACTCAAATTTTAGGATTCCGTAGCATCGAAAGAAAAACGATAAATGTTAAATCAAGGTACCATCTATTTTGTTTTAATTCTTTGTTAATATTAAGCTTATTTGCCCGGCAATGTAAAGGAAACACAACGAGACCTATTTTTACAAGCTTTTATTTAACTTGCAATGTTCGTATGTCCGACTGTACTTCCATTTCAAATCTTGTGATCCATTTTTCAAGCAGTTGCAGGTGTACGGTTGAGCTGAAATTTGACAATATTTAAAGTCGGCGACAATGCAATAATACGATTCTATGGAGCCGATCTGATGATGGAATCAGAAGGTTAATCATCATCATCATCATCATCTCAGCCTATACTTGTCCACTGCTGAACATAGGCCTCCCCAATCGCTTTCCAGCGTAACCGGTTCGATGCCACCTGCATCCAACGACTTCCTGCCATTTTCACAAGATCGTCGGTCCATCTGGCAGGCGGTCGTCCCACGCTGCGCTTGCCAATACGTGGTCTCCACTCTAGAATCTTTCTGCCCCAACGCCCGTCCGATCTTCGCGCTATGTGGCCCGCCCATTGCCACTTCAGCTTGCTAATCTTAAGGGCTATGTCGGTGACCTTGGTTCTTCCACGAATCTCCTCATTCCTGATTCGATCACGTAGAGAAACGCCGAGCATAGCTCTCTCCATAGCTCGCTGAGCAACTCTGAGCTTTTTTATGAGACCTATAGTAAGAGACCACGTCTCTGATCCATATATCATCACTGGTAACACACATTGACTAAAAACTTTAGTCTTTAGGCACTGAGGTATTTTGGATGAGAAGACGTTGCGCAGTTTCTCGAACGCTGCCCAGCCGAGTTGGATTCGTCGATTGACCTCTCTCTCAAAGTTGGACCTACCTAACCGGACTACCTGTCCCAGGTAAATGTATTCGTCGACAACTTCAAGAGTAGAGTTCCCAACGGTGAGTGCGGTGGGTACGACATGGACGTTAAACATTATTTTCGTTTTGTCCATGTTCATTTTAAGACCCACTTGTTGAGATACTCTGTTGAGGTCGCCGAGCATTCGTCCTAGATCTTCCAGCGACTCCGCCATGACCACAATGTCGTCGGCAAATCGAAGGTGAGTGATGTATTCGCCATTGATGTTAATGCCAAGTCCTCGCCATTCCAAGAGCTTGAAGGCGTCCTCTATGGTGGTCGTAAACAGATTCGGAGAAATGACGTCTCCCTGTCTTACTCCTCTTTTTATGGAGATCGCTTTCGTGCACTGCCCTTGTACTCGGACTGACATGGTGGCGTTATTATACAAGCACTTCAACACTTCGATGTACCGATAGTCAATGCGGCATCGCTGGAGAGAACTAAGAACCGCCCAAGTCTCGATCGAATCGAAGGCTTTCTCATAGTCCAAGCATAGTGGCCGATTATACTCCTCGGTCTTCTGTATAATCTGCCGCAGCGTATGTATGTGGTCTATGGTACTAAAGCCTTTCCGGAAACCGGCTTGTTCGGGGGGCTGGAAATCATCAAGCCTGCGTTCGAGACGATTCGTGATGACTCTCGAAAACAACTTGTAAACATGGCTCAGCAGTGTGATGGGCCTATAGTTCTTTAATAACGTGTTATCACCTTTCTTGAAAAAAAGTACCACCACACCCCTGTTCCATGCTTCCGGCGTTTTTCCTTCGAGCAAGACGGAATTAAACAGCCTCTGAAGGACTTTAAGTACCGGCGATCCACCCGCTTTCAGAAGCTCTGCGGTAATTCCGTCTTCACCCGGCGCTTTGTTGTTTTTAAGTTGTTTGAGAGCCATCCTAATCTCGTACAAGCTGATGTCCGGGATATCTTCAGTGTAGTGTCGGGTTAGCTTGGCTCTTGGGTCTTTTACCAAGTCAACAACAGGTTCAGCTACTGAGGTATACAACTGCCCATAGAACCTCTCTATCTCCCTGAGCACCTCTGACCTATTCGACGTTACGTTTCCGTCCTCCGTCTTCAGCTTCGTTAACTGGCTTTGCCCAATAGACGCGTCTCTTGCGAACACTTTGGAGCCCTTGTTCTGCTCTATGGTCTTCTCAATACGTCTTGTATTGAAGGACCGTAAATCGTGTCGCAAGGACTTCAATATCTGTCCATTGAGCTGCCTATAGGACTTAGCATCAACGGAGGTTTGGAGTGTCATGGTACGTCGCTCAGCCATAAGGTTTCGGGTGTAGTCAGATAGCTTTTGAGGCCCATTTTTACGGTGGGGCTTAAAATGCTTGGACCCGACCGTATGGACAGTCTCTACCAACCTATTGTTGATTTCGTCCACTGATGCGAGAAGGTTAATGGAACCCCCCAACTACTCAATATAACCTAGCCGTGTTTGGGCTCTTTGGATTTGTACTAACGAGTACTTTAGACGGGGTCCAAGGTCGTATGGTGGAGCCCGAAGGCTGCCATAGGAACTTTGCAACTAAGCATGATATATTCGTTCTGTTTTTGATATGAAAGCTTAAGTACTTGGGGCACTGGGTCACGGAGTCTTTGCTTGACGATGAAGATTTGGAGAGGGAACGCAGAGCGTTGACAGTCAGATGTAATATGTTGGCCTGCAGGTTTGCACGCTGCACTAAAGAAGTAAAATTATCGTTATTCAAAGCCTATTGTCAAATCTTTTATATGTGCAGCCTGTGGGTCAGCTTTACAAAGGGGGCACTCAATGGTCTTTGGATCCAATATAATAATGCGTTCAGGATTCTATTGGGGCTGCCGCGATACTGCAGCGCATCAGATATTTGCGGCTGCGCATATGGATGGCTTTCACGCGATTTTGCGTAAAAGAGCAGCATCCATGATGGCGGAGGTGCGTGACAGCTCCAGTAGATATTTGATAATTTATGCGGACCGGTTTAACGGCGTTATCATGAGGCATTGGATCAATATGCATAGGTCATGCTGGTCAAGTGCCAAACAGTTGTTTTAAATAATTAATGTTACTAACATAGATTATAAGGAAATTGTTACTAACACACTATGGATCTAACCCGAAATAAATTATCATTATCTATCTATTATTATCTATTATATAGCCAGAGAGGTATTTTAGGAAAGAACCTGTTGGAACTCTGTACTCTCTGCCTACCCCGCAAGGGATCTGGCGTGAGGTTATAGATAGATAGAAAGATAGATATTATTATTATTATAAAAGTATGAAGTTGCGGGCACTTGTTTGATTTCGATAAACTTGAAACTCATGAACCGATTTTAATAATTATTTCACAATTAGAAAGCTACATTTTCCAAAAGCAAAATATACCTGGTATGTGACCTTATTGTGTTAATCTATTTATTTACGAGTAAATAATCTTTTAGCCGAACACTGTCGCTTAAAACACAGATTTAACGTAGTTTAAGAGACAGGGTTTGTAAATTTTGGTATATAAATTTCTGCAGCACTGTTTTAGATTTTTTATCTACCAAAACCCCTGTATTTGTTATAAGAAAATCTGTAACTTTGTGAAATAACATTTATTATTATCCCGCTGAGATTCACGGGCTTTACCCGGACCTTTGAAAGGCTTGCATGGGGATATGGGTCCAACACGTAGAGGCCCTTTGCGAGAAGTTAATGTTATGTATCTGCAGAAGGACCGACGGCCGATGGAGCAAGCGTGTCTTAGAGTGGAGACCGCGACTTGGTAAGCGTAAGGTAGGACGGCCCCCAGCTAGATGGACCGACGACCTCAAAAAGGTCGCTGGGACAGACTGGATGCGGAAGGCGGAGGACCGTGTGCAATGGCGGGTGTTAGGAGAGGCCTATGTCCAGCAGTGGACTACGATAAGCTGATTGATTGATTGAAATCACCCGCTGAGATCTCTTGCTGAAAATGAAGAAACAACAAGCGAACTGACCCCGGTAGGTGCAAGGACTATTGTAAATTTTGGAAAGAAAACAAGGGCTATATAAGTGAGGTTTGATGGACAAAAACTGGCCTATTTCAAAGGGGACGGACACCGGCTATAATTAGTGATACCTACCTATCTGTGGCCGGCGGTGACTCGCCGCTTACTAGATAGGCCCTCAAACGGTCGGCCTAAGACAACTGAGGGCAACATCGATGTAAACGACTGAGGGGTGTAGAGAGGTGTGCTGTACTTTGTTCGAAGTTACTCGCGGCGGCCCATTAACACTTCCACCCCTGGAGTACATCGACGTAGGAAACCATTATCTTCCTACGTCGATATAGCTCTCTTGGCTCCTCTCTGGACGGCCAATTTAGGTTAGGCAGAACCGAGAGACCTGGGCACCTTTTGGTTTCCACACGCCGAGTTGGGAGCCCTTAACGACTCTCGGGAGCACTCGGGTCGGTGGTGTCATTACTCACCAACAGCTCGCCACAAGCTGCCCTGCTGCTTGCTTTAAGCTGGCCTTATTATTATACGGGGCGTTGTCGTCGATCGGGGTGCAAAGCCGCGGAAAAGTGCTTGTTTATTTATAAAATAGATGTAGATATATAGATGAAAAAAATCAAGCCCATATGTCATACATACAGATCGCTGTTATGTATTTTTGCGAAATGTTGGGACAAATTTTATATATTTGTCACGAAAAATAGTGAGATATAACTGAATGGTTTACAAAATACCCCGATGGATGGCGTTGCACCGAAAATGAGAGAACGAGAACTAGCCCGCGGTTTTCGCACGATTTGTCAGTATGGATGTAGCGTTAGCCTTGCAACAGTGTAACAATGGTATTTACTCCACACAGACACACTTATTTAGTACACACGGAGGTTCTTAAAACATATCTTTCATGGAATTATGAAATACATTGCAGACGGAGTAAGTACTGATTCTATACTACTGAAAATCTGCTATATTTCTTTCAGACTATATTTTTACTAACATTAATTTGATATAAAATCAGAATAAGCTTAGTTAAAGCAAAGAATACGCTACCACTAGATATGTATATTATATTGTCTGTTTTCTTTGGTACAACCGCATGGGCTAGTCACCACACGCGTGGGGCAACAGGACAAGATTATTATTAAACTGATAAATCTTTAAATACAAATATTTTTAGTGACTTGTTTTTTTTTTATGAATTAACTAGCTGTAACCCCGACTGCGTTCGCGTTATTTTAACAAAACGTATGTCCTTCCCCGGTTAAAATATTCATCCTTGCCCAAGGACATTGTTCTGCGTCCATACATGATTCGCCCCAGAACTAACAGCAATGAAAAAATGCTTGTATTATTTCAAATTACCTATAAATTGTCTTCATGCATTTATTATTAAACAGACAAGCAGGCGAATTGCATTATTGTAAAAAAAGTATCACATTTTGAGGTGTTAATTTAGTAGAAAACAATACATCTGTAAAATCGTTATGTAAAATATATATTAGCAATAATCAAATCGATTATGGCTGAATGCAATCGATTGAACTATTGATACTCAATTGAGGGAATTGACATCTCCAACTGTTATTCGATTACATCGTTGACATTTTGTAAAGATGTCGGTGACTTCGATTTAAGTATTTACAATACTTTGAAATATTCGTTTTAAATTGTCCGTTAGATACGGATATTTGCCACTACTAGTATAAAATAGATAAATATTTATGGTATAGGTCACACGTATGTTGGTTTTGGGGCCATTTTTGACGATGTCTTTTGATCAAAGTCTGTTCAGCGGTTTGGGCATGAGAAGGAAACAGATAAACATACAGAGTTACTTTTGAATTTATAATATTACTAGTTGTACCGGCAGCTTGTTCGCGTTATTTTAAGGCATATATTTCACACCTTTAAGTTTTTTTAGACAAAAGGTAGCTAGACATAGTAGAATAGCAAGATTTTATACAGGGTAAGGACATAGGTCCTTACCCTGTATAAAATCTATGTTCTTGCCGATTTGATCAAAATCTGTTGAGCGGTTTGGGCGTAAAATGGTAACAGACAGACAGGCAGACCGACAGACTATTAATATTAGTGTGGATGTGCAGTAAGACAAGTACAGCTACACCGTCACGCCTATATTTCCCAAGCGGAAGTGGCAAAGGTATACTGAATACACCCACTAGACGATGTTAGGTCCCACGTAATAGGGGGCGAGACTATTGCCATATATCGGGCACAATTTTAGACTCTGAACTCGTACTAGGAAGTTTTGTTAGAAAAACTTCATTTTATTCTCACCAAGCGATGCGCTTCTAACGTCTAACACCTCAGTCCTTCCCGTGACCATGGGTGCTGCAAAGCACTCGAAACGTCGGGAACTTAAAAATCAAAATAAACCGCGATAAAATCCGAAAAAATAGTTTTATTTCATAGATAGAAAATTTTTCACCATCAATCTGGAGTCTATCTGGTATAATGGTAATAGGCTCACCCCCTTAGGATCTAACATGGCAAAATGTGGGAGTACTGGGTACGCCTGTGCCATCCCCATTCGGGGAAAATAGCTATTTATTTAAAATAATTTTGAAAAATCATAGGTGAAGATAAAATATTTCAATGCGGAACCTTCATCGCGCGAATTTGACTCACACTTAACCCTATTCTAAGATTATCTTTTACTATATAGTGCGTTGTTATTTTTGATGAATGTGATTTTCCTCTTCCCGCGGTTTCAACTAATGAAATGTATTGTTTCACGAACCAATTAGAAACTTTATGGGAAAACAGGGCTAAATGGTAAAAACCAACAAAAAATCCGATTACGTAAAATATAACTATAGTGCTACAAGGGTCTT
Source organism: Phalera bucephala (assembly GCA_905147815.2). Taxonomy (NCBI): domain Eukaryota; kingdom Metazoa; phylum Arthropoda; class Insecta; order Lepidoptera; family Notodontidae; genus Phalera; species Phalera bucephala. The sequence goes on along the minus strand of LR990636.1, from coordinate 12,453,731 downwards.
TTGGCCTACAGATGGCATTGACGGGAGAGCGTTGGTGTGAAATTTCGGTTAACATTTAGTAAACTTTCCGTAACGGACGGTTGCTAATTAAAAAAAGAACGGCAACTCTGCGACTGTCATGTGGGGACATTTCACTTATTGATAGAGTTAGTTCCAATTTTGGCTGCGCGCCAAAAGATCCTGGTACGACTATAGATAACTAATAATTAACTCAAAAGAAAGGGAAATCGATTTCAAACGATGCAAGAGTAATAAAAATTAAAAGAGTAGTGTTAGCCTAGTGGTTAGACCGTTGGACTGCAAAGTCAGAAGTCCCGGGTTATTAAAAAAAAAATCACTTGCTTTAACTTGCATGCCTAAGAGTTTCTCGAAGGTGTATGAAGTTCGCCAACCCGCACTGGGCCAGCGTGGTGGACTATGGCCTAAGCCCTCTCAGTTTGAGAGGAGGCCCGTGCCCAACGGTGGGACAGTTTCTTAACCGGGCTTATATCATTATTTTATTATTATTATTTATACATAGGTAGATATAAGCTAAGGTGTTAATATTACAATAGTTCATTCCATGTACTACCGTATAGCATACAAAATTATCAATTGGTAATTATTAATAATAAATTAAGGATATAAATTTATAATGTAATAAAATTAAATATAAGTTAATCTTTAAAAAGTAGAATTTTTTATTTTTTATTTTATTCTAAACTGTTATAATAATTCTATTCTAATCGCTAATTTGATTTCTCGTTTAAAAAATCGTCAACACTATAATAGCATTTTTTAATTAATTATGTAAATTTGCGTTTAAATGTATTATTATCTAGTGTCTATGTCATCTGGCACTTTATTATAGATTTGAGGTGACATATCTAAGAGGCAGCAGTGATAGCCTAGTGGTTAGACCGTTGGACTGCAAAGTCAGAGGTTTCGCCCAGGCACGCCTGGGTTCGAACCCGAAACCTTTGTCACACACCTCTGTCTTTTCGAAAGCATGTGCGTATTAAAAATTAACTATCACTTGCTTTAACGGTGAAATATAACATCGTGAGGAACCCTGCATGCCTAGGAGTTTCTCAAAGGTGCGTGAAGTTCCAGCCCGCACTGGGCCAGCGTGGTGGACTATGGCCTAAACCCTCTTAGTTAGAGAGGAGACCTGTGGCCAATAGTTAGACAGTTTCTTTATAGGGCTGATATTATTATTTATATTATTATATACCAAGGAGGTTTTTTTTGATGGAGTAGTTTTACATTTATGTAATCATAATATATTGGAGTACTGCTTGCGAGCTGGATCGCGTGCTGATGTATATTTTACAAAATGATCTTGCGTTAGTTTTTACCAAGAAGCAAATATGAAGAGGAGAAGGCCTACGCTAACGAGCCTTTTGATTTCATAGAAGCCTTGACGTCATCGTGATGGGCGTGGCTTACCTCAGTTTCTCATCGCTACTCGCTCAATTCACTCGTCCGATCGAGCTCGCATAGCTATGAAACATTATCATTTTTTACTAAAAATAAAACCCTTAAAATGAAGTGATGTATCTGAACATGCAAAAATTACTTGGATCGGCATTCTGTGATCGATATTATTATCTAGTATCTTGCACTTTAATATAGATTTAGGATGCCATACCTAGGAGGCAGCAGTGATAGCCTAGTGGTTAGACCGTTGGACTGCAGATTCAGAGGATTCGGGTTCAAACCCAGGCACGCCCCTGTCTTTTCGAAAGCATGTGCGCATTTAAAATTAACTATCATCTACTTTAACGGTGAAGGGAAACATCGTGAGGAAACCTGCATGCCTAAAACTTCCTCGAAGGTGTGTGAAGTTCGCCAACCCGCACTGAGCCAGTGTGGTGGACTATGGTCTAAGCCCTCTCAGTTTGAGAGGAGGCCCGTACCCTACAGTGGGACAGTTTCTCAACAGGGCTAATATTATTAATACATATACATTTTGTTCTCCATAATTCCTAAAAGATTCCTAAACCGGACACACTGAGTGGGCGCGGCCTGTCAGTCTTCTGACTCCCCCTTAAAACACCGTCAACGAAGAAAGCGCACGGCAGTAATAGTGTGGGAAGGAAAGTAAAGCATAATCTATCTATCTATATCATTACGCCAGATCCCTTGCGGGGTAGGCAGAGAGTATAGAGTTCCAACAGGTTCTTTCCTTACATATCTTTCTAGCCAGAGAGCCAGGTCTATCCTCACAAGACTCTCTCGCTTCCTCCACTTTCGTAGTTCGTCTCATACACGCTCGCCGGTTACGGAGACTTGACTTGTCCTTCAGATAAGACTCGGTCTATTTGGTCATGGTGGTGGTTTAAAGGATAAGTGGTGTGTTTATACGACTAACCTTCACTCACTTCACGCGGAAGTCGGCAATTTGTAAATTGGTTATAAGATGTGAAGTGAGTTTTAGAGATTTGAACACTAGCACACAGGTGTCACGTGTCTTCAAACTGACCTTAAGCATTTTTTTTGAGCTTTGAAGGCGATATCTCTGTCCGTTAATTCCGTTGAGTCGGTAATCCGTCTCAGGAATGACATTCCGAAGTGGTGGTATAGTCTTTGTTACTTTTCTGACGATTCATAAATTGTTCGGGACGAGGCCTTCATAGTGTACAGATAAGCATGTGTACTAGATTAAGTTTAGAAAAGACATGTAATAGATTAAGTTTTTAGCACATAAGAATCATGTAATAGATATGTGCGGCGTAGATTACCTAGGGTTTCAAATCCCCAAAATAAAAATGCATCGGGGGGATCGGTAAGAACATGTCGCGGGCGGCGGTAGCGGCAGGGGTTAGGTTCAGTGTTTATAATCGCACGAATTGAAAACTAATGACATAGCGAAGGGAAGTTACTCTGAAGCAACTATATAACAATCATATACACTGGGCGTTATTCTGGTCATAATATTTACCGCTTGCCGAAATGATTACTAACACTCAATTTTGGGGATGCTGCACAGCGAAAAATATTTGTCAATTGTATTGCTTGCAAAAATCTATTTCATTTTCCATGTTTATCTATACCGGAAATAGCCACTTACTGGACTTCTGGATCGTAATTCAAAGGGAGGTGTCGTGCAACATCTAATAAAATTTATATTCGCTCTATTTTTATATTTTTCTACTATTTATTTATGGAAGTCGCCTCTTCGGCGTAGGCCTTCCCCAATCTCTTTCATTCTTCCCTATCCCTGACTTGTCTCATCCAGTTTGGGCCACATCTTTTCCTGAATATATCCTCCCATCGTAGTCATGGTCTGCCTTTTTTTCTTTGTCCATCGCGCGGTATCCACTCTGTACTCAGCCGTGTCCATCAATCATCATTCATTCTACAAACATGACCAGCCCATTTTCATTTTAAACTGCGAATCCTTTTGATAACGTCTGTAATTTTTGTTCTTTTCCTAATTTCGTTGTTGCTTTTTCTATTTGAGAGCTTTATGCCCAACATGCTCCTCTCCATATTCCTCTGTTAGACATTAAGGGAAGTTTCTTATTATTTTCTGAGCGCCCATGTTTGATATCCGTATCTTAGACATAGTAGAATAGCAGTTTCGTAGTGTTTAACTTTCAATTTCATATTAATATCTTAGTTTTTCATTATCTCTTTATGTAAAATATTGTAGTATTAATAAATTAAATACATTTAACCCGTTATTCTAGTGGCACATGGTGCGATTGGCGAACACCAAGTTCTGTATCCAAATTCTAGGTCGGAATAACTTATTGGGGCTTTTCTATTGAAAAATTCTCAGTATCAGTCTGAAGTTTGAAATTGTCCCCCAGTAATAAACTCGCCACGTATTACAGTAAGACCCGATATTGTCGTACACCTCTACTACTCCCACTTAGGTAATATGGATGTGACGGTGACTGTAATATCGAAGCACGTTGTATGCTTCGCCTGAAATTCGCTGGAACGGCATGATCTGGGGCGCACTTTGAGTGTTCTCCATTTCACCAAAGACAAACAGCATTTAATATTAAATTTTAAAAAATGACGATTTCGGGGAATAACTAGGCAAAATCAACAACGACTAATGTAAAAAATTTTCAATTTATTAACAAATATAAAACCTAAATTACCCATCAATATTATACTTGTATAATAAAAAGAAAGAAATTTAAATTTTCAAAATATAGACATTATTTTTGTATAAAGCCTTCGGGGGCGTAAGCACATTAACAATTTCAATTTTTTTTGTTAAATTTACCACCGGATCGGAACGTAGCGCCACTGAGAAGATCCGGCAAGAAACTTAGAGGTATTTCACTTAAACACAATTATTTCAGAAGTAATTTAGCGTATAAGATGTTGTGATAAATATAAGATGTTCCATCCATGTTACATATTAACCAAAATTCACATTATTTTTGTTGACTATTAATCAGCCGACACGAGTCGTGAATGGTTGACACGCGAACGACTTTAGAGCACCCAAAAATGATTGTCTGAACGGAACAATAGTGTGACGAAATGCCTGTCGTCACGCTCATCTTCCATGACCTTTAGATCGAGCCCGCAGAAGACGTTTGCACTCAAGACTCGTACCGGCTCTTGTCAGATTGTACTAATAATCGCGAATCTATATATTATAATAAGAATCGCGGTAGATGTTAATTGTTACTTCGGGTTTCGGTGCAGCTGCACTTTGAGCATTGAAGAGTATGCAGTAGGGATTATAATAATGGCGACCACATAGCGTCGGCCGTTGAGTCCTCAAGTCACTGTCGACAGTATTGTCTTTGTTATCAACTGGCGAGGGCGGCTGTTGTGGGTTGCGACCGAGCACGCAGCTGTTTTCCTCTGTTGTTGGAACACATTTCTGTGAATATATATGAAATATTAAAACAATATTTGTGACAACTATATTGATAAAGGGTTGGGACAATGAGATCTAGCGGAGATTATGTGGATTTTGAAAAAGTCCCTGTTACCGTCAAAAAAACTTGTTTGAATATTGGTAAGGCTACTCTGATTCTATTAGCCTTAAAGATATTCGCACATATTATGTGTTTCGGTTAGGTCATTCAAAATATCTTAAAACAGCCTCGTGCTAGAGAACAAGACTAGCCAGGACATGTTACTTGATGAAGGTTTATCTGGTTTTCCTTAAGCAGTCGCTTTTCACCATATTTCTATTAATCGGTTTTAGATGCAAGCTGATCAAGAAGACTTCACCCTTCTTATTGACGGGGCGAGTCGTGAACGCGACTCACACCTGTGCATTGACGAGCGATTGACTAACAAACGAATGTCCCTGGATTATTAAATAAATGACGACGGTCACCTGAACTGACCAAACAAGTGAAGGAACGTCCGGAGTCGCCGTGCCGCGGTCAGTACGGCTAATGACGCAATAACGCGAACACTGCGCGAGTACAGTTTGTGCTCTCGACTTGCTCCGGCTGTTGAAGTGAACATCAATAATATGTTGACGAGCCTTACCTCACTAGCCAGTTCAAACGCAAATCCAACTGGGCAGAGTTTTAGAACCGCTCTGCCGAAATTGCATTGGTAGTACCGATCGCAATGGCTGGGATGTGGCAGACAACCGAACAACTTGTTGTAACAGATGACATACAGTTGTGGCAGGATGGCTGTGGTCAGTGGCGGACTGGTTGTGGTCGGTGGCGGACTGGTTGTGGTCGGTGGTGGACTGGTTGTGGTCGGTGGCGGACTGGTTGTGGTCGGTGGCGGACTGGTTGTAGTCGTTAGCGGACTGGTTGTAGTCGGTGGCGGACTGGTCGTAATCGGTGGCAGACTGGTTGAATTCGGTGATGGACTGGTCGTAGTCGATTTCGTTGACGTCCCAGCAGGGCATATCTGTTAAAATTTGACGATGGTATAAAATTTTGTCTTATATAAATGGTATAAAATATTTTTCACTTTTAATAAAAACTTGATTTTTTTATTTCTAAGGAGCTCAATTATGGAGTGCTGAATATTAAGGCGCGCATGCACGTTTTTGTTTGCGAGCGAGTGTGCAAGCAAGTGTGTGTCTACGGCCAGGCCAAGGAATAAAAAAGTACATCTACTTTGTTCTGTGAGCCGATCAATATTGACCACTTGGATTTTATGTTTTAAGAACTCTATGAGAGTTTTAAGATTCTTTATGAGATATCATAAAGAAATATGGCGTATGGCGCGACGACCTCGATATCGGTCTGGATGGCTATCATTGGCTGAAGATAGGACTGTGACTTCATACAGTCTTGTCTTGGGATATCGATGCCCAGCTATGGGACGCAATGGGCTAGTCAAAAGAATTAATGCCACAGAAAAAAGAGTTTTACAAGCGTTATCAATAAGAACAAACGACGATTTTCTGCACTCAAACTCTACAGAAGAACACTGATACTATCAAAATCAGAAACAGACTATTTGTAATCCATTCAAACCATTATAGTATTTATGGATCCTTTGAAAAAGGTCAATTTTTTTTTCCAGCGCTTCACTCCTGTGGAGAAGGGAAATTTTACGCTAATTTCTTTCTACATTTGTTGTGGGGTGTAGAAAAATAATGTAATACCTCAAAGTTATATTCATCACTGCAAGCTTTTAGAGTCAGGCGCCCGTCAACGCATTCGTAATATACTTCAGGAACATATTGACCAGGATATTATCGTCTAACGCTTGCATCACACCCATCTCCGTCATCATAGGCAAGCGAGGTGCGAACCAGCATCGCCAGGAGAATCACCGCAAGCATCTGCAGATAGATCATACCACAAGATTGTGGACTGAGAAGCTTTATTTTGTTATTTTATTGTTACATGGTGGGGTACTTTATTAGGCGCTGTACGCACAAAACAGTACGTCGAACATTATTGCAAGCACTAAACACACACTAGTACTACTCTCGCCACTACCCAATTACTGCTTCCAAGTCGCTGCGTCATATGGTTGTTAAGATCGCCGGTATATTCGACTTAGATCACTTATTCTTGATTCGTTCGCTCGCTGAGAAGAAATTCTATAGTCGTATCAAAGTTCTACTATACACTCGAATCTCAAAAAAAAGCAATATCCTGCGCATTAAAATAACATAAGCATAAGAACACCAACAATACCATAACGCCTCATTTTATAATTAGACACCATGTTTTTATAAACTTGCCTTCTTGTCTGTCTGTTTGTCCGTTCGGTTCAAATTTTACAATCAATTTTACAATAACTTCCTGAGAATTAAAACAATATTGGAAATGCAATATTTTATTATAAGTACATAAGAAATAATACTATTTTTCGGACCATAAAAATCAAAAATAAATTGCTATAAAATCCGAAAAAAAATATTTCGTATGTTATATTCGCGTAAATCTTAGAAATAAATAGAATTACTTAACGTTAAAAATATTAATATTATAAAATCGAAATTAACCCGGTCAGTCTGTTCGTCCGTTAACTTTTTACGTCCAAACAATACTCACTCACTACATATTATATAACAAAGTCCTCCGCTGCGTCTGTCTGTTGATCTGAACGCGATAAACTCAATAACTACCGAACGGATTTTTATACGGTTTTCACCAATAGACAGACATGATTCAAGTAGAAGGTTTATGTGTATAGTTCACCCGTGTAATGCCGGGGCGAGTCGCTAATAATTTTTTATAAGTTTATCTTTTACCATTAGCAAGAGAAAGCTCGTAGGTTTTAAACTTCGAACGGGGAAAGAATCAGACAATTCAGATAAACACAGCAAGCGTCAATCAGCATCAGTGGAAAGATGTCAACCGCTGGCCGCTGTTGCTATTGGCCTGCTTGTTAGCTGTTGGCCGCGGGGCCTTTACAACTTTACCGGACAAAAGAGAGAGCGTGCAACCACTAAAGGGCAGAAGGGCAACTAGTTTAAGGGCGCCTCGAGGAGGAGCCGCCTTCGCTTGGGCAGTCGCTTTTCGAGAGGGCATATACTAGGTGTCTCGCCACGGTGCTCTGCACCGGCGGGCAAGGGATTCTTCAAGCTCGCCGGCGAGGTCGGTCTCTGATCCTGTCTGCGGTATCTGTATCCGTAAGACGGGATGTGAGGACATCGGGAGGGTCGGTGAGAACATGCCGCGCACGGCGATAGCGGCTAATAGGAGTGGAGTCAGGTTCGTAGTCGGCGGCGGCTACGATTAGCGGATTCTTATGTTTGGAAGCGTTCGCGAAATATCGTGTTGTCGCCTTTTAAATTAAGGAGCGAATAGGTTCGAGATCGAGATCGGAATGGAGAAATACCTTACCTTTATACTTGAGCAACTGAATACACAGGGAATACACTTGGGCACTTGTGAGCCGTTGTCCGCAGAATATTGCTAGATCATCCATCTATATTCTAGACAGCGTAAAGGTCTAGGTAAAGGTAGCGAGTAAATAGCTGGATGCATTTAGCACAAGACTTTGGAGGAGGGTTTACCAGCAGTGGACATCTATCCACTGATGATAATTGACGCTTGCTGTGTTTGTCTCAATTGTCTGATTCTTTCTCCGTTCGCGGTCTGAAACCTACGAGCTTTCTCTTGCTAATGGTAAACGATAAACTGTTTTAAATTATCTATCTATCTATATTTATCATCACGCCAGATCCCTTAAGAGGTAGGCAGAGAGTACAGAGTTCCAACAGGCTCTTTCCTTACATACCTCTCTGGCTTCCTCTACTCTCATAGTTCGTCTCATACACGCTCGCCGATTACGGAGACTCCTGACTTGTCCTTCAGATAAGACCTTAGTTTTAATTTTTGTTTTACTAACTGTACCCGGAACTTGGTTGGCGTTATTTTCAGGTATGTAGTTCACACCCTAAAGCAATTTTTTTGGCACAAAAGTTAGCTTGTATCATTCTCCTGGATAAAATCAATTTCATTGCTCAATTCGATCAAAATCTGTTTACTGGTTCAGACGTAAAAAGTTAACAGACAGATAGGGTGTATTTTGAATATATGATATCTTAAAAACAATTAACGTTAAGTACTTATTTTAATTTTTTAGATTTACGCGAATATTATACATGAAATAATTTTTTTTTCGGGTTTCATTGTGATTTATTTTTTATTTTTGTGGTCCGAAAAATAGTATTTTTTCTTACGTATTTATAAATATCGAAGCGGTTTTAATTCTCAGGAAGATAGTGTAAAGTTGTTTTGAAAACTTTGTACCGAACCGACAAACAAAGAGAAGGCTAGTTGATAAAAACATGGTGTCTAATTTTAAAATGAAGAGTTATGGTACTGCTGTTTGTCTTATGTATATATTCTTTTCATGCGCAGGCTATTATGTATGTACCTCGGTTTTTCGTTCGATGTACTAGATTCGAGTCCATACCAGAACTTTTATACGAGTATAAAAGGAATACTCGGTCAGCGAACGAATCAAGAAGATAGCGACCTTAGCAACAATATACGGATACTACGAGTGACTCAACAACTTGGAAGCAGTAAAGGCTTGGTCAAATGGCGGACAGAGCGCCACGGGGGCGCACGGCTACGTTCGTTCGTTTTGTTGGCTGTCGCGCCGAGCGGGGCTGCGCTGTATGGCGTCTCCCGTACATTTCAGATAAACACAGCAAGCGTCAATCAGCATCAGTGGAAAGATGTTAACCGCTGGCCGCTGTTGCTATTGGCCTGCTTGTTAGCTGTTGGCCGCGGGGCCTTTACAACTTTACCGGACAAAAGAGAGAGCGTGCAACCACTAAAGGGCAGAAGGGCAACTAGTTTAAGGGCGCCTCGAGGAGGAGCCGCCTTTGCTTGGGCAGTCGCTTTTCGAGAGGGCATATACTAGGTGTCTCGCCACGGTGCTCTGCACCGGCGGGCAAGGGATTCTTCAAGCTCGCCGGCGAGGTCGGTCTCTGATCCTGTCTGCGGTATCTGTATCCGTAAGACGGGATGTGAGGACATCGGGAGGGTCGGTGAGAACATGCCGCGCACGGCGATAGCGGCTAATAGGAGGGGAGTCAGGTTCGTAGTCGGCGGCGGCTACGATTAGCGGATTCTTATGATTGGAAGCGTTCGCGAAATATCGTGTTGTCGCCTTTTAAATTAAGGAGCAAATAGGTTCGAGATCGAGATCGGAATGGAGAAATACCTTACCTTTATACTTGAGCAACTGAATACACAGGGAATACACTTGGGCACTTGTGAGCCGTTGTCCGCAGAAGTTTATGGAGTATCAACTCTTGGCTTTCAGTTTCAGTGACCGCTGAATATTGGCGTAACACTGCAGGTACCCTAAGCACGCGCACGTGTCGTGTATATATATCCCCACGGCCGGATGTCATTACTGGATCATTTTCCTGTTTGTTCAAAATTCTTATCACAAATTTTAGGGTTCCGTAATAATAAATTGGCCTATTCTAATCGGTGTGAGCCCACGCCTCCTTTTAAGGAAAAAACTTCACTGTATAGCAAATGCCTTATCTCACAAATCGCGGTAATAGATATTAGGTCAAACTCGACCACGCAGACCCAGTGCGGTGCGGCGAAGGCAGATTGCGGTCATCAGCATTTAGAACTTATCAAGCGGCATACAGAGCTTCAAATTTGGCTTAGCGACAACCACATTAGGTGATAGCCAGGATTTAATACTTAATGTACCTTCCGAAGCACGGAGACACTCGAATATGAAAATGCAGCAAATGGTCATCTATGTCAGACCGACCGAGTCGAACGCTGCTTAACCTTGGTGATTGCTAAAAACACCGCAGTTCCACAGCTTTATAAGCGTCCACGAGCGTCCCGTAACATCGACGAAAAAAGAAAAATTTAGAAAGTGCGTCACGTGTATCGCGCAAATTTACACTCACATATAGTCGATAATGATATGAGCGTCAGTGAAGAAAGATCCTGTTGAAATTCTGTACTCTCAGAAAGGGGGCTGCCAAAGGATTTAGTTTGATGATATAAAAAGATAGATAGAGGTTAACATAAAACCCTATTTTGACGTTGGTTTGATCTAGTGGTTAGAATGCTGCTCTGTTCACTGGATCGACATGTCGCGGGTTTGATACCTGCGCGCTAAACTCCAGATACTCCATACCAAACAATTACAGTTTTCACAGTCCCTTTTCGAGGAGAAGGGTCTGAACAAACTACAAAATCTTTATGTAAAGAAACCCAACACCCGATGCCCGATTAGCATTTGACCTTGTTCTCAGATCAAACGATATCTTAACTGTTCCATTAGTACATTATTATTTGTTATTAATTTACAAAATCTCGTTGGTCTAGTGGCGAATAATGCGCGTAGCGATCACGAGGGACTGCGTTCGAGTCCTAGGGTGAATAACACTGTAATTTTTCAAAATGGAAAATTTCTAGTATACTACCGGAATCTGGCATTGTGCCCGGTATAATGGCAGTAGGCTCGCCCCCTGTTACATGGAACTTATTATCGTCGGCGAAAAATGGATGTATATATTACTTTTATGATAACAGGTTGTACCAATACTTTTTTTATTATTTATTTCCATTTCTATAAATAGGGCCAACTTTATCGTATTAACTAATTTGATATACGCGTATATAAAACGAAAACTTTGATTTTTCTACCAATCCTATAAAGCTAATAACAAGATTAATCATCATCATCTATATTTGTCCACTGCTAAACACGGCCTCCCCAAATCGCTCTCCAATGCTATCGGTCCGATGGCACCTGCATCTAACGACTTCCTGCGATCCTCACAAGATCGTCGGTCCGTCGGGTAGGTCCCACGCTGCGCTTGCCAATGACGTGGTCTCCACTCTAGAATTTTTCTGCCCCGACGCCCGACTCATTTCACGCTATGTGGCCCGCCCATTGCCACTTCGACTTACTAATCCTATGGGCTTCGTCGGTGACCTTGGTTCTTCTATGAATCTGCTCATTTCTGTTTCGATCATGTAAAGAAACGCCAAGCATAGATATTTTCATAGCTCGCTAAGCAACTTTTGGGAGGCCATGTTTAGCAGTGGACAAGTATAGATGATGAAGTGATCTTCGTATTAGGTTTATAGTGTAGTGTGTGACGCAGCGCCGAAGCCCCACACTGCATTTACGAATTATTATAATTCGGTATTTGCGCGGCGATTTACGCTGCATCTGTTCGCCGCTATGAGTTCGGAAAAACTCATGGCCAACGAATTCTTGGCGTTTCTACAGCACGCCATAGACACGATGGATGAAGTTAGCATCTTGCAGGTTTGCAAGACTAACTTCAAACATGAAGAAATTTGCGGCGCGATGGAGCTGCTGTACCAAACGCTCAGGATAAGCGATCGCATGCCGACCCGCAGGAGGAACGAAAAGGGCGAGGGAAGTCTCCAAGACATGATCACTCTGCTGAAGGAGACAGATTCCGACGACGTGCCCGCCTTCGTGGCGAAGCAGCTGCACAGGCTGCTTCCCGTCACCTTCGACCACGTATACGTCACCAGGCTGCTGAAGGATATAAACACCCTGAAGTCCAGCCTGGCCGAGGTTACATTCAGGTTGGGGGCTTCGGAAATTACCATCCGCGAACTACGGGAAGATGTTGCGTCATTGTGTGGCGCCAGCCCGGAAAGCAGGTCGCACGAGGCCTCTAATATCAACGTACGTCGCGGGGCGCAAAATGCATCCGTCGGCAGTTTTGAGTCGGCCGATGCGTCGCCGGCTGTTGCTACGGCCCCATGCAATGCCCCGCGCCCCACCGCCCGCAGCACACCGCGCCCCGCCACCCGCAGCTCACCGCGTCCCGCCGCCAGCTCCGCGGCCCCGCCGGTGACATCAAACGTAAACACGACTACTTCTCGTTCATCACCGGCGCCGCTGCCCGCGCGCCATAGAAGACCACTGGGAAAGCTCGTACGAAGGGTTAAGTGGATGAGGAAGTCTCATCAAGGTGGAGAAGAAGAAGAAGCCTCCCCGACGAAACTGGTGTGGAACTGCACCGGTAGAAGATGACATACTCCTTCGCTTAGCAGTACCAACAACACTACTGTACGTGTCTCGGCTACACCACTAAAGCCGAGGATATTGCGGAGTACGCTCGTAAGAAAAACTTCTACACTCTGAGGGTCGAAAAGATGAACTCGTAAAACAATACGGCATTCAATTCCTTTGTTGTGCGAGTTCCCACCGCCAAGCTGGAGACCTTCATGAGCGAGGAGTTCTAGCCGAAGGGAGTCGTCTTGAGGAGATTTTGTGGAAGTTTACGAGACGACCCTGCCCAGCGCAACATGTCATTTATAAGTTTTTATATATTATATGTATGTTAGTCTGTAAGGTATATTCTATGGGCCTGTAAGTTGTTCATATTTATATTTTTGTGAAACTTCAGTTGCCTGAAATAAATAATAATAATTATTATAATATATATATAGATTTAGAGTATATTAAAAAAATCCTATATTTCCCAGAGGGGGTGGCAGAGGTGTACTGAGTACACCCACGTTTCGCCAACGATGTTAGGTCCCATGTAACAACAATTCCAGACTCCGGACTCAGCCTGGGAATTTTTCGTTAGAAAAACTACATTTGTCCGACCTAGGATTTGAACCCAGGACCTCGTGATCACAAAGCGATGTGATTTGCCACCGGACCAACGAGGCAGTCAGTAAATTAAACATTATTGAAACAACTAGATGTTTCATTCGACAAACCCAGTCGCCCCCAAAACCGCACATCATTGCATGGCGGCCCTGCCAGTTACATATACGCTTATCAATAATCAAATTAGTTAATGCTATTAAGTTGGTGCTAATTATGAAAAAGTAAATAAAATAATGACCCTAACCAAATAGACTGAGTCTTATCTGAAGGACAAGTCAAGAGTCTCCGTAACCGGCGAGCGTGTATGAGACGAACTATAAGAGTGGAGGAAGCCAGAAAGGTATGGAAGGAAAGAACCTTTTGGAACTCTGTACTTTCTGCCTACCCCACAAGGGATCAGGTGATGTTATAGATAGATAGATAAATAAAATAAAAAAAGTAGTGTTACCAATGCTGGGCAAGTCTCCTCCAGGACTTTCCAAGTGGTTCTATGATAATTTTCTTAATTTTGTAATTAAGAACACACCATCACGCTTACTTTCCCCAAGCGCCGGTAGCAAAGCTGTACATCCATTTTGCGCCGACAATATTAAGTTCCATGAAACAGGGGATGAGCCTACTCTCATTGCCGGGCACAATGCCAGACTCCGGACATATACTAGAAATATTTCCTTTTGAAAAATTTGTTTTATCCACCCTAGAATTCGAACGCAGAACCTCGTGATCGCTACGTGCATTCTTCGCTACTAGACCAACGAAGTTTTATAATTAATAAAAAAATAATATATACTAACTGAACAGCTAAATTGTTTTATCATAGAACGAGGTCAAGTGCAAATCGGGAATTGGGTGTTGGGTTCCTTACTTAAAGATTTTGTAGCTTGTCCCAGACCCTTCTCCTCGAAATGCAACTATGACAACTGTAAGTATAAAAAAATGGCATGGGATATAGCGTTAACAGAGTCTAGACCAAACCGACGTCAAAATTGGGTTTTATGTTAACTCTATCTATCTATCTATATCATCAAGACAGATCCCTTGGTAGATAGAATAGAATTTCAACAGGATGTTTCCTCACAGACGCCCATATCATTATCGAGGATATGTGAGTGGTCACAGTACACCTCTGCCATCTACATCTGCGCGATAGCCGTGACGCTGTTTCTAAATTGTTCGCTTTTCGTTCGGTGTTACGGAACGCTCGTGGACGCTTATAACGCTGTGCAATCGCGGTGTTCTTAGCAATCGTCAAGTTTAAGCAGTTTTCGACTCTCTCGAGCTCGGTCGGTTTGACATAGATGACCATATGCTGCATTGCTTCGGAAGGTATATTAAGTGTAAGATCCTGGCTATCACCTTATGTGGTAATAGGTAAGCAAATTGGAAGCCCTATATGCCGTTTGATAAGTTTCAAAAGCGGGTGACCACTACCTGCCTCCACAGTACCGCACTGGATCCACGTGGTAGAAAATAACTTGATCTCTCTCACCTCGATTTGTGAGAGAAGGGATTTGCTATATAGTGTGATTTTTTCTTTATAAAAAAGCGTGGCCTCACACTAGAAATAAGAATTAGGATAGACCAATCTATTATTACGGAACCTTAAAATTTGTGATAAGAATTTGGAACAAACAGGACACTGATCCAGTAATGACATCCGGCCGCGGAGATACATATATCACGACACGTGCGCGCGCTTACAGTTCCTGCAGTGTACAGCAATAATCAGCGGTCACTGAAACTGAAAGCCAACAATTGATACTTCAGATACTTCTGCAGACAACGGCTCATAAGTGCCGAAGTGTCTTCCCTGTGTGTTCAGTTGCTGAAGTGTAAAGGTAAGTTATTGCTAGATCATCCATCTATATTCTAGACAGCGTAAAGGTCTAGGTAAAGGTAGCGAGTAAATAGCTGGATGCATTTAGCACAAGACTTTGGAGGATGGTTTACCAGCAGTGGACATCTATCCACTGATGATAATTGACGCTTGCTGTGTTTGTCTCAATTGTCTGATTCTTTCTCCGTTCGCGGTCTGAAACCCACGAGCTTTCTCTTGCTAATGGTAAACGATAAACTGTTTTAAATTATCTATCTATCTATCTTTATCATCACGCCAGATCCCTTAAGAGGTAGGCAGAGAGTACAGAGTTCCAACAGGCTCTTTCCTTACATACCTCTCTGGCTTCCTCTACTCTCATAGTTCGTCTCATACACGCTCGCCGATTACGGAGACTCCTGACTTGTCCTTCAGATAAGACCTTAGTTTTAATTTTTGTTTTACTAACTGTACCCGGAACTTGGTTGGCGTTATTTTCAGGTATGTAGTTCACACCCTAAAGCAATTTTTTTGGCACAAAAGTTAGCTTGTATCATTCTCCTGGATAAAATCAATTTCATTGCTCAATTCGATCAAAATCTGTTTACTGGTTCAGACGTAAAAAGTTAACAGACAGATAGGGTGTATTTTGAATATATGATATCTTAAAAACAATTAACGTTAAGTACTTATTTTAATTTTTTAGATTTACGCGAATATTATACATGAAATAATTTTTTTTTCGGGTTTCATTGTGATTTATTTTTTATTTTTGTGGTCCGAAAAATAGTATTTTTTCTTACGTATTTATAAATATCGAAGCGGTTTTAATTCTCAGGAAGATAGTGAAGTTGATTTGCAAAATTGATTTGCAAAATTTGTACCGAACCGACAAACAAACAGAAGGCTAGTTGATAAAAACATGGTGTCTAATTTTAAAATGAGGAGTTATGGTACTGCTGTTTGTCTTATGTATATATTCTTTTCATGCGCAGGCTATTATGTATGTACCTCGGTTTTTCGTTCGATGTACTAGATTCGAGTCCATACCAGAACTTTTATACGAGTATAAAAGGAATACTCCGTCAGCGAACGAATCAAGAAGATAGCGACCTTAGCAACAATATACGGATACTACAAGTGACTCAACAACTTGGAAGCAGTAAAGGCTTGGTCAAATGGCGGACAGAGCGCCACGGGGGCGCACGGCTACGTTCGTTCGTTTTGTTGGCTGTCGCGCTGAGCGGGGCTGCGCTGTATGGCGTCTCCCGTACATTTCAGTACATTACAACTTCCCAAGCCGCGCCACCGTCGGGCTGCATTAGCTATGTGGCGAAACCTTAATTGAGTACTAGCGATAGTAGTGCTAGTGTGTGTTTAGGGCTTGCAGTAGCGTTCGTCGTACAATTTTGTGCGTACAGCGCCTAATAAAGTACCTCACCACGAAACAATAGAATATTAAAATGAAGCTTAGTCCAGAATCTCGTGGTATGCTCTTTGCAGATGCTTGCGGTGATACTCCTGGCGATGCTGGTTGGCACCTCGCTTGCCTATGATGACGGAGACAGCTGTGATGCAAGCGTTAAACAATTTCATACTGTTCGTTCATTTCCCGAAGTATATTACGAATGCGTTAACGGGCGCCTGATTTTAAGAACCTGCAAAACTCAGTATAACTCCAAGGTACTAAATTATTTTTCTACACCCCATAACATATGTAGACAGACAGATGGACATATATTGACGGACGATTTGGCACAGTGGTTAAAAGCTTAAGCTGTTTCGCCCACTAAATCGAACAGTCGTGGGTTCGACTCCTGCACGGGACCAATCTTCGTGTGACCCACTACGTATCTGTGTGTGTGTGAACTTTTATGTTTGTAGAACGCACCCACGACACTGAAATAAGCCCTAGTGTGGAGCTACGTCTTGTAAAGAAAAGGGTATCATAAATTTTGTATTTTATTTATTCTTGCTCTTCTCCATAGGAGTGTCTTTGCAAAGGGCTGGAATAAATTTTGTCGTTTGTCGAACGATTCATAAATACTATAATGGTTAATATGGATTAAAAGTATTCTGTTTATGATTCTGGTAGTATCAGTGTCCTTCTGCCCAGTTTGAGTGCAGAAGATCGTCACTTATTCTTCTTGTTAACGCTTGCAAAACTCTTTTTTATGTGTCAATATTTTTTTAACTAACCCATTTTGTCCCATAGCTGGGCAAAGTATCCCAAGATAGGACTGTATGAAGACACCGTCCTATCTTCGGCCAATGATAGCCATTCAGACCGATATCGAGATCGTCACGCCACTCACGCCCTTTTCTGTTTCTTTATTAGATAGACCTAAATACAAACATGTTCTTAAAGCATAAAATATAAATGGTCAATGTTTATTGCCTGGCCCACAGAACAAAGTAGATATACTTCTTTATTCCGGGGGCTGGCCGTAGACACACCCTTGCACATTCACTCACAAACATGAACACGTAAGCGCGTTCACACGTAAACACGCACGCCAACTTCATAGAGCCCTAATATTCAGTACTCCGTGATAGCGAAATTCAGAAAAATAAAAAATAAAAAAAGTTTTTATTAAATGTAATACTTGATAGGTAAAAAAATCTCACCATTTTAAATCACTGTCAAATTTAAACAGTTATGCCCTGCTACAACGTCAACGACATCGACTACAACCAGCCCGCCACCGACTACAACCAGTCCGCCACCGAATACAACCAGTCCGACACCGACTACAACCATTCCGCCATCGACCACAAACAGTCTGCCACCGACTACAACTAGTCCGCCACCGACTACGACCAGTCCGCCACCGACTACAACCAGTCCGCCACCAACCACAACCAGTCCGCCACCGACTACAACTAGTTCGCCACCGACTACAACCAGCCCGCCACCGACTAAAATCATCCTGCCACAATTGTATGTCATCTGTTACAACAAGATGTTCGGTTGTCTGCCACATCCCAGCCATTGCGATCGGTACTACCAATGCAATCTTGGCAGAGCGATTCTTAAACTCTGCCCTGTCGGATTTTCGTTCGAGCTGGCCAGTGAGGTAAGACTCATCATCATATTATTGATGTTCAGTTCAACAGACGGCGCGAGTCGTGAGCACAAACTGCACTCGCGCAGTATCGCGTGTTGCGGCGTCAGGCGTCCGGACCGCGGCGCGGCGACCTCGGACGGTCCTTCACTTGTTTGGTCAGTTCAGGTGACCGTCGTCTTCTATTTCATAATCTAGTGACATTCGTTTGTTAGTCAATCGCTCGTCAATGCACAGGATTGAGTCGCGTTCACGACTCGCCCCGTCAATTAGAAGGGTAAATACTTTGTAATCAGCTTGCATCTAAAACAATAAAAGAAATATTGTGAAAAGCGACTGCTAAGGAAAACCAGATAAACCTCCATCAAGTAACATGTCCTGGCTAGTCTTGTTCTCTAGCACGAAGCAGTTTTAAGATATTTTGAATCACCTAACCAAAGCACATAATATGTGCGAATATCTTTGAGGGTATTAGAATCAGAGTAGCCTTACCAATATTCAAACAAGTGTTTTTGACAGTAACAAGGACTTTTTCAAAATCCACAAATCTACGCTAGATCTCATTGCCCTAACCCTTTATCAATATAGTTGTCGCAAATATTGTTTTAATATTTCATATATATTCACAGAAATGTGTTCCAACAACAGAGGAAAACAGCTGCGTGCTCGGACGCGACCCACAACAGCCGCCCTCGCCAGTTGATAACAAAGACAACACTGTCGACAGTGACTATAGGAGTCAACAGCCAACGCCATGTGGCGGCCAGTATTACAATCCCTACTGCATGCTCTTCAACGCTCAAAGTGCACCTGCGCCGAAACCCGAAATAGCAATTAACATTTACCGCAATCCTGTAAACGAAAATCAAATCAACATAGCCATTTACTAGTGCAATCCGACTTTGCAATAGCCGGTACGAGTCTTGAGCGTAAACGTCATCTGCGCACCCGGTCTATAAGTCTCTTTGGTAGGCAAGAACATAGTGGCGACAACGCTCAAAGTGCAGCTGCACCAAAACCCGAAGTAAACATTAACATCTACCGCGATTCTTATTATAATATAAAGATTCACAGTTATTAGTATAATCTGACTTTACAAGAGCCGGTACGAGTCTTGAGCGCAGACGACTTCTGCGAACACGATTTAATGGTCGTTCTGGACGATGAGCGAGACGGCAGGTATTTCGTCACGCGATTGGCTCGTTCAGACAATCATTTTTTGGGTGCTCTAGAGTTTTTTGTGTGTCCGTCATTCGCTCGTACATGTAGCGAGCCGCGCGCATGACTCGTACCGGCTGCCACAGATTGATAACTACTTTTAAGGTTAGATTGATTGAGCAAATAAATAAATAATAACAAATAAATAAATAAATAAATAATGACAGATATGTCTTTATGGTAACATTTTGTTAAAATTTTATTATGTTATTAAAGTTACGTGTCAAAACTTGCTCAGCTATATAACATGTTTTCAATAATATAGAAAACATGTTATATATATATATATATATATAATTGATCACTTTAATTGAATGCGTTGAATAGTGAAAGGAAAAAAACTGTAAGCCAACGACATCGTAACTTTTACTTTGATTACTATGTTCTCATGTAATTGACTGTGTTATGTCTTTTTGAGAATTAATTTTAAGTTTAAATACAAAAAGCCTTCCTAATGGCTTGCTAGATCGTCTCAGTGGCGCTCCCGTTTTGATGTGGTGATAGATTTAACAAAAAAAAAATATTTTCGCAAAGTCCTACGAAGGCTCTATAAATAAAGATTTTACTTTGAAAATTAAAATTTATTTCTTATTATTATATAAGTATGTTGGTGTAGTGTCATGTTGGTTTCGTATTTTTATCAATAAATTGGATACTGCAGTACACTATGGTCGTTGTTATTGCTCCAGTTTTTTTCTGAAAACCCCTTTTCCAAGCTTTTATTTAATTTGAATTGTTCGTGTCTCTCTGTCTGTCTTTCCAGTTCTTGTGAACCATTTTTCAAGCATTTGCTTTGCTAAATTTCAGCTGAATGCGAGTGCATACTCGATTTTTTCCAAATATAATTATTTTGTTAGAACTCGGTACTCTCAGCCTACCCCGCAAAGTATCTGGCATGATGATGGATAAATATAATTATCATGTGAAGTCCTAAATGCAGATCGCACGAGGCGATCTGCGAGAGAACCAAAGTCATCCATTTAGCCCTTAAAATTGCCAGATTAAGTGGCAGTTGGCGGGACACATTGCTTGTGCAACTGACGGCCGTTGGGACAGAACGGTTCTCGAGTGGCGACCTCGTACCGGAAGACGATAAAAGCGCAGGCCATGGGCAGGTCCTCACGAGGTGGACCGATGACCTGGTGAAGGTGGCGAGTATAAGCCGGATGCGTGCAGCACAAAACCGGTCGTCGTGGCGATCTTGTTAGGAAAATCATAGCGATATGGACTATGGCTTAAGCCCTCCCAGTTTGCGAGGAGACTCGTGCCCAATGGTGGAACATTTTCTTTACAGAGCTTGTTGGTCAAGTGGCAAAGAGAATCGCTTTGTGATCACGAGGACCTGAGTTTAATCCTAGGCCGGAGTCTGAAATTGTGTCCGGTATATGGCAATAGGCTTAGAATGGAGAATAGGCGTGACGGTGTGTCAAATTAAATAATCTGTTGGCCAAGTCTCCTCCAGAACCTTCCAAGTTGTTCTGTTATAAATATAATTTTCTTAATTACAAACACACCATGCCGTCTACATTCCCTAAGCGCTGGTGGCAGAGCTGTATGACATACATCCATTTTTCACCGACAATATTAGGTTCCATGTAACAGGGGGCGAGCTTTCTGTCACTATACCGGGCACAATGCCAGACTGAGATATACTAGAAATTTTTCTTTTTGAAAAATTACAGTTTTATCCACCCCAGGATTCGAACGCTGAACCTCGTGATCGCTACGCGCATTATTCGCTACTAGATCAATGAGGTTATTTAATTAATAAAAAACAATAATGTACTAATTGAGCAGTTAGAATATCATTTAATTATAAAACAAGGCCAAATGCAAATCGGGAATCGGGTGCGGGGTTCCTTACTTAAGGATTTTGTAGTTCGCCCCAGACTCTTCTCCACGAAAAAGGACTGTGACCTATCTATCTATCTATAACCTCACGCTAGATCCCTTGCGGGGTAGGCAGAGAGTACAGAGTTCCAACAGGTTCTTTCCTTACATACCTCTCTGGCTTCCTCGACTCTCATAGTTCGTCTCATACACGCTCGCCGGTTACGGAGACTCTTGACTTTTCCATCAGATAAGACTCGGTTTATTTGGTCGTGGTAAGATAGTCTAGGTCTTCCCCGGTACCTGCATCCTTCCACTTTCACATTGTATATCTGTTTTGTCATTCTTTCCTCTGGCATTCTTTCTATATGCCCGAACCAACGGAGCATGCCCTTTCTCATCTTTACACCGATACTATCTTTCATACCTACTCGCTGTCTTACTATGCTGTTGCTAATGCGGTCGGTCAGCTTCACTCCGCACATCTTCCGCAGAGCTCGCATTTCTACCGCATTTATCCTACTTTCATTCTCCTTCTTACATACCCAGCTCTCGCTACCATATAACAGCGTTGGGACAAGAACTCCATTATGTATGGCCAGCTGCGCCTTATGGCTTAAGTGCCGGCTCCCGAGTAGCTTTCCCATCGCACCATTCACTCTGTTCCCTGCACTCACTCTTCTCTCTATGTCAGTGGTGTATTTCCCATCCTTACTGAAGGCGCTTCCAAGATATACAAACTCATTCACTTGCTCCAGCACATCGTTACCAACCACAATCCTTACATTCGTTCTGGACTGTGACAATTGTTATTATTTGGAATGGAGTATCTGGAATTTAGCGTACAGGTATCAAACCAGCGACAAGTCGATCAAGTGAACAGAGTAGCCTATGTTCTAACCACTAGAGCAAACCGACTTCAAAACTGGGTTTTATGTTAACCTCTTTCTATCATTATATCATCAAGCCAATTCCATTGGCAGAGAGTAAAGAATTTCAACAGGATCTTTGCTTACAGACGCCCATATCATTATCGACGATATTTTTGTGTACACAGTGTACAGGTGTACCTCTGCCACGTTTGAGCGATAGCTGTAACGCTGTTTCAAAATATTTCGTTTTTCGTTCAGTGTTACGGAACTCTCGTGGACGCTTATAACTCTGTGCAACCGCGGTGTTTTTTGCAATCATGAAAGTTAAGCAGCGTTCGCCTCGGTCAGTATGACATAGATGACAATTTGCTGAATTTTTCATATTCGAGCATCTCGGTGCCTCGGAAGGTTCATTAAGTCTTTGTTCCTGGCTATCACCTAATGTGGTAGTCGTTAAGCAAATTGGGAACCCTATATGCCACTTGATAAGTTCCAAAAGCGGGTGGTCACAACCTGCTTCTACAGCACCGCAATGGATCCGCGTGGTGGAGTATGACTTAATCTCTCTCACCTCGATTTGTTAGAGAAAGCCAATGCTGAAAAGTAAGTATTTTATATCTTTTAAAAGAAGCATGGCCTCACCCCGATGGAATTAGAATAGGCCAATTTATTATAAAGGAAAGTTAAAATTTGTGATAAGAATTTTGAACAAACAGGAAAATGATCCAGTAAGGGCATCCGGCCGCAGGGATAGATATATCACGACACGTGCGCGCGCTTACAGTACCTGCAGTGTTACGCCAATATTCAGCGGCCACTGAAACTGAAAGCCAAGAGTTGATACTCCAGAAACTTATTTCGCGAACGCGCATTATAAGAATCCGCTCATTGTAGCCACCGCCAACTACGAACCTAACTCCCCTCCTATCAGCCGCTACTGCCGTCCGCGACATGTTCTCACTAACTCTCCCAATGCCTTTACATCCCTCCTTTCGGATACAGATACCGCACACAGGATCAGACACCGATCTCGCCGGCGAGCTCGAGAATGCCTTGCCCGGCGGTGCAGAGCACCACGGCGAGACACCTAGTATGTGCCCTCCCCCATAGCGGATGCCCAAGCTGAGGCTGCTCCTTCTCGAAGCGACCTTAAACTAGTTGCCCTTCTACCCTTTAGTTGTTGCACGCTCGCCCTTTTGTCCGGTAAAGCTGTAAAGGCCCTGCAGCCAACACCAGGCCAACAGCAACAGCGACCAGCACTTGACATCTTTCTTTTGTCTTTTCATTGTCTGACTCTTTCTCCGTTCGCGGTCTGAAACCTACGAGCTTTCTCTTGCTCATAGTATAAGATAAACTTGTATGAATTATTAGCGACTCGCCCCGGCTTTACACGGGTGAATTTTACACATGAACCTTCCTCTTGAATCACTCCGTCTATTGGTGAAAACCGTATAAAAATCCGTTCGGTAGTTATTGAGTTTATTGCGTTCATACAGACAGACGCGACGGGGCAACTTTGTTACATAATAGGCAGTGATTGTTTTACTAACTGTGCCCGCAATTTCGTTCGCGTTATTCTCAGGCGTGTAATTCACACCCTTATGTTTTTTTTTGGTACAAAAAGTGTTTCCTTCCTCTAGATAAAATCTATTTCCTTGCCGAATTCGATGTTCAGAGAGACAGGGCTAATTTCGAATTTATAATATTAATATTTTTATGCGAATATTACATACGAAATATTCTTTTTTCGGATTTTATAGCGATTAGTTTTTGATTTTTATGATCCGAAATATAGTTTTATTTCTTCTGTACTTATAACGAAATATTGCATTTTCATCTATAGATGAAAATGCAATATTTCGTTATAAGTACAGTAGATATATCTAAGCTGTTTTAATTCTCAGGAAGTTAGTGTAAAGTTGATTGCAAAATTTCTACCGAACCGACAAACTAACAGAAGGTAAGTTGATAAAATCATGGTGTGTAATAATAAAATGACGCGTTATGGTACTGCTGTTTTCTTATGCTTATGTTTTTTAATGCTATTGTTTGTGTACCTGGGCTTTCCTGTCGATGTACTAGAGGGGATTCGGGTCTATACTGGAACTTTGATACGACTAACGAACCAAGAATAAGTGATTCAAGCGGAATATACCTGCGACATTAACAACCATATACGCATACTATGAGTGACTCAGCGACTTAGAAGCAGTAATTGGGTACTAGCGAGAGTAGTATTAGTGTGTTTCGTGATCTCAATTGTGTTTGACGTACTGTTTTGTACGTACAGCGCCTAATAAAGTACCTCAACATGTAACAGTAGAATTATAAAATGAAGCTTCTCAGTCCAGAATCTCGTTGTATGCTCTCTTTGCAGATGCTTGCCGTGATACTCCTGGCGATGCTTGTTGGCAACTCGCTTGCCTATGATGACGGAGACAGGTGTGATGCAAGCGTTATACGATATTAACCCGGTCAATATCTTTCCGAAGTATATTACGAATGCCTGTGAAATCATGCAGATTTTAGTATAACTCCGAAGTACTACATTATTTTTCTACACCCCACAACAAATGTGGAAAAAAATATCGTAAAATATTAAATTTATTGTTTCTTGCCCTTATTTATTTATATTTATTTATTGAAGTGCTGGAAGAAATTTTATAATTTACCGACCACAACTATTTCGCCACCATCTACAACCAGCCCGTTACCAACTAAAACCATCCTGCCACAACTGTATGCCATCTGTTACAACAAGCTGTTCGGTTGTTTGCCACATCCCAGCCATTGCGATCGGTGTTACCAATGCAATCTCGGCAGAGCGGTTCTTAAACTCTGCCCAGTCGAATTTGCGTTTGAACTGGCTAGTGAGGTAAGGCTCGTCAACATAATATTGATGTTCAGTTCAACAGACAGCACAACTGCACTCGCACAGTGTTCGCGTTATTGCGTCGTCAGGCGTATGGAGCGCGGCGTACCGACCTCGGACGTTCCTTTACTTGTTTGGTCAGTTCAGGTGACCGTCGTCATCTATTTGATAATCTAGTGACATTCGTTTGTTAGTCATTCGCTCGTCAATGCACAGGTGTGAGTCGCGTTACGAATTGCCCCGTCAATAAGAAGGGTAAATACTTCTTGATCAGCTTGCATCTAAAACCGATTAATAGAAATATTGTGAAAAGCGGTCGGTACTACCAATGCAATCTCTGCAGAGTGGTTCTAAAACTCTGCCAAGTCGGAGTTGCGTTTGACCCGGCTAGTGAGGTAAGACTTATCATCATATTATTGAAGTTCAGTTCAACAACCGGCCCGAGTCGTGAGCACAAACTGTACTCGCACAGTATCGCATTGTTGCGGCGTCATGCGCACAGACCGGCGCGGCGACTCTGGACGTTCCTTCAGTTGATTGATCAGTTCAAGTGACTGTCGTCGTCTATTTGATAATCTAGTGACATTAGTTTGTTAGTCATTCGCTCGTCAATGTACAGGTGTGACTGGTATTCCTGTCTCGCCCCGACAATAAAAAGGATAAATAAATACCACTTGATCAGTTTGTATGTAAAACCGATTCATAGAAATATCATAAAAACAACTGCTGGAGGAAAACCAGATAAATCTCCATCAAGTAACATGTCCTGGCTAGTCTTGTTCTCTAGCGCGAGGCCCTTTTTATGATATTTTAAATCACATAACCAAAGCACATAATATAGACGAACATCTTTGAGGCTATTAAATTCAGAGTAGGCTGACCGTTATTCAAACAAGCCTTATTTAACAGTAACAGGGTTTTTTTATAACACTACATGATCTACGCTAGATCACATTGCCGGAATCCTTTATTAATATTGTTAACACTGATACTGAGAATTTTTTGATAGAAAAGCCCCAATAAGTTATTCCGACCTAGAATTCAGATTCAGAACTTACTGTTCCCCAACCGCACCACGTGTCACCAGAACAACGAGTTAAATGTATTTATTTTTAATCATTACTACATGATGTTACATACCTGTTAATAATTTGGAACGTAGGAAAAACAAGTTTTAATTAAAGTTAATTAAACGTTTTAGCAAGCTGGGTTTCGAAAAGGCTACAGCACCGTGGACCACATCCATACTGTTCGGCAGATTGTACAGAAGACCGAAGAGTACAATCAGCCGCTGTGTATGGCTTTCGTGGACTACGAGAAAGCCTTCAACTCCATCGAAACCTGGGCGGTTCTGGATGCTCTGCAGCGATGTGGCATCGATTGGCGCTATATCGAGGTGCTGAGATGTCTATATAATACCGCCACAATGACCGTCCAGCTCCAAGACCAAAAGACCAACCCGATCGAGCTGCGTCGAGGTGTAAGACAGGGGGATGTAATATCCCCCAAGCTCTTCACCAATGCACTCGAAGACGTCTTCAAGACGCTGGACTGGACTGGGCGGGGCATTAACATCAACGGCGAATACATCTCACATCTTCGGTTTGCCGATGATATCGTCATCGTGGCAGAGTCACTGGAACAGTTACGCGAAATGCTGCATAGCCTAAATGGAGCCTCTCGAGGTGTCGGTCTCGGCATGAACTTGGATAAAACCAAGATCATGTTTAATGACCATGTCACGCCGAGACCGATCTACGTCGATGGTTCGATGCTCGAAGTTGTTCGGGAGTATGTCTACCTTGGACAAGTTGTCCAATTTGGTAGAAACAACTTCGAGAAAGAAATCAACCGCAGGATCCAATTGGGTTGGGCAGCATTTGGCAAGCTACGTCACGTTTTCTCTTCGCCTATTCCGCAATGCCTGAAGACTAAAGTGTACAACCAATGCGTCCTACCTGTTATGACCTACGGGGCCGAGACGTGGACACTCACAGTGGGACTGGTCCACAAATTTAAAGTCGCACAGCGGGCTATGGAGCGAGCTATGCTCGGCGTCTCTTTGAAGCATAAAATTCGTAACGAGGTAATCCGACAAAGAACCAAAGTTACCGACATAGCTCGCAAACTCAGTAAGCTAAAGCAATGGGCTGGTCACATCTGCAGAAGGACCGACGACCGATGGAGCAAACGTGTCCTAGAGTGGAGACCGCGACTTGGTAAGCGTAAGGTAGGACGGCCCCCAGCTAGATGGACCGACGACCTCAAAAAGGTCGCTGGGACAGACTGGATGCGGAAGGCGGAGGACCGTGTGCAATGGCGCGTATTAGGAGAGGCCTATGTCCAGCAGTGGACTGCGATAGGCTGATTGATTGATTGATTGAAACGTTTTAGTTTAAGATTCCGTTTTATTTTTGAAATAGAGCAAGTTCGAGTCAGGATCACTCGAATTGGGTTCCGTCCTGAGAGTTAAAATAATTTGGAAGGAAGTTATTAAAACGGATGATCCGCAGTGCTCGCTTCTCGTCGCTTCAGTGGATAGGTGGTCCGGGATTACTTTCAGTTCAGTTGCGCAGCAGTAGACAAGATGGCCATGGAACTGGGCAATGCTATAATGTAAACCACAGCAATGAGCAGGAATGTAGAGATTGATATGGGAAATAATAAAGTTTACAAAGTCACGCTGTTCATAAAATGGAATTTTTTGAGTTCCTTGTACATTGCCGAGCAATAGGCCTGAACTATTACAAAATTTAAGAACAAAATACGTGGTACTCCAAATATGCGGTGCATAGAGCGAGTGGCGATCACAAGACCCTGAGTTTGAATCTTACATTGTACAAAATGTGCTTTTCTATCAAAAAAACCTTAGTCGCCGATCGGAGTCTGAAAATGTGATTGACATAATGACAGTTGGCTCGCCCAATTGGAACCTTATCGACGTATCCCACATACGTCGCACGTCGTACAAGTACACATATCGTCTATAATACTATCGATAATATGTGAGCGTACACAGTACACCTCTGCCACCTCCACTTGACGAATATAGACGTGACAGCGTTTCTAAATCATGCCAATATTTCTAAATCGTGACATTGTTTCAAAATTTTTGTTTTTTTTCTGCGGAGCTATGGAACCCTAAAATTTGTGATGAGAATTTAGAACACACAGGAAAATGATCTAATTTTGGTCATGAGGATACGCACATACACGCACCTACAGTGTTCTATCTTCAGCCTAAAGACGTCCACTGCAGGACAAAGACCTCCAAAAACCGCCACAACTGTGTAGTTGCGCCAATATTCGGCGGCCACTGAAACTGAAAGCCAACCAAGCCAGGGAGGTGTCTTCCCTGTGTATTTAGTTGCTAAAGTATAAAGGTAAGGTATTTACCGAGCAAAGATTCACCTTGTAGACAGTTTATATTATAAATAAATAGGGACAAAATAGTTTAAATATCATCCTTTCTACTTGAGTACTTGCGCGACGCCCTTGCAAGAACGAGACCGCTGCCTGTGGAGAAGAAGCACTAGAAACTCCAGGAATACTCTGCCTTTGTTGTATTCCTCCTTTCAAGTGTCTAGCTCAATGACGCTTTCCGTGGTCGCACTAGCACACTACCAATACAGGTGGGCCACTTAGGGCAAACCAGCAATTGCAAAACAGTCTGTGAGGTGACACCACAACCGGAGGCTATTAAATTTGGATCTGCCCGTCTGAACCCTCGTGTGTATAGATTTTACCTGCATCTACCTACGTGCGACGCCGATTTAAGGATTTCCACAAAGGCAAATGGACTTGGTACCCTAGAGGTAGTTGGTTGTGACATGAGGCAATGTTGTAATACTCTCTTTGCAGATGCTTACAGCAATAGCTACCTTGCGATGCTAGCGGGCACCTCGCTTGGCTATAGTAGTGGAGACAAGTGTAATGCAGAAGTCAGATTCCTTTACCCTAGTCAATATTGGGCCGATTTATATTACGAATGCATTGATGGCCGCCTAGAATTAAGAAACTGCGAAAGGCTGTATAAATCCGAGGTAATATATCTTATGTACACTTGTATGTTCGCTTGGAAATCAAAGAGTAAACCAGCGTATACGTAATGTTCCACTTTCATAAATACTGCTCTCTTTTTGTGCCAATAATTGTTTTACCTACCCCATTGTGTCCCACAGTTAGGCAAAGGTTTCCCACTCCTCCTTCATACGCTTCTATCCTTAGCCAATGATGGCCAGTCAGGCCGATATCGAGGTCATTTTCACCGTTTTTAAGGCCTATCACAATGACGATGACTATATTCTGGGACCCATCCGGTGCTTAATTTAGCGCACCCGTCACGGTTCATTGGGGTTAAGTAACCAGCCCAATCCCACTCATATATATTTTCCAATCATAAAATAAATAGTAATTATGAACATATTATATATTTACACTCCTACAGCTAGGTAAAGACCTCGCCTGCTAAATCGGATCATATTTACTGTTATATTCAAGTTGGCCTTTGAAAAATTCCCAATTTTATTAAGCAATGATCTTACGGAGCCGGAAAAAGTAATACACACGCCCTGTTCTATTTTTTATTAGGCAGCACTAAATACAAAAACATTGTCATTCATTGTGTGGCCCACAGAAGAAGCAATATATACTTTTTAAAGTGAAACTTTTATTAGATAGTTACAAAATTTTTGGTCTGTGTGTTGCATGTCGCGTAACACGCGACATGCCCGACCGTCACGCGACATGCAACGCGCTCGCCAGAGCAGCCAAGGCCAATATGTTTCACTTTTACCGTGGTTTAACCACACAAGGATTTTTTTATTCCTTGGCCTGACTGTAGATATACACTTGCTCTCTCTCTCTCTCTCTCTCTCTCTATCTCTCTCTTTCTCTCTCTCTTTCTCTCTCTCTCTCTCTCTCCTGCACCGAAACCTGAAGTAGTAATTAGCATCTACCGCAGTCCTGTAAGAGGAAACCCAATCAACATACCCATTTACTTAGCGTAAACTTCTGCGCAATCGATGTATAGGTTTCTTTGGAAGATGAGTGCATACTGACGACAAGCATTCCGTCACGCGATTGGTCCGTTCAGACAATCATTTATAGTACCCCAAACTTTATTAATGTTTCCCCATCGTGACCCATTGCATATAGTAGGGAAAATAAAAAAAAAACCATTTCAATGTCCATGTCTATATCGTAGTGGGCCAGAACAATACGCGGGGCGCAGGACGTATTAAACTAAAGCTACGCAGGTGACGCTCACTGCTCACTAGTGCAATAGCGGAGCGAGCGTTCGCGTTAACACAAAAGCAACACGTCTCTTGATCATGAACAAGTATGATTGAATGTAAATAATGAGACAATGCTGGGACCCAGTATCTTATTTTCACGACCCGGCACAGGTCACGACCTAAAAAATCAAAAACACACACCAAAAAAAAAAACACCCTCTCGCCTATATTCCCCAGAGGGGGTGGCAGAGGTGTACTGAATACACCCACGTTTCGCCGACGATGTTAGGTCCCATGTAATAGGGGGCGAGCCTATTGCCATATACCGGGCACAATTCCAGACTCCGGACTCATACTGGGAATTTTTCGTTAGAAAAACTACATTTGTCCGACCACCACCTAAACCAAATCAAAAACGCTGGTTTATAGGATGCTCTAGAGTCATTTGCGATTGCGTCACGCGATTGGTCCGTTCATACAATCATTTGTCGGATGGTCAAGGATCATTAGCGTATCCGTCATTCGCTCGTACAAATAGCAAGCCGCGCTCACTACTCGTGCCGGCTACCGCAGATTGATAATCAGATTTTTTAATGGTTAGATTGATTTATTAACATTTATATAGGTTTAAGTTAAGGTGTGATATAGTTATTTTAATGTGAAATACAACAAGCCCTCTGAGTTTTCTCCGGATCTTCTCAGTGGCGCTCGCGTTCCGATCCGGTGGTAGATTTAACAAGAAAAACAAGGAATTCATTAATTTGCAACTGCCCAAGGCGTCTGTACAAAATTAACGATTTGACTTTTGCCTTCTCTTTATAAGTATATATATAATTTATCATTAAGCTTTTATATTTTCTCAATAAATTGTAACTTTTATAACATTAATGGTTGTTTTTTTGCACTAGCATGTCCCAACCTTGGTCATAGGAGTGTATGTTCTAAATTATCACCAAGGCCTTTCGACTCGGTCCGTCCAAGATGGGTGACGAAACGTCTCCATGCTTCAAAAAGAAATTAGCGAACACATGTCTGCAACTTATTTTTAAATAGGGTGAAAGAAAGCGACTTACGATTGCTCCTCAAAAAACATACCAACTGTTATTAAAAGGGAATTTACAATCAGCGCCGCGTATTAAATTCAACATTTAAACAGTCAAAAGAAAGAATCGGTTTGTTATCGGTTTAGTTGTGGAGAGAAATTTATCATTCATTGAACATAAAAAAACTGTAGGCCCAAAATATCAAGGTCAACTTAGGGCCTTCGTTTTAATACTCTTAAAATCATATATGGATCAACATACTTAAGCTGTATGTGTTACGGTGCCGAACGGGCCACGATAGGGGTGGCACGGCGTAAATTGCTTCAGAGTCAACGTTGACACTGATATTTTTGTGTAAGGCATACAGAACGGTCAGTACAGAAGCCCTACCGGTACTTGCGGGCGTACTTCCAGTCGATCTTGAGGTTCACTCGAGACAACTTGAACACCGAATGTCTATTGCCTCGAGACCGTTGTAAAATCGCTAGATTATTTAAACCGCAATCTATCGCCTATGAAGATCTCCTGACCGAATGGCAGGAAAGATGGAATACAACAACAAAGGGCCTTTACCTGTTCTTTCCGTCCGTACGTGAGCGTTTGGCGAGAACATGGCTGAAGGTTGACCACTGTTCGGGTCAATTTCTCAACCAACATGGCAACTTTAAGAGTAAATTATTTTCTTTTAAACTGGTACCTTTACCGCTATATCGGCACCGCCGTCCACGGCATGTTCTTACCGACCCTCCCAAAGCCCTTACATCCCTTCTTGCGGATACAAATACCGCACACAGGATCAGACACCGACCTCGCCGGCGAGGTCGAAGAATCCTTCGAGTTTCTCGAAGGTGTGTGAAGTTCGCTAACCCGCACTGGGCCAGCGTGGTGGGCTATGGCCTAAGCCCTCTCAGTTGGAGAGGAGGCCCGTGCCCAACAGTGGGACAGTTTCTTAACAGGGCTAATATTATTATTATATATCTCATCATCATCTTAGGTCCGCGTGGTTCCCGGCTTAGAAGTCCGCGTGGTTCCCGGCTTAGAATAGGACCAACCCATCTCATCCCATCGGGTGTCGTACAAGGCGACTAAGGGAAAACTAGGGAATGGGCAGCAGCGTTCCTTTAGCACTTCGACGACCAATAACTGCGCTCGCCAACCCGCCTGCCAAGCGTGGCGAGTATGGCAAACACCCCCAATTATGGAAGAATGTAAGAAAACCAGGCCCCTAGTCCCCGGCGGTCCTGTTCGTCCTGGCCACGGTAGCAGCCATGGTAACGACAGGACAAGGGGTGCTAAGAATCTCCGGCAGAGATTCGGCTACCACCAACACCGAAAATTGGCCCTGGTGACATACAACGCGCGCACGTTAAGGACAGATGAGAAGCTTGTTGAGCTGGAGGAAGAGATAAACAAGTTGCGGTGGAATATTGTTGGTTTATCGGAGGTGCGAAGAAAGGGCGAGGACACGATAACCTTAAAATCCGGCAACTTGTTTTACTTCCGGGAGGGCGAACAGCAGTCCCAAGGTGGTGTCGGATTTATCGTCCACAAGTCACTCATAGACAACGTTGTGTCCATCACTAGTGTGTCGAGCAGGGTAGCGTACCTGATACTCAGAATATCCAAAAGATATTCGCTGAAGGTCATACAGGTCTACGCACCGACCTCGGCATACTCAGATGATGACGTCGAAGTAATGTATGAGGACATTAGTAGAGCCATACATACTTCCAAAGCACACTTTACAGTGGTTATGGGTGACTTCAATGCGCGGCTGGGCAAACGGGGCGATGATGAGTTGAGAGTGGGGCAATTTGGATATGGGCAACGCAACCCCAGGGGTCAGAGGCTGGCCGAATATCTGGAGAAGGAGGGACTCTTTATGATGAACTCTTTCTTCCGGAAGCCGCCTCATAGGAAATGGACCTGGATGAGCCCTGATGGTTCCACAAAAAATGAGATAGACTTCATCATGAGCACCAAGCGACAAATATTTAATGATGTCTCCGTGATTCACAGGGTAAAAACCGGCAGTGATCACCGAATGGTCAGAGGCACATTAAATATTAATGTCAAAATGGAAAGATCGCGTCTGATGAAGTCTACGCCCCGACCTTCTAATGCACATATCCAAAACCCTGAGAACTTTCAACTCGAATTGTCAAACCGCTTCGAATTGCTAGACAGCAGCGCATCAGTGGACGAAATCAACAATAGGTTGGTAGAGACTGTCCATACGGTCGGGTCCAAGCATTTTAAGCCCCACCGTAAAAATAGGCCTCAAAAGCTATCTGACTACACCCGAAACCTTATGGCTGAGCGACGTACCATGACACTCCAAACCTCCGATGATGCTAAGTCCTATAGGCAGCTCAATGGACAGATATTGAAGTCCTTGCGACACGATTTACGGTCCTTCAATACAAGACGTATTGAGGAGACCATAGAGCAGAACAAGGGCTCCAAAGTGTTTGCAAGAGACGCGTCTATTGGGCAAAGCCAGTAGACGAAGCTGAAGACGGAGGACGGAAACGTAACGTCGAATAGGTCAGAGGTGCTCAGGGAGATAGAGAGGTTCTATGGGCAGTTGTATACCTCAGTAGCTGAACCTGTTGTTGACTTGGTAAAAGACCCAAGAGCCAAGCTAACCCGACACTACACTGAAAATATCCCGGACATCAGCCTGTACGAGATTGGGATGGCTCTCAAACACCTTAAAAACAACAAAGCGCCGGGTGAAGACGGAATTACCGCAGAGCTTCTGAAAGCGGGCGGATCGCCGGTACTTAAAGTCCTTCAGAGGCTGTTTAATTCCGTCTTGCTCGAAGGAAAAACGCCGGAAGCGTGGAACAGGGGTGTGGTGGTACTCTTTTTCAAGAAAGGTGATAACACTTTACTGAAGAATTATAGGCCCATCACACTGCTGAGCCATGTTTATAAGTTGTTTTCGAGAGTCATCACGAATCGTCTCGAACGCAGGCTTGATGACTTCCAGCCTCCCGAACAAGCCGGTTTCCGGAAAGGCTTTAGTACCATAGACCACATACATACGCTGCGGCAGATTATACAGAAGACCGAGGAGTATAATCGGCCACTATGCTTGGCGTTTGTGGACTATGAGAAAGCCTTCGATTCGATCGAGACTTGGGCGGTTCTTAGATCTCTCCAGCGATGCCGCATTGACTATCGGTACATTGAAGTGTTGAAGTGCTTGTATAATAACGCCACCATGTCAGTCCGAGTACAGGGGCAGCGCACGAAGGCGATCCCCATAAAAAGAGGAGTAAGGCAGGGAGACGTCATTTCTCCGAAACTGTTTACGGCCACCTTAGAGGACGCCTTCAAGCTCTTGGAATGGCAAGGACTTGGCATCAACATCAATGGCGAATACATCACTCACCTTCGATTTGCCGACGACATTGTGGTCATGGCGGAGTCGCTGGAAGATCTAGGACGAATGCTCGGTGACCTCAATAGAGTATCCCAACAAGTGGGTCTTAAAATGAATATGGACAAAACAAAAATAATGTTTAATGTCCATGTCGTACCCACCGCACTCACCGTTGGGAACTCTACTCTTGAAGTTGTCGACGAATACATTTACCTGGGACAGGCAGTCCGGTTAGGTAGGTCTAACTTTGAGAGAGAGGTCAATCGACGAATCCAACTCGGCTGGGCAGCGTTCGGGAAACTGCGCAACATCTTCTCATCCAAAATACCTCAGTGCCTAAAGACTAAAGTTTTTAGTCAATGTGTGTTAACAGTGATGACATATGGATCAGAGACGTGGTCTCTTACAATAGGTCTCATAAAAAAGCTCAAAGTTGCTCAGCGAGCTATGGAAAGAGCTATGCTCGGCGTTTCTCTACGTGATCGAATCAGGAATGAGGAGATTCGTAGAAGAACCAAGGTCACCGACATAGCCGTTAAGATTAGCAAGCTGAAGTGGCAATGGGCGGGCCACATAGCGCGTAGATCGGACGGGCGTTGGGGCAGAAAGATTCTAGAGTGGAGACCACGTATTGGCAAGCGCAGCGTGGGACGACCGCCTGCCAGATGGACCGACGATCTTGTGAAAATGGCAGGAAGTCGTTGGATGCAGGTGGCATCGGACCGGTTACGCTGGAAAGCGATTGGGGAGGCCTATGTTCAGCAGTGGACAAGTATAGGCTGAGATGATGATGATGATGATGATCATCTTAGCCTCTGCAATGAATCTAGCACTGATTTTATGAAAAAAAAACACACGTTAAATGAAAATTATCAAAAACTTTATTAAAAAAATAGAAATACAAATGTAATTGCTCATATAAAATTAAGAGATTCAATTCTATAATTTATTTATAATTCGCCAACCTCAAGGACGATGAAGACATTGAAAGGGAACGAAGGGCGCTGTCGGTTAGAGCTAATATGATAGCTCACAGGTTCGCACGGTGTTCTATGGAAGTTAAAATAACGTTATTCCGTGCGTACTGCACTTCATTTTACACGTGCAGCCTGTGGGCGACTTATACTTAAAAGTCATACAGCGCTCTTTGAGTCAAATTCAACAATGCGTTCCGGGTTCTGATGGGGCTGCCCCGTTTCTGCAGTGCATCGGGGATGTTTGCTGATGCCCGTGTCGATTGTTTCTTTGCAACGATGCGTAAGAAATGCGCTTCCTTGGTGCGCCGTGTGCGGGCCAACAGCATCCTAAGCTGTATAGCTAGCAGACTAGACTGCTTGTATGTGAACCGCAGCTGCTGGCTTTCAACTTCTAGGATGAGGGGTGGTTCACATACCATACATGTACATAGATAATAAGAATACTAACATACTTTATAAGTGAAATAATACTAACAAATATGAGTCCATGAACTTGAAATATAAATAAATTATTATTATTATAACCTAGTTGGGTGACAAGAATATTTTGGCACGTGGATGACATTGACGGGGCGTTAGTGGGAAATTAAGGTTATCCTTTAGTCATCATACCAGCCTATATTCGTCCACTGCTGAACATAGGCCACCCCAATCGCTCTTTAGCGCAGCCGGTCCGATGCCAATTGCATCCAACGACTTCCAGCAATCCTCACAAGATCGTTGGTCCATCTGATAGGTGGCCGTCCCACGCTGCACTTACTAATACGTGGTCTTCACTCTAGACTCTTTCTGTTGCAACGCTCGTCCGATCTTCGCGCTACGTGGCCCGCTCATTGCCACTTCAGCTTACTAATCCTTTGGCCTATGTCGGTGACCTTGGCTCTTCTACCACTTCTGATTCGATCACGTAGAGAAACGCCGAGCATATAGCTCTTGCCATAGCTCGCTGAGCATTTCTGAGTTTTTTTATGAAACCTATTGTAAGAGAGTACTTTAGTAAAATTTTCTGGGAGAGTACTTTAGCAAAGTATCTAATTTATAAAAAAAAACTTGGATAAATTTCATAGCAAACAGCAAGTCTGCGACTTCCATTAAGTGACATTCCACTTAATGACAGGGTTAATTCCGATTTTAGTCACGGGCTTAAAATATCCTTGTGGAATTGTATATTATATAGTAGACCAAATAGACCGTGTCTTATCTGAAGGGCAAGTGAAGAAACTCCGTAACCGGTGAGCGTGTATGAGACGAACTATGAGAGTGGAGCAAGCCAGAGAGGTCATAAGGAAAGACTTTGGGAAGTGACGGCGTTTATTTTTATTTGCATTGTATGGGCTGATGGTATACATTTAAGTAGGTAAATATATTTTTTTTTATTTTAAGTGAAACAAATATTATTTTAACTATCTATGTCATCACGCCACCACCCTTGTGGAGTAGACAGAGAGTATAGAGTTCCAACAACTTCTTTCCTAACAGACCTCTCTTTTATAGTTCGTCTCATACACGCTTACCGGTTACGAAGACTCTTGCCTTGCCCTTCAGATAAATAGAACGTCTATTTAGTCACGGTAAGATAGTCTAGGTCCTCCCCGTTATCTACATCCTTCCACTTTCGCATTATATATCTGTATGTATTCTTATATATATCTCTATGTAAAACAAAATTTTTTATTCATAAAGTTGGTTCTTATTGAAACAAAAAAATCTTTAACATTACAGTCAGTAAGTAAAGTGAAAATATAAAGGATAAGAACTCGATTATTGGTCACTGATACGAGAGACCATTCGAATCATTACAATAAGACACTCATGAAAGCGTAATGTCTCGTGAGCTTGTTACCAGACATATGAGAAAGTTATCACAGAATGCTTCAGGACTGCGGGGACTACGCAAAATATGTGATGCAGGATATAGCTAAAGTTGGTATGAACACACGCTCGCTCTCATATCCGATAAAGCTGTAAAGGCCTCTCGGCCAGCAGCGTAGATCATTCACACACACACACACACACACGCACGCACACGCACTCGCCCGCGCACGCGTGCACGCACTCACCCGCGCACGCGTGCACGTACGCACGAACGCACGCTCGCACACGCGCGCACACACACACACGCGCACACACACACGCGACATAGATACAATACTTCAATATATCAGCTTCAAATGACAATTGGAATTGACATATCAGATTAAATTTGGCAGAACAGTATAATGCACCTAAATTGAAAACCAGACAGTAAAAAGTACGTATTGCGGATACACGGCTTTTGCCTTTAACGGGTTTAAAAAAACAGTAAATTTAATATAAGTCGTTATTTCCACAGGAATTTCGCTAGCGTGTACATTTCAGTAGTACATTATAACTCGCCAGGTCACGCCATCGTCGCGCTTCTTTGGCTATATAGCGAAAACTTTAAGTATCTTTTAATTAGTAACATTTACATTGATATTAAGAAGTAATTGAAGCAGGACGGGTATATTTTGTTTTGGAACGTTCACATTAATTGCGACCTTAACTACGATGTTAGGGTTGTATTTAAAAGATTTTTCTTTCACAGAACTACCCTGTGTTGTGCCGATATTTGTAGATTTTTGGCTGGTCGATAGTAAGCTTGTATCATTATTTAAAGTCCAGTAATCTGGAGTAGTTGGTTCGCTGGTGATCGTATATTGTGTCCAGTAGTCAGGGGTAGTTTGTTCACTGGTGGTCTTATCTTGTGTCCAGTAGTCATTTGAAGTTTGATCATTCGTAGAACTGTCTGTTTTTGAAAAATCTGTAGCTTCGTTGGTTGAACTACCTAAATCCCAGTAGTCTGGGGTAGTTAGTTTGCTTGGATCACTATTCGATGTCCAGTAGTCAGTTGTAGTTTGATCACTGGTAGGACTGTCAGTACTCCAGGAGTCCATAGCTTCACTGCTTGAACTATCTAACCCCCAGTAGTCAGATGTAGTTTGATCCCTGATAGAACTGTCTGTTCTCCAGAAGTCTATACCTTCGCTTGTTGAACTACCTGAGCCCCAGTAGTCTGGGGTACTTAGTTCGCTTGAACCACTATTCAATGTCCAGTAGTCTGTTGTAGTTTGATCACTGGTAGGACTGTCAGTTCTCCAGGAGGCTGTAGCTTCGCTGGTTGAACTACCTAACCCCCAGTAATCAGTTGTAGTATGATCACTGAAAGAACTGTCTGTTCTCCAGGAGTCTGTAGCTTCGCTGGTCGAACTACATAAACCCCAGTAGTCAGTTGCAGTTTGATCACTGGTAGTAATGCCTGTTGCCCAGGAGTCTGTAGTTTCGCTGGTTGAACTACCTAACCCCCAGTAATCAGTTGTAGTATGATCACTGAAAGAACTGTCTGTTCTCCAGGAGTCTGTAGCTTCGCTGGTCGAACTACCTGAGCCCCAGTAGTCAGTTGCAGTTTGATCACTGGTAGTAATGCCTGTTGCCCAGGAGTATGTAGTTTCGCTGGTTGAACTATCTAACCCCCAGTAGTCAGATGTAGTTTGATCCCTGATAGAACTGTCTGTTCTCCAGAAGTCTATACCTTCGCTTGTTGAACTACCTGAGCCCCAGTAGTCTGGGGTACTTAGTTCGCTTGAACCACTATTCAATGTCCAGTAGTCAGTTGTAGTTTGATCACTGGTAGGACTGTCAGTTCTCCAGGAGGCTGTAGCTTCGCTGGTTGAACTACCTAACCCCCAGTAATCAGTTGTAGTATGATCACTGAAAGAACTGTCTGTTCTCCAGGAGTCAGTAGCTTCGCTGGTCGAACTAGCTGAGCCCCAGTAGTCAGTTGCAGTTTGATCACTGGTAGTAATGCCTGTTGCCCAGGAGTCTGTAGCTTCGCTGGTTGAACTACCTAACCCCCAGTAATCAGTTGTAGTATGATCACTGAAAGAACTGTCTGTTCTCCAGGAGTCTGTAGCTTCGCTGGTCGAACTACCTGAGCCCCAGTAGTCAGTTGCAGTTTGATCACTGGTAGTAATGCCTGTTGCCCAGGAGTCTGTAGTTTCGCTGGTTGAACTACCTGAGCCCCAGTAGTCAGTTGTAGTTTGATCACTGGTAAAACTGTCTGTTCTCCAGGAGTCTGTAGCTTCGCTGGTTGAACTACCTGATCCCCAGTAGTCTGGGGTAGTTCGTTCGGTTGTAGTTTTCATCGTCTAAAACGCATATCTGAAAGAAAAAGAAATGATTATTTATTGGTGGTAACTGAATATAAATCCGTTAAACAGTTACTGGGATTAGCCCGTGCATACATAGGAAAGACGCGGCGGGCGGCTTAATTTCATGTAGGATAATTATTATTATAAGCCATTTATGTCCCACTGCTGGGCAAAGACCTCCCTCCACTTTTTCCACTCCTCTCTGTTTGTTGCCATGTTAGGCCAGTCTTTCAAAAAGTTGTTCAGTTCGTCCCACCATCTCCGCGTGACTCTACCGCGTTGTCTTTTAGTATTTCGTGGGGACCAGTCACTTATTATTTAGTCCCATTGGTTATTTTTCATGCGGCAGATATGTCCGGTCCAGTCCCACCTAAGCTTGGCGGCTTTTTGACATGCGTCGCCAATTTGGGTTATGGAGCGTAATGTGGTGTTTCTAACTTGGTCGGTAAGTTTAATATTAAGAATACTACGCTCCATAGAACGCTGACAAACGCGGACTTCTGATGTTTGGTCAAAGACCAAGTCTTTGCGCCGTAGATGAGGATGGGGAGAATGCACATATCCATGAGTCTACGCTTAAATTTTATTGGGAGGTCGCCTTTCAAGGGCTCTTTCATCGACCAAAAGCTCCTCCAGGCATTTTCGATATGGCGAGCAATTTCTACTTCTTGCCTTGCCTGAAAAGAAACTATTTGACCCAAGTACACATACTGATGGACATATTCAATCTCCATATCCTCCAATCTAATTTTTTGTTGGATCCTATTTGTCAAGACTTTAGTCTTAGACATATTTATCCGAAGTCCGACCTCGCCTGCCACACTCAACTCGCCAAGCATATTTTTTAGGTCTGAGGCTGATGAGGAGAAAAGGACAATGTCATCGGCAAAACGCAGACTTGTTAGTCTTTTTTCACGGACAACAATGCCCTCCTCACTCCAACCAGCTGCCACCCTTCTAAAGACATCTTCCAAGGCCGCGTTAAAAGTTTAGAAGACAGCGGATCTCCCTGTTTTACTCCTTTTTCGATTGGGAAGGACGGCCCTAAGTAGTATATTTTAATTGCAGCTGTACTATTTTAATAAATATGATTTGAATAGAGCGTCGTGATAGATACTGTCGGATGCTTTGGAATTGTCCACAAAGGCTAGATATAGTGGCAATTTAAATTCGTGGTATTTTTCTATTATTTGGTTACTAGAGTGAAGGTCGGTTGTCGATAAACTCAGCAGGATGATGGGTGTCCAGTTGGTGGGAAATTCTGTTTTCCGATTACTTTAATGAATGCTTTGTAGAGGTGTGAAATGAGGCTAATAGGTCCTTTCTTGTTGGGCAAAATAATGTGAGAATGGCTAAAATGGTCGGGAAGTTTACCTGTCTGTAGTATGAAGTTGAAAAGATGGGTAATATAGGGTAGAAGATGGTTCCCCGATTTTCAAAGTTTCAGTAGTTATCCCATCTTCTCCAGGGCTTGTACTGAATTTCATTTTATGTAATATATTGTGGATTTCTTCGGACGTTATTTGTGGTATGTCTGATGTACATGGATAAACATTACTAGTATGGTGTCGTGTAGAATTGGTTGAATACAGTCCGTTTTTATGTTTTAGACATGCTATTTGTTGCTTTCCCTGCGCGATTCCCTGTTTAGCTATCTTCAGTGACCTGTTTTTTCTATTGCGTTTTTTATTAATTTAATATTATAATTTCGGATATCTTTCCCAGTGTTCCTTTTAACTTTTCGGTCTAATAATTTAAAATTTGTAGTGTAATATGATAATTTTTGTCTCTTTGATTAACTTTTTCGTAGTATAATTTAATTTGATTTCTTTGTTTTTAATACATTTGATCTTTATAGTGGATTCCCCTATTGCATGTTTTAAATTTTCGTAATATTGGGTGACATAATCTGTATCCATATTTAACAAACTAAATTGACTATAAAGCTCGAGATTAAATTGTTCTTTAGCAATTATCAATGATGATTTATTTAATTTTTTTTAATGTATTCATAATCACTTGAAATCTGTGTATCTTCATGTTGAAACGAAAATTTGCTCGTATTGGCCAGTGATTAGAACTAAATTGTAAATGATTTAAAATGTTTATATTTGTGATGAACTGTTTAGAAGAAGAGAGACAAAAGTTCTTGCCCTTCCAAACTAAAATAAGTCTTGCTCAGTCTCTTCTCCTACCACTTCTGGACTATGGTGATGTCTGTTTTCTTGATGCCACTGAAGAGCTAGTTAATAAGCTAGAACGTTTGCAGAATCTGTGTATCCGCTTCATTTTCGGTCTCCGTAAATATGATCATGTATCAGAGTTCCGAAGAAAATTGAAGTGGCTGCCTATTCGGCAACGCCGGGACTCACATATCCTTTCTCTTCTCTTTTCCGTCCTTCATAACCCCAAAGCTCCTATTTATCTACGTGAGCGTTTTGACTTTCTTGTCCCCAAGGATAGGGCCTGTCGTACTGCTACTTCTCTCCTTCTTCGTGCTCCTCTTCATTCTTCCAGTTGCTATGATAGGTCTTTTACTGTTCGTGGAGTGCGTCTTTGGAACTCACTCCCACACGCTATACGCGCAAGCTCCTCTCTGGACATCTTCAGGAGAAGAATCAGGGAACATTTCCTATCTGATTGTTGATACACATTTGTAATATAATATACTATGTGTATTTTTATGTATGTTTATTTTATAAATTATATATATTTAGTTTTGTATAGTATGTATTTTATTTATATTTATGTTTATTTTATTGTATGTTTGATTGTGTAATTGTATAACTGCCCTCTTATTAACATTCTCATCTCTCAACACTTAAAGGTTCGCTGGAAGAGAACTCATATTTTGAGTTAAGCTCGCCTTTGTATATCACCTGTGAAATTACAACTGTAAATGTACTGTATACAATAAAGGATTAAATATTAAAATATAGAGACAGTAGTCAATTGATTTTTTAGTTGTAGAATTCGCGAATAGCCAGGTCCAACGACGGCCAGGTTTCTTATAGTAAAAACTATTGCTTATGCTTAAATTCTGCCCAAATGCAAACTGGAGGGGACGTTCACCGCGATTATTTCTTACACCAAGACCATATGGCCCTAGAATGTGGTTGTTATCATGAGCTTGTCTTATACGAATTTTTGCATTGAAATCTCCTATAACCAAAGTCCAGGTGCTTCTATTATCGTCGCAGGCTTTGTTTACAAAATCGTAAAATTCCTCCACGTCGTTGTCAAGATGTGCTGACGTGGGTGCGTAAACAATGGTAAGTGTGTGATTAGTGGTAATACGAAATGTAAGGACTACGACTCTATCGGAATAAGCTTCAATCTCTTTAATGTTATCTTTCATCTTTTGTGAACAAGAAATCCTACACCATATTTGCTTCCTGGTCCTCCACCAGTGTTGTTCTAAAATGTTTTTGCCTTCCCGTCTCACCTCCGCCAAGCCAACAACATCCCAGCTTACATTTTGTAGAGCATTTTCCAACTAAACGATGCGCTCTTCTTTTCGAAGTGTCCGTACGTTATAAGACAGAATGTTTAGTTTTTAGGTGTCCATATTCTTAGCTGTGGTCGTTTGACAGTAAGGAGATCCCGCCCCGAGATTCTTCGCACCCCTGTTTCTACGGAGTGTGAGCCTACTATCGTCAGCCTCTCCGTTTGAACCGCCGGGCACTTGGGGCCTAGTTTTAGAGTGATTAATCATGAGTGAAGGGGGTTAGGACGTAGAAACTCACCACGCTGGTCCAATGCGGGTTGCTAAGTTTAGTTTTTGGTTTTAGTTTTTTTTTTAAAAACGTAGCCCCACACTAGGATTTATTCCTGTATCGTGGGTGCGTTTACAAACATGAAAATTCACAAACAAATACCCAGACCGGAACAAATAATTGTGGATCACACAAAGATTTGTCCCGTGTGGGAATCGAACCCGCGACTATTCGACACAGTGGGCGGAGCCGCTCAAGCTCTTAACCACTGCGCTAAATCGTCCGTCAGTAAGTGCATAGTAAGCCTTCTGATCCGGCTCATGGGTGCCACAGTTGGTGTCGTATAACACTCTTCCGCTGCGACGACTAGGTCAACATCCTATGCTATAATGTTGACCATCTGACCTAGACATTTTCTTACTGTAAGCCCTAAGTCAGTTGACTACACTTGAAAATTAAGTGCATCAGTTTAGCGTCTTGACGAG
This sequence comes from Phalera bucephala, assembly GCA_905147815.2. Lineage (NCBI taxonomy): Eukaryota > Metazoa > Arthropoda > Insecta > Lepidoptera > Notodontidae > Phalera > Phalera bucephala. The sequence goes on along the minus strand of LR990636.1, from coordinate 12,409,537 downwards.
GACGAGGGTAATATCAGCCTATAATATCCCACTGCTGGACGAAGGCCTTCTCTCGCAAATTGAGGTAACAGAGTTTAGTTTCATACTCCACCACGCGGACCCAGCGCATATAAGCGGAGGCAGGTTAGTGGCCACCTGCTGTTAAAACTAATTAAGCCGCCTATAACGCTTCTAACTCGGCTTAACGACTACGACATTATGTGGTAACCGGGACTTAACCGTGACTAGAGAAAATATTAAGTTTTTTGCTCTCCTGAATAGTTTGGCATATCTAATTTACGCAGTACTGTATGACCAAATGTTATCGACCGGAAAAATACACAAATTTGTTCAGATAAGCTGCTGTAACAATAACATTTGCCTATTAAAACTATTTGTTTTAATTTAAGTTCAAATAACAAACTTATCGAATATAAAGGAAAAATATTTTGTTAAATAGTAAAAATAATAATAGGCAATAAGAACTAATTACCTAACGTAACTCGAAGCCCTATCGTGGTATTTATGACGACAAGGTTCGATAGAAACCGTTGGCCCACTACCGTTAACTGTGGTAATCATTAAGCTAAGTTAGAAGCCTTATGAGTGGCTTGATAAGTTGTATAGCTTAACGTGCCTTTCGAAGCACGGAGATGCTCGAATATGAAAATGCCACAAACGATCACCCATCTCAGACGAACCGAGTCGAACGCTGCATAATTTCTTGGTGATTGGAAAGAATATCGCGGTCGCACATCGCTACGAGCGCCTCACCTCACTATTTTTTACTTATAATAATAATAATAATAGCCCTGTTAAGAAACTGTCCCACCGTTGGGCACGGGCCTCCTCTCAAACTGAGAGGGTTTAGGCCATAGTCCACCACTCTAGCCCAGTGCGGGTTAGCGAACTTCACACACCTTCAAGAAACTCTTAGGTATGCAGGTATCCTTATGATGTTTTCCTTCACCGTTAAAGCAAGTGATAGTTAATTTTTAAAACGCACATGCTTTCGAAAAGACAGAGGTGCGTGCCTGGGTTTGAACCCGTCACCTCTGACTTTACAGTCCAACGGTCTAACCACTAGAGTATTATTGCTATTATTATTTTTTGCTTACCTCAAAATATTGATCAAAGAAATGTTTATAAGGACACGTCATCTCCTTTGGGTATCCATTTTCGCATACAAAGTATTTTTTGGTGTTTGTAAAATGCGGAAAGTTTGCACCGGGGTACATATTATGACGGCACCAAAAAAAAACCTCTGGGTAGGTAGAGTCACTTATGGAAGCTGAAGATACAGCAGTCAAGGTCACCAACAGCATATATAGATTCATATCTGTGAACCAAAAGTGAAAATATATCTAAACCATTCATACTAATGAAGAGGCGTGAATTCAAGAGGTGATCTTACCAATTACCAATGTTAAGCAGCGATCGACTCGGTCGGCCCAAGATGGGTGACCGTTTGTGGCATTTTCATGTGTCTCCGTGCTTCGGAAGGCACGTTAAGCCGTTGGTCCCGGCTACGACTTAATGTGGTAGTCGTTAAGCCGAGTTGGAAGCCTTAAAGGCGGCTTGATAAGTTCCAACAGCAGGTGGCCACAAACCTGCCTCTATCAATCCGCACTGGGTCCGCGTGGTTGAGTATGACCTAATCTCTCATCTCGATTTGTGAGAAAAGGCCTTTGTCCAGAAGTGGGCAGTATAGGCTGATACTAGGCATGCCTTTTAAGTTCTGTCGTTTCCATATTTCCCGGCAATTTTGAATTTGGAACTGTTCTATATTCGAATGTGTTTAAATTTTGAATCTCAAAACAGTTGAAAGTATTAGGATTAGTTATTGTTTAGTCACAGCGTGGATTGGAATGTCAGGATACGTACGAAAATAAATCTTTCTAAGGAAAATGTTCATGCAATAATTTTCTACAACTTTAGAAGAAGCCTGACACGGCTTCAGTGTTTTGAAGAGCTAACATCTGTGTTCAGTGATGAAGCCCCATGTCTGCGAACTGTCGAACGCTGGTATTTAGAATTCCAGCGTGGACATACTAGTGTTAGTGACAAATCTCGCGAAGGACGCCCAAAATCCGCCTTCACTGATGATAACATCATTGCTGTGCGACAACTAATTCTCGAAGATCGTCATATGACGTATCGAGAGATAGAGGCTCTATTAGGCATCTCAGGGACAACCATTCAGAAGATCTTGCATGAAGCGCTTGGTGTGAGAAAACCAGTTTGCCGTTGGATACCGCATCTGCTTTCCGACGATCACAAGGCGGCCCGCGTCAGATGGTGTAAGGAAACTCTGCAAAGGTTCAACCGAGGAGAGTCAAATCACGTCTACGACATCATCAGTGGTGACGAATCTTGGATCTATGCCCACGATCCTGATTCCAAACAACAATCTACAATCTGGGTCTTTCAAGACGAGCCAAAGCCGACTAAAGTTGTTCGTTCTCGAAGCACTTCAAAGAAGTTGGTTGGCCACGTTCGTTGAAAAACCGGCCATGTTGCGACTATTGCACTTGAAGATCGTAGAACGGTTAACGCAGAGTGGTATACCACAGTTTGTTTACCACAAGTCATCGCCGAACTTCGAAAATCTAACTCAAAGCGACGCATCATCCTGCACCACGACAACGCAAGCTCACACAGCGCTCGTCAAACGGTTGAGTATTTGAAGCAGGAAAAAGTAGAAATTCTTGACCATCTTCCATAAAGTCCTGACCTAAGGCCTAAAGATTTCTTTACATTTCCTACAATTAAGAAAAGTCTTTGTGGTCAAAGGTTCCAGTCCGGTGAAGAAGCAGTCGACGCTTTCAAGTCAGCCATTTTGAACACCCCCACTTTAGAGTGGAATAATTGTTATAATAACTGGTTTGAGCGAATGGAAAAGTGTATTAAGCTACGTGGTGAATACTTTGAAAAACAATAAAAAGTACTATAAAGTTCTAGTTGTGTTTTTTTCTTCAAACGACAAAACTTAAAAGGCATGTCTCGTATTATTATATACATACTAATCGTGCTTATTGGATCTAAACTCGTTATAATGACAACAGTCTCGCCTATTATCTACATCTCAATATTTTATAATAATTTTAATTTAAAAATACCTTTTTAAAACAAGATTTATAGCAAATATTTATAGCAAACACAACACAAAGGTATTTTGCGTAGTTGAGGAGTTCCAATAGCTTTTTTCCGGCTGCATTATCAGGCCTTGAACACCATTCGGGTCTAAAGTACTCGTCAAGACAAATCCAACGAGCCCAAACACGGCGGGGTCATATTGAGTAGCTAAGTGGTTCCATTGGCCTACACCTATTCAACACGAGGGGGTTACATTCCAACTCCAACATCAGACCAGCTCCATGGTACCATATTATTGCATTGTCACCGACTTTATATACGTATGCTAAATTTCAGCTCAATGCTTGATAAATGAATCAAAAGATTTCAACCGGAAAGACAGACAGAGATACGTACATTACAAGTTAAATAAAAGGTTGTAAAATTAGTTACTTATTACCTTTAAATTTCGACGGCCGCACCAAAAATAACATAGTCACTTTTATATATTTTCCTGTTCTATAATATTTTAACTAAACGTCGCGATATATATTATATTAAGTTCCAACTGAACATTTATTTCGGAGTAAATTACTTTATAAATAATATCAATATCAGCTCCCGTAAAGGTAGATACGCATTAGATCGTTACCTTGTAATGTAACGTTAGTGTAATGTGCTTCATTAACTGTCGAATCTGCAGAGCCCATACTCTTCAAATTACAGTGTAATAGTAATTTAATCAGCCTATACTGAGGCGCTCGTAGATCTGTGCGGTGTTGTTACCGATTGCCAAGGTTAAGCAGCATTCGACTCGGTCGGCCAAAGATGTGTGACCGTTTGTGGCCTTTTCACACCTAAAGCCACCCCTACTAAGACTGAAAGATAGTGTTTGCGCTTTCTTCATATGAGGCGTTCGTAGAGCAGTGCGACCGCGGTGTTCTAAGCGATCACCAAGGTTAAGTAGCATTCAACTCGGTCGATCTAAGATGGGTGAACGTTTGTGGCCTTTTCATATGCAAGCGTCTCCTTTCGAAAGCACGTTAAGCCGTTGGTTGGTAATGTGGTAATCGTTAAGCCAAGTTGAGAGCCTTCAAGGCGAATTTATTATATATATATTTATGAACAACAGCAGGTGACCACAAACCTGCCTGCGCCAATCCGAACTGGGTCTGCGTGACGGTCTTCATTTGTGAGAGAAGGCCCTTGCCCAGCAGTGGGCAGTATAGGCTCATATTATTTTTATTATTATTATACTGTCCCACTGCTAGGCAATACCAATTCTCTGTCACCTTAATTTGTGAGAGAAATCTCATACAGACAGAGAATTTGCCATACTCCACACCGCAGCCTCTGTACGATGCTGTGGTGGACATTTATCTAGTAACGCGCAAATATTAAAATGGATTATGTAATTGAACTATGACCGCACAGAGCCTCTTCTCCACGCGCCTCAGTAATTGAAAGACCCGTAGACAAACACGCACACACACACACGCACATACGCACACACACACGCACTCACACACAAGCTGCATGCCACTAAAAATGTCAAACTGCGTCGTTCTAGAATAATAGCTGAATAACAAACATGTGAAGGATCTGGTGACCTGAAATACAGGTTGTACCTAACTTGGGCACCAGTCTCCTGCAATAATCTGTGTCATGTTTCTAGGCAATGTAATGAATTCAATATTGTGGTGAGAAAATAAAGAATATTATTCAAGTGGGGATGGGCGGATCATTTGAGATGAATGAGTGCAGATAGGTGGGCAAAATCACTACTGAATGACGATCAGATGGACACCAGCGCCGGGGAAGACCTAGAAAAAGGTCGTGACGACCTTGACGCCTATGAGAAGAGATAGAGAGATGGTCTAATATGGTCAAGGATCGGGTTAAGTGGAGACTTATGGAAGAGACCTTTGCCTAGCAGTGGGACGAAAGAAGTTAATAAAAAAACAGCAGGGACTAAAAGTTTTCCGCGGCTTCGCACCTAACCTACAACAGCACCACCTATCGGATCTATGTTACTTCTGGATTACATAGCTTTCTAATGGTGAAAGTATTACTGAAATCAGTTCATTAGTTTTAAAATTCATCGATTGCGAACCAAGAAATCTATCCTCTTTATAATATAATTTTATTGTAAAAAGTCCATTTTAAAAACAAGCTTTATAGGAAAAAAACGACGAAGATATCTTGCTAGTTGAGGAATTCCTATGACTTCTTCCCGGCTCCATCATCACATCTTGGACACCGTCCGGATCTAAAGTACTCTTCAAGACAAATCCAACGAGCCCAAACACGGCGGGGTTATATTGAGTATTTATCATCAGATCCTGAACACTATCTAGTTTTATCTAACAAGCCTAAAAACGAAGGGGTTACGTTGTTTTTCACATGTTCCTATGGCCACCTTCCGACTCCATCATCAGAGCAGCTCCATGGTACTCAGTCGGATACTCGTAAGTACTTGAAGACTAGATCACAAGATTTGAACCGGACAGAAGACAGAAAGACAGACACGATCATTGCAAGTTAAATAAAAGCTTGTAATTAGTTTAGATCAAAGTATCGACCGGCATTCCCATCCTCGGTTCGTTAAAGGGTAACATTGGAGCAGTCGCATGATTCAAGTTCCCACTTCGATGCGTACTTACCTTAAGTAAGCTTATCGTGTGGAAGCAGTCAAAAGTTTTAACAAGTGTTTTGTTCGTTAATGAAGCAATTTTTCCGCGTTTACGCTTATTCGGACGACATGGTCCAGTGGATAATACCTTAAGCCGCTCCGCCCATTGGATTGAGTGGTCGCGACTTCGATCCTCGAACGGGACAATGTTTGTGTGACCCAAAAATATTTGTTTCGTCAGGATGGTTGTGTACATAAAATTCATGTTTGTAAACGCAACTACGATACAGGAATAATTTCTGGTGTAGAGTTACGTTAGACTTAAACAAAAAAATGCGGTATCTACGGCTACATAGATAAGACTAAAAGCATAGAGGGGGCGTTAACAAAATTATATATTTTATCCGGTTTTTTTTATGAAACTAAGCCCGCCACACATGTCCACCATTGTAACTCCTGTAAGCCAGGATCCACAATGGTCTCCTTAGATGACACCAAGGTTGAACCTTGGGGTGTCCCAGAAAGCGCTTTAATTATCTTGGAACCCGCAACAAATTTAATTAGAAATAAAAACAGGAGGAGTAGGAAATATAAAAATTCCACTTCCCTCCTTTGCAAAGCGGGAGACACAAACAAAATGGCAGATCAGCCAAAAAGAAGGAGACTACAACTAGGTTAAGACCAGTTATAAAGCACCACGGATATGAAAAAATATTAGCTCTGCTTACCCTTATGACATGTCAGTGATAAGAAAGGGGACAAATCTATCGTGATCAGTTACAGTCTTGTATAAAATTGCGTAGAGTCTACGTCAAAATGGCAAGCCATATTTGGAATAAGAAGGAAGTACGAACCATGTAGGAACAAATATTTTTAAATTGGTTACCTAGTTGGTACCAAGTGTCCACAAAAAGAATACGGGTGTGCTGGGTTTATAATCTCTCTATGTTTTGAGTCTTATCTGTTTATATGATAATCACCTTCACCTCATGTCGCCAATAATGTTAGGGTCCAGGGTAATGAGAGGCGAGCCTCTTTTATTACACCGGAGTCCAGACTAAAACTGAGAATGCTTAAATAGTAAAACCAGAATTAAACTTTGTCTGACCTTGGATTCGGACACAGAGCCTCGTGAATACCAGCCGCTCTCTACTCGATCAACGACCTAACATCGATATTTTTTTTTTAAAATTATTTGGAAAACAGTACAGTAAAGTCATATTTTAACTAATAACATATGTCAGTATAGTCTCAAATTATATCTAGAATCTGATGGTGGAGTCGAACAAGATAGCTCCGTTGTGTTTGGACTACAAAAGTTCATTTTTAGACAAGGAAATACAGTTCATAAACTCTGACTCGACTAGAAAACGATAGCTAATAATTCAAAATAAATTTGTTTTTTCTATCGGTTGGTATATTTTATATTAAATATTGAACTATAACTTAGGTAGTCGCGACTCTTTGAGAGAATTGTTTAAAGAAGTCAATATTATGACGGTCCCATGTCAGTATATTTATGAAAACATAATGTACACACGGAAAAATTTAGATCTATTTAATCAGCTAGGTGATAGGCATTGCTATAACACGCGACATAGAAATAAATTGGATCAACCGCAATTTCGTCTGTCTAAAATTTAAAATTCTTTCATGGGGTACTGTGTTAGATTTTATAATAAAATTCCACTTGACGTCACTCAACTTAGTGGAAATAAATTCATATCCTGTATTAAACGTACGCTCTGCAAGCGACCTTACTATACTCTTGATGATTATTTAAAAGATAAAAATGCTTTGATAGGTGATGTTCCAGCTCCACCAGAATGTGGATAACATGTTCAGCTATTATTATTTATTATTCCCTCTCTTCCTTCTAGTAGTTATATAAAATTTATCATTTTTCTTCCTCATTTCTTTATCTGTAAATGAGAGAACCATGTAGCCATTCACATGAATAGTTTAACTTGGTTAATTTAATTTAGACTCACCTGATACTACATTGTTCTCCCATACCCCACAACAAAATGTAGATGGAAAAATTGTAAAAATATTATTTTAAAAGAGTAACCGTGGAGTTTCTTGCCCTTCTTCTCCACAGGAATGACATTCGGAAGTGGTGGTAGAGTCTATGTTACTATTTTGACGATTCATAAATACTGTAATCTTTTACATGAATAAAAAATATTCTGATTCTGATTCTGAACTATATATGAACTTAATTTTTCTCCTCATTCATTTGACTTCCCACTCGATGCGATAACAAATAAATTATAGTTTAAAAAACAAAGCAAGGTTTAATATCAAGCTAAACTAAGGAAAAATTAATATATTTTATTGTAAATAACCCTACAATACTTGACATCAAATGTTATAAATTAAAGTAGAGTTATTAGAGTTATTATAAATACTAGTGGTCGCCCATTGGTCGTAATTCGACCTACTCTTTCATCGTTTGCTGGTGATATTTGTCATTTAGTAAGACTATAGACAAATAATATTAAAGACGAACGATATTAATCTATTCTCAAATGATTCTCAATTTGACCACAGATTTGCGTGTGTGTGTCAAATACATGGTAGTGTGTGTAATGTTTTTTATATTGATTTAATGTATTTTTATGCATAATTTTAAATTATATTAGCATCTGCACTCCTTCTCCATATAAACTATAAGTGTGGGAAATTTAATACTCCTCCGTCCGCGCAATTTTCTTAAAAAGGGGTACGAAGTTTTTGCTTCACGTATTATTATATAGATATGTTCACTGAGTTCAACCTATCTAGTAGCCCTTGTTAAGGTTTTTTATAAATCTTCTTTCTTGTCATATTTGTGTACATAAATTAAATTTGACTGCCTCGTTGGTCTAGTGGCAAAGCACATCGTTTTGTGATCACGAGGTCCTGGTTTCAAACCCTAGGTCGACAAATGTAGTTTTTCTAACGAAAAATTCCCAGTATGACTCCGGAGTCTGGAATTGTGCCCGGTATATGGCAATAGGCTCGGCCGGACCTAACATCGTCGGCGAAACGTGGGTGTACACAGTACACCTCTGCCACCCCCGCTTGGGGAATATAGGCGTGACGGTGTGCTGAGTGGCTGGATACGTGTAGCCATTGCAATTTATTAGTGGGTTCATTGTTTGTGCGCGTTTAGTCGCTTTTCGTTGGGTTAAGGGGATTGGTTAAATGCTTAGCTACTTGATGCGTGTGGATCGGTCGATGCAGTGAGTACTAGTGTCCAAAATGTAGTCAAAACTAAGAGTCTGAACTTAGAATAGGGGTGTATCCGAATGTACCCACATAGTTTGAACAAATAGGTTGATAATGCCTTCATTATCAACCAAACCAGCCCCTCAGCTGTTATTTCGTTTTGTGAATTATAAAACTTCTTGTATATTGTAAAACTCCTTATAAGTAGGGTTTAAAGAACCCTTAATTTGATAAGCTCGAGGGTGAATCTAAAGCTACCCTTAACATGGCCAGGAGTGCGCAGTATGGCTTACATGCTGTTACGTTGCAGGGTAAATAAAAATGTGTAGATAAAACGTACCCATGCTCTTGGCAGTTAAGGAGTTCCTTCGTTTTGAGCCAATTTTGGGTATAGAATTAGGTCATGTATACGCCATAAAAATGCATTGTTATTGGAACTAAACCAACATGAGAAATGAGGCAAATTTCAACTCCGTAGGATAAGAGGACCTAGTTCTAATTCGCCTTGCTAGATTTTAACTAAAAAAACATTGCAAGTAAAATAATAGCTTGTAAAAAATATAACTCTCCCTTTAAGCTTTGCTAGTAGTCGGTTATATCGTTTTCATTTAAAAAGACAATTAATTTTTTAGGAGTTCCTATGGCCTCCTTCCGGCTCCATCATCAGATCCTGCTCACCATCTAGGTCTACAGTAGGTACAAAAAGATAAATCCAACGAGCTAAAACACGAAGGTGTTATGATGAGTAAAGGGATGGTTCCATTGGCCACCTTTCGACTTCATCGTTTTACCTTGAACACCTCCTGCTTGCTTACTACTTGGCAATACTAATCCAAAAAACCTAAACACGAGGGGATTATATTATGTAGTTGGCATGTTCCTATGGCGACCTTCCGAATTCATCATCAGACCAGCTCCATGGTAGTATTATCACCGAACTTACACACGTATGTCAAATTTCAGCTCAATAGGATACCTGCAAGTACTTGAAAAATGGATCACAAGATTTGAACCGGAAAGACAGACAGACATACGAACATTGCAAGTTAAATAAAAGCATGAAAAAAAAAACAAAATAAGTTTATTTTTTTATTTATTGTCCAATTTCTATCGTGATTACAAAAACTGAAAAGTCAGCGTATGCAATAAAAAATAGCACCATTTTTGATAACTTTGGTATGTGATTTATAAATATGCGCGTGGGGTCGTCGTTTGAAGATCCGTCGAAGATTTATTACAATTTCATTGCCGTGCATCCAGTACTTGATATCGGCATACATTCCTGGAAAATAAAATTGTATCAATTAAACTGAAACACGTACAAAGCAAGCTTAAGCCGGTGGGTCTAACCGGTGGGTGGGTGGTTTACAAGTAAGTCGACAAAATGACAGGGCTACTGTCAAAAAAAAAAAATTGTTTATATAATAATAATACCAGTCTGTCCCACTGCAGTTCAAAGGCCCGCTCTCACAAATCGAGGTGACAGAGAATCAGGTCATACTCCACCACGCGGACCCAGTGTGGATTGGTGGAGGCTGGTTTGTAGCTACCTGCTGGTGGAACTTATCAAGCCGCTTATAAAGCTTCCAATAAAGATTAACGACTACTATATTAAGAAGTAACCGGGACCAACGGCTTAACGTTTCTTCTGAAGCTCGGAGGCGCTCGAATATGAAAATGCTCACAGGATTTCCTTATAAAACAGGTGAGCAGAATAAACATCAGTCAAGAGACTTCAGGACGCCTTCCCCCTAGATCTATCTATCTCTATCTATAACCTCACGCCAGATCCCTTGCGGGGTAGGCAGGCCTTCCCCCTAGATCACCATAATAACCAGCTTCATATTTATAAACGCGGCTTCGTAAGGTTGACAACAGCGCTACTTATAGCAGGGTAATGCTAACAGGGCCATGTCACTCCTAGATAAGATGCTTTCTAATGGTAAAAATATTTTAAAAATCGATTCAGTAGTTTCAAAGTTCATCGATTACAAATAAATACGCCTTTCCTCTTTAATATTAGTATTGATTAATTATTTCGATGCCATTCTCAATTCTGTACAAACTAGTACCAGGTTTTGAGTTATTTCGATACCACATTGTAAATTTGAGGTCCAAAAATAATCTGTAAATTATGTAATTTTATGGTAGGTGTTCATATTAACTCACCCTTATTTCAGGATCAAATTCAAATCCTTCAGAGCATAGCAGTGGTATTGCTGTCCCGCCCACACATCTGTAGAACGCGTCACACCTCTCCGGATCTGCTACATTTCCAAACACGCCAACCGGACAAATCGCCGGGGTCGTAGTCTCTACAACAACCGTTGTGGTAACTAAAGACTCTGTTGTAGTCTCTACGCCTTGTGTTGTAGTCTGTGCATCCTCTGTAGTTGTTTGTGCGTTTAGAGTTGTAATCTCTAAAGGCTTTGTTGTAGTCTGTGTGTTTTGTGTAGTTATCTGTGCGATAGTTGTAATATCTACGGATTCTGTAGTTATATGGTCATAATCCGAAGTTGGGTGTGTTGTTTCCCAATATATAGGTGTTTCTGTAATTACGTCTGCTTCTGTGGCTAATATTGTGCTTGAAGCGACTCCTAGAGTGCAACCACCTTCAGCAATTACCACGCATTCCTGAAAATATTCGATAGTTTTAATCAATAATAATAATAATAATTCTTTATTTACTTTTAATTCGTTATGATTTCAGCCTTTTATGACATCAGACGTAATCAAGTGATGTCTGGCGTCATTTTACGACCAGAGAGCTTAGCACAAAAAGACTGACATGACATGCCATTTTTGTCACACTACATATTTAGTATTAATAAACGTGACAGCACGATTACTCACTAGCGACACGCTTATTTTGCCAAGGCCTAGCACAAAAATTTGCTAGGCCTTTGTTCCTTGTCGCCGCCTTACTTTTGTAGAGGAAAAATAATTGCAGTATATAGACGTGTGTCGTTCAAATGTATGGAACCTCTTCAGGTGACATGGTGCGACCTAGTCAATAGATGTGAATGACGGGTGACATTGTCGGCGTCAACTTTGCGGAACATCTCAAGGGACACGTGCCGCGGGACAAATGTCCTCTAATAAATACAAGACTTTACTTTGGCAATACTTGATGATGTACTCGACGGTGCCCAAGGTATAGTTTCGCTCCAGTAGTGACACAATTTCTTAGTATCTCCTTTTGATGGGAAGTATTTAACAATTAATGCAAAATGTAAATGATGCATCTTTTGAACGGGTAGTTCAAAATTTTTTTTCCTCTGTAATATCTTTTTAACAAATTGACTACGATAGTGGCGGGGTTCAGTACTTAGAGCTTAAGCAGCCCATTGGATCGAATAGTCGCGGGTTTGATCTCCGCACGAGACAAATCTTTGTCTGATCCACCAATATTTATTTCGGTCTGGGTGTTGTATGCAAATTTCATATTTGTAAACGCAATCATTGGCGATATTTCTGTCATGGGCCTAAAACTTTGTACATTTCTTAGAGTTAACTTGTTAACACTTTATGATACACACCTTTAATTCTGGATCAAACTCGAACCCTTCACCGCACATAAGTGGTATAGCTGTGCCGCCTACACATCTGAAAAACGCGTCACATCTTTCCGGATTTGGTACATTTCCAAAGACCCCAATAGGACAAATTGACGCAGTCGTAGACTCCACAACCACTGTCGTAGTTTGTGCATATTGTGTTGTAGTTTGTGCGTTTTCTGTAGTTGTTTGTGCGTTTACAGTCGTAGTTTCTTCAAACTCTGTAGTGGTCTCTGCTTTTTGTGTAGTAATGTCATCGTAGTTTGAAGTTTGTGTTGGCATCTCCCAAATATGTGTAGTTCCTGTGGTATCATCAGCTTCTGTAACTGCCTGAATAGGGCTGGGTGTGGTGTTAGAATCTCCAAGAGTGCAGCCGCCTTCAGCTATCACCACGCATTCCTGAAAATATTCGATAGTTTTAATTCGATATGATTTAGTCAAGAGTCTCCGTAACCGGCGAGTGTGTATGAGACGAACTATGAGAGTGGGGGAAGCCAGAGAGGTATGTAAGGAAAGAACCTGTTGGAACTCTGTACTCTCTGCCTACCCTGCGAGGGAGCTGGCGTGATGATATAGATAGATAGAGATAGATAGATTTTAGCCTTTATGGCGTCAGACGTAATCGAGCTATATCTGGCGTCATTCCACGACCAGAGAGCTCAGCACGAAAAAACTGACATTACCGTGATGCTAGCGAGTTGACATGCCATCCTTATTACACTACAAATTTAGTATTAATAAACGTGATAGCACGATTACTCGCTAGCCACGCTTAAGTCAAAATTTTCGTGCTAGGCCTTTGTTGAATGTCGCTGCGTTACTTTTGTAGAGGAAAAATAATTGCAGAATATAGACGTGTGTTACGCTACAAAATGTATGAAACCTCTTCAGGTGACAAAGTGTGACCAAGTCAATAGATGTGGATGACATAGAGACATTTGACGGGCGACGTTGGTCAACTTTGCGGGACATCTCAAGGGATACGTGCCGCGGGACAAATGTCCTCTAATGAATACGAGACTTTACTATGGCAATACTTTATGATGTACTCGACAGTACCCAAGGTACAGAGTTTCGCTCCAATAGTGACAATTTCTTAGTTTATCCTTTTGTTGGGAAGTATTTAACAATTTATGCGAAATGTAAATGATGCATCTTTTGAACAAGTAGTTCAACATTTTTTTTCCTCTGTAATTTTTTTTTAACAAGTTGACTTTGGGGTCCAGTGCTTTAAAGCTTAACTTGCCCATTGGATCGAATAGTCGCGGGTTCAAACCCCCGCACGGGACTAATCTTTGAGTGATCCACTAATATTTATTTTGGCCTGGGTGTGTGCATGCGAATTTCATATTTGTAAACGCACTCACAGACATCATTTCTACTGTGAGCCTAAAATAATAAAACTCCGTTTCTTAGATTTAAATTTTTAACACTTTATAATACACACCTTCGATTCTGGATCAAACTCGAACCCTTCACCGCACGTAAGTGGTATAGCTGTGCCGCCTACACATCTGAAAAACGCGTCACATCTTTCCGGATTTGGTACATTTCCAAAGACCCCAATAGGACAAATTGACGCAGTCGTAGACTCCACAACCACTGTCGTAGTTTGTGCATATTGTGTTGTAGTTTGTGCGTTTTCTGTAGTTGTTTGTGCGTTTACAGTCGTAGTTTCTGCAAACTCTGTAGTGGTATCTGCTTTTTGTGTAGTGATGTCATCGTAGTTTGAAGTTTGTGTCGGCGTCTCCCAAATATTTGTAGTTCCTGTGGTATCATCAGCTTCTGTAACTGCCTGAGTGGGGCTGGGTGTGGTGTTAGAACCTCCAAGAGTGCAGCCGCCTTCAGCTATCACCACACATTCCTAAAATGACAATTAATTATTGAGCATATATAATACTTTGGTAACCGATAGATGGATGTGTACAAATTAAAATTCAAATTCAAATTTCTTTATTTGTAAACATAGGTGCATAATAATATGATATGAGATGTTAAAGTTTGAGTACGTACTCTATGTTTCCAACATTTGTACGCCAACTGGCGTACAAATATTAATTAATAAAATGAATCTTTAACTACAAAAAAATACTTATTTTTAATACTTACTTCATCTTAGTACTTATTTCATAATCTATCTATCTATCTATATCATCACGCCAGATCGCTTGCTTATTTATAATAATATCTAAATATATAATTCAGTAATACAGTCATTGTCAGTGGTCATAAATAGTATATATAATGTCAATTTAGTGTGCTATAAACATGTCAAACGAAATAAATTGTCAAAATTATCGTTAAAGTATAATTTGTTATCTCGCGATTATTAAACTATCATTAACATAGTCGTTTAAGGAATAGTAACATTTATTTATTAATATATCATGCAGTTTTATTTTAAAACTGCTTAAGAAGATTTTTTGACCCATGCAGAGAAAACTGTTTCTTATTAGTGCTGTCTTATTAAGTGGTAGCTCGATCTCAGACTTATTTGTGTCGCGTAATTTGCAGTAGTGGCTTATATAGGCAGTGTACAGCGCCTGGTTCGTTTTAACAAATACATTAACTTCATAAACATACAAAGATGTCAAAGTTAAAATTTTTATTTTTTTAAATAAAGGTTTACAACTATCTGTATTACGCAAGCCAGTTATAGTTCAAATACACCTTTTTTGGGCTTTGAAAGTCATCTCTTTTCCGACAGAGTTGCCCCAGTGTATTAAATCATATCTAAGTTTTGATGCTACGTAGGCATGATACGCTAATAATATATTTCCAGTTTCCAGATTGACAATTTTACAATACAGAACTGATTATTCTGGAGATCTTTGTGGGAGGTATTTTTCTTACAGTGAGCGTCTTTCGGATGGTAAACCGATATCTGTACAACAGATAACTGAAACAGTTAAACCATTCTACAGATTAAACTGCGATATTTTATAGGTAATCAGCGACATAATTTAAAAAAATTTAATTCGGGTTTTCTTCTTTTTCAAACTAAAGTCGTCCACTGCAGAACCCTCCAAATATCGCCAAGACGATCGAGATTGTGCTGTAAGCATCCAGCAATTACCCGTAACTTTCACCGAGTCATCAGTCAATCTTGTTAAAAGTTTATTCACGCCTCATCTCCCGGTTTGAATTCTTTACTTTACAAACAGTAGTGAACATTGTCACATCCATATAAAACAATTCAAATAATATTAAGTAAAGTTATGGATTTGATGCAAAATAGAAGCATACAAGCTGTTTCAAAATGAGAATTATTAGCTACTTAATTCAGTGACCGTACAATGACCATATAATATGCGCATGTTTGTTGCACGATTATGTGACTCAATCGACAACGCTAAGTAAACTGAGTGTAAGTATTTTGGAGAAATATTTTGTATGCAACTTTTAGTCACTGTAGACATTGTCAGTTAAACAGGGTTGAAAAATTATGGCTGGCTAGTATATCAATATCTACAAATGACTTATTACGTTGTGATCGTATATGGCTATGTATCAGTTTATATGTGACCCAAAAATGCTGATAATATTATAATTTTCAAATGAACTTACCCCTTCTTCGGGATCAAATTCAGATCCTTCAGTACACAGCAGTGGTAAAGCTATGCCACCTACACATCTGTAGAATGCGTCACATCTCTCCGGATCTGGCACATTTCCGAACACACCAACAGGACAAATTGCTGGAGTCGTAGTCTCTACAATAACTGTTGTGGTAACTAAAGATTCTGTTGTAGCCTCTACGCCTTGTGTTGTTGTCTGTGCATCCTCTGTAGTTATTTGAGTGTTTAGAGTTGTTATATCTACAGATTCTGTAGTAGTCTCAAAGCCTTGCGTCGTAGTCTGTGCGTTCTCTGTAGTTGTTTGTGCGTTTATAGTTGTGATCTCCAAAGACCCTGTAGTAGTCTCGAACCTTTCTGTTGTAGTCTGTGCGTCCTCCGTAGTTATTTCAGTGCTTACAGTTGTAATCTCTAAAGAGTCTGTAGTAGTTCCCACGCCTTGTGTTGTAGTCTGTGCGTCTTCCGTAGTTACTTGTGCGTTTAGAGTTGTAACCTCCACAGATTCTGTAGTTGTCTCAACGCTTTGTGTTGTAAACTGTGCGTTCTCTGTAGTTGTTTGTAAGTTTACAGTTGTAATCTCCAAAGACTCTGTAGTAATCTGGCCGCTTGGTGTTGTAGTCTGGGCATTTTCTGTAGTTATTTCTGCGTAAATCGTTGTAGTTTCTACAGATTCAGTAGTAGTTTGTACTATTGGTGTAGTGACATCTTCATTATTAGTAGTTGACTCCCAAACATCTGTGGTTCTCTCTGTGATGCTGTCGGCTTCTGTGGCCGCTTGAGTGGTTCCGGGTGTGGTGTTAGATCCTCCAAGTGTGCAACCTCCTTCAGAAATTACCACACATTCCTAAAATTATAGTAAACCTAAATATAATTCATATACATTTGTGATGTTAAAAAAAAGTGTACAATTTTTAATTTTTTTTAAATCACTGCGTCTTTGGCAGTTATTCTTGTTTGAAATGTCATTCCCATAATTTTTTTTTTATAATTAAACTCGGCGTACAATAATTTTTGATAACGTATGTTGCGAATATTTCATTTGATCATACATAGCTAATTTTAGGAGCTCAAGCGGCACCTAAACTATTGGTATTAAGGTTTTGAATTTAAAAATATCAGTAATCAATATCGTAAAAATTGAGAAAACAGATCATAGTTTATGCTATTATGCATAAATTAAAATTTATAAAGCTTTTATATCACTTACCTTTATTTCAGGGTTAAACTCGAATCCTTCAGTACACAGCAGTGGTATAGCTGTGCCGCCTACGCATCTGTAGAACGCGTCACATCTTTCCGGATCGGGAACGTTTCCAAATATGCCAATCGGGCAAATCGCAGGCGTTGTAGTTTCAATAGTAACTGTTGTAGTTTGTGCTGCTATAGTAGAAATATCTATAGGCTGTGTAGTTGTTTCCACGCTTTGTGTTGTAGACTGTGCGATCTCTGTAGTTATTTGTGCATTAATAGTTGTAGTTTCTACAGATTCTGTAGTTATCGGTGCTTTTTGTGTAGTGATATAGTCATATTCTGTAGTTGGGTGTGGAGTTGTCTCCCAAATATTTGCAGTTGTGCCTGTGGTCTCATCAGCTTCTGTAACTATGTCAGTAGTATCGGGTATAGTGTCAGAACCGCTGAGAGTGCAGCCTCCTTCCGCAATCACGACACATTCCTGAAATATTCAATTCTGTTTAAAGCGGTATCTTTAGTAATAATAACTAGATTTAATTTATTCTAGATGCTGTACTAATAACTACAGTAATTGGTTTTTTAACTAGTTACCGATGACAGTCTATACTTAAGACAAAGATTTTTTTAATGGCGTTTAATAAACGTCGGCACCGACCATCGTGGCGACCTTTGAGTGAAACTTATGCTCTGCGGGGGCAGCACAGGTGGCAAGAATTTTTTTTACATGAGACAAATTATTGTCAGCCTGTGATTTCAGTCTTGTATGCAAGTCAAAATAGTCATGTCTATGTGTTAATATAACACAATTCTTGAATCAAGTTTTCTCGTATAAAACTTTTGTCACAACACGTCATGCAAGCACGTAAGAGAAAAAGATTATCTTACACCTAGGACGACAAAAAATTAAGTCGCAGGTGCCAGCCCCGCAACAGTGGATTTCCTTGTGGATAATAATGGGGAAGACAAAAAAATCAGTTTAATACTTTGGCAAAACCAAATATTGCACAGACTTTTAAACTTACTCTTATATCAGGATCGAATTCAAATCCTTCAGTGCATATTAGTGGTATAGCTACGCCGCCTATGCATCTGTAGAATGCGTCACACCTCTCCGGATCAGGAACATTCCCGAACACGCCAACCGGACAAATCGCCGGAGTCGTAGTCTCTATAATCACTGTTGTAGTCTGTGCGTTCTCTGTAGTTGTTTGTGCGTTTACAGTCGTAGACTCTACATACTGTGGCGTAGTTGTTTCCCAAATATCTGTAGTTATTCCCGTTGTTTTATCGACATCTGGGACTGGCGTTGTACTTGTGGATTGTCCAAGAGTGCACCCACCCTCAGCTATTGCCACGCATTGCTAAAAATTTGCATGTTTCGATTTATAAATGTGCAGCTGTAATTTTATTCATCTAACACTTTTATATGCATGTATAAATGCGTTTGCAGCTATTGAAAGTAAATAATCAATAGTAATAAGTCAAGAGTCTGCGTACCCGATGACCGTGCATGACATGAATGATGAGAGTGGAGGAAGCCAGTGAAGTCTGTAAGAAAATAACCTGTACTCGGAACCCTCTCCTCTCTGCCTTCCTCACAAGGGATCTGACGTGATGATATAGATACATAAATGGAAAAGTATATAACCTTGATAGGTGATGCTAATTTTATCCAGTGGGGTGCTATTACCAATAAAGCTAGCCTTAATAACGAAGACTTAGTGTAAGTCTGAGTAATAAAATTTGTATAAAATATCAGGGTGAAAAGCCGATAATTTAATCTTTATAAAAATAACATCAAACTTACAATTAAGACAACTTACGTTAAAATGGACAGTTATCTAGCGCAACCTGCCTCTTCCTCCTGTTTCAAACATTATTTGCCTATCTATCTATCCATAACGATCATCATACCGGTCCCTTAACGTAAGCAGAGAGTATAGACTTCCATCAGGTTCTTTCTTTGCAGACCTCTCTCGCTTTCGTCACTTTTATAGTTATTTTAGTATTATAATTGGATTTGTCATATTAGAAAATGTTTCAAAATCTGAGTAAAACACTCAGGGCCACTTTCACTCTCGTGTAAAGAGCTGGTTAGTTACTTCCGAATAGCGTTACTCGGCAAATAAAACTGGCTAATTTAACCATCGGATAGGGCTACTCAGAGAGGGTAAAATTCGTACATAGAATCACTTGCAACTGTAATTGTCGATTATCTACTTCATATTTGGTGAAAGAAGCCCTCAGTGTCGCTAACATTTGTTGATTAAAAACCACTAGACTTGGCCAATAATTTTACCCTTTACAAACACTTACTTTCGATTCCGGATCAAAGTCAAATCCTTCGGTACATAAAAGATGTATGGCATTTCCACCAGCACATATATAGAACGCATCACACCTCTCCGGATCAGGCACATTTCCAAACACGCCAGCTGGACAAATCTCAGGAGGTGTCTCTTCAGTTGCTGTTGTAGCCTGTGCGTTGTCTGTAGTTGTTTGTGCGTTTATAGTCGTAGTTTCTACAGACTGTGTTGTTGTCTCCCAAATATTTGTATTAATTTCATCAGCTTCTGTAGCTGCTTGAGTTGTTCCGGGTGTGCTGTAAGAGCCTTCGAGAGTGCAGCCGCCTTCGCTTATCACGGTACATTCCTTTTGATAAAATCAATCAAACATAAAACTGTAATTAGTATTAATATAATAAAATAGCTCATACGTTCATCTGATCAATTAGTTTAGAAATCACCGCGTAAATCAATAAATAACTACTTTAACTGTGTGTGCGGTTGTTTTAATACCTAGATTTTAGTTCATTTCTTAATGTAGCTTAAATATACTGTTTACACCCACATTTCGTCAATAATTTTGGGCCCAGCTGACATTTGGGACAGCTAAGACTTTTTAGAGGTAGAACAAACCCGACCTATTGACCTCTGTCTTCTGTTTTATTTTTTTCAATGTAAATGTATTGGTGTAAAATAAATAATATTCTATCTATAATTCGAACCACATGGGACAATATGTGCGTTTGATTACTGATAAACTATGGTGTATTAAACTAGTGATCATTTTCACAAACTCAATTTTGACTCACTCCGGATTCCGGATCAAACTCAAATCCGTCAGAACATAACAGATGTATCACGTCACCATCAGCGCACACGTAGAATGCATCACACCTGTCCGGATCCGGTACTTTTCCGATCACTCCATCCGGACAAATTTCCGGAGTTTCTACAGCAACAGTCGTGGTATGTGCTGGCAGAGTCGTAGTATCTACAGACTCTGTAGTAACAACTACATCTGTACTTGGTGTAGTAGTTGAGCCTTGACTAAGAGTACAGCCACCTTCAGTTATTACGACACATTCCTAAAATATATTATTAATTTATATATTGGGAACTCAACCGCTTATTTATAATTGGTAACTTTGTGTATATAATAAAATAAACATTAGTACTGATAACAGTAACTCGAGACATTTCTTGCATATTGGTTCTTATTAAGGTATTAATACCTCTGCCAAAACTTTTACTCTTATACTATTAAGCCATAAACAGAGTTTCATGCCATCACACATTTACACTAGAAGGTATAAAGTAACATAGGAAGCGAAACTTAGCAGAATATAAACAATTAGATTTAATTGAGAAAACATTAGAGATGTTGTGGAATCTTAAATAGTTAGCGAGTAATTGAATCCGTCATTGCTATGCTACGAGATTTATAACTGTATGTTTTTGCTATTACAGGCGTAGTAAGTACATCGAAACGTGATTGTGAGTATTTGATCATAGAAAGCAGAGACTAGGTTACACTTACCTTTGATTCTGGGTCAAATTCGAATCCTTCGCTACATATCAAATGTATCGTATCACCGTCAGCGCATATGAAGAACGCATCGCATCTGTCCGGATCTGGAATGTTACCGAATACATCGTCCGGACAAATCGCCGGAGTCGTACTCTCTACAGGCATTGTAGTATTCTGTGTGCCTAATGTCGTAAATTCTACAGACTCTGTTGTGGTCTGTGCGGTCTCCGTAGTTGTGCGTGCATCTAGGGTTGTAGTTTCCACTGATCCGGGATCAGTCTGGGTTGTAATCTGAACTATTTCTGTAATATTCTCGTAATCCGAAGTTGGATGTGTTGTCTCCCACATATTGGTGGTTGTAGCTGGTGTGGTACCAGAATCACCTCCTAAAGTACAACCTCCTTCTGCAATTTCTATACACGCCTAAAACAATAGTACTATCATAAAAGAATGGAAATAATGCCAAGCATAGAGAAACGACCAATTTCTTATTTCAGCATTTAAGATACTTAGTCATGAGCGTGCTAAGCAACGTAAACTAATGGTTAATCATAAGAACATCTCCGTACTTAGGAAAGCTCATTAAGTCATTGGTCCCGGCTATTGTCTTTAGCAAGCGTCGTTAAGCCAAGTCAGAGGTTTAATGGTTATACAAGAGCGACTTAAAAACCTCTTAAACATCTGAAACCGTCCGCCATTCAATATTCGGCAAGTTGATAAAACCGCAAGACGAATGGGCGCCGGCATGTAAGTAGCTCCTACAAGCTACATATAAAATGGTCCAGTTTCGGTACTTCTTTATATTATGTCACCAAGTATAGATGTAGTACGAACTTACCTCCTTAATTGGATCAAATTCAAATCCAGTTCCACAGTACCACATCATAAGATTTCCATCAACACAGGTATAAAATGCATCACATCTATCCGGATGTGGAACCGTTCCGATCACTCCAGGCGCACATATAGCAGGCGTCGTAATTTCAATGGACTCTGTAGTTGTTTGTGCGTTTTGTGTCGTTATCTCGTTGGTTTCTGTAGTTGTCTGTGCGTTGGATGTTGTAGTATCGTAGTGTGCTGGAGTAGTTTCCCAAGCGCTTGGAGAGGTAGTATGGCCGAGAGTACATCCACCGTCTGCTATCACGACACACTCCTAAAATGGCCATAATCATTGAAAAATAAGTAAACAGCAATACACTTTAGCTTCAATCCAAAGGCCTAAAAATCCTGGAGACCCTCTGAAGTATCGATGTCGACCACCTTAGAGGTTTTAGTCGTTATAAGTCCGATATGCGCCGTGAAATTGCGGCGTGACTCACAAAATACTCCTGCATAGGACTTCTGTGACTGACCGACCTTCCCCACTCAAAAAAGGTATAACTACATTTTGGATATAGAATTTCATTTAGGAACTATTTGAATGTATAATATCGGTATCACGGAGAATATTTTTTGCAAGTCATTGTCAAGGATTATTACAAACCAAATTAATACTATTTCTCCATCAACACCCTATGCTCCATGTTTATTTTTTATTGCCCAAGTAAGTCAAAAAGTCATATGGTTAAGCAAGAGCTTATTTTGGCCCATTGGCCATTGGGGTATGACTAAATGGCAAAAATAACAAATACGAGTAACTGTTCTCCCCCAAACATGAAAAGACAACGGTGAAGGCCAAGACGGAGAAGCGATATCCGGTCAAACGTATAAAGCTTATCAGCTTTATACGTTTGACCGGAGACTAGTCTGGCATAGCAATTAGTAGGGGGAGAAGAAAAATGCAGGAGGTTGCCGAGGAATGGGACATCTATGGTCCTCTCATTAAGATTGTCGCACTCTGTGCGTTTTTTTAGTAGTTAGTGTAACTGCTTTAGTAGAATAATAACAATAAATTTGCACCTACCTCAGATACCGGATCAAATTCGAATCCATCAGTACAAAACAGATGTAACGTGTCCCCATCTGCGCATATATAGAATGCGTCGCATCTTTCCGGATCCGGTACATTCGCTAACACGCCAGTCGGACAAATACCTGGAGTCGTAGTCTCTAGAGAGATCGAAGTAGTCTGTGCTGATTCAGTCGTAATATATACAGACTCCGTAGTTATCTGTGAATTATCTGTAGTTCCTTGTGCGTCGTAAGTCGTAGTCTCTAAAGACCCTGTAGTAGTTTGTGCGTTATTTGTAGTTGTTTGTGTGCCTTCTGTAGTAGAATAATTTGGAGTTATTTCTGGGTCTAGAGTAGTTTTATCATTGTCTGTAGGCGGCGTTGATGTGGTCTGTCCGAGTGTGCATCCACCTTCAGCTATTTTAACGCAAAGCTGAAAACATATAATACCACCTAGTTTATATTAGATACCTAGTTTATATTAGATACCTAGTATATATCATTGCTAGATTCATTACAGGGAAGTCAAAGAGCATAGTACATATATAAGTTATGGATCAACTAAATCGTTCCCTGACTGAATGTAAAAGCCAATCAAGTGAACTTTTATATTCATTCTACGGTCATTTTAGTATTGTTTGTGTTATGTATGAATAACTGATGAATAAAAATCAGCTTTAATAAGTATAGAAATAAAAAAATAAACAAGGTCATGCCCATTTCCCTTAAGCAGGCAGCATAATTGTACTGCGTACACCCACATAGCGCCGATAATTTTATGTCCTAATAATAGAAGGCAAGTCTATTACCATTTCAAGATTTTTTCGGTAGAAAACCCACACTTTGTCCAACCTATCATTTAAAATCAAAATCAGAATATTTTTATTCATGTAAACCATCAATCATGTAATTCATGTAAACCATTTTAGGGTTAATGAATCGTCGGAAAAGTAACAACACTCTACCACCACTTCGTAATGTCATTCAAACGCAGAATCTCGTGATGACACTACGGTCCACTATACCCACATGTCAATTAATTGTTTCACTGTTTTTATCGATCAAAATTATCTCATTTTTTGGATAAATGATGCTTAAACTCACCTTTGATACAGGATCGAATTCAAATCCTTCACTACAGAAAAGTTGGATTGCGTTCCCGCTCGCGCACATATAGAAAGAACTACACAGTTCTGGATGCGGCACATTCCCAAATGAACCTTCTGGACAAATCTCATTAGCTTCTGTCGTTGAACTATCCTGTGTCGAAGTCTCAGTAATGGGTTGTTGTGTAGTCGTGTATTGAGTTGTCGGTAATTCCTCTGTTGTATTGTTGTCTTCTGGTGTAGCAGTTTCATCTTCTGGTTGTTGACCGGTTACTATTTCAGTCGTTCCTGTTTCTGTCGTAACAATAACGTGTTGTGTAGTTTGTGTGTATGATTCTGTCGTAGTTTGTAAACTCTCTGATGTGGTCTCAATGGCTGTCGAAGTTTTATAGTCTCCTGGTGTTTGCAAGTTTTCTGTAGTAGTAACGGGTAAATCTGTTGTCGTCTGGAGATCTCCTGTCGTTGGTTGAACTGCTGTTGTAGTTTCAGCAGATTCTGTAGTTATTTCAAAAATGGTTGTTGCTCTTTCAGTAGTTGTAAATTCAGGGTATTCTGTTTCTTCTGTGGGCCTGTTATAATCTGTTGTATAACTAGTTGAAGTAAATATGTCATTTGGTGTAGTTGTTCTTGGACCTAATGTGCAGCCTCCTTCAGCGATTGGTACACACGTCTGAAAAAATAATAATAATAGTAATAAATAATCACCGTCACTCTTATCCCCCTAAGCAGGGAGCAAAGGTGTATTATTTACGGTCACATATCGCCGACAATTTTACGTCCCAATGTAACGGAGGCCGATTTTATTGCCATTATATTGGGCTCAATTCCAGAATCCGGTTCGGTATTGATAAATTTCCCATTACAAAACCTAATTTTGTTCGGTTCAAGGATTAGAATCTAGAAACTTACAATTTCCACACGCACTATGCCTTAATGCGGTTTGCGGTTCATTTTAAAATGCGGTTTATTGAAGTTCAAGAATTACCTAAAGTAAGGCATTAGTAATTTGCTTATCAATTTAGGTAAGATAAATAGTTTTGAAATTGGACGGGGATAAATTATAGTCCATAGTAAAAATTTGTTGTCTGTTTAAAAACTTTCTTCATTCACAAATTGCATCTGCATAATATTATAGAAGTGATTGACTGCCTCGTAGGTCTAATGGCGAATAATGCGATACTGCGCGTAGCGATCACGATGCCCTGGCTTTGATTCCGAGTTTGGACAAAAATGTAATTTTTAAATAGAGAATTTCACATTATCAGTCCGGAATCTAGCTTGCGCCCGATATGCTGACAAAAGGCTCGCCACCTATTTATTCACTTATTTTTCTTATTTCAAGTGGGTATACACAATATACCTAATATATGTGTGACGATGTCTTCTTTTAGTATCTTGCTGAATTGAGGCTGAATCAACGCGTTTAGTCGCGTCCGCGGTGGCATTCGCGGTGGCGATCAATCTGTCCATATTATGATCGTACATGCAGACGCCGCACAGATAGCGCGTGTAAAACGCAGGACGCTTTGGTATGAACATGTCCATTCAAATACTACTGCAGGATCTGATCACCACCATAAACGCCTTTGCGGACGCAGCTGGATGCATTGATTTAGCCGTATCCTTAACGATCAAATTTACCCTCAGTACTGGATCAAATTCGTCCCCTTCAGCGCAGAACAGCTGAATAGCTGTGCCACCAGCACAAATGTAGAAAGAGTAGCAAATCTCAGGGTGGGGATAATTCCCCCAAGTTCCCGGTGGACAAATCCCAGGTGTTGTGACTTCGTCCGGTGCAGTTGTTGAAGTTATGCTGCCGAGAGTACACCCGCCCTCCGCAATCGGGACACATGTCTGGATAAAAAAAAAGACAAAGGGAGTGAAGGGCCACTAAGCTTATATTTAACTTGCAATGTAGGTATGCCTATCTGTGTGTCTTTCCGGTTTAAATTTTGTGATCCATTTTTCAAGTACTCTTAATTCCGGGTATCTGATTGCGCTGAAATTTGGAATACGTTTGTAAGTCCGATGAAGCTGGTATTATGATGGATCGGAAGGTGGCCATAGGCACATGTGTACGTAACCCCCTCGTGCGTAGGCGCATTGGTATTGAGGAGTACTATACGACTAGATAGTGTTCAGGGTCTGCTGATGAAGCCGAAAGGTAGCCAATAGAACCACATAAATATCAAGTGTATTGACGAGTACTTCACACTCGGACTCAACATTAAACCCGCCGTGTTTGGGCTCACTGGATTTGTCTTGACGAGTTCTAAGGACCCGGATGATGTCCAGGGTCTGATGATGGAGCCGGAGGGTGGCCAACGGAACTACCCAACTACTCAACATAACCTCAACTTATAGGGGCTCGTTAGATTTGTCTTGATGTGTTCTGTAGATCCGGATTATGTCCAGGTACTTATGATGGAGCCGAAAGGTGGCCCACGGAACGACCCAACTACTCAACATAACCTCGACTTATAGGGGCTCGTTACATTTGTCTTGACAAGTACCATATTACTTGTCGGTCTCCGTTGTTTTTTTGCTATGAAAGCTTGTTTTTAGAAAGATCTTTTTAAATTAAAAATATTTTCTATCATATTGTGTGAGTACAATTAAATAGTTTACAATCTAGCTTCAGCGTGATGTCTATCTATCCTGAGCCCTCAGAGAATTTAAGCATCTGTCATTTATTGTACGGTAAATCTCATCTATGGATGTTTATATTGTCAGCTAGTTTATCGAAGTAAATCAATTATTTGAATAGGCCAAAAGCACGAACCCGTGATTCAGGATCAAACTCGAACCCTTCACTGCAGAACAATTGTATGGTGTTCCCAGCCGCACATAAGTAGAACGAATTACATAGCTCTGGATGAGGTATGTTGCCCCAAACTCCTTCTGGGCAAATTTCCGGGCTATCCGTTACAGTTGTGGCATCATTTTCAGTAGTAGGGTAGGCTTCCGTACTGGTATAAATTCCAGAAGGAGTTGTAAATTCTGGAGTAGTTCCAAAATCTTCTGTTGTAGTTGAATTGCCCAATGTACAACCACCTGCCGCTATTGGTACGCATGTCTGAAAAATATATTTATTTACTAAACTACCACTACCTTACATAACAAATCTTACACTGAAACCATATGATTGTTGAGTAATTAAAAGTGGTAAAAATACAGCCTCGATCTAATCTCAATGTCATAAATCTCACAAATGAAATTCTCGTAAAATATCGCCATCGACCGAATCCAGATCGGACCGAAATTTGAACAAAACGTTTGTAAACGGTATTCTGATGAAATTTTGAACTGACATGATCAACTAATATATAATGACGGACGATTTAGCGCAGTGGTTAAGAGCTTAAGCTGCTCCGCCCACTGCGCCTAATAGTCGCGGGTTCGATTCCCGCACGGGACAAATCTTTGTGTTGTGTTATTTGTTCCGGTCTGGGTATTTGTGTATGTGAATTTTCATGTTTGTAAACGCACCCACGACGCAGGAATAAGTCCTAGTGTGGGGCTACGTTTTAAGAAAAAAAAAACGTCTATCTATCTATATATATCATCACGCTAGCACCCTCGCGGGGTAGGCAGAGAGTACAGAGTTCC
Organism: Phalera bucephala; assembly: GCA_905147815.2. NCBI lineage: Eukaryota > Metazoa > Arthropoda > Insecta > Lepidoptera > Notodontidae > Phalera > Phalera bucephala. The sequence goes on along the minus strand of LR990636.1, from coordinate 12,381,897 downwards.
AACAGGTTCTTTCCTTACATTCCTCTCTGGCTTCCTCCACTCTCATAGTTCGTATCATACACACTCACCGGTTACGGAGACTCTTGACTTGCCCTTCAGATAAGACACGGTCTATTTGGTTATGGTAAGATAGTCTAGGTCTTCCCCGGTACCTACATCCTATACAAACGTCATATTAAAGATTTCAGTAAGATATTTTTTTATTTGTGGCGGGGGAGGTTAATATGCGATCAACACATAATTGACAATATATTTTAAATTAAACAACTTAACACAATATCGAAATTAGACTGAGATGACACTGAAATCAAATCGATACTATAGTGGTAAAACGCTAAATGAGTTACAATTCATCTTTTAATCCCAATTCAATCGATATTCAGTTTTAGTGTCACTTAAACACGAAAATCAGCCTTCTGGTAATAATCGCATTTTAATTTTTTTAAATAATCCGAGCGAGAATGTCTTATTAATGTTTTATCCATCTATCTACATCATCACGCCAGATCCCTTGCGGGGTAGGTTAATGTTTTATGTTCGTATAATTGTTAAATTAAGAATAAACAAAGAACAGTTAACAAATACAAAAAATAACTGGCACTGTGTTCGGAATATGGTTGGAATTCAGATTATTTTTTTAAGACGAATAAAAATTTCTTCCTCGTTGGATTAGTGGTGCATAATACGGGTAGCGATCATGAGGTCCTGAAGTCAAATTCTAGTTCGGACAAAGTATGTTTTTTTCGATTAGACCATCACACCTATATTCCCTAGGGGGATGGCAGTGCTGTTCTAAGTACACGTATATATTGCCGACGGCTTGGTCCAATGGTTAATAGCTTAAGCCGCTCCTCACACTGGAATGTGTTGTCGCGGGTTCAATCCACGCACGGGAATCATCTTTGTGTGATCAAACACTTATTTTAATCTGGGTGCCGTGTAAATAAATTTCAGGTATGTAAAAAAAAGTACACACTAATATTACTAATATTAGCCCTGTTAAGAAACTGTCCCACTGTTGGGCACGGGCCTCCTCTCAAACTGAGAGGGTTTAGGCCATAGTCCTCCACGCTGGCCCAGTGCGGGCTAGCAAACTTCACACGCCTTCGAGAAACTCTTAGGCATGCAGGTTTCCTCACCATGTTTTTCTTCATCGTTGAACCAAGTGATTGTTAAATTTTTATACGGACATGCTTTCGATATAACAGAGGTGCGTACCTGGGTTTGAACCCGAGACCTCTGACTTTGCAGTCGAACGGTCAAACCACTAGTCTATCACTGCTCTCAAAAGTACACAAAACAAATAATAGATCCTGGTATGGACTAAACAAAAAAGAAATAAAAATAATTACATACCCTTAACACAGGATCAAACTCGGACCCTTCCGCACAATGCAACTGTATCGCCACTCCGTTTACGCAGAAATAGAAAGTATCACACAAATACGGGTGTGGTACATTCCCGTATGTATCTAAGGGGCACGGATCGTAGACTTCTGTTGTAGTTCCGTATTCTGCAGTCGTTGTATTAAATCCCTCTGTAGTAGTAGGCACATGTGTAGTAGTCACTGCCTCCGTAGTTGTCGATACTTCAGTAGTGTATGACTCTGTAGTAGTTGGCACTTGCGTAGTGGTCACTACCTCTGTAGTAGTTGGCAGATGTGTTGTAGTTACTGACTCGGTAGTGGTCACTTCTTCAGTAGTGTATGACTCTGTAGTAGATGGCACGTGCGTAGTGGTTTCTGCCTCTGTAGAAGTTGGCACTTGTGTAGTGGACAATGCCTCTGTAGTTGTCGCTTCTTCAGTAGTGAATGCCTCTGTAGTAGTTGGCACTTGTGTTGTGGTCACTACCTCAGTAGTTGTCGCTTCTTCAGTAGAGAATGCCTCTGTAGTAGTTGGCACTTGTGTTGGGGTCACTGCCTCAGTAGTTGCCGCTTCTTCAGTAGTTAATGGCTCTGTAGTAGTTGGCACTTGTGTAGTGGTCACTGCCTCTATAGTTGTCGCTTCTTCAGTCGTGAATGACTCTATAGTAGTTGATACTTGTGTAGTGGTCACTGCCTCTGTAGTGGTCGCTTCTTCAGTAGTAAATGACTCTGTAGTAGTTGGCACTTGCGTAGTGGTCACTGTCTCAGTAGTAGATGGCACATGGGTTGTAGTTACTGAGTCAGTAGTTGTCGCTTCTTCAGTAGTGAATGACTCTGAAGTAGTTAGCACTTGAGTAGTGGTAACAATTTCTGTAGTAGTGGGCACATGTGTTGTAGTAACTGTCTCGGTAGTGGTCGCTTCTTCAGTAGGCAATGACTCTGTAGTAGTTGGCACTTGTGTAGTGGTCACTGCCACTGTAGTTGTCGCTTCTTCAGTAGTCAATGCCTCTGTAGAAGTTGGTGCTTGAGTAGTAAGCACTCCCTCGGTTGCGGTCGCTTCTTCAGTAGTGAATGACTCTGTAGTAGTTGGCACTTGTGTAGTAGTCACTGCCTCCGTAGTGGTCGCTTCTTCAGTCGTGTATGACTCTGTAGTATTTGATACTTGTGTAGTGGTCACTGCCTCTGTAGTGGTTGCTTCTTCAGCAGTGAATGACTCTGTAGTAGTTGGCACTTGCGTTGTGGTCACTACCTCTGAAGAGGTTGGCACATATGTTGAAGTTACTGCCTCGGTAGTGGTATATTCTTCAGTAGAGAATGACTCTGTAGTCGTTGGCACGTGTGTAGTGGTTACTGCCTCTGTAGAAGTTGGCACATCGGTAGTGGTTACTGCCTCTATAGTTGTCGCTTCTTCAGTAGTGAATGACTCTGTAGTAGTTGGCACTTGTGTAGTGGTCACTGCCTCGGTAGTGGTAGCTTCTTCAGTCGTGTATGACTCTGTAGTAGTTGATACTTGTGTAGTGGTCACTGCTTCTGTAGTGGTCGCTTCTTCAGTAGTGAAAGACTCTGTAGTAGTTGGCACTTGCGTAGTGGTCACTGCCTCGGTAGGTATGGACACTTGTGTAGTACTCACTACCTCAGTAGTTGTCGCTTCTTCAATAGTAAATGACTCTGTAGTGGTTGGCACTTGCGAAGTGGTCACTGCCTCAGTAGTAGATGGAACATGTGTTGTAGTTATTGACTCGGTAGTTGTCGCTTCTTCAGTGGTGAATGACTCTGTAGTAGTTAGCACTTGTGTAGTGGTCACTGTTTCTGTAGTAGTGGGCACTTGTGTAGTAGTCACTGCCTCAGTAGGTGTCGCTTCTTCAATAGTAAATGACTCTGTAGTAGTTGGCACTTGCGAAGTGGTCACTGCCTCAGTAGTAGATGGAACATGTGTTGTAGTTATTGACTCGGTAGTTGTCGCTTCTTCAGTGGTGAATGACTCTGTAGTAGTTAGCACTTGTGTAGTGGTCACTGTTTCTGTAGTAGTGGGCACTTGTGTAGTAGTAACTGCCTCAGTAGGTGTCACTGCCTCAGTAGTTGTCACTTTCTCAGTAGTGAATGACTCTGTAGTAGTTGGAACTTGGGTAGTGGTCACTGCCTCTATAGTAGTTGGCACATGTGTTGTAGTTACTGACTCAGTAGTTGTCGCTTCTTCAGTAGTGAATGACTCTGTAGTAGTTGGCACTTGCGTAGTGGTCACTATCTCTGTAGAAGTTGGCACATGTGTTGAAGTTACTGTCTCGGTAGTGGTATATTCTTCAATAGTGAATGACTCTGTAGTAGTTGGCACGTGTGTAGTGGTGACTGCCTCTGTAGTTGGGACATGTGTTGTAAATACTGACTCAGTAGTGGTCGCTTCTTCAGTAGTGACTGACTCTGTAGTGGTTATCACTTGTGTAGTGGACACTGTTTCTGAAGTAGTGGGCACTTGTGTAGTAGTCACTGCCTCAGTAGTAAATGACTCTGTAGTAGTTGGCACTTGTGTAGTGGTCACTGCCTCAGTAGTTGTAGCTTCTTCAGTCGTGAATGCCTCTGTAGAAGTTGGTACTTGTGTAGTAAGCACTCCCTCGGTTGTGGTCGCTTCGTCAGTAGTGAATAACTCTGTAGTTGTTGGCACTTGTGTAGTAGTTACTGCCTCCGTTGTGGTTGCTTTTTCAGTAGTCAATGACTCTGTAGTAGTTGGAACTTGGGTAGTGGTCACTGCCTCTATAGTAGTTGGCACATGTGTTGTAGTTACTGACTCAATAGTGATCGCTTCTTCAGTAGTGAATGACTCTGTAGTAGTTGGCACTTGCGTAGTGGTCACTGCCTCGGTAGGTGTGGGCACTTGTGTAGTAGTCACTACCTCAGTAGTTGTCGCTTCTTCAATAGTAAATGACTCTGTAGTAGTTGGCACTTGCGAAGTGGTCACTGCCTCAGTAGTAGATGGTACATGTGTAGTAGTCACTGCCTCAGTAGTTGTCACTTTCTCAGTAGTGAATGACTCTGTAGTAGTTGGCACATGTGTTGTAGTTACTGTCTCGGTAGTGGTCGCTTCTTCAGTAGTCAATGACTCTGTAGTAGTTGGCACTTGTGTAGTGGTCACTACCTCTGTAGTTGTCGCTTCTTCAGTAGTCAATGCCTCTGTTGTAGTTGGTACTTGTGTAGTGGTCACTGCCTCAGTAGTTGTCGTTTCTTCAGTCGTGAATGCCTCTGTAGAAGTTGGTACTTGTGAAGTAAGCACTCCCTCAGTTGTGGTCAATTCGTCAGTAGTGAATAACTCTGTAGTAGTTGGCACTTGTGTAGTGGTCACTGCCTCGGTAGTGGTCACTTCTGCAGTTGTGTACGACTCTGTAGTAGTTGATACTTGTGTAGTGGTATCTGCCTCTGTAGTGGTCACTTCTACAGTAGTGAAAGACTCTGTACTAGTTGGCACTTGCGTAGTGGTCACTGCCTCGGTAGGTGTGGGCACTTGTGTAGTAGTCACTACCTCAGTTGTTGTTGCTTCTTCAATAGTAAATGACTCTGTAGTAGTTGGCACTTGCGTTGTAGTCATTGCGTCAGTAGTAGATGGCACATGTGTTGTAATTACGGACTCGGTATTTGTCACTTCTTCAGTAGTGAATGACTCTGTAGTAGTTGGCACATGTGTTGTAGTTACTGTCTCGGTAGTGGTCGCTTCTTCAGTAGTCAATGACTCTGTAGTAGTTGGCACTTGTGTAGTGGTCACTGCCTCTGTAGTTGTCGCTTCTTCAGTAGTCAATGCCTCTGTTGTAGTTGGTACTTGTGTAGTGGTCACTGCCTCAGTAGTTGTCGTTTCTTCAGTCGTGAATGCCTCTGTAGAAGTTGGTACTTGTGAAGTAAGCACTCCCTCAGTTGTGGTCGATTCGTCAGTAGTGAATAACTCTGTAGTAGTTGGCACTTGTGTAGTGGTCACTGCCTCGGTAGTGGTCACTTCTGCAGTCGTGTACGACTCTGTAGTAGTTGATACTTGTGTAGTGGTATCTGCCTCTGTAGTGGTCACTTCTACAGTAGTGAAAGACTCTGTACTAGTTGGCACTTGCGTAGTGGTCACTGCCTCGGTAGGTGTAGGCACTTGTGTAGTAGTCACTACCTCAGTTGTTGTTGCTTCTTCAATAGTAAATGACTCTGTAGTAGTTGGCACTTGCGTTGTAGTCATTGCCTCAGTAGTAGATGGCACATGTGTTGTAATTACGGACTCGGTATTTGTCGCTTCTTCAGTAGTGAATGACTCTGTAGTAGTTGGCACTTGCGTAGTGGTTACTGCCTCTGTAGAACTTGGCACATCGGTAGTGGTTACTGCCTCTATAGTTGTCGCTTCTTCAGTAGTGAATGACTCTGTAGTATTCGGCACTTGTGTAGTGGTCACTGCCTCGGTAGTGGTCACTTCTTCAGTCGTGTATGACTCTGTAGTAGTTGATACTTGTGTAGTGGTCACTGCCTCTGTAGTACTTGCTTCTTCAGTAGTGAAAGACTCTGTAGTAGTTGGCACTTGCGTAGTTGTCACTGCATCGGTAGGTGTGGGTACTTGTGTAGTAGTCACTACCTCAGTTGTTGTCGCTTCTTCAATAGTAAATGACTCTGTAGTAGTTGGCATATGCGTAGTAGTCACTGCCTCAGTAGTAGATGGCACATGTGTTGTAGTTACGGACTCGGTAGTTGTCACTTCTTCAGTGGTGAATGACTCTGTAGTAGCTGGCACTTGCGTCGTGGTCACTGCCTCTGTAGAAGTTGGCACATGTGTTGGATTTACTATCTCTGGAGTGGTATTTTCTTCAGTAGTGAATGATTCTGTACTAGTTGGAACTTGTGTAGCGGTCACTGCCTCTGTAGTAGTTGGCACATGTGTTGTAGTTACTGTCTCGGTAGTGGTCACTTCTTCAGTAATGAGTGACTCCGTAGTAGTTGGCACAGGTGTTGTAGTTACTGTCTCGGTAGTGATCGCTTCTTCAGTAGTCAATGACTCTGTAGTAGTTGGCACTTGTGTAGTGGTCACTGCCTCTGTAGTTGTCGCTTCTTCAGTAGTCAATGCCTCTGTTGTAGTTGGTACTTGTGTAGTGGTCACTGCCTCAGTAGTTGTCGTTTCTTCAGTCGTGAATGCCTCTGTAGAAGTTGGTACTTGTGTAGTAAGCACTCCCTCAGTTGTGGTCGCTTCGTCAGTAGTGAATAACTCTGAAGTTGTTGGCACTTGTGTAGTGGTCACTGCCTCGGTAGGTGTGGGCACATGTGTAGTAGTCACTACTTCAGTTGTTGTTGCTTCTTCAATAGTAAATGACTCTGTAGTAGTTGGCACTTGCGTTGTAGTCATTGCCTCAGTAGTAGATGGCACATGTGTTGTAATTACGGACTCGGTATTTGTCGCTTCTTCAGTAGTGAATGACTCTGTAGTAGTTGGCACTTGCGTAGTGGTTACTGCCTCGGTAGTGGTCGGTTCTTCTGTAGTGAATGCCTCGGTAGTGGCAATTGACTCTGTAGTAGTTAGCACTTGTGTAGTGGTCACTGCCTCTGTAGAAGTTGGCACATGTGTTGAAGTTACTATCTCTGTAGTGGTATTTTCTTCAGTATCGAATGACTCTGTAGTAGTTGGCACTTGTGTAGTAGTGACTGCCTCTGTAGTTGGGGCATCTGTTGTAAATACTGTCTCAGTAGTAGTCGCTTTTTCAGTAGTGAATGACTCTGTAGTAGGTGGCACTTGTGTAGTGGTTACTGCCTCTATAGTTGTCGCTTCCTCAGTGGTGAACGTCTCTAAAGTAGTTAGCACTTGTGTAGTGGTCACTGCCTCTGTAGTTGTTACTTCTTCAGTAATGAATGACTCTGTAGTAGTTGGCAATGGTGTCGTAGTCACTGCCTCTGTAGTAGTTGTAACTTCTGTCGTGAATGACTCTGAAGTAGTTGGCACTTGTGTAGTGGTCACTGCCTTGGTTGTGGTCAGTTCTTCAGTAGTGAATTCCTCAGTAGTAGCAATTGACTCTGTAGTAGTTGGCACCTGTGTAGTAGTCTCTGCCTCAGTAGTTGTCACTGCTTCAGTAGTTACGACCTCTGTAGTGCTGAATGACTCTGTAGTTGTAATTGACTCAGTAGTAGTTGGCACTTGTGTTGTAGACACTGCTTCAGTAGTAACTGACTCTGTAGTTGTAAGAGTCTCCGTAGTAGTTGGCACTTGTGTAGTAAAAACTGCCTCTGTAGTGGCTGACTCTGTAGTTGTAAGTGTCTCTGTAGTGGTTTGCACTTGTGTAGTAGTCACTGCCTCGGTAGTGGTTGCTTCTTCAGTAGTGAATGACTCTGTAGTAGTGGGCACTTGTGTAGTAAAAACTGCTTCTGTAGTAGCTGACTCTGTGGTTGTAAGTGTCTCTGTAGTAGTCGGCACTGGTGTAGTAGTGAATGCCTCTATTGTAGTTTCCGCTTCTGTTGTTACCGGCTGTGATGTTGTAAATATCGTCGGCGTGGTGGTTGTTGATTCCACTGTTGTTGGTTCTACTGTTGATGGTTCTGTTGTTGGTTCTATTGTTGGTTCTACTGTTATTGGATCTACTGTCGCTGGTTCTGTTGTTGGGTCCACTGTGATTGGTTCCAATGTTGTTGGTTGCACTGTTGTTGGTTCTAGTGTTGCTGGTTCTGCTGTTGTTGGTTCTACTGTGGTTGGCTCTAATGTTGTTGATTCTGCTGTTGTAGGTTCTACTGTTGTTGGTTCTGCTGTTGTTGGTTCTACTGTTGTTGGTTGGGTTGTTGTTGTTCCTAAGTTACACTGTACTGCGTGAGGCCAGTTGCATGTCTATAAAGAAAATATTTTAGTTCAATTTTATTTCTTATGACTTCTTTAACCTATCACTCTATCTATATCAGGTAGGCAGAGAGTACAGAGTTCCATGAGGTTCTTTTCTTTCAGACCTCTCTGGCTTCCTCCAGAATCATAGTTCATCTTAATCAAGTAAATAAAATAATACATTGAGAGTGATTGTTTAACGTTTTCATAAGCTGGCAATACTAAGACTAATGTCAACTACTTTTTGTGAACCATTCAATTCAATTCTTTATTCAGACTAAATAGAGCAGGTAAGGTGTTACATTATAGGTAGGTACTTATATCTATTTAGCCTGATTAAGGCATGTGAATGTTATACAATATATATATATATATATATATATATATATATATATATATATATATATATATATATATATATATATTCAACGCTAAAGTGGGAGTACAAATTTGCAGCGAATCGGTAGTAGGATCTCACGGTTACGGTAGCAGGAATCATAGGGGGCAAATGCTTGTCAACTTTCTTGAGAAAGAGGGGCTCAGAAACGGCCCCAAAGAAAGTGGACATGGCAAAGCCCCGACACTAGGACTAAAAATGAAATTGACTTCATCATAACGGATAAGAAGCACATATTCAGAGATGTCTCAGTGATCAACAGGTTTAATACCGGAAGCGATCACCGACTTGTCAGAGGCTCACTGAATATCAACTTTAAGCTCGAGTGAGTCCGTTTGATGAAGGCCAGGCTCTGGCCCAACCTCCTCCAAACCGTAGTAGTATCTGAAGCATTCCAGTCAAATCTGGAGAACCGATTCGTTACCAAGGAAACCACAAATGACGTAGACCAGGCCCTCACAAATGTAGTTAAAATCCTCAGGGAGGAAGGTACGAGATTTTGTGAAGCGCGACGTATAAGTAAGAAAACGAAGCTTTCGGAGGAGACACTGCAGCTTATAAAGGAACGACGTGTAAACCCACCCAACACTTCGTAAGAGCAACGGGCACTCAACAAACGAATTAACAAACTGGTACGACATGACTTCCGATGCGCTAATACACGAGCTATTGAAAAAGCAATCGAGCAAAATCGGGGGTCGAAAGTTTTCGTTCAGTCTGTGGCAGGAACGTTGTGGCAGGATTTGTCAAAGGGAAGATCTTCCAGCCAGACGGGTGGTGTGTCTGGCGGGGCCTTACACTCTCCCCCCAGAGTTGTTGTCGGGGGCTTGTATATGTGTTACACGTCGTGCACACTCTAATATCGCGTTCTAGACATGTATGGCGAATCGTCAGCACCATCTATTGGTAGGAAGTCGCAACTATGTAGCGATGTATAGGGGTTGCTACAAGTCTTTGGGGAGGAGCCATCTGACGAAGTTGTCCAAAGCCAGTGGGGACGTCATCACTTCTAAGCCGGAGATTTTTTTGGAAGTAGAAGACTTCTACAGCCGACTATACGCCTCGCATACATCTCGTCCTGATCCCGGAAATGAGGATCCTAGAGCTACATTAAGCCGCCACTTTACGGAAGACCTGCCCGAAATCAGCCTAGACGAAATCGTGATGGCTCTAAAGCAGCTAAGGAATGGAAAAGCCCCTGGAGAGGACGGAGTTACAACTGAACTATTAAAAGCAGGAGGTAAACCCGTGCTAAAGGAGCTCCAAAATATCTTTAACTCTATCCTCTTTAATGGGAGAACTCCAGAGGCTTGGGGTAGGAGCGTGGTCGTATTGTTTTTCAAAAAGGGTGATAAGACCCAACTGAAGAAATACCGCCCTATTTCGCTCCTGAGCCACATTTACAAGCTGTTTTCAAGAGTTATCACGAATCGTCTTGCGCGAAGGCTCGACGAATTTCAACCCCCGGAACAGGCCGGGTTTCGAAGAGGGTATGGAACCATAGACCACATCCACACTATACGGCAGATTATACAGAAGACCGAAGAGTATAATCGGCACCTGTGCTTAGCATTCTTGGACTATGAGAAGGCCTTTGACTCGATCGAGACCTGGTCAGTTCTGATATCCTTGCAACGATGCCAAGTCGACTGGCGATACATCCAAGTGTTAAGAAGTCTTTATAACGCCGCGACCATGACCATCCAGTTACAAAACCAGCAGATATATATATATATATATATATATATATATATATATATATATATATATAATAGTTGGAGTTTACAGAAATGTCGTCTATATAATTAAACTTAGATGCCATCATTAAAAATAAAATAAAGGAATAAAAATTAAGTCAAGATTATAATCATATGTCTAATTTATATTAAAATTGTCAAATTATAATATGGTTCCGGCAAGTTTTAGTTAGTCATATTTTATTAGAAAGATACTCGTTTATACAGTAATAGCATTTTTCGATCAAGAAACTTTGTAGTTTCATTTTAAATGTTTTAATATCATTAAGGTTTCTAATTTCACGCGATAGTTGGTTGTAAATTTTGACTGACATGCAAAAGACACTGGTATGGAGTAATTTTGTTTTACTCGGAATAATATTTAGTTTATCCCAGTGACGAGCTCGAGTTGTTTGAATAAATGCAAGTTGCTTTTAGTGAATAGTGCGTATTCATATATATACAGACAGAGTAATGACAGAATCTTTAGGTTTTTAAAATGAGGTCTGCAAATATCTGTTTGTTTCAGATTGCACAGTGATCGTTTGCAGCGTTTTTGGGCCTTGAAAACATGTTCCTTGTTGGTTGAATTACCCCAGAATATTAATCCATATCTAAGATGTGATGAGACATAACCGTGATATGCTGCTAGAATAGTTGATTTATTAGCAATTGCTCGGAGTCTGTATAGAACATATGATGACTGTGACAGTTTGTTGCAGATATGATCTGTATGTGTTTTCCAGTTTACTTTATGGTCAATATATACCCCTGAGAATTTTGTGACTCGAGTTTCTTTAATATTAAAGTTTTGGTAGTTAATTTGCAGAGCTTGCAGTTTAGCTCGCTGTGGAAAGCTTATGTATGTTGTCTTGTCAAAGTTTAGTTTCAGATTATTACAATTTAACCATTTTACAATTAACTAGAGAGATTGATTTATGTCAGTTTCTGAATTAGATATATTATTACTCGTAAAGAATACAGTACTGTCATCAGCATATAGAGTCAAGTTATGTTCAATAATTTTGGGCATGTCATTAATGTAAATTAAGAAAATTAATGGTCCTAGTATGCTGCCTTGTGGAACACCAGTGTGAACCTCTCTCAGGTCTGAAGAGTAAGTTTCTTCTGCCATAGATGCTGGATTAAATCTCTTTATTTCTGTTAGTTGTTTTTTGCTAGTTAAGTAGACATAGACTTAATGGTTTTGATACACGCCAGATTTATTGAATGATATGTTATCATTCTATAAAATTCTACATGATTTATATTTAATACCTCATAAATTGCATAAATGTTACTTTTAGTCTTCAGATAATCCATTTTTTTATTTAAAAAATCAGAAGACATAAGAAATCGATTTATTATCTTATAGCCGATAAGTAACAGATTCACATATTAGAAAACGAAGGACTTATAAACCATTTACTTAAAAGAATGTAAAATGTTAGAATGCTTTAATTTCTGTGTGACTCCCTCAACTCACTCCATTTCTATATCCAGGGCCTGATGATGGAGCCGAAAGGGAGCCTCAAAAGGAAGAATAAGAACTCCTCAACTAACCAAGTTGTCTTCGTTATACTTTTGCTGTATAAGCTTGTTTTAATAAAGGTCTTTTTAATGTTAAACTTATTATATTTACTTACTTGTAAATTGTAATCGAAATGGGTTCCTGGAGCACAATCCATTAAGACTCTATTTCCATGGGCGCATATGTAGAACTGAGCACAATTTATCTCGTGCGGTAACAGGTAATGAATATGGAAATCTGATGGACAACCGTTAGGTAGGAAATCTATGGGTGGGTTTGTAGGTAGTGGGGTAGTTGTTGTAGGTAACGGGTTATTTGTTGTAGGTAATAGGGTAGTTGTAGGTAACGGGGTATTTGCTGTTGTTGGTAGGGCTGTTGTCGTTGTTCCCATGGTACACTGCACTAAGTGAGGCCAATTGCACGTCTGTAAAAATAAAATTCATTTTAGTTAGAACTTTGTTGCCGTTATTTTCAGGCGTGTATTTCACTCTTAAGTCTTTTGTTTTGATAAGTTCCAACAGCAGGTGGCCACGAACCTGCCTCCACCAATCCGCACTGGGTCCGCGTGGTGGAGTATGACCTAATCGTTCTCACCTCGATTTGTGAGAGAAGGCCTTTGCCTAGCAGTGGGCAGTATAGGCTGCAATTATATTTTATTATTAATTTAGTGCATTAAATTCACTTATACGAAGTGATTTTAATGCACTAAGTTAGAATTGTTATGTAGATGTTACTTATGGAAGTGTTCCTTTTTTACTACTAGTAAACAATAGGTATCGGATACATTACCTGGGCTTTCGCACCCAATAATGGATTTACGACCTCCCCGTGTTAAGCCCCACAACCTATCCCTGGCGTTTTTTAACGCCGATGGCCTTCGCTCCCAGCGTGATCAGGTTGCTGATTTCCTCCAAGATCACCAGCTTGATATCCTCCTAGTGAAGGAAACCTTCCTCAAGCCCGCACAACGCGATTCTAGGATCGCAAACTATAACCTCGTGCGTAATGACAGAATCGGCTCCCGTGGAGGCGGTACTCTAATTTACTACAGGAGGTCCCTTCACTGCATCCCTCTCGATCCCCCTGCGCTCACCAACATCGAAGCCTCGGTCTGTCGCATTTCTCTCACTGGGCACCAGCCCATCATGATTGCCTCCGTATACCTTTCCCCCACTAAGCTCGTCCTCAGGAGTGACTTTGAAGCACTCCTCAATCTGGGAAGCGCCGTCATTCTGGCGGGCGACTTCAACAGTAAGCACGTGGCCTGGAATGGTCTCACCACTTCCCCTAACGGTAGGATCCTTGACGCCCTGGTCGACGTTCTCGACTTTGACGTCATCGCACCTATGCACCCTACCCACTATCCCGGCAATCCCAACCACCGACCCGACGTCCTGGACATGGCGCTTCTGAAGGGGGTTACCTTACGACTGCACTCCTTGGAAGTAGTCCAGGAGCTCGCCTCTGACCATCGACCTGTAGTCATGAGACTCGGTTCCCCCCCTTCCGCTCCTCAGCGACCCAAAAAGACGGTGGTGGATTGGCATGCGCTAAGCGCGGCCTTGCGCTACCGACCACATCCGATCGGCTGTCAGTCGATAGTCTAAGCAAGTCGAGGCGGAAGATCTCAACCTCAACCGCTATCGACTGCCGGACGATGTTAAAGATCTCATTCGTTCCAAGAATGCCTCAATCCGAGCGTACGACTCTTACCCCACCGAAGCCAATCGGGCCCGGATGCGCGTTTTACAACGAGAGGTAAAGCGTCGTGTCGCGGAGGTCCGGGAGAAACGGTGGGGTGACTTCCTAGAGGGCATCGCGCCATCGCACCTGGCCTACTGGCAGCTGGCGCGTAGCCTCAAAACCGACTCCACGACTGGCATGCCCCTGCTGTCCCGCCCTTCAGGCGCACCCCCAGCCTTCGACGACGACGAAAAGGCCGAGCTTCTCGCCGACTCCCTCGAGAGTCAGTGCACCCCCAGCTCTCAGTCCGTCAACCAGTCCCACGTCGACGCGGTCGACAAGAAAGTCGAGCGCAGGGCATCCCTCCCCGACGCCGATTCTTTACTTCCTATCACCCAAACGGAGGTCGAAGATCTCATTAGGGGTCTCAAAACTAAAAAAGCCCCCGGCTCTGACGGCATTTCGAATCGCGTTCTGAAATGCCTGCCCGCCCAACTCATCTGCCTCTTAGTGACCATACTGAACACCGGCATGACGAACTGCACCTTCCCCGCTAAGTGGAAGGAGGCGGACGTCATAGGCATTCCCAAGCCCGGCAAACCTCGTAATCTCCCCGCGAGCTACCGTCCTATCAGTCTCCTCAACTCCCTGGCCAAGATCTACGAGCGCCTACTTCTGGCGCGGCTCAAAGACTTCGTAACGTCCAGGGGTATCCTTATCGACGAGTAGTTCGGCTTTCGAGCCAAACACTCCTGCGTCCACCAAGTGCACCGCATCACGGAGCACATCCCCTCTGTGATGTCGCGAAGGCATTCGACAAAGTCTGGCACAACGGCTTGATCTACAAGCTCTACCAAATGGGTGTGCCGGACAGACTCGTGCTCATCATACGAGACTTCTTGTCGAATCGCGCCTTCCGTTATCGCGTCGAAATGACGCGCTCCACTACCCACTCCATCAGTGCTGGAGTCCCACAGGGCTCAGTTCTCTCTCCGCTCCTGTTTAGCTTTTACACGAACGACATTCCTCGTTAGGGTGATGCTAAACTGGCTTTATTCGCGGATGATACCGCTCTCTATTTCTCCAGTAGGAGCAAGGCCTTTATTACTTCGAAACTTCAGGCCGCCGCCAATACCCTAGGGGATTGGTTCAGGAAGTGGCGAATCGAGGTGAACCCGGACAAGAGCGCTGCGGTGCTCTTCTCCAGAGGTGCAACTTCGCGCCGCTCCCTGCGCCATTCCAGAAGAAACCGAGGTCAAGTGACCATGTTCGACCGACCAAATGGGTCAATCAGGTCAAATATTTAGGAGTCACCCTAAACAGTACCATGTCCAGCGGGTCCATCACCGAACATCCTTTGTGCTCGGTCGTCTCCATTCGTTAATCTGCAAGCGGAGTAAAATGTCCCTTAGAAATAAGGTGACGCTTTACAAAACTTGCGTTCGTCCCATCATGACTTACGCGTGTGTTGTGTTTGGGCATTCGGCCCCCTCTCACATCGATAAACTTCAAGCGGTTCAAAGCCGCTTCCTCCGTAAAGCCGTAGGAGCCCCATGGTTCGTACGGAACTTCAACCTCCACTCCGATCTAGGTCTCGAACCTATTCGCGCCTTTATTAAAAAGGCGACAACACGTCACTTAGCGAACGCATCTACCTATGCGAATCCGTTAATCGTAGCCACCGCCGACTACGATCTCCCCCCCGACCCCTGCCGCCACCGCCGGCCGCGACATGTTCTCACCAACCGCCCCCGATGCTTTGTCATCCTTCTTTCCGCTCAGAATACGGGCGACGACGACGACGTAGTCGTAGATCCCCTCCCATAGCCGGCGGTTGACCGGTGCACTTAGTAGTGCACCGGTAGTCGCTGTAGGGGGACGCCCCTACAGCGACTGTCCCAACCGAGGGCGCCTCTCCAAGGCGCCCTCGAGTATGTCGCCCCTTGCCCTTCTGGCTGGCTAGAGCGTAGTGGTTGCACGCTCGCCTTTAAGTCCGGTGAAGCTGTAAAGGCCTCGCGGCCAACAGCGTACATCACTCACACACACACTGGGCTTTCGCTCAAGGAAAACTAAAATTACACCGTGTATATTCTAAGTCGTGAATTACGGAATTTTTTTGTCTAACTATCTATATCATCACGCCAGATCCCTTGTAGAGTAGGCAGAGAGTAGAGAATTCCAACAGGTTCTTTCCTTACACACCACTCTGGCGTCCTCCACTCTCATAGTTCATCTAATACACGCTCGCCGGTTACGGAGACTCTTGAATTCAGATAAGACACGGTCTATTTAGCATGACTAAGATTATTTAAGTATTATTTTTCGCTTTTACTTACTTGTAAATTGTAATCAAAATGGGTTCCTGGCGCACAATCCATTAAGACTTTATTGCCATGGGTGCATATGTAGAACTGAGCACAGTTGGTCTCGTGCGGTAACAGGTACTGGATATGGAAATTTGATGGACAACCATTAGGTAGGAAATCTATGGGTGGGTCTGTAGGTAGCAGGGTAGTCGTAGTAGGTAATTGCGTATTCGTTGTTGGAAGTGGGGCCGTCGTTGTTGGTAACGGGGTAGTGGTTGTTGGCAACGGGGTAGTAGTTGTTGGTGACGGGGTAGTTGTTGTTGCTAACGGGGTAGTTGTTGTTGGTAGCGGGGTAGGTGTCGTCGTCGACGTCGTAGTTGTTGGTGATGTCGTGCATTGTACCATAAAAGGCCAGTTGCAGACCTAAAAAAAAATAATGATAAATCGTCCTATACTGTCCATCTGTTGGGCAAAGTTAAGATGATGGACGATTTGGCGCAGTGGTTAAGAGCTTAAGTCGCTCCGCCCACTGGCTCGAATAGTCGCGGGTTCGATTCCCGCACGAGACAAATCTTTGTGTGACCCATAATTTTTGTTTCGGTATCGGTATTTATGTATTTTCAGTGTTACTGTACTATATATAATCAAATAATGAAAAAATCTTGTCCCGTGCGGGAATCGAACCCGCCACTATTAGAGACAATGGGCGGAGCGGCTTAAGCTCTTAACCACTGCGCTAAATCGTCCGCCCGTTCATAAATTACTTGATGTGTCTTTTCTACTACTTAGTACACGTACTCAATGAGCGCTACGAGCGCCTCCGAAATAGAAAATTCAAGTAGAAAATTATTATATTACCTGTAAATTAACATCAAAATGCAGCCCCGGGGCACAATTCATCTCTATTCGATGTCCATTGCTGCAGTGGTAGTATTTTGAGCAATCTGTCTCGTGAGGCAGCAGGAGATGGACGTGGAAGTCTGCCGGACAACCGTTGGGCAGGTACTGGGCTGATGACGAGGCAATCAGCGCCAAAAGTAACGCTATGTACATATCTGAAAAAGGAACATTATGTTTAAGATCTATCTATACCATCAGATCCCCTGCGTAGGCTGAGAGTACAGTGTTCCGACAGGTTTGTTTACGCCGAAGTTTTGGCTCTACTTCTTTATCCTACCAATCTTCGTTTACATACTCGTCAGCCGCTCATAGGCTACTTGCAATGCCTTTCGCATCACCCACTCCGCATCCTTACGCATCCCATCAAAGGCGGAGTAAATGTCGAGAGCGCCCTAGGCTAGAGGGACGCCGATGAGGTGCTTACCTCATCAGCGTCCCTCTAGCGATTATAAATTAGTATATATTATAAATTTTAACTAATGTTGGTAGTAGTAAACATTGATGTCTGTGGTTGGCGTTACTCCAAGTTGGAGTTGGCATTTCTGTACTCCAATTTGTAGTAACCGCAACTACAGCTGTTGTTTCAGCAACCAATCTTCAAACGAAGAATCATTTATATTGTCTAAGTAGGTGCATACTAACTTATACAGTTAATTTTATTTTCATAATTTTTTATTTGTTTAAAAACTTCCACGCCCGCGCCCCGTTGTAATCTTGCGCCCTTAGGCACTGCCAAGTTGGCCTTAGGGATAAGCCGCCTCTGCATCCCTTAGAGACTATGCGCTTCTCATACCTACAATTTCTGGCCATTCTTCACTGCTTCTC
The DNA here is from genome assembly GCA_905147815.2 of Phalera bucephala. NCBI lineage: Eukaryota > Metazoa > Arthropoda > Insecta > Lepidoptera > Notodontidae > Phalera > Phalera bucephala. Next base: position 12,364,350 of record LR990636.1, on the reverse strand, counting down.
TTTACCAAAGATTCTTTACAGACCTCTCTGACTTCCTTCACTCTCATAGATCGTCCCATATACTCTCACCGGTAACGGATACCTTTGACTTGACCTTCTGACACGACACTTAAATCTTTAACCCTTGAGCTTGGGCAAGGTACAATTTCATACGTTTGATGTATAACTATCACTTTCGCTCCGAGCGTAAGGGGATAAAGAATCAGGAGTCTCTGCAACTGGCGAAGGTCTATAAGGTAAACTATGAGAGTGGAAGAACCAGAAGTATGCAAGAAAAAAACCTGTTGGAACTCTGTAGTCTGTGCCTACTTACCTACCTAATCCTTACCTTTACCTTTAATACCTTTCGGCTAAAAAAATCAACACACAAAATCACGGATAATAGAAAGAAGAAAGAAAAAAAAGGCATATATTTGACTACTACAAAAACCAACAAGCATGCATTTTAACGGCTAAAATTAGATATGTCAGTCACTGAAGAGCACACAAATTGTGTGTGTGTGTATGTGTGAATGATCTACGCTGTTGGCCGCGGGGCCTTTACAGCATCACCAGACAAGGGGGCGAGCGTGCAACCACTACGCTCGAGCCTGAACGGCAAAGGGGTAACTAGCTCAAGGGCACCTCAAGGACGAACGGCCTCGGCTTGGGCAGTCGCTATGGGAGAGGGCGTATACTAGGTGTCTCGCCGTGGAGCTCTGCACCGGCCGGCGGGCAAGGGATTCTTTGACCTCGCCGGCGAGGTCGATGTCTGATCCCGTGTGCGGTATCTCTATCCGAAAGAAGGGATGTAAGAGCATCGGGAGGGTCGGTGGGAACATGCCGCGGACGGCGGTAGCGGCTGATAGGAGGGGAGTTAGGTTCATAGTCGGCGGTGGCCACAATTAACAGATTCCTATGATTGGACGCGTTTGCGAAATATCAGGTTTTCGCCTTTTTAATAAAAGCGCGAATAGGTTCGAGACCGAGATCGGAATGGAGATCGACTTTCCGTATAAACCACGGGGCTCCGACGGCTTTGCTGAGAAAACGGGATTAAACCGTTTGGAGTATATCGATGTGAGAGCGGGCGGCGTGCTCGAACACCTTACAAGTGTACGTTATGATGGGCCGTACACAAGTTTTGTAAAGCGTCACCTTACTCCTAAAGGATATTTTACTCCGCTTTCAGATCATCACGTAAAGACGACCGAGCACAAAGGCTGTTCAGTTACAGACTCGCTTTTATGCGGTCCGAAGATCATGGTATTGTTAAGGGTGACCCCTAAATATTTGCCCTGTTTGACCCAGGTAATAGGTCGATCGAACATGGTCACTTGACCGAGATTAATTTTGGGGTGGCGCAGGGAGGAGCGTGTGGTGGAGAGGCTTCTGGAGAAGAATACCGCAGCGCTCTTGTCCAGGTTCATCTCAATACGCGACTTCCTGAACCAATCTCCTACCGTAGGGTATTGGCGGATGCCTGAAGGTTTTTGAATAATGAAACCCTTATTCCTATGCGAGACATAGAGCAGTATCATCCGCAAATAGGGCTGGATGTACCTTACTCGAACAAAGAATATAGTTCGTGTAACGACTGAATAGGAGGGGATTTGCCGTCGCGCCGAGCGGAGCTGCGCTGTGTGGCGTCTCCCGTAGATTTTAGTACTTTACAGCCCCCGAGCCGCGCCACATAGCCGACGCAGCGCGATGGGAGCGCGAAACTTTTAATCTAATACAAATAATATCCTAGATGAATTACTTGTCCAGATGGAGCATTGCGCGCGCGGAAAGGGCATAAAATGTATCTAGATAAATTGTCACGCGCACACGCACGCACACATTGACATCTTTTGAAAAAAATCGAACACTGGCATCACGCACACATAGGGCGTAACTGAGCCCGTTTAGGCTCCATTTTTAGCCGACTTCAAAAAAGGAGGAGATTCTCAATTCGACTGTATGTTTTTATTAGTATGTATGTTACGCGATCATTCCGCCAATTATGAATCGATTTTGATGATTATTTTTGCATTGAATTTAGTATATCTCCAATGTGGTCCCATTTTAATTTCATCGGTATTAGACCTTGGACTTGTAAGATACACCAGGGAACTCCTTAACGACAAACAATACGAATGCGTAGATTGAGATATTATGTATGCCATAGAACTAATCAGAATACTAACCGACTTCAAAAAAGGAGGAGGTTGACTATTCGTCTGTTTTTTTTTATAACGTCTTTATCTATGAACTGATTTTGATAATTCTTATTGCGCTTGGTTTTAGTATAGTTAGTATAGTTAGTTTAGTATAGTTTCGAGGTGGTCCCATTTTAATAAAATCGGTATTGAACTTTGGACTTTGAAGATACACCAGGAGACTCCTTAACGGCGAGCAGCACGAATGTATAGATTCCGTTATTATGGTTATGATACCTATACCTTACTGTACTACTCAGCAAAATAATATAATATAGGTACATTAATATTAGTGAATAATTCACTCGTCACTTAAAATTGTAGAATAAAAATCTTTTTTAAAAAAAGGTAAACCGACTTCAAAAAGTAAAAAATAAATATTTGAAGTCGGTACCGGTTAGTGCAGTCCGTTACTTGGCACCGACTTCAAATCAAGATTTTTATTGTTAGCAATGCTTTGTCTATACTAGTTTACGCTAAGATATCGCTGGTCCGATGAAATCCACTCTCTCACGAAATGAACCCATATTTCCCAAATAAAGATATGATTATCATTATGATTATGAACTTATTTATCCAACTAAAGAACAATAAAATGCCTAGATGTTTAATAAAACGCCGTACACAATCACTCAAATAAGTTTCCGGTGTCTGTTTTTAGATAAAAGCAATTGATTAATTCACTAATTATTATTTAAACAGATCAAAATAAATGTTTGCGGATTATAACCTTGTTAAAGGATTTAGATAAATTTAATCTTTTGAAATGAGTTTGATTAGAATTCCAAAAAAATATACAAGAATTTTATGGCATCCGGCCACAATCGGAACTAACACCTATTATATAGGACTTTATATATTCCCTTCCTTTAAATTGCTGCCGCCGTCCGCGGCATGTTTTCATCGACCCTCCCGATGCCCTTACTTCCCTTCTTTCGGATACAGATACCGCCTTGCCAGCGAGCTCGAAGAATCCCTTGCCCGCCGGCCGGTGCAGAGCACCACGGCGAAATACCTAGTATACGCGCTCCCCCATAGCGACTGTCCAAGCCGAGGCAGTTCCTCCTTGAGGCGCCCTTGAACTAGTTGCCTCCTTGCCTTTCTGGCTCGAGCGTAGTGGTTGCACGCTCGCCCTCTTATCCGGTGAAGCTGTAATGGCCTCGCGGCCAACAGCGTTGATCATTCACACACAGTTTGAGTGTTCACAGTTCACACTACTAGCACCCCAAATTGAATAATATTGTACGACATGGATCTTTTGGCCCGCGGTAAACATAAACAGGGGTAAAATTAGGGTGAGCATTTAATAAAAATTTCCTACTTCCAGGAAAATATTTCAACAGTAACAACGTTAGTTCCGATTTCAGCCGCGAGCCAGAAGATTATTGTAGGACTGAACTCGGCGAGTATCTAAATGAGCCATAAAAATAAAATACCAACGTCCCGCTAAGGATGTTAGATCACGAAATTTTGGATTCGATTCGGACAAAGCGGGATACTTTAACGAAACATTCTTAATAACATTTTGGAGTCTGGAATTGTGACCGGTATACTACCAATAGGCTTGCCCCCTTTTTCATTAAAACCTAACAACCCCGGCAATCACTTGCTCTAACGGTGAAGGAAAACATCGTGAGGGAACCTGCATGCCTAAGAGTTGAGAGTGTGTGAAGTTCGCCAACCCGCACTGGCCCAGCGTGGTGGGTGGGACAGTTTCTTAACAGGGCTAATATTATAACTCGGTGAAATGTGGGAGCACACAGTACAACCCTTCCGTCCCCGCTTGGGGAATAAAGGCGTGATAATATCTAAAAGTTATTATTATTCTCAGAGTCAAGAGTATCCGTAACCGGCGAGCGTGTAGACGAACTATGAGAGTACAGGAAGCCAGAGAGATCAGTAAGGAAGGAACTTGTTGGAACGTACTCTCTATCTACCCCGCAAGGGATCTGGCGTGATGACTATTGCAAGATTTAAAACTTTTTAAACAAACCATCACCATTTTTAGATGTGTTGTTTGATTGCAATCTATAACAAGTGTTATATGAAGACGTCAGTATTTCCGAAGACATCAAAAGGAAAATGCTGTTAGGAAGAATTCCTCGTTTTTATATATAGTGAAAATAGTTTTAAAGTTTGATTGGAATACACCATAGATAAATTCATTATCTTCAGAGTTAATGTAAATTGAAAGACAATATAAATAATAATAATAATATTAGCCCTGTTAAGAAACTGTCCCACCGTTCGGCACGGGCCTCCTATCAAACTGAAAGGGTTTAGACCATAGTCCACCACGCTGGCCCAGTGCGGGTTGGCGAACTTCACACACCTTCGAGATACTCTTAGGCATGCAGGTTTCCTCACGATGTTTTTCCTTCACCGTTAAAGCAAGTGATAGTTAATTTTTAATAAGCACATACTTTTGAAAAGACAAGAGGTGCGTGCCTGGGTTTGTACCCGAGACCTCTGACTTTGCAGCCCAACGAACAAACCACTAGGCTGTCACTTATTTTTTTAATGAAAATCGACTTTACATTTATCAAAATAAATCCTAATAAAAAAGACAAAATAATACTTTTTTATAGTCCTTACCTTTTTCCATTCACTAAGATTACGTCCATAAAATTCAATTTACAAAAAAAACTCGCCACTTTTACTTATTCGTTAGTTGTTTTTAAACTTTCCTTCGTTTAATTAAGCTCTTTGTCTCAATTTCACCGCACAACAGCAAATAACTATAACGTAAGCACTTAATATATCATTTTTAGCTACTTAAGGCACCAGTATCTTTAAATCTACACGTCATTTTATATATCACTTGTTGGTTCACGATTTAGGCCCGTGCTGATGTGCGATTTTTGTCAGAATTTTCTGGAATAACCGACGAATGTGCGAAGTGTGCCCAATGACGTTTTCACCCATATGCCTATGTTCCCCAAAGCAGGAGTAGCAAATGCGTACTTTGTACACTTAAATAACGCCGACGATGTTAAGTCCTAATTTAATAGGGGGCAAGCCTATTGCCATTATAGTAGTCACATTTCTATTGGGACAAAGTTTTTTTTGTTGAAAAAGAACACATTTATAATAAATATAAATATAATCAGTCCAGATCCCTTTCAGGGTAGGCAGAGAGTACAGAGTTCCGACAGGTTCTTTACAGACCTCTCTGTCTTCCTCCACTCTCATAGATCGTCTCATGCAAGCCTGCCGGTTACGAAGACTCTTGACTTGCCCTTCACATAAGATACGGTATATTTGGTCGTGGTAAGATAGTCTAGGTCTTCCCCGGTACCTATATACTTCCACTTTCGCATTGTATATCTGTTTTGTCATTCTTTCTTCCAACATTCTTTCTATATGCCCGAACCAACGGAACACATCCTTTCTCATCTTTACACCGATATATCTTGTGTAATTTACTATATATCTGTCTATATTATCACTCCAGATCCATTGCGGGATAGGCAGAGAGTACAGTATCTTGTGTAGTTTTAAAAGTTTTTTAAAGAAAATGATTGATTTTGCGAATTATTTTTTTCGCCGATAAAACGCGCGTCTGCTGACAGCCTAAACGTTCTAAGAACCAAAATAATCAGATAAAATATACTTACAGGTACACCAACAACTTAGGCTACCTTTTTAGATAATTGACATAATAGTTTAATTGGAAATATAATGAACAATCATTAACGAATCAAAGTCACTTAGCGAGCTATGGAATGGGGAATATTATGAAAAAACCCCCCCATCATAATCATCTCAGCCTATACTTGTCCACTGCTGAACACAGGCCTCCCGAATTGCTTTCCAGCGTATCCGGTCCGATGCCACCTGCATCCAACGACTTCCTGCGATTTTCACAAGATCGTCGTTCCATCTGGCAGGCGGTCGTCCCACGCTGCACTTGCCAATACGTGGTCTCCACTCTAGAATCTTTCTGCCCCAACGCCCGTCCGATCTACGCGCTAAGTGGCCCGTCCATTGCCACTTCAGCTTGCTAATCTTAAGGGCTATGTCGGTGACCCTGGTTTTTCTACGAATCTCCTCATTCCTGATTTCATCGCGTAGAGAAACGTCGAGCATAGCTCTCTACATAACTCGCTGAGCAACTCTGAGCTTTTTTATGAGACCTATCGTTAGAGACCACATCTCTGATCCATATATCATCACTGGTAATACACATTGACCAAAAACTTTAGTCTTAAGGCACTAAGGTATTCTGGATGAGAAGATGTTGCGCAGTTTCTCGAACGCTGCCCAGCCGAGTTGGATTCGTCGATTGACCTCTCTCAAAGTTGGACCTACCTAACCAGACTACCTGTCCCAGGTAGATGTATTCGTCGACAACTTCAAGAGTAGAGTTCCCAACGGTGAGTGCGGTGGGTACGACGTGGACGTTAAACATTATTTTCGTTTTGTCCATGTTCATTTTAAGACCCACTTGTTGAGATACTCTGTTGAGGTCACAGAGCATTTGTCCTAGATCTTCCAGCGACTCCGCTATGACCACAATGTCGTTGGCAAATTGAAGGTGAGTGATGTATTCGCCATTGATGTTGATGTCAAGTCCTTGCCATTCCGAGAGCTTGAAGGCGTCCTCTAAGTTTGCCGTAAACCGTTTCGGAGAAATGACGTCTCCCTGTCTTACTCCTCTTTTTATGGAGATCGCCTTCGTGCACTGCCCCTGTACTCGGACTGACATGGTGGCGTTATTATACAAGCACTTCAACACTTCGATGTACCGATAGTCAATGCGGCATCGCTTGAGAGAAATAAGAACCGCCCAAGTCTCGATCGAATCGAAGGCTTTCTCATAGTCCACAAACGCCAAGCATAGTGGCCGATTATAATCCTCGGTCTTCTGTATAATCTACCGCAGCGTATTTATGTGGTCTATGGTACTAAAGCCTTTCCGGGAACCGGCTTGTTCGGGAGGCTGGCAGTCATCAAACCTGCGTTCGAGACGATTCGCGATGACTCTCGAAAACAACTTATAAACATGGCTCAGCTGTGTGATGGGCCTATAGTTCTTTAGTAAAGTGTTATCACCTTTCTTGAAAAACAGTACCACCACACCCCTGTTCCATGCTTCCGGCGTTTTGCCTTCGAGCTAGACGGAATTAAACAGCCTCTGAAGGACTTTAAGTACCGGCGTTCCGCCCGCTTTCAGAAGCTCTGCGGTAATTCCGTCTTCGCCCGGCGCTTTGTTGTTTCTGAGTTGTTTGAGAGCCATACTAATCTCGTACAGGCTGATGTGCGGGATATCTTCAGTGTAGTGTCGGGTTAGCTTGGCTCTTGGGTCTTTTACCAAGTCAACAACAGGTTCAGCTACTGAGGTACACAACTGCTCATAGAACCTCTCTATCTCCCTGAGCACCTCTGACCTATTCGACGTTACGTTTCCGTCCTCCGTCTTCAGCTTCGTCAACTGGCTTTGCCCAATAGACGCGTTTCTTGCGAACACTTTAGAGTCCTTGTTCTGTACTGAAGGACGCCTTGTATTGAAGGAACGTAAATCATGTCGCAAGTACTTCAATATCTGTCCATTGAGCTGCCTATAGGACTTAGCATCATCGGAGGTTTGGAGCGTCATGGAACATCGCTCAGCCATGAGGTTTCGGGTGTATTTAGATAGTTTTTGAGGCTCATTTTTACGGTGGGACTTAAAATATTTGGACCCGACTGTATGGACAGTCTCTACTAGCCTGTTGTTGATTTCGTCCACTGATGCGCTGCTGTCTAGCAATTCGAAGGGGTTTGACAATTCGAGTTGAAAGTTCTCGGGGTTTTGGATATGTACATAAGAAGGTTGGAGCGTAGACTTCATAAGACACGATCTTTCCATTTTGACATTAATATTTAATGTGCCTCCGACCATTCGGTGATCACTGCCGGTTTTTACCCTGTGAATCACGGAGACATCAATAAATATTTGTCGCTTGGTGCTCATGATGAAGTCTATCTCATTTTTTGTGGAACCATCAAGGCTCATCCAGGTCCATTTCCTATGAGACGGCTTCTGAAAGAAAGAGTTCATCATAAAGAGTCCCTCCTTCTCCAGAAATTCGGCCAGCCTCTGACCCCTGGGGTTGCACTGCCCATATCCAAATTGCCCCACTCTTAACTCATCATCGCCCCGTTTGGCCAGCCGCGCATTGAAGTCACCCATAACCACTGTAAAGTGTGCTTTGGAAGTATGTATGGCTCTACTAATGTCCTCATACATAACTTCGACGTCATCATCTGATTATGCCGAGGTCGGTGCGTAGACCTGTATGACCTTCAGCGAATCTTTTGGATATTCTGAGTATCAGGTACGCTACCCTGCTCGACACACTAGTGATGGACACAACGTTGTTTATGAGTTGACTTGTGGACGATAACGGGTTTATCGTACCTTTACACTAACACTACCTTTGGACTGATGTTCGCCCTCCCGGTAGTAAAACAAGTTACTGGATTCTAAGGTTATCGTGTCCTTGCCCTCTCTTCGGACCTCCGATAAACCAACAATATTCCACGGCAACTTGTTTATCTCTTCTTCTAGCCCAACAAGCTTCTCATCTGTCCTCAACGTGCGTGCGTTGTATGTCACCAGGGCCAATTTTCGTTGTTGGTGGTAGCCGAATCTCTGCCGGAGATTCTTAGCACTCCTTGTCCTGCCGTTACCATGGCTGCTAACGTGGCCAGGACGAACAGGACCGCCGGAGACTAGGGGCCTGGTTTTTCTCTGTTCTTCCATAATATTGATTTGGAGGGGTTTGCCATACTCGCCACGCTTGGCAGGCGGGTTGGCGAGCGCAGTTTTTGGTCGTAGAAGTGTTAAGGGAACGCTGCTGCCCATTCCCTAGTTTTCCCGTAGTCGCCTTGTACGACACCCGATGGGATGAGATAAGTTGGTCCTATTCTAAGCCGGGAACCACGCGGCGGCATAAGATAGATATCATACAAAATTAGAACATAAAAAAATATCTTGGTAGTTTCTTTTTTTTATAAGCTTTATACAAGGTTTATCGTAATCAACGCAAGACCTCAGACTAGCTAATTAGCTAATTGCTTCACAAATTCAATACGAAAACCAAACTTAAGTACTAATCTACTACCGGATCGGAACGCGCCCTCCACTGAGAAGATGCGGTGAAGTAACTCAGCGGGCTTTTTTATTTAATTCTCTTTATCTTTTTTCCTTTCTATTTTATTTCAATCATATTGCGTGGATATAATGTTAAGGTTACAATTAAATAGTTTACCATCTAGCTCCAGTCTGATGCCTAACGACCGAGATATGAAACTAATGATGTCATTAATAAAGAGTGTCTAAATGATTCCAGATGGACCAGTCCCACAAGTAGCACCCGTTCACGAGTATGACTGCTGGAACGGCCAGCACTCCCCATATTGGCGGGAAGGGCCACCGCAAGCAAAGCCATTATAGTGAGCATGGACAAACCATTATCTGGCTGCATAAAAACTTGTTTTCAAAAATATTTTTCTATTCAATAATTTTATTAAGGACTGGTCAGTAATTGACCCGTATCTCACCAGATGGAGAGTGACGATGGAGTCAAAGATGTAGCTCGCTAACTAAGTAATAACATCTTGCTTTCACCAATCAAGGCATAAGTCACAGACGCCCTTATTCTCAGCGCCTCCAGTTTTTCAAAATGAAGTCGTTACGTGAACGCCGTCGTTTACACAGCCTATCTTTTATTTACAAAATTGCCAATGGGATTGTTAAGTGTAGTGATCTGGTTGAGCAAATCTTCTATACCGTACCGCCTAAACCTCCTAGATATCCTATTTTCAAAGCATTCCATATCCCCTTCTGTAGGACAAACATAGGTCTAAACTCACCTCTAGCGAGAATGTGTAAGGAATTGAATGAACTCCACAAGTATATGCCTAACATCGACATCTACAATGAATGATACAGTTCCTTCAGAAAAGCAATAGCCTTTGCGCAGGTAGAATAATAATATTTTATAGGCTTCTACATAGTTTATTGTATAACTATATTGAAGCCCTAAGTTTATTATTTCTCCCATACTTTTTTGTTTTGTTTAATTTAGTTTAATTTTTATCCTGTAGTTGTGTTACTTAAAACATAGTGTTGAAAGCAGTGTTGTGTATACCTGTAAGTGGCATATACACCAGAACTTTTCATATTATTGACTAATTATGTTATGGACTAATTCTCATGTATATGTTGTTGGTATGCCTTAAAATAAATAACCTATTCACCCTGAAATAGGGTGAGGAGAGGGAAGTTAGACCGAGTTCCGAATTGGTGTGATCAGGCTAGACCCGTCTCCTCGTAAGGTAACTCCGCCCAACATGCCGGAACGCGACTGGGTCGCTTGGCGGTATGACTGCTGGAAGGGTGGTGACTAGCCACGGCCATAGCTTCACACCAATGAAGATGCTGCTCGTTTAGCACTGCCTAGGGGTCACGTGTAGGAAATCGAGAGTAAGTCCTACGGACGCGAGCAGCTTCGGCTCAAACAGCTAACGTGCGACTGGCGATTCGTTTATGTCGTCGTGAAATATACAACTAAGCTAACTAATGGTTTGTCCATTTGACGTTAACGTAACGTCTTCAAGAAAGCTGTCACGTTCATCTTTATTAAGTTTATTTGTAGAGCGAAAAGGATAGCATATCAACTCGATAGCATTACGCTTACGTCAACTTGTTCATACCAAGCGCCCATAATCAGGGAAAATGGACCAACTTAAGATTTTCTAGAAATGTTATTAAATTTTTGCCTCGTTCGTCTAATGGCACATAATTTGACTGGTAGGCAGTGATAGCCTAGTGGTTAGACCGTTAGACTACAAAGTCAGAGGTCTCGGGTTCAAACCCAGGTTCAAAACAAACTCGGGTTCAAAACCTCTATCTTATCGAAAGCATGTACGTATTATAAATTAACAATCACTTGCTTTAACGGTGAAGGAAACATCGGAAGCCTGCATGCCTAAGAGTTTCTCGAAGGTGTGTGAAGTTCGCCAACCCGCAATGGGCCATCGCGGTGGACTATGGCCTAAACCCTCTCAATTTGAGAGGAGGCCCGTGCCCAACAGTAGGAGAGTTTCTCCACGGGGCTTATATTATTTTTTTAACATCGTAGGTGTGCGCAGTGCACCCCGGCCACCCCCGCTCGGGAAATATAGGCGTGACGAAGTTTATAGATAAAAATAACTATTCATAGGCTAAAAGCTTTTTTTGATAGATTCATAGATATAACGAAACCGGACGTGGATAGATTATTTTTAAATTGAATTAAAATGACATCAGATATTGATAAACTACATAAATGTATCGTATCCTTTGGTAGGTAAAAGCATAAATAATACCTAAATATCCCTATTTTTACCTGGGGAAAATCCTGCATAGGAAGCTCGCGGGACCCAGTTACTTTTTTATTTTAGCCCATGTGTCTGGCTTGCGGCAGACATGGCCAGCCCAGTCCTATTTTAGCTTTTTGACCAACATCAGCTAATTGTGTCATGGAACGTAGTACACTATTTTTGAGACGGTCAGTAAATTTGATACCTAGAATAGTGCGCTCCATATTGCGCTGGCAAACCGCGAGCGTAGACTTCTGTAACTTTATCAAAGACCAAGTCGGTGCGCCGTGAGTATGGGAGATTGCACATGTCCATTACTTTTTGCTTTAGTTTCAATGGAAGATCACTCTTCATCAGCTCTTTTATGGACCAATAGCTTTCTAATGCTTTTTTCATGGTTTAATAGCTTCTTAATCTACACTAATATAATAAAGAGGAAAGATTTGTATTTTTGTATGTATGTAACGAATAAACTCAAAAACTACTAGACCGATTTCAAAAATTATTTCACCATTAGAATGCTACTTTATCTTTAAGTAACATAGGCTATATTTATTACTAGAAAAGATTAGGACTCCCTACCAAAACTTCAATAATGTAACCCAAGGTGTAAAAAATTAGCCATAAAATATCTTTCATCGCATGCGCTGCGGAAACTATTGATGATAGATCAAAAAAATGTTCTACAATATTAAAGAACATATTAATACCTACAAAAAACTTTGGGATACCATATGTCTAACTATTGTAGTTACGTCACTATAACTACTTTCTTACATTTTAAAATTTGATAGAAATGCCGACCAAAATCAGACCATGTTATCCATACCTTTGTATTAATCCTTATCTAAATAAATCATATCATATTTAAAACTGTTTCAATACCTGTAGATTACTTTTTAAATTATTTAAATCGGACATTCCATTCAAAAGATATTTCAACTAGAAAAATAAACGCCGCCGCGTCGCCTCGCCGTGGCCGGTGTGGCCCCACGCAGCGCAGCGGGCAACAGGGCGGGAGGGTGGACCGAAGTGCGGGATAGGGGCGTGCACATATATGAAATAGCCGCACGTTCCTACGCAGCGGACGCAATATCCACCCTTGCGAAGCCCGGACCGGCCGCTAGTAATTAAATAAATCAGATTATACTTTCCCACTGTTGGGCAAAGGCCTCTCACAAATCGAGGTGAAATAGATTAGGTCATACTCCACGCGGAGCCAGTGCGGTACGGTGGAAGCGGTTTATGGCCACCTGCTGGAACTTATCAAGCCGCCTATAAGGCTCCCAACCCGGCTTAACGACTGTCACAATAAGTGGTAACCGGGACTAGCGGCTAAACTCGAACATGAAAATGCCACAAACGGTCCCACATCTCAGGCCGACCGAAGCGAACGCTGCTTAACCTTGCTAATATATATATATATATATATATACTCCTTTCTTCTTCTTCTTTAAGTTGTGGATTTACACTATTTTTACGTGAATTTTGTTTTTTTAAGATACCTAATAACTGACTTTAAGTTACGCAAAAATGTTAAGTATCTTTGTTTTAGTTGGTTTAAACTTTATTTCTAAATCTGAATCAAGATTTACGAGGGGTATTCAAATTTATTTTCATGAAGTGACATAAGATAATATAGACATAACATATTAAAACACCACCTTAACCTTTAAAACCGTAAAATACCAAAATAATCATTCATCAACGAAAAACGATTTTTATCGCGCAAAATTATCATATTATTTAAATTAAAACACATTTTATTTTTACAAAAATTAATTGAAAAACATTGTATAGTGTAGTCATTTGATAGATAAAAATCACTTCTAATCCAATTACGTTTAATTTGTAGATTTTTGATGATAATAACCGTAAAAAAATGTGTTTTCATATTATGCGATACCGTTTGATTATTAATCACCATTCTCGGAAGAATTATTGATATGATTAAAATAATATCGTTAGAGATGTCGCGATAAAGTGGATAGTCGAGTGGGCTACCCGAATTCTTTCATGAACACCGACTAAAATATAATATGACGAATCGACTTAAGGTACGACGAAACTAACGCGTCCAGCCGCCTCCGCGATGGCATTCGCGGTGACGTTCGCCGTAGCGATCAGTATCTCCCTATGATCGCGCGTGCTGACGCCGCCCAGATCGCGCGTGCAGGACGCAGGACGCGTTGGTGTGAACTAGTGTTCTAAAAATAAGTGGTGTGTGGCTTTTAGCGCTTAGTAGACGCTAACGAGCGTTGAAGTACGTAGAACACGCGAGTGTTTTAAGCGCTGACTGGAGCGTATTTACAACATTTGTATGAACACATCCATACAAATACTACTGCAGGCATCGATAAATCATAACAAGATACACAGTCCCGATCGAGAGTTACACTAAAAAACGTCCCCTTATCCACGTGAGAAGTTATAGTTATAACATAAACAAATTAAGGCATATTGTACCTTACTCGTATCACTAAAAGTTGTATTTGCAACAAAAACGGAAGCCTGTTAATTTTTTAGTACCGTCCACTTTTGCCTGCTTTTTGGTGGTGTCATTTTTAGTGCGGCGAGCGTGTACCTTGCATCGCGGACGCGGCTGGACGCGTTGGTTTGGCCGTACTTTAACTTTTTACTTAACTAACTACTAACTTAATAGTCGTCTCCTTCGGCTGATGATCTTTAGATATAGGACAAAGGCCTCCCCCAAACATCGCCATGTCGACAGGCTTTTTTCTGTACGCAGCCAGCTTTTGCTATGTACTCGTATAATAATACCCAATTTACACACTGCTTACTTCCGCGTAAAGTAAGGGAAGGTTAGTCGTATGAACTATCACTGCCGGGCGCTTCCTTGTTGGCGATTTTTGTGCGGGAGTCAAAAGACTGACAGGCCACGCCCACTTAGTGTGGCCATAATCATTTTGGAATTAAGGGGAAAAACTATTTTGGAAAAAGAACTTAAAGTATAAAAATACATAAAATACAAAAAAATGTGAGGGTGGTGCATCAGAAAAACTATGGGAAAGCCAGGAAAAAAATACCTTGGAGATATTTTAAGGAAAAAATATTGTTTCGTGGAAAAGAACATGTCGGGAGTTTTTTGGGTACACCCCGCTGTTTCACCCGCCATTTACCGAGAACACGGATCCAGTGCGGTGGAGGCTGACTTGTGTCCACCTCCTGGTGAAACTTATCAAGCCGCTTCAAATTAAACAACAACTAAGACATGAAGTGAAGAAATTACCGGGACCAACGATTACCGTGCCTTTACCGTGCCTTCTGAAGCACAAAGACGCTGATTCCGCTTACTGTTCAATATGGTAATCAAAGTCAAAGTCAAAAATCATATTATTTGTATAGGCCAATACATAAGCACTTACAAACGTCAAAATTATTACATTTTTTACATCTACCACCGGATCGGAACGCGACCTCCACTGAGAAGATCCGGCGAGAAACTCAGCGGGCTAGTCTTTTAATTTAATTTGTTTGGCCTTTCCGATAACCATTTTTTTGTTTTTTAATAATTGTATTATACATCAGTTATAAATGTTGCTGATTGAGGAGCTGCTTAACCCCAATCTGTTTTATCGTCAAGATAATCCGAAATTTTATAATACCCTTTCTTACAGAGTCTAGTTTTAATTGCCTTTTTAAACTTATTGATAGGCATGTTTCAGATATCTATGGGTAATTTGTTGTAGAAGCGTATACATTGCCCCATGAAAGAATAACTAATTCTGTGGAGACGAGTGGAACGTACAATAAGATCATCTTTGTTCCAATCGTTAAGCCAAGGAAGCCTTTTAGGTTTAATAACTTCTAAAAGCAGGCGGCCAAAATCTTCCCTGCCCGCACCGCACTGAGTCCGCCTAAAGTTTGACCTAATCTCTCTCACCTCCATTTTGTAAGAGAAGGCCTTTGCCTATTGGTGAGGCAGTATAGTCTTCTAAGACTTTAGAAATGCAATTTTAGCTAAAACGTTACCCTTCCGTTTGGCTTAGCCGCATTCGGGAAATTATTCTATCTATCTACATCATCACCTCTCTGGATTCCTCCACTCTCATAGTACGTCTCATACACGCTCGCCGGTTACGGACACTCTTGACTTGTCCTTCAGATAAAACTCGGTCTATTTGGTTGTAGTAAGATAGTCTAAGTCTTCCCCGGTACCTACATCCTTCCATTTTCGCATTGTATATCTGTTTTGTCATGTTTTTTTCTGACATTCTTTCTATATGTCCGAACCAACGGAGTATACCCTTTCTCATCTTTACACTGACACTATCTTTCATACCTACTCGTTTTCTTACAACGCTGTTGCGAATGCGGTCATCAGACCACACCTTCCGCAGAATTCTCCTTCTTACATACCCAGCTCTAGCTGCCATATAACAGCGTTAGGAGTCCGTTAACTCCGGGCAATTATTTATAGATTATAAATAAATTATTACCTATTATGCCTACTAATAATACTGGCAACAGCTAGCTTATCTCCTAACCGCATGTGATTTGTTTGATTGTGCTGTGATTTATTGAGATAACATGTATTTGTAATACTTATAACATTCGCTATTTTAAGCCTTTGACCAATAGCGTGAAGAGTTATAAATACCTAATCGTTACCTTTCCTAGGAATCTGGGTTTCTCGAAATTGTCCGGTTATCAAAATATTAATAGGACTTAAGACAATAAGTTAATTGCCAAAAATAATATTAAAAAACACGCTTTAATACTACTATGTAATGGTGCAATTTCAAACAACTAACCAACCATAAATAACTTTCAAAAAAAAAGGGAAACTGACTTCATTATTCGCCAGTCGATCAGTGCAGTCGGTTTCTTAGCACCGACTTAAAATATTTATTTTTTGCTTTTTAGGCAATAAGTCGGTTTCCAGTTTTTTGAAAACTAATTTATTTTACAATTTTGAGTGATGAGCGAATTAATTATTTATATACCTATAGT
The DNA here is from genome assembly GCA_905147815.2 of Phalera bucephala. Classification (NCBI taxonomy): domain Eukaryota; kingdom Metazoa; phylum Arthropoda; class Insecta; order Lepidoptera; family Notodontidae; genus Phalera; species Phalera bucephala. The sequence goes on along the minus strand of LR990636.1, from coordinate 12,347,845 downwards.
ATATTATTCTGCTTATTTCTATAGTAAAGTAAGTACAGGATTAAGACAAAACTTCATAATAACTCAATCTAAACAATAAAATTCGAGCCCATCAAAATTTAATCCCCTATATTTCCACCCTTAGGGGTGGTATTTCTACTTCGAATTTATATGGGACCAAACGGAAAGTATACCCTCTCGGACAAAAAATTATTTTCCAAATCGGTTCATAAATGACGGAGTTATGAGGTAATAAACATAAAAAAATAAAGTTGAATTGAGAACCCTTTTCTTTTTTGTAAAGTCGGTTACAAAATAGAATTCCTTGTCTAATATTGTAAGCCGTTGAGGAGCTCCTTCGTCTGGAGCCAAGCCTAAGTAAGGGAGTAGAATCAGGTCATGCTTGCTATAAAATGTATTGTCGTGTAAAATTTCAACTCGCTAGGATAAGATCTGGAATCCTTTCGACACTCTTTATAAATAACATCATTAGTCATATCTCGGTCGTGCGGCATCACACTGTAGCTAGATCGTAAAGTATTTAATTGTAATCTAAACCTTGTATCCGCACAATATGATTAAAAAAAATAGAAAGGAAAATAAGCCCGCTGAGTTTTCATCGCCGGATCTTCTCAGTGGAGGCCGCGTTCCGATCCGGTGGTAGATAAGTAATAAATTAGATTTAAAAAAAATATGTAAAGTACTCGATAAGACGTTAAACTGTCGTGCACTTAAAGTTTATAAGTGTAAACTCCCCAATTTGGAGCATAAATGTAAAGTAACTTTACATTTAAGGTCTAATTTGGTAGGGTCAACATTAGTGTAGGATGGTGACCTAGGGCGGCGGCGGAAGAGTGGTAAAATAACATCAACGGCGGCGCCCACGAGCCGAGTCAGAAAGCTTACTATGCACCCACCAACTCGCACTGGACAAGCGCGGTGGGTTCTTCATGTCCAAACCCCTCCACAACTATTATGAACTGTTCAAAAACATGGCCCCAAGTGCCCGGCGGCTCAAATGGAGATGCTGATGACAGTAAGCTGAAACACGATAAAGCCAGGGGTGCTAAGAATCTCCGGGTGGGAAATGCTCTTAACAGTCAAACAAACAATGCAGGAAAAAGGACACCGAAACTCTTAACATTCTAACTTATAACGTGCGCACACTTAGAACTGAAGAACGTTTACAAGAACTAGAGAATGCTTTAAATTACATTAATTGGGACATTATTGGTTTAGCAGAGATTCGGCGGGAAGGAGAAAATATAATAGAACGAACCAAAATATTATTCATTACGTCGGAGGACCAGGAAGCAAATACGGGGTGGAATTTCTTGTAAACATACGCTGGAAAAATAACATTAAGGAATTTATACCTTATTCTGATAGAGTAGCAGTACTAAAGTTCCAAGTTACGGAAAAAAAGATACTCACCATTGTACAAATCTATGCACCAACATCAGCACATCATGACAATGAAGTAGAAGAATTCTATGATTTACTCAACAAAGCTTGCGATGACAACAGAGAAACTTGGACATTGGTAATAGGCGATTTTAAATCCAAAATTGGATGTAGGCTAGATCATGATAATGTTAACATTGTAGGACCACATGGATTAGGAATCAGAAACAACCGAGGCGAACGTCTCTTGCAGTTCGCTTTCGGCCAAGGATTAAGCATAAACAATAGTTATTTTTACAAAAAGTTGCACCGTCGATGGACATGGTTATCTCCAGATAGTGTAACTAAAAACGAGATTGATTACTGTCTTTCTTTAAACAAACAAATTGTAAGCAATATAAATGTTCTTAATTGTTTCAAATTTAGTTCTGATCATAGACCATTGCGCTTAACAGTTAATTTTAATATGAAAATTCACAGATTAAACATTATAAAAACTCCAATAAAAAGAATAAACAAAGCTACATTAATCATTAATAAAAATAAATTTAATATAGAGTTACAGAACAAATTTAGTTTGCTGGATATGAGCACAGAAAATGTGACAGTTTAATATAACCACATAAAAAATGCAATTAATTCAGCAAGCAAGCAAATAAAATGTATTAAAAATAGAGAAAAGAAAATAACCGATGCTACAAAAACCATGATCGAAGAAAGACAGCAACTAACCTACTACACCTCAGAATATAAAGTTTTAGACAAGAAAGTAAAACGAAATATAAGAAGAGATATCAGGAAATACAACACCAAATTGATTCAGAATACATTAGAAGGAAATAGGTCATTAAAAATAGCTAAGCGAGGGATAGATATCGGCAGATCTCATATCACTACTTTAAAAGATAGTACTGGGACAAAGCAATTTGATAAAGAGAAAATTCTTCAAATTAGTACTGACTTTTACAGAACTTTATATTCTCACAGCTCACCTCATCAACAATCTACTAATCCCACTTGTTTCTCATGTCCACCAAATATTCCACCAATCACACCCGATGAAGTTCATCACGTTCTCACGAACTTAAAATATAACAAATGTCCCGGCGACGATGGTATAACTACTGAAGCCCTATAAATTGGCGAGCCGTCCCTTTTACCACATCTTACTAAATTGTTTAATACAATTCTAAGTACAAGCAAATTTCCCGAAAAGTTGTGTTACTCTAATATAATTTTGTTGCACAAAAAAGGAGATAGAACAGATATACAAAATTATCGCCCAATCAGTTTGATATCCCATGTTTATAAAGTTTTTATTAAAATATTAAAAAAATAGAATGACACAAGCACTCGAAAAACATCAGTCCCCTGAGCAAGCTGGTTTCCGATCAGGGTTATCAACTACCGACCACCTCCACTCTCTCAATATGATTATTTAAAAACACCAGGAGTACAATATTCCGCTGTATCTTGCTTTCGTGGACTATTCGAAGGCTTTTGATAGTATCTATCATACCTCATTGTTCAAGGCTCTGCAATCACACCAAATTGATAATTCCTACATCCAACTTCTCCAGACCATATACAACAATAGTACCGCTTCTGTCAAAATACAATCAATAGGACCATCATTCCATATAGAAAAAGGAGTCAAACAGGGCGATCCTCTCTCCCCAAAACTCTTCATATCAGCACTTGAAGAAGTATTTGTTAAGGTGGTGGCCGGCTGGGAAGGAAGGGGGATTGCGGTCGGCGAGAAGAGACTTACGAAACTCCGATTCACTGACGATATAGTCCTCTTCTCCTCTTCAGCTAAGGACCTACAAAGCATGCTAGAGGATTTAAGTGCAGCCAGCCGCGAGGTCGGACTTCAAATGAATATGTCAAAGACCAAGCTTATGACGAACAAGAACCGACACAAGATCCAAGTAGATGGTGTGGGGATTGAGTATGTCCATGAGTATATATATTTAGGCCAAATAATCTCCTTCCAGGCACGACAAGACAAAGAAATCAGACGTCGTGTCGAAAACGCCTGAAAGAGCTATTGGACAATGAAAGACCTAATGAAGGGAAAGCTTCCATTGTACTTGAAGCGAAAACTCATGGACATGTGCATTCTCCCTATCCTCACATATGGTGCACAGACTTGGTTTCTGACAAAACTTCAGAAGTCCACACTCGCGGTTTGCCAGCGTAACATGGAGCGCAGCATTTTAGGCATTAAACTAACAGACCATATTAGGAACAGTGCCCTGCGCTCCATGACAAAAATGTCTGATGTGGGTCATAAAGCCGCCACGTTAAAATGGAACTGGGCTGGCCACATCTGCCGCATGTCTAATACAGCTTGGGCAAAAATAATTACCAACTGGGTCCCACTAAACTACAAACGACATCGCGGCAGGCCCAGACGAAGATGGCGGGACGAGCTGGACTCATTCCTGGAAGACTGGCATTTTAAAGCCGAAGACAGAACCGAATGGACTCAGTGGAGGGAGGCCTTTGCCCAACAATGGAACGATAGTGGCTGAAGAAAAAATGTAAATTGACTATTTGTTCCTCCTTAAGGCGCTCTTGAGGTAGTTGCCCCCTTGCCTTTCTGGCTCGAGCGTAGTGCTCGCCCTCTTGTCCCCTGTCGCCCTGTTGCCCTCTTGTTGAAGCTGTAAAGGCCCTGCGGCCACGGTATGAAAGATAGTATCGGTGTAAAGATGAGAAAGGGTGTGCTCCGGTGGTTCGGGCATAGAAAGAATGTCGGAAAAAAATGATTAATTAGATATACAATGCGAAAGTGGGTGGATGTATATATCAGGCAAGACCCATACTATTTCACCAAGACCAAATAGACTGTGTTTTATCTGAAAGACAAGTCAAGAGTCTCCGTAAGCGGCGAGCGTGTATAAGACGAACAAGAGTGGAGGAAGCCAGAGAGCTCTGTAAGGAAAGAACTTGTTGGAACTCTGTACTCTCTGCCTAACCCGCAAGGAATCTGGCGTGATGATATAGATTGATAGGTAATTGAACTGTGCTTTATAGATGTAAATGTGAGGTCCCAACAAAGTAGGTATGTAGGGCTGCTGAGTTTTTACATTTTCAAGATAAACCAACACTTTTTCCGACATAGCATTTAAACCTCGTGATCACTAGACAGAGTATTTCATTGGTCTATGGCGTATACGCCATATTAATACGCCATAAGACCAAAGTCAGAATATGTACTCGAACTCAAACTCAAATCATTTACTTTCTATATATCCTGTGGGTTTACTTACAAACGGTCATATTTGTTTTTTTTTTAACTTACTAATCTACTACCAGATCGGAACGCGGCTTCCACCGAGAAGACCCGCCGAGAAGATTTCCTCATTTTCTGATGAGATACATCTTTTTAAATAAATAAATAATTTTACATTTGTACCTAAAACAGTTATTTAAAGATTTTTTTTTAATTCTAAGTCATTAATAAAGTTATTTTACATTAGATCGATTATAAATGATAAAAAAATCGATTGAAAAAATCAAATTTTATGGTAGATTTTTGGTATTGATAAAATATTATAATTGCAACAGATAATAAATTAATGTACATACTAAGTGGCGGCTTCTTTAATTAACAAAATTAAATTAATATATTTGTTTATCTGTTTTATCATCAGTGATTTATCGATAAAGTGAGATAAAATCAAAAAATTAGAAACATTAATTTCAATACATATATAACTTAGATTGGAATCATTTCATTTATGATTGATTTGTATCTTTGTGTATAAAACTCAACATAACTTGTTGGGCTCCTCTTTAATTTTGGGATCCTTGTGTTGGGTATAATACCTCAAACTCAAATTTTTTTGTATAATTTCTATTTATATATATCATCACGCCAGATCCCTTGCAGGGTAGGCAGAGTGTACGGAGTTCCAACAGGTAGATTATATATGAAATAAAACTAATTTTCGGATTTTATCGCGGTTTCTTTTGACATTGAGAGGACGTTTGGATCAAGTTTTCTCCCTCCGCAACATCGTAGAGGAGCATCTGGCAGTGGGCCGGAAAGTTCCCTGCGGTTTTGTAGATCTGGAGAAGGCGTTTGACAGAGTTGTCCGAAAGAGACTTTGGAACATTTTGCCAGAGTGTGGTATAGATGGCACTCTATTGCGAACCGTCCAGTCCACTTATGTGGACTGCAAGGCATGCGTACGGGTGGGTGGTAACAGGTCACCCTGGTTTGATGTTGAAATCGGCGTCAAGCAGGGTTGCGTGTTGTCCGCTAGACTGTTTATAATATATCTGGATAAAATTCTTTAAAGACTGAAAGCGATGTATCTAGGTGTACAAATGGGTGACCTAGTGGTAAACCACCTACTTTATGCAGATGACGCAGTTTATAGCGCCAACAGCCACTGATCTGCAAACTCTAGTCACAATTATGAAAGACGACTGCATGAAAAATGGCTTACACTTGAATGTAAAGAAAACCAAGATTATGGTTTTTGAAAGAGAAGAAACCAGAACGAATGTAAGGATTGTGGTTGGTAACGATGCGCTGGAACAAGTGAATGAGTTTTTATATCTTGGATTCGCCTTCAGTAAGGATGGGAAATACACCGCTGTCATAGAGAGAAGAGTGAGTGCAGGGAACAGGGTGAATGGTGCGATGGGAAAGCTACTTGGGAGCCGGCACTTAAGCCATAAAGCGCAGCTGGCCATATATAACGGAGTTCTTGTCCCAACGCTGTTATATGGTATCGAGAGCTGGGTATGTAAGAAGGAGAATGAAAGTAGGATAAATGCGGTAGAAATGCGAGTTCTGCGGAAGATATGCGGAGTGAAGCTGACCGACCGCATTAGCAACAGCGTAGTAAGAAAGCGAGTAGGTATGAAATATAGTATCGGTGTAAAGATGAGAAAGTGCATGCTCCGTTGGTTCGGGCATATAGAAAGAATGCAAGATGAAAGAATGATAAAACAGATATACAATGTGAAAGTGGAAGGATGCAGGTACCGGGGAAGACCTAGACTATCTTACCACGACCAAATAAACCGAGTCTTATCTGATGGAAAAGTCAAGAGTCTCCGTAACCGGCGAGCGTGTATGAGACGAACTATGAGAGTGGAGGAAGCCAGAGAGGTATGTAAGGAAAGAACCTGTTGGAACTTTGTACTCTCTGCCAACCCCGCAAGGGATCTGGCGTGATAGATAGATAGAACTTCAATAATTTTATACATTTCTAACTGTAATCTATATTAGATACATCGGAATATTTTTTCCTTTTATCTAATCTTAATAATTGTTTGGATGTTTTCCCCTGAGAACTATAAACGACATCATAATAAAATTGTTATGGAGGGTTATAATTTATTCGGATAAATTATTATATTATTTTTATACATGTTGCTTGATTTTCGTGTGTAAATGATTTACGCTGTTGGCAAACAGGCCTTTGCAGCATCATCGGACAATAGGGCAAGCGTGCAACAACAACTTACCAGCCAGAAGGGCTAGAGGACAGCTAGCTAAAGGGCACCTCAAGGAGGAACGGCCTAGGCTTGGGCTGTTAGTATAGGGCGGGCGTATACTAGGTCTCCCGCCGTGGTACTCTACACCAGCCGACGGGATTCTTCGAGCTCGCCGGCAAGGTCGGTATCTGATCCCGTGTGGGGTATCTATATCCAAGCGAAGGAAAGTAAGGGCATCGGGAGTGTCGTGGTGGTCGGCTCATAGAAGGGTTACATTTCATGTACCAACATATATTCACTTTGATCAAACGTGGCGAGTTACTTTATTTTACTGCGCGAAATGATTATGTAATCACTGCCGGATAAAGCAAGCGCGGGGCTCGTAGCAAATTCCATTGAGAGTAGCGTTAAAAAAAAATGAAACATTCCCGTTTCTTTAAAACTCCACCGTTTTTTTTATGTTTTATTCGAAAAAAACGAATGACGGCTGGTGCAGAATAAAAAATGGTTTCTTTTCGTATAAAACTGAAAAAAACGAATGTTTCAGAAAAAAAGCGATGGTTTCTATCATTTACTTTCAGAGCCGTCAGCATGAGTGGAAATTGCAACAATGAGATCGACGCGTAGATTATTATAGGATTTTGCGGCCCACCTAGTCTACGGTCTTTGTGCTTTTGACCCACTAGTAACTTTGAGTTTGACATGGCTGATTTACATGTTTTCATATAGGAGAAAAATGTAGGCAGCTCTATTATCTGCAGACTTCTTTGAGCGACGGTGTTTTAAGTCAGCTATGTGTTCTTTAACTCGAGTTTTACCTGTCTTTTTGTTTGTCCCATATAAGAGATACCACATCTACAATCACGTTTGTATTTTTTATTTTTTATTTATTTATTTACGATCACAACATAATGCACAACATAAAAAACATCGCCCCACAAAACTGTGCAACCAGTTTGACTGTGGGGTCAGTTGAATCTACAAACTTAATATAATGGTAACACTAACTTAACACAAACTTAGGTAATGTTTTTTCAGATTCCTTTTAAATTTTTTTTTTTTTTTTTTTTTTTTTATATACTCCTGCATCTTGTAGAGGGATTTGACACTTGACAGATGGTAAAAAAATCAAAAATAAACCGCGATAAAATCCAAAAAATAGTTTAATTTATCAACCAAATTATATTGTTCATGATAATAGCTACATGGTTTTTTTGTGTGTGAATGATCTACGCTATTAGCCGAGGGGCCTTTACAGCTTCACCGAATCAGAGAAATACCTAAGCTTTAGCCAGAAGGGCAAGGCGCCTCAAAGAGGAACGGCCTCGGCTTGGGCAGTCGCTATGGGGGAGGACATATACTAGGTGTCTCGCCGTGGTGCTCTGCACCGGCCGGCGGTATTCGATCTCACCGGAAATGAGGTAAGGGCTTCTGTATCAAAAAAAGCTGTAGTGACGTCATTCGTAGATTCGGTTAGTTACTAACTGCCGGCACTAGCTCTATTGTCTACCTTATCACTGATCACTATCAGTATTCCATTCATTTCATTTACGCATAAACAGGTAGTTACAGTCGGACACAAAACTATATTGAAAAATTAATTTATTTCAAAAAGACTTTTTAAGAACAACCTTTTATGCAGGCAGATTACGATGTATTTTAAAACGGCCAATCAAAATTTACAAAATTTCGTTTCTGCGTTATTAACTATTCAGGAGTACCTCACGATGTTTTTCTTCACCATTAAAGCAAGGGATAATTAATATTTAATACGCACATGCTTCCGAAAAGACAGAGGTGCGTGCCTGGGTTTGAACCCGAGACCTCTGACTTTGCAGTCCAACAGTCTAACCACTAGGCTATCACTGCAGGTGCAGGTGCAGCTTAAAAGCTAGGTAAGGTAGCAATCATGGACCCTGTCGGGCACAGCAAAGTGTTCGGGAGAGAGGGAGACTATTAGGGATTTTAGATTAAAAGCTATAAATATTACAATATTTTTAGATTGAAATACTTAGCTTTGAAGTTAGTTATGTTATTGTTTGTAGGAAGTCAGTAGTAATAGATTTTTGAATGGATTGTCTTTTATAGCAGTTTTTTTTATTTATTATTAACTTGGGACCTAACATCGTCGGCTAAAAGTGGGTGTACTTAGTACACCTCTGCCACCCCCGCTTGGGGAATATAGGCGTGACGGTATTGTCTATTACTGCTTACTACGCTTGGGATCCGGCGTGATGGTATAGATAGATAGTCTACGTTACACGCAGATTTAAAATATTCTAGTCTTTATTAGGTAATGAATTTATTTGTGTTAAGCATTTTTTTTGTCATTTATATATTCATCTTATACGTAATATGATCTTGTAATTAGGAATTATCAATGTCTGATATGTTTAAAATGAGCAGTTTATGTTAAGTTTTGAGGTTTTTGTTCCGATTTACCTCGCAAACGAAAGCATATCGCGATCTAATTTAACCTAGCGTAACTACTGGCTAGCCTGACTTTCCAATTTTTAACATCTATTTCGGTCGAAATTAAGTTAGCCAGTATAGCCAGAGAGATGTTATAAAGTTTTTGATTTTAAAATTGCTGACTTCTAAATGATATGCATAATAATACAGAATAATTTCATCGTGACGCAATTGATACCGTTCTTTTTGATTCGTCATCTATTTATGTGATTAAGTGTACTTAAAAATAAATCACATACATTGACTTACAACGAAATCTAATCATAATCGATATAATCACTTTTTCTAAGAAACATTTTTTTTCATTTCATTGTGACATAATAACAGGTTTTTCCCGCGGATTCTCTCTTAAGATATGCGTCGCGTATCATGAATTTTAAAATGGCTGACATGACTTTTTTGAATAATGTTGCCCCACACTTGAATTTTTTTCTGTATCATGGATGCGTTTACAAACAAATTTCAAGGGGCATTTTTAACTTGCAACAATGTTCGTTATATTGTATCGATTTTACAAACACAAATTTCACCGGCCCAAACATCCACACCGAATCAATTATTATGTGTGGTTGTTCCATACGAGAATCGAACGGGAAACTACTCGATCCAGTAAGCCGAAACTATAATTAGACCAAACGGCCTTCACCAAAGAGTTAATTACAAGTTTTTAATTAACTTCCAATGTTTGTTTAGGTCACTTCCTCGTATCCTTCGGAGTTTAAATTAGACATGTTGGTTCATTTCCGATGAAAATCCATTTATATGGTACCCATGACCCGATTTTATACCCCGCATACTCCAGACAAAGGCACTCCTCAACGCCTAGTAACTTACACACGAAATTTTTATACACATTCTATTTTCATTGGCCTTTTTGAATAGCACCATTACGGCTGTATAAAGACTTGTTTTTAAACATGTTTTTCTTACTAAAAACTTTTTTTCGAGTAGTGTCATCATTTAAGTTGTCATTCCCCTCTCTCGCCATCACTTCCCAGCTCTGCTTTGGTTGGTGGGATTGTGTAGACTTAGAAATTTGTCAAATTAGAAATCTGTCTAGTCAAACTCCGAAATCCTATGCTTGTCAAATTTTCTATAGTGCTACAAGGATCTTTTGATCCGTGGATCATATTGACTCCTGTTGGCGTTGAAGCGTTGGTGTAAAATTAGGTTTACAATTTTTTTTTTTTTCTACTTCTATGATATTTTAACAGGTCGGTCCGCACTGGTACTGATTAAAAAGAGAACTTGGGTAAATTCAAAAGCAAACGGCAACTCTACAAGTGTCATATAGTGACATTTCATTGGATGATAGCGTTAATTCCGATTTCGGCCGCGGGCTAAAAGATCCTTATGTGACTATATTTATATCATCCCGGCAGAGAGTACAGAGTTCCAACACGTTCTTTCCTGACAGACCTATCTAGCTTCCTCCACCCTCATAGTGTGTCTCATAAATGCTTGCAGAGTTTCTTGACTTGCCCTTCAGATAAAACACGCTCTATTCGGTTATGGTAAGATATCCTTGGTCTTCATCATTTCACTTTCGCATTGGATATCTGTTTTGTGATTGTTTCTTCCGACATTCTTTCTATATGTCCGAACCACCGGAGCATATCCTTTCTCATCTTTATACCGATAGTATTTTTGAACCCACACGCTTTCTTTTGCTACTGACGATTTTGTTGCTGATTTTACACCTTTTTTTCAAAATCTGTGAATGCAACTTAAAAATGTCTCAAAAAGTTAAGGATAGTCTCTTCAGACCGTATTTCTGTAGCTACAGTGGTTAAAGTAGCGCCCTTACCATATGTTTGTATGACCGGAAGCTAAAGTTTATTTTTATGTGACTCACATATATACGGACTAAAGAGTTTTTTATGAGCTCAGCTCCAACTTCACTAAGTAAGAGAGCGAGCGTGCAACCACTACGCTCGAGCCAGAAGGGCAAGGGGGCAACTAGGTCAAGGGCGCCTCAAGGAGGAACGGCCTCGGCTTGGGCAGTCGCTATGGGAGAGGGCGTATACTAGGTGTCTAGCTGTAGTGCTCTGCATCGGCCGGCGGGCAAGGGATTGTTCGATCTCGCCGGCGAGGTCGGTGTCTGACCCTGTGTGCGGTATCTGTATCCGGAAAAAGGGATGTTAGGGCATCGGGAGGGTTGGTGAGAGCATGCCGCGGACGGCGGTAGCGGCTGATAGGAGGGCTCTAATATTGTCTTGCGTCTTGAGTGATAGCCTAGTGGTTAGACCGTTGGACTGCAAAGTCAAAGGTCTCGGGTTCAAACCCAGGCATGCACCTCTGCCTTTTCGAAAGCATGTGCGTATTAAAAATTAATTATCACTTGCTATAACGGTGAAGGAAAACATCGTGAGGAAACCTGCATGCCTAAGAGTTTCTCGAAGGTGTGTGAAGTTCACCAACCCGCACTGGGCCAGCGTGGTGGACTATGGCCTAAGCCCTCTCAGTTTGAGAGGAGGCCCGTGCCCAACAGTGGGACAGTTTCTTAACAGGGCTAATATTATATTATAAATATTATAATATTGTCTTGAGCAAAGTCTTGTGCGCGGCACAAGGGGGTTTCAGGTCCGGAAGAGGATGTTCGGATGAAGTTTTCCCCCTTCGCAATATCGTAGAGAAGCATCTGGCAGTAGGCCGGAAGGTTTACTGCGATTTTGTGGATCTGGAGAAGGCGTTTCATAGAGTTGTGCGAAAGAGACTTTGGGACATTTTGCCTGAGTATGGTATAAATGGCACTCTGCTGCGGGCCGTCCAGTCCACCTATGTGGACTGCGAGGCATGCGTACGGGTGGGTGGTAACATGTCACCCTGGTTTGACGTTGAAATCGGCATCAAGCAGAGTTGCGTGTTGTTCGCTAGACAGTCAGTCGCTAGTTGTATAATATATTTGGATAAAAGTCTTCAAAGACTGAAAGCGATGAATGAAGGTGTACAAATGAGTGATCTAGTGGTAAATCATCTACTATATGCAGATGACGTGGTTTTGATAGCGCCAACAGCCACTGATCTGCAATCACTAGTCACAGTTATGAAAGACGACTACATGAAAAATGGCTTACATTTGAATGTGAATAAAACCAAAATTATGGTTTTTGAACGGGAAGATCCCCGGAACGAATGAAAGAATTGTGGTTGGGAACGATGTGTTGGAGCAAGTGAATGAGTTTGTATATCTTGGATGCGCATTCAGTAAGGATGGAAAATACACCACTGACACAGAGAGAAGAGTGAGTGCAGGGAACAGAGTGAATGGCGCGATGGGAAAGCTACTTGGGAGCCGGCACTTACGCCGAAAGGCTTAGCTGGCCATACATAATGAAGTGCTTGCCCCAACGCTGTTATATGGCAGCGAGAGCTGGGTATGTAAGAAGGAGAATGAAAGTAGGATAAATGCGGTGGAAATCCGAGCTCTGTGGAAGATGTGCGGAGTGAAGCTGACCGACCGTATTCGCAACAGCGTAGTAAGTAAGCAAATAGGTATGAAAGAGAGTATCGGTGTAAAGATGAGAAAGGGTATGCTCCGTTGGTTCGGGCATATAGAAAAAATGTCCGAAGAAAGAATGACAAAACTGATATACAATGCGAGAGTGGAAGGGTGTAGGTACTGGGGAAGACCTAGACTATCTTACTATGACCAAATAGACCGGATCTTATCTGAAGGACTAGTCAGGAGTCTCCATAACCGGCGAGCGTGTATGAGACGAACTATAAGAGTAGAGGAAGCCAGAGAGGTATGTAAGGAAAGAGCCTGTTGGAACTCTGTACTCTCTGCCTACTCTGTAAGGGACCTGGCGTGATGATATAGATAGATAGTCATCTTAAGAAATAGTCATTTTGGTAAAGTAGTCATCTTAAGAAATAGTCATTTTGGGAATGTAGTCATTTGAAGAAAGTAGCCATTTTGAGAATTGGAGTAGTCGTTTTGGTAAAGTAGTCATTTTAGGAAATAAGTCATTTTGTGAGAGTGGTCATTCTAAGCCTAACCCAAAAAATCCACACTGTATCAAAATTTTGGATGTGCCGTTTCGCAATTCCTGAATTTCATCGACGGACGGCTTGGCCCGGTTGTTAAGAGCTTGAGTTATTGCGCCCACTGGATCGAATAGTCGCGGGTTCGGTACCCGCACGGGACAAATCTTTGTATGACGCATAAATATTTGTTTCGGTCTGGGGGGTTGTGCATGTGAATTTCATGTTTGCAAACTTAACCACGACACAGGAAAAATTCATAGTTATAAATTAAAAAAAAATGTAAAATATCTGACATCAGGGGAAGAGATCATATAAATGTGACCACCACAATGAGAGAATGACGGGATATGCTCCAAAAATAATGAAATTCGTTTAACGTAATTTATGAATGTATCTATAAATACATTTCTGCTTGTAAATCAGAAGATCTCATGCAATTCTATCATAATCTTGATCGTACATAAATATGATAAGATAATTACCAATTTTACAATGAATTACATTTTGTCCGAGAAATCAGAGTTGAGATAGCAATCAGTGAGGGACAAATAATAATGAACTTAACAGTAGTTTTAAAACGGTAATTAGGTGTAATTTCCCGGTATAATGATTAAAGCACTCGAGCATTGTGCGACCGCGGTGTTCTTCATCACCAAGGTCAGCGCTTTGCCCCGTCGGCCTGAGATGGGTGACCGTTTTTTTTTGGTCAAAATTCGTTTTCGAATTCAAATAATTAAATTTATAAGTTTGAACATTATTTAGGGTTGTATTGTCAAAGACTATACTTCTATAATCACAGATTTCGCCAAGGGTACACTGTTGATTTGCCTATTTTTCTCAAACAAATTATATGCAATTTAATTTAAAAAAAATATTTAAAATAATGAATACCTTTTTTTTATTGTAACAAAAAACCATGCCATAGAGAAAATGCCGTCCATTGAACTTGACATACATATTTCGATAATTTAATTAATGATACAAAACTTCTTTGTAAGCGATGTTTTTTATAAAAACTCTTTCATCGTTTGCTGGTTATGTTTGACATTCAGTAAGACTATAGACAAATAATTTGATGTGTATTCAATATAATAGTGTCAAATACATGGTAGTGTGTGTAATGTTTTTTTCATTGATTTAATGTATGTTTTAAGCATAATTAAAAAAAAATATTAGCATTCTGCACGCCTTCTCTATATAAACTATAAGTGTGGGAAACTCCTTCGTCCGCGTACTCTTCCTTTCTCGTAAACTTTGTACTCCTCCGTCCACGCAATTTTCGTAAAAAGGGGTACAAAGTTTTTGCTTCACGTATTAATATAAAGATAAATAAGAATAAAATCCTAGTGTGGGGCTACAGTTTTAGAAGAAAAAAAAAGAATCTGTACTAGGTCCTCGTAGTGGAGTATGACCTAATCTCTCTCACCTCGATTTGTGAAAGAAGGCTTTTGCCCAACAGTGAGCCAGTATGCGCTGATATTATTATATAAAATGCCGGTGTGAGCGTAGTTTATGAACCACCCTACCTTAGGTCTAGCCTATATAAAAGGCTACACCAAATGTTATAAAGAATGAAAGAAAAAAAATCAGCGAGCCTTACAGTAGTCGCATATGATGTGTAACATCTGGCATGTTATCCTACTATGAAAAACATCCACATCAAATCAAATAGCGCGCGCTCATTGGTCAAATCAAATAGCGCGCGATTCCCCGGTTTCCTGTAACACATTTCCGTCCCTTTTCCAAAATCACTCCCACAAAAAGTATCCCGGAACCGAGAGAAAAGATGTTACACATAAATAATTTATTTTGTGCTCACATAACTAAACACAAAAGAAAGAAATCAGTAAAAAACGTAATCAACATGACAAAGAGTAATAATAAAAAATAATAAATGCAAAGCAGTGATTGTGTGATACCCAAAATTGGTCCCTGCCGCAGCTGTATTATGCTGCAGCGCTGGTCTTCCGGCAGCGCCATGTTTCGGTAACATCACAGGCGGTCTCTTTCGGATATATATATTAAAATCTACAAATACTGAGGTACATATAAAAAAAATTAAACTGAACCAATAAACAGAAAAAAAAACAAATACAAAAAAGATATAATAATGAACAATTGAGCGCTAACAAAAAGCGCTCGAAAGAGATTATACGTGCATAATTCGAAGCAAACTGTTTTATTTGTGTAGTTGTAGTATTCCAGAAATTTCACTAATCATGAAATAACAACCTGTATAAGAAAGAATTATTATTATCTTTGTAAATTTCTTATCATTGCATAAAATGCATTAATGAAATAATCTTTGGCATGGTAATTGATCGTTCATGAATGATTTAATTATATGGCTGGCGCTGTAACACCTGAAAATTATCTCGGCGAAACTTGGGTGTGCTTAGTATACCTTGAAAGTACTTATTCGAGAAAAAATATGGCGTACGAGTTGAGAATGAAAGACTGTTTGAATTTGTTGAGCAAAGTTTGAGTGTATTTTGTACGCCTTAAATTTCTTTGTCGGAGAAAAGGTTGTGGGAATTGAGACTGAGAAACTGTAGTTATCAAAAGTACTTCGGAGATGTTTGGATGTACTATGAACACCTCAATGTTCTTTGGAGAAAAAGGGCGTGAGAATTAAGAACAAGAAACTGTAGTTATCAAAAGTACTTCAGCGAAGTTTCAGCGTATTATGAACACCTCAATCTATTTTCTTAAAGAAAAAGGGCGTGGGAGTTTAGAGTGAGTGACTGTATTAGCAAAAATCTACGTAGTTTTGGTGTACAATGAACACTTCAGTCTTCTTTAGGATATAATAGCGTAAGAATTAAGTGCAAGACTGTATAAATATCTCAGCGAAGTTTGGGTGGTAATATAAACACCTCAAACCTCAACCTACTTCTTTAAAAAAAAAGGCTTGAGAGGTAAACGAGAAAGACTTTAATAGCAAATATAGCACTATGGATGTACTTTATGCACCCAAACTTCTCCAAGTACACCCGTGCTAAGCCAACATGAATAGCGTTATTAATTTCAATATTTATTTGTCTTTCACATTTCAAAGAATATTTACGAATAAAAAAATCACAAAACGGATATAGAATGAGAAAGTGGAAGGATGTCGGCACCAGGGAAGACCAAGAATATCTTACCATGAACAAATGGCCGTGTCTTATCTGAAGGACATGTCAAGGGTCTCCGTAACCGGCGAGCGTGTAGACGAACTATGAGAGTGGAGGAAGCCAAAGAGGTCTGTAAGGAAACCACCTATTGTCTGTATTCTCTGCCTACCCCGCAAGAGATCTGGCGTGATGATATAGATACTTAGAAAGAAAAAGTATAATTAGATATACCTATTTAACATTTTTCTCCTTTTCATTTTCTAATATGAAAGAAAGAGTCTCCGTAACCAGCGAGCGTGTATGAGACAAACTATGAGAATGGAGGAAGTCAGAGAGGAATGTAAGCAAAGAACCTGTTGGAACTCTGTACTCTCTGCCTATCCTGCAAGGGATCTGGCGCGATGATATGGATAGATAGATTTTGTTAAAATTACGAAGGCATCGGCCTTAAAAATCTCGCCCATAACAACACATTACTCGTCGAAACAACAAAATATTGACCAATATTGTCGGCAATCAATAGTCAGTAATTATTGAGACATGCGCTAGACGGGAATTAATAATTAATACCTTACGGTGGAAACACAAACATCGATCGATACATGAAAACAGTTTTGGTTTGAGCAGCTCTTCAAACAGCAATGATAAATCACAACTCCTTATATCACAATTAAAAAAATGTTTAATAGAAAGGTCAGTCCAATAAAACAAATTAAGTTAAAAGACTAGCCCGCTGATTTTCTCGCCGGAGCTTCTCAGTGGAGACCATGTTCCAATTAGGTGGTGGATGTATAAATGCACACAGGATTAGACACCGATCACGCCGGTGAGGTCGAAGAATCCATTGCGCGCCGGCCGGAGCAGAGCACCACGGCGAGACACCTAGTATATGCCCCATAGCGACTGCCTAAGCCGAGGCCGTTCCTCCTTGAGGCGCCCTTGAGCTAGTTGTCCCTTTTCCCTTCTGGCTCGAGCGTAATAGTTGCACGCTCGCCCTCTTGTCCGGTGAAGCTGTAAAGGTCCCACGACCGACAGCGTAGATCATTCACGCACACACACAAAGGATGTAAAAATGTAATAATTTTGACGTTTGTAAGTGTTTTGACTTTGAATTTGAAAATATTTTTTTAATAAAGACATTAGCTAGACACTCACGCCTATATTCCCCAAGCGGAGGTGGCAATTTAATATCAACCTATACTGTCCCACTACTGCGCAAGAGACGCAGAAAGATTCTCCACCACGCGGACCCAGTGCGGATTGGTGGGGGCAGGTTTGTGGCCTCCTGCTGTTGGAACTTATCAAGGCGTCTATAAGGCTTCCAACTTGACTTAACGACTACCACATTAAGTAGTAACCCGGACCAACGGCTTAACGTGCCTTCTAAAGCACGGAGACGCTCGAATATGAAAATGCCACAAACGGTCACCCATCTCAGGCCGACCGAGTGGAACGCTGCTTAACCTTGGTGATCGGTACAAACACCGCGGTCGCACAGCGCTACGAGCACCTCTGAGACTATCTTACCACGACCAAATTATCGGTCTTATCTGAAGGACAAGTCAAGAGTCTCCGTAACCGGCGAGCATGTATAAGACGAACTATGGGAGTGGAAGAAGCCAGAGAGGTATGTAACGGGAGAACCTGTTGGAACTCTGTACTCTCTGCCTACCCCGCAAGGGATCTGGCGTGATGATATAGATAGATAGATAGATTCTGCCTCGTTGGTCTAATGGTTCATACGATCATAATGGTTCGGACGATTTAGCGCAGTGGTTAAGAGCTTAAGCCGCTCCGCCCACTGCGTCTAATAGTCGCGGGTTCGATTCCCGCACGGGACAAATCTTTGTGTGATCCACAGTTATTTGTTCCGGTCTGGGTATTTGTGTGTGAATTTTCATGTTTGTAAACGCATCCACGACACAGGAATAAATCCTAGTGTGGGGCTACGTTTTAAAAAAAAAAAAAAGAAAGTAGATCACGAAATCCTTGGTTAAATCCGAGGTCGGACAAACCCCGCTTTTTTAATCAAGAAATTCTCTTCCTTCCCCGCAAGGGATCTGGCGTGATGATAAACAGGCCTTGCTCTTTACATTGAGACTTAGCATCGTCGGCGATTAGGGTCTACTTTGAAAACCCACATAGCCCAGCCTGGGGAATATAGTCGTGACTGTTTTTTTTAAGATTTCAGTTTGCGAACATTTTGTAGCGAGAAGTAAATATTATTTCGTGAATAAGACGTGTTCATTCAAACATAGGTACTCACCAAAAGACCTTCGTGATCACGCGCTTACTTCGCTTATCGTACGTACACACTACCCGAATTCACATAGACGAATGTGAATGTCCTTTAGTACCGGTAAATCTCTCACTTTGTACCCTTAAAAGTACTTATTAATTATTCTATCTACCTATATCATCACGCCAGATTCCTTGCGGGGTAGGCAGAGAGTACAGAGCTCAAACAGCTTCTTTACTTACAGACCTCTGTGGCTTCCTCCACACTCAGTTTGTCTCATACACGCTCGCCGGTTACGGAGACTCTTAACTTGCCTTTTAGATAAGACACGGTCTATTGTCCTCAATACATATATTAGTCTTTTCTGTCCCTCAGTCAAGCAAAGGTCTTCTCTCAAGATAAATGGGCCAAAAATATAAATATTTCGGATTTTATTGCGATTTTTTTTTGGTCTTTAAATTGCCAACGTTTGGAGTGCTCTACAGCGCCCTCTGGTCGCAGGGGAGCTAAGGAGGTTGACGTCCAACAGTTATTGTTATTCTGGAATTATGAGAGAGTACAATTAAATAATTCTCCCTGAAGTACCTACTTAGGGAGATTAATTTCAATGATCAAAATAATTGAATAATTAAAATCAAAAGTTTTTATTCATGTAGTCAAAAAATTAAATTTCATGATTACTAGAGACTCTACCACCCGTTCGGAATGTCATTCCTGTGGAGAAGAATCGGAAGAAAGTGCAGGGTTATTTTTTTAAAATCAGAGTTTTACAATTCTTTTTATATACATTGCGTTCATGGGGTATGTAAGAACAATGCAGAACGAGTTAAGTAGATGAGCTTAAGTATAGATTTAACGTAAATGTGCTTACACTTGTAGCGACCCCTATACATCGCTACATAGTTGCGACTACCTTCCAATAGATGGTACTGACGATTCGCCATACATGTCTAGAACGCGATATTAGAGTGCGCATAACGAGTAAAATATACAAGGTGTAACATAATAAACGCAAGACTTCAGACACCCCGATTAGAGAATTGCTTTATAAATTCAAAACGAAAACCAAACTTTCAAATTTAATGGTTTTTACCCTTTTTTACAGCACTTTTATACCCCAATTACCAATGAAACTTGTACGGGTATGTGCGCGATTTGAGAAATTCGTTTTAGGAATGCATTTGGAATCTTCTTCTTGCTATGAATCAATAATAAATTTAATTTTTTATATTGCACTGAAGGAGTAAAAGCATTTTTTTCAAATTTAAAAAAAAAACAAAAATTGTTGGAATCAATTCAGTTACCGATTTAGAACAAACTACTTTCAGGTCTTGCGTTTATTATGTTACAGCTGGTATACAAGCCCCCGACAGCAATTCTGGAAGAGGGTGGCAGGCCCCGCCAGACACAACACCCCTCTGGGTTGAAGATCTTCCCTTGGACAAATCCTGTCACAATGTTTCTGCTACACACTCATGGTATCAGTCAGTGTCTACACAGTCCTCTCATTTACAAAATAAAGACTATGTAAAGGTGTATAATTAAAAAGTAAAAATTATAACAATAATAATAACACCGTTACCTATATTTCCCAAGCGGGGGTGGCAGAGGTGTACTGAGTACACCCACGTTTCGCCGACGAGGTCCCATGTAATAGGGGCGAGCCTACTGCCATATACCGGGCACAATTCCAGACTCCGCACTTGTACTGGGAAGTTTTCTTTAGAAAAACTACACTTCTCCGACCTAGGATTTTAACCGAGGACCTCGTGATCACAAAGCGATGCGCTTTGCCACTAGACCAACGAGGTAGTCAACAATAACAATGAGAAAAATAAAACTGCTTAATATAAAATATATAATGATTGCGAACAAAACACTTGGCTATAGCTCCAGTGTGATGCCGTACGAGCCAAAGTTACACAGAACTACAGATTTAATTTCCAGTAGTGGATCACGATGCTGGTTGTGTATGTACGAATTTGTATATGGCTAAGTTAAATTAAGCTATGTACATAATCTTTTGTTTTAAAATAAAATAAATAAAAAATCTAATATAAATAAATATTAATCAGTCAAAGGATAGAGGACGGACCAGTCTGCACCAGCAGCACCCATTCAAGAGTATGACTTAAGAAGCAGCCATCACTCTCCTCGACCATATTGGAGGGAAGACAGTGACCCGCTCCACAGATGCCCCACACTTCGCAAATCTCGATACTGGAAGATCCTATTTTAGTTGGTAGTACCCATATACAATGTGTAACATAAATACCGCAAGACCTCAGACACCCCAATTAGATTATTGCGTTACCAATTCAATACGAAAATCAAACTTCCAATTTTAAGGAGTTATCTACCATTTTTTTTAAGCTCTGTGGTACCCAAATTAACTATAAAATTTAATAAATAATTACATTTGTATGCGTATTGAGGTGTGTGCAATAGAAATACATTTAAAATAGCCGTAACGTAACGCCGTTTGAATAATTATTACATTTTGTTTAATACAACGAACAGAACGATTAACAACATTTTGTGAAAATTAAACAAAAAATAACTAACTTAAAAAATAGTTGGAATCGATTCAGTTGCCGATTTAGAACAAACTATATTCAGGTATTGCGTTAACTATATTACACCTTGTATAAATAACTCTATAATGTAGCACTGCTAGTCGAAGGCCTTCTCTCACTCGTAGTGTGTGACGCACCGCCCTAGTGATATAAGGTAGTATTTAAGTGTTATATGCATTATAATAAACATAATTTATTGAACAACATGTTTTATTAGACACCCAGTGGCGACTGGGGATTGATGGCGATCCTTGCTATCGGTCGATATAAGAGAGAGCAGGTCATACTCCACTACGTGGACCCGATGCGGTGCCTACTGGTGGAACTTATATAGCCGCCTATAAGGTTCACTTGATTTAAAGACAACCACATGGTGTGGTAACCGAGATGGCTTAACAAAACTTCTAAACTAGAGTTCAAAGTTCCAACAGGTTCTTTCCTTATAGACTACTCTTGCTGCCTGTACTCACAAAGTTCGTCTCATACACGCTCGCCGGTTACTGAGCTCTTGACTTGCCCTTCAGATAAGACACTGTTTATTTGGTAATGATAAGATAGACTTAGGTCTACCCGACATCGAAATATATTTGTTATTCTCTCTTTTGTTATTCTTTATATATGCCCGAACAACCAGAGCATATTTTTTTCATCTTTACACCAATAATTGTCTCATACCTACACGCTTTCTTACTCCACTGTAGCGAACGCGGTCGGATAGCTTGACTTCGCACATCTTCAGCAGAGCTCTCCCTGCCATATACCAACGTTGTAACGACCACTTAGTAATGTATGGCCAACAGCCCCTTTTACTTTAAGTGCCGGCTCTCAAGTAGCTTTCCCATCGCACCATTCACTCTATGCCCTGCATTCACTCTTCTTTGTTTATCAGCGATGTAAATCCAAACCTTACTATAGGTGGATTGAGGATTATACCCTATACAGTTTCGATTGAGACAGTTTTGTCTCAGACGAAACTATATAGGGTATAAAACGGACGATTTAGCGCAGTGGTTAAGAGCTTGAGCTGCTCCGCCCACTGTGTCTACTAGTCGCAGGGTGGACCCCGCACGGAACAAATCTTTGTGTGACCCACAATTATTTGTTTCGGTCTGGGTATTTGTGTATGTGAATTTTCATGTTCATAAACGCACCCAAGACACGGGAATAAATTCTATAGTGGGGCTATGTATAAAACAAAAACACATGTTACAACAAATTTTACAAAACTAACGAATTCATTGAACTGAAAGAGCACGAGGAATCCGCTAATCGTAGCCGCCGCCGACTACGTACCTAACTCCCCTCCTATCAGCCGCTACCGCCGTCCGCGGCATGTTCTTACCGACCCTCCCGATGCCCTTACATCCCTTCTTCCTGATACAAATACCGCACACAGGATCAGACACCGACTTCGCCGGCGAGGTCGAAAAATCCCTTGCCCGCCGGCCGGTGCAGAGCACCACGGCGAGACACCTAGTATATGCCCTCCCCCATAGCGACTGCCCAAGCCGAGGCCGTTCCTCCTTGAGGCGCACTTGAGCTAATTGCCCCCTTTCCCTTTTGGCTTGAGCGTAGTGGTTTCATGCTCGCCCTCTTGTCCGGTGAAGTTGTAAAGGCCCCGCGGCTAACATCTTTGATTACACAACATTAAAACTTAGCCTAAGACTCGTCTAGACGGCACATTGCCTAAAATGGCGCCTAAAAACGACCTCAGTCCCCACTATGTGTGTGTGATGCCAGTGTTCGATTTATTGAAGACTTGTTCAAAATCTGTCAATGTGTGCGTGCACATGCGTGTGCGTACTACAATTCATTTACCCTTATGGGTAACTAAATTATACGCCGTCATTCATTTAAGCATTGAAATAGTATTGGTAAAGAAATATCAGTTTAAATAACTTATTTGAAACAAGATGTCAGCCAAGAACCGACTCGATAAATGTCTTGTTAACAACAAACAATAATCCGAGTAGAGAACAGCAGGATACAGGCATCTACCAACTGTTGTCAGCTCCTTGCCTGATTACATATGATAATAATAAGCGCAGCACACCTCTCTACACCCCTGAGCCGCTCACACCGGTGTTGCCCTCAGTTGTCTTAGGACGACCGTTTGCGGGCCCTTCTAGTAAGCGGCGAGTCACCGCCGGCCACGGGTAGTTAGGTAACACTAATTATGGCCAGTGTCTGTCCCCTTTGAAATAGTCCAGTTTTTGCCCATCAAACCTCATTTACAACGCCCTTGTTTTCTTTCCATAATTTACAATAGTGCTTGCACCTGCCGGGGTCAGTTCACTGTTTATGTTTTTTCAATTTCAGCGAGTCTCATCAAGTCACTTACATAACATTAACTTCTCGCAAAGGACCTCTACGTGTTGGACCCATGTCCCCATGCAAGCCTTTCAAAGGTCCGGGTGAAGCCCGTGAATCTCAGCGAGACACAAATAATAATAAAAAAAAGTACTTACCGTATTTATCCTAATTAGAATCACAAACTAATCACAGAATATAGAATTTAGAGCGCAATATTTTGAAAATGTATATTATAATTAACAGTCATAATCGCTTAACAATACACATGGGCTAATCATGTTAGCCGTTTGATAAACTGATATGGCACCTACATGTTATTAATTAGTTGTCATTTTATGTAAAGATATAGAAATTGGATTTATCGGATACAGGATGGTGTCAAAACTGATGCAGAATATTTGTAACAGTGACATCTTGCGGTGATTTTTGGAAATGTGGCTAATCTATACTAATAATATAAAGGGGAAAGATTAGTTTGTTTGAAATCGATAAACTTTGAAACTACTTATCCGATTTCAATAATTATTCCACCATCAAAGAGCTACATTATTCAGAAATAACATAGGCTATTTTTTTTCAGTAATAATAACATCTAACTATCTATGTATATCATCACGCCAGATCCCTTGCGGGGTAGGCAGAGAGCACAGAGTTCCAACAGGTTCTTTCCTAACATACCTCGCTGGCTTCCTCCACTCTCATAGTTACATACATTACATTCGTCTCATACACGCTCGCCGGCTACGACTCTTGACTTGTCATTCAGAGAGACACGCTCTATTTGATTATGATAATATAGTCTACGTCTTCCCCGGTACCTACATCCCTCTAAAAAATGAAGGCGTGCGCAGCCGTTTATGAACGGCTAGTTAAGAATAAAATAAACATTGTCACGTTTATATCCATCAAGCGGAGTCGCATAGGTGTAAAATGTACACCTCGCCGACGATGTTAAGTCCCAGTGTGATAGGAGACAAGCTTATCGCCATTGTAGCGGGTATTATTTCTAGTGTTGTAAAAACGCTCGAGTCGGCGCTTAAAACGCGCGCGTCTTCTATGTGTTTCCGTGAGCGTCGACTCAGCGCTGAACGCTCGACTTCAGCGCTCATTTTTACAACACTAATCATTTCAGACTGCTATTAAGAATTTCTCGACAGAAAAACCACATTTTCTCCGTTTTAAGACGCGAAACCAGAACCTTTTGATCTTTGACGGCACTATGCACAATTAGACCAGCAAGGCAGTCAGTAAGAAACCTAATTCAAGTTAAATCCTCTAGCGCGTTGTAGCTAAAGAATTTGAGAAAGTTGTGGTTGCAGTAAGAATCTGAAGAAGTATAGATGAAGCTAAGTCATTTAGAACTTAAATACTTCAAAATGTATCAAATTCTGGCTAAAATAGAAACTTTCCACATGTGGTGTTTTAATAAAACCTTCAGTTAAGTAGTAAGGGCAATTTAATTTCTTTTTAGCACCTCGATGGTGCATACGAACGCTATTATCCGCACACATACAAATTAGTCGCAGTGATCATTTCACTTTTCGGACGCTTAATACAGCGACTGAAGGGTCGCAATGGGCTGTGAGTCGTCTCCTTGCCCCCATTGCTTCACCTGCCTACGCGCCGATGCAGTCATTCGCCAAAACGAGATGAAGCGCTGATGCAGCGGCTAAGCCCCGCACTTTTAGAACCGCGATCGTACGAAGGAACTAGCCAAAATACGTGGCTGTCGCCAAATTGCCAATGCTAAAGGTATCGTGCTATAGCCCTACATGCTGAGGGATATAAAAACGTAGTGATTACGGCACTGCGTAACTAAGTAGTAGGGGCTAGCCAAGGGTTGCCAAATCAAAAGAGAATAGAACCAAAGGCTCTTACTCTCTTTTACCACAATCGAAAGCATACTGACGTGACTTTTTGCTGTAAAATGTCATTCTTGTATCTGCGATCTAACGAATTAGTCCCCAAAATGGGATAGATAGATAGAGTACTCTTTATTGTACACCAGTGATATTTACAATTAATAACATACAAAAAAAAATAGGTACAATTGGCGGTCTTATCGCTAAAAGTAATTTCTTTCAGACAACCAATGTATTGGAAGAAGCAACATACGGAATAGGGCAGTTATGGTGGCGTACACTATAAACCTCAATAAAACATACTGTCATAATTTTACTGACATACATATCATAGTTATAATGCAACATTATATACATACATATATACACATATAATACTACATCGATGCAGCCGCTAACTAACGCACTTTTGATACCATGCTCAAACGCAGCAAGTTGACAAAACGCGACCCATACGTAAAATTGATCGGTGGTGTTTAAGCATCAGTGATCGAGACAATAGCTCTACATGCTGACGGATATAAGAGCGTGACGATGTAACGCCGCAACGCTCTGCGCAGCTGATCCTTGCGTTGCGTTGCAACGCCCCACGTCGCAGTGTCTGATAACTCCGCCAAGTGTAGATTATATTTTTTTACCACAATCGACGGCGCCTTGTTCTGCCCTCCAGATTTTTCCTTGTACATGTCATTCCCGTACATTTTTTACGTTAAGGACTGTAGGAAGTTCACTTGGTAACATGCTTTGTTCATGAAACGCTTGACGCGTTGCGCGTAGCACATAAAATAAACTAGTAATGGTACTTTAGTTCCCCTCCTTTTAGCCGCTAACGCCATCTGCGGCATGTTCTCACCGACCCTCCCGATCCCTTACATCTCTTCTTTCGGATACAGATACCGCAATCAGGATCAGACACCGACCTCGCCGACGAGCTCGAAGAATACCTTGCCCGCCGGCCGGTGCAGAGCACCACGGCGAGACACCTAGTACACGCCTTCTCTCATAGCGACTGCCCAAGCCGAGGCCGTTCCTACGTGAGGCGCCCTTGAGCTAGTTGCTCCCTTGCCCTTCTGGCTAGAGCGTAGTGGTTGCACGCTTGCCCTCTTGTCCGGTGGAGCTGTAAAGGCCCCGCGGCCAAAAGCGTAGATCATTCACACACACACACACACACGGTACTTCAGTTTCATATATAATACCATTACACTAACAATTCATGAAGTTATTGTAACGCACCGCATTTGGCATTAGCAAATAAAGGCCCCGCAATAAAATCAAGTGCGGGGCTTGGTTTTTTTTTATGGAAAATAAATATCTTCTGTCATTGATCAAACACCCTGTGATTATGTTAGGTATTTGAAAACAATTTATATTCAAATTATTATTTTTTTATTTATTTACTAAGTATTTTATTTTAGTGAGGCGATGGACGTTTGGAGTATCCTCAAACAAAAAATTATAATACATTTGAATGACTTATCATTTATTATCTTCAGCCAAATGACGTCCACTGTTGGACAAAGACCTCCCCCAAAGATTGCCATCACGACCGGCTTTGTGGTATACGCAGTCAGCTTTTACCTGCGACCTTCAACAGGTCATCAATATCTTTGATAATTGACCGATGAAGTGGTGATTTAACGTCCTGAACTCAAATCCTAGGTCGGTCAGACTGTTATTTATCTCAGTATCAGTTCGGAGTCTGGAACTGTACCCGGTATAATAGCAATAAGCTCGCCCCCTTATTACATTGGGAATTAACAGCGGCGAAAAAGTGGATGAACAAAGTACATCTCTATCACCCCGGTTGAAGAATATATGCGTGACCGTTTGTGGTGTTTTCATATTCCAGCGTCTCCGTGCTTCGAAAGGTACGTTAAGCCGTTGGTCCGTTAATGTGGTAGTCGTTAAGTCGAGTGGGAAGCCTTATATGTGGCTTGATGAATTCCAATAGCAGGCCACAAACCTGCATCCATCGCGCCGCACTCGCTCCGCATGCTGGGGTATGACCTATTCTCTTTCACCTCGATTTGTGAGAGAAGGCATATGCCCAACAGTAGGATATAATAGACTTTGGCATTTGCAAGAAAGAAAACAAGGGCTATGCAAATGAGGTTTGATGGACAAAAATTGGACTATTTCAGGAGACGAACACCGGGCATAATTAGTGATACCTAACTGCCCGTGACTAGCGGTGACTCGCCGCTCACTAGATGAGCCCTCAAACAGTCGTCCTTTTTTCACCTGGAGAAAATTCTGCATAGGACTTCCGCGAGCCACGGGGGAAACTCGCGGTGCACGTCGGATTTCTACCGACTAAAACCCCCAGGGTGGCCGACATCAGGACTTTGGAGGGTGCGTTGTGCTCCTTAGCACTTTTCCATCGTATCGGTTACCTCTAGAAAGTATCACTGGCTCGCCAATGCACACGTCTTGCAACACTACCTCCTCTCTCGCCCGCCAGCTCTCGTGGATTGTCAGTAGTGCCCACACAGATGGCATACACTATACTAGGAACATGAAAAACCAAAAATATACCGAGATAAAAACCTAAATATTTTCACAATTATTTATTTTCCAACTCTGCCTTGAATGAACATTTCACTAAATTATTGTTGTATGCTGCGGTACGTTTTTAATAGATGATAATGAATAAGTGTTATGTGCCTATGTGACAAAACGACGAACGGCGACAGAGGTTTCGGACGAAATCGGGCGCTATTTCATTTCTAATGTCTTATTTCAAAAATTATGTGGTAAACCCAAACCAGATAACAAAATATTAAAAAAATTGAAACATGAATTAATAAGTTTTGTACACTTTTATCGTGCTGGATTAAGAGAATCCTACATAATCTTTTCTCCACAAGACGTAACAGATAACCGACCGATTTCGCATTTTCGTCGAAAGTTTGTTAAAATAAATCCTTTTTTAGACGGTCTTAATATAATTTACAACTTGTTAATAATAATTCATTACAGTGCCATTGACTTTGACTTATTATCAATTGTTTAATGGAATGGTGCAAGAAATATGTACAGCTTAATAGCAGCTGAGTCACTCTCTACCATCGATATCATTATTTGTACTAGATTTAATGTGACAGTCCAAAATAAGAGCATAATTATGCTTTTAGAGGCCTTCCCCAAAGATCCCCACTTAAGCAAATTCAGAATATTCTTTTATTCATGCAAACCATTGCCTGAAGGGCAAGTCAAGAGTCCCCGTAACCGGCGAGCGACAAATTATGAGAGTGGAGGAAGCCAGATAGCACTATAAGTAAGGACCCTGTTGGAACTCTGTACTCTTTGCCTCCCCGCAAGGGATCTGGCGTGATAATATAGGATAAAACCTTAGGAAAGTAAGACTCTCCCACCACTTCAGAATGTTATTCCTGTAGAGCAGAAGCGCAAGAAACTCCACGGCCACTCTTATAAAATAAATATGTTACAATTGTCAAGCATTAGGTGGATCTAACAACGACTAGCTTTTGGTGAATCGACCGAGCGACCTACTTTGTGAATCTCCGTCACCCACCCTACTCACCAGACCTTGCTCTAACTCCCTTCTATTTGGATAACTTTTTCAATCAATCAATCAGCCTATCGCAGTCCACTGCTGGACATAGGCCTCTCCTAACACGCGCCATTGCACACGGTCCTCCGCCTTCCGCATCCAGTCTGTCCAAGCGACATTTTTGAGGTCGTCGGTCAATCTAGCTGGAGGCCGTCCTACCTTATGCTTACCAAGTCGCGGTCTCCACTCTAGGACACGTTTGGTCTATCAGCCGTCGGCTCTTCTGCAGATGTGACCAGCCCATTGCCACTTTAGCTTACTGAGTTTGCGAGCTATGTCGGTAACTTTGGTTCTTCGTCGGATTACCTCGTTACGAATTTTATCCTTCTAAGAGACGCCGAGCATAGCTCGCTCCATAGCCCGCTGTACGACTTTAAATTTGTGGACTAGTCCCAATGTGAGTGGCTACGTCTCGGCCCCGTAGGTCATAACAGGTAGGACGCATTGGTTGTAGAATTTAGTTTTCAGGCATTGCGGTATAGGCGAAGAGAAAACGTGACGTAGTTTGCCAAATGCTGTCCAACCCAATTGGATCCTGCGGTTGATTTCTTTCCCGAAGTTGTTTCTACCAAATTGGACAACTTGTCCAAGGTAGACATACTCCCGAACAACTTCGAGCATCGAACCATCGACGTAGATCGGTCCCGGCGTGTAATGTTCCTTAAACATGATCTTGGTTTTATCCAAGTTCATGCCGAGACCGACACTTCGAGAGGCTCCATTTAGGCTATGCAGCATTTCGCGTAACTGTTCCAGTGACTCTGCCACGATGACGATATCATCGGCAAACCGAAGGTGTGAATTCGCCGTTGATGTTAATGCCCCGCCCAGTCCAATCCAGCGTCTTGAAGACGTATTCGAGATAAGTTTTACAGGAGAAAAATTCAAATCCAACGAAACATTGAACAACGCCTTTATAGAGTTAATTGATTCTTGTCTCCAGAATTTCTATAGTAGAGGCATCAATGAACTTCCATTAAAATGGCAAATTGGGATCGACAATAAAGGCTAATACTTTGATTAAATAAAACTATACTTTTCGTTAAAAAACTGTTTGACTTTTTCTATGTAAACCGGCACTTATTTAATCTATAACCGTAGGAATCTTATCGCTGTTTCGTGACCTTGCCTTAAACCCCGCTATTATTAAGTAAACCAGCTGGACTAAGCTGTGAAGTGTGTTTATTTTCTTTGATGGTATTGTTTATCGATGTTATCAAATAACTAATCCTTATAATGTATTTTAATACTGTTATATCCGATAATGTGTATTCACGTTGGCTTGTAAC
Organism: Phalera bucephala; assembly: GCA_905147815.2. NCBI lineage: Eukaryota > Metazoa > Arthropoda > Insecta > Lepidoptera > Notodontidae > Phalera > Phalera bucephala. The sequence goes on along the minus strand of LR990636.1, from coordinate 12,317,571 downwards.
ACGGAAACTACTAAGTTTGCTAATATAATAATGTAATATACGTGTCCTTGGCATTTAACTGCGATTCTACTATAGAAATTTACCTTGACCGCTCGTCGGATTTATCCGACAAGTAATATCATGCCCGTACCACTCCTGTCGTATTTATCCGGCAGAATTTTGGGTTGTTTGTGTTCGCATTTTATATTTTTCTCGTTTATTCAGCTATGGGCTATACGATACATTAATATAATAGAGAAAGAATGTCCAACAATCGTTTGCAATGCATTAGAATGACTTGTCATCATCAGCCCGTGTCAATCCACTGCTGGACGTAGGCTTCTCCCATGACACGCGACTGAGCTCGATCTTTAGCTCTTCTTCTCCAATCCCTGCCCGCTGCCTTACAAATATCGTCGCCCCACCTAGCTACAGAGCGGCCTACACTACGTTTGCCGACACGAGGTCTCCACTCAAGAACCAGTCAGCCCCAACGGCCATCGGTTCTGCGGCATATGTGACCTGCCCACTGCCACTTCAGCTTTCTAATTCTCTGAGCTATGTCGGTAACCTTAGTTCTCTGACGAATGACTTCGTTCCGGATTCGATCCCTAAGAGAAACTCCGAGCATAGCTCTCTCCATAGCTCGCTGAGCGACCTTGCACTGGTGGACGCCGCACAGTGCGTGGCCACGTTTGACTTGTCATAGTTATAATATTGGATATAACAATTTGTATTAATTTGCCCATCATTAAAGCTGGTACCAAGAGCTTGAAAAGATATAATTTTAATTTTATTTATTAAACCCTTTGAAATAGTAGAAATAGAAAATTTACACTTATTTAAAATAAGACTGAATGAATTTCTAATTGAAAAAATAACATATTATTTTGTAAGGGAATATCTTGAAGAGTAAAAATCTTATAAATATTTAATTTATTGACATTACATGGACATTATTTTATATATATTATTTATTTATATTATTTATTTACAATAATTTATTTAATTGATATTTACAGAACATGTTATGACTATTTTCAATGTACCTTGTTACCTAATACCCTACATTATGTTTGCACTTAATTATATTATTACATTATGGCGTTATTTAACTGTAAGTGTAATTAAGGTCTATCTAATATTTGCATGCTCTTTGGCGAAATATGGAGAATCTATTCTAAAAATTATTTCATCATTGTAAAACCCATAATTGCAGATGAATAAATGATTATGATTAATTAAAAAAGACATTTAATAACAAGCTTTGATAGCCGAAGATATCTTGCTTAGTTGAGGAGTTCCCATGGCTTCTTTCCAGCTCTATCATCAGACCCTGGACACCACCCGAGTTTAAAGTACTCGTCAAGACAAATCCAACGAGCCCAAACACGGCGGGGCTATGTAGAGTAGTTGGGTGCTTCCATTGGCCATCTTTCGGTTACATTATCAGATTCTGAACACTATCTGGTTGTATGGTACTTATCAATACCAATCTAACAAGCCTAAGCACAAGGGGGCTATGTTTTATATTTCACATGTTCCTATGGCCAACTTAGGCCTCCATCATTAGACCAGCTCCATGGTACCATATTATTGCATTGTCACATACGTATCCCAAATTTCAGCTCAATTTTTCTGTGTGTGTGTGAATGATTTACGCTGTTGGCCGCGGGGCCTTTACAGCTTCACTGGACAAGAGGGCGAGCGTCCAACTACTACGCTCGAGCCATAAGGGCAAGGGGGCAAATACCTCAAGGGCGCCTCAAGGAGGCACGGCCTCGGCTTGGGCAGTCGTTAGGGGGGAGGGTGTATACAAAGTGTCTCGCCGTGGTGATCTGCACAAGGATTCTTCGACCTTGCCGGCGAGGTCGGGGTCTGATCATTCGGATACCCGCAAGTGCTTGAAAAATGGAGCACAAGATTTGAACCGGGAAGACAGACGGACGGAAAATAAAAAAACGAGCGGATTAAACCCTTCAACTGCTTAACTTTATATATGTACTTCCTGTGGTTTCAGTATTTCTAAGTATGACATTCTAATGTATTGTAAAAGTTTGTTTAGATATTCTTTTATTTTCTTGTTGTTTTTATAAATACGTACCCCACACTAGGATTTATTCCTGTGTCGTCGTGGGTGCGCTTACGAACATGAAATTTCACACACACAAACACCCAGACCGAAACTAATAATTTTGGATCACAAAAAGATTTGTCCTGTGTGGAATCGAACCCACGACTATTCGACCCAGCGGGCGGAGCGGCTTAAACTCTTAACCACTGCGCTAAATCGACCGTCACTTGCTCAAGCGGTTACTGCGATAAAGAGGAGTTTATGCAATCCATGCACTACTAGAAATATATGGATTAGAGACGTAATACTTTTAAATATGATTTCTGGCTGTATATTTTAGATTCTGGTAAAAGGAATACACGATTAAACGAAATTTTCCCGATAGAAAAAAATCTAAAGTTAGTTGCTAAAGCAATGCATTTTCTGATTCCAACGCGTAACACTAAAGAACTAATCAATAGAATTTACTTTAAAACAGCAAATAATTGTATAAATGTTCTTGTAAAACAGTTTTTTATTTCATAGTGTAGTTTAAAAAAAATTATAATATTTGATTTTGCACATATGTACGTCTTTAATTTCCAAGCTCGCGCTCAAAATATCCGTCCCTTATTATTATTTTGTAAAGTAATTCCATCAGTGTAACTCTCGTAGTCTATAAATGGTCGATCGCGGTAGGCCCTTAACCTCTCTTTACTACTGGACCTTTGTACTGGCCCAGAATCAGAATCAGAATATTTTTTATTCATGTAAACCATTACAGTATTTATGAATCGTCAAAATAGTAACAAAGACTCTACCACCACTTCGGAATGGCATTCCTGTGGAGAAGAAGGCCAAGTAACTCCACGGTTACTCTTTTAAAATAGTATTATTACAATTTTTCAAATTAAATAAAAACTAAATTAAATTAACCAAGTTAAACTATTCATGAGAATGGAACATGGTTCTCTCATTTACAGATAAAGAAATGAGGAAGAAACCAACCAACCAAGTAATCGAAAAAGCATTTTATTCAAATCCAAATTTGTCAGAACACTTATGAGTATGACTCGCCAGGTGCGCCATTAGCCTCCTCAATGGATGTTTGACGAAACTCCTGGCGCGGCAATAGACACGAATTGGTTAACGTATTCACGGAACATTGAGTTATATTTTACTACAGGCGTACAAGGATCTATTGGCCCATGGTTAAAATCAGAATTAACACTGTCATCAAGTGAAACGTCGACTGCCTCGTTGGTCTGGTGGCAAAGCGGATCGCTTTGTGATCACGAGGTCCTGGGTTTAAATCCTAGGTCGGACAAGTGTAGTTTTTCTAACGAAAACTTCCCAGTGTGACTCCGGAGTCTGGAATTGTGCCCGGTATATGGCAATAGGCTCGCCCCCTATTACATGGGACTTACATCGTCGGCGAAATGTGGGTGTACTCAGTACACCTCTGCCACCCCCTCTGGGGAATATAGGCGTGACGGTGTGATCAAGTGAAACGTTACTATATGACAGTCGCAGTTGCCTTTTGCTATGAAATTTACCCGAGTAATTTTTTTAATTACCTAGTAGCCGAGTTGACCCACCTGTTGGAATATCTCCTTATAATATATATAATATAATTTAGCCCTTTTAAGAAACTGTCCCACTGTTGAGCACAAGCCTCCTCTCAAACTGAGAGGGTTTTGGCCATAGTCCACCACGCTGGCCCAGTGCTGGTTGGCGAACTTCACACAACTTCGAGAAACTCTTAGGCATGCAGGTTTCCTCACAATGTTTTCCTTCACCGGTAAAGCAAGGGTTAGTTAATTTTTAAAACGCACATGCTTACGAAAAGACCACGGTTTAACCACTAGGCTATCACTGCTTTTTTTTATAAATATCTCCTTAAAATATATCCTTGGAAGTAGAAGATTTTACCAAATGCTAACCCTTATTTTACACCAACCATTCTATACTCTAAGGCCCGTATTACAGAATATAAATCAGTCATGACGATAGTTTTAAAAACTGATTTTTGTCTAGTACTGCCTCGTTGATCTAGTGGCAAAGCACATCGCTTTGAGATCACGAGGTCCTGGGTTCATATCCTAGGTCGAACAAATGTAGTTTTTCTAACGAAAAATTCCCAGTATGAGTCCGGAGTCAAGAATTGTGCCCGGTATATGGCAATAGGCTCGCCCCCTATTACATGGGACCTAACATCGTCGGCAATCGCGGGTGTACTCAGTACACCTCTGCCACACCCGCTTTCTCTTAGCAGAACTTAAATTCGATCAAATTCAAATCGCGATTCGCGATTTTGCAATTCGCGACAACATTCTTTCTATCTATCTATAACATCACGCCAGATCCCTTGCTGGGTAGGCAGAGAGTACAGAGTTCCAACAGGTTCTTTCCTTTCATATCTCTCTGGCTTCCTCGACTCTCATAGTTCGTCTCATACACGCTCGCCGGTTACGGAGACTCTTGACTTTTCCTTCAGATAACACTCAGTTTATTTGGTCGTGGTAAGATAGTCTAGGTCTTCCCCGGTACCTGCATCCTTCCACTTTCACATTGTATAACTGTTTTGTCGTTCTTTCCACTGGTATTCTTTCTATATGCCCGAACCAACGGAGCATGCCCTTTCTCATCTCTACACCGATACTATCTTTCATACCCACTCGCTTTCTTACTACGCTGTTGCTAATGCGGTCGGTCAGCTTTACTCCGCACATCTTCCGCAGATCTCGCATTTCTACCGCATTTAACCTACATTCATTCTCCTTCTTACATACCCAGCTCTCGCTACCATATAACAACGTTGGGACAAGAACTCCGTTATGTATGGCCAGCTGCGCCTTATGGCTTAAGTGCTGGCTCCCGAGTAGCTTTCCCATCGCACCATTCACTCTGTTCCCCGCACTCACTCTTTTCTTTATGTCAGCGGTGTATTTCCCATCCTTACTGAAGGCGCATCCAAGATATACAAACTCATTCATGAGATACCATGTGCTGGAACTAGTTCCAGCACATCGATACCAACCACATTCTTTGCATTCGTTCTGGTTTCTTCCCTTTCAAAAACCATAATCTTGGTTTTCTTTACATTCAAGTGTAAGCTAGTGTTCGTGCAGTCGTCTTTCATAACTGTGACTAGTGTTTGCAGATCAGTGGCTGTTGGCGCTATTAAAACCGCGTCATCTGCATAAAGTAGATGGTTTACCACTAAGTCACCCATTTATACACCTTCATTCATCGATTTCAGTCTTTGAAGACTTTTATCCAGATATATTATGAACAGTCTAGCGGACAACACGCAACCCTGCTTGACGCCGATTTTAACGTCAAACCAGGGTGATCTGTTACCACCCACCCGTACGCATGTCTTGCAGTCCGCATAAGTGGACTGGACGGCTCGCAACAGAGTGCCATCTATACCATATTCTGGCAAAATTTCCCAAAGTCTCTTTCGCACAACTGTCAAACGCCTTCTCCAGATCTACAAAACGGCCCACTGCCAGATGCTTCTCTACGATGTTGCAGAGGGAGAAGACTTGATCCGAACATCCTCTTCCGGCCCTGAAACCCCCTTGTGCCTCGCACAACATTATATCGGACTTCACGCGCATTCTCCGTTCAATAATTTTACCGTACACCTTGGCTGCCAAGCTGATCAAACTGATGGCTCTGTAATTGGCGCAGTCATATTGTGAACCCTTGACTTTATACAAGGGTACTGTGACTGCGCGGCGCCAATCGGTAGGGACTCTACCGGTCCTCCAGCAAAGGTTTGCAAGGGCCCAGAAAGCGCCTCAGACGCAAGTTCCGCCATATTTGACCATCTCGGCAGATATCATGTCTACTCCCGCAGCTTTAACGTTTTTCATACTTTCTATCGCCCATTCAACTTCTTCCATAGAGATGTCCTCTGTTGATTCTGGTGCCGCAAACTCGCCTTTGGCCACGTCAACGGCATTAGTATCCGGGGTATCTCCATACATTTCTCCAAAATATTCACTCCACCGGTTTAGCACAGCTTGTGTGTCTGCAGAATGTCACCATCTTTAGATTTTTCCTTTCCATTCTGGAGCCTGACGAATCACCTGGAGCCTTTCTCACCTTGCTCCAAAACAGTTTGGTGTTGTTCTCGAAGTTCTTCGCCAGCCTCTCCTCCTCAATCATACTGGCTCTTTCACGCTTTTCTTTTACTAAAGTTTTAGTGGCATTCTTGCATTATTTATTTATTTTATTTTATTATTTTAGAGAAGCTTACAGACTAATAACAATCTATAGTAATGTAACATGTTATACAAGTTGCTAATTACAAGCTTCTACAAACAGATAATAAGATAAAAACAAGCTGTGTTCTATTCTAGGAATTCGCAAAACATAGTTCGAGAAACTAGTGGTCTACAATCTACAGTCAAACACAAAACTACTTATTTACAAAAAAAAAACTTAGTAGGACAAACTAGTGGCAAAAACACATAAATATCTAAATTATAGTTAAGTGTAGATATTTTTAAGGCAAGGTTAAGTTATTAAGGCATACTACAGTTTGACAGCCGCGTGCCGCAGACAAAAATAAATAAATAGATAGATAGGTGCAACTATAAGTAACTTAGGTTAAAGATAACAGCGAGAAAAAAAAAGTATATATACTTACCTTATATTAAAACATATGTTTCGCTAATATCCTTCTTACCGTACTAATATTGGAACAGAATAAATCTATGTTTAAGTCCCGGTGTATCTTATTGAAGTCACTTGCACTTCGTATGAAAAACGCGTTACGTCTGTAATTAGCCACAGCAAAAGGTACATGCAGTAATGGCCTTTGTCGAAAACCAATTTGATTAGTATTGAATTCTAATTTGGATACAAGTTCTACAGAATCTACTGAGCCATTAGCAATTTTCATTAAAAAGCATAAATCGCTAATTTGACGTCTACAGTAAAGTGGCAGGAAGTGATACCTTCTGCAACGATGTGTGTAGTCATCTGAGCACTGCTGAGCCCTAAAATCAAGGAACTTTAGAAACTTCTTCTGAATACCTTCAATACGAGACCTATAAATTTCATATTGAGGGTTCCAGATTTGAGATGCATACTCTAAGTGGCTGCGTACGAATGAACAATATAGGATCTTAATAGGCTTAAGCGAGCGGAAACATGCCGTAGCTCTCATAATGAATCCTAGAGCTTTTGATGCTTTATTGACAATGCCCTCGATATGTTGGTCAAAGAGGAGCTTACTGTCTTGTATAATTCCTAGATCCCTAATATTGTTGACTTTACTGACGTTTTGGTTGGAAAGAGTATAGACTGACTCAATTATAGACTTTTGCCGCGTGAAAGTAACATGGAAGCATTTAGAGACGTTTAGTTGGAGTTTATTAAGAAAACAGTAGTCTTGGAATCTATCAAGATCAGCTTGTAACAGATGTGTGTCAGAAATATTTCTCACTACTTTATGAATCTTCATGTCATCAGCATAAAGTAAGATATAGGAGTGTTCAAAACAATATCTGATATCAGCGACAAATAATGTGAATAAAAGAGGTCCCAGGATAGAGCCCTGAGGCACACCTGATGGAATAGGGCACCAGCAAGAAATATATCCAAGAAGTACCACGGCCTGAGTCCTTTTCTCTACATATGAAGAGAACCAACGATATAAGTCTCCGTGTATTCCAGCTAAAGTCAATTTTTTCAGGAGCATTCTGTGGTCAATACGATCGAAACATTTACTATAATCAGTGTAAATTACGTCTACTTGTGCATGTTGCGCCATTCCTTCAGAAATAAATTCATGCGATAAGATTAAATTAGATGTAGTAGAGCGCTTCCTGCGGAAACCATGCTGTTCATCACCCAGATAACTTTTTACTGCTGCGTACACATCAGTGTACACAATTCGCTCTAGGATTTTCGAGAACAGACATATCTTAGAGATTGGCCGATAATTCTTAATGTTCGATCTGTTTCCCTTTTTGAAAATCGGTGTAACAAAAGCAGTTTTCCAAAGTTTAGGTACTACACCCTCGGATAGCGATCTCTTAAATAATATACATAGAGGTATGACAATGCTGTCACTACATTTAACAATGAATATTGGCGGTATCTGATCGGGGCCTCCAGACTTACTGAGGTCCAAGGACTTCAATAACTCTAAAACTCGAGAATGTGATACTTCTATTGAACTAATGCCCGATAAACCAACACCAAGACAAGGCTCACTGGATGTGCCAGCATCAAGAGATGAGGGGCGTTCTTGAAAATTTGAATGGAAATAGGTGGCAAATAAATTAGTGATCTCCTCACCTGTAGTGGCACATAGGTCACCATAGAACATTACGTTGGGGAAGGTACTGCTATTCTTTTTATTTTTGACATAAGACCAGAAAGACTTGGGATTTTTTGTAATTAAGGTTTCAATACTCTCCATATAAGAATCAAAACAGGATCTTTCTACTTCTATAGCTCTACTGCGTAGTATTGAAAATGAGTGATAGTCTGATAAATTACCATATATTTTGTACTTCCTGTGATATTTATATTTTTCTTTTAAAATTTTGATTAAAGCAGAATTATACCAAGGTGGATGTGAAGACTGACGTACTGATTTTGTCGGGATATATTTATCCCTGAAGTCATATAGTTTATCGTAAAAGGTACTGACAGCATCATCCAGCGGTTTTGAACTCAACAACTTTGCCCAATCCACCTTGTCTAGTTCGGCACTAATTGATATATAGTCACCCCGATGGAAAAGAAACCTTTTAGTTGATGTGGCACAAAGTTTATGAATCTCGACAAAATCGGCACGTAAAATTAAAGGTGTATGGTGAAGGTCAACAGGCACTGCCAGCGGGCAGTCACATTTATTAACAGACACTAAGTCGTTAGAGAACACCAAATCTAGTAACCTTCCATTAATATTACGTTCACTGTTGTACTGCGACAAGTTACAAGTGAGGGCCGTGTCAAAGAATTCAACTATATGCTGACATGTAATGTTTTGGGGAAATAATTCAGTGCTGTCAGTATCTAAATGACACCAGTCAACATCACTGCCAAAGTTGAAATCCCCCAGTACCACAAATTTATCAAGCGGATGAGTGGAATTTATGTAATTAAGTTTATTTGTAAAATTATGTAACTGTGTATTGTACGTATTCCCGAGGTTTTCTTTACATAAATAAAGGGCGCAAATATGTAGGTTATAGGTCACAGAGGGCTTATACCTTTTTAAAATCAGTGTTACCCAAATATCCTCAGCAGAGCTACGCCAGTCATGTTTTTCCACTGACACCAGGTCGCTTCTAACCGCAATTAAGACACCACCACCACGTTTTTGTGCAGTACGAGAGTAATCACATGGACACCGGCCGGCATTGCCGGTATATTTCTTTCCTCATCTCTGTCATACTGGCATTCAGGTTCAAAGAAGATACATAGTCCAGCCACGCTTTCTTCTTATTTTCTACGGAGCTTTGCAACTCCGCATCCCACCATGCATCACCTTTTGCTGTACTATGCTACTTTGAGCAACCACATACTTCTTTTGCGAATTCCACCATACTCTCTTTCAGGCTATTCCAGCATTCATCTACATTTGAGTCCGAAGAGCCTGCTGTCAAAAGCTTGTCCCCGGACTCTGTCTTCATACATTCTTCTCACGCTCTCATTTTGCAACTTTTCAACCTTTATTCTTTCAAGGTCTCCGAAGGGGATACGCTCTCGCCAGTGCCTCCACTTTCTGAACAGACCACTAAACCGCGCAACTACGAGATAGTGGTCTAATTTCAGAGTGGGGCATCTATACGCACGCGTATCTTGTAGTTTGCTTCGGAGACGGTTATCAACCAGGATCAGATCTATCATGCTTTTTTGTTCATTCCTTCTCCATATGTATGTCCTTGTACTGGAATATCCTATTAGACACAAGACTTCTGGTCCTGGGGTGTCGATGAGCTTACGGGAGCATATGCTGCGACCAAAAATTCTCTAGTGACACCCAATTTTAAACAGACCAAGAGAAGTCTCGCATCGCACAGGCCATAATCTCTCACTCCAGAGGCCAGGCGACGGGACAGCAAGATACCCACCCCCATGCTGGCACGACTGCTCTGCGGTACCCCAGACCACAGAGCCATCGTTCCATCAGGAAGATCACAGGTTTTACTGCCCCTCTGCTTAGTCTCTGTTACACACAGAGCATCCAGGCGTCTCTCTTTCATCACATCAATCACCTCATGCATCTTATCTTCCATACCACCCCTTACATTCCAAGTGCCTATTCGGCACTCTGCACCCCATGACTCGCCAGTTCATGCCCGGCGTGAAGGATGGCGGCCCCCATCGACGCGTCCACCTATATTCGTACCGATGGGGGCCGGCAGGTACGATTCTGTCCAAGATTGCAGTCAGAATGACTGGCAGGGATTGCGACAAGCATGCTCTTGGACAGATCCCCACTACCAGTACTAGTTAAAATGTATAATATATGGCCACTAGAGAGGCGCCGATGAGGTACTTGCCTAGGGCGCTCCCGACATTTAATCTGCCATTGTAAATATGTAAAAACTCAATGCCACAGTATAGGAATTGGTCCCAACGACATGGGAGTAATAAATAAAACAATTTAAATACATTTTTCTAAACGTATATTCATTAAAAACATGGCAACAATACCCTTAATTAATCTACAAAATAATTACATTTGCGGTCTATACATTTACCACACACCACACGCACACACGCCGCGGTACACACATACACAATAATAATATTATTTCGAGGTGAATCCACATTATTTAAAATATCATGTTGAAAAAGGTATATGGTATAAAACCATTCAATGTGAGCCTCCGCGAGTCCCAAGGTTTATTGGTAAAATAATCAGATCATGCGTTGTTATGGCACGTTGACTAAGTTCTGGTCACTTTCCTTCTAGAAGGTTTGGAAATTTGATGAAATAAGTCGAATCGCCTGATTGCGAAGTATGTGATAAAATTGACGATGCTGATGGACTTTTCACTTTCCATCAGCAACACTTGCTGATGGAAAGTGAAAAGAAAAGAGAAGTAGTGATGTAGAAACTACAAGTTAATAAATACGACTTAGGAGTTTTTGATGTGTAACATCTTTCCTCTCGGTTGCTGGATATTTTTTGTGGGAGTGATTTTAGAAAAGGGTCGGAAATGTGTTATAGGTAACCGGGGAAGCACCCGCTTTTTGATTTGACCAATGAGCGCGCGTGGTGGCGGAGAGATGGCTGTGAGATGGTGGCAACAGGAAACCGGGGAAGCGCGCCTTAATATAGATTACATATATTTCTAGGCTTAGAATATATTCGACCAATAATATGACGAATATATTGACTTCACATATATTTCATCTCAATTTCGTAGTAGGATAACATGTCAGATGTTACACATCATATGCGACTACTGTAAGACTCGCTGATTTTTTATAAGGATTTTGTCAGCCTATATCCTATGCAGCAAAATATCTTTATGATATGGTACGACACGCATTATTACCTCTTTCTTCATGGCAATAACTTCAGTTGATTGTGTAATAGTGTTATATTAGATTAGAGTATAGGTTGACATACCTTATAGGGTAAAAGCCTCTTAATAAATAAGATCAAAACAAAGATAACAAACAAAACATGATTATTTTGAAATGTGTAACGTACCATCCTAATATAAACCGTCACGCCTATATCCCCCAAGCGGGGGTGGCAGAGGTGTACTGAGTACACCCACGTGTCACCGACGTTAGGTCCCATGTAATCGGGGGCAAGCCTATTGCCATATACCGGGCACAATTCTCGACTCCAGACTCATACTGGGAAGTTTTCGTTAGAAAAACCACATTTGTCCGACCTAGGATTTGAACCCAGGACCTCGTGATCACAAAGCGATACGCTTTGCAACTAGACCAACGAGGCAGTCGAGGCGAGCAATATACACAGTGTAATTTTTATCGTCCTGAACCCAAAGCCCAGCTAACGTGTCCAATCCCTTCTGTTCACTGATAATTTTAAAAAAATGAGTAAAAGAACACTTCAATAACCTTCTGATCTATCCAAATATCACGGCTAGGGTGAAAACTGGAACGCCGTAGCTATCTATGGGCAAGCTGACTGCCGCGCTATAGAGGTAAGACTTAAAAGCATAGAGAGACTATAAACCTAGTTTAGCTGTACACTTTTTTTTGACACTTGGTACAATTTAGGTAACCGATTTAAAAAATTTTGTTTTTATATGGTTCAAACATGCTTTATATTGAAAATGTTACGGCTTGTCATTTTGACGTAGGCTCCACGCAAGTTTATCGGTTAATATTTGTTTGCCTAGTGACTGTGTTCTCGGTGACTTTTGATATCTTTTCAAGTAATAATTAATGTCAAAATAATGTGTGCAAGTGTTACTGATTACAATAGATTTGTCCCCTTTCTTATCACTGACATGACATAAGTGTGAGCAGTGCAAATATATAATCTTGTAAATGCTCCCTCTATGCTTGTAGTACCTCTATGAGCCACGCCGCCCCTCAATGTCTGGTGTGTGTGTGTGTGTGTGTGTGTGTGTGTGTGTGTGTGTGTGTGTGTGTGTGTGTGTGTGTGTGTGTGTGTGTGTATGTGTGTGTGTGTGTGTGTGTGTATGTGTGTGTGTGTGTGTGTGTGTATGCGTGTGTGTGGGTGTGTGTATGTGTGTATGTGTGTGTGTGTGTGTGTATGTGCGTGAATGATCTACGCTGTTGGCCGCGGGGCCTTTACAGCTTTACCGGACAAGAGGGCGAGCGTGCAACCACTACGCTCTCGAGCCAGAAGGGCAAGGGGCCATGTCTTTATGCGCTTGGTTTTTTGTTAATACAATTTAAATGAGTATTGTTATGGAGGTGCACCTTATAGAAGTGTTCTTTTATCATTTTTTTTTTCTATCATACTATTATAGGAAAAGTTTTATAACATGTTACATAATATGGATTCACCTTTACAAATCCACACAAAATTTAAACAACGCGATCTCAATAAAAATGGGAATGACCCTCCGATATATTAGGACACGGACACACCTATATTCCCCAAGCTATGGTGGCAGAGGTGTACTGAGTACACCCACATAGCGCCGACGATATTAGGTACCAATGTAATCGCAAGTGAGCCTATAATTATTATACTGGGCACAAATTCGGATTCCGGTCCGCTACTGATTTTTTTTTCGATAGAACACACACTTTTTCCCGCCCAGGATTTGAACCTAGGACCTCTTGACCGCCACTATGCACCACTAGATCAACGAGGCTATCAAACACATAAAAATAAAATATGAATAAAATTATTAGTTTTTTCTTTTACACATTACAAGCCACAGCCTTACATAAAAAAATAAACAAAAATATTATACAAACAAAATAACATTAGGTACATTAAATATTATGTCAGAAGCAACCATTTGTAAAATCTATGGCACTAAAAAATATGTATATGAAATGTACCAGACGATTTTAAATAGATAGACTGACAATCGCCATAAAACAAATCTTGACCCGCAAATCCTGTATTATGCATAGATGACCTAGTGGGTAAGAACTTCACGAGCAACCCCGAGGAGGACAGTGGCGTGGTGTGGCCCACGTCACGGTGAGCACCGCGTCGATGCGGGAGGGAGCATGTCATCAAGTCTCCCTCCGATGGCGGGCTCTTCGGAGCGAGGCACAAGAGGGGCACCGGTGCGTTCCATACGGAGATCCCGGAGCCCTTCCAAAGTGCTGATGTCGGCCACCCTGGGGTTTTTAGTCGGTAGGAATCCGACACGCCCCGCGAGCTTCCCCGAGGCTCGCGGAAGTCCTATGCAGGATTTTCCCCAGGTAAAAAAAAAAAACTTAAGCCGATCCGCCTGTTGGATCGAATGGTCGCGGGTTCGATTCCCGCACGGGACAAACCTTTGTGTGACCCACTAATATTAGTGTCGGTCTGGGTGTTCGTGCATATGAACGTAATGTTTGTAAACGCACCCTCGACACAGGAATTATTTCTAGTGCTGAGCTACGTTTTTTTTACAAAACGATAAAAGAAGAAAGATGCCGCTGACTCGTAAGCTGAAAAACTTTCGTAACAGCCATTAAAACCAAGAAATTTAAATCACTTCTCTATCGTCACGCCAGATCCCTTGAGGGGTAGGCACAGAGAACAGAGTTCCAACAGGTTCTTTCCTTACAGACCTGTCTGGCTTCCTCCACCCTATAGTTCATCTCATACACGCTTTCCGGTTACACAGACTCTTGACTTGCCCTTCAGATAAGACACGGTCACGGTCATGGTAAGATAGTCAAAATAAATTGAATTACCTCTTAAGTAAAAACTACTAAAATAATTATTGTTTTTAGAATATGTATGTTTCTGAATAGCAAGTCAAGAGTCCGTAACCGGCGAGCGTCTGAGAGGAACTATGAAAGTGGGGGAAGCCATAGAGGTCTGCAAGGACAGAACCTATTGTAACTGTCTGTACTCTTTGCCTGCCCCGCAAGGGATATGAGCGTGATGATATAGAAAGATAAATAGATGGCGTGGTAAAAACGAGTCATGACATGTTGTAAGTCTATTCACTTATACTGGTCTCTGATAATACATTTGTTAAAACTAATTGCATTAATTAAGTGCAAAATCACTAAAATAAATTACTAAAAACCGATAGCCGGTTTCTCACTTGAAAATCTTAAGATACACTTCGCTTTATTATCCTTGAGTAAAGACTGATCGACAATCAAAGAAAGTAAGTCTATGTACGAAAATCAATATCTCTGAGTAGCCCTATCCGACGGTTAAACTAACCAGTTTTAATTGCCGAGTCACGCTACCCGGGAAGTAACTAACCAGCGCTTTATTCGAGGGTGGTAAGGGCCCCTTTTACTGATTTCTGATATAATATTCATTTAAACTCATTGCAATTGCAAAGCAAAGGGTGATGTCATATAACCAATACTGTTCACCAACGCACTGAAGGATATGTTCAAAACGCTGGACTGGAAAGGTCGCGGCATCAGTATAAATGGCGCACACATCTCACCTGCGATTCGCAGACGACATCGTCATCATGGCTGAAACGTTGCAAGACCTACAACGGATGCTGGACAGCCTTGCTAATTCGTCTCAGCGAATCGGTCTCCGGATGAACTTAGATGTTACCAAAGTTATGATCAAAAAGCATGTTGACCCGGGACCGATCGCCGTAAACGGAATCTCCCTCGAATTTGTTTCCGAGTACGTATGTATAACTAGGGCAGTTGCTCCAACTAGGTAAAAACAACTTCGAAAGGGGAGTTAAGAGACGGATACGGCTGGGCTGGGCAGCATTTGGAAGACTTCGTAGAGTATTCTCATCGCCCTTACCCCAATGCCTAAAAACGAAAGTTTTTAATTAGTGCGTCCTAGCTGTAATGACATACGGAGGCGAAACGTGGCCACTCACCGTGCGGCTTGTCTACCTGTTCAAGGTCGCTCAGCGAGCTATGGAAAGAGCTATGCTCGAAGTTTCTCTTAGGGATCGAATCTGGAACGAAGTTATTCGTCAGAGAACCAAGGTTACCAACATAGCTCAGCGAATTAGCAAGCTGAAATGGCAGTGGGCAGGTCACAAATGTCGCAGAACCGATGGCCGTCCGCAAACGTAGTGTAGGGCGCACTGTAGCTAGGTGGGGCGACGATATGCGTAAGGCAGTGGGCAGGGATTGGAGGAGAGCTAAAGATCGAGCTCAGTGGCGTGCCATGGGCGAAGCCTACGACCAGCAGTGGACTGACACGGACCGATGATGATGATAAATAATGTAAAATCGATAGCACTTTGCGAAGTGTATTATAAATGTTTACTCAAACTATACACAAGGTGCAGTATAAGAAACGCAAGACCTGAAAAAATTCTGTTCTCAATCGATAGCTTAATTAATTTCAACAATCATCCATAGATCTTACATTTTTTTGTTAAATTGCAAATATGCTGTTTCAACTTCAGTGCGCTAGAACAAACTAAATTTATTATTGATTCATAACAATACGGAGATATCAAATGCATTAGTAAAACGTATTTCTCAATACGCACACATACACGTACAAGTTTCATTGTTTATTGGGGTATATAAGTGCTTAAAGAAGGGGTAAAACATTATAATTTCGAAATTTGGTTTTTGTATTGATTTTGTGAAGAAATTATCTAATCGGGGTGTAATCGATACATATTGTATATAAAATCAATGGTTCTAGAACTTGATTATTTTTCGTTTCATTTGTTTAAAAACTGGGGTGGTATAGGGAAAAAATGAAATTAGGTAATACCCAAAGGAACAGTCAAAAAATCAAAATTAGTAATTTTGTATGGGAACTGTCATTTCGGGTTAATTTCAATAGATGGCGTTTCATTTTCATAATCAATTTTAGGTGGTACGAAGGTTGCAGGTCATTTAGTTACTAATATAAATTATGTAAAATTGATAGACTCATTTGAGAACTTCAGTGCCATTTTGCTTAAGTGCAGCTTGAGTCTATACTTAAACTATAAGCACACTAATAAAGCTTATATAATCCTCTGCAGGCGAAATGGTACGTGTACATAGCTCCATTTTGACGTATATAAAATTTTGATCACTTCGTCCAAATTTTACTTTACAATACAATATAAAGCTTAGATTTTAATCACATACTTTTAGTCGTCAAAGCGTGCGACGGCCTTGAAATAATATTTACAGTACCAACACAATTATATGGCACTTCATTAGTCTGCAGTAATAGCAGCAAAAGCAGTGATAGCCTAGTGATCAGACCGTTGGACTACAAAGTCAAAGGTCTCGGGTTCAAACCCAGGGACGCACTTCTTGTCCGGGGGTGCGTTCACAAACATGAAAATTCACACACACAAATACCCAGACCGACACCAATAATTGTGGATCACACATAATTGTCCCGTGCGGGAATCGAACCCGCGACTATTACAACCAGTGGGCGAAGCGGCTTAAGCTCTTAGCTACTGCGCTAAAACGTCCGTCGATATATAGAAAAGATGCTGCCCAAAAATTTTATATAAATATTATTAAAATCGATCAAGCCAAGAATTACGAACACACACGCGAATTTTATATACATACAAAGATAGCTATAGATGTATATGTGCCATATATTTGTGGGTGTACTGTACGCTATCCCACAGAGTTTTATCTGCAAAACAATGACTCTCATACACACATTTATAATCCTACATATTCACAATTTTAGGCCAATTCTTTTTATGCTCACTCGAGGGTATAGAGAAAATCATATAATAGCCACTTTGGTCTAGTGGGTAGGTTAGACTGATTGGCGGGAGATCCTAGGATTCGTATACCAAGACAACAAATTTAACATATTTCTCTATTTTGTGAGGAACCACAACCACCAAAGTCCAAACTCAAGGTTTGCCAACGAGCAATGGAGCGAGGCATCTTAGGCATAAAACGTATCGATCGAGTACGGAACACGGTGTTACGCTCCATGACCCGCATTGTAGACGTCAGAGTTAAAACCGCGACATTAAAATGGAATTGGGCGGGTCACCTGAGCCGAATGGACACAAATAGGTGGGCCACACTGTGTACCGAGTGGGTTCCACAACAAGGTCATCGTCGCCGAGGCAGGCCCAGGAAGCGGTGGCGCGATAACCTCGACGCGTATCGGAAATAATGGCCATCATTGACTGGGGATAGAAATCGTTGGAGAGAGGAGGGGGAGACCTTTGCCCTGCAGTGGGACACATTAAATGTAATATTTTCGGTACTTTGAATAATATTTGCAGAAGCCGCGTGCCGCATGACTGGCATGATTGCACGTCGTGCGGTGAAGCCAAAAGATCAACAAACGCCCCGCACTTACCGCACTTCCCACTCGCGTAATGTTGGCAGCCCGAAAAGATGACTACTTTTTGGGGTAAATGTTGATAACATTAAAGTAGATCTATCTATCTATCTATATCATCACGCCAGCTCCCTCGCGGGATAGGCAGAGAGTACAGAGTACCAACAGGTTCTTTCCTTACATACCTCTCTGGCTTCCTCCACTCTCATAGTTCGTCTCATACACACTCGCCGGTTACGGAGACTCTTGACTTGCCATTAAAGTAGATAATAATAAAATAAAGATTCTTATCCGAAGAACAAATCAGGAGCCTCCGAAACCGGCGAGCGTGTATGCGACGAACTATGAGACTAGAGGAAGCCAGAGAGGTATGTAAGGAAAGAACGTGTTGGAACTCTGTACTCTCTGTCTACCCGGTAAGGGATCTGGCGTGATGATATAGATATTAATTACATTAGCAACTACCGTTACTATTACCGTTGGACTGCAAAGTCAGGGGTCTCGGGTTCAAACCCAGGCACGCACCTGTCTTTTCAAAGACATATGAGTATTAAAAATGAAATATCACTTGCTTTAACGGTGAAGGAAAACATCGTGAGCAAACCTGCATGCCTAAGAGTTTCTCGAAGGTGTGTGAAGTTCGCCAACCCGCACTGGGCCAGCGTGGTGGACTATGGCCTAAACCCTCTCAGTTTGAGAGGAGGCCCGTGCCCGACGGTGGGACAGTTTCTTAACAGGGCTAATATATTTTACATTAGCATTTAGTGATGGCCTTAAGACCATTTCTTTGGAAATTATGGCCTCATCACGCCTTTATTCCCCAAGTGGGAGTGGCAGAGGTGTTCTGTGTACCCACATGTATTGCTGACGACATTAGGTCCAAATAGACGCCGACGCCTACTCCTGAGACTCTGGACTGCCACCACTGAAATATTATTCGATAGATAATTCGCAATGTACACAGTACACCTCTGCCACCCCCGCTTGTGGAATATAGGCGTGACAGTGTGTAAATTTGCAATAACAGTTCGATCTAGGATTCACACTTAAGAGCTCATGGTCGCCAGCCTCAAATCGCACCACTAGACCAACGATAGAACTATTGTCGTGAGTAGTCTCTATATCCCCGTTACAAATTTTATTTATTTAATTTCGCTGGCCAATTTACAATGGAGCGTACTTAGAACACGCAACATGTACAGTGCGACATGGATTTATTGGCTCGTGGCCAAAATCGGAAACATCGCTGTCATCAAGTGAAATGTCACTACAAGACATTCGCTCGGTTGCCGTTTGCTATGAAAGGGCATTGTTCTGCGCCCATACATGATTTGCCCCAGAACCAACAGCAATGAAAAAATACTTGTATGATTCCAAATCACCCATAAATACTCTTAAAGCATTTATTATTAAACAGACAAGCGAGGGAATCACAATATTGCACAAAATGTATTAGATTTTTAGGTTATAATTCAGTAGCTATTAATACAAGAGGTTATATTGTGTGTTGACATTCAATAAAGATGTCGGCGACTTCGATAGAAGTACTAACGATACTTTGAAATACTCGTTTTAGATTGCAAATTTTTTTTTTTTTTTATAAAAACGTAGCCCCACACTAGGATTTATTCCTGTGTCGTGGGTGCGTTTACAAACATGAAAATTCACAAACAAATACCCAGACCGGAACAAATAATTGTGGATCACACAAAGATTTGTCCCGTGCGAGAATCGAACCCGCGACTATTCGACACAGTGGGCGGAGCAGCTCAAGCTCTTAACCACTGCGCTAAATCGTCCGTTAGATACGGATATTTGCAATTATTTTAATAAAGTAGATAAATAATGATGGCATGGGTCAAATGTTTGTTGGTTCTGGGGCAATTTTCGACAATATCCTTTACCCAAGTTTTTTTTAGTTAGTTACCGAGCGGGACCCATTTGTCGAAATATTTTCTTGGAAGTAGGAAACTTTTACGAAATGGTAACACGAGCTTCACACCAACGCCCCCTGTCAATCTCATCCATGGGCCAAAAGATCCTTGTCGGACTATTTTATATGATTGTCTTATGGAAAAGACAGATGCCAAAAATTCCAAGCGATTGTATATTGCCTGCGTTACAGGTGCGTTTTAACTGCGTGGTTTCGACGTTTTTACTGCACGCCCACTGCGTTTTATCTGCGTGACCGAACCAATGCTAAGTTTTGAAGACTATATTATGTGTATCTTGTATGGTCTGTTTTTTCTTAAGTCGCCAATTTTATGAACAAAGATAATGGCTGCTAGGCGTTTAGGAAGCGTTTACTTGCTTCGCAAAGGCATGTTTTAATAACTACACTGCTATTCGAACGCCTTAACTCCATTAGAATGGATGTTGGATGTCACATGTAAAATATCTAAAAACGAAACGTTTTTCTAACGCTTTTACTGCGTCACTACAAACAATGTACATTAATTAACTAAAATATACCGTATTTACGACGTGATTTTTTTAAAGTTACATAAGTCAAAACTGCTCACATATAACTGCGTGACAACAGTTCATACCAAAACAAAAATAAGTACTAAAACAATTGCATGTCTGCTGCGTTTTTACTGCGTGTCTGCTGCGTTTTTACTGCGTGTCTGCTGCGTTTTTACTGCGTGTCAGCTGCGTTTTTGCTACGTGTTCGCTGCGTTTGCATTGCGTAGCGACAGCGATTTTTTATTTCATTTATATATTAATTTATTATTAATACTACAATTCTCGTCTCACAAAGCTACTCTGGTGTTTCCGCTGCGGTTCCGGCGCGTGGCTGCGGTCGGTACGGGCGGGCTTGTGCTAGTACCTATAATAATTGGGTTTGAATGGGCCTACTTTGTTGAGGCCGAGGTACTTTGCTTGCTCGTCTGTTAGTTCCGTGAGGTGCGCATCGAATGTCGGCAGGTGGAGGCTCGCAACATATTCATCCATCTTCTTAGGTAGGAGGTATACGTCCGCCTGTAATAACAAATTTTTTAAACCGTCACGCCTATATACCCCAGAGTGGGTGGCAGAGATGTACTGAGTACACCCACGTTTCGCCGACGATGTTAGGTCCCATGTAATAGCGGGCGAGCCTATTGCCATATACCGGGCACAATTCCAGACTCCGGACTAATACTGGAAATTTTTCGTTAGAAAAACTACATTTGTCCGACCCAGGATTTGAACCCAGGACCTCGTGATCACAAAGCGATGCGCTTTGCCACCAGACCAACGAGGCAGTTAACATTTTTTTTTAAAATTGACTTTGAAATTGATTGAAATAATTTAAGTTTAAAAATTTACTGGCTCGTTGGTCTAGTGGCAAAGCGCATCGCTTTGTGATCACGAGGTCCTGGGTTTAAATCCTAGGTCGGACAAGTGTAGTTTTTCAAACATCAAAAAAGTATATGGCAATAGGCTCGCCCCCTATCACTTGGGACCTAACATCGTCGGCGTAACGTGGGTGTACTCAGTACACCTCTGCCACCCCCGCTGGGGGAATATAGGCGTGACGGTGTTTTAAATTTATAAATACCTTTTTAATAACAAGCTTTTATAGCAAAACAAAACAATGATGTCTTGCTTAGTTGAGGAGTTCCCATGGCTTCCTTCCGGCTCCATCATCAGACCCTGGACACCACCCGGGACTTAAGTACTCGTCACGACAAATCCAACGAGCACAAACAGGACGGGGTTATATTGAGTTGGTTAGTGGTTCCATTGGCCACCTTTTGGCTTCATCATCAGATCCTGAATATCATCTGGTTGAATAGTACTTATCATTACGAGTCTAACAAGCCTAAACACAAGGGGGTTACGTTGTATAGTTCACATGTTCCTATGTCCACCTTCCAACTCTTATCATCAGACCAGCTCCATGGTACCATATTATAGCATTGTCACGGACTTTACATCATCATCAGCCCGTGTCAGTCCACTGCTGGACGTAGGCCTCTCCCATGGCACGCCACTGAGCTCGATCTTCAGCTCTCCTTCTCCAATCCCTGCCCGCTGCCTTACGAATATCGTCGCCCCACCTAGCTACAGGGCGCCCTACACTACGTTTGCCGACACGCGGTCTCCACTCAAGAACCAGTCAGCCCCAACGGCCATCGGTTCTGCGGCATATGTGACCTGCCCACTGCCACTTCAGCTTGCTAATTCGCTGAGCTATGTCGGTAACCTTGGTTCCCTGACGAGTAACTTCGTTCCGGTACTTTACATACGTATGCCAAATTTCAGCTCATTAGGATACCCGCAAATGCTCGAAAAATGGATCACAAGATTTGAATCAGAAAGACAGACAGACATATGAATATTGCAAGTTATATAAAAGCTTACAATAAGATATTGAGACTGCCTCGCTAAACTAGTGCTGCTTTGTAAACACAATCTGACCACCGTCTTTGGGGTTCTGGTTTGGTCATGCTCACTATAATGTGTTTGCTTGCGGTGGCTGTCTGGCGCGGGTCACTCCCTTACCTCTCATATGGTCGAAGGTTCCGGTAGTCATACTCGTGAACGGGTGCTGCTTGTGGGAACTGGTCTTCTGGAATCCTTTAGACACTTTATAAATAACATCATTAGAGTCATATATCGGTCGTATGGTATCACATTGAAGCTAGATCGTAAACTATTTAATTGTAACCTAAACTTTGTATCCACATATGATTGAAAATAAAAGAAAAGAAAAAAGAGAATACACCGTCACGCCTATGTTCCCCAAGCGGGGGTGGCAGAGGTGTACTGAGTACACCCACGTTTCGCCGACGATGTTAGGTCCCATGTAATAGGGGGCGAGCCTATTGCCATACCCCGGCCACAATTTCAGACTCCGGACTTTTCCGGAATTTTTCGTTAGAAAACTACATTTGTCCGACCTAGGATTTGAACCCAGGACCTCGTGATCACAAAGCGATGTGCTTTTCCACCAGACCAACGAGGCAGTCATCAGAAAAAAGTGAAAGAGAAGTAAATAAAAAAGACAAGCCCGCTGTGTTTCTTCGCCGGATTTTCTCAGTGGAGGATGCGTTCCGATCCGGTGATAGATTAGTAGTTAAATTAGAATTTAAAAAAATATATAAATTATATGTAGACTATTTGTAAGCGCCCACGCAGGGCTTATACAAAATAAACTATTAGAGTTTGAGTTTTCCGAAGAAATCCAGTATCAGTCCAGAGTTCCGAATTGTGTCCCGTATAGTGGCTGGCCTATTACCTCGGTCGACCTAATGTCGTTGGCGGAAAGTGGGTTTAAGTAGTACATTTCTGCCACTCCATCTTGGTGAGTATAAGCGAGATGGTATTTATTGTCATTCGAGTGAAGGCAATACTCTCTCTCGGTACCCATCCATTTCCAGGTCTTACTTTACACCGGTAATGCGGTGCGTTATACAACTCGATGAGGGCAAGCGCTTATATGGCGAGCCACGAAGGAAGGCAATACTCTCACTAGCTACGGTCACCCATCCATTTCCAGGTCTTACCTTACACTGATAATGCGGTGCGTTATACAACTCGATGAGGGCAAGCGCTTACATAGCGAACCATAAAGGAAGGCAGTACTCTCGCTAGCTACGGTCACCCATTCATTTCCAAACCTTACTTTATACCTTTATTGTGGTAAATGGTATGGTCTGTTATAGTTCCTTGAGCGACTGTGGTTATTAACAGTACTTTCTCAAGCTACACCCATCCATTTCCAAGCCTAAGCTTGTACCAGTCGTGTAGCACCTTGTCCAACTCGCTGAACGAATATAAGTGTGTGTGTGTGTAAGTGATGTACGCTGTTGGCCGCGAGGCCTTTACAGCTTCACCGGACTTAAGGGCGAGCGTGCAACCACTACGCTCGAGCCAGAAGGGCAAGGGGCGACATACCTGAGGGCGCCTTGAAGAGGCGCCCTCAGGGGGGCAGGGGTCGGGGGGAATGAATATAAGTTGGTTGTTACCAAAGTACCAAGAAACCCATACTAAGATACTAAAGTCACCCATCCATTTCCAGGCCTCGGCTTGTACCAGTCGTGTAGCACGTTGTCCAACTCGCTGGACGACTGTAATGTGGTGTTACCAAAATACTAAGGAAGGAGGATAGTTGTTTCTATACTAAGATACTAAGGTCACCCATCCATTTCCAGGCCTTACCTTGAACCTATGATGTGGTGCATATGTACTAAGGAAAACAGTACTTTCTCTTGCTACGGTCACCAATCCATTTCCAATCCTTACCTTGTACTGACGATGTGGTGCATTGTGCAATTCTCTAAGCGACTGAGCCAGCTGTTACGAACAGACTATGGAATCCATTACTCTCTCTCGAACTACAGTCACCCATCCATTTCCAAACCTTGCCTTGTACCGATGATGTGGTGCATTATACAGCTCGATTAGTGCCAGAGATTCTGTGGCGGCCGTCACGGACACCACGAAGGAAGGCAATGAGGAACAGCACAGGTGTGCAAGCCGATCCTCAGCTAGGGCTAGTTGTGGGCTTGTATAGTGAACCACGAAGGCAGCACTTCACTAAGTACGGTCACCCATCCATTTCCAGGCCTCACCTTGTACCAGTCATGACGCACGTTTTCCAACTCGCTGAACGACTGTATGGTGGTAGTTACCGAGATACAAAGGTCACCCATCCGTTTTAAGGCCTTACCTTGTACCGATGATGTGGTGCATTGTGCAATTCTCTAAACGACTGAACCAGCTGTTGCCAACGGACTATGGAAGCCAGTATTCTCTCTAACTACAGTCACCCATCCATTTCCAAACCTTACCTTGTACCGATGATGTGGTGCATTATACAGTTCGATGAGTGCCAGAGCTTGTGTGGCCGCCGTCACAGACACCACAAACGAAGGCAACGAGGAACAGCACAGATTTGCCAGCCGACCCTCGGCTAGGAGAACTATGCGTTTGCCGTTCGGCCATATTATGTGGTCCACCTGCACGAAAAGACACAATAAAGTATTATAAATAGACCAGTTTTCATTCATAAAACTTCATTCTGGTCCAGCTGAAGGAGAAAGGTACGGTAAGGTAAGTATGTCGTATCCTATTATTTGAAAATCAAAGATAATGGAATGACGACCAGTATTTTCATTTTAGTAACCTTTTAATCTTGTCATATACATACTCTATGATTTTAATGATTGCACGAGTGTGTTTAGTTGTGAAGCGATGACAGATGACATCTGTCAGATGGCGAATCACCGATGACAGATAGTCGATGTAAGATGGCGGACGGCGCTGCGTTGTTAGTCTATTAGCAACAGGGCAAGCGGTCGGACGCATCGCGGAGCAGCTAATCTTACTGAATTACATGTGACAATATTAATCTCCAACTATTGTGCACATACTCGTATATCAAGAAAGATCAGCGTACCGGACGAGACCCCAGTGTTATTTCAAGATTTCCTTTATGTTCGGCCACCATGCGGACGACTATGAAAGCGAAGATAAATCCACCTTTCACCGTTACCAGCATTGAAACGGCCATTCAGACAGACAGCTAAATAGACCAGTTTTTGTTCATCAAACTTCGCGTAGTCCTTGTTTTCTTTACATAACTTACAACAGTCCTTACCTGCTGGGGTCAGTTTTCTGTTTATTCATATATAACATGCTTTTATTTAACTTGCAATGTTCGTATGCCTGTCTGTCTGTCTTTCCAGTTTAAATCTTGTAATCCATTTTTCAAGCAATTGAGCCGATTGAGCCGAAATTTGGCATACGTATGTCAATGCAATAATATAGTACCATGGAGCTGGTCTGATGATGCAGTCGGAAGGTGGCCATAGGAACATATGTACTTTACAACGTAACACCCTGGTCTATAGGCTTGTTAGATTGGTGTTGGCAAGTACTATACAACTAGATAGTGTTCAGGATCTGATGATGAAGCCGAAAGGTGGCCAATGGAACCACCCATCTATTCAATATAACCCCGCCGTTTTTGGGCACACTTGATTTGTCTTGACAAGTAATTTAGACCCGGATGGGTCTAATGATGAAGTCCCCAATAAGCTACCAATTCCCAACTAAACATGACAAAATATTATCGTTGTTATTAACAGGTGTTTATTGCAGTAAAAGCATGTTTTTAAAAAGGGCCTTTTAAATTAATATTATATCAATATCGAAGACTTACAGCTAATTGAATCATGATAACGTCGTAATAGAAGACAGAGCCAATAACAAGACTTCACTTATAGAAATTTAAGTGAAGACTTGTCTTATATTTCACTATACTTCACTTATATTTTTGCATTTTAACAATAGATCGCACTCAGTATCAGTACGTCTGTATGCGAGTGCGCATCTGCGTATACGTGTAAGCATCTGCGTACGTTTGCACGTGTGCACGCGTCCATGCGCATGCGCACGGTCGCGTGCGCACCTGTGTAATTAGGGTGTACGCTTTGCGCATGTGTGCGTGTGCGTTTGCCAGCATGCGTGTGGGCGTGCGTGCAAATGTATACGTGTGTGTGTACATGTATGTATGTAGTAGGTGTATTAGCCACTCGCCTGGCTGCGCACCCGCTCCCACAGCAGGTCGGGCGTGCGCAGCGCGTGCACGTCCACCTCGGTGTTGCTGTGCCCCATGTTGCATACCACGCAGCCGTTCTTCATGCGCTCCATGTGCTCGCGCGTCACCACGCCCTTGTTGCCGGTCGCCGTGATCACTATATCCACTTGTCTGATCACCTGTTCAACAAATATCGAGTTTTAAGGGTCTCTGTTGGATTGAAGGTCCTACAGGGCTAAGGGGCTTGTAAGACAAATGAACCGGAGTACCTAAAACCTAACACAAGACCCAATAACTTAAGAAATATAGAATACACTTGTACAAGGGAAGAATTTTGCAAGGTTGTCCCCCAAGCTAGCGACGTTAGGAGACCGAGACCTATATCTGATCGAGGGGCCTCGTCATGTGGGGGCTCTACACATTCGAGGAATTTAGGGCCCTACTTGGTCTAAAGCCTTTCATATTGGGGGCCCCCTTATTGGGGGTGAGAGGACCTTGAGTCGTCCTGATCTAGGGGCAACCAGGTTGGGAGACTGGGAACCATATCTGATAAGCGGCTTCGTCGGTTGGGGGCCCTGCATATTCGGGGGACCTAGACCCCTCCCTAATGGAGGGTCTCGTTATGTTAAGGAACTACACCTTCTGAAGATCTACAGCCCTAATTGTTTGGCAGCCCCGCCATATTGTGGGACGGACCCAGTATCAATCCTTGAGGAATGCCCATTCCAACTTTAGCTCATAGGATTAAGTTTGGTTTATTTTAACACACTTATCAATATTCTAAGTAAGAATTTAAACATTTAAGCGCTCTACCACGGATTCCGTAGTGCTAATGTTTAACCAACAGCATTTCATGTTCAACACAATTAAATGCCTTGGAAAGATCACTAAAGTTGCCTATGGCGTCCTGTAAGTTCTCCCAGGGATCAAAGATAGACACTGGCATTTACAGGGGATTTGTAATTGGGGTATCATGCTGAGAGTTGAAACATAAATACGTCATTTTGTTCAACAACTTTATATTTTACGTTTACTCGTTCAGCTGATGAATTTTGAAAACGAAAAAACGATTCGCGATGGTGGTAATACTTAACTAAACTTCATTAAATTCGGGAATACTCTTTAATCTACACACATAAAAAACTAACAGTTTCCCGCAGCTTCGTCGTGCCGGTCGAAAGCAGCGCCACCTACCGGGCCTATGTTACTTTTGGAATGTAGTTTTCTAATGGTTAATATAGTCTTTTTCACGAGAAATGGGTACGGTGACGTTTTATCTAATTCCATTTCACGCATTTCTTTATTGTGAAATAATTAAAATATTTGATTCGATTTTTCAATCGATACTATTTCATTAAATCTTATTAAACGTCCCCATACCCATGTCTCGTGAAAAAGACTAAAAAACCTTTTTTGTTTCAGAGTTTATCGATTACAAACCAACAAATCTTTACTCTTTATAGTATCAGTATAAATTAAAAGCTAGTATTAATATTAATGGACGCACCTCGTTTAATTTGACAACTCTGAATCCATCCATTGCTGCCTGTAGCGCGCATATTGGGTCTATTTCTGTTACGTAAACCTAAAAAAAAAAGAAAAATAGAACAATAAAGCAACGTATATACAAATCTATACAAATTCATAAATTTGCAGTGTCTTTTTACTAAATGCATATGAAAGTATATACAGTACTTATAAATAACACTTTTTTTAAAATTTTCGTCTGTCTGCCTGTGTTAGTTCCGGCCAATCTCAAAAACGGCTGCACCGATTTTGACGGGACTTTCACTGGCAGATAGCTGATGTTATACGAAGTAACTTACGCTACTTTAAGAAAAAGATTTTTTGTTCAATTACATGCGAGCAAAGTCGCGGGGAACAGCTAGTGAATCATAAAATTTAACGAAAATGTGAAGTAATCTATCTCTTGTCCTAGATGAGCAGCATAAATGCGACAAGCTGATGCGATGCAATATTTACCAGCTTTCATATGATAGTTACAATAAACCTGTCTCTATAATCCCCATCTTTTTTTATTTGCAGACGCCACATCAAAGCAGCAGTGATAGCCTAGTGGTTAGACCGTTGGACTGCAAAGTCAGAGGTCTCGGGTTCAAACCCAGGCACGCACCTCTGTCTTTTCGAAAGCATGTGCGTATTTAAAATTAATTATCACTTGCTTTAACGGTGAAGGAAAACATCGTGAGGAAACCTGCATGCCTAAGAGTTTCTCGAAGGTGTGTGAAGTTCGCCAACCCGCACTGGGCCAGCGTGGTGGACTATGGCCTAAACCCTCTCAGTTGGAGAGAGGAGGCCCGTGCCCAGCAGTGGGACAGTTTCTTAACAGGGCTAATATTATTATTACATCAAAATGTTATATCCTATCACTCCTCCAATTAAGATGAATCCAACGACACCTCATCTATCAATTCTATTATTCGACGCTCACCTAAAACAACGGGTACTCTACAACTTCATACTCACCACGCATCCTAACGCCTTCAGTGCCTGGCAGCATCCCTTACCGACCTCTCCGTACCCGCAGACCACAGACTGTTTACCCCCGAACATGAGGTCTGTACTGCGTTTTAGCGCGTCTATTATACTTTCCCTGTAAAAAATAATAACTAATTTATAATACTGGCACCCCACCCTGGCACGAGAAGAACTACGGAGCATTAAAGACCACAAAACACGCGATGTCAAAGTCAAAAAAAAGAAAGAAAGAGAAGACATTTGTTCAACCATAGATTGATATACTTAAAATAATACTGGATGAGAGGAGATGAGTAGAAGCAGAGGAGGAGAGCAGGATGAGGTGAGGGGGACGAGGAGGAGAGGAGAAGATAAGGAGGAGCAGAGGAGAGGATGATGAGCAGAGGAGGAGGAAGATAAGAGGACGAAATGAGGAAGAGGAGAGGCGCGAGTGCACGTAGCATGCAAATTGTAGCGTTCAGTCCCTGCGTAGAGCGTCCAAAAAGAAACATGATTGCCGCGACTGGAGTTTGTATGTACGGGTGGAAGAAGTTCAGACGCAGCAACGAGCTTCAGAATAGCAACTATATTGCCGATCAGATGCCAAAAGTAACTAGTCTGCCATAGTCTTAAGTGTCTACGGTCATATGATCTACTGTGGACGCCTGCAGTTTTTTCAAAATTTAGTGGTCCGTGATTCGAAGTCCTGTACGCAAATTGAAATAGTCTTGTCTACACGTCTATTTCTATCTATCTATCTATCTATAACCTCACGCCAGATCCCTTGCGGGGTAGGCAGAGAGTACAGAGTTCCAACAGGTTCTTTCCTTACATACCTCTCTGGCTTCCACACACGTCTATTTAATATATAAAATTCTCGTGTCCCGGTGTTTGTTACCAAACTTCTCCGAAACGGCTGGACCGATTTGTATGAAATTTTGTATGCGTAGATCGGAGAATCGGCCAACATCTATTTTCATTACCCCTAAATGATAAGGGTGACCCACCCCAAATTTTTTTTTTTATTTTGGTCACAATTTTTTTTTAAATTATTTTATTATGATTCTAAATCATAATAAAATAATTTTAAAAAAAAATTGAAAAATACATACAACTTCAAATTTTCACCCTTCTACGATCAGCCCCTGTTTTTTAATTGCGATTTTAATATTATTCTGTTCCATCCACAGATCCGCAATAGGGTTGCAAGATGGCAATCGTATACAATAATTGTAGTACGATAAATAATTTAGTAATTCAAGGATCTCTTGGCACGTGGCTAGTATCTCGTACTAATGCCGTCATCAAGTGAAATGTCGCTTCATGACAGTTCGCTAGTTGCGGTTTGCTATACAATTTACTCGTTGTTTTTTTAATTAGTAGGTATTTTTAAAAGACAAGAGTTCACGAGTTCCACGTGAGAGAAAGTGAGAATGAGATAGAGAGAGGACAAAGGGAGCGAGAGGAAAGAGGGAGGAAGAGAGAGAGAGAGGAGGGGGAGAAGACAGAGGGAGAGAGAGGGAGGACAGAGGTAGAGAGAGGGAGGACAGAGGGAGAGAGAGGACAGAGGGAGAGAGAAGGAGGACAGAAGAAGAGAGAGAGGGACGACAGAGGAAGAGAGAGAGGGACAAGCGGGGGTGGTTAATCATTAATCTGATTACATTATGCCCATCTCTGCTATTGACTAACTCGGGGTTATAACGGTATTTTTTTTTAAACTTAGGGCCCCACGACATAGGAATAAATCATAGGGTGAGGACCCTATGATTTATTCCTGTGTCGTGGGGGCGTTGATCCTCTTTTATTGAACTAAAAAAAATCCTAGAAATATTGTATATGGCAAAACAACGTTTGCCGGATAAGCAATATTATATAATTTTTGAAACGACTTTTTTTGTGTCAAGTATTCAACTCAGGACTCGGGACTGCGACCGAGATATTTTTGTTAGAAAAAGCACACTGTATTCGATCTGGGATTCAAGGCACTCGAAAAAAGTGGATAATTATGATAAAAATATGGATTTACCGACAAGAGTAGAGGTTGTCGAACTTGGTCTTCGTGACTGAATCGTTCACGTTCATAGCGGGCACGCACAGCTTGCCAGCTTTGCTTAGCTGATACAGTCTGTGGACGCCGGTGACGCTCTCCTCTACTATACCTGTTGACACAAGAATATATCACAAATTACATCCGGCTATAAATAAATAAATAAACACCTAACATTAAAACTAATATTAGCTCTGTTAAGAAACTGTCCCACTGTTAGGCACGGGCCTGCTCTTAAACTGAGAGGGCTTAGGCCATAGTCCACCACGCTGGCCCAGTGCGGGTTGGCGAACTTCACACACCTTCGAGAAACTCTTAGGCATGCAGGTTTCCTCACGATGTTTTCCTTCACCGTTAAAACAAGTGATAGTTATTTTTTTTAAATCGCACAGGTTTTCGAATAGATAGAGGTGCGAGCCTGGGTTGAATTCAAGACCTCTGGACTTTGCAGTCCAACGGTTTAACCACTAAGCTATCACTTTTTTTTAATTTAATCACCGTCACGTTTATATTCCACAAGCGGGGGTGTACTCGGGGTACTACCCACTGTTCGCCAACAATGCTAGGTCCCATGTAATTGGGGCAAGCCTAATGCCATATACCGGGCACAATTCCAGACTCCGGCCTCATGCTGCGATTTTTTCGTTAGATAAACTAGATTTGTCCGACCTAGGATTTGAATCCAGGAACTCGTGATCACAAAACGATACGCTTTGCCACTAGACTAACGAGATTGCCAGGCTTATGATATAAC
This sequence comes from Phalera bucephala, assembly GCA_905147815.2. Lineage (NCBI taxonomy): Eukaryota > Metazoa > Arthropoda > Insecta > Lepidoptera > Notodontidae > Phalera > Phalera bucephala. The sequence continues at coordinate 12,285,835 of LR990636.1, read as the reverse complement.
TTAATACTTACAAAAAACTTAAGGATAAAAATTTGAGGAAATATATAAAATACAAAAAAAGGGGTGAGGGTGGTGCATCAGAAGAACCAACCAACAGCTACTATAAATATTGCATTGGGTATATTTTTATAAAAATAATATCATTTCGGGGAAAAAGAAAATTGGAAGGCGGAGTTTTGCAAACATAAGAGAAACTCAGTGATGCTTGAAGTTCGAAGAGAGTATGTGAACAGTCGACGCTGCCGCGGTACTGATCACTGCTAAACCAGGTATTAAAGTTCCCCAGTTTTTTACTTCCGTGGTTCCGGTCCTATCATCATCATCTTCCTCCTTCCCTCATTGCCGAGGATCGCGACCACGCACAGTCTCCATTGGGCGCGGTCATATGCGGAGTGCACGCTGCCGCCAGATGCACGCTGCCACCCACCGCCTTCTTTATTGCGTGAGACCATCTTGCAGGTGCCCTTCCCGGAGTAAGTCTACCGTCCATTTTGCTTAAAATAACGTGCTTCTCCAGACAATGCTTTGAAGACCGCATAATGTGTCCGAAGAAGCTGAGGGGTCTTTGTCGGCAGACCGTGGAGAGCCGTGTGGTGATTTTAAACTCTTTTAGTATGGACTCGTTGGTTCTCATGGCAGTCCAAGCAACCTTCGCCAACATCACATCTCAAAGGCATCTTACTGCTATCGCGGCTTCTTGCAGTCTAAGTTTCGGCACCATACAAGAATACAGAGAAGACTAGAGCTCGAACTAAGCGTACTTTGGTTGTTGTTATGGTCCTATAAAACCTTATTTTTAAACGACTTTAAAAAGGAGGAGGGTCTATATTCGTCTGTATGTATTTTTTATATAATCTATGCTTACCTTTAATATTCTTAAAAGCGGCTGCGTGTTTTTTGAGCATGAGATGAGTGGCGTCTCCGCCATCGTCCAGAATCATATTGGGCTGCCAGCCCCCCGTGGGGGTACAGCACTGATCGATGCACCACCAAAACGCTTCTTCGCTCTCCCCACGCCACGCAAATATCGCATAACCTGCATAAAAAAAAACTCAAACTCAAATCATTTATTTTGTTTAAGCCCTGCGGAGGCACAACTTGTGAATTCACATTTATTAATATAATCCACTGATCTACCGAATCCGAATGCGGTCTCCACAAAGAAGATCCGTTGAAAAACTCAGCAGGTTTGTCTTTTTTATTTAATTAGCTTTCTCCTTTCTATTTTTTTTATCATATTGTGTAAGTCCAATGTTTAGGTCACAATTAAGTAGTCTTAGTAGTACGATCTAGCTCCAGTGCCTTACGACAGCCTTACGACTAATTATATTATTTCTAAGGAGTGTGTGTGTAAAGGACTCCGGATGGAGCTGTCCCCACAAGCAGCACCCGTTCACGAGTATGACTACTGGAACAGCCCTCGCTCCTCTCGATCATATTGGAGGAAAGAATAAGTCGAGGAACTAGAAAACGTAACCCCACACTAGGAACTATTCCTGTGTCATGTGTACGTTATAGGTTTGGGCAAATAGCCGAGGGAGCGCGACGAAGACGTTCGGCTGACGCTCGGCCGGCGGTCGGCAAAGCGGCGCGCACGTCGCGCCCGCCAAACAGCCGTTCAACACTAGCGTCCCACTCGCACGCATATTGGCGTCTCGCTCCGCAGTACTTCGTTTGTAAGCGCAACGGACGCGACGGCGGCTGGTCATGACGCTTGCCGTCGCACCGAGCATGGCTGCGCTGTGTCGCGTATCCCGTCCATTTCCGAACATTAGAACTCTTCAGGTCGCGCCACCGTCGCGCCCCCATCACGCTGCGTCGGCTATATGGCAAAACACCGTCCGAAACGTCCACTGCGGGGCACAGTCCTCCCCCAAAAAATGTCACGACGACAGGCTTTATGCTTTTACCTGCGACCTACACCAGTGCGGTGCAGCACGACAGCGACCTCGTTCTGTGTGCTGTATATGTTGCAGGCCACCCAGTGGACTGTAGCGCCCAGAGCGGCTAGCGTCTCACATCAGAACCGATATTGAGTGATCTAGTGAGGGTGTAAGCATGAAGGTAGTCTCACCAGCATGTGCCAGTGCGGCAGTGACTTTGTTCTGTGCGCTGTGTATGTTATAGCGGCCAGGCAACTCTAGCGCTCATAGTGGCTAGCGTTATATTCAGAACCGATGTTGGAGCGTTAATCTAGTGAGGCTGTTAGCTTGTGAGTAGTCTCACCAGCGTGTGCCTGCGCAGCTGCGCCCTGGTTCTGTGTGCTGTATATTTTGTAGCATCCAGCGGACAGTAGCGCCCAGTGCGCCTCGCCAGCGTCTCAATCAGAACCGATGTTGGAGCGATCTAGTACGGGTGCAATCATGAGGGTAGGAAGGTAGACTCACCAGCGTGTGCCTGCGCAGCTGCGCCCTGGTTCTGTGTGCTGTATATTTTGTAGCATCCAGCGGACAGTAGCGCCCAGTGCGCCTCGCCAGCGTCTCAATCAGAACCGATGTTGGAGCGATCTCGTACGGGTGCAATCATGAGGGTAGGAAGGTAGACTCACCAGCGTGTGCCTGCGCAGCTGCGCCCTGGTTCTGTGTGCTGTATATTTTGTAGCATCCAGCGGACAGTAGCGCCCAGTGCGCCCAGCGCCTCAATCAGAACTGATGTTGGAGCGATCTCGTACGGGTGCAATCATGAGGGTAGGAAGGTAGACTCACCAGCGTGTGCCTGCGCAGCTGCGCCCTGGTTCTGTGTGCTGTATATTTTGTAGCATCCAGCGGACAGTAGCGCCCAGTGCGCCCAGCGCCTCAATCAGAACTGATGTTGGAGCGATCTAGTACGGGTGCAATCATGAGGGTAGGAAGGTAGACTCACCAGCGTGTGCTAGCGCGGCAGCGACCTCGTTCTGTGTGCTGTATATGTTGCAGGCCGCCCAGCGGACTGTAGCACCCAAAGCGGCCAACGTCTCGATCAGCACCGCCGTTTGAGCGTTAATGTGTGTGCACCCGACGATCTGAAAGCAAACAAACGTAATATATTTGTCCCACTGTTGGGTAAAGACCTTCTCCCACAAATCATCTCTTCTATTTATCAGTTTCTTATTCACCCATCAGTATAACAAATCAATCTATACTTTCCCATTGCTGGCCTTTTCTTACAAACCAAGATGAGAAAGATCAGATCATACTCTACAACGCGGACCCTGTGCGGTGCGGTAAAGGTGGTTTTGAGGCCACCTGCTATTGAAACTCATCAAGCTAAGACTTCCAACTTAACGACTACCATATTTAGTGGCAGCTGGGTCTAGCGGCTTAATTTACCTTTCAAATTCTGCACTTTGATAGGAGGCATGCCTTTTAAGTTCTATCGTTTCCATATTTCCCGGCAATTTTGAATTTGGAACTGTTCTATATTCGAATGTGTTTAAATTTTAAATCTCAAAACAGTTGAAAGTATTAGGATTAATGCTATTTTTTAGTCACAGCGTCGATTGGAATCTGTCAGGTTACGTACGAAAATGAATCTTTCTAAGGAAAATGTTCGTGCAATAATTTTCTACAACTTTAGAAGAGGCCTGACACGGCTTTAGTGTTTTGAAGAGCTAACATCTGTGTTCAGTGATGAAGCCCCATGTCTGCGGACTGTCGAACGCTGGTATTTAGAATTCCAGCATGGACATACTAGTGTTAGTGACAAATCTCGCGAAGGACGCCCAAAATCGGCCTTCACTAAAGATAATCATTGCTGTGAGACAACTAATTCTCGAAGATCGTCATGTGACGTATCGAGAGATAGAGGCTCTATTAGGCATCTTAAAGACAACCATTCAGAAGATCTTGCATGAAGCGCTTGGTGTGAGAAAGCTATTTTGCCGTTGGATACCGCATCTGCTTTCCGACGATCACAAGGCGGCCTGCGTCAGATGGTGTAAGAAAACTCTGCAAAGGTTCAACCGAGGAGAGTCAAATCACGTCTACGACATCATCAGTAGCGACGAATCTTGGATCTATGCCTACGATCCTGATTCCAAACAACAATCTACAATCTGGGTCTTTCAAGACGAGCCAAAGCCGACTAAAGTTGTTCGTTCTCGAAGCACTTCAAAGAAGATGGTGGCCACGTTCGTTGGACAAACCGGCCATGTTGCGACTATTGCACTTGAAGATCGTAGAACGGTTAACGCAGAGTGGTATACCACAGTTTGTTTACCACAAGTCATCGCCGAACTTCGAAAACCTAACTCAAAGCGACGCATCCTCCTGCACCACGACAACGCAAGCTCACACAGCGCTCGTCAAACGATTGAGTATTTGAAGCAGGATAAAGTAGAAATTCTTGACCATCCTCCATACAGTCCTGACTTAAGCCCTAACGATTTCTTTACATTTCCTAAAATTAAGAAAAGTCTTCGTGGTCAAAGGTTCCAGTCCGGTGAAGAAGCAGTCGACGCTTTCAAGTCAGCCATTTTGAACACCCCCACTTTAGAGTGGAATAAATGTTATAATATCTGGTTTGAGCGAATGGAAAAGTGTATTAAGCTACGTGGTGAATACTTTGAAAAACGATAAAAAGTACTATAAGGTTCTAGTCGTGTCTTTTTATTCAAACGACAAAACTTAAAAGGCATGCCTCGTATGATACTCCAAAATGGAATTGCCGCAAACGGCGACCCATCCTAGACCAAGCGTGTTAAGCGCCAGTAAGAACATCGCTGTCCTGCAAGGCTAACAGCGCCTCGGGTAGATCGCCTACAGAAGTTCCATTATCCTTTCATCTAGTCCTCAGCTTCATTAATCTGAGTGTCTTTCAAAGACCTATCATCTTTGCCTCTCTGGGCCATGCTTAATGGAATCTCCTGTATTACAACCTCTCTCTTTGTTGTCCATCCATCAGGAATGCTACTATCCTTTTGACCAAACACTTGGTCTCCAGCTACTGTGGAGACTCAGTACAGACTATCCAGCATATCGTGGAGGACTGCCCAATAGGAAATTCAGCGAAGAATTCGAGGGGCTGCACTAGCTGACACCAATGTAAACAATGGATCATTTACTCTGACATAAAATTTTGATCGCATGTCGCATTATTGAAAGTACATCGCCATACGATGATGATGAGTCTTCAGCTTTACTAGCCTTAGCGTCCTTCAAAGGCTTGTCGTCTTTAACCCGAGATCTCAACGCCAGGATTCCTGGAATTACTTACAAGATATCTATACAAGATATCTATACGACCTCTCTTCTTTCTTGTCCAGCCCCCAGGTATGCCAGTACCTTTTCACCCAAGCACTTAATTTGCTTTACTAACCTAAGCCCCTTTTTTTGGCGGAGGCAGGTCTATGGCCACCTACTGTTGGAACTTATCAAGCCGCCTATAAGGCTTCCAACTTGGCTTAACGACTACCACATTACGTGGTAACCAGGACCAACGGCTTCACTTAAAATGTCACAAACGGTCACCCATCTCAGGCTGACCGACTCGAACGCTGCTTAACCTTGGTGAACGCTAAGAACACCGCGGTCGCACAGCGCTACGAGCGCCTCAGTACTAACCGACTACTACCGTATTTACCTTAGCATCCTTCAAAGGCTTATCCTCCTTAGCTCGTGCCCTCAACGCTATAATCCCCGGCATCTCTTGTTCCGCAATCTCAATCTCACGTCTGCCGAATGCGTGCTGCTCGATGTTTCGCACACAGAAAGCAGGGTTGGGCTGCCCAGCCGCGATAGCCTTCTCATGGGGCTGGACGCCTTCATCTTCATCTGATGACGACCCTGGAACGAGGGGTAATGTTTTGGCTACCAAAGTCCGTTACAAATGTGGGCACAAACTTCAATTGGGAAGTCGGTTTATAGGTTGTATTTCGCGACCCATCGTTACAATATCAGCAAGCAGCATTATAGGTCGGTTAATTATCAGCCTATAATTTTCCACTGAGGAAGCTTCTCTTACAAATCAAGGTGAGAGAGATTATATCATACACCATCACGCGGACCCAGTGCGGATAGGTAGAGGCAGGTTTGTAGTCACAAACTACTCATTTCGAGCCGCCTTGGCTTGACGACTTTAACATAAAGGTATTTTATTTAAATATTTTACAATATAAATACATAATGATATGTAATAGATCTATTAATCCATATCAACAAGCCAGAGGCATGAAAATGTATTTAGCGCCTGTTGTATTTAAATATCAAACTTTAGAAAATATATGCACGGCTTGAAATATCCTGATACAAACAAAATTATTACATGTTATATAATTATCACCGGATCTTAAAGCGACTGCCACTGAGATCTGGCAAAAAACTAAGCGGACTAGTCTTTTTTGTCCACTTCCCAGCTCACTGCCGCAGAAATGTGCTAAATATAAATCCCGAGTAAGATTTAGTAAGTTTAGTAGAAAATGACAGCCGTAAAATGGCAGCGTTTGGATATGCTTACACATCATCTGCATATATAACGCTTTACGAATTCAATACGATGATCAAAGGACATCGTCGAAATTTGCCCCAGAACCAACAAATATGTGATGATAATTATTGACCTGTTTAATTATAGTAGTTGCAAACATCCATATCTAACGGACAATTTGCAATCCCAAACGAATATCACAAAGAACTGTAAGTACTTAAATAAAGTCGCAAACGTTTTTTCCGAATGTCAACGTTGCTATCGAATTACGGTTGGAGATGTCAATCCTACCAATCGGTTATATTCAATCGATTACATATAATCATGATCGATTTGGTTACTGCTAGTGTATTTTTACATAACGATTTTACAAATGTATTGTTGTGTAGTATATAAGTGTATATGTAATCATTTTACTCCTATATAACAATAATCAGTTGTAATAAAGAAGCAGTTATTGCCCAGCAGTCAGAGCGTTTTAATTCACATCAGCTCCCAACCTTACAGTTGGCTACTATAGACTCGTATATATAACCTCAAAATCTAATACTTCTTTGCAATAATGCGATGTCCCCGTTTGTCCGTTTAAAAATAAATGCATGAAGATAATTTCCAGGTAACTAGAAATCATTCAAAGCATTTTTTCATTAATGTTGGTTCTGGGGCAAATCATGTATGGACGCAGAACAATGTCCTTTTCAATTTTAAGGAGATTTCTACCATTATTTAAGCTCGTTGGGTACCCAAATGAACCACGAAACCTGTACTTCTATTTCCATATGCATTTAAAATTGCCGTATTGATTTGAATAGTGATTAAATTTCGTTTAATACAGCCAACTGAACGAGGAACAGCAATTTGTTTTTTTGTTTTTTTTTTAAACGTAGCCCCACACTAGTATTTATTCCTGTGTCGTGGGTGCGTTTACAAACATGAAAATTCACACACACACAAATACCCAGACCGAAACAAATAATTGTGGGTCACACAAAGATTTGTCCCGAGCGGGAATCGAACCCGCGACTATTAGACAGTGGGCGGAGCTGCTCAAGCTCTTAACCACTGCGCTAAATCGTCCGATATTTGATAAATAAAAAAAATACAAACTTTAAAAATAATTGGAATCGATTCAGTTGCATGGTAACAGCTAGTTCGTAATAAGACCACATCCGTAGATTATCTGAAGGGCAAGTCAAGAGTCTCGAGCGAGCGTGTATGAGACGAACTATGAACTGCCAGAGAGGTATGTAAGGAAAGAACCTGCTGGAACTCTGTACTCTCTGCCTACCCTACAAGGGATTTGGCGTGATGATATAGTCGTGATCTTATTTCTTGGGCTGTTTTTCGGATTGTCACCTTAAATCTAGTACAAATGATATATGTATTTATGGAATAAGTAGATTAGGTTAACAGAAATAAAACTATTTTACGGATTTTATCGCAATTTATTTTTGATTTTTAGTTCCCGACGTTTCGAGTGCTTTGCAGCACCCATGGTCACGGGAGGGACCATGGGTGCGAAACGTCGCGAACTCAAAATCAATAATAATCTTTTATAAAAAAAAGGTAAACCGACTTCAAAAAGCAAAAAATAAATATTTGAACTCGGTGCCAAGTAACCGACTGCACCAACCAGCACCGACTTCAAATATTTACAATTTTAAGTGACGAGTGAATTATTCTATAGTAGGGTACCTATAGGATTGACGCAATACCCATAATATCCCAATTTACACATGGCTATTGTTTGTCGTTAAGGAGTTCCCTGGTGTATCTTCTAAGTCCAAGTTCCAATGCCAATGAAATTAAAATGGGACCACCTTGAAGATATACTGAACCCAAAGCAAAAAAAATCATCAAAATCGGTCCACCATTGACGGAAATATCGCTGAACATACATAAAAAAAAAAAAAAAAAAAAAACATACATACAACCGAACATAGAACCTCCTCCTTTTTGAAGTCGGTTAAAAATAAACCGCGATAAAATCCCTAAAATATGAAATAACACTATTTCCATGGTCGCGGGAAGGGCTGCAAAGCACTAGAAACGCCGGGACCTTAAAAATCAAAATAAACCGCGATAAAATCCGAAAAAATAGTTTTATTTCATGTGTAAAATTCGCGTAAATTTAAGAACTCAGTATCCGTAAAATAGTTTTATTTCATGTGTAATATTCGCGTAAATCTAAGAACTCAGTATCCGTAAAATAGTTTTATTTCATGTGTAATATTCGCGTAAATCTAAGAACTCAGTATCCGTAAAATAGTTTTATTTCATGTGTAATATTCGCGTCAATCTAAGAACTCAGTAGGTTAACAGAAGTTAGTAAAACTTACTATCCGTACTTCTCTCCGAGATTATGGAGAATTTCTTCTTGATACATTTAGATTTATCTTGAGACATCTTCAACTACGCTAAAGTTCCTTTAAGGTATTGATGGGTATCTTTCAGGGCTAATGACCGGCTTCAATATTCGACTCAAGGACTCGACAAACTTTTCATATAAAATATGTCAAAATTCTAGCCGTAGTAGGGAAATATATCCTTCAGTTAAATATTGAAACCGGTCGTAAATAGTAATTCACATTCATTCGTGACTTACAATACTACTCATGAATACATTGGCTTCAAATTAACTTAGGCCCACTCGCACGAACCAGACTTAGCGTTACCTATTGACTATCTCGAGGTTACACATGAGTTTGAGGATCAGAGGAAGTATAACTCTCTGTGTGTGTGTGAATGATCTACGCTGTTGGCCGCGGGGCTTTTACAGCTTACCGGACAAGACGGCGAGCGTGCAACCACTAAGCTCGAGCCAGAAGGGCAAGGGGGCAATTAGCTCAAGGGCGCCTCAAGAAGGAACGGCCTCGGCTTGGGCAGTCGCTATGTGAGAGGGCGTATACTAGGTGACTCGCCGTAATGCTCTGCACCGGCGCGCGGGCAAGGGATTCTTCGACCTCGCCAGCGAGATCAGTATCTGATCCTGTGTGAGGTATCTGTATCCGAAAGAAGGGATGTAAGGGCATCGGGAGGTTCGGTGAGAACATGCCACGGACGGCGGTAGCGGCTGATAGATAGTATAGTTAGGTTCATAGTCGGCGGTGGCTACGATTAGCGGATTCATATGGTTAGACGCGTTCGCGAAATATCAGGTTGTCGCGGTGCGAATAGGTTCGAGACCGAGATCGGAATAGAGATCGACGTTTCGTATGAATCACGAGGTATAAGCAAGCAAGACCTCAGATAATTAGATTATTGCTTTACGAATTCAAAACGATAATCAAACTTTCAATTTTAAGGAATTTTCTACCAATTTTTAAGCTCTTTGGGTACTACCCAAATTAACCAGGAAACCTGTATTTTTGTGTCCATATGTATTAGAAATGCATTTAAAATAGCCGTATTGATTTGAAAAGTGATCAAACTTTGTTAAATACAGAAAACTGAACGACACATTTTTTGTAAAATAACAACAATTTTTGATAATTAAAAATAAATACAATCTTTAACACTAGTAAGGCGGTAGGGTCATTTGACCCGAAATAAAACTTTCATTGCTTATTATTTTGTAAGTATTTATTTATTTAACTTTGTATGAATTGCTTTTATTAATAAAATAAAAGCATTTGAATTTTAATATGTTATATGTTTATTAAAACATTAATAAAATTAGTATTCACCATCAAAGGCGGCAATAAACGAAAGACTTACTGTTATGGGTAGGTTCATAATATTTACTTTAATTTTATTGACAGATCTTGTTGCATATACCTACATATTATTAGTTTGTAAGTTCATAACTCTAAGCGTAGTCCACAGATTAGATAGTTATATGGCGTAGTCCTTGAGGCAATTTATATGTTTTGGTCTAATATTCCGTAGAAAATGTCTCAGCGGGTCCGTGAGTCACAAATATTGTCATTATTGCAATCTTTCCCGGAAAATCAATCGGATAATAAAAATGAAAGTGTACCATTTCCAACCGAAGCTGAAGACAGTGATTTATATATTAATGCTTCAGAATCTAGTTCTAGTGATACAACAACATACCACTAACTGCCAATCAAAAACAACCTAGAGGAAGACCGTGTCGGTGACGAGTACTCACTAAAATATGATGTCACCGAATGGAATATTGTGGGAACCTGTACTTAAAAATGGGTCTGAGGTGGAAGGTCGACGAAGAAGTCATAATGTTTTGAATGAACAGGCAGGACCTACGGCTTATGCAGGAAGGCAAGTTGGAGAGAAATGCATGACTGCTGGGAAACTTTTGATAGACAATACGATTTTGCAACATATAAAAAAAGCGGGTAGGTATGAAAGAAAGTATCGGTGTAAAGATGAGAAAGGGTATGCTCAGTTGGTTCGGGCATATAGAAAGAATGTCAGAAGAAAGAATGACAAAACAGATATACAATGCGAAAGTGGAAGGATGTAGGTACCGGAGAAGACCTAGAGTATCTTACCATGACCAAATAGACCGTGTCTTATCTGAAGGGCAAGTCAAGAGTCTCCGTAACCGGCGAGTGTGTATCAGACGAACTATGAGAGTGGAGGAAGCCAGAGAGTTTTATAAGAAAAGAACCTGTTGGATCTCTGTACTCTCTGTCTACCCCGCGAGGGAGCTGGCGTGATGATTTAGATAGATAGATAGATAGATAAAAAATTGTACTGAGATCGAAGCAAGTCGCCAGCTTGGTGATACATGGTTTATATCCTTAGAAGAACTTGAAAAAACTATTTTCTTTTAATATGTTAGAGGTTGATTTGTTGCAAGAAATATATCAGTGAATCGAGAGAGAGGCGTAATTGCTATGAAACTACTTGTAAAAATAAAACTAATGAAGTGTGTAACTCCTGAAAAAACCTTTATGTGAAAGTTGTATGTCGTAAATAGAAATAGGTTTTTTTTTAAATTAAAGTTTATGACTATGTTAAAATCTTAAATTATTTAAATTCCATTTGTTCTAATGAGTCTCGCTTATTATTTTTAAGATTATGTCGCATATATTTACATAATTAAATACTGGATCAAATGACCCTAGACCGCCTTTCTAGGTTAGCTGTTTTTCCCGTTTTGCTAGTGTTCAAAATAGTTGGAATCGATTCAGTTGCAGATTAAGAACAGGTCTTGCGTTATTTATGTTACACCTTGTAGGTATCCATACTCGCAGCTAGCAACTGCTGACATTAGTTTAACCTCAAGTCTTTTTATTATGCTAGTTTTAACAAACCTGCCAGCCTAAGTCGCACCAGCTAGTCTGCCCTTTATGCCCCACCAACTGTACACGGGAAGAGCTGAACGCGGCCACAGACGGCGCGATCAAACTAACCACTCACTTAGCGGGACAGATATGAAATATTGACACGAAAATAAGGAGAAGAAGCAACCTGTACCATTTTACTGCGTCCTCACATTGGCTAGGGTTGGACCGAACTAATCTACATCAATAAAAAAAATCGTCTGAAAAGTGTCTGTGTCTGTTTGTAATGTCAAAATAATAACTTTTTACTAAAAGCATATTCAACTATATACGATAGCTATAACAAAAAAAACTCTACTTTCAACATTTTTGCCTGTCTGTTTGTTCCTGGTAATCTCCGAAACGGCTGAACCGATTTTGACGGGACTTCCGCTAGCAGATAGCTGATGTTATAATTAGTGACTCAGGCTACTTTTTTTATTATAAAAAAGGTTTTTTTGTTAAAGTCCAGCGGGCGGAGTCGCGGGTAACAGCTATTCATATACAAATATATATTTGATTTTGCTTTTCACAATGTAGTTTAGGTGGTTATATTGATCAGCTTAAAAGTTAGGTTAGGTTACAATCATGAACCCTATTGGGCACAGCAAAGTGTTTAGGAGAGATAAAGACTATTAGGGATTTTAGATTAAAAGTAATAAATATTTCAATATTTTCAGATTGAAATACTTAGCTAGGAAATTAATTATGTTATTATTTGTAGGACGTCAGCAGTAATAGATTTTTAAATAGATATATTATGTCCATTATCAATCTATCTATATCATCACGCCAGATCCCTTGCGGGTGTCAAAGAGTACAAAGTTCCAACAGGTTCTTTCCTTACATACCTCTCTGGCTTCCTCCACTCTCATAGTTCGCCTTATACATGTCCATTATATTTTTTATGTATATATCTATGCATGTAATGAAATATATATCATACATAATGAAACTATAACCCAGTCGAATCTGTACATTAATTATTTTTTGAAAACTTTACATTTCCTTATCGATATAGAGGCCGAAACATTGTTTTTAGAATGTCTGTCTGTCTCTCTCTTTATGTTTCAATTAAGCAAAAACTTAAACCCTACCTTAAAATAATAAATACTTTTTACTCCAGAAGTAAGAACCGATCCGGGTAATCGCGGGATTAACCATAAAACTTTATTATTATTTATATTGTTAGTCTCGATCTGCAATATTACGTTAAAATGTGTAATTTTGCCATATGCACATGAATTTCTCTATGAAATATTGGACGAAACTCTTCGGTGGTTAAAAGCAGTCACCTGAAATTGTGCATATACATTTGATTTAAACACTCAGACATGATTTCGTGCACGTACCGATGATGCATTCAGGATTGTCTATTCTGAGGGCCTAGACAAGTTGCAAGCGTTTTGTTTCTATTCTCTTGTCGCAATCGAAAACGCATTGTTTTGACCACGTGACTTTTCGTGCAAAATGTCATTCCCATACATTTTTCCGCTTTCTATTAGCGTTAACGACTGTAGATTGTCAACTTGGCTACAGGCGCTGGTGAGAACTCTTTAACAATGAATGGCCTGGACACGAAAATTTGTATATTTATTTAAGTTATTTATACATGATTTTAATCATGAAATATATTCTACAACAGGAGACAAATCAGGAGTCTCCGTAACTGGCGAGCGTGTATGAGACAAACTATGAGAGTAGAGGAAGCCAGAGAGGTATGTAAGGAAAGAGCCTGTTGGAACTCTGTACTCTCTGCCTACCTCGTAAGGGATCTGGCGTGATGATATAGATAGATAGATAAAAATATATTCTAGCGAGAAGCGAAAAATTTTATTCAAAATTTATAATGTAAATTGCCTTTTACAAAAATTGTCTGTTTGTTAGTACGTGCTATTCTCTGGAACGCCCTATAACTGATTTTAAATAAACTGTTACTGGAAGATGAAAGATTTTTCAGAGATTGTTTTAGTTAGGGATAGTTTTTATTTCTCGCATGAACGATTTTTTTAATGAAAGGATTTCGGTTGAACGATGTTTTTTAAAGAAACTTTATATGGGTACAAAAAACTTAGGTCTTGGGATAATATTCTGGTTGTGTGCTACTTCGGAAAGACCGATCTACCTCTGTCAAATTACAAAATGAACGCGTGCGTAACCGCGGGTAATAGCTATTATTATCATAAATGTATATTATATTATCTTATATGTATATTATATTATCTTATATGTGAATTTGTATTATACTAGGAGTTCCCCCGAGATATTCGACCTACTCTTTCATCGTTTGCTGGTTATGTTTGACATTCAGTAAGACTAAAAAAAAAAAAAAAAAAAATAAAGACAAATAATATTAAAGCTAAACTATATTAATCTATTCTCAATTTGACCACAGACTTTAACAAAAAACAAAAGAGTATATATGCCTGTGTGTCAAATACATGGTAGTGTGTGTAATGTTTTTTTTATTGATTGAATGTATTTCATTGCACAATTTAAAAAAAATATTAGCATTCTGCACCCCTTCTCTATATAAACTATAAGTGTGGGAAAATTTCATACTCCTCAAGGGGTACAAAGTTGCTTATGTAATTAGTAATTTTTTTGTTTTATTTTTAAAGGACATCGTCGAAAATGGCCCCAGAACCAACAAACATGTGACCAATACCATAATGATTTAACTGTTTTATTATAGTAGTTGCAAACGTCCATACGTCCATACGTCCAACGTATTTTCCGAATGCCAACGTTGTTATCGAATTAGGTTGTAGATGTCAATCCTACCATTCGGTTATATTCAATCGATTACATATAATAATGATCGATTTGATTATTGCAATTGTGTTTTTACGTAACGACTTTACAAATGTATTTTGACTACTAAATTATAACCTTAAAATCTAATACCTTTTTTGCAATAATGCATTTTCTCCACTTGTCCGTTTAATAATAAATGCATGTAGATAATTTTCAGGTAACTTGAAATCATACGCGCATTTTTTCATTACTGTTGGTTCTGGGGCAAATCATGTATGGACGCAGAACAATTTCCTTTACTAAAGTCAGTTCCTTTTTTGTCGGTCGGGTAGTTTATTGCATATCTTTATAGACATCACGTTTGGGCTATTTGAATGTAGTATTATCCGAGAAGCGGGTTGAACCAGTCTGTTTTCATGTCTCAAGGATCGGTTTTTATGTGTCTGCTCGTGTTGTAAAAAATGCTATATAGTAATAGATAGAAATAAATATGTAGAGAGGTGTACACGGTATGTATGTTGCTGGAACAGAGGTTTGCAACTATCGATTTGTTTAATATTACCAAGGATGCTAATTAACTTCTTTTGTAGAATAAAAAGTGTAGATGCATTTGTACTGTTTCCCCACTTTATAATTCCATAGCTGAGCCAAGTATATGTATAGACATAATAGGTTGATAATGCGGTCTATCGTTTTTTTTGATTTCGCGTAAGTCATAAATGAATTTTGATTTTTTTATGCTATATTGTGTATGTGTGCTTTCCAGTTTATATGTGTGTCTTTGGGAACCTTTAGGTCCAAAATGTTGAATTTGCAAAATGTTGAATTTTCATTATGTTGAATTCCCAATATATATACTAGAGTACAGTTGTCCACTGTTTCCATATTTGTATTGTTAAATGAAACTGATGAATGACCTGAAAGTAGTTTGTTCTAAAACTGAACTCGGTAACTGAATTGATTCCAACATTTTTTAATGTATCTTACATTTTTTTTAAATTTGTAAAAAATACTTTTACTCCTTCAGTGCGCTATAAAAAAATTAACTTATTCTTGATTCAGAGCAATAAGGAGATTTCAAATGCATTCCTAAAACGTATTTCTCAAACTGGCCACATACACGTGCAAGTTTCATTGATAATTGGGGTATAAAAGTGCTTAAAAAAAGGGTAAAACAGTTAATTTTGGAAATATGGTTATTGTTTTGAACTGATGAAGCATTTCTCTAATTGGGGTGTCTGAGGTCTTGCGTTTATTATGTTACAGCTTGTATATTAGAAACAATAGACACCCAATTACGAATCCCTGTGGCAATAATTTATAATTTTTCTCTTAGATCTTACATATTGGATTTAGTTTTGATCGTGATTGTAATATCCTATGTCTACATATTGCTCTCTATTCTGTAAGTATATGCTAGATCGAAATGAGACCACATCCGTAGATGTGCTCTTATTTTTCGGGCTGCTTTACGGTCTGTCAACTTAAATCTAGTACAAGTGATATATGTAAAACCAACTTACTATCCGTACTTCTTTCCGAGGTAATGGAAAATTTCTTCTTGATCAATTTAGATTTTTCTTGAGACATCTTCAAATACACTAGAATTCCTTTAAGTTATTGATGTGTATCTTTAAGGGCTAAATAGTCTTTCAATGTGTATGACTTAATACATTGGCTTCAAATTAACTTAGGCCCACTCGCACGAACCAGAGTTAGCGTTACCTTTTGACTACCTCGAGGTTACACATGAGTTTGAGGACCAGAGGAAGTATAACTCTGTGTGTGTGTGTGTGTGTGTGCGTGAATGATATCTTCGCTGTTGGCCGCGGGGCTTTTACAGCTTACCGGACAAGAGCGCGAGCGTGCGACCACTACGCTCGAGCCAGAAGTGCAAGGGGGCAACTAGCTCAAGGGCGCCTCAAAAAGGAACGATCTCGGCTTGGACAGTCACTATGGGGGAGGAAGTATACTAGGTGACTCGCCGTAATGCTCTACACCGGCGGGCGGGCAAGGAATTCTTCCTCTCCGGCGAGGTCGAAGTCCGATCCTGTGTGCGGTATTTGTATCCGAAAAAAGGGATGTAAAGGCATCGGGAGGGTCTGCAAGAACATGCCGCGGACGGCGGTACCGGCTGATAAGGAAGCCGCTTTTTTTCGCACAATGGCGTGAAAGCCAATCTAATAAGACCATCTCCTATTTCTATTTGGGTCGCGAGTAGGACTACCCTTATTTAAAATAAGTGTTTTCCTGCACTCCTTATATAGAATACGTCTTTTTTTGTGTATGCGTTCATATATTTGTGATGCGGTCGAGCCAAAACGGGCTTTGGTTGTGATTGAAAACAAATGGCCAAGGACACGATCCAAAAATAACTACACCCGAGACTCAGACGATCAATCAATATACCAATATAGCTTTGTATTGGAGAATTTCAAATAAATGATATTCTCTCACGCCTTCTATACTGAGGAGGGTACGCTAAGTACGTGATATGACCACGTTCTATTATGAGGTCCTGAGATCAAATACTAAGGCCTACCTGCACTAAACAGGGTTAGTGTAACCTATTGACTAACTCGAGATTTAAACGTTAAATTGCCTTCAACTTACCTAGTACTTACTAAGTATCTACACTGTTAACGATATGTATAGAAAACAAACTGTTGAGTTTCTTATAATAAAAAAAACGTGGGCCTAAATGGAAAAAATGTTTGCTGTTTTGCTATAGAATACTTCTCAGTAGAAGTTCGGACTCGGAACCAAGAATCTCGTGATCGCAAAGCACATTATTCGCCATTAGACTAACGAGGCAGACATAGATAGATTTAGATATAGCCTACATAAGCAACAATGAAGTATAACGATTCATAGAGGTGTCATATCACCATTCAGGCATTCTCCATCAACCGCAGGACGGCATTATGTATGGCTGAATAGAACGGTCATAGATGAAAAAATATAAACCCGTCACGCCTATATTGACTGCCTCGTTGTTCTAGGGGAGTACGATGCATCCCCCCTGCACCAATATCAATAGGGGGGCGGCGGGGGCCCTGAGCGTCCTTCACGAGCGACCCCGAGGAGGACAGCGGCGCGGTGTGGCCCACGTCGCCGTAAGCCCCTCCAGAATGATGATGTCGGCCACCCTGGGGTTTTTAGTCGGTAGGAATCCCACACGCCCCGCGAGCTTCCTCCGAGGCTCGGGGAAGTTCTATGCAGGATTATACCCAGGAAAAATAAGAGGGCGTATGATGCGCGTAGCGATTACGAGGCCTGGGTTCGACTCTTAGATCGGACAAGTGTAGTTTTTCTAACAAAAAATTCCCGATATCGGCCGGGAGTCTGGAATTATACCCGGTATAATGACAAGAGGCTAGTCCCCTGTTAAAAGGGGGATCTAATAACGTCGGCGAAAAGTGGGCGTAGACAATATGTACACTTCAGCCGCCGTGAGGTATATAAGGTGTATTGAAAATCGCGCAAGACGTCAGACACCCCGATTAGATACGACAATACGAAAATCAATTCTCTAAGTTTCAATATTTTTACCCCTTTTTTACCCTTTTACTTGTACGTGTATGTGTGCGTATTGAGAAATACGTTTTAGAAATGCATTTCAAATCTCCGTATTGATTTGAATCAATAATAAAGGACATTTTTCTGCGGCCATACATGATTTGCCCCGGAACCAACAGCAATGAAAAAATACTTGATGATTTGAAATCACCCATAAATTCTTTAAAGGCATTTATTATTAAACGGACAAGCGGGGGAATCACAATATTGCACAAAAAGTATTAGATTTTGAGGTTATAATTCAGTAGCCATTAATATGTATTAAGTTATATTGTGTGTGTTGACATTCAGTAAAGATGTCGGCGACTTCGATATAAGTACTTACAATACTTTGAAATATTCATTTTTGATTGCAAATTGTCCGTTAAATACAGATATTCGCCATTATTTTAATAAAATAGACAAATAATGATGGCATGGGTCGAATGTTTGTTGGTTCTGGGGCAATTTTTGATAATGTCCTGTAATTTATTATAGCGCAGTAAAGGATACATTATAAATTGTTGAATTCAATTCAGTTATCGATTAATTACGAACTAATTTCAGGTCTTGCGTTTATTATGTTACACCTTGTATAAGCGGCGTGAAGGTGCCTATATTACCCAAGCGGTACTGTAACGACGACGATGTTATAATCATAATCATATCTTTATTTGAAAAATATGGGTACATATTTCTTATTTATCTTATTTAAAGATCTTTGAGTGTTCAAAGTATTTCACCATAGCCAGCTTCATGGCATGCAAATATTTCGTGTCTTATAAGCTAAAATTGATCAGAGAGCCTAGACAAGTTGCAAGCGTTTTGTTTCTATTCTCTTGTCGCAATCGATAGCGCATTGTTTTGACCACGTGACTTTTCGTTGCAAAATTTCATTCCCATATATTTTTCCGCTTTCTATTAGCGGTAACGACTGTAGATTGTCAACTTGGCTACAGGCGCAATATACATTATTAGAATGTTACATACTCATATTGTTTCTATTAAATAGTCATAAATATATTGATACGCTATTATTATTAATCTGACTACAATATTGGTCACAGTATAGGTAGATTAGATTATTAGATAGATTAAAATTTAATCAAAAATAACAGTATATTTATTAAATTGGTAATAACATGTCATATTTGAATAATAATCACACAATAACAACTTGTCTTATAATTTATCATTTAAGTATTCATCCACAGTTGGATCCCAGAGAGAGGTAGAAGGCGACACGATTGCAATTATACCGGGCACGATAACGGACTACTCAAAATGTTTAGTTATAAAACGTTCGTTACTAATAACCAAATGCTACTATTCTATTGATGAATTTCTTTCAGTGACTTCTATCTATCTATCTATATCATCACGCCAGATCCCTTACGGGGTAGGCAGAGAGTACAGAGTTACAACAGGCTCTTTCCTTACATACCTCTCTGGCTTCCTCTACTCTCATAGTTCGTCTCATACACGCTCGCCGGTTACGAAGACTCTTGACTTGCCCTTCAGATAAGACTCGGTCTATTTGGTCATGGTAAGATAGTCTAGGTCTTCCCCGGTACCTACATCCTTCCACTTTCGCATTGTATATCAGTTTCGTCATTCTTTCTTCTATATGCCCGAACCAACGGAGCATACCCTTTCTCATCTTCACACCGATATTCTCTTTCATACCTATTTGCTTTCTTACTACTCTGTTGCGAATACGGTCGGTCAGCTTCACACCGCACATCTTCCGCAGAGCTCGCATTTCCACCGCATTTATCCTACTTTCATTCTCCTTCTTACATACCCAGCTCTCGCTGCCATATAACAGCGTTGGGACAAGCACTCCATTATGTATGGCCAGCTGCGCCTTTCGGCTTAAGTGCCGGCTCCCAAGTAGCTTTCCCATCGCGCCATTCACTTAGTTCCCTGCACTCACTCTTCTCTCTATGTCAGCGGTGTATTTTCCATCCTTACTGAATGCGCATCCAAGATATACAAACTCATTCACTTGCTCCAGCACATCGTTCCCAACCACAATCCTTGCATTCGTTCTGGTTTCTTCCCGTTCAAAAACCATAATTTTGGTTTTCTTCACATTCAAATGTAAGCCATTTTTCATGCAGTCGTCTTTCATAACTGTGACTAGTGATTGCAGATCAGTGGCTGTTGGCGCTATCAAAACCGTGTCATCTGCATATAGTAGATGATTTACCACTAGATCACTGTCACACTTCAGTGACTTAATTATCAATAATTGTTTTTTTTATTGTTCATTTAATTATTATTGATTGACATAATGATTTGGACATTATTAATATTATATTTTGATTATTTTTTACTTATTATTATTGTACTAGTGTTTCGTTCTTTTTATTTTATAATTTGATCATTTTATAATTTAATAATTCACATATATAGTTTTTGACATAATCCTGTAATTTTAATAATATTGTAAACCCAAAAGGGTATGCAACAGAGAAACAAGATGCAACGTAGACCTTAGCAAATCTATATACCTGTAACAACAATAAAATTGATTTGATTTGATTTGAAACACCTCACTTTGGTAGTATTAGAACGAAAACGTCAGACTATTTACAAACTGGACGATCTGCTATATGTATCGACGTTTCTAATGTTGAACGTTTTGCAATATATACGAACTGCTAATTGGACGTTTTACACAGTTATATTTAGGTTCTGCGTATTGATCAGAAAGCGTAGACTGAGGTTATCATAGATCAAATAGAGCAGACACTTCACTTGGCGAATGTAACCACGTTATAAGCCTGGCGGTTTTAGGGATCGCAGAAGTTTTTGGGTGTGAACCAGCGTCGTCTGGACGCAGTAATTCCGTAGGGGACAGTAGCGTGAGCACTATCGAGATTACTTTTCCCTCGCTCGATTTTCAAAATCGAGCGAGGGATAAGTAGTGTTGTAAAAATGAGCGCTGAAGCCGAGCGTTTAGCGCTGAGTCGACGCTCACGAGCGTTGAAACACGTAGAAGACGCGAACGGTTTAAGCGCCGACTTAAGCATTTTTACTACACTAGAGACAAGAGGCTGCATTCTATTGGTAGATTTCCTAGCCCCTACCGTATTTAAAAAGGGCACCGCAGGGTTTTTTTGCAAGCAGCTCAAAGTTCCAAATAAGTAAGGAAGACTGATGTGAAACTTCATCAGTATTCTACGGAGGACTGAAAATCTTATGAGTTTAAAAACAACTTAACCTTAAGTAATATTCTTTATTTTGTCGGTAAACATTGCCAAAACCTAAATTTTAGTATCATATTAAAATATAGAGAGGTCTATGAGGATAGAATATTTTCGACCTTTTGCTTCCATTTCCTTTTTCTTATAGATCTGACGTAATCATAATTTTTAGACCACGAATGCAAGGATTGTGATTGGTAACGATGTGCTGGAGCAAGTGAATGAGTTTGTATATCTTGGATGCGCCTTCAGTAAGGATGGGAAATACACCGTTGACAAAGAGAGAAGAGTGAGTGCAGGGAACAGAGTGAATGGTGCGATGGGAAAGCTACTTGGGAGCCGGCACTTAAGCCAAAAGGCGCTACTGGCCTGCATAACGGAGTCCTTGTCCCAACGCTGTTAAATGGTAGCGAGAGCTGGGTATGTAAGAAGGAGAAAGAATGTCAGAAAAAAGAACGACAAAACAGATGTACAATGCGAAAGTGGAAGGATTTAGGTACCGGGGAAGTCCTAGACTATCTTACCATGACCAAATAGACAGTCTTATCTGAAGGACAAGTCAAGAGTCTCCGTAACCGGCGAGCGTGTATGAGACGAACTAGGAAAGTGGAGGAAGCCAGAGGTATGTAAGGAAAGAACCTGTTTGAACTCTGTAGTCTCTGCCTACCTCGTAAGGGACCTGAGGTGATGATTTTGATAGATAGACCATGATATAATGATTATTATAATTTGATGCAAAAAATTATGCAAACGATGAAAGCGCGAAAAACTGTTATGGGACTTATGTCACTAACCGTACATCCATGTATATTATATATAGACGTAACCCAAACGAGACCTACAGATTTCTCTTTAACAATCACGCTAAAACATTAAATACTAAGAGTATGCCACTAAACACTGAACTTTATTATGTGTACATGAGAGTTCATTTAGGTGTATAACATTGATGGCGTTTAAGTCATTGCTCGCGTATTGTTTAAGCAATATTTTATGCATTTTATGAAGTACATTGAACTTCTTTTTATTAATTTAAATGTCCCTTTTTGGTGATATTCCGCAGTGCATAAAGTTGTTTTGATTCCGGGTATTTCGTTGTTTTTTATGTGTTGACGTAAGTCGCGAAATAACATCTGTTGACAAACAAGACTTGAAGTTGTTATGGCTGCTTAAAAGATTTTGCAGTGAAAATCTAGTTTATCGACTAGTAGCTGCTATCGGCGATTTTGCTCGCGTTTATTACGTAATATAAATTGTGGCCTAATTACTGTATAAATTATAGCCTACTAAGTACCCGCAACTTCGTCCGCGTTTATTTCAGGCGCGTATTTCACATCCTTAAGTTTTTTTTTTAGTCACAAGGTAGCCTTTGTCCTTTCCTAGGATTAAATCTATATCCTTGCCGAATTTGATCAAAATCTATTGAGCTGTTGGGGCGTAAAAAGGTAACAGACAAACAGATAGACAGAGTTACTTCGAATGTATAAATGATGTATAAACTGTATTACTGTCAAATTTATCAAAATCCTTAAAGTATATAGGTATATAAGTAGGGTTTGCGTCGTGGATGGAATGAAACTCCTCTTTGGATCTTCTTTTATTTACTTAACAACAACTTTATAACAATTTCTTCTTTTTCATCGTCCTTCGTCCTCAAACCTTGCATGCTCGTCTTCGTCTTGTTTTTTCCATTCATTCCATCCTGTCACTTCTTGTTGGCTCGTTCATTCGTCTTTCTTCACGTTTCCTACCACAGATAGAAACTTCCATTCCATCATTCAAATCCTACATATATAATTACGAAAGTATTTTCAGGATTATTTGAAATTCCTATGGGATGGAAAATAAATGGTATGCATGTATATTTTCGCTTTAAAGTTGCCATATTACCGTAAATATAATTATTAGAGACTCGAAATATATGTCGGTAATTATAATATTAAAAACAAATTTTCAAGATCTATCGAAATTTCTACGGGATAGGGAATATTCAGCACATATTTCGATAGAGGCACGGGTAGATACCCGTTACCCGTAGGAACCGTACAGGCAATTTAGTTAAACTTTAACACCTGCCTACGTCAAATTACACAATACACGCGAGCAACGTCGCGGGCAACAGCTAATATGTCACATATGGTAATGTTAGAGCCTTTATTCCCAAAGTGTCCAGGTGGACCCCCAGGGTTCCACGGGAGACTCGACGGGGGTTTACGTTGGCGTGACAAAAAATGGGGTTGCACAATTCGTAAGCGGGGGTCCACGAAAATTTATTTGCTTTCGATAGTGAAGAACTAAAATGTTGGCTTAACTTCACCTATCAATGTAGGCAGATAATATTTTAAGAAGCTCAGCGACTTTTAGTTGTAAAAACTTGCATATTCTATATTCAGTACAACGTGTCGAGACTTGCAAAGCGCCGCCGCCGTCCACAACGCTTGTTCAGACGTGCAAAGGGACGAAATACGACTTGTGGTGTGTGTGCTTGCAATCTTGCATGAACTTGTTTGATTCTTCACCAATATAATACGAATGCCAAGCATAAACGTTATTTGTTTCCGGAATTTCGAAAATAAAAGGCCAACTTTCCTTTTTTGACATCCACTTACAACACAATTAATTAATTAACCAATCCATTCTCACTATTTTTTTTTTGTAGAAAACTATTAAATCGTGGTTGAAACTCAGCCGCAACGCAAATTTTCATAGTTAGATCTAATCTTCACATTTTTGTTGAGTTTTGGGAATATGGTAGAAATGTAGCTGCAGGGGGTCCACCGGAACCAGCTAAATTTTGAAAGTGGTCTATGAGAAAAAAGGTCTGGGAAAGGTGTGTTAGAGGCATCGTTGATCTATATTGCAATAATGGTATTCATTACCGCATAACGCCATCCCCTCGTCTATGACGTTTATAGGTCAATCGTATTTAATACAACACCAGGCGCCCCACCTCGGCTTTACTGGGGTAGTAAATACACCGTCACGCCTACATTCACCAAGCAGGGGCGGCAGAGGTGTACTATGTACACCCACGTAATATCGCCGACGATGATAAGTCGTTATAATCACCATCACTAGAGATAGAACCTGTTGAAACTTTGTACTTCCTGCCTATTCCGCAATGGATCTGGCGTGATGATAGACTATATTCCCCAAACAGGGATGGCAGAGGTGTACTGTAAAAAAAAAACACCGTCACACCTATATTCCCCTAGGAGGGATGGCAGAGGTGTATTGAGTACACCCACTTTTCGCCGAAGATGTTAGTTGTTGTCCCATGTAATAGGGGACGAGCCTATTTCCATATCAATCAATCAATCAATCAGCCTATCGTAGTCCACTGCTGGACATAGGCCTCTCCTAACACGCGCCATTGCACACGGTCCTCCGCCTTCTGCATCCAGTCTGTCCCAGCGACCTTTTTGAGGTCGTCGGTCCATCTAGCTTGGGGCCGTCCTACCTTACGCTTACCAAGTCGCGGTCTCCACTCTAAGATACGCTTGCTCCATCGGCCGTCGGTCCTTCTGCAGATGTGACCAGCCCATTGCCACTTTAGCTTACTGAGTCTGCGAGCTATGTCGGTAACTTTGGTTCTTTGTCGGATTACCTCGTTACGAATTTTATCCTTCAGAGACGCCGAGCATAGCTCGCTCCATAGCCCGCTGTGCGACTTTGAATTTGTGGACTAGTCCCACTGTGATTGTCCACGTCTCGGCCTCGTAAGTCATAACAGGTAGGACGCATTGGTTAAAGACTTCAGTCTTCAGGCATTGCGGTATAGGCGAAGCGAAAACGTGACGTAGTTTGCCAAATGCTACCCAACCCAATTGGATCCTGCGGTTGATTTCTCTCTCGAAGTTGTTTCTACCAAATTGGACAACTTGTCCAAGGTAGACATACTCCCGAACAACTTCGAGCATCGAACCATCGACGTAGATCGGTCCCGGCGTGACATGCTCATTAAACATGATCTTAGTTTTATCCAAGTTCATACCGAGACCGACACCTCGAGAGGCTCCATTTAGGCTATGCAGCATTTCGCTTAACTGTTCCAGTGACTCTGCCACGATGACGATATCATCGGCAAACCGAAGGTGTGAGATGTATTCGCCGTTGATGTTAATGCCCCGCCCAGTCCAGTCCAGCGTCTTAAAGACGTCTTCGAGTGCATTAGTGAAGAGCTTGGGGGATCCCCCTGTCTTACCCCTCGATGCACCTCGATCGGGTTGGTCTTTTGGTCCTGGAGCTGGACAGTCATTGTGGCGGTATCATACAGACATCTCAACACCTCGATATAGCGCCAATCGATGCCACACCGCCGCAGAGCATCCAAAACCGCCCAGGTTTCGATGGAGTCGAAGGCTTTCTCGTAGTCCACGAAAGCCATACACAGGGGCTGATTGTACTCTTCGGTCTTCTGTACAATCTGCTGAACAGTATGGATGTGGTCTACGGTGCTGTAGCCTTTTCGAAACCCGGCTTGTTCCGGTGGGTGGAACTCGTCAAGTCTTCTGGCGAGGCGGTTTGTGAGTACTCTCGAGAACAACTTGTAGACGTGACTCAGGAGTGAGATGGGTCTGTAGTTCTTCAGCAAGGTTTTGTCACCTTTTTTGAAGAACAGAACCACCGCACTCCCGCTCCACGCTTGAGGTGTTAAGCCCTGGTGGATGACTGAATTAAAGAGACTCGCTAGCTTTTTCAGGATTGGAGTCCCGCCTGCTTTTAGGAGCTCAGTGGTGATCCCGTCATCGCCTGGTGACTTGTTATTTTTGAGCTGCTCGAGAGCCACTCTGACCTCGTCCTGGTTGACATCAGGGATGTCTTCCGTGTCGTGGCGTGCGAGTGGGGCTCTGTGGTCGTCAGCGCTGGGTCTCGAGGGTTTAGCCATCCGTGATGCGTACAGGTCTTTGTAGAAACTCTCAATTTCCTCGAGTATCTCGAACTTAGAGGTCACGGTTTTGCCATCCGCTGTATTAAGTTTCGTCAGATGGTATCTACCTAGCTGGCGAGCCAAGACTTTGGTGCCTCTGGTCTGTTCAATCGCAGCCGCGATAGTGCGGGTGTTGGAACATCGGAGGTCACGTCGCACCAGCTTCCGGATCTTCCGGTTGAGGTTCCTCCCATCCGGCGAAGACACCTGCGTGGATGACATTTCTCGTCTCTGCCTCATAAGTTCGAGAGTCTCGAGCGAGAGTTTAGACTCTCTGTTATCGCTTTTGCCGGGAAACACGACGAAGACACATCCTGTAGCGTTTTGACCACTGTGTCGGTTTTCTCGTCAACATTGCCTTCGGTTTCCAGCAGGTCGAAACGATTTTGAAGCTCCAGTTGGAACTTTTCGGACCCTAAAGCTAAATTTGAGGCGCAGTAGGTCTGAGAGTAGACCTCATCATACGACGTCTTTCGGCCTTGAAGTTTATATTTAGAGCGCCTCGGACAAGTCGGTGATCGCTGCCGGTATTAAACCTGTTGATCACGGAGACGTCTCTAAATATAGACTTCCTGTCAGTCATGATGAAGTCTATCTCGTTCCTCGTCACAGTGTCGGGGCTTCGCCATGTCCACTTTCTATGAGGCTTCTTCTTAAAGAACGAATTCATCAAGAAGAGCCCCTGCGACTCCAGAAAGTTGACCAGCATCTGCCCCCTGTGGTTTCGGCGCCCGACGCCGTGGGGTCCGATTGTCGTTTCGCCGCGTTCTTGTACTCCCACTTTGGCATTGAAGTCCCCCATAACAACGTTGTAGTGAGCCTTAGTGGTGCCATGTAATGCCTTGGCTATGTCTTCATACATGGCTTCGGCTATGTCGTCGCAGTATGTCGAGGTCGGCGCATATACCTGTACCACCTTCAGGGTGTACCTGTTGGTGATTTTAATTATGAGGTACGCTACCCGTGTCGACACACTGCTGACTTCCACAACGTTGTTAGTGAGAGCTTTGTTGACCAGGAAACCGACACCGCCCTGAGAGGGCCGATCACCTTCCCGAAAGTAGAACAGGTGGCCTGACTAGTAGTAATATCAGCCTATACTGCCCACTGCTGGGCAAAGGCCTTCTCTCACAAATCGAGGTGAGAGCGATTAGGTCATACTCCACCACGCGGACCCAGTTCGGATTGGTGGAGGCAGGTTTGTGGCCACCTGCTGTTGAAACTTATCGAGCCGCCTTTAAGGCTTCCAACTCGGCTTAACGACTACCACATTAAGTGGTAACCGGGACCAACGGCTTAACGTGCCTTCCGGAGACGCTCGAATATGAAAAAAGTGTTCTGTATAAGTTTCGTGGCCTGTTGGTCGAACAAATCCTTTTTCGATGGCTGTTAAAAAGAAAAAAGACACCCCACCAAAACCAGTAAGTGTATAGTGCGACAAGGATATTTTGGCCTGTGGATGACATTGACAGGGTGGCGTTGGTGTGAAATTAGGATTATAGTAAATTTTTCTTAGTTCCAGGGAAATATTTGAACAGGTGGGGCCCCCGCACGTTCACTAATCAAAAAAAGAACCTGGGTAAATATCACCGCAAACAGCAACTCTGCGACTGTCATTAAGAGACATTGCAGTGGACGACAGCGTTAGTTTAGATAAGATGCTTGTATAACAGTACATGTTTATTTATTTTTTCTTCTGAAGAAAACCAATAAAACAAGCGTTTATAGCAAAAACACAACGAAGATATCACGCTTAGTTGAGTAGTTCCTATCGCTTTCTTCCGGCTCCATCATCAGACCCTGGATACCGCCCGGGTCTTAAGTACTCGTCAAGACAAACCCAACGAGCCCAAACACGGCGGGATTATGTTAAGTAGTTGGGTAGTTCCATTGGGTACCTCTCGACTTCATCATCGGACCATGAACACTATCTGATTGTACAGTACTTGTCAATACCAATGTAACAAGCCTAAACACGAGAGGGTTACGTTGTATAATTCACATGTTCCTATGGCCACGTTCCGACTCCATCATCAGACCAGTTCCATGGTACCACATTATTGCATTGTCACCGAATTTAATAACGTATGTCAAATTTCATCTCAATCGGACACTCGTAAGTGCCTTAAAAATGGATTACAAGATTTGAACCGGAAACAGATAGATAGCACACGAACATTGCAAGTTAAATAAAACCTTGTAAAATATATTTTTTTAAAAAAAGGAACCCGATTTCAAAAAGCAAAAAAAAAACAATTTGAAGTTGGCACCCACTTCAAATATTTATTTTTTGTTTTTTGAAATCTGTTAATATTCTGATTAGTTCTATGGTAGGGTATAGGATTGACGTAATTCCCATGATATCTCAATCGTATTGTTTGTCGTTGAGGAGTTCCCTGGTGTATCTTCAAAGTCCAAGGTCCAATACCGATGAAATTAAAATAACACTAAAAATCAAGAAATCAAAATCAAAAGTTTTTTATTCATGTAGACCAAAAGGCACTTATGAATAGTCAAAAAGAGAAAATTATTAAATACTTAAGACTCTACCACCCGTTCGGAAAGTCATTCCTGTGGAAAAGAAGGGCAAGAAACTCCACGGTTACTCTTTTTTAAAAATGAGGTTTACAATTCTTTTTGTATACATTGCATTTATGGAGTATGGGAGAACAATGCAGAACGAGCTAAATAGATGTGCTTAAGTATAGATTAATCATAAGTGTACTTAGATTCATGATATTGGTCAGTGTCTACATAGTCCTCTCATTTACAAAATAGAGATGTTGTAGAGGTATATAATAAAAAGCATAATAATAATAGTAAGAGAAAGTGTTACTATAAAATATGTAAAGAGCGCGTACAAAACAACTGGTCATAGCTCCAGTGTGATGCCGAACGAGACAAAATTCAACAGCATTATGGTACACGTTCAGTCAGACAAAGGACAGGGGACGGACCAGTCCCCACCAGCAGCACCCGTTCACGAGTATGACCTGAGAAGCAGCCATCACTCTCCTCAACCATTTTAGAGGGAAAAGAATGACCCGCTCCACAGAGCCGCCACTAGCAAAGACATTTTAGTGAGCATGACCAATCCACGACCCTGTCGACATCGTTCGAGAATAATATTTAAAATCAATGAACGCTCGCTAGGCAGGACACGCTGCACTTAACATTATATTCTTCTAGATTTCAGTTAATTTGTGTAAAGGCATTTTTATCATTTAAAAAATCATTTAGTGTATAATATCCTTTACTCATTAGTGAAGATTTAATATACTTTTTAAATCTGTCAAGTGGCAACTCTAACATGGGCTTTGGTATCTTATTGAAGCAGCGAATACCGACTCCTACGAAGGAAGTAAATACTTTTTTAAGCCTAACAATTGGTAATACCAGTTTATGTTTATTTCTAGTATTTAATTTATGAACGTCACTCACTTTATTAAATAAATGGATATTCCTACGTATGTACACTATGTTGTCGTATATATACTGTGAAGCGACCGTGAGAATGTTGATCTCTTTAAAAAGTTCTCTGAGGGAAGCCCTAGGTCCAAGATTATAAATGGCACGGGTAGCTCTTTTTTGCAGTATGAATACATTTTCCACGTCAGCAGCGTTACCCCACAGTAGGATACCATAAGACATAATGCTATGGAAGTAACTAAAATAAACTAGACGTGCTGTATCCACATCCGTAAGTTGCCGTACTTTCCACACTGCATAAGCAGCGGAGCTAAGTTTACCCGCAAGTGATGAGATATGGGCCCCCCATTGGAGTTTGGAGTCTAGGGTAATGCCTAGAAAGACAGTGGAGTTCACGAGGTCCAGCTTTGTGCCATTAATAAGAATATTCGTAGCATCTCTGTTAAAGCATATATAGGTACATATTCTAGAAAATATAAATTTTTAGCTACTTATTTACTTATTTAAAAACAATATATATTCTACATCTATCCATGTATATTATTACGCCGAATCCCTTGCGGGGTGGACTGGGAGTTCAAAGTAAGTGTTACAGGGTACACAACCCACATAAACTTCTAGACTTTTTATCTCAGATTAATAAAATAATGCATTTATATATAAATAGAGGATATTTTATTAATAAGTCATTTATTAATATAAATGTTTCTTACTAATATTTTATATATATTATGAATAGTTTCTTATTATTGTGGTAATTATATTTATAATTTTTAGTAACTTAAATGAGAATATACCTAAATTTAACATGTACATTTTGTCACATAATGTTCGTGTACATAAAAATAGAAACATCAAAGATAACCTCAACGAATCTCTGCCGTTTATCTGTACCTATATCTATTAACCAAATCTGTAATAAGTAACAGTTAAGAATTTTTTTTTTTAATTACTTGTAATTGAGTTTTTAAGTTATTCAACATTTTATTTAAGTTTGAATAAGTTAACAAAAAAAAATACTCAAATAAGTTAAAAGTATTTAAGTTAAAAAGGGTGAGCCCGTTTTATTATATATATAAAAAAAAATTGTTAAAGATATGCATATTTTGGTTATTTATTTTTAACTAGGAAACTTTACTTTGTTTTTGTGTTGGTTTTAGTTGTAGTTCGCACTTATATGCGTAAATGCATTTTATGATCTCAACAATTTTTCATTTATCTTGTTATTACCAAAATGTCAGAGGCCTTAGGTTAAGTACTTTACAGGTTCAACAACAAATATTACAAAATAATTACGATGTTATAATTCTAACCGAAACATGGCTTAATGACAGTTTTTTTGATTCAGAAATATTTGATGACAGATATGAAGTGTTTAGACGAGACAGAGAGAGCTCACCCATTTACAGTTATAGGCAAAGGGGAGGTGGCGTTCTAGTTGCTGTAAAAAAGCAGTATATATCGCGACGTATGTGTGACTGGGAGAGTGACTGTGAGGATGTGTGGGTCAGAATTGATTGTGGTAAACCGGGGGAGCAGATCTTGAATTTATGCGCGGTTTATTTACCTCCTCCTGTCACCCAAATTACATTAGATAACTACTTAAATAAGTGTGGCATAGTTCTTGAAAACAACAGCTCTGTTATTATTGTGGGAGATTTTAATCTAAGTGGAATTAACTGGGTAACTGATAACACTGATTCGTTTACTATACCAAAAAATTATGCAAACTGCGCTATAAAGAGTAGTTTAATAGACTTTATGTCACTAAATGACATTGTTCAGTTTAACCACATTTCGAACAGCAACAATAAAATTCTGGATCTTATCATGAGTAACTCTTATACTAATATTAAAGTTACTGAATGCACTAACCCCATAAGATATGTCGATAAGTTACACCCGCCTTTAAAAGTACTAATCAAAATGGATATAATCTCTCGAAAAAATCACAAAAATAATGTTAAATCTACACCTAACTTTCGAAAAGCTGATTATGAAATAATTAATCGTGACTTAAATAACATTAATTGGCAAATTGAGTTTGAGGAATGCGGTAATATACACGAAATGGTAGACAAATTTTACAAAATTATTAGAAAATCAATTGAAAGCCATGTTCCTTTTTCTAAACAGAGTAATAGTAATAATTACCCTATCTGGTTCTCGATGTCTCTAGTTTTTATGCTCAAAAGAAAACATAAATATCACCTAAAGTATAAAAAATTTCGTAATCCCTTGGATAAAATCGAATTTAGTTATTTACGCGCTGATTGTGAAAAATTAATAGTTAAATGCTACAATAATTACATCACATCATTAGAAAATTTGATAACTAAAAATCCAAAGTTTTTCTGGTCACACATCAAGAACAAACGCAAAAATAGCTTTAATTATCCTCCAACTATGATTCTAGATGATATCAAAGGCCACAGTACAATGCAAGTCGCTGAACTATTTGCAAAACATTTCTCCTCTGTTCATGAACTTGATAGCATTGGTGACAGTGATAATGACGATGTAATTAACTTTGATAATATTATTGGCTTAGGGCAAGAAATCCAAGACTTTACAATCGAAACCAGTACCATAGAAGGTAAACTCAAAAACTTGGACTTAACAAAGGGAGCAGGACTAGATAATATTCCCCCGAGTTTTATTTTAAACTGTGCCAAACAACTGTGTAAACCTTTGCACATCATATTTAATAAATCTATAGCTACAGGTACATTTCCTGATAAATGGAAGGAGGCCAGAATCGTACCAATTCACATGAGTGGTAAAAAAGATTTGATCACTAACTATCGACCTATATCTATACTTTCAACACTCGCTAAAGTCTTTGAGTCATTAGTGTATCCGTATATTTATAACCATGTTAGAAATAAATTATCTTCTTCTCAGCATGGTTTCATGACACAGAGGTCCACTAATTCAAATCTTTTTCAGTTTATTGACGATATTGCACTTGCTGTTGACAAGGGTGGACAAATAGACACAATTTATACAGATTTTTCTAAAGCATTCGACAAAGTGAATCATCGTATACTAATAAGTAGACTGAAAGGGATTGGGATTGTTGGTCAACTACTGGATTGGTGTGCATCTTACTTAAGTAAAAGATCTTCTAGGGTGGTCATGGATGGGCACAGCTCCAATCCTTTTACGCCTACTTCCGGGGTGCCGCAGGACTCAAACTTGGGTCCACTTTTCTTTAATATTTTCATTGATGATATAACTGGTATCTTTACACACTCAAATTGTTATCTATTTGCTGATGATCTCAAAATAATGCGTTCTATAAATAATGTCAGCGATGCCGAGCTTTTACAGCGTGATATAAATAGACTCTCTTCATGGTGCATAAATAACAAAATGTTTTTGAACCCCTCTAAATGTGTCCATATAAAGTTTACACTAAAACACAACAAATTTAACACCAACTATAACTTATCTGGAGAGGTTATAAAAGAAGTATGTGATATCCGTGACCTGGGTGTTGTAGTTGATACAAAACTTAAATTTTCTTCACACATCGACGGAATCTTGAATAGTGCTAACAAATCACTAGGCTTTATTTTGCGGAATGGCAGAGAATTCAAAAACATATCCACCACATTATTGTTACATAACAGCTATGTCAGGAGTAAACTCGATTATTGCTGCGCTGTTTGGTCGCCTGTCTATAGTGTACATATCAATAGAATAGAAAAAGTCCAAAAAAAGTTACTAAAAAACATGGCCTATCGTTTCACACCACCGAGAAACATAAAATCGTATGAAGATAGAGTCAAGCATTTCAAAATGCAAACATTAAGGGATAGACGTGATTTGTTAAACATGTCTTTTCTTTATAAAATTATTAATGGCGTCATTGACTCCCCTCCTCTTCTCAGTAAGTTTTTTATTAACGTGCCTGCGCGGCTGCCCCGGAAACCCCGTCCCTTGTTCCACATCCGATCATGTAGAACTAATGTTGGTAAACATTCACCTGTTCCTCGACTGTCTTGTCTCTACAATAGACTTACATCTAAAAATGAGAAAATTGATATATTTAATAACTCACAATCAAAATACAAAAAAGAAATATTAAAGAGTTGTTGTTGAACCTAAAGCATTATTATTTTTCTTTTATTTAAACTTTCTAATTATAAAATATATTTTGGTACATGCTGTGATTACCTATTATCAGAGTTGCAATGAGAATAAGGTTTTATATATATATATATATATATAATGAATAATTGTAATTTAATATTGTAAACTCAGTTGGTAGTCCTTAAATAAATAAATAAATTAACTTTTACATTGGGCATAGTAAATTTAATACACTTTGTCTTGAGTGAATTAAGCAATAGATTGTTTATTTCGAACCAATTTGATATCCGTGAAAGAGCACCATTCACATCGTCAAAATTAAGCTTAGCTCTGTCAACTTTGAAGATCAATGAAGTATCATCTGCGAATAGTACAATGTCACAGACATCACGGACAAAGTTCGGCAGGTCATTAATATATACTAAAAAAAGAAAGGGTCCTAAGATGGAGCCCTGTGGAACACCAATTGAAATATTAACTTCCTGAGAGTTGACCCCGTTAATCTCAACACATTGAGACCTTTCACCTAAGTATGAAGCTAATAAATTAAGGGCAGTGTTTTTAATACCGTAATGCCTTAGCTTTTTAATAAGGGTTGCATGCTCAACACAGTCGAATGCCTTAGAGAGATCACAGAATACACCAATTGCATTCTGCGATGCCTCCCAGGCACCGTAAATTTGCTGAAGCAGACCTACTCTGTGGTTGAACGTCCCTTAGTAAAACCATATTGATCACCGTGTAACAGCTTATTCTCATTAAAGTGGTTAAGCAATTGATTGAGAAGGATCTTTTCATAAATTTTACTCAAGGCCGGCAAAAT
Organism: Phalera bucephala; assembly: GCA_905147815.2. Classification (NCBI taxonomy): domain Eukaryota; kingdom Metazoa; phylum Arthropoda; class Insecta; order Lepidoptera; family Notodontidae; genus Phalera; species Phalera bucephala. The sequence continues at coordinate 12,251,374 of LR990636.1, read as the reverse complement.
GGAAATCGGTCTAAAATTGGAAGGCTCGCTTTTTATCCCTGATTTAAAAATCGGTACAACTTTACTAAGTTTCATTAAGTCGGGGAACCTACCCTTCTCTACACATTTATTAAATATCGTCGCCAGCGCAGGTGCTATAGCCATTACTATGCTATCTAGTATTTTTAATGATATACCCCAGAAGTCGACAGTGTTTTTAACGTTTAACGACTTAAAGGTTAAGATTATGTCTGTCGGGGTCACATATTTAAATTCAAACAAGACATTGCATTCTTTTACACTGATTTTTAATATTAGTTCAGCTTTTCGGGAAGAGGAGTTCAAAGAGCCAGTAGTATGAACTGGAATTTGACCACCTTGGAGCTATACTGAATCCAAAAACAAAAAAAAAAGAATCCTCAAAATCGATTCATAATTGGCGGCAACAAAACATACAGTCGAATTGAGAACCTCCTCCTTTCTTGAAGTCGGTTAAAAGGGTCTTAACCGTCAATCAAATGGAAGTGATGAAGTGTTCCATATACCACTTGAGATAAAGAACCATAAAAAGACACGAAAACCTGTCTCGTACAGGTTTTCGTGTCGATTTTTATTTTTTCTCAAATATCATTTCAAAGAACACAATAAAACCATAACTTTGTTTATACTTTATCAAGATAACAATGCAAACGTAATAAAAATAAACACACTTATGTCTGCTTTGTTTTATTAAGCCTCTGTAACCGGCGAGCGTGTATGACACGAACTATGAGAGTGGAGGAAGCCAGAGAGGTATGTAAGGAAGGAGCCTGTTGGAACTCTGTACTCTCTGCCTACGCCGCGAGAGATCTGACGTATACGAATAGATAGATGATGAGTGGCTCGTTGATTTACGGCCGCTTTCAATATTAATATTTCTCAAGGATAGACTACGGATAGAATTTTGACATATTTTTTATAAATCTAACAAAATTCTACTGACAATAAGCAAATCTATCTTTGAGTTGAATATTGAAACCGGCCATAAATAGTGAATGGTGTTGATGGCGTTCACGAAGTCCTGGGTTCGAATCCTAAGTCGAACAATTTTTTTTTATCGAAAACCTTAATTAGTATTTGGGGGTCTATAGGCTCGGTACCAAAATGGGTATAGTCGTAATTACAAGGTTTACATAACACACCTCTACCTTGATATATAGCCATGATGGTGAAAATAGAAAAAAATACTCGCATCCAGTATAATGGCAACAAGCTTGCGTCTCCCCTCCTCCCCTCGCCCTCTATTACACTGGAACTAAATGTCGTCAGATAAATATAATATATCACTGTACACAGTAAAAAAGCAGTGATAGCCTAGTGGTTAGACCGTTGGACTCCAAAGTCAAAAGTCTCGGGTTCAAACCCAGGCACGCACCTCTGTATATTAGAAAGCATGTGCTTATTAAAAATTAATTATCACTTGCTTTAACGGTGAAGGAAAACATCGTGAGGAAACCTGCATGCCTAAGAGTTTCTCGAAGGTGTGTGAAGTTCGCCAACCCGCACTGGGCCAGCGTGGTGGATTATGGCCTAAACCCTCTCAGTTTGAGAGGAGGCGTGCCCAACAGTAGGACAGTTTCATAACAGGGCTATTATTATTTTTTATTATTACACAGTACACCTCTGCCACTCACGCTTAAGAACTATAAGCGTCACGGTGCTTATTTGTTCTTTTTTACATTATCAGTCCCGAGTCAGGAATTATGCCCGGTATAATTGCAGCTTCTCACTCCATATTACATCGAAACATACAATTATTGGCGAATTATGGGTGCACCCAGTACACCTTCCCCACCCCGCTTAAGGACTATAGGCGTGACGGTGTAAACAAAAAAATACTTTAGGCATGCAAAAAGTAGCATATGCACTTTGCCCTTATATTAATTAACATTGGTTTTATGTTTTCCTCCAAGGAAATGCATGTAGGTCAAGATTTAGTTCCAGCGTTAGGGTTGCTACCAAACTATAAAATATACCATAACTAGTTTAGACGCGCAACTTCGTCCGCGTTGACGTTAGACAGGAACCTAACATTATTCCGACGAGTTCTGTAGACCCGGATGATGTCAAGGGTCTGATAATGGAGCTGGTGGGTGGCAAATAGAACTTTCCAGCTACTGAATAAAATCCTGCTGTGTTGGGACTCGGTGGATTTGTCTTGAAGAGTTTTATAGATCCGGACGATGTCCAGAGTCTGATGATGGAGCCGGAGGGTGACCAACGGAACTACCAAACTACTCAACATAACCCCGCCGTGTTTGGGCTCGTTGGATTTGTCTTGACGAGTTCTGTAGACCCGGACGATGTCCAGGTTCTGACGATGGAGCCGGGGGGGAGTGGCCACCGGAACTACCCAACTATTGGACGTATTGGAGCTCGTTGGGTTTGTCTTGATAAGTACCATTGTTCACGTATTATTAAATTATATTATTTTTAGTTTAACATAAACTCGCTCATTGCGAAGTTTTTTATATAGTTCATATAGTCGATGGTTTTTTTATATGGTTAGATTGTAAGCACAGATCACAAGGACACCGCTCTTGGATCTAATATAGATCACGGTATTCTAACAGGCAGTCTCATAAGCGCATCCTGTAGAATCTACCAAGTACTCTAGACCCCAGACCTTAAATAACCATAGTACTGGTCGGTATCGACATGCCTAAACCATAGTTCAGTCATTTCGACACTCGCCTATAGCGCCCAAAGGCCACCGAAAGCTCACGAACGTAGTTTCGGTTTCGGCCCTAGTTTCGGCTGGATTTCTGCCGAAACCGAAAGTACAATTTGCGCTAAAACTGGCCGAAACCGAAACCGGTACGGAACCGTCAGAGCGCGAGTCCTATTCGCACTTGTCCAGTTATTTTAAACAAAATGTAGCCTATGTCCTTTGTTTTTATAAAAAGAATAACCGCAACCCCACATTAAGAATTATACCTGTATCGTGGGTGCGTTTACAAACATGAAAGTCACATACACAAACATTTAGACAAAAATAAGTATTTGTGGGTTACACAAACGCAACCACGACACTGGACTATTTCCTGGTGTGAAAGCTACGATTCCTTCAAAAAAAAATCTAAAAAAAAACTTGACGACCCTAGCTAACATTAAATAGTGTACAGAAATGGTCTGATTGGTGGTCCAGTGCCTTGCTCGGATCACCTATGGCCTATAGGCCTCTAGGGCAATCAAGGTGGACATTGAAACCGGTCTGTTTTACCAGTTTCGTGTCTGTATAAAATCTTGTAAAACTTAATATTTTACCTATTGCCTACGTCGGATTTATCCGACAAACTTTCGTGGTTTTGCCGCCCACGTCGTATTTATCCGACATGATTGTAATACAAAAACAGATAAATGCCGTTAATAAGCGCTATGCTTAGATGGATTCCTTTCATTGTGCGGAGTGAAGCTGACCGACCGCATTAGCAACAGCATAGTAAGACAGCGAGTAGGTATGAAAGATAGTATCGGTGTAAAGATGAGAAAGGGTATGCTCCGTTGGTTCGGGAATATAGAAAGAATGCCAGAGGAAAGAATTACAAAACAGATATACAATGTGGAAGTGGAAGGATGCAGGTACCGGGGAAGACCTAGACTATCTTACCACGACCAAATAAACCGAGTCTTATCTGATGGAAAACTCAAGAGTCTCCGTAACCGGCGAGCGTGTATGAGACGAACTATGAGAGTCGAGGAAGCCAGAGAGGTATGTAAGGAAAGAACCTGTTGGAACTCTGTACTCTCTGCCTACCCCGCAAGGGATCTGGCGTGAGGTTATAGATAGATAGATAGATAGATTCCTTGTCTAAATTGAGTATTGCGACGCGGAAACGGCATAAAATAACAATAGTGTATTTTATTTTGCTAGACTGTACAACCATCTACCAAATGACACTAGAAATTCAATCACACAAGACTTAATGGTGATGGGCCTATCATGGTTAAAAAATATTAGACACCGACCTCGCCGGCGAGGTCGAAGAATCCCTTGCCCGCCGGCCGGTGCAGAGCACCACGGCGAGACACCTAATATGGCATATATTATACTCCCCCATAGCGCCTACCCAAGACGAGGCCGTTTCTCCTAGAGGCGCCTTGAACTAGTTGCCCCGTTCTGGCTCGAGCGTAGTGGTTGCACGCTCGCCCTCTTATCCGGTGCAGCTGTAAAGGCCCCGCGGCCAACAGCGTAGATCATTCACACACATCATATCGTATTTGTCTAAACAGGGCATTGCTAACAAAAATGGCACCGAAAAGCGGCCTACGCACTATGTCGACGGACCATTTAGCGCAGTGGGTAAGAGTTTAAGCCGCTCCGCCCACTGTGTCTAATAGTCGCGGGTCCGATTCCCACACGGGACAAATCTTTCTGTGATCCACAATTATTTGTTCCGGTCCCGTTGTAAAACTTCCCAGTTTCAGTCCGAAGTTAAGGCCTTGCGCCCGTTTGTAATGATAATAGGCTCACCCCTTATTTCATTGGGCCTAACATCGTCGTCGAAAAGTAGATGCACAAATAACACTTCTGCCACTTCCGCTTGGGGTACATAACGGCGTTATTTTTCTTTTTTTATCTGCCATACACGGCTGCGCAGGCGCTTATTTTGTAATATATTTATATATAGCAGTTTCCCGCGCCTTCGTACACGGTCGACAACAGCGCCACCTACCGGGTCTATGTTATATAGCCTATGTTACTTTTGAATTAGATAGCTGGTTCTGGTTTCCAATGGTGAAAGAATCATTAAAACCGGATCAGTAATACCGGAGATTACCCCGAACATCCAAACTCACAAAGTTTACCTCTATAATATAAGTAAAGATTATCTTACTATTATTCAAATAAACAATAGCTTATGTTACTTCTGGATAATACGCGTCTGTGAATGCTCTACGCTGTTGGCCGCGTGGCCTTCTCAGCTTCACCGGACAAAAGGGCGAGCGTGCAACCACTACGCCAGAAGGGTAAGGGGGCAACTAGCTCAAGTACGCCTCAAGGAGGAACGGCCTCTGCTTGGGCAGTTACTATGGGGGGGTGGGCGTATACTAGGTGCCTCGCCATGGTGCTAGGCACCGGCCAGCGGGCAAGGGATTCTTCTACCTCGCTGGCGAGGTCGGTGTCTGATCCTGTGTGCGGCATCTGTATCCGAAAAAAGGATGTAAGGAGACCGTCAAGCCTATGTTCCCCAAGTGGGGGTGGCAGAGGCGTACTAAGTGCACCCACGTTTCGCCGACGATGTTAGATCCCATGTAATACGGAGCGAGCCTATTGACATATACCGGGCACAATTCCAGACTCCGGACTCATACTGAGAAGGTTTTGTTAGAAAAACTACATTTGTCCGACCTAGGATTTGAATAAAGCGATGCACTTTGCCTGTAGACCAACGACGCAGAACATTTTATTTTATAAACATTTTAATAAAGTTATCGTCTGCGACAACAGCCTTATCGTTTTATAGCATGAAATCGCAAAACCTGTATTTAATTCGGTTACTTTTGTCACTTTGTATAATTCATGAGCACGTACACTCCACTGCAAAAACTTGGAAATTACGGTGGTGGCACAGAGCAAACATACTAGTCGTTAGAGCTTTTAGCAGCCCAAGCTGCTTGTGGCCGGAGGATTTTTTCTTGATTCCGTACACATGGTCCACGCGCAAAGCTAAAATACCTCACCCTCCCAGCAAAGATATACCGCCAAGCGACACAGTCGTCTTTCGGTATGTTACGAGCAGAGACGGGAAAAATATCTTGCCAATTCCGAAATCGGTTTAACTTCCGTCTCCTTAGCAAATCAGCGAGAAACATCTTCGGCCCCATCGTTATTTGTTATCACGTGAAATAGAGGTCAATCACTGATCAGTCAAGTAAACAAAATAGAGGGGCAAAAGGCTTTGATCAGTGTATGTTGCCAGTGATGACCTACGGCACTGAGACATGGTCGCTCACGTAGGCCTCATAAGGAATTGGTCGTCAAAAATTAGAAATTAATAATTAATCAAAAATTAACGCAACATTTACAAATTTCTCGCGCCGACTGTCCCTTTTATAAAGGACACGAAAGCTTTCTTTAAAAAAGCTCATCACTTCCAAACGTAAACACAGATCCTTAGTTCGATTTCACCGAAAAAGGGCCAACTTTTACTCAATAACGAACAGTCAAGAACGAACGAGATAATGCGGTATGGTTCTGTATGGAAAATAAAAAAAGAACTGACTACAATATGGTCAGTATTATCACAGGTCAAGACAAATATTACAATTTTTCATTATAAATTAAATAATTTTAATTTAAAAAGACCTTTTTAACCACAAGCTTTTATAGCAAAAAAACCAAGAAGATATTTAGTTGAGAAGTTCCTATCTCTTCCTTCTGGCCCTATCATCAGACCTTGGATACCATCCGGGTCTATAGTACTCGTCAAGATAATCCAATAAGCCTAAATACGGCAGGCTCATATTGTGTTGTTGGGAACCATCCTATGGCCACCCTTCGGCTTTATCATCAGACCCGAACACAGTTAATACCAATCTAAGAAGCTTTAACACGAGAGGGTTACGTTGTATAATTCATATATTCCTATGGCAACCTTCCGACTCAATCACCAGAGCAGCTCCATGGTACCATATTATTGCATTGTCACCAAACTTACATAAGTATGCCAAATTTCAACTCAATCAAATAACCGCAAGTGCTTGAAAAATGGATCACAAGATTGGAACCGGAAAGACAAACAGACACACTCACGAACATTGCAAGTTAAATAAAAGCTTTTAAAACTGACTACAATACGGTCAGTGTTATCACAGGTATTATAAGGACACTTAAATATTACAGTTTTCCATTAAAAATTAAAAATAAAAGATTTCATGTTTGCAATTATACATCGTCTTTCTATCTACCTATATCATCACGCCACATCTTTTGCGGGCTAGGCTGAGATTACAGAGTCCCTACAGATTCTATCCTTACAGAACTCTCTAGCTTTCTTCACTCTCAGAGTTCGTTTCATTATAATTATATCATAATTTCTGGTAGGGTTTCATTTTAATATAAAGCTGTAAAAACTAAAAAATATCCCGTCACGCCAATGATGTTTCCCAAACGGGGGTGGCAAAAGTGTACTATGTAGAACCACATAATACCGACAACGTTAGGTCCTATGTAAAAGGGAATGAGCCTAAAGTCATTACACCGGGCCTGGGCCCAGGGCACATTTCCAGACATCGACTGAGTTTATTCCATAGAAAAAGCTGTTAATTTTGTTTTAATTTTAAAACTTGTGTTGCTTGTATGAATACGTGAGTGGGCAGTCTGTCAGTCAGTGGACGTCTTTCAGCCACGTTGTAGTGGCTTGCCCATTCGATGAATTGGCAAACACGACTTTTAAATTTACCACAAGACGCCGGTCGTACATATTGGTTTGCAAAATCGGTCCATTATACTGTTTAGGGTTGAGATATATTATTAATATCGGAAATATAATGTACTACGTACTAGATAAACTATTTTAAATAATAATGGCATGCAAATTAACGACCGCGGGGTTAGCGGGTTCCTATGTTTCTCGAGTTTTTAAACAATACTTCAGTTAAGGCATATTATTGTAATAAAACTTAGCACTCCAAAGGATCACGTTGCGACAAGCACCAGGTACAGACTATCTAGCTAGTGTATGCACTCTAACGCGTGCTACAAAAATATTAGTCGAGGTGACTTCTCTTGTAATATATATTAATTCAATAATTTTGGAGTATATTTCATTACTTGATACATTATGCAACTCAAAATGGCATGACAAAAAAAGGAAGACAGACTAGACTAGTGCGCAAACAACCTTACAAATTCAATACCCCCTATTTTTCAAAGATTAACGACCATAATATGGTCTATTAGGAAATGACGTTTTAAAACTCGGTATTCTCTGCCTACCCTGCACAGGAGCTGGTGTGATAATATAGACGGATAAACTGGACTAGTCCGCATACACACTGAGAAGTTCCATTCCCCCTGTTTCTATAAAGTCAGTGACTTATTTATGATATAACATTGATACGACAAAACCAATTTAGAAACAAAAAACTTAACTTGTTTGTAACATAGCACAAACATAATTTAGGAGCAAAAAAACTCGCTTAGCAACCGAGACGTAAAGATGTGTGTATTTGATACTCAGGAAAAAACCTATACTGGACCATCAGACAAAAAAATGCCAGACAACGGTCAACATAAATTGGTGGGTTCCTGAAGCATGACATCTTGCACTGGAGTATTTTATACAAGGTGTAACATTATAAACGCAAGACCTCAAAGTGGTTTGTTCTAAATCGGTAACTGAATTCATTCCAACTATTTGTAATGAATTTCATATTTTTTCCAAAATTTGCAAAATATTATGTTACTCCTTCAGTGTGCTATAACATACTAAATTTATTATTGATTAAAAGCAATATGGAGTTTTCAAATGTATTTTAATATGCACATATACACGTACAAGTTTCATTTTTAAATGGGGTTAAAAGTGCTTAATAAAGGGATAAAAAAAATTCAAATTTGATTTTCGTGTCGAATATGTAAAGCAATTAGCTATTCGGGGTGTCTGAGGCCTTGCGTTAATTACGATACACGTTGTATAATCTACATTAGCACTGCAAAAAGGTAACTTAATTGAGTATTCTTAGCTGTGATTCATTTAAGTCGGCGGTTTTTCTTTCTGCATCAACATGTCAAATCCCCTGCAGGGTAGGCAGAGAGTAATAATTTTTATTTAAGATTTACTTGTGATACTTGTGAAATTAAAATTACTAGTGGTCGCCCATAGGTCGATATTCGACCTACTCTTTCATCGTTTGCTGGTTATGTTTGACATTCAGCAAGACTATAGACAGACGGACGATTTAGCGCAGTGATTAAGAGCTTAAGCCGCTCCGCCCACTGTGTCTAATAGTCGCGGGTTCGATTCCCGCACGGGACAAATCTTTGTGTGATCCACAATTATTTGTTCCGGTCTAGGCATTTGTGTATGTGAATTTTCATGTTTGTAAACGCACCCACGACACAGGAGTAAATCCTAGTGTGGGGCTACGTTTTTTATAAAAAGAAAAGAAAAACAAAAGAAAAGAAAAGACTAATAATATTAAAGACAAACATCAATTTGACGTGTATTGTGTCAAATACATGGTAGTGTGTGTAATGTTTTTTTCATTGATTTAATGTAAATTTTATGCATAATTAAAAAAAAATATTAGCAATCTGCACTCCTTCTCTATTTAAACTATAAGTTTGGGAAATTTTATACTCCTCCGTCCGCGTAATTTTCGTAAAAAAGTGTACAAAGTTTTTGCTTCACGTATTAATATATAGATTACAAAGGTCCCCACGCCACGGATCCCTGCAACGTGAGATCTGAAACTCGATTTCCTTCGCTCGCTCGCATATAAAAGCGGTCCCCACATTCTGTTAACTTATTAGCGCTAAAGTGTTTGCAATATGAGATCCTTCGTGCTGTTGTGTGTCGTATTGGCTGTGGGGGCTTTGGACGCCGCTGTGAGTACCTTCACGACTAACTTTATTGATGTAGGCAGAGGTATAAAAAAGTTATAAAACCCGTAGAGGACGCGAGGAAGGTCTGTGGGAACTCTGTAGCCGCTGCCTACCTAGCAAGCGATCTAGCGTGACGAGAGATGGAGATATTAGTTACACAACGTGTAACAATAACGTTACGTTTGCGTCAGAGATGGGCAAAATATAATTTTTTTTTAATGTTGGACACCACACTAGGATTTATTCCTGTGCCGTGGGTGCGTTTACAAACATGAAAATTCGCTTACACAAATACCCAGACCGGAACAAATAATTGTGGATCACACAAAGATTTGTCCCGCGCGGGAATCGAACCCGCGACTATTCGACACAGTGGGCGGAGTAGCTCAAGCTCTTAACCACTGCGCTAAATCGTCCGTCTTTTAATGATTACAATTGCATTTTGCAATATTCAGTCATGATTCAAGATTAAAAGTGTAATCGTAAACGAAGGTTACACACTATCACGCCTATATTCCCCAAGCAGGGGTAGTTAATCATTAACCCGATTACATTTTGCCCATCTCTGGTTTTCGTATTGGGGTCTAATTGGGGTATCTAGGACTTCACTGCCTCGTTGGCCTCGTGGCAAAGCGCATCGCTTTGTGATCACGAGGTTCTTGGGTTCAAATCTTAGGTCGGACAAATGTAGTTTTTCTAACGGAAACTTCCCAGTACGAGTCCGGAGTCTGGAATTCTGCCCGGGTTATTGCAACAGGCTCGCACCCTAACATCGTCGGCATAAGGTGGGTGTACTAAGTACACCTCTATCACCCCCGCTTGGGGAATATAGGCATAACGGTGTAGATGTAAAACTCTATTTAAAAAAAGTTCTTACCGATCACCAAGGTTAAGCAGCGTTCGACTCGGTCGGGCTGAGATGGGTGACCGTTTGTGGCATTTTCATATTCGAGCGTCTCCGTGCTTCGGAAGGCAAGTTAAGCCGTTGGTCCCGGTTACCACTTAATTTGGTAGTCGTTAAGCCGATTTGGGAGCCTTAAAGGCGGCTTGATAAGTTCCAACAGCAGGTGGCCACAAACCTGCCTCCACCAATCCGCACTGGGCCCGCGTGGTGGAGTATGACCAAATCTCTCTCACCTCAATTTGTGAGAGAAGGCCTTTGCCTAGCAGTGGGCAGTATAGGCTGATATTATTATATTATATAAAACAAATTGAGTGTATATGACACATTTTCATCACAGTTTTTTCTGAAATATCATTGATAATTGAAAGTGTGCAGATGTAGAACTTATTTTAAGCTATGCTATATGTAAGGCCAGTTATAACTCCGTAGTTGATACCAACAATAGATGTCAGGTTCAGAGTATAGAAAGTGAGAACCCGAGAGTATAGGAGGTGAGAAAGATTTGCAGGATCAGACCCGCTGTGGTATTTGCAGCAAAAGCAATGTATATGGCAAGTGATCTACACTGTTGGCCGCGGGGCCTATACAGCTTCACAGAGGGCAAGCGTACTACAACTACGCTCCAACCGAAAGGGTTAGGTGGCAACTAGGTTAAGGGCGCCTTAAGGAGGAATGGCCTCGGCTTGGGCAGTCGCTATGGGGAGGGCATATACTAGGCGTCTCGCCGTGGTGCTCGGCACCGGGCGGCAGGTAAGGGATTCTTCGACCTCGCCGGCGAGGTCGGTCGGTATAAGATTACTCTAGTTTAGTAGTTTATAAGCGGCTGGACAGGGTTACCATCTTTCATCGATTAAATCTCACTAATGTTATGAATGTGTAAGTGTGTATGTTTGGATGTTTAGATATTTAGATTTGGATTTAGATGAAATTTTCAAGTCAAGAGTCTTCGTAACCGGCGGGCGTGTATGAGACGAACTATGAGAGTGGAGGAAGCCAGAGAGGTATGGAAGGAAAGAACCTGTTCAAACTCTGTACTCTCTGCATACACCGCAAGGGATCTGGCGTGATGATATAGATAGATAGGATGTAATTTGGTACACAGATAGGTTATTACCTGAAACACATAATAAAACTTTTTATCCCGGAAAAATGAAAAGTTCCCGTCTTAAGTCAACGCGGACGTAGCGCGGGCAGTATAAATATATATTATACTGCCCGCGCCCTCGTCCGCGTCCGTATCGATAGGATTTTGAATCAAAAAATTATCAGAAGCAATTCGAAAGCTGGAATTCCGCCCGGTATAATGACAATAGGCAATATTATATTCGGCCTAATATCGTCGGCGATATTGTTCATTAAATAATGATGTGATGACTTCGGTTGAAATTCTGTACTCTCTTTCTACCCCGTAAAGGATCTCGCGTGATAATATGGATAGGACTATAATAAATTCAGTACGCTAATGCATGAGAAAGGGTATGCTCCGTTGGTTCGGGCATATACTAAGAATGTCAGAAGAAAAAATGACAAAACAGATATACAATGCGAGGAATACAAGTGGAAGGATGTAGGTACCGGGGAAGACCTAGACTATCTTACCATGACCAAATAGATCGAGTCTTATCTGAAGGACAAGTCAAGAGTCTCCGTAACCGGCGAGCGTGTATGAAACGAACTATGAGAGTGGAGGAAGCCAGAGAGTTATGTAAGGAAAGAACCTGTTGGAACTCAGTAAGGGATCCCGCAAGGGATCTGGCGTGATGATATAGATAGATACCCTAATGCAATCTTCTTAGCGATACTTAGAGGATATTGAAGAATAAAATGCGTGGACTGTTATCTTAATGATATATATCGTATAAGTAAACGAGGTGTATAAGAACGACTAGTATGCTGGACTGATTGCGGTCTGTCTCGTCGTCGGCTGATCGGCCTCAGTCGCGCGCGCCAGTATTGGCGGTAACTGTCTATATTAAATAATATTCATATCTCTTGCAGACCGTCCAATTGTCACAACAGCAACAAGATAAAGCAAAACAATACACCGCAGAATGTATTAAAGAATCTGGGGTGAAACCGGAGGTCATCGCGGAAGCGAAGAAGGGCCAATTCAGCGAAGATGAAGGACTCAAAAAATTCACCCTATGCTTCTTCCAAAAAGCTGGCATTTTGACCCCCGACGCGAAATTAAACTTAGATGTGGCGTTAGCCAAACTTCCCGCTGGCGTCAACAAGGATGAAGCAAAGAAAGTTCTAGAAGGATGCGAGAAGAAAACGGGAAAAACCCCCGCTGAGACAGCGTTTGAAATTCTCAAATGCTACAGGCAGGGCGCTAATACACATATATTCCTTGGTTTTTAAGTTTGAAATGTAATTTCTATTAGTTTTATGTTGACCCCCTATGAGTATAGTTTTCTCTTTAGTTGACCCCATTTTAGTATAGTTTCTCTTTAAATGACCCCCCATGAGAAATTCAAACATTTTTGTTTCGTTAAGACCCCACCAAGTAAGCGAAAACCATGTCTATATTATTTTATTCGTCAAACGACCCCCACGCAAAATTCCAAATAATAGAAAAATTGCTTAAGTTTACGTCCTATATTGGACTTAAGGGTGAATTTGCCTGAATTTGTCTGAGTGGGAGCCCAATGGGAATAGGCTCGCTCTCCATATTATATTGGGACCTAACATCGTCGGCGAAATGTTAGCTTACACACTACATCTTTGCCACCCCCGCTTGGAATATATGCTGTGTTTATTTATAGTTAGTCTGACCTTCAATTTTTTGTTAACTTAAGAAACAAAAGTAACCGTTTTAAGTAAATTTATGCTGATAGTTCAGACATGTTAAATCCAATTCTTTTTTTAGGTTATCATTGCGAACTTTAAATCTTAAGCACTGCCTACATCGGGAAAGTACAGTGGCGAGAAACAAATTATACTCATCTAAGACAGTAACATGTAATACGCTGGCCGATTTAATGTAGGAACCTCACAGATTTGGTTGCTTGAGTTAGGAATTTTAATTTCAAAACCCAAAAAGATTTCAAGTGTCCAGCAGAGTCCATAACGAACGAGGTCCACAACAGACCGCTTCGACCGACTGGCACCGACTTCAAGTAATTATTTTTGCTTGTTAGTTAACTTAGGTATATTACTGTGGGATTTTAAAAACTTGGTTACCTTTTTAAAGTTATTTATTGTTTTTCACGTCTCTATTCAGCCCAAAAAGCTGGATTTAGCTCTCGGCAACGAGTTTATACAAACATATCACTCGGCCCATTGCACTAACTCGCCACTGTACTCGTTCCGTGTAAACAGACCATTATTATCAAATTTGTGATTGATTTGTAATAATTTTATTGTTATTTTAATATTATAAATTATATTACTTATATTAGTTTTTATTTTGTTTCATTTTTTTTAAACTAACCCGTGGTAAAGGAACAGCACTAGTTCTGTAGTAAAATGCTTATTTTAGTAGATAAATTGTGGTCCTTATACGAATATATTTTATTTGTTTAGTGTGATCATCGTTCAGTAGATATTTTAGTTTTGTAATTTGAGAAATACACAACTTCTATTTAGTAAAAACTATCTCGATATATTATGGGGACAGGCTTGCTTCCTGTAATATTGGAACTTAAATAACTAGGCGAAATATGAGAGGGGTGGCATGAGAGTTATTTATTTTAATCTGTCACATAATGAACGCAGGGTTCCTTAAGATATCGTAGCATTATCATAAAAAAATCCTTTCACGACATTTTAACAAGAACTTAATGCACTGCAAAAAGGACAATGACACAAGTCCACGCGGGTCAATTTATTGCAACACGTAAAACATCGATAAATCAAAAACCGGTTTCACAAATTACGATTCCGAAAACCGATAACATCAATACCGCGAACGCGACACTAACACAACACACATTTAAAAAAAAACACTTTACGTTTTAAAAAACACTAACTTTTTCACTTGTTTTTAATATTATATACTAACGATTTCAAATAGAGAATAAAGTGTTCAAACTTTTTAAAACACGTTCGACGCGCTTAACGTACGCCAAAAGTGTGATCGGCCAGTTTCTAATCACGTGAGGCTTTTGATATGGAGTAGGCTTGTGTCTTATCTCTTCGCTCTCGCTTCTATACAAATATATCAGATGATGTTATCTATAATTTGTAATTTTGTAGGTGGTAATTGGAAATGTGGAGTAGGCTTGTCTTATCTTGACTTTTACACCAATAATATAAAGAAGTTACGTTGTTTCGTAAGTGAATGGTTATAGCACTTAAACTAATAATAGAATGCTGGAAAATATTTCACTGATAGAAAGCTACAATATCCCCGAGTGACAAATGCTGTTTTATAAACCACCGACAAAAAAGAGGGGTGGTAAAATTTTAACGTGTTGTGTCTGTTTGTGGCATCGTAATTTCTAAACAGATGAACCAATTTTTAATTTACGTTTTACTTGTACACAAATTCGCTATAATTCTGTAAATTATTAATTATACAGCGATCCAGACGTGCACTAACCGAGCGAATTGATTTAATTAATGAATACACTTTATTAAAATTCATTAATATCGGTCTTTAGAAGTTCTACAAAAGGTCTGTGACAGTAAAAACCTCACTCTTATATTTAAGACGCAATTAAGATATTTATGTTAAACGCAAAAGAAAAAACATAAGGTAATGTTTAACATAAGTATATTTATTACTCAATATATCTGTCAAATTACAATATAAACACGTGCGAATACGCAGGGGGAAATATTTTAGTGAAACAAGAAGAAGAAGTTTAGTGTGAGACGTTTTAAAAATGAGAAATCCAAGTTCTCTTCCTACCACGTAAGGGATCTGGTGTGAAGATATAGAAAGATAGAAAATAAGGTAATTACGTTTCAAGACTCACCCTCGTATAACGACCAATTCACTTTCCGGTCGTTGCGTGACACTTGTAACTCATTTACCTCAATCATGGTGACTTTTGAGTTTCAGTTTATCTTAAAACGAAGATAATCACTGCAATACTATTATAAATAAATTGCAAAACGGCTGTTACTGTACAACAAATGTATAAAAAATGTTTGGCTTCAACTATTTAGAGGTCTTTGAAAACGAAACCACAAAAGCGAGATAGATGAGATTGTTACATTTCGATGAAATATAGTCACACTACTGAAATATTGCGATATTTTTGATTAAAATCGGGTAGATAAACCAGAGACACAACTTGACCTCTCTGTTTTCCGTGGGTTGGTACTAAGGAGAGGTCAAGCTATCTGGTTTTGATCCAACATAAATCATCGATGCTTAAAATTATTATTTAAAGTTTATTAAATGAAGCAGGTGTTACCTTGCTACATCAGGAAAGGTCCTTTAAGACTGGACAGGCTGTCAGAATCAGGAAAAAGCCCTCAAAGGTTGAATGCCGCGGGAAGTACGACAACAATCTTTAGGAAGGCGGTATCTATGACATCCAAAGTAATAGTAGCTTGGGCTGCTGGGATAACCCAATATAGGTGATATCTGGTAAGTACGGTCGTAAAGATAATGCCAATTCACTAATATACTACAAATTAAAAGCCAGCTCCAACCCCAGATAATACAAACAGCACGAAAATTGATTATGAAGAGTTTCCGAGCCAAAACTCCTGAACCGGCGAGAGTTAATTCCTGTTAGCCGCTTTGATGTTTATTTTAATAATATTTACAACTGGTTCAAATTCGATTTTCTTCGTTTTGAGAAAAGACGGAATGCTAACGTGTATACTCATGTACACTCACACAAAACTGATAATCTGGGATGTTAACTAGGCCATAAAATAAACATTTCAACTCGGACACGGGCTGTCGTTTCATGTCGACAGTATCACAGCGTCAAAACAGCGAGCTCATAGTAATTGATTGCTTAACTTAAGATTGAGTTATTTTTGTTAATCTGACTGATGACTCGCTCCTTAGTTTAGTGGCGAATAATGCGCCTGTTGATCGAGGTCCTGGATTTAAGATTTTTCCTGGGTCGAACAAAATGTGTCTTTATGATACAAAAACTCCAGTATCAGTCCGAAATCTCGTGTTGTGCCTGATACAATGGCAATAGGCTCGGCCCCTTGTGTACACCTTTGCCACTCCCCGCTTGGGTAATATAGGCGTTACGGGTTTTCGATAAAATGTATATTTCTGTAAACACATCACAATATAGAGGCATTCGCACGACTGCCTTAAAAGAGCTCATGCGACCAATCCGTAGCCACGTGGACAATCTTTAATCGCGACGTAAGATGTGCCTATAAAGGATGGAGAGGCTACGCAAATTAGCACGGTCATCAGAGCACACATCCCTGCGTAACGTTTTGTTACATCTCCAAATCCCACGGCTATATTGCTGAATTGCAGTTCCCACATTCATTCCAATTATGTTAATGCCAGTCAGCAATATATGCCTTTGCGTGCTAGGGCTGTCTCACTTGAACATGACTGTTTTAATGCTTATATTAACAATATAGAGTTATCAATTAATAATAATCCTAAAGCGTTTTGGTCGTTCATCAAAAGTAAAAAAAATAATAATGCTGTCCCCGAAACGATGCGTTATAGGGATAAATCTATGACTACGGGTGTGGAAATCTGTAATCTATTTGCCAACTACTTTCGGTCTACCTTTCAGGAACCGGACTCGGACGATACTTTTTCTAATGTAGTCAGAGATACTAATAATAGTGTAAACAACATTAGCTCCATAACAATATCTGAAGAACGGGTACTACATCTTTTGAAAAAGTTGGACCTATCTAAGACCGGTGGCCCTGATTTTATACCACCTATATTTATAGTGAAATGCGCTGGGAGCCTAGTGATACCGATCTCTATACTTTACAGACGTTCTCTTGATGAAGGTGTAGTCCCTGTGATTTGGAAGTCAGCGTTTATTACGCCAGTTTTTAAAAATGGTGACAAGTCCAATGTCGAGAATTATCGTCCCATCTCCAAACTGTGTTTATTTGCCAAAGTTTTTGAACGAATCGTCTACAATGAAATCTATTCAGCTCTCGGTAATAGCTTGGGTGAGGAGCAACACGGTTTCATTCGTAGACGGTCAACAACAACAAATTTAATCTTAAGTAATGACATCATTCTGAAAGGTATGGAACAGAAAGCACAAGTAGATGTAATATTTACTGACTACAGCAAATGCTTCGATCGCATTGATCATCATGTGCTGTTGCGTAAGCTGCTGTGGGCTGGTATTCATGGTGATTTATACCGCTGGCTCTGTTCTTATATAAAAAATCGATCGCAGGCTGTGGTGCTACAAGGGTATACATCAAGCTGGTGCTCAATCCCATCCGGAGTGCCTCAAGGTTTGTTATTAGGTCCACTTTTGTTTACCATATTTATCGCGATGTTAAATTATGCTTTAAAAACTCTAAAATTTTACTATATGCAGATGACATGAAAGTTCTTAAAGTAGTCCGCTGCTTATCCGACTCTTTACAATTACAGGATGATCTTAACACATTCGTTTCATACTGTTCGGATAACAAGCTCCAACTCAATATCTCTAAATGTTCTTTCATGATCTAGTCTAGATCACTTTACTAGACAAAAATCAATCATAGGTTCTGGTTACACACTCAATAATCAAAGCATTTGTAAAGTGAATCATATAAGAGACCTCGGTGTAACACTAGATAGTAAACTATTGTTTGATAAACATGTTGATATTATGGTGAATAAAGCATCCAAAACACTCGGTTTCATCATCAGAGCCACGGCATGCTTTCGCTCTCTTAAGCCAGTAAAAATCCTATACTGTTCATATGTTCGAAGCATCCTAGAGTATGCGTCTCAAGTGTGGAATCCGCAATATCAAGTTTATATCTCACGAATAGAAGGCATACAAAAAATGTTTCTACGGCATCTGGACTACAAATCACAGACTGTTTCAGTGGACTATGATGATCGTTGTAGAATGCATTCTTCTTACGTAGTGCCATATGTTTTAATAACCTACCGACGGACATGGATATCGATCTATTCAATACTAGCTCCAAAACAATAAGAAACCGCATGAATACAAAATTCTTCTTTAGTTAGAAAATAACTGAAGCAGGCATTACTCAGACTGTACTGTTCTTTAAGTGCTTTTTGGTTTATATTATGTTTTTAATTTATTAATTTTTTTCTCACTAGCGTTTTATTTATTTTTTGTTTTCTTCTAGTTTTTCTATTTTTTATTATTATTTCACTATCATAATTTCTGTAATTTTCATTATGTTTTCCTTTATTTTTATTTTATCTGTGTGAACTTGTAATTAGCAATATTGTTATGTTTGTTTCGACATATTATTTTCGTTATGAGTCTGTAAGCTTACCTAAAATAACAAAATAAATAAAATAATAAATAAACCCTGGGTTTTTAGCAAAAGTTATTCATTTGGTAATTAGTCTGATTGCTGCCCAACTACGGGCCTGATTTTTGCCGGTTCGCTTAGGAGTGAACGCTAAGCTACCAAAGGGGTCTGAATTAGGCAAAGACCTTCAAGAGGTCTCGCGTGTAAACGACAAGGTACCGTATTACCAGAGTATTTTAATTGTGGAACAATAATTAAATAAGTATCTAGAAAACTGGTTGTTTTTTATACCAACAAAGTGCCCGGACCTATGCCGCTACTGTGATCGTGTCGGCCCTTATTTGATATGACCAATTTAACAAGAACCGCGACGCATTAAGGTAACTTAGTAAAATAATCGTTTAATGGCACTGCGGTGACATACAGAACACCGTTATACTATAATTTCACGAACTTATCTTAACGCATCGCGTTTAATCATAGCGAAAGGCAGAGTACGAAGCTAAGTTCATGTGCAAGACGAGTAATAAAGAAGAAGGAATGGGAGCGGAGTGATCAGGCTGCCTTAAGCTGTGTCGACGAGCTGTTATATCATCACATCAACGCCGTATATTTGCTGAACGCAAATGTTTCAGTACGAAGATAAATAATTTCATCGCATATGTCCAAAGCAAGGATATAAGTCTAGGAGTATAAAAGTCTGTGTACAATTATTTGAAAAAAAAACAACGGGGTTTTATTTATATTATGTTAAAATTCAACCATTTTAACGTAAAACTGCCTCGTTGATCTAGTGGCTGGTCCTAGGTTCAAAATCTAGGACGGGCAAATGTAGTTTTTCTTACTAAAAATTCCCAATATGAGTCCGGAGTCTGGAATTGTGCCCGGTATATTGCAATAGGCTCGCCCCCTGTAACATAGGACCTAATATCGTCAGCAAGAAGTGGCTGTGCATAGTATACCTCTGCCACCCCCGCTTGGGGAATATAGGAATGAAGATGTTTAGTTATTTATTTAACATAAAATAAATAAAACCCGTTTTTTCGGAAAGGGTACGCAGAGGTGTAAGTAGTAAGCTCACATTTCACTGCAAAAAAAAAAATACCTTCTTGCCTGCATTCGAGCGAGAATAGCAGAGGTGTACTGTATACCCTTACATTTCACCGACAGTGTTTGGTCCCATCATAATGGAGACGACCCTATTGTATTATATCGGACACGATTATAGACCCCAGACTACTGACAAATACTACGTTTACCACGCGATATCACTTTGTAGCGACTCTTATACATCGCCACAAAGCTGTGACTACCTGCCCACAAATGGCGACGAATATAAAATCAACAAAGATTGTCCATAGATGTCTGGAACGCAATATGAGAGTTTGTTTAACGTTGCACATATAACCATTCTCAGGGGAGAGGCAGGCCCCGCCAGACACAACACCCGTCTGGCTGAAAGATCTTCCCTTTGACAAATTATACCGCAATGTTCCTGCCACAAGTTTCTTTGAGCTATGTATTAAACCTAGGACTGCGAGTTCGCCAGCCAAACTATGAAGTTACGTTAATGAGGCAGGCAACGCAATATGCCCCAAAACGACCTGCAAGCAGGCTTGTTATCTGTCACCCTGGAGCGTGGATATATTATTACCCTGCTTAGCCTTTAGGGTATGATTAGCCTGAAAGTATTTAAGAAAAGTTGCCCCAGTCGAGCCAGAAATAATTTCTATATCTTGGGTATATTTACCGAGGTAATTTTACAATCCGTTGTAATATCTGTTGGTCACACAAATGTTTATCGAACCAGCGATCCAGTAAATCGAGCTGTCTACTCTCATGCCCTTAGACCGAACCATCGTGTCACTTCGTCTAGATAGAATTAGATAAATGTTGAAAAAACCAGAGTTTATATCAATATTATGCTAATTCGGTACCCGTACACAGAAAAAGGTCTGATGACTGTTGCCAAAGAGCTAATATCTATAGCATAAAGCATTGCAAGCAAAGTTTATGTCCCCAGGTATAATACCTGGTTTTCTCTTTTTATTTTTTGTAACGGTTATCATTTTACTTATATACTATCATGTCAATCATGTAATCCCGAATAGAGAAGCTGCTGTCTCTTGTAAAACAGTTTAAACTAGCACAGGAGGCAGAGTACTGTCTTGAACACATTGTAAACGTTAATGATAAATGGAAATTGCGCGGGAAGCAAGGGCAACCAGGCGATGTAAAGTGTAGGCACTTAATATGTGCGCTATGAGCACAGAAATCAGAAATCTGATTTCTGTGGCTGAGTGAGACTTTACTTGACGACATGAGGTCGAGTGTCTAATTTGGACGTTTTTTTTTTGTAATTTTGGCGAAGAAAATATTCTTTAAAAAATTTAGCTAAATATTATTGAAACGTGAAATACAAAAAGAGTTAACGCATCAGAAGCATCAGAAAGAAAATAAAATTTCGAAGAATCATCTGATGCGAGAAGGTTTTCAAGAACAATAAAAAACATTAAAAAAACAAAAATGGAAACCGACTTCAAACAGCAAAAACTAAATGTTTGAAGTCGGTGCTGGTTGGTGCTGTCGGTTACTTGGCACCAACTTCAAATATTTATTTTTTGCCTTTTGAAGTCGGTTTCCTTTTTTAAAAATTATTTATTTTTTAATTTTAAGTTATGAAGAATTAATTATGTATATTTATATACCTATATTATACTATTATACAGTAAGGTACTTACAGGATTGATATCATGCTCATAGTAAATGATTTTACACATTCGTGCTGTTTGTGAGTCCCGTGGTGTATCTTTAAAGTCCAAGGGCCAATACCGATACAATTAAAATGGGACTACCCCGGAGCTATACTGAACCCAATGCAAAAAGAATCATCACAATCGGTTTATTTGCAAAGAAGTTATAAAAAGCAAAAACGAATGATGAACCTCCTCCTTTTTTAAAGTCGCTTAATATACTGCTTAGTTCTATAGTAGGGTACCTATAAGATTGACTTTATACCCATAATATCTCAATCTACACATCTGTATTGCTGGTCGTTAAGCAGTTCCCTGGTTTATCTTCAAAGTCCAAGGTCCAATTCAATGCAAAAAGAATCATCAAAATCGATTCATAATTGGCGGAACGATCGCGTAACATACATACAAAAAAAAACATACAGTCGAATTGAGAACCTTCTTTTTAGAAGACAGTTAAAAAGAAACACAGTGCGATGCCTGAAGTTCTACACATGCCGTTCAAATAAGAAGTGAGTATGAACGGTAAAATAACCAGTCCATGCTGTCGTATACAATATAATAATAGCCCTGTTAAGAAACTGTCCCACCGTTGGGCACAGGCCTCCTCTCAAACTGAGAGGAGAGTGGGTTTTAGGCCATAGTCCACCACGCTGGGCTACTGGCCCGGGATGGCGAACTTCACACACCTTCGGGAAACTCTTCAGTTTTCCTCACGATGTTTTCCATCGCATTTATGCTGCCTTATACAAAAAAATAAATAAGAAATCTTATGTGTGTGTGTGAATGATCGACGCTGCTGGCCACGGGGCCTTTACAGCTTCACCGGTCAAGAGGGCGAGCGTGCAACCACTACGCTCGAGCCAGAAGGGCAAGGGGGGGAGCAATTAACTCAAGGGCGCCTTAAGGAGGAACAGCCTCGGCTTGGGCAGTCACTATGGGGGAGGGCGTATAAGTATATATAAGTGCCTCGCCGTGGTAATAAGAAATATTTATACAGACTTTTATACAGATACTGCTATCAGTTACAATTTCATAGCAGTACTCAATTTGTCACAATATTCATGACCTACCTTACTAATAACAAAGAAACACGACACACCCATGACCCGAAAAAAATATTACAAAACAACACTGTCCCATTTCCACATCTACACAAAAAAAAATAACAAACAATGAATGAAATAAAAAATTGAACAATAGCCACTTCCATAGTATGAAGCCGGAAAATTTCGTATCGCGTGAAACTGATTGGTTCTGCTTGGGTTTACTGGGCAATTATTCGCTATGACCAAACGCGGCGTGTTAAGGCAATAACAATAATTTTAGCCTATACTCTTCCACAGCTGGGCAAAGGCCTCTCGCAAATCGAGGTGGGAGAGATTATAATATTTTCCACATAAGATGGGTAGTGACAGTTCTAAGTGCCTAACGAAATTAATATTTAATTCAATGGTATTAAGGCATAACACCATAAGTGTAGAAACAGAACATACCTCTTATTGCCATTGAATAAAGTATAATTTTCTTTGACACTTACAACTGTCACAGTACCCTTCCTTCATGAAAAATACTATATGGGTCACACTCCACCACGCGGAGCCAGACCCTAGCCCGCCGACCGGTGCACTAATTACACCCCCTACCCCCGTTGCGACTGCCCAAGCCGAGGCCATTCATTCTTGTGGCGCCCTAGAGCGAGTTGCCCCCTTGCCCTTCTGGCCCGAGCGTAGTGGTTGCACGCTCGCCCTTAAGTCCGGTGAAGCTGTAAAGGGCTTACGGCCAACAGCGTATCTCACTCAAACACACACACACACGCGGAGCCAGTGCGGTGCGGTGAAGGCAGGTTAGTGGGCACCTGCTGGTGGAACTTAGCAAACCCGTAAGACTTCCAACTGGGCTAAACGACTACCACATTTCATGGTAACCGGGACCTACGGCTTAACGTACCTTTCGAAGCACGGAGTTTGAGTATGAAAATACCACAAACGGTCACCCATCTCAGGTCGACCGAGCCGAACGCTGCTTAACCTCGGTAGTCTGAGGCGCGTCAATGAAATTCGTGCAATGGTATTATGTATGCTAGAGGAGCCCAATAAAAGTGGGATCGATATTACTAACTTTTTGGTAGGACATTAGGAAGCGTTCTCTGCCTAACTTCGGGCTTAAGACAAGGGCGATAGGATATCCGATTACTAATTATAATAATAAAGTTACAATCGTTCAAGGATCTTTTGGCCCGCGGCCAAAATCGAAACTAACGCTTTCATTAAGTGAAGTTTACCTGATTTTTTTTTAAACTTAGCCCCATACTGGGATTTATTCCTGTATCGTGGGTGCGTGCACAAACATGAAATTTCACATACACAAATGCCCAGACCGGAACAAATAATTGTGGATCACACAAAGATTTGTCTCGTGCGGGAATCGAACCCGCGACTATTAGACACAGTGGGCGGAGCGGCTTAAGCTCTTAGCCACTGCGCTAAATCGTCCGTCACAGAGTTGCCGTTTGTTATAAATTTTACATTTTCATCATTGTCATCGGTAGGCCAAAAAGCCCTTGTAGCACTATAGGACGATTGTGCTACACATGGTTTTTAATTAGAGAATATTTTTTAATTAAAAAAGCCGTCAGGGTCTATTTGGAAGACACAGTGCACAGTTGCTTAGGCCGACTCCTCTTTATATCCGCTTCGTGGTCCTACCCTAGGTATTATAAGTGTGTCAAGGTGCGTTTACAAACATTAAATTCCCCTATTACATGGGAACCAACATCGTCGGCGAAACGTGCGCGTACTCAGTACACCTCTGCCACCCCCTCTGGGAAATATAGGCGTAACGGTGTTTTTTTTTGTTTTTTTTTTCAAATTCACATACACAAACATCCAGACCGGAACGAAATTTGTGGGTGACACAAAGATTTGTCCCGTGCGGGTATCGAAACTGCGATTGTTCGATCCAGTGGGTGGAGTGGCTTAAGCTAACCACTCGTCTAACCGTGTGTGAGTGATGTACGCTGTTGGCCGCGAGGCCTTCACAGCTTCACCGGACTTAAGGGCGAGCGTGCAACCACTACGCTCGAGCCAGAAGGGCAAGGGGCGACATACTCGAGGGCGCCTTAAGGAGAAACAGCCTCGGTTTGGGCAGTCGCTGTGCGTCGTCAAAAGCTAGGATAGGAAGGTCTGAATCGTGCTAAGTGCATACCGCGATCGACCATTTATCGAACAGGAAAGTGACAGTGATGCTATTACTTTACAAGATAAAAATCCTTATCAATCAATCAATCAGCCTATCGCAGTCCACTGCTGGACATAGGCCTCTCCTAACACGCGCCATTGCACACGGTCCTCCGCCTTCCGCATCCAGTCTGTCCCAGCGACCTTTTTGAGGTCGTCGGTCCATCTAGCTGGGGGCCGTCCTACCTTACGGTTACCAAGTCGCGGTCTCCATCAAGGACTCGTTTGCTCCATCGGTCGTCGGTCCTTCTGCAGATGTGACCAGCCCATTGCCACTTTAGCTTACTGAGTTTGCGAGCTATGTCGGTAACTTTGGTTCTTTGTCGGATTACCTCGTTACGAATTTTATCCTTCAAAGAGACGCCGAGCATAGCTCCCTCCATAGCCCGCTGTGCGACTTTAAATTTGTGGACCAGTCCCACTGTGAGTGGCCACGTCTCGGCCCCGTAGGTCATAACAGGTAGGACGCATTGGTTGTACACTTTAGTCTTCAGGCATTGCGGTATAGGCGAAGAGAAAACGTGACGTAGTTTGCCAAATGCTGCCCAACCCAATTGGATCCTGCGGTTGATTTCTTTCTCGAAGTTGTTTCTACTAAATTGGACTTACCAAAATCCTTATAATAGACTAAAATAGACCGAGTCTTATCTGAAGGAACAAGTCCAGAGTCTCCGTAACCGGCGAGCGTGTATGAGACGAACTATGAGAGTAGAGGAAGCCTGTTAAGTAAGAACCTGTTGGAACTCTGTACTCTCTGCCTGCCCCGTAAGGGATCTAGCGTGACGATATAGATAGATAGAAATCCTTCTCCTTGCGTCGTACCTCTCAGTGCTAAGGGTAGTGATTTATGAAGAACTTTAGCTTTGATAATGTCTTTCCATTTGCTCCTATCATCTGCGACAATTGCGTCGCTGACACTGAAATCGAGCGTCGACCGAATCTGGCCGGACCAATGCATGGGACTCCGACCTCTAGGTCTCTTCCTGTATACTTTGCCAAGAGAATAATATATTAAGCGCGAATGATATAATAAAAATATTATCTATCTATATCATCCCGCCAGATCCCTTGCGGGGTAGACAGAGAGTACAGAGTTCCAACAGGTTCTTTCCTTACATACCTCTCTGGCTTCCTCCACAAAAATAAAACGTATCATTTTCTAAAAAAACTTAACTGAGATACCAAGGTCATGCCTATATTCCCCAAGCGGGGATGGCAGAGGTGTACTGAGTACACCGACATTTCGCCGACGATGTTAGATCCCATGTAATAGGGTGCGAGCCTATTGAAATATACTGGAAACAATTTAACAATTTATTGGACGATTTAGCGCAGTGGTTAAGAGCTTAAGCCGCTCCGCCCACTGTGTCTAACAGTCGCGGGTTCGATTCCCGCACGGGACAAATCTTTGTGCGATCTACATGTTTGCTCCGGTCTAGGTATTTGTGTATGTGAATTTTCATGTTTGTAAACGCACCCACGACACAGGAATTAATCAAAGTGCGGAGCTACGTTTTGAAAAAAAAAACCCCCGACTTATATTGGAAGTTTTTCCGTAAAACGTCATTTGTCCGATCTAGGATTTAAACCCAGGACCTCGTGATCACCAAGCGATGAGCTTTGCCACTAGACCAACGAGGCAGTCCTACAAAACTATACTATGAAATAAAAACTGCTTTACAAAAACTTTGCCACACTCATTTTCTATGTTGTTACGGAAATTCTACTGATTAATTCTTAAAATTTTTTCGCGTTGGAATATGAAAAATGTAGGGCAATCGATATTTTTTATAACTTAAAGTTATTTGGGGGTTTAATCCATTATTAAATATGTCAACCGCTTTGTGACCATCACGAGGCGCTCGTAGCGCTGTGCGACCGCGGTGTTCTTACCGATCACCAAGGTTAAGCAGCGTTCGACTCGGTCGGCCTGAGATGGGTGACCGTTTGTGGCATTATCATATTCGAGCGTCTCCGTGCTTCGAAATGCAAGTTAAGCCGTTGGTCCCAGTTACCACCTAATGTGGTAGTCGTTAAGCCGAGTTGGAAGCCTTAAAGGCGGCTTGATAAGTTCCAACAGCAGGTGGCCACAAACCTGCCTCCACCAATCCGCAATGGGTCCGCGTGGTTGAGTATGACCTAATCTCTCTCACCTCGATTTGTGAGAGAAGGCCTTTACCCAGCAGTGGGCAGTATAGGCTGATATTATTTGTGACCATCACTTGTAGTCTCCTCGTGGAGCAATAGAGATGACTTTACATTTTTTTTCTATCGAGAAAATGTCGTTTAATCGTGTTTTCGTTTTACCAGATTCTAAAATATACAGTGAATGATTATATTTCGAAATAATAATTTTCTAATCCATAGACTTCTTGAAGTGCATGAAGTACTAAAACACGTGTCGCGATAGCCCCTTTAACTATCATTTCACAATATTAGCGTGATCGGCCACGTTACGTTTTTAATTCGTAGCGAATAAGGGTCCTGCTTCGGTCGCTAGTAAACCACTCAATTAGAATTATAAACAGGATTATTGCAGTACTCCTTGACCTAAGGTATCTAAAGGCAGGTCCATTATTAACATCGTTTTTAGCCTGTGAGTGCGAGCGAGATGGACGAATTATCAGCTTAATGTTTCTTACTGAGCACATTTGGGGTCTCAAGTATCTCCTTATCACAAAAAATGTGAAATGTGAAAATAAATACACTTCAGAGTTCTAACAGGTTCTTTCCTTACAGATCTCTCTCGCTTCCTCCACTCATAGTTCCTCTCACACACGCTCGCCGGTTACAGAGACTATTGACTTGCCCTTCGGATAAATATGATTTCAATACCCCGAAACTCTACTTTAATGGTATAAGGTGATTTTCTTTGCTATCCGAGCCGTTCCATGTCAGCAAAATGTATCAACGGCATTCTTCAGAAACATTATGATTAAACTAGCGACCCACGCCGGCTTCGCCTGGGTGGGAGATACACTAACCCTTCCCCTTAAATCATTTCGTCCATTGGTGAACACTGTATGAAAATCCGCTCGGTTGTAATAGAATTTAAAACGTTCAGTCAGTCAGACACAGTTAGAATCATCTTTTGAACCTATCTATCTATCTTTATCATCACGCCAGATCCCTTGCGGGGTAGGCAGAGAGTACAGAGTTCCAACAGGTTCATTCCATACATACCCCTCTTCCTCCACTCTCATAGTTCGTCTCATACACACTTGCCGGTTACGGAGACTCTTGAATTGTCCTTCAGATAATACTTGGTCTACTTGGTCATGGTAAGATAGTTTAGGTCTTCCCCGGTACCTACATCCTACCACTTTCGTAATGTATATATATATATTTTTTTTGTTATTCTTTCTACTGACATTCTTTCTATATGCCAACGAACCAACGGAGCATACCCTTCCTTATCTTTACACCGACACTATCTTGAACCGTGTTTTGAATATATCACCTTAACCTTTCTAACCTTGTAAAATGTAATAATGTGTTATAAAAATATTGCTAGTTTGGTACTTGGCGCCTGAGGAACTTCTGGCAATTAGCATTCGCTGTAAAGTATTATTTACTGAAAATTAATTCAGGCGCTAAAATGGTTCACAGCCTATCCTCGATTCCCTGACCTCCTTTCCAAGACAGATACCGCATATAGGATCAGACCTCTGTCTGATCCTAAATGACTTTGACTATCCTATGAGACTCTTGACTTGCCCTTCTGATAAAACATGGTCTATTTAGTCATGGTAATATAGTCGAGGTATTTCCCGGTACCTACATACTTCCACTTTCGCACTATACATCTATATTTTCTCCATGTTTTGTCATTGTTATAGAATCTACCCTATTACCACTATCGACCGACTAAGATCGAAAAATCCCTTGCCCGCCGGCCGGTGCAAAACACTACGGCATGACACCTGGTATATGCCCTCCCCTATAGAGACAGCACAAGATGAGGCCGTTACTCCTTGAGGCGCTCTAGAACGAGTTCCTCTCTTGCCCTTCTGGCTGGAACGTAGTTTTTACACGCTCGTTTTCTTGCCCGCTGAAGCTGGAAAGTACCCCCGGCTGATAGTGAAACCATTCTCACACGCACGAACGCCAAATAAACAGGTAAAACTTGCTAGTTTTCATCATAAAGTAAAAAATTGATAGTAAAGATAGTATCGGTGTAAAGATGAGAAAGGGTATGCTCCGTTGGTTCGGGCATATAGAAAGGATGCCAGAAGAAAGAATGACAAAACAGATATACAATGCGAAAGTGGAAGGATGTAGGTGCCGGGGAAGACCTAGACTATCTTACCATGACCAAATAGACCGTGTCTTAGCTGAAGGGCAAGTCAAGAGTCTCCGTAACCGGCGAGTGTGTATGAGACGAACTATGAGAGTGGAGGAAGCCAGAGAGGTATGTAAGGAAAGAACCTGTTGGAACTCTGTACTCTCTGCCTACCCCGCGAGGGAGCTGGCGTGATGATATAGATAGATAGATAGAAGTAAAAAAAAAATCATTCTATACTAACCCACGGCTGGGAAAATCCTTATCTTACAAATCGAGGTGAGAGAATGTTTATACTCCACTACGCGAACACAGTGCGGTGTGTTGTAGACAGTTTGTGGCCACCTGCTGTTGGAACTCATTAAATCGCCTATATATAAGGCTTCCAACTTGACTTAACGGCAGCCGGGTGAAATTACATCCATTGCGTAATCGAGTTTTCAGTCATAAAATATTCTGAGATGAATATTTCAGTATTTGTTTCTAATATAGGTCGCGGTGTTCTAGAGTGGAGACCGCGACTTGGTAAGCGTAAGGTAGGACGGCCCCCAGCAAGATGGACCGACGACCTCAAAAAGGTCGCTGGGACAGACTGGATGCGGAAGGCGGAGGACCGTGTGCAATGGCGCGTGTTAGGAGAGGCCTATGTCCAGCAGTGGACTGCGATAGGCTGATTGATTGATTGATTGATAGGATTGAAAGAGGTATGTTGAATTGGTATGGGCATGTGGAGAGGATGTGTGACAGGCGGCTAACAAAAGGAATATATCGAGCAAATGTGAGTGGAAGCGTCGGATGAGGTCGCCCAAGGAAAACCTATCACGACCAAATTAATAGTCTCTTGGAAAAGGGTCAATTGCGTAGCACTCTAAATCGACGGAAATGTATGAAGAGATGCATGAACGTAGATGAAGCGAAAGAGGTGTGTCGGAATCGTAGTGTGGCAAACTGTAGTCTCTGCCTACCCCAGTGGGATAAAGGCGTGAGTGTATGTATGTATGTATTGTTTCTAATATAAGAATTACTGATTTACGTTGCTATAGGTCGCTTAGTAAAATAATAATATATATAATCAATGCGAAAGTGGAAGGATGTCGGTGCCGGGGAAGACCTAGACTATCTTACCATGACCAAATAGACCGTGTCTTAGCTGAAGGGCAAGTCAAGAGTCTCCGTAACCGGCGAGTGTGTATGAGACGAACTATGAGAGTGGAGGAAGCCAGAGAGGTATGTAAGGAAAGAACCTGTTGGAACTCTGTACTCTCTGCCTACCCCGCGAGGGAGCTGGCATGATGATATAGATAGATAGATAGAATAATATATCTATATTATCTAATTCAAAGAAGCAATAAAATCGCACTAGTTGTTATTACCGGAGGGGGATTTTTTTATCATATTTATAAGAATAGTCCATAACGAAGTTAGCTTTATGGGTAATCCGCTTCTGAACCTTGCTACATTTATAGCAATACCTAGCAAATCCATTCTAGAGATTGGAATAAAATAACAAACTAAAAGAGAATGTAGTCATTTTATCAATTTTTATCACAGTTCTATCTATATCTATATCACCACGCCAGCTCCCTCGCGGGGTAGGCAGAGAGTACAGAGTTCCAACAGGTTCTTTCCTTACATACCTCTCTGGCTTCCTCCACTCTCATAGTTCGTCTCATACACACTCGCCGGTTACGGAGACTTTATCACAGTTATTTCATCATTTCCCGATTCATACGTCAAAAGACCAATATTTTTTATTCGGCTGCTTGTAAAGGTACAACGATGAGCCTACCCTGCAGCTCTTTGCTAATTGATATGAAGGATATCACACGGCCTGAAAGATTGCGGCTTATGAAAAAAAAAATGAACGTTGTTTAAGATTTGTTTGTCACTGTTCTTGGTCATCTCCCTACATCAGATTTATATGTTAAACGTATCTATCCTGAGGGCCTAGACAAGTTGGACATGACGGACGATTTAGCGCAGTGGTTAAGAGCTTAAGCCACTCTGCCCACTGCGTCTAATAGTCGCGGGTTCGAGTCCCGCACGGGACAAATCTTTGTGTGATCCACAATTATTTGTTCCGGTCTGGGTATTTGTGTATGTGAATTTTCATGTTTGTAAACGCACCCACGACACAGGAATAAATCCTAGTGTGGGGCTACGTTTAAAAAAAAAAAAAAAAAAAGTTGCAAGCGTTTTGTTTCTCTTGTCGCAATCGATAGCGCATTGTTTTGACCACGTGACTTTTCGTTGCAAAATGTCATTCCCATACATTTTTCTACTTTCTATTAGCGTTAACGACTGTAGATTGTCAACTTGACTATAGGCACTGGTTATTTGACTATCATGTATATTTGTATGTATATATTTTGTTTGCAGCATTGGTCTTGAGGAAAAAGTAATCTATACAAGTGGATTGTTGCGGGGAAAGCGAGCCTCCGGATTTTAAATGTGGGGGAAGTAGAATTCAAATTTATGGCTTCTGTACTACGATGGTGCATGTATTCAAGAGCGGAAAATATGGCTCAGTGAAAAACGGTATAAAAAGTCTTTGCATAATCGACAAAAGCCAGATAAATAAGTTTCTGAAATTCGTTATATTTCTTTAGTATTTGATTTAATGAATGTAGGTGATGTATGGTAGAGAATCAATTATATGAATAGGGGTCACCATTTGTGTTCACCATATTATTAAAATAAAGAATTTACAGTTTATTTAGTATTATTTAACAAAAGACCATTCCTCTGGTACTGTCATGTCTTTCAATTAAATAATCATTACCTATATACACACGTCATTCCTCTCGTTGTGCTTAATTTTCAAATGCAAATAATTCCTGAAGTACTTGGGACAAATGTGTGCCTTCAATGATATACAGTGTATTTACCTTAGTACTATTGAGTTTATTACAAATAATCCACCATTATAAATTTTTATCTAAAATAAATACAAAAAAATCAAAGTGCGTGAATTCGCCCAGCCAAAGTAAGTGGTAATCGGGACCAACGGATTTACGTGCCTACCGAAGTACAGAGACGCTCGAATGTGAAAATTCGACAATGGGTCACCGATCTCAGAGCAACCGAGCCGAACGTTGCTTAACCTTGCAAATCGCAAAGAACACCGCGAACCCACAGCACTACGAGCGCCTAATTTGCAAGTAGATTTTAAATGAATAATATCAGCTACATCTTGTGTTTTCTTTAGATCCTCTCCATCCAAAGGTTGCCTGGAAGAGATCACTATTAGTGATAAGGCCGCCCATTGTTACACTATCTTTCAATTGAAATATTGTATCTTTTTATTTCCTTCTTGTATTTCTGGTGGAACAATAAAGTATTATCTATCTATCTATCTATCAGCTAATCGAGTCGTTTCGTAGATAATTAACTTTGTAGATTAAACTAAGACCGCCCCCACCAGATAGACCAACCTACATTGTTCTCCCGTACTCCACAACAACACGTAGATGGAAAAATCCGTAAAAAATATTCTCTCTATCTATCTATATTATCACGCCAGCTCCCTCGCGGGGTAGGCAGAGAGTACAGAGTTCCAACAGGTTCTTTCCTTACATACCTCTCTGGCTTCCTCCACTCTCATAGTTCGTCTCATACACACTCGCCGGTTACGGAGACTCTTGACTTGCCTTTCAGCTAAGACACGGTCTATTTGGTCATGGTAAGATAGTCTAGGTCTTCCCCGGCACCTACATCCTTCCACTTTCGCATTGTATATCTGTTTTGTCATTCTTTCTTCTGGCATCCTTTCTATATGCCCGAACCAACGGAGCATACCCTTTCTCATCTTTCCATACCCTTTCTCATCTTCTCATCTTCGTAAAAAATATTATAATTTAAAAAGACCTTTTTATAAACCAAGCTTTTATAGCAAAACCACAACGAAGGTATCTTGATTAGTTAGGGAATTCCTTCCGGCTCCGTCATCCGATTTTGGTCATCATCCGGGTCAAAGGTACTCGTCAAGACAAATCCAACGAGCCCAAACACGGACGGGTTATATTGAGTAGTAGGGTGGTTTCATTGGCCACCTTTCGGGTTTAGCATCAGACCCTGAACACTACCTAGTTGTATAGTACTTGTCAATACCAAACTAACAAGCCTAATCACGGGGTGGTTAAGTTGTATAATTCACATGTTCCTATGGCCGCCTTCCGACTCCAGCATCAGAGCAGCTCCATGGTACTATATTATTGCATTTACATACGCATGCTAAATTTTAGCTCAATCGGATACCTGCAAGTGTTTTCAAAATGGACCACAAGATTTGAACCGGAAAGACAGACATACATACATTGCAAGTTAAATAAATGCTTGTAATACACACTTTACAGTGGTTATGGGTGACTTCAATGCGCGGCTGGGCAAACGGGGCGATGATGAGTTGAGAGTGGGGCAATTTGGATATGGGCAGCGCAACCCCAGGGGTCAGAGGCTGGCCGAATTTCTGGAGAAAGAGGGACTCTTTATGATGAACTCTTTCTTCCAGAAGCCGCCTCATAGGAAATGGACCTGGATGAGCCCTGATGGTTCCACAAAAAATGAGATAGACTTCATCATGAGCACCAAGCGACAAATATTTAATGATGTCTCCGTGATTCATAGGGTAAAAACCGGCAGTCATCACCGAATGGTCAGAGGCACATTAAATATTAATGTCAAAATGGAAAGATCGCGTCTGATGAAGTCTACGCTCCGACCTGCTCATGCATATATCCAAAACCCCGAGAACTTTCAACTCGAATTGTCAAACCGCTTCGAATTGCTAGACAGCAGCGCATCAGTGGACGAAATCAACAACAGGCTGGTAGAGACTGTTCATACGGTCGGGTCCAAGTATTTTAAGACCCACCGTAAAAATAGGCCTCAAAAACTATCTGACTACACCCGAAACCTCATGGCTGAGCGACGTTCCATGACGCTCCAAACCTCCGATGATGCTTAGTCCTATAGGCAGCTTAATGGACAGATATTGAAGTCCTTGCGACACGACTTACGGTCCTTCAATGCAAGGCGTATTGAGGAGACCATAGAGCAGAACAAGGGCTCTAAAGTGTTCGCAAGAGACGCGTCTATTGGGCAGAGCCAGTTGACGAAGCTGAAGACGGAGGACGGAAACGTAACGTCAAATAGGTCAGAGGTGCTCAGGGAGATAGAGAGGTTCTATGGAAAGTTATATACCTCAGTAGCTAAACCTGTTGTTGACTTGGTAAAAGACCCAAGAGCCAAGCTAACCCGACACTGCACTGAAGATATCCCGGACATCAGCCTGTGCGAAATTAGGATGGCTCTCAAACAACTTAAAAACAACAAAGCGCCGGGTGAAGACGGAATTACTGCAGAACTTCTGAAGGCGGGCGGATCGCCGGTACTTAAAGTCCTTCAGAGGCTATTTAATTCCGTCTTGCTAGAAGGGAAAACGCCGGAAGCATGGAACAGGGGTGTGGTGGTGCTGTTTTTCAAGAAAGGTGATAACACCTTATTGAAGAACTATAGGCCCATCACACTGCTGAGCCATGTTTATAAGTTGTTTACGAGAGTCATTACGAATCGTCTCGAACGAAGGCTTGATGACTTCCAGCCTCCCGAACAAGCCGGTTTCCGGAAAGGTTTTAGTACCATAGACCACATACATACGCTGCGGCAGGTTATACAGAAGACTGAGGAGTATAATCGGCCACTATGCTTGGCGTTTGTGGACTATGAGAAAGCCTTTGATTCGATCGAGACTTGGGCGGTTCTTAGATCTCTCCAGCGATGCCGCATTGACTATAGGTACATCGAAGTGTTGAAGTGCTTGTATAATAACGCCACCATGTCAGTCCGAGTACAGGGGCAGTGCACGAAGGTGATCCCCATAAAAAGAGGAGTAAGACAGGGAGACGTCATTTCTCCGAAACTGTTTACGGCCACCTTAGAGGACGCCTTCAAGCTCTTGGAATGGCAAGGACTTGGCATCAACATCAATGGCGAATACATCACTCACCTTCGATTTGCCGACGACATTGTGGTCATGGCGGAGTCGCTGGAAGATCTAGGACGAATGCTCGGTGACCTCAATAGAGTATCCCAACAAGTGGGTCTTAAAATGAATATGGACAAAACAAAAATAATGTTTAATGTCCATGTCGTACCCACCGCACTCACCGTTGGGAACTCTACTCTTGAAGTTGTCGACGAATATATTTACCTGGGACAGGCAGTCCGGTTAGGTAGGTCCAACTTTGAGAGAGAGGTCAATCGACGAATCCAACTCGGCTGGGCAGCGTTCGGGAAACTGCGCAACATCTTCTCATCCAAAATACCTCAGTGCCTAAAGACTAAAGTTTTTAGTCAATGTGTGTTACCAGTGATGACATATGGATCAGAGACGTGGTCTCTTACAATAGGTCTCATAAAAAAGCTCAAAGTTGCTCAGCAAGCTATGGAAAGAGCTATGCTCGGCGTTTCTCTACGTGATCGAATCAGGAATGAGGAGATTCGTAGAAGAACCAAGGTCACCGACATAGCCCTCAGGATTAGCATGCTGAAGTGGCAATGGGCTGGCCACATAGCGCGAAGATTGGACGGGCGTTGGGGCAGAAAGATTCTAGAGTGGAGACCACGTATTGGCAAGCGCAGCGTAGGACGACCGCCTGCCAGATGGACCGACGATCTTGTGAAAATCGCAGGAAATCGTTGGATGCAGGTGGCATCGGACCGGTTACGCTGGAAAGCGATTGGGGAGGCCTATGTTCAGCAGTGGACAAGTATAGGCTGAAATGATGATGATGAATACAATTGCTAAAGTAATTGTGGAATTTCTTGGCCTTCCTCTCCACAAGAATGTCATTCCGAAATCGTAGTAGAGTCTGATACTTTTCTGCCAATTCATAAATACTGTAATAGTTTATACAGTGAAAAAACATTCTCATTCTAAAAGTAAATTTTAGCTTATTATTATTACTAGTGGTCGCCCATTGGTCGAAATTCGACCTACTCTTTCATCATTTGCTGGTTATGTTTGACATTCAATAAGACTATAGACAAATAATATTAAAGACAAACAATATTAATCTATTCTCAATTTGACCACAGCCTTTGCAATAAACAAAAGAGTATATATGCGTGTGTGTCAAATAATGTAGTGTGTGTAATGTTTCTTTTATTGATTTAATGTATTTTAATACATAATTTTTTAAAAATATTAGCACTCCTTCTCTATATAAACTATAAGTGTAGGAAATTTCATACTCCTCCGACCGCGCAGTTTTCGTAAAAAGGGGTACAAAGGTTTTGCTTCACGTATTAATATAATGATTATGGGCCCACTGCTCGGCAAACGCTTCCCTCTACTTTTTCTACTCCCCTCTATTCGTTGCGTAGAATAAAAACTGTATTATTTTGGCGCATTAGTCATTTTCCATACGGCAGACATGGCCATTTTAGCTTACGTCTCAGAAAATGTGACTGTTCGTTACAAATACGAATCGTTTCATAGATATCGAAATACTTAGCACTACCCGCATCAAGTAGGGGCGGGTCAATAGTTCTATAAGTAATATCTCCGTATTCAATGAAAATGTGACCTATCATTATGGTAAGTGCCGTGATGTCAGTAATCTGCATATTCTAGTTATTACCGTAAAGGGGACTATGAATAGATTATGCAAAATAATACTATGACAGGGACTTTTTTCTTTATGACTTAACGCTGGGCGTTACGAAATATTCGTGATATGATCGTGTTATGGTATTCTGTATTCCAATAGTACCATTAAACCATCATTTCAGTTCACTCCTATCAACCGCTACCGCCGCCATCGGCATATGTTCGCCAACCCTCCCGATGCCCTTACTTCCCTTCTTTCGGATACCGCACACAGGATCAGACACCGACCTCGCCGGCGAGGTCGAAGAATCCCTTGCCAGCCGGCCGGTGCAGAGCACCACGGCGAGACACCTAGTATACGCCCGCCCTCACCCATAGCGACTGCCCAAGCCGAGGCCGGTCCTGCTTGAGGCGCCCTTGAGCTAGTTGCCCCCTTCCCCTTCTGGTTCGAGCGTAGTTGTTGCACGCTTGCCCTCTTGTCCGGCGAAACTGTAATGCCCCACACAGCAGCTGCACAGCCAACAGCGTAGATCGCACACACACAAAGATCATTTCACGAAGTTATCGAAACGCGTCGCGTTACTTGTTTTATTGGTAAAAGCGAATCAGGGCCCGGAATATAGTCATAAAAATTAATTACGAGGTCATTCCCGGTTATTTAAATTACTTGCACACATGGAACAATAATGCAAAATGCATTACATCCATTATATTTTTAAAGAAATTAACACCGTCACGCCTATGTTCCCTAAGTAAGCGGCTCCGCCCACTGTGTCGAATAGTCGCGGGTTCGATTCCCGCACGGGACAAATCTTTGTGTGATCCACAATTATTTGTTCCGGTCTGGGTATTTGTTTGTGAATTTTCATGTTTGTAAACGCACCCACGACACAGGAATAAATCCTAGTGTGGGGCTACGTTTAAAAAAAAAAAAAAAAAAAAAAAGTATATATGTGTATATAGTACACCTCTACCCTACTGCTATTGTCAATAAAGCTTCTAGAGCTCCTGGTTTCATTATGCGTTAATCCAAAGATTTTCAGCAAGCAAAAACCCTCAAAATATTGTATTCTACTTATGTGCGCTGCCATTTGGAGTACGCATCACAAATTTGGAACCCTAGATATGACATTAATATCTCTCGCTTAGAAAATGTTCAGATGAAGTTTATGAGATATTTAAACTATCGTACCAAAATGATTTCACACAACTACAATGCAACCTGTGAGCACCATCATTTTCTACCACTTCATGCGCGTCGGGATATCGCTGATTTATTATTTCTTGCACGTATTGTGTGTGTGTGTGTGTGTGTGAATGATGTACGCTGTTGGCCGCGAGGCCTTTACAGCTTCACCGGACTTAAAGGCGAGCGTGCAACCACTACGCTCTAGCCAGCCAGAAGGGCAAGAGGCGACATACTCGAGGGCGCCTCGAAGAGGTGCCCTCGGTTGGGACAGTCGCTGTAGGGGGACGGGTGCACTACTAAGTGCACCGGTCAACCGCCGGCTATGGGAGGGGATCTACTACTACGTCGTCGTCGTCGCCCGTATTCTGAGCGGAAAGAAGGGATGACAAAGCATCGGGGGGGTCGGTGAGAACATGTCGCGGCCGGCGGTGGCGGCAGGGGTCGGGGGGGAGATCGTAGTCGGCGGTGGCTACGATTAACGGATTCGCATGGGTAGATGCGTTCGCGAAGTGACGTGTTGACGCCTTTTTAATAAAGGCGCGAATAGGTTCGAGACCTAGATCGGAGTGGAGGTCGACGTTCCGTACGAACCAGGGGGCTCCTACGGCTTTACGGAGGAAGCTCTTGCACGTATTGTTGGGTCCGCTATAGACTGTCCAGAGCTACTCAGTAAAATTGACTTCTATGTGTCTAAGCATACTTTACGTCGTAGTCAATTTTTTGCTCTTCCATTCGCAGCCACTAATTATCGCCAAAACAGTTTTCTGTACCGTGCCTGTGCGGCGTATAACAGAATTTCTAACATAAGTGATCTTGATATTACGGGTACGAGTCTATCAATATTCAGGAGTAAGCTTGTATCGGTATTTTTTGACGAGAAGATTAACACCAAACTGAAGTAGTTCGACTAGTTGAGCATTTAATATTCATTGAATGATTTTCTTTTTCTTTATATTTTGTTTTGTAACTATATATAGGTATATTTTTTTTTGTTACACTGGTATTTCTGTCGGATCGATTAATTATACTCTATTTCTATTAGTGGAGACTTGTAAATGGCTATCTATCTCTATTTTATATCATATTCATACCATAATAGCTGATAGTCTTCCAAAAATTGTAAAAATAAAAAATAAAAAAAATTAAATAAAAATATATATTTTTGCAGTGTTAGGTCCCATTGCAACTAAGAGCAAACCTATTGCTAGTATACCGGGCACAATGCCACACTCTGGAATTTTTCTATCGAAAATCCCATTAAAGGTTTGGTCAAATAGCAGAGCCGGAGCGCTCGGAAAACGCTCGGGATCACTCGTCCGGCGGTCGACAGCGCGGCGCACACGTCACACTGCGGTAGCGACGTAGCGCCGGCCGGCTGGCTGGCTGCCGAACACCAGGGAGGGACCCGCTCGTAAACGTATTAGCGTCTCGCTCCCCCCGTGCCTCGTTTGTAAGCCCCCGTGAGACGGCGACGGGTTATGACGTATGCCGTCGCGCTCAACATGACGCAGCTATGTAGCGTCTCCCGTTCATTTCAGAACATTACAAACCTTTAGGACGCCTTCAAATTTGCCGCGAAATACCGTAGCGCTGCAGCCGCGCTGCTTTGTAAATCTATATAAATAAAGAAGCCACGCGCTGCGGCCGCGCATCATGTCATCAGTCGAACACTTGAACAAAGTTTTTGCCTGTAAGCTTCTTGTCCCGGCTGGCGCCCTGTTGGCCTCGGGGCCTTTACAGCTTCACTGGATAATAGGGCGAGCGTGGAACCACTACGCTCGAGCCAGAAGGGCAAGGGGGCAACTAGCTCAAGAACGCCATAAGGAAAAACGGCCTCGGCTGGAGCAGTCGCTTTGGCCGGCGGCCAAGGGATTCTTCGACCTCGCCGGCGAGTTCGGTGTCTGATCCTATGTGCAGTATCTGTATCTGTATCCAAAAGAAAGGATTTAAGGGCATCGGGAGGGTCGGTGAGAACATGCCGTGGACGGCGGTAGCGGCTCATAGGAGGGGACTTAAATTCGTAGTCGGCGGCGGCTACGATTAGCGGATTTGTAGTAGAAGCGTTCACGAAATATCGGATTGTCACGTAACTAATGTCGCTTTTGGCGCCATTAAAGTTAGCAATGCTACGGAGCATTAGCTAGACAAGTTTAAAGAGCAGATGGGACCAACAGCATAACACAGCTTCTTGATATGCTTGAAAATGAAAATGACACAAACAGACAGACCAAGCAGAATGTTGCTTGGTGAACACTAAGAATACTGCAGTCACGCAAGCACCTCCGGTAAGGATAGTTAGAAATAAACCACCATATTGGAAAATCCAGGTCTTCATGGTGGAGTATGATCCATTCCCTTTCACCTAGTTTGTGGGTGGTGTTTGCCCAGCAGAGGGTCAGTATAAACTGAATGTATCATTCTACTAATACTGAAAAACAATTAAAAAACAGGTTTCTAAATGCCAGCCCCAGTAGGTATTAATACTGTATCATAGGTGCATTTATTATTATTATTGTAGCTTATTGCACCCATTCAGTCCCGAGTGGTCCCTGCAAGGATGTAAGCCTCCTCCATCTCATTCCACGTTTTGCTGTCCTGGGTGACACTCATCCAGTCCCTTTCGGCTATTTTGATAAGGTTGTCAGCCCATCTAATGATGATATATGGATCAGAGACATGGTCTCTTACAATAGGTCTCATAAAAAAGCTCAAAGTTGCTCAGCGAGCTATGGAGAGAGCTATGCTCGGCGTTTCTCTACGTGATCGAATCAGGAATGAGGAGATTCGTAGAAGAACCAAGGTCACCGACATATCCCTTAAGATTAGCAAGCTGAAGTGGCAATGGGCGGGCCACATAGCGCGTAAATCGGACGGGCGTTGGGGCAGAAAGATTCTAGAGTGGAGATCACGTATTGGCAAGCGCAGCGTGGGACGACCGCCTGCCAGATGGACCGACGATCTTGTGAAAATCGCAGGAAGTCGTTGGATGCAGGTGGCATCGGACCGCTCACGCTGGAAAGCGATTGGGGAGGCCTATGTTCAGCTGTGGACAAGTTTAGGCTGAGATGATGATGATGATGTCAGCCCATCTTTTCTTTGCGCCTCTTACCAAGTGGGCCGCCATGGGTGCGTTTACAAATATGAAATTTACATATACAAACACCCAAATGGGAAAAAAAACATTTGTGGATCACAGAATGATTTGGCTTGTGCAGGGACTGGACCTGCAGGGACTGGCTCCAGTAGGCAAAGCAGCTCAAGCTCTTAACCAAGCCTTCTTCTTCTAAGCCATGTGGATGTACATTTTTTTCAAATATAGGGATGGAATTTAGTTTTTAACCAACTTCGAGAAAGGAGGTTTGCAGTTCATCTGTATATGTATTTTATTGTAAAAAATATAAATAAACACCGTCATGCCCATATTCCCCAAAGAGGGGAGGTAGAGGTTTACTGAGTACACCCACTTTTCGCCGACGATGTTAGGTTCCATGTAATAGAAGGCGAGCCTGTTGCCGTATACCGGGAACAATTCTAGACTCCGGACTCATACTTGGAGTTTTTCGTTAGAAAAACTACATTTGTCTGACCTAAGATTTGAACCCAGGACCTCGTGATCACAAAGCGATGCTCTTTTCCACTAGACCAACCAGACAGTCACAATATTTTTTTGTTAACATAATTAATAATTTTCATTGCCATTAATACTATCTCTGTTTCCTTAATTTTTATCCTAAATACCTTGTAATAATTTTTAATATGAAATAAAACTATTTTACGGATTTTAATGCGATTTATTTTTGATTTTAAGTTCCCGTCGTTTCGAGTGCTTTGCAGCACCCTCTAACACCTCAGTCCCTCCCGTGACCACGGGAGCTGCAAAGCACTCGAAACGTAGGGAACTAAAAAATAAAAAATAAACTGCGATAAAATCCATAAAATAGTTTTATTTCATGTGTAATATTCACGTAAATCTAAGAACTCAATAGATTTTTAATATTATTTTATAAGTTCTTCTTCTATAGACTATGAGTTACAAAGGGGTAAGTCATGAGACTCTGTAACCGGCGAGCATGTATGAGACAAACTATGAGGGTGGAGGAAGCTATTGGAACTCTGTATTTTCTACATACGCGAGGGATCTAAGGGAGCCAGTGTAATGATATAGATGATAGATATTTTAATATTATGTGGTAATAATAAATAATAAAAAAGGCCTATATTCCCCAAGCCGGGATGGCAGAAGCAAAATTCCAGACTATAAGTGGATTTTTTTTAATAGTTTTGATTTAATGACCAGGGATCTCGTGATGGCAACGCGCATTATTCACCACTAGATCAATGAGGCAGTCAAGGCAAGCATGACATTACTATATTATTATAATTTCAAGTCAAGAGTCTCCGTAACCAGTGAGCATGTATGAGATGAATGAACTATAAGAGTGGAGGAAGCCAGTTTTATTTTTTTTAAACGTAGCCCCACGCTAGGAATAATTCCTGTGTCGTGGGTGCATTTTACAAGCATGAAAATTCACATACACAAATACCCAGACCGGAACAAATAATTGTGGATCACACAAAGAATTGTCCCGTGCGGGAATCGAACCCGCACTATTAGACACAGTGGGCGGAGCGGCTTAAGCTCTTAACCACTGCGCTAAATCATTGGTCAAGAATTGACGGATGATTTAGCACAGTGGTTAAGAGCTTAAGCCGCTTGGCCCACTGTCTAATAAGGTTTGATTCCCGCACGGGACAAATCTTTGTGTGATCCACAATTATTTGCTCAGGTCAGGGTATTTGTTATGTGAATTTTCATGTTCATAAACACACCCATGATACAGGAATAGAACCTAGGGTAGGGCTATGTTTAAAAAAAAACTGTCCTCTCTGCCTACCCAACAATGGATTTGGCATGATGATATAGATAGATAGATCCATAAAAATTTCATTGAGTATATTTTTTTAATTAGGTGTAATATATATTTTTTTCTAATTAAGTGTATTAAATTATTTCTAACGTAAATAGACACTATATTATTAATTAAACTCACCAGTATATGAAGTAGAGCTGTAAGAATCCGCAGAAGACGCGGATAGTGATCTGCTTCGGTACCTCGCAGATTTTTTCAAAGCGCCCGATTTCCCGCGCTGCCCCTCGAATTTTCCTGCTGCAGCGTCAGTATTCCCGCCTCGAACCTGCCCAGGATCCGTCACAGGACTATCACTAGCAACATTTGCACCAGCAACGCTCTCTTTCCTATTCTGATTAACTTGATTAGGCTCTCCGTGACCTTCCGACATATTTTTTTTTATTATTTTTTAAAATATTTTTTTTCTACCAAT
Organism: Phalera bucephala; assembly: GCA_905147815.2. Lineage (NCBI taxonomy): Eukaryota > Metazoa > Arthropoda > Insecta > Lepidoptera > Notodontidae > Phalera > Phalera bucephala. The sequence goes on along the minus strand of LR990636.1, from coordinate 12,208,114 downwards.
ATTTCAATTTTTATTTACGGTTTTTCTATATTAAACCTTTTTACGGATGCTTAATTACGATTTTGTGATCGCATAAAATTAAATGATGTGACGATAATAAAATAAAAATATCAATAATAAAAACAGCAGCACAAACAACTGCAGTGGCGGATTTAGTATGTGTGGAGGCTGAGAGAACACTTCACTGTCTAAAATTATTTTATATGTTAGATTAGCGGTGATATGACGTTATTAAATGCATTGGAAATGGTCCAATTAACTAGAAAACGTGAAAAATAGAATCTTTTCAAATAACCACCCGAGCTGAAACGTAAACCCCTCTCCCATGCTTCACCCCCGATACTGAAATGTCATTTTTTCGATCGGCTTTCAGCTAAGGATTGAAATGAAGAAAAATTTATCGTTACCACTTGACGATTTCCGGTTTTTTCTTATAATCATTAATTATTTAGGTGCCTACTGCCAACTACGAAATAACTGCCTACCCCGCAAGGGATCTGGCGTGATGATATAGATAGATAGATAAGTAACTGCATAAAACTAATAATTTATTAATAGTTTTATGTATTTAATTCATTCTTTAAATTGTTGCCTTCTTTTGAATATACTTAACCAATTTTAATAATTCTAATGATGATACTGTCAAATAGGTGGGCACTTTTGAATTAACTATTTTTCATGTATTACTCCAGATGTCTTGCAAATTAGACAGAGAGCATTATTTTTAAAAATAATTAGTCTTTAACAATGGTTTAAAAAAAATTCTAATACATATTTCAAGGTTAAAGTTCTCTCTCACGTACCGGCTGACGCAGGTGCTGTCCGGGCACGGATGTTTCGGGCGGTACTTGTGTCGGATCAGTCGTGAGGAGACGGAAGGGTGCCACCACTGTGTGGCTCCAGTAGACACGGCGTCGCACACCCTGTTAGTGTGTCCGGCGTGGGATGGGCAGCGGCTCCAGCTGGCTGCTGAATTGGGGGAACGGGCGCTCTCGCTTTCGGGCGTGATATTGGCCATGGTCGAGAGGGAGAGCGCCTGGGCGGCAACTGTCGCCTTTTCCGAGGCGGTGATGGCAGCAAAGGAGGAGGCGGAGGCCCAAGAAGGGAAGGCGCCGTGTCACGCGCGCTTTATACGGAGACACACACACAGACGTGGTCTGCGTCATAGACACAGACCGAGGCCCGCCCTGTCGCAGACGAAATGCCCACGAGGCGTCTCCTGCGACAGAGCACTTGGCCAAGTGAAGGACACCGGGGGGTTTTAGTGGGTGCGAGCCCCACATAACTGCCACACCAAGCCTACTCTGTTGTGGCAGTATGCGGCAGGCATTCCACCCGAAAAAAAAAAGTTAAAGTTCTCTTAGAGAACATTTTATACCAATAATTTTCACTCATATCTTTTATCGTTGTTTCTATTTCCATGTTAACACTATTTAGCAGCACGAGATTTAATAACATATAAGTAGGTACACAATAATGATTAAATTACGTTATTACGAAAACGTAAAACCGCAAAAACCGTATATTTTATTAGAAACCATTAACGTGCACATCACTACAGTAGCCAATATGGAAGTGAAACGTATGTCAACTGCTGCGCGACCAAACAACTAGCAGATAAATAATTCAGAAATACTTACTTACATTGAATTTGGTGAGTAATAATTTACGAATTATCTTTTAAATTTATTAACAAACAATTTTTCTTATTAATCCTCGGTTATAACGGCGTTACACCGATAAGAAACCTAAAAGACAGTCGTCGTCATTTCTATAACACCGGCAAACCACGGATATTTTTAAAGATTCCTAGTCTATAAATATTTTAATATCACACATTAATATCGTAAACAAACGTTTAAAATATATCCAACGTGTTTTCATTGATGGTTTTATGATAATCTTTTTTGAAATTTGCCATCATGTGTCATTTATGAAGACTTGTCAATGTGTTTACCTGACATAAATTTATTATAATTTTATTGTTGAAATGTTATGTGATGCGTATTTTATCTGTACGCGCGTCATATTGTGTATTTTAAGTGATAATATTTGTGTAAATAAGGTTTGTGTGGCGACCAGGAACTCATAAGTGTTAGGTGTAACAAACATCACATGTGTGTTAATTTTCTATTTCACATATTGCTAAGGCATTTGGAGCACCTTTGGATCTATTATACATGTTTGTATCATAATAATCTGTAATGTTTTGGCATGAAAATATGTGTTTTAACAATGGACTTGAAAGAATTTTAATACTGCTTATTTGTGAATATGATTATGACTGACAAAGTAAATGTTTTTGTAAATAGGTTTTTTTTATTTTTGTTTAGTATTATAATTTAATTTTAGGAAGATTGGTCAGAGAAATTATATACTAGGTGTATTAAAAATAATGCATGACTTTAGACAGGCCAATTAAATAAGTGCTTCACTAATTCGATAAGAAAACCAAATTTCAAAATTTAAAGTTAGTTTACCCTTTTTAAGAACTTTTATACCCCAATTCCCAAGGAAACTCCTAAATGTATGTGTGCGTATTGAGAAATATGTTCTAGAAATACATTAGAAATATCCATATAGCATTGAATCAAGAATAAATTTAGTTTTTTGTAGAGCACTGAAGGAGTAACAGCATTTTAGGTAAATTTACATTTTTTTAATTTCTATTCTCAGGTTTTGCATTATTTATGTTACACCTTGTATATAGAAAATTAAATAAATACTTAACATCAATAATATCAGTGTCTTATCTGAAGGACAAGTCAAGAGTCTCCGTAACCAGCAAGCGTGTATCAAGATAAACTATGAGAGTGGAGTAAGCCAGAGATATGTAAGGAAAGAACCTGTTGGAACTCTGTAATCTCTGCCTACCCCGCAAGAGATCTGGTGTGATGATATAGATAGATAGATAGATGAATAATATGAAGTTAGTCAGTGAGAATATTGTTGGTCCAAAGGAAAACTAGGTAATCTGAAATTTTGGCAATTGTGACTTGAATATACAAGCATTTTTTGACCAATAAATTTTGTATTTATTCTGCTATGCTGCATTAACTCTTAAGTACTGGACCAAGCCATCATAAAATTATTAATATTTTACATTGTTTTAAATGATATTATTATACTTTATAGCACATTTTAAAAACACATTACACACAAACACCGTCACGCCTATATTCAGCCAGCAGAGGTGGCAGAGGTGTACTGAGTGCACCCACGATTCGCCGACGATGTTAGGTCCCATGCAATAGGGGGCGAGCCTATTTCCATATACCGGGCACAATTCCAGACTCTGGACTCATACTGGGAATTTTTCGTTAGAAAAACTACATTTGTCCAACCTAGGATTTGAATCCAGGACCTCGTGATCACAAAGCGATGCGCTTTGCCACCAGACCAACGAGGCAGTTACACATTATTACTGTTAATGGCCTTCAGACATGTTCAAGATATCTAAATCCACTTTGACATTACTACACATTCTGTCCATAACATTTTATCATAAATAAAATATTTAGACAAGTTCCTCAGCGGTTTAGACGTGAAAAGGTAACAGAAAGAGTTACTTTCGAATTTAAAAAATTATTTTCTTTCTTTTTTAAAAAACATAGCCCCACTAAGATTTATTCCTGTCGTGAGTGCGTTTAAAAACATGAAAATTAACATACTCAAATACCCAGACCGGACCAATAATTGTGGATCACACAAATATTTGTCCCGTGCGGGAATCAAACCCGCGACTATAAGACACAGTGGGCGGAGCGGTTTAAGCTCTTAACCACTGCGCTAAATCGTCGTATTAGTATGGATACATGCTAATCTCAAAAATGTCTGCACAAAATACATACGTTCCTTACCAATATATAGACTGATTTATGAGAAAGGTTTAAGTATATAGGTAGTTTACGAGAGAGACAGAATATTTGCATATTAGAGAAAGGTATGGGTATATTTATAAAAACACTAGCTGTGCCCGCGACTTCGTCTGCGTGGAAAAGTGTCTTCGGGTAGCATTTAATATTTTGTCTCTTGTCGCAAACTTATTTTTTTTTTTTTTTGTCTTATTTTCACAGCAATCTGTCACCGCCATGGAACATTAAGCCGTGGGTTTGTTGGGGTTATGGAGACGTGATCAGGAATGCGACCAGTGCCACTTCCTATCCTTAACTAATCATGTGCCTTCACTGAAGCACATCTTGGGGAATTTTGCGCTTTAGTCTACGTAAACCCTGTCTGTTGTCTAAGAGTTTTTGAGCCAGTACATTAGGGTGGTTTGCAATTCTGTCTTTGTAGGACTTGGTGTATCTAGCTATTTCCTCTCTGATTGTAGGCATTTTGAGATCTTTGTGTAGTTGTTCGTTAGTCACAAACCATGGGGCATTTGTCAGTATCCGTAGTGTTTTGTTTTGAAATCTTTGGATTATTTCAATGTTGGAGTGAGAAGCCGTTCCCCATAGTTGTATACCATAGGTCCAGATCGGTTTAAGAGTAGTCTTGTAGAGCAGGATTTTGTTATCCAGTGAAAGCTGAGATTTTCTACAAATGAGCCAGTAAAGTTTTCTGAGTTGTAGACTAAGCTGTTTTCTTTTAGTGAAAATATGCTTCTGCCAGGTTAAACGTTTGTCCATATGGAGGCCCAGATATCGCACATGATCAGCTTGTGGCACTGCCTTGTTGTTTAGCGTGACTGGTGGACAAGATTCTCTTCTTAGTGTAAACGTGACATTAACCGATTTACTTTCATTAGCCTTGATCCGCCACTTCTTCATCCAGGCAGCTACGCTGTCTAAGCCGTTTTGTAACATTTTTGCTGCAATGTCAGGCTGACTGTCAATGGCTAGAATAGCCGTGTCATCCGCAAAGGTACCGGCAATAGTTGTAGTACTTGTGGGTAGATCTGAAGTGTAAAGCAGGTAGAGAACAGGACCGATCACACTTCCTTGGGGGACGCCTGCCGATATTGGACTAAGTTTTGTAACTTCATTTCCACACTGGACCATAAAATGCCGTTCAGCTAGGAAGGATTTGATAGTCATGTACAAGTAATAGGGCATAGCTGTTTTGACTTTGTACAACAACCCTTCATGCCACACACGATCGAAAGCCTGGGATATATCCAAAAACACAGCTGCACAATATTTTTTGTCTTCAAATGATTTCATAATTTCATTTGTGAGTCGGTGTACCTGGTCAATAGTGGCATGTTTATGGCGAAATCCAAATTGATGGTCGGGTATTAAATGATTACTCTTAATAATTGGCAGGATGCGAGTGAGAAGAAGTGATTCGTACACCTTTGCAGTTATAGGCAGAAGGCTAATGGGCCTGTAAGATTTAGGGTCATCTGGTTGTTTGTCCGGTTTCGGGATCATCATTATCTTAGCTACTTTCCATTGAGCCGGAAAGAATTGTAGTTTAGTCATACAATTGTAAATGGACGTAAGTAGGATTAATCCAGAGTACGGTAATTCTGCTAAGAGACGACTTGTAATAAGATCATATCCTGGGGCTTTCTTAGGGTCAATTTTTTTGACTGCATATGCAACTTGTTGCTTGGTGAAATTGGGAATGTCGTGTTCTATCGATGGTTGAGGGATATCTTGAATCAGGAAGTCGTGGACTTCTTTTTCATGATCTGCTGGACTTTCGTTTGGGTGAGGTTTAAAGACTGACAGAAGGTGAGCAGAGAATACCTCTGCTTTTTCGGTGTCTGACCGAGCCCATGTTCTATCTGGCATGCGTAGAGGAGACGAGGCAGTTGTAGGCCGCTTAAGTTTTTTGGTGGCCTTCCAAAGAGAGTAACCAGAGGCTGCAGTGGAGTCCAACCTTCTTAAATAAGACTGAAACTCGTTGTTGCGATCACGTGCGAGTGCATTCTTTAGTTCTCTAGTAATATGATTTAATCGAGTTTTTACTTGCGGACATTTCGATTGTTGCCACCGCTTCCGAAGTTTTCTTTTATGAGATATAAGTTTTATCAGATAGTTTTCTATAGAGATGTTATTCACCTTGGTGTTTTTAGGCAGTGGAGTAGAATCCCAAGCTGCTTTTTGCAGGGTCCTAGTAAAGTAATCGACAGCCACCGTAATGTCGTATTCTGATTTCTGTCTTGTTGGTTTCTCAAATGCTGAATCAATAAGATGCCGAAATAACGTCCAATTTGTCTTACGATTGTGTAACACGCATTTAGGTTCTTTTTCTGTTAGAGTAGTAGACATATTCACAATAACCGGAGAGTGATCCGATGAAAGGTCTAAACAACTTTTGCAGGTGATGTAGGTTTTGGAAATACCTTTAGTTACACAGAAATCTATAACGTCTGGTATTTTATTGGGGTCTGTGGGCCAGTATGTGGGATCTCCTGTTGACAGAACGTTCAAATTATTTGCTTGAATGCACTTAAAGAGTTCCCGTCCACGCGGAAGGATGAGTCGGGAACCCCAGAAAGTATGTTTAGCATTGTAGTCACCACCAGCTATGAAGCGTCGGCCAAGGGACTCAAAGTAATCTTTAAAGTTTACTTGTTTGATGTTGTGCCTCGGTGGGCAGTATAGGGCTGAGATAGTCAATTGATTGTTCTGCTCAATCACAACAATACTGGTAGCTTGAAGATAATTGCTAGAGAAGGATGTTGACTGGTAGTGTTTGATTGCTGTCTTTATTAAAATTGCTGACCCACCGTGCGCTTTGCCATCGGGATGCATTGTGTGATACAATGAGTAACCTGCGATTTTGAAATAACTCTTGCTGGTAAAGTGAGTTTCTGAAATGAGCATTACGTCAATATTTTGGATTTTCAGGAATAGTTTTAACTCTTCGGAGTGGTTTGCAAACTTATAAAACATTTACATAAACCTTACATATTTCCATACAAACTTTCGTCCCCTATTTCCTATTGTTATTTTACACCCTTGAGGGTAAAACTTTTACAAACTTTGAATATCATATTTATTTATATCGAATCAACAGCCTAAAAAATTAGGTTTCAAGCTTCTAGCTCTAAAAATTACGATACTTCCATACAACTTTTCATCTCTCCCCTTTCAACCCGTTACAACCCTTTTTTCGCATTAAAAAGTAGCCTACGTCCTTTCTCAGGTTCTAGACTATCTGTGTACCAAATTTCATTTAAATCGGTTCTGTAGTTTTGGCGTGAAAGCGCGACAGACAGACAGAGTTACTCTCGCATTTATAATATTAGTAAGGATTATAAAAAAAAGTATAAATTAGCGTGGCGTGATGATATAGATAGGTAGATATAAATTAGCTGAAATACAATGGCATTTGTCCGTGCTACCCGAAACCGAGACGAGACGCCGTGTCGAATTTTTTTTTCTAGCCTATTTTACTAAGATCTATACTATTTTACTAATATACTCTTAACATGTTAAGACACCAAACGCAAAGGCCCCCAGTTCCCGGTAGTCCCGCTGTCCGCTGCCACGGTAGCGGTCGCGGTAACAGCGGGGCAGGGGGTGCAAAGAATCTCCGGGCTACGACACAAGGCTACCAAAAACACCTGACCCTGGCTACGTACAATGGACGCTCTCTACGGCTGGCCCAACACCTCACTGAACTCGAGGTAGAACTAGGTCGCATAAACTGGCACATATTGGGGTTATCCGAAGTCCGAAGACAGGGCGAGGACACGATAACCCTTGAGTCAGGCCACCTGTTCTACTTTCGGGAAGGTGATCGGCCCTCTCAGGGCGGTGTCGGTTTCCTGGTCAACAAAGCTCTCACTAACAACGTTGTGGAAGGCAGCAGTGTGTCGACACGGGTAGCGTACCTCATAATTAAAATCACCAACAGGTACACCCTGAAGGTGGTACAGGTATATGCGCCGACCTCGACATACTGCGACGACATAGCCGAAGCCATGTATGAGGACATAGCCAAGGCATTACATGGCACCACCAAGGCTCACTACAACGTTGTTATGGGGGACTTCAATGCCAAAGTGGGAGTACAAGAACGCGGCGAAACGATAATCGGACCCCACGGCGTGGGGCGCCGAAACCACAGGGGGCAGATGCTGGTCAACTTTCTGGAGTCGCAGGGGCTCTTCTTGATGAATTCATTCTTTAAGAAGAAGCCTCATAGAAAGTGGACATAGCGAAGCCCCGACACTGTGCCGAGGAACGAGATAGACTTCATCATGACTGACAGGAAGTCTATCTCACGTCTATCTTGGCGCTATATCGAGGTGTTGAGATGTCTGTATGATACCGCCACAATGACCGTCCAGCTCCAGGACCAAAAGACCAACCCGATCGAGCTGCATCGAGGGGTAAGACAGGGGGATGTAATATCCCCCAAGCTCTTCACCAATGCACTCGAAGACGTCTTCAAGACGCTGGACTGGACTGGGCGGGGCATTAACATCAACGGCGAATACATCTCACACCTTCGGTGTGCCGATGATATCGTCATCGTGGCAGAGTCACTGGAACAGTTAAGCGAAATGCTGCATAGCCTAAATGGAGCCTCTCGAGGTGTCGGTCTCGGCATGAACTTGGATAAAACCAAGATCATGTTTAATGAGCATGTCACGCCGGGACCGATCTACGTCGATGGTTCGATGCTCGAAGTTGTTCGGGAGTATGTCTACCTTGGACAAGTTGTCCAATTTGGTAGAAACAACTTCGAGAAAGAAATCAACCGCAGGATCCAATTGGGTTCCTTGGGCTGTGGAGCGAGCTATGCTCGGCGTCTCTTTGAAGGATAAAATTCGTAACGAGGTAATCCGACAAAGAACCAAAGTTACCGACATAGCTCGCAGACTCAGTAAGCTAAAGTGGCAATGGGCTGGTCACATCTGCAGAAGGACCGACGGCCGATGGAGCAAGCGTATCCTATAGTGGAGACCGCGACTTGTTAAGCGTAAGGTAGGACGGCCCCCAGCTAGATGGACCGACGACCTCAAAAAGGTCGCTGGGACAGACTGGATGCGGAAGGCGGAGGACCGTGTGCAATGGCACGTGTTAGGAGAGGCCTATGTCCAGCAGTGGACGACGATAGGCTGATTGATTGATTGATTACTGTCTCACTTTTGTCTAAATCCTCGCGCCTCCTTATCCTTGGTTTACCTTGTCGTTTAGCATATAAATAAATATGCCATTGGTATTTTCCACAGATACACTATAATGTCGAGCGTGGGCCGCGGACGTGGCTACACGGGGCGGCATCACCTGCGAACGCCGAGGCCCGGCGACGACGACGAGGCTGACGCTGCGCGGACCCTAGCGGAGCTGAGCCCACGATCTACAGGTGAGCACCAGCGTTATATACCACAGAACACTGTGTAACCGCCGAGGATGTACGGGCCGTAGGGAACTAGTGAAACTCAGGTGCAGATTGCAGATGACGAACGATTTAGCGCAGTGGTCAAGAGCTGAAGCCGTTCCGCCTACTGTGTCTAATAGTCGCGGGTCAGATTCCCGCACGGGACAAATCTTTGTGTGCCCTACAATTATTTGTATGTGAACGCACCAAAAAAAATAATAATACAGGTGAGCACCGTCGGTACCCGCCGCGGAAGTAGCTATAACGATCGGGATGACGAGTTGGACGCCTCGTGAACCTTGTTAGAGCCCAAGCGGGCGCCGCAAACTTACTAGCGGAACTCAGGTGGTCGCCGTGAGCATTCTGGCAAATTTCAGCCCGCTATTTACAGGTAAGCAGGAGTGATACCCGCCGCGGATGTAAATACGTTGGCTGGGACGGCAGGTACATTATAGAGGAGTGCTATATCGGTTAGGATATTGAGGCAGACGCCGTGGTCTCCCTGATGGAACTCAGCTCACTATCTTCTGTGAGCACAGTGGCACCCGCCGCGGATGTAGCTTTAATGGTTAAAATGATAAGATGGACGCCGCGTAAACCTTGGCGGAGCTTAAGCGGAGGTCGCAAAGATACTAGTGGATCTTAGTTGAACGACGCGTGAACCCTAGCAGAGTTAAGTCCGTGATCTACAGGTGAGCACGAGTGATACCCGCCGCGGATATAGCTACACTGGCGGGGACGATATAATAAACTCCGTATGGTTTCTGGTGGAGCTCAGGGAGAGGCCGCACAGTCACTAGCGAAGTTCAGATGGACGATGCGTGGTCAGTGATCTACAGGCAACGTTCGTGTGGCTAACGTCAGGGTTACCGCAAGGACCCTAGTGGAGCTCAGCTCGCGATTTATAGGTGAGCATCAGCATTATACCCTACAGAACACTATATGCAGTCGCGGCAGATGTAGTTACACTGCCGACGACGACGAGGCGAACGCCGCGAGGACCCTGGCGGAGCTCAGCCTACAATCTACAGGCGAGTACTAGTGGTGCCAGCCGCGGACGTAGCTACACTGGCGGGGACTATATAGCGAACTCCGTGCGGTTCCTGGCGGAGCGCAGGGGGACGCCACAGTCACTAGCGAAGTTAATGTGGACGATGCGTGATCCGCGCTCTACAGATTGGCGGCAATGTTAGGGTTACCGCAATGGCCCTAGTGAAGCTCAGCTCGCGATCTATAGGTGAGCAACAGCATTATACCCCACAGAACACTATATTTAGTCGCAGCAGATGTAGTTACACTGCCGACGACGACGAGGCGGACGCCGCGAGGACCCTGGCGGAGCTCAGCCTACAATCTACAGGTGAGCACGAGTGGTACCCGCCGCGGATATAGCTATATTGGTAAGGACGATATAGTTGACCCAGTAAGGGCCCTAGGGCAGCTCAGCCCAGGAACAACAGGTGAGCACAGCGGTACCTGCCGCGGATGTAGCTACACGAGCGGGGACGATATAGCGGGCCCAGTGTGGGCTCTGGTGAAGGTTAGCCCCACGATCTACAGGTGAGCAAAGCAAGGTGTCACTTGTAGATAAAAGCGGTAAGATGCAAGCATGACGAGGTGTACCACGTGTCCGGTTCACCGCGGAGCTCAGATCAATAGATACGGCACACAGTTTTAATTAGAAAACAAAAGCTCATTTTAATCCACTTAAACCTTTGATAAATGAAGGGGCCTCCATTCCGATCGCGGTCTTGAAATTTATCGCGCCTTTATTAAAAAGGCGACAACCCGATATTTCGGGAGCGCGTCCAATCATAGGAATCCGCTAATCGTAGCCGCCGGTAACTACAAACTAACTATCCGTTTATCAGCCGCTACCACCGTCCGCGGCATGTTCTCACCGGCCCTCCCGATGCCCTTACATCCCTTCTTTCGGATACAGATACTGCACATAGGATCAGACACCGACCTCGCCGGTGAGGTCAAAGAATGCCTTGCCCGACGACCGGTGCAGAGCACCACGACGAGACACCTAGTATATGCCCTTCCCATATCGACTGCTTAAGCCGAGGCCGTTTCTCATTGAGGCGCCCTTGAGCTAGTTACCCCCTTGCCCTACTGGCTCGAGCGTAGTGGTTGCACGCTCGCCCTCTTGCCCGGTGAACCTGTATAGGCCCCGCGGCCTACAGCGTAGACACACACACACAAGTAGAGAGCGGAACTAAACCTTTTAACTAACTAACGGAACTAACCCCTTCTGTTACTAACCAACATTACTCAAATTTAACGTTATTTGAATTTACAATCTTTATAAACATAATATTGTGTAATAGAATTTACTACAAAACAATTTTACTTTCCAGTAAAACTATTTTATAATAATATGAATAATATTAGCCCTGTTAAGAAACTGTCCCACCGTTGAGCACGGGCCTCCTCTCAAACTGAGAGGGTTTGTATTTATAATCCCTAAATAAATTAAATTTACCTGTAACGAAGACAGGTCTTACAGACTCATATAAATTAAAGTAACTCGCCTAATTGTTATGGACGCAGGTAAATTCCGAAGGATTTGAGTACAATTTTACAACTTAACTGTTACATAAATAGAAAAAAGTGGGTTTTAAAACTACCTGTACCCCTTAATACTTCAAATGGCGGGCAGATGGACAAAAGAATAATGACGTCGATCACTTAGCGTTTTTTGTATTAGCATCGACTCGTCTTAACATATTTGTCCAAGTGTAAATTGTAATGACGAATTTCCAATATTTAAAAAAAGAAAGAAGAAAGCATGAAACGACATTCAACCACACACACACACATATGCATGTACGCACACACAGACACACACTCACTACACAAGGTACTAAAATTAGGTACTGAGTACTATATTCAAGTCATCACACCAATGCTTCCTGGGCCTTTCCCGACGTCTACATGCTAATGCTAATTTTACACCAATGCCCTGTCATTGCATTCAATGGCCAACAGATCCTTGTAGCACTATTGTATAAAATTTGATTCTCTCCGAAATTCTAAACCGTGGGCCTAGTCAATTTGCAAGTGTATTCTCCTTCCGCTATGGAAGGTTTTTTCTGACCACGTGACTTTTCCTTGCAAATATCATTCCCGTACAATTTTCCGTTTTCTATTAAGCATTACCTTTTTTTTTTATTACTTTTTTTAAGGATTTTAGTTGTGTTAAATCCTTATTGTGCTTATATAACGCCTTGGTGCGAAGTGTACTAGAATACGCGTCATCGGTCTGGAATCCCCATTACCAAATACATATAGCCCGCATTGAACGGATCCAAAAAAATTTACCAAATATCTGGCATATAAAGATCCAAGTTGTCCTTATCGCGGGGATTACGCCACCCATCTTCGTCATTTTAAGCTCACCAGCTTAGAAAATCGCCGGAAAATGCATGATATGTTGTTTTTCCATAAGTTGGTTAATGGAAATATAAACGCTCCTAATTTGTTACAACAAATGGACCTCTATGTACCAAGAAGGATTCCTAGACATCCGATACAGACAAGTTTTTCAAAAAAAAGCTATCGTACAAAATTGATTTCTCCGATGAACCGTCTAAAAGAAACATATAATGATGAGGTTGACATCTTCGGCAACTCTTTTATTAAATTTAAATCCTTGATAAATGGAACTTAAATAATATTTTTAATTGTTTAATTCTGTTAATTTTTAATTCATATGTAGCAACTATTATTCAATGTAATATAATGTAATTTCAAAAATTTATCTTTACTTGACCTTATGTATTCCAATAATATAATTAATCATTTAGAATTTTATTTATGACAACGCTGTACACATCTGTAAAAACGGTACATGCTGCCCAGGACATCAAGATCTACTATTGTATAAACTATGTGTGTAACTGTTGTTGATGTGTCTTATTAAATAAATAAAATAAATAAATAAATTACCGACTGAAAAGTCATTTTGGCTACATATGTAGATAACGACGTCACGTTAAAAATAAACACTCATTGTGGTCGGATCCCGTAGAGGATCAGTTTTATTAACCGATTCTTATGTATTATTTATTATTATTACAATCTATTTGTGTCCCACTGCTGGGCAAAGGCCTCCCTCCACTTTTTCTAATCCTCTCTGTTCGTTACCATATCATTTCAATCCCCCTAAGGTACTTCGGATTGATAATGACTTGGACGTCAAACGCCTTATTCCCTTCCGTGATCACGGGTGCGATAGAGCACTCGAAACGTCGGGCACTTATAAGCCGCGACGAAATCCGAGATTTTTTAATTGCAGCTTAATTTCTTCACAAATAGCCGCGTGTGCGTGTGTGTGTGAATGATCTACGCTGTTGGCCGCGGGGCCTTTACAGCTTCACCGGACAAGGGGCAACTAGCTCAAGGAGGAACGGCCTCGGCCTCGTCTTGGGCAGTCGCTATGGGGGAGGGCGTATACTAGGTGTCTCGCCGTGGTGCTCTGCACCGGCCGGCGGGCAAGGGATTTTTCGATTTCGCCGGCGAGGTCGGTGTCTGATCCTGTGTGCGGTATCTGTATCCGAAAGAAGGGATGTAAGGGCATCGGGAGGGTCGGTGAGAACATTCCGCGGACGGCGGTAGCGGTTGATAGGAGGGGAGTTGGGTTCGTAGTCGGCGGCGGCAACGATTAGCGGATTACTATGATTGGACGCATTCGCAAAATATCGGGTTATCGCCTTTTTAATAAAGGCGCGAATAGGTTCGAGACCGAGATCGGAGCAATTAGCCGCTTTGCACACGGGTCGTAAGCTTTGTCCGTTACATCTTTCCTTGAATATTCACTTAATGAATGATTATATAGACAATTACCTTAATTTTTTTATTAACTTAATTTTCGCCCACTCTCATAAAACGTATAAAACCAGTATATGTGTAGGAAGATTAGCGACAAGTGGTAAGCCGAAAGCCAGGTAGCAAGCAGCTGACACATTGTACCCAAAATACCTTTGTAAATCGTGAGTGCATTATGAATGATCACGTTTCAAGTCTAGATAACACTTGCGATTAAAAAATGAACATAATGCAAAGTTCAAATTTGAATAAAGCCGTGGTAGTCTAGCACGAAAAGCAGTGTTAGTTTGAGTGGTTTGCGTTTTGTTTCTGTTCTTTTGACACAATAATTTTTCTATAGAGATATTGAGTATTATTTGGAAAAATGTTTCAACGTAAAAATTCTTAATAACTTCCTAGAATTTAAACTCAATATTTTGAATAAACCGTATGGGGGAACCGATCGGATCGGAACGCTACCTCCACTGAGAAGATCCGACGAAAATCTCAACGGGCTCTCAAGGACCTCTTTCATTCAGAGCAGTGATAGATTAGTAGTTAGACCGTTGGCAGAGCAAAGTCAGAGGTCTCGGGTTCAAACCTAGGTACGTGTCTTTTGGTAAGCATATCCGTATTCAAAATAAACAATCACTTTCTCCAACGGTCAAGGAAAGCATCGTGAGGAAACCTGCACGCCAGTTTTCTCGAAGGTGTGTGAAGTTCGCCAACCCGCACTGGGCCAGCGTGGTGGACTATGACCTAAACTATTTCAGTCTAAGGAGCAGGCCCGTGCCCATCGGTGGGACAGTTTCTTAAATTATACCTCTTTTATTACACTCGAATAAAGTCTGAAGTAAACAAGTCTATGTACGAATTTCAGCATCTCTGAGTAGCCCTATCCGTCGGTTAAACTTGCCAGTTTTAATTGCCGAGTAACGCTAATCGAGAAGTAACTAACCAGCACTTTACATGAGGGTGGTAAAAGCCTAAGCTTTCATTCTATATCATAATACAGGATATTTTGTACCTGTAATAATCACAATACATTTTTTTGTTACGAAAGTCCCGCTAGGAGCGTTGTAAAGCTCATTCATACAAAATAATGAACTTGTAAGTGATGGTTGAGCTGTGGTTTAAGGTGCAGTAGTTTGGTGTTCATTGTCGCGATCACAGCTCCCGGTAAACCTTTCATAAGTGACTGGAATATTTCAAAAGTGTGCTTCTCCGGTGAAGATGTAAAGGCTTCTCGGCCAACAGCGTAGATCATTAGTGTTTTCAAAGGACATTGTTCTGCGCCCATACATAATTTGCCCCAGAACCAACAGCAATGAAAAAATACATGTATAATTTGAAATCACTCATAAATTCTTTTAAGGCATTTATTATTAAACGGACAAGCGGGGGAATCGCAATATTGCACAATAAGTATTAGATTTTGGGGTTATAATTCAGTAGCCATTAATACGTATGAGGTTATATTGTGAGTATTGACATTGTCGGTGACCTCGATAGAAGTACTTACAATACTTTGAAATATTCGTTTTTTTTTTGCAAATTGTCCGTTCGATACGGATATATGCCATTGTTTTAATAAAATATATAAAGAATGATGGCCTGGGTCAAATATTTGTTGGTTCCGGTGCAATTTCCGACAATGTCCTTTGTTGTGTTTAAAAACGAGTAACAAGTGTATGTGTTGATAGAAATCATCAGTTTTAAGATGCCTTCGTGGATCGAAATTATGGATAATGAAGGTAACAATATATTTAAAACACCGTATATTTCCCAAGTGTAGGTGGCGTAGGTATACTTTGTACATCCACAGTTCGCCGATGCTTTGTTCAAATGTAATAGGGAGCCAGCGTATTACCATTATAAGGGAGACAATACTGATACTGGGATTTTTTACTATAGAAAAAGAATAACTTTGGCCTAAGTTCGGCCAAAGATCTTGTATTCGTTACGTGCATTTTTCGCCACTAGCCCAACGAGGCAGTCTCTTTCCAGTCTCAGTTCTGTGGGTTCTTGGACCATTCGTATTAATTAGTACCTCCAAATCAGTCCTATACTGTTCAAATGCTGGGCAATAGCCTTCTCTCACAAATCGAGGTGGACTAATCATCACACGGACCCAGTGCGGGACGGTAGAGGCGGGTTTAAAGCCACTTATTGTCGCATCTTATCAAGCCGCTTATAAGGCTTGGCTTAAGACTACCACATTCAGTGATAACCGGGACCAACAATCTACTAAAGCGGAAATTCCCAAAGTGGTCGATATCGGTTACTCAGGGGTCGACATAAACGAAAACTTATTTTGGGGGTCGACGAGGTTTTAAAAATCGACACCTATTAATTAACACAAGTTCTTATTTGAAACTTTCAGGATACTGTATAAGTTGTGTTACGTGTACCAACTTGTTATAAGAATGACTAATATTTTAGTAGGAAGTATCATTCTTGTACATTACTCACTTAACCAACCGCAAAGTTTTTAAATTGGTAAGTATTTTGAAAAAAACTAGAGATGGGATTTTTAAAGTAATTTGGCTATCAGTTCATTTTGGAAAAGGGGTCTCTTGCCCAAAATAGTTTGGGAATCCGTGTATTATAGAATTGTAATCTAATTGCCAAACAAAATTATGCTTTATACAATGGGAATAAAAGGCATGCCCGTTCCTATACATATGGTTTTATGCCTTAACACTATTGAATTAAATATTAATTTTGTTTGGCAATTAGAACTGTCAGTACCCATCCTATATGAAAAATACTAAAGGCGATTTCTCATTGATAAACAATACATAAATTAATCATTCTCCAAATTTCAAAATTTTATAATTATAATAATTACTATTATTTATTAAATAAAAGTAATAATATAATTATTATTTGTTACACAATATGGTATAGGGCTTAATAAAGTTAGCTACCTGCACCCGAGCTCAATGTAAACGCAACCCACCCTATTTATACAATTACCCACTTTATTTTAGTTATCAATTTGTTATTTTTTGTACTAATAATACAAAAAAAAAATAATAATAATAATAAAAATTGTTATTAATTTTGTTAAGTTTAAGTTTACAAACTCATGTATGTGTGATGGCCGCGGGGCCTTTACAGCTTCCCCGAACAAGAGGGCGAGCGTACAACCAATACGCTCGAACCAAAAGGGCAAGGGAGCAACTAGCTCAAGGGCGCCTCCAGGAGGAACAGCCTCGGCTTGGGCATTCGCTGTGGGGGAGGACGTATACTAGGTGTCTCGCCGTGGTGCTCTGCACCGGCCGGCGGGCGAGGGATTCTTCGACCTCGCCGGCGCGGTCGGTGTCTGATGCTATGTGCGGTTTCTGTATCCGAAAGAAGGGATGTAAGGGCATCGGGAGGGTCGGTGAGAACAAGCCGCGGACGGCGGTAGCGGCTGATAGAATTTAGTTTACTTTAATTTTTAATTACGTTTCTCAGTAAAACTTATGAGAAATAAAGCTCTTTAACCATAATATGAAAATGACAGAAACGGTCACCTATATCAGATTGAACAAGCTGTTTCAGATTAGTTAATTCGCGTGTAATAAGACCTTTATTAAATAGAGTAGTAGGTAGTCCGCGTTTTATTATGATTGTAAAATAACCGCAAATTACAGTATCTATAACAGTTGGTTTGTTTACAGACCCAGCCCGTGTCGAAGTCAAAGAGAAGAGAGAGATGGACACAGAAAAAGAAGCGGAGGGAAAGGGAGAGAAGATGGCGGAGGACGAGGCCACATTGAAGGAACTCCTCAGGGTGGACGAGCAGTACGTGCCACTGTTGACCTTGGTACGTATGTGATAAGGTTCATTATTGTTATAGAAGATTATTTTGAAGATAGATATTTCTTTTTCTTTTTAAAAACGTAGCCCCACACTAGGATTTATTCCTGTGTCGTGGGTGCGTTTACAAACATAAAAATTCACAAACAAATACCCAGACCGGAACAAATAATTGTGGATCACACAAAGATTTGTCCCGTGCGGGAATCGAACCCGCGACTATTCGACACAGTGGGCGGAGCAGCTCAATCTCTTAACCACTGCGCTAAATCGTCCGTAACTTAAATATGCTTGAAAAGATGCTATTCCAGCTACACTTAAATAACGATAACTTGCTCTCTTCCTTCTATCAATTTAGCATAATGACATTTTTTGTTTCCTTTTTTGCAAATGAGGAATTTCCAATTTTTAGCCATTCTCATGAATAGTATAATTTGGTTATTTAACTTAGACTCACCTGATAGACCAGCCTACATTGTTCTCCCATACACCACAACAAAATGTTTATGAAAAAGTGTAACCGTGGAGTTTCTTTCCCTTCTTCTCCACAGGAATGACATTCCGAAGTGGTGGTTGAGTATTTATTACTTTTCTGACGATTCATAAAGTAATGGTTTACACCGTTACGCCTATAGTCCCTAAGCAGTATATTTATAGACGGGCAGTACATATTTTTAAATAATTATGCATTATTAAAATTCGCAGCTGGAACAGTTCTCACCGGGCGAGGACGGCATACAGTTCAACAGAAAACTAAGACACTTCGAAACCACAGTCACAAATTTGTGCCCAGACGACACCAGACTGCAGTAAGTAAAAAAAAAATATTTTACTAGCAGTTTCCCGCGGCTTCGGACCTGCTCGACAATAGCGCCACCTACCGGGTCCAACTGTAACTAAGAACATCAAGGTGAACATATAAATACAACAACAAAAAAACAACCAAATCGTTTAGGAGGAGAAGAATTACGAACACTTGTTTACAATGGCCTAAACCCTCTCAGTTTGAGAGGAGGCCCGTGCCCAACAGTGGGACAGTTTCTTAACAAGGCTACTATTATTATTATTTACAATTTTATATTTCTATGTACGTTGGTGGCTTTGACTCCTGCCTTAATGGTTGTTAAGTAAATATAAGTCGTCCTTTCTTAGAGAATTTGTAATATAATTCATTGTAAAACTCCGATCCTGGCATATAAATTCGGTCCTTTGTTCTCCGTAGGCAAGCATTCTCAACATTTCGCGCGGCTGCACTCCTTAACTCTGTCACGGCTCGGAAGCTAGCCGCAGTAGGAGCTTCCTTCACCAGACAACAGCGCCAGCAGCTTCTACGAGCGGCGTTGCTCAACGTGGTGATGCAAGGCACCTTCTCCAGTAAGTAGCACAGTGACCACAGTGCGAAAGCTAGCCGCAGTAGGGGCTTCCTTCACCAGGCAACAGCGCCAGCAGCTGCTACGAGCAGCGTTGCTCAACGTGGTGCTGCAAGGCACCTTCTTCAGTAAGTAGCAGTGACCACGCCGCGGATGCTAGCCGCAGTAGGTTGTAGTAGGAGCTTCCTTGACCAGACAACTGGGCCAGCAGCTGCTTCGAGCAGCGTTGCTCAACGTGGTGATGCGAGGCACCTTCTCCAGTAAGTAGCAGTGACCACGCCGCAGAAGCCAGCTGCAGTAAGAGCTTCCTTCACCAGACAACAGCGCCAGCAGCTGCTACGAGCAGCGTTGCTCAACGTGGTAATGTAGGGCACCTTCTTCAGTAAGTAGCAGTGACCACGCCGCGGAAACCAGCCGCAGTAAGAGCTTCCTTCACCAGACAACAGCGCCAGCAGCTGCTACGAGCAGCGATGCTCAACGTGGTGATGCAATGCACCTTCTCCAGTAAGTAGCAGTGACCACGCCGCGGAAACCAGCCGCAGTAAGAGCTTCCTTCACCAGACAACAGCGCCAGCAGCTGCTACGAGCAGCGATGCCCAACGTGGTGATGCAAGGCACCTTCTTCAGTAAGTAGCAGTGACCACGCCGCGGAAGCTAGCCGCAGTAAGTTGTAGTAGGAGCTTCCTTCACCAGACAACAGCGCCAGCAGCTGCTACGAGCAGCGTTGCCCAACGTGGTGATGCAAGGCACCTTCTCCAGTAAGTAGTAGTGACCACGCCGCGGAAACTAGCCGCAGTAGGAGCTTCATTTACCAGACAACAGCGCCAGCAGCTGCTACGAGCAGCGTTGCTCAACGTAGTGATGCAACGCACCATCTCCAGTAAGTAGCAGTGACCACGCCGCGGAAGCTAGCCGCAGTAGGAGCTTCCTTAATCAGACAACAGCGCTAGCAGCTGCTACAAGCAGCGTTGCCCAACGTGGTGATGCAAGGCACCTTCTCCAGTAAGTAGCAGTGACTACGCCGCGAAAGCTAGCCGCAGTAGGATGTAGTAGGAGCTTCCTTCTCCAGACAACAGCGCCAGCAGCTGCTACGAGCAGCGTTGCTCAACGTAGTGATGCAACATACCATCTCCAGTAAGTAGCGGTGACCACGCCACGGAAGCTAGCCGCAGTAGGTTGTAGTAGGAGCTTCCTTCACCAGACAACAGCGCCAGCAGCAGCTACGAGCAGCGTTGCTCAACGTGGTGATGCAAGGCACCATCTCCAGTAAGTAGCAATGACCACGCCGCGGTAGCTCACCGCAGTAGGAGCTTCCTTCACCAGACAACAGCGCCAGCACCTGCTACGATTTGTTTCTCCAGTAAGTATCATCATCATCTTCAGCCGAAAGGTATTTAATGCAGAACAAAGTCCTCCTTCAAAGATAGCCATGGCGACCGGCTTTGTGCAAAACGCATTCAGTTTTGAGCGCATCGCTTGGAGATCACGAGGTCCTGGGTTCAAATCCTAGGTCGGACAAATGAAATTTTTCCTACGAAAACTTCCCAGTATGAGTCCGGAGCTGAAATTGTGCCCGGTATATGGCAATAGGCTCGCCCCCTTTTACATGGGGCCTAACAACGTCGGCGAAAAGTGGGTGTACTCAATACACCCCTGCCACCCCCGCTTGGGGAATATAGACATTGCAAAATAAACGATTTGAGTTTGAGTCATGTTAGAAAATGACACAATTGTCACACGTTACTTAAATAATTATAAAGGAATTCTGTATGACAAATTTTTCACTTAGTTACCTGTCATTGTCAATTATTAAACAATCAATTCACCATGTGGTACTTATCGATTTTCAACGACGATTTTCCTGAAAAATGTGTCAATCAATCAATCAATCAATCAGCCTATCGTAGTCCACTGCTGGACATAGGCCTCTCCTAACACGCGCCATTGCACACGGTCCCCCGCCTTCCGCATCCAGTCCGTCCCAGCGACCTTCTTGAGGTCGTCGGTCCATCTAGCTGGGGGCCGTCCTACCTTACGCTTACCAAGTCGCGGTCTCCACTCTAGGACACGCTTGCTCCATCGGCCGTCGGTCCTTCTGCAGATGTGACCAGCCCATTGCCACTTTAGCTTACTGAGTCTGCGAGCTATGTCGGTAACTTTGGTTCTTTGTCGGATTACCTCGTTACGAATTTTATCCTTCAAAGAGACGCCGATCATAGCTCGCTCCATAGCCCGCTGTGCGACTTTGAGTTTGTGGACTAGTCCCACTGTGAGTGTCCACGTCTCGGCCCCGTAAGTCATAACAGGTAGAACGCATTGGTTAAAGACTTTAGTCTTCAGGCATTGCGGTATAGGCGAAGCGAAAACGTGACGTAGTTTGCCAAATGCTGCCCAACCCAATTGGATCCTGCGGTTGATTTCTTTCTCGAAGTTGTTCCTACCAAATTGGACAACTTGTCCAAGGTAGACATACTCCCGAACAACTTCGAGCATCGAACCATCGACGTAGATCGGTCCCGGCGTGACATGCTCATTAAACATGATCTTGGTTTTATCCAAGTTCATGCCGAGACCGACACCTCGAGAGGCTCCATTTAGGCTATGCAGCATTCCGCTCAACTGTTCCAGTGACTCTGCCACGATGACGATATCATCGGCAAACCGAAGGTGTGAGATGTATTCGCCATTGATGTTAATGCCCCGCCCAGTCCAGTCCAGCGTCTTGAAGACGTCCTCGAGTGCATTGGTGAAGAGCTTGGGGGATATTACATCCCCCTGTCTTACCCCTCGATGCAGCTCGATCGGGTTGGTCTTTTGGCCCTGGAGCTGGACGGTCATTGTGGCGGTATCATACAGACATCTCAACACCTCGATATAGCGCCAATCGATGCCACATCGCTGCAGAGCATCCAAAACCGCCCAGGTTTCGATGGAGTCGAAGGCTTTCTCGTAGTCCACGAAAGCCATACACAGCGGCTGATTGTACTCTTCGGTCTTCTGTACAATCTGCCGAACAGTATGGATGTGGTCTACGGTGCTGTAGCCTTTTCGAAACCCGGCTTGTTCCGGTGGCTGGAACTCGTCAAGTCTTCTGGCGAGGCGGTTTGTGAGTACTCTCGAGAACAACTTGTAGACGTGGCTCAGGAGTGAGATGGGTCTGTAGTTCTTCAGCAAGGTTTTGTCACCTTTTTTGAAGAACAGAACCACCGCACTCCCGCTCCACGCTTGAGGTGTTAAGCCCTGGTGGATGACGGAATTAAAGAGACTCGCTAGCTTTTTCAGGATTGGAGTCCCGCCTGCTTTTAGGAGCTCAGTGGTGATTCCGTCATCGCCTGGCGACTTGTTGTTTTTGAGCTGCTCGAGAGCCACTCTGACCTCGTCCTGGTTGACATCAGGGATGTCTTCCGTATCGTGGCGTGCTAGTGGGGCTCTGTGGTCGTCAGCGCTGGGTCTCGAGGGTTTAGCCATCCGTGATGCGTACAGGTCTTTGTAGAAACTCTCAATTTCCTCGAGTATCTCGAACTTGGAGGTCACGGTTTTGCCATCCGCTGTATTAAGTTTCGTCAGATGGGATCTACCTAGCTGGCGAGCGAAGACTTTGGTGCCTCTGTTCTGTTCAATCGCAGCCGCGATGGCGCGGGTGTTGGAACATCGGAGGTCACGTCGCACCCGCTTCCGGATCTTCCGGTTGAGGTTCCTCCCATCCGGCGAAGACGCCTGCGTGGATGACATTTCCCGTCTCTGCCTCCTAAGTTCGAGAGTCTCGAGCGAGAGTTTAGACTCTCTGTTACCGCTTTTGCCGGGAAACACCCTTCGAGACACATCCTGTAGCGTTTTGACCACTGTGTCGGTTTTCTCGTCAACATTGCCTTCGGTTTCCAGCAGGTCGAAACGATTTTGAAGCTCCAGTTGGAACTTTTCGGACCCTAAAGCTATTTGAGGCGCAGTAGGTCTGAGAGTAGACCTCATCATGCGACGTCTTTCGGCCTTGAAGTCTATATTTAGAGCGCCTCGGACAAGTCGGTGATCGCTGCCGGTATTAAACCTGTTGATCACGGAGACGTCTCTAAATATAGACTTCCTGTCAGTCATGATGAAGTCTATCTCGTTCCTCGTCACAGTTTCGGGGCTTCGCCATGTCCACTTTCTATGAGGTTTCTTCTTAAAGAACGAATTCATCAAGAAGAGCTCCTGCGACTCCAGAAAGTTGACCAGCATCTGCCCCCTGTGGTTTCGGCGCCCCACGCCGTGGGGTCCGATTATTGTTTCACCGCGTTCTTGTACTCCCACTTTGGCATTGAAGTCCCCCATAACAACGTTGTAGTGAGCCTTGGTGGTGCCATGTAATGCCTTGGCTATGTCTTCATACATGGCTTCGGCTATGTCGTCGCAGTATGTCGAGGTCGGCGCATATACCTTTACCACCTTCAGGGTGTACCTGTTGGTGATTTTAATTATGAGGTACGCTACCCGTGTCGACACACTGCTGACTTCCACAACGTTGTTAGTGAGAGCTTTGTTGACCAGGAAACCGACACCGCCCTGAGAGGGCCGATCACCTTCCCGAAAGTAAAACAGGTGGCCTGACTCAAGGGTTATCGTGTCCTCGCCCTGTCTTCGGACTTCGGATAACCCCAATATGTGCCAGTTTATGCGACCTAGTTCTACCTCGAGTTCAGCGAGGTGTTGGTCCAGCCGTAGAGAAAAATGTGTGAAAAACACAAATTTTCCGAAAATATATATTCATCATCATCATCATCATTTCAGCCTATACTTGTCCACTGCTGAACATAGGCCTCCCCAATCGCTTTCCAGCGTAACCGGTCCGATGCCACCTGCATCCAACGATTTCCTGCGATTTTCACAAGATCGTCGGTCCATCTGGCAGGCGGTCGTCCTACGCTGCGCTTGCCAATACGTGGTCTCCACTCTAGAATCTTTCTGCCCCAACGCCCGTCCGATCTTCGCGCTATGTGGCCAGCCCATTGCCACTTCAGCATGCTAATCCTGAGGGCTATGTCGGTGACCTTGGTTCTACTACGAATCTCCTCATTCCTGATTCGATCACGTAGAGAAACGCCGAGCATAGCTCTTTCCATAGCTCGCTGAGCAACTTTGAGCTTTTTTATGAGACCTATTGTAAGAGACCACGTCTCTGTGTGTGTTATCAGTGATGACATATGGATCAGAGAAAATATATATTAATGAATAATAATATTTCATTTATGGTTTCAGAATTAGACGTTTTGGAACGATCAAATCCTCTGTTCCTTATTAATGCAGCTAACCTTATGGGGGATTATTTCGCTGGTAAGTTCAATTTATTATAGAATAATATTATAAATATTACATTTGACACAGCACAAAAGAGACACATTTATGCACTTACACACGATTTGATGACAGAATCTTGTATTCACCAGTAAATGACTATATACAAAGTGTAACATAATAAACGCAAGACCTTAGACACCCCGATTAGAGAATTGCTTCATAAATTCAAAACAAAAACCAAATTTCCAAATTTAAAGGTTTTTACCCCTTTATCCAGCACTTTTATACCCCAATTAACAATAAAACTTGTATGTGTATGTGTGCATTTTGAGAAATACGGGTTAGGAATGCATTTGTTATCAACTTATTGCTATGAATCAAGAATAAATTTAGTTTTTTTATAGCCCACTGAAGGAGTAAAAGCATTTTTTGCAAATTAAAATGACAATGGCGACTGCATGATCAATGGCTTACACTTGAATGTGAAGAAAACCAAGATTATGGTTTTTGAAAGGGAAGAAACCAGAACGAATGTAAGGATTGTGGTTGGTAACGATGTGCTGGAGCAAGTGAATGAGTTTGTATATCTTGGATGCGCCTTCAGTAAGGATGGGAAATACACCGCTGACATAGAGAGAAGAGTGAGTGCAGGGAACAGAGTGAATGGTGCGATGGGAAAGCTACTCGGGAGCCGGCACTTAAGCCATAAGGCGCAGCTGGCCATACATAACGGAGTTCTTGTCCCAACGCTGTTATATGGTAGCGAGAGCTGGGTATGTAAGAAGGAGAATGAAAGTAGGATAAATGCAGTAGAAATGCGAGCTCTGCGGAAGATGTGCGGAGTGAAGCTGACCGACCGCATTAGCAACAGCATAGTAAGACAGCGAGTAGGTATGAAAGATAGTATCGGTGTAAAGATGAGAAAGGGCATGCTCCGTTGGTTCGGGCATATAGAAAGAATGCCAGAGGAAAGAATGACAAAACAGATATACAATGTGAAAGTGGAAGGATGCAGGTACCGGGGAAGACCTAGACTATCTTACCACGACCAAATAAACCGAGTCTTATCTGATGGAAAAGTCAAGAGTCTCCGTAACCGGCGAGCGTGTATGAGACGAACTATGAGAGTCGAGGAAGCCAGAGAGGTATGTAAGGAAAGAACCTGTTGGAACTCTGTACTCTCTGCCTACCCCGCAAGGGATCTGGCGTGAGGTTATAGATAGATAGATAGATAAAAAAAATGTAACATACATTAAAAATACTTGGAATCAATTCAGCTATCGATTTAGAACAAACTACTTTTAGGTCTTGCGTTTATTATGTTACAGCTTGTATACATATGTAAATTGAATATAACACAGATAATAATAACATAGGTATATATGGCGATGTAGTAAGAAGGCCCCAAAAAGTTATATGTGGGGATAGAAGGAGCAGTTCCGTGTGGGAATGGAGGAATCTAAAAAGGTTTGTGTAGGGATAGAGGGAGAACTTCTGTGAGAGTTACGGTGAGGGGTTGGAGCGAGATGTTCCGTATGGGGGAGCAGTAAGAAGTCTAAACAGTTATGTGTGAGGATGGAGCGAGATGTTACGTGTGGGGGCGCAGTAAGAAGTCAAAAAGTTTTGTGTTGGAGTTTAGGGAGAAGTTCTTTATAGGATTGGAGTAAGAACTTCCGTATGGGGACGGATTAATAAGCCTCTTATGGGGATGGAATAAAAAAATCCGTTTGAGGACAGAGTAAGAAGTACCATGTGGGTACGGAGTTAGAAGTCCCGTATTAGGATAAGTAACAAAGGACATTGTCGAAAATTGCCCCAGAACCAACAAACATTTGAATCATGCTTATCATTATTTATCTATTTTATTAAAATAATGGCAAATATCCGTATCTAACGGACAATTTGCAATCTAAAACGAATAATTTAAAGTATTGTAAGTACTTATATCGTAGTCGCCGACATCTTTAATGAATGTCAACACACAATATAACCTCATACGTATTAATGGCTAATGAATTATACCCACAAAATCTGATACTTTTTGTGCAATATTGCGATTCCCCCGCTTGTCCGTTTAATAATAAATGCCCTAGACTAATTTATGGGTGATTTGAAATCATACAAGTATTTTTCCATAGCTGTTGATTCTGGGGCAAATCATGTATGGGCGCAGAACAATGTCCTTTAGTATGGGGATTTAGTAAGATGTCCCATGCGAGACAGAGTTAGAAGTAAGCTAGAAGAGTTAGCATATGGCATTATCGTGTCTGCCTATAAAAAACATATCTTAATTACAGAGGCTCGACTATGCAACGGCAACAAAGTACATATCTTGGCGAGTCCATTACTGCAGTACCTCAGGGCTTTACTGGGCAGCGATGACATCAGAGCACACCGCAGTTTAGCTACACAGGTAACTTGAAGCCTCGTTTTCATTAGGAACTCAGTGTATCCATTAGTCTAGCGGTGGACTAGGCTTGTGCTTGCTCGGTCACTAAAAAAGCGTTCCTATCTAGTACATTCAGTGAAGTGAACTAGTTCGGTCTTCTAGTACTATTAGTTCAATAGTACACTGCTTCCCTATGCCTCTTCCCAATAGCACAGATCATAAGTATTCTTAATACATTTTCTTTCATACTTTGTAGGAACTGTCATTCTCAGATATATTGTTTTTAGATAAAACTAAATAAAATATCGAGTGTCTTTCAAAACAAATATCTAAAACTAAATCAGTCAACAATTCGCCTACAGAACGGTCGGCTAAATTTCTAGTACTCTTAGTTATAAAAAGGCGTCGTGATCGTGGCGGACGATATCGAGACGATTTTTAGTTCTGTTTCACACTACAGATTATAAATGTCACTGAAACCTTGTCCCTTTGCCTCGTTCAGATCGAAAATGTACTATATGAACGATGACCGATTAAGCAAGCGGAATAGTTCGTTCTAGTTCACAATTCTGAACTATTCTTATTAGTTCTTAGTTCATTACTACACAAGCCTACAGTGGACTGCTGTATATACTGTGAATCTAACCAGGTTGGAAGAAATTCCTGTTAGCAATAAGACCGCCTATTGTTTCAGCGTCTTTTGTTAGTGCACAATAATGAGTATTCTATGATGATGATTGTGATGATGTGTGAATGCCCTACGCTGTTGCCCGAGGGGCCTTTACAGCTTCGCTGGGAAGAAGGCGTAAAGCAAATACGCTCCAGCCGGAAGGGTAAGGAGGCAACTAGCTGGGGCCGCCTCATATTCGTTATGAAACAGAAGTCTCGACACTTGACGAGATGCCGGGTGACGTCACTTGACTTGTCTTGTCGTCCACTTTGCATCAACTGAAAGCACCTACTGCTGAACAAAGGCCGCCCCCCAAATATCGCCACGACGACAGGCTTTGTGTTGTCTACATCTAGCTTTTACCTGCGACCTTCACCAGGTCATCGTCCACCAGGTCCACCTTGTGGGGGGCCCGCCCACTCCACGTCTTGCAGTACGAGGTTTAGGAGAACCTTTCTAATGAAGGAGAATGAAAGTAGGATAAATGCGGTCGAAATGAGACCTTAGCGGAATATGTGCGGAATCAAGCTCACCGACCGTATCCAGAACAGCGTAGTCAGAAAGCGAGTAGGTATAAGAGATAGTATCGGTGTAAAGATAAGAAAAGGTATGCTCCATTGGTTCCGGCATATAGAAAGAATGTCAGAAGAATGAATGAAAAAACAGATATTACAATGCAAAAGTGGAAAGATGTAGGTACTGGGGAAGACCTAGACTATATAACCATGACCAAATAGTCCTTTCTCGAGGGGGGATAAAATTTAGTACGTATTTTATTAGGAGCCTATTAAGTATTAGTAACTCTAAAGGCCTCTTTCACCACCCTCGATTTATGTGCTAGATAGTTACTTTTCGATTCACGTTACCCGGCAATTAAAACTGGCCAGTTTAACCGTCGGATAGGGCTACTCAGAGATGGTGAAATTTGTACGAAGACTTTCTTTAATTGTCGATTCGGACTAAAGAAGGAGGATAATGAAAGAGGCCCGAAGTTACAACATATTCCCTATATTTTTAAACCCAATATTTTCCACAGCTAATGCAAAACGGGAGAGAACTAATATCAGTACTAACTCAAGAACTGGACGAGCTATCAATATCTATCCGCCTACGCCTTCTCTCCCCTCCCCCTATCAGCACAATATGGCTCCTCCTCTCAGCAGACCTCTGCCTAAACAAATTCCTTCCGTTACCCAACACCTTACAACAATTCTACGCTTCCCACCTAGAACTAACCACAGAAGAAAACTTCAGCGAAGTCAGCTACGGATCCTGGAAGAAAAGTCCAGAGAAAGAAGATTTTAAAACAGAGTTGGAACAAGAGAAAATGAGTCTGAACGTCTCACAATTGAGTTTAAATAATAATGATGAGAATAAACCAAAATTGAGGCCTATTCTGGGTGCAGGTGCTGGGTTGTTAAGGCAGGAACAGGCGTTCTCCGTTGGACAAGACAACTTTGAGACGTGGACGACCAAAAATAATTTAAATAAACGGTATGATTTAAATTCCTGGAGGCAGGAAGAGGAGAAAAAAGATGAAGAGTTTACTCAAACGGCAACAAACATACAAAATTTTACAGTACCCGACTACCCACCACCAAATTTGTATAATTATCAAGAGAATTTTGTCAATTATCTTCAACAGGGCGACGGGGCGTATATCCAAAATCAGTATCAGAATGTATCGTTCAATCAGCAAGGTGACTCATTTCCTTATCCAGAACGGACTCAAATCCAGCCAGAACGTACTCAAATTATGGAACGGACTCAAATCCAACCGGAACGGACTCAAATCCAACCGGAACGGACTCAAATCCAACCGGAACGGACTCAAATCCAACCAGAACGGACTCAAATCCAACCGGAACGAACTCAAATCCAACCTGAAAGAACACAGATACCGGAACGGGTAAACAATGAAATTCAAAAGAACAGCAGTCGGAGACCGGTTGAGAATTGGAGGAAAGAAAAAATTGAAAAGGATGACCCTAATAGAAATAGACAAAGGAATTGGACCCGGCAGAAATCCATAGACAATGTTACTGATGAGGAGGAGAAAGAGAAATTCAAAGACCGCTCTGTGTCTAGAAATTCCAGGGATTCCAACCCTGGAAGCAGGTTGAATAGACGGAATAGTGGGGATCAGGAAGGGTCTAATGGATCTGAAAAGACTCCCCCAAGAAGACACGTATCAGAAGTACCGAGGAATCATAAATATTGGGATCATGATGATCGGTGCGACAAAGATTATAATAGTTAGTAGTAGTTCGCGTTTTACGTCGATAGATGGCGGTTGTAAATGGTTTGAGTATGAGTTGAAAAACAATTTGGGATTGGGAATAAGGCCAGTATTTTATTGTTATGCTTGATGAATAAACTGTTTATTTTCTTTATGTTGGATTTTTAAATCGCCAATAAAAGTTATTAATAGAAAAAAAATAAACAAATTAAAAATGACAGTTGTATGAATGCAATAGTTACGGTAGTGGCGGTAAATAATGCACATCGGCTAAAGAGTGAGATGCTCGGATACTTTCGGCTGTGTAGAGCGACGTCTCTGTCACTCAGCACATAATGTGACGTTTTGTCGCCTTTGTCAGTCGTCGTTGTCTTTCGGCCGGTTTCAATATACAACTCAAGGATAGATTTGGTTACTGTCAGTAGAATTTTGATAGACTTTCCATACAAAATATGTCATTTTTTTTTCCATAGTAAGCAAATTTATCCTCGAATTAAATAATGGAACCGGTCGTTAGCCGATGTGCATTATTTACCACCGCTCACTATATTTTGAATTTTATATTCAGTCAAGTAATGATTTGATGGATATTTTAATCTGAGGATTAAGAAATCAGCCCTAAATTACAATTACAAATAAAAATTAATTACCAAATTGAATAACATGTATGATATCAAGTTTGACTTACAAACGGCATAGCTAAGAAAAAAATATCACATCTTTTGTATCACAGTATTTGTTCTATATATATATATATATATATATATATATATATATATATATATATATATATGTTATATTATATATATATATATATATATATATATAATTGCATGACAATTGATTTTTTCTAAAAAAAAGTTCTGACCATAATACCTTTTTTTTACTTTTTGAAGAAAATTTTTTGCACTAGCTTTCCCAAAAATAAATATGGACCGAATTGTCAAAACACTGCCATCTATCGTCGGTAAGTCACAACTACAATCTGACGAGAAAATAGTGAAATTAATAAAGTGATAAATGACACGACTTTTTCTAACATAATTCTTATAGTGAAGTGGATAAAAATTTTTTAGTGTAATTTATATCTTATGGTCACGTGAATAGAGGTTGAATTGAAATGATTTCGGTTCTACCTTATGAGAATTTAATATTAGGAGAATGCGATGGATCTAGTTCAGTACAACTACAGATATATGGCGCATGTTCGGGTATTTTATTAGGGCACTGCCTTAATACTTTTTACTAATTCTTCCTGATTTTTCGCCTGCATGAACCAGAGTTGGGCAAAAATTCCTTTTTAAAAATAATCAAACTGCAATTAAAGTATTTCAGATTTCATTGCGGTTATTATGGATTTATATTTTGGGTTTTAAGTTTCTGATGTTACGAGTGCACCCATGGTCACGGCAAGGACTGAGGCGTTTGAAGTCCAAAAACCATTGGTCTTCCAGAGTACCTTAGAGGGATTAATTTAATTGGAATTAAAATTTCAATTAATTGATCCTGTAATTAAAAATTGATTGAAGAATACCCAACACTGGCGTGAACTATATAAAAGGGCATATTTCTGTTCCCGCTTAACCAAGCGTCAAGATATCATTGTTTGTCTCGCCTGTATCTGTAGACTGTTAAGAAACTATCTCCGTTACGAGACGAACTAAAATTATGTAGAAAGCGAGAGAGTTCGCTGTCTGAATCTGTTGCAGCTGATATATTCTGCTTGTAAAGGAATCTAGCGTGATAATAAAGATTATACATAGTGTTTCTGACTAAAATTGACAAAACTAACGCAGCATCAATCAATCGATTGATTTTAATTGCAATTAAATTAATGTATAAGCCTTTCCTCTAGCGTGCCCCGCAATAGCAATGACGTTTGGACTAGACCACTCGAAACGTCGTGAAGTTAAAACCAAAAATAAAATCTGGAATATATTTTATTTATAAATACAAATTTCTTAGCATATTTACACATAATGTACAAAGGCTAACTTAACTCAATTTCAGTTATCTACCAGTTAACCTTTGAGTGTAGACGGATCACTATTTTGATTGCAATTAAATTGTTTTCAGGATAAATTTTTGCCCAATATCACAACCATTAAATATTTTAGGTGTTTGAGAGTGCCCCCAATAATTAATTAAAGTCTGACTTATTAAACAATATTTATTTTACGTTATTCTTAAAAAAATATACAAGCTGTAACATAATAAACGCAAGACCTGAAAGTAGTTTGTTCTAAATCGATAACTGAGTTGATTCCAACTATTTTTAATGTATCTTACTATTTTTTTTTAATTTGCATAAAATGCTTTTACTCCTTCAGTGCGCTATAAAAAACTAAATTTATTCTTGATTCATAGCAATAAGGAGATTACAAATGCATTCCTAACCCATATTTCTCAAAATGCACACATACACGTACAAGTTTCATTGTTAATTGGGCTATCAAAGTGTTTAAAACAAGGGGTGAAAACCTTTAAATTTTCCAATTCTCTAATCGGGGTGTCTAAGGTCTTGCGTTTATTATGTTACACCTTGTATTTAATTAACGTGCATGAACGCGACGCGCCATATAAATGTAGATGTATTTTAATTAGTCAAATTTAAATTGTGTACAAATCAGTTGTGTGGTAATCTTTAGGTCGCCGTTCAATTTAGACCAATAAATTACCAACTGAAGATTGAGAACTGAAAATTTTCTTTTAATTGAACTGTCTCGTTGGTCTAGTGGCAAAGCGCGTCGCTTTGTGATGTTGATCCTGGGTTCAAATCCTAGGTCGGACAAATGTGTTTTTCTAACAAAAAAAAACCATTATGAGTCTGGAATCGTGCCTGGTATATGGCGATAGGCTCGCCCCCTATTACATGGGACCTAGCATCGTCGGCGAAAAGTGGCTGTTCTCAGTACACCTCTGCCACCCCCGCTTGAGGAATAGGCGTGACGGTGTTCATTTATTTATTTATTATATTTGACAAATAGATTACCACACACTTGATTACTTCTACAAATTATGTAGATAGCGTGCTAATATAATATCCATTTTAATTAAAAGAATAATGATTATAATTAAACTTAGGTCATAATAACTCTATTATTGTAATATAGACAAAATCTAATACTTACGGTATTCATAATAATGTCTTGACAAGAAATAAAATTGAAATGAATGGATGTGTGTGAATTTGTGTATTTTTTTTATGTGTAACATCTTTCCTCTCGGTTGCTGGATATTTTTTGTGGGAGTGATTTTGGAAAAGGAACGGACATGTGTTACAGGAAAACGGGGAAGCGACTAATGAGCGCGGGCGGTGGAACCGGGGAAGCGCGCGCTATTTGATTTGACCAATGACCGCGCGTGGTGGAACCGGAGAAGCGCGCGCTATTTAATTTAACCAATGAGTCATCTCAATTTCACAGTAGGATAACATGTCAGATGTTACACATATGCGACTACTATAAGACTCGCTACTTTTTTTGTTCTATCTCCCGCTTTGCTAAGAGTGAAGTAGGATGTATTCCACTAAAGAACTGGGTTTCCTTATTTTTGTTCATAAACACTGACGTACGAACGGTAATAGGTTCTGTCTAATGTAAGCTGAGAGTGATTCTCTTGCTAAAGTATTCAATTATCAAATCTATTTATTCTTAGTTTATTCGGGGTCAAAGGACCCAATTTATTTAAAGGCCAGTTCTGCGCCCATACATTTTTGACCCCAGAACCAACAGCAATGAAAAAAAGCTTAATGATTTTAAATCACCTATAAATTATCTGCATGCATTTATAATTAACGAACAAGCGGGGGATCGCATTGTTGCATAAAAATTATTAGGTTTAGAGATTATAATTTAGTACCCAACAATACATCTGTAAAATAGTTACGTAAAATATATTAGTAACAGGATTAGTAATATTTAAATCAATTGTGGTTGAAAGTAATCGATTGATAGCCATCTCCTTTGGACATCTCGATAACAACGTTGACATTCGATGTGTGTGTGTGTGTGAATGATGTACGCTGTTGGCCGCGAGGCCTTTACAGCTTCACCGGACTTAAAGGCGAGCGTGCAACCACTACGCTCTAGCCAGCCAGAAGGGCAAGAGGCGACATACTCGAGGGCGCCTCGAAGAGGTGCCCTCGGTTGGGACAGTCGCTGTAGGGGGACGGGTGCACTACTAAGTGCACCGGTCAACCGCCGGCTATGGGAGGGGATCTACTACTACGTCGTCGTCGTCGCCCGTATTCTGAGCGGAAAGAAGGGATGACAAAGCATCGGGGGGGTCGGTGAGAACATGTCGCGGCCGGCGGTGGCGGCAGGGGTCGGGGGGGAGATCGTAGTCGGCGGTGGCTACGATTAACAGATTCGCATGGGTAGATGCGTTCGCGAAGTGACGTGTTGACGCCTTTTTAATAAAGGCGCGAATAGGTTCGAGACCTAGATCGGAGTGGGTTGACATTCGGTAATGATGCCGGCGACTTCGATTTGAGTACTTACAATACTTTGAAATATTCGTTTTGGATTGCAATTTGTCCGTTATATACGGATATTTGCCACTACTAAAGTAAAATAGATGAGTGATTATGGTAAAGATATCATGTTTGTTGGTCTGGGGCCATTTTTAACAATGTCCTTTCTAGTTTCACTGCCTGTTACGAAAGAAAGTCTGTGGTCTATCTATCTATAACCTCACGCCAGATCCCTTACGGGGTAGGCAGAGAGGAAGAAAGTCTGTGGTGTCACAAGTTAATAACGTCACATTGATTATATATTTTTAGAAGCCCCTTCCGTCGATCACAGGTGGTCCTGTCACATTTGTATGAAGAAATCTTTGTGACCCACAATTATTTGTTTCTGTCTGAGTGTTTCTGTATATGGATCTCATGTTTGTAAACGCACCCACAGTACAGGCATAATTCCTAGTTTTACGTACCCACTAAAATAGAATATGAAATTATTGAGAGACTGTGGTCGATTTTTGGAGAGTATTGTTTAAGTTATACTTTATATACGGATGATAGAGAGACAAAAATAGACTTAAGCATTAATAAACTAAAATCCACGAATTCACACACGTCCTCATCAGCCATAATTATTTTCAGTTGCTCAAAATATTTATATCGGAACCATGACACAAAATAAAATAAATACTTATGTAATATGTATTATTATATATCATGCTCAGTATAAGCCGAAAGATATCCACTGCAAAACAAAGGTGTGTGTGTCACGACCATGAAGCGAATATAAAGAGTAGTCGGCCTAGTAACTGTGCACTGTGTTCCAATTATGCCCTGACGTTATCGCTTGGTTTACGTCAGTCTGTCATTCTTCTAGATGGCAAATACAGAAATGGGCGGGGGTGTAACGTTTTCGTCATCCCACGCCAACCCGCGCAGTGACAAGCTCGATTGTATATGGAAATCTTATAGATTTTCATACACAATCAAGCGTTGTTAACGGCCTAGTTGGAAGGCAGTGCACAGTTGCTAACCCGACTCCTCTCTATATTTGCTTCGATATGTACCCCAATCGTTATAATATTAGAAAAAGATGGATATACGTTGGTCGTTTATAGCTCCGTCACTTTCTTACAATGTAGCAAGGTTAAAATAATACTGAACGCTAAAAAGAAATAAGAAGAACGCTCATGACGATTCACGATGCTGATGACCGGTTTTCTCCTTATTAACGAAACATTTAATTTTGCTCCAAGACCAAATTATTCATTATAATGTATAGTAAATTAATAAAACGTGTCGCTAGTTGTATGATGTACTGATTTTATTGCTATTTAAACTATTGTATCATCACACCCTGTTAATTATGGTGTAGATAGTCAAATATTAAATGAGGTAAGGTTTGAGATGGTTAAGGAATTAACACGATTAAATCTCTTTGTAACCCCTTGAGGGACTTAGCGTTATGATCAGCACCGCCGCTTAAATAGCATCCAGACTTAATATTGTAGATGTCCATTATTTCAGGATTTGCTTGATATGGCATTATGTAAAACTTTAGATGATTTTAGTAACCTGCCAAAAAAACCGGGGAAGACCTAGACTATCTTACCACGACCATAGACCGAGTCTTATCTGAAGGACAAGTCAAGAGTCTCCGTAACCGGCAAACGTGTATGAGACGAACTATGAGAGTGGAGGAAGCCAGAGAGGTATGTAAGGAAAGAACCTGTTGGCACTCTGTATTCTCTGCCTGCCCCGCAAAGGATCTGGCGAGATGGTATAGATATATAGAATTTAGTAGCCAGCAATACATCTATAAAATGGTTATGTAAAAATATATTAGCAATTTTCATTATTCATTTTCAATAATCAAATCGATTGAATATAACTGATTGACGGGATTGACATCTCCAACCGTAATTCGATAACATCTTTGACGTTCGGTAAATATGCTGGTGACTATCATTTAAGTACTTGCAATACTTTGAAATATTCGTTTCGGATTGCAAATTGTCCGTTAGTCGTGGACATTCACCACTACTAGAATAATATAAATAAATAATTATTGTATAGGTCATAAGTTTGTTGGTTCTGGGGCCGTTTTTAAAGATGTCCCTTTGTTAGTTTCGAGATGGGACTCAAATACCAAAAAATATATAAGTCTCAAGAGTCTTATAATACAGATATATACGGATAGATAATATAATAAATACATGCTTTTTAACTCAGTTTTTGAATTATGACACTGTTCGAGGGTAAGTGCGATGCTTGTGCATTTAGTCAAACAAAATTAAGGAATTGCATGGCATACAATAAACTATATTAATAAAATCCGTCTACGGCCCAACTGCAGGACTGCCTTCTGTTACAAATTGAGTTGAAAGAGATTAAGTCAGTGCTGTGCGGTGTAGCCAGATTTGTGGCCGCCTTCTGTAGAACTTATCAAGCCGCCTTCGAACTCAGCTTAACAATTATCGTATTAAGCCAAGACCAACAGCTTAACGTGCCTTCAAAACACGGGGACATAGAAAATGGAATTGCCACAATGGTCACCCATCACAAACCAACCGAGCTGAACTTTACTTAACCTTAGTGATCCCTAGCACCGCGGTCTTTATAAGCTTAAAATAATAATAAAATCAGTATTAAAACACTATTAAATAATATTGCATAATAAAAAATATGTGGATTATTTTTCTTATTCTAGTTATTATATGATAGTTTGATAATTTCTAGACTTAGATATAGAGCGATAGAATATGAGGGTAGTACGACAAAGATGGATGTAAGTTAAATTATTGCAATATAGATGAAAATATGCATGCCTGCCTCCGTTGGTCTATTGGCGAATAATGTCTACCCTAGTCGAAAAAGTAATTTTTGGACCGAAGTTCCTTAACGCGGCTTAGCGGAGTTGACAGGTAGAAATCGTAACGTAACGAAAAAACGTTACGAGGCGTGTGGTTCCGTCCGGCGAAGTTCGGATGTTATCGTAAGCGCTGGCCGCCATACTTGATTACAACACGTGTTATTTAAATGTGCTTGATAGTCGGAGTATACTAGTGGTAAATAAAATCGTTTTTCAATAACGTAACAATTTTATTAACAGTGGGTTACACTGTCTGATTAGAACTTCGTTCCTAACGGGGTTCCCCCGTCCGCACATTTTAGTTTCAAAATTCCCAGTATCACGAGTCCGGCATTGTGCCCGGTATAATGGCAATACTCTCACCTGTTATTACGTGGGACCTAACATCGTCGGCGAAATGTGGGTGTACACAGTACACCCTTGCCACCTCCGCTTGAGGCATACTTCGGACTCTTACTGCGATTTTTTTTTTTGCAAAGATACACTTTGTCTCCTAGGATCGGAACCCAGGTCCTGTATATTTTTTTCTTTAACACTGCGAAAATGGACGTACATCCGTATGTACCGGAGAATTAGGCCCCATTTACGGAACGAAAATCAGGCGTAAATCTAGTTTTAAAACTAACATTTTAGTATAAAGATCAGTTTTTAAAACTAGATTTCCGTTTTATTGTACGGGCCCTAGACTATGTTAGCCATTTAATAATAATATAATGACCAAATAGACCGTCTCTTATATGAAGGGCAAGTCGGGAGTCTCCGTAACCGGCGAGCGTGCATGAGACGGGCTATGAAAGTGGAGGAAGCCAGAGAGGTCTGTAAAGAAAGAACCTGTTGGAACCCTGTACTCTCTGACTTCCCCGCAAGGGATCTGGCGTGATGATATCAAAGACAATACAGACGAAAGTGCGATATATTCTCTATATTGTAATGATACAAACTTTATTATTCGATTCCTAATCATGGGTTGACTACTAGAACCAAATACAGGATTTGTCAAACATAATATAGGGCATAAAAGTACCTGTATAGAAAATAATTACACATGTAATATCGCTGACCAATTGTTATAGTGACACAAATCGAAAATTCGGTTATTTAAATAAGCACCCTATTACAATTACTAAAAAGCTCGATTTTTCTTGTTCTGTTTATGAGATACAAGAGTTTCTTAGACTTAAGACTTTTCTAGACGTAGCATTGCTAACAAAAATGGCGCCAAAAGCGGCCATACTATGTGTGCGTGATGCCAGTGTTCGATTATTTGGAAATATATTCAAATTTTTCAATGTGTGTGCGCGTGCGTACTAAAGGACATTGTTCCGCGCCCATACATGATTTGCCCCAGAACCAACAGCAATGAAAAAATACGTGTATAATTTCAAATCACCCATAAATTCTCATAAGGCATTTATTATTAAACGGAACGCAATATTGCACAAAAATATTAGATTTTGAGGTTATAATTCAGTAGCAATTAATACATATGATATATTGTGTGTTGACATTCAGTAAAGATGACGGCGACTTAGATATAAGCACTTAAAATACTTTGAAATATTCGTTTTAGATTGCAAATTGCCCGTTGGAGCCGGATATTTGCCATTATTTTAATGAAATAGATAAATAATGATGACATGGGTCAAATGATTGTTGGTTCTGGGGCAATTTTCGAAAATGTCCTTTATCTACCCTATGGGTGATTAAAATATAAGAATTAACTATCACTTGCTTTAACGGTAAAGGAAAACATCGTGAGGAAACCTGCGTGCCTAAGAGTTTCTCGAAGGTGTGTGAAGTTCGCCAACCCGCACTGGGCCAGCGTGGTGGACTATGGCCTATGGCACGGGCCTCCTCTCAGTTTGAGAGGAGGCCCGTGCTAAAAGGTGGGACAGTTTCTTAATAGGGCTAATATTATGGGGTGATTAATTTTATGCCGTTTCCGCGCGCGCGAGGTTCTATTTAGGCAAGTAATTCCTCAAAACAGATTTTAGAGATCCCCGCAGTCATCAACTTGCTCGCCATTTTTATGTTTGACATAACTTCTATACTATTTGGAACATAATAACAATGATTATTTATTATTGTGTGTATTACTTTTGTGGTTATGTAATTATTCCATTTGGTCAACGATATGCACAATATTAGTAATATTAACGTATATTTAACTTTATTTCTTTAGTGGACTCGTGAGGCCCCGAGTTGTAAGGCCATTTTTTTAGAATTAGAAGGCCCTTAGGTGCGTAGAAAACTAGAAAGGGTCATAAGAAAACACATGCCCCCAATCGTCTAGGGCAAGATGATTTCAAAATAAACTGTATTTCCTTTTAGCTAGAGTATATATTACTTAGCAATGTTGAACACTAAATCATTTTATAACTTAATTAGCAGTTTTCCGAGACTTCGTACCCGGTCGACAACAGCGACTCCTATCGGGTCTATGTTATATAGCCTATGCAAAGAGCCTATGTCACTTCTGGATAAGGTAGCTTTCTAATAGTGAAAGAAGTTTTGAAATTGGTCCAGTGGTTTTTGAGTTTAATCGTTACAAACATACAAAAATACAAATCTTTCCTCTATAACATTAGTATAGATATTGTGCGCACTAAACAGATCTATTGTCTGTTTAATAAGTCGTTTGTTAAGAAGATTAAATGTCCCAGCTTGACTTTTTATTTTTTTCATTAATGTCCTGTGAAATTCTTGCACACAGTTTCCGAAAAGAAATTATTTGTCATTTGCGTTTTTCTGAAGTGCGACAAACTAATGCATAAACTTAAAACAATATTGTTACCGTCATTAAATGCAGTATTTATTATAGAGGACTGACTCTCTTTAGTCCACACATTTTGTGGCCCTACAGGTCGTGGCCTTTAATTCTGGGTTAAAAGGTAATTATACTTTGAATGCTGTAGGAAATTAAAGGATCTGCATACAGTTCTTTTATAGATTTATCAGGATTAGAGATGTGAATTTTCGATCATCAGTGTTAAACATACAGAAGCAAACTTAAATCCAAATAAATCACTTATATTAATCCCCCAGACATTTCCACCAGGGCATCCTAGTGCACGGATTTAATTTTTTTGTACAAATTTAATGTATAATTATTCAGTAAACTTATTATATCTAATATTTAAGGCACTGTAAACTAGGAATACCTAATTGATAACTTGTAGATTTTTCTAAGCATTCTTATAATAAATGTTTGTCAGATTTTGATTCGAACACCAGGTGATATTATGTGCACGGAATTTGATGCTTCGGTATGTATTTTAATCCACTTAGCATTGAAAACAACAAGATAATTTTGTCTGCGTACAATTCTCGCTTATTCTTTGGTGTTACCTTCGTGTTCAATTTGAACACCAGGTATTAATCTTGAATATTTGAACACCACTTATATGAACATGTAATTCTTGTGACTTATAGTTCTTATGATAAATTGTTTGCTATTTTAATTATCATACCTATTACTAAATATCTGATAAACTTATAAGTTGTTGAGGACGTGCTTTGTTTTTGAAATATGTTAAAATTTTTATGATTCCTGATTTAACAATTTTAATGTTTGTTAAATACAAAGTTTAGGACAAGTGTCTCGCGAATCGCGTCGCTTGAAACGTTGAGTGAAGCCAGGCGACGTTTGGCGACGTCGCTCGTCTTCTTGTCGAGTTATCTATGTCTTCCACATTTGTTTAGTCGGTCGCAGCATGCCGTCCGAAGAGGTCTCATACATCGTTCGTCTATATTATTAAGCAACCCACTTATACACTCTGTGACTTCTGTTCCTCAACAAAAGCAATGCGACAAGTCCAAAGTTGCGCAACGTCGCCAGACTTAGTTCGACGTTTCAAGCGACACCTGTCGCGAGACTTTTGTTCCCGAATGAAAAAAGCGCATCCGCTAATAAGTATGGTTTAGAAGCGTTGTTCTGTGAATCGTGTTATGTTGGTCATAACGCGAAAAAGCGCCAGTGTTCCGTTAAATTATGTAATCTCAAATAAAATTGAAATTTGATTTCATTGTTATTGTTTTATTTTTATCTGTATCTCCCTCGTGGGGTAGGCAGAGAGTACAGAGTTCCAACAGGTTCTTTCCTTACATACCTCTCTGGCTTCCTCGACTCTCATAGTTCGTCTCATACACGTTCGCCGGTTACGAAGACTCTTGGCTTGCCCTTCAGATAAGACACGGTCTATTATCTTTGTTTTTATAATGTACCATTAACAGAACACCAAAGGTAATTCCCCAAAGATCGTCACGACGACTGGCTTTGTGCTGGGGCTTAACTTTGTATTGCTATTTTAAAGAATATGTAGTTCATTAAAGTTGTTAATTTTTGACAGATTTGGTTATCTATATCATCACGCCAGCTCCCTCGCGGGGTAGGCAGAGAGTACAGAGTTCCAACAGGTTCTTTCCTTACATACCTCTCTGGCTTCCTCCACTCTCATAGGAGTGTCTCTCTCTCTCTTTCCTCACTCATTTGTTAATCCCTATAACTAAATACTGTCACTATGGGTTTCCATTGGCATACCATTATAAAAAAATGTTATCATTTGGTAATCTGGTAAACAATGATAATTGAATACGGTGCTATGTCATTATACGGTTTTTTGAAAACAGAAATGCTGAATTTAAAAAAATCAATCAAAATTCAATCCACATACCTATTATGTACTCTTATTTGGTTTTAAAGTTCTACCTCGGTAAGATTCTGAAACAGGTCCGTGTTGCGTCTATGCAAGAGGCGACCCCTATAGCAGTTTTAACGCTCCATTGGAGTTCTTGTACAACTACGTGGGCTATTCCGAAAATGTTTCACCCTAACATTGTTTTATCTTTTGACTGCCTCGTCTGGTGGTAAAGCACATCGCTTCGTGATCACGAGGTTCAAATCCTAGGTCGGACAAATATAGTTTGTCTAAGGAAAAATTCCCAGTATGAGTCCGGAGTCTGGAATTGTGCCCGGTATATGGCAATGGGCTCGCCCCCTATTAAATGGGACCTAACATTGTCGGCGAAACGTGGGTGTACTGTAGTACACCTCTGCCACCCCCGCTTGGGAATTATAGGCGTGACGGTGTGTAATTGTTTTTAATATAGTTATTTCATCTACCACTCTGACACAACATGATAAAAAGCATGTCTGCACAAAAGCGTTTTAGTGGCCAAAAGAACTGTCAAAATTAATAACAGATAACAACAAAATACTAAAATTCTTCTTTACGTTATAGCTTCACAGTAATTTTAAGTGTATTTTGCCAGTGTCCAGTGAGATATATAATAGTGTTTGTTTAACTTAATTCAACTCCCCGATAATTGAAATAAAATCAATGAAGTACCCCACCCTGGATAGTAAAACGGTGGATACTTTACATACCAATTGCGACGGCCGTTTTGAGGGAAGTCAAAAAGGCACGTTTTATCACTTCCTTACACATATAAGAACACATAATGGTTAATATTCCACCAACATTACACATTATTAGTCGAAATAGCACAAGTTTTGGAAATTAAAACAAATTGACAACATCACTCTTCCACTTCCCGCCAAAACTCCATACTAAAATTGTTTCAAGTGGTAACAATATCCTCACCAAGGCTGTACAATTGCATATCAGTTGTCAAAAAAACCGTCAAAATTATAACAAAGTACCCAATAACCAACAATTAAATTATCATTGTTTACCACATTAAGTATGCCTATAGAAGCCATAGGAGACACTATTTAGTTAGAGGATTACCAAATCTATCAAAAATCAACAACTTTAAATGTCACTGAACCACATTTTCTTGATATTGCAATAGCGGAGTTAAGCCCCTGATTACAGACTTTTGGTACATTAGTAATTAAACGAATATTGTTGAGCAGGGCTCCAAGTCTGCTTAGAATTATTTAAAATGACGGACGATTTAGGGCAGTGGTTAAGAACTTAAGCTGCTTCGCCCTGCTGTCTAATAGTCGCGAGTTCGGGACAAATCTTTGTGTGATCCCCAATTATTTGTTGCGGTCTGGGTATTTGTGCATGTGAATTTTCATGTTTGTGAACGCACCCACGACAGGAATAAATCATAGTGTGGGGCTACGATTAAGAAAAAAAAACAAACCACGCTTAAATAAATTTAGTAGTAGTGGTTCGACAAGGGCTATTTGTGCTAATGACAATGACCGTCTATTTCACACAATTAGATGGTAATCGTTAATAATACTATTAATAATTTAATAGAGTACC
This sequence comes from Phalera bucephala, assembly GCA_905147815.2. Lineage (NCBI taxonomy): Eukaryota > Metazoa > Arthropoda > Insecta > Lepidoptera > Notodontidae > Phalera > Phalera bucephala. Next base: position 12,164,689 of record LR990636.1, on the reverse strand, counting down.
AACTTTTGGCACAATACCAATTGAATGATTGTTGCAGCCTGTAATAATGACAAATTACGTAAAAATAGCTGCGACCCAGGACATCGGTTTGGCTTGTCGGGGGCCTGCTCACTCTATCAAATGTGATAATCACCTAAAAGGGCATTGTTCTGCGCCCATACATGATTTGCCCCAGAACCAACAGCAATGAAAAAATACTTGTATGATTTCAAATCACCCATAATATCTCGTAACGCATTTATTAATAAACGGACAGACGGGGGAATCGCCATATTGCAGAAGTTAGTAGCCATTAATACGTATGAGGTTATATTGTGTAGTCAAAAATATATTGAGTGGATTTAAAGATTAATTATATTTTTATAGATACCTATCGAGAGGCTAAAGAACTATCTATATAAGTATTTAGCCCAACAAGACAAGCAATCTAGATAACTAATAGGTACGCCTACTACTTTTTACAGAGTCAAGTCGATATAAGTAGTTACAATACTTTAAAATATTCGTTTTAGATTGCAAATTGTCCATTAGATACGGATAATAGCCATTATTTTAATAAAATAGATAAATAATGATAGTATGGGTCAAATGTTTGTTGGTTCCGGGGCAATTTTCGACAATGTCCTTTGATCTAGAGATGAGTCGTATTTATTAGAACAGATCCAAAGAACAGGTATCTTACGAGAATAGGCGGCACCTAATCCAATTCTGGCAATACCTAATCCACCTAATATTCGTGTTCAATATAATCTAATGTTTAGTAAAGCCTGTAAAAAGTATGAAGGGAAGATACCAATTCATCACTAATATATCATTAAACGATAAAATAGAAAACAAGTATTAGTTTATTCAACCAATTTCGTGCAGAAATATCTAATCTAATAAAAAAAAAATTGATTCACAACAGGTGTACAGGTGTACTCAGTACCTGATTTACCTAATACAACCCATCTCTACTTTGATCACCTGACTCAGGGGTTTAAAATAAACAACACAGGTTTTTAATATTTTATTTCACACTAAGTACATTATACAAGCTGTATATAGTCACATTTTGTGTCGGTAGGTCTTATCTTGTGGTCTCACGCATGTTTCATACCTACCTATAGTACATTGAGTTCCTTGAACCATCGCTAGGGACCGCTGTAAAATCTTTTATACAACGTGTAAATAACGTAAACCTAAAAATTGTGTGTTCCAAATCCACAACGAAATCGATTCCAACTATTTTGGTGTGTTATTATTATAATTTAAGTCAAGAGTCTCCGTAACCGGCGAGCGTGTATGAGACGAACTATGAGAGTCGAGGAAGCCAGAGAGGTATGTAAGGAAAGAACCTGTTGGAACTCTGTACTCTCTGCCTACCCCGCAAGGGATCTGGCGTGAGGTTATAGATAGATAGATAGATTATTAGAATAATTTCAATCGTTCCTCAGTCCGCAGTATTAAACAAAATGTAACCACAATTCAAAGCAATCCAATGATTTCAGTTGTACTTCTGAACATATTCCTCAATAATTATTTATATATAAAAATTGTTTATATATTTTTTTACTATTATAGATTATCTATAAATATTCACTTAAAATATTTAACAATTATAGGAACAAATTACTTTTATAATAGATTATTACGAGTATTAGAGCCTCTTTCACCACCCTCGAGTAACGTCTGAAGTAGACTAGTCGACAATTAAAGTTACAAGAAGTTTATTTACGAATTTTCACGGACGATTTGGCGCAATGGCTAAGAGCTTAAGCCGCTCCGCCCACTGGGTCGAATAGTCGCGGGTTCGATTCCCGCACGGGACAAATCTTTCTGTGACCCACAATTATTTGTTTCCGTCTGGGCATGTGTGTCAGGAATAAATCCTAGTTCATCTCTAGGTAGCCCTGTCCGACGGTTAAACAAATCAGTTCTAATTGCCGTACTCGGGAATCGAGAATTATTAACCAGCACTTTACTTGAGGGTACTGATAAAGGCAATTATGGTGGTAACTTATCAAATATAAAAAAAAATATTATGTTTGTATCTAGTGCTTATGGCTGACATGGATCTTATGGCCCGCGGCCAAAATGGGTACTAACGCTGTCATACTCAACACGTAAAACTACACTTCATAGATCAGACACCGACCTCGCCGGCGAGGTCGAAGAATCCCTTGCCCGCCGGCCGGTGCAGAGCATCACGGCGAGACACCTAGTATACGCCCTCCCCCATAGCGACTGCCCAAGCCGAGGCCGTTCCTCCTTGAGGCATCCTCGAGCTAGAGCCCCCTTGCCCTTCTGGCTTGAGCGTAGTGGTTGCACGCTCGCCCTCTTGTCCGGTGAAGCTGTAAAGGCCCGCGGCCAACAGCGTAGATCATTCACACAAACACGTTCTTCATGAACTCAACCTCAAATAATTTATTTTGTATAAGACCTGCGAGGGCGCTTACAAATGGTCAAATAAATTCGCAAGAACGCGGCCTCCACTGAGAAGATCCGTGAAAAACCTCAGCGGATTTGTCTTATTCATTTATTTCTCTTTTTTCTTTTCTTTTTTTACAAATATTGTGTGGATACAATGTGTAGGTTAGAGTTAAATAGTTTACGATCTAGCTCCAGTGTGATGCCTTACGATCGAGATATGAATCTAATGATGTTATCTGTAAAGAGTGTCTAAAGGATTTCAGATGGACCAGTCCCCGACAAGCAGTACCCGTTCACGAGTATGACTGCTGGAACAGCCATGACAGTCGCAGAGTTACCGTTTACTATGACATTGGCCCAAGTTCTTTTTTAATTAGTAATCGTGCGGACCCACGTGAAATATCTCCTTGGAAGTAGTAAAATTATCATCATCATCTCAGCCTATATTTGTCCACTGCTGAACATAGGCCTCCCCAATCGCTTTCCAGCGTAACCGGTCCGATGCCACCTGCATCCAACGACTTGCTGCGATTTTTACAAGATCGTCGGTCCATCTGGCAGGCGGTCGTTCCACGCTGCGCTTGCCAATACGTGGTCTCCATAGAATCTTTCTGCCCTAACGCCCGTCCGATATTCGCGCTATGTGGCCCGCCCATTGCCACTTCAGCTTGCTAATTTTAAGGGCTATGTCGGTGACCTTGGTTCTTCTACGAATCTCCTCATTCCTGATTCGATCACGTAGAGAAACGCCGAGCATAGCTCTCTCCATAGCTCGCTGAGCAACTCTGAGCTCTTTTATGACAGGTGTCATTGTAAGGGACCACGAAAAAATTGTACTAGACGTTAACCCCTAATTTCACATCAACCCCCTGTCATGCAACCCACGGGCTAAAAGATCCTTGTCGGACTTTACCATTTATTGACATTCAAACAACCTTCATTATGACAGAACAGGTACAGAGTATAAGACAGGATTCTGATTTGAGAAAGATGTATTTCACTTAAGTTTTTTTTTTTTTTTTTTTTATTAAAAACGTAGCCTAGGATTTATTCCTGTGTCGTGGGTGCGTTTATAAACATGAAAATTCACAAACAAATACCCAGACCGGAACAAATAATTGTGGATCACACAAAGATTTGTCCCGTGCGGGAATCGAACCCGCGACTATTCGACACAGTGGGCGGAGCCGCTCAAGCTCTTAACCACTGCGCTAAATCGTCCGTCAAAGTACAGCTTACATAAGCGTTGTTTAAGAATAATAAGCTTCTGTAAAACTTTCAAGGCAAGTCAAGAGTCTTGGTAGCCGGCGAGCGTATATGAGACGAACTATGAGATTGGAGTAAGCCAGAGGTCTTTAAGGAAAGGACTCTCTGGGTACCCCGCAAGGGATCTGGCGTGATGATATAAAGAATGTTAAGTGACTTACGTTGCTAGTCTAGGCTAGCCCTTAGTTTTGTTTTTTTTTTTATAAACGTTGCCCCACACTAGGATTTATCCCTATGACGTGGGTACGCTTACAAACATGAAAATTCACATACCCAGACCGAAAGAAATATTTGTGGTTCTCACAAAAAAAAATCCCGTGCGAGAATCGAACTTGGGACTCTTCGACTCAGTAGGCTTAAGGTTAAACACTGACTGACCAAATCGTCCCTCAAAATTAGTGTTAGTTATTTGCTAAAATTAGTGCTAGCTTATTCAAATCAACAATTTTTTGAGTTGTGTAATTAATTATTAAAATTCGTCTAGCGATGTTACATTGCCGGTAATCCCGTAGATACAGCAAAAAGTGTGCAATAATATTAGCCCTGTTAAGAAACTGTCCCACCATTGGGCACGGGCCTCCTCTCAAACTGATTGGGTTTAGGCCATAGTCCACCACGCTGGCCCAGTGTAGGTTGGCGAACTTCACACACCTTCGAAAAACTCTTAGGCATGCAGGTTTCCTCACGATGTTTTCCTTCACCGTTAAAGCAAGTTATAGTTAATTTATTAATACGCACATGCTTTCGAAAAGACAGAGGTCCGTGCCTGGTTTTAAACGGAGACCTTTGACTTCGGAGTCCAACGGTCTAACCACTAGGCTATCACTGCTTTTTAAAAGTGTTTGAGAACTAATATTTTGCTTTCTATCTATATCTGTATATCACCACACCAGATCCCTTACAGGATTGGTAGAGTACAGAGGTGTAACAGAATCACTCCTGACAGTCCTCTCTGGCTTCCTCCACTCTAGTAGTCCGTCTCAACCACGCTTGCCGGTTATGAAAACTTTTGGCTACTTTTATAATATGTTTAATCTGACAAATTGATCAATCAATCAATCAAGCAGCCTATCGTAGTCCACTGCTGGACATAGGCCTCTCCTAACACGCGCCATTGCACACGATCCTCCGCCTTCCGCATCCAGTCTGTCCCAGCGACCTTTTTGAGGTCATCGGTCCATCTAGCTGGGGGCCGTCCTACCTTACGCTTACCAAGTCGCGGTCTCCACTCTAGGACACGCTTGCTCCATCGGCCGTCGGTCCTTCTGCAGATGTGACCAGCCCATGACAAATTGATACTAAAGCTAAAATTCAAAATTCTCAAATCAGAACTCGGTCAATAGTGTTTCTTATATTGTAGTCTTGAATGAGATCAATATCAAATTAAATAGCGTTCAGCAAGACGTTTCACTTAAATACTACTTCATTCAAAATGCAAGAACAATAAAATAAATTAAAATTAAATAATAAAGATAAAGTAAAAATATAAACACCGTCACGCCTATATTCCTCAAGGCGGGGTAGCAGAGGTGTAATATGTTCACCCACTTTTCGCCGACGATACCGGGCACTCCAGACTCCGGACTGATATTGGCAAATTTTCGAAAAAAATCCTACATTTGTCCGACCTAGGATTTAGACCCAGGACCTCGTGATTGCAAAGCACATCATTCGCCACTAGACAAACGCGGCGGTCTAAAAAGATTTCGTTTTTAATATCTTACATTATTTATTAAGGATTTTAAGTGTTATGTAAATTTCTTGCATTTTGTATTTCCTTGCGTTTCACACGGTAAATAATCACATAATGATCTTATATAAAAAGCATTTAGTATACTTAATTTTAATTTATTTAATTACCCATTAATAAACACTGGCTAAACGACCACGTAATTACTAATTAAATAGACATTTAAAATCTATACATACAACTATAATACCTATATAACAACAGACGCACGATTTATCCTAAGTATAGATTCAAATTTACTAAGCAATATTTAAAAAATGGCTTCTTTTTTTAAGGTAAAAGTGTAGCTATAGGATTTGACTTAATGCAATTTCTATAGGATTTTTTAATTAAAAGATGAAATGAGATACATAATCTCACATGTGGGCATATTTTGTTTTTATAATACTTAATTGCAAATTCTATACAACTGGCAAAATTCTTCTTGAATTAAATAGGGATAAATAATTATAATAGTATAGAATGTAACTTAGCAACTCACCCCTATTTGATGCAAGAAGACATATACAATTATCATTCACTTTTAGTGCTTGCTTACGTAAAACACAAATGAATTTGGCGCCCAAAATTTCAATAAAAGCAAGACTTCCAAGTCAAACAAAAAAAACATTTCATATTGATAAAAATGCAAGATGAATTTCTATTGTATAGCAGCACACGTAATAGCATTTAATACTTTCAATATGCAAGAAAATGCGAGATGTTTTAATCACATTTTTTTTTATTGTATATCAACAGTCATAGGATCTCGCATTTAAAAACTCCAATTTGCGAGAATATTTGTATTGTATAGCAACACAAATAATGGGATCTTGCATCTAAGAACTTCAGTATGCAAGAAAATGCAAGATTTCTATTGTATGGCGCAAGTAATAGGGTGTGTTAGCAAGTAGTTGAGTAATACCGGGGTACCGGCGGCTACCTCCAGGTTTAGTTTGTCCTCCTCCGTGGCTTCCTCCAGGGCCTCGTCCGAAGAGACGGACATCTTCTCTTTGGAGTCCAGAAGCATGTCTGTCGATGTATTGTCTCCTGGCACGGTGTCGACGAATACCTGAACATTTCACAGGTAAATATTTGAATGTTGAAGATGTTGGTGAACGGATCACAAGGTTCAAGTGGAGATGGGCAGGACACTTGATGAGGCGTGAAGATGGCAGGTGGACCAAGGCCGTAACAGAGCGGTGGCCCAGAACAGGACGCCGACCCATAGGCAGACCATCGGCTAGATGGAGCGGTGCCATCGTAAGAGTGGTTGGCAAATCGTGGAATAGATTAGCACAGGATCGGAACGATTGGCATGATAGAGGAGAGGCCTACACTCAGCAGTGGGAAGATACAGGCTGATTGATGATTAATGAGGACAAATATTTGAATAATTTTAATTTAAAAAGAACTTTTTATAACAACATCTTTTAGCAATTGAGTTCCTATGACCTCTTATGCCTACCTTCGGGCATGGGCCTCCACTCAAACTGAGAGGGCCACTTTAGGCCATAGTCCACAACGCTGGCCCAGTGCGGGTTGGCGAACTTCATACACCTTCGAGAAACTCTTAGGCATGCAGGTTTCCTCACGATGTTTTCCTTCACGTTAACTTACATACGTATGCCAAATTTCAGCTCAATCGATTACCCGCAAGTTCTTGAAAAATGGATTACAAAATTCGAACCGGAAAGACAGACAGAGATACGAACAGAGCAAGTTAATTAAAAGCTTGTAAAAAAGGATGTGGTGATGGCAGGAAGAGTAGGTCTCTGACCGAGTGGTGGCCACGGAATGGATATCGCAATCGTGGAAGGTCAGTACAAAAATGGGTCGATGATATGGTTGACCTGGCTATGACTGGCTTAGGATAGGAAAATCCGGCGTAAGAGTGAGAAGCCTTGTGCCCCGTAGTGAATGGAATAAGCTAGAAGTGGTGCTAATGATGTAAAAAAAACATATGAAATTTCCTTTTAAAAAAATCGTTGCCCCGCACTGGAAATTATTCCTATACGTGGGTGAATTTACAAACATGAATTTCACATACAAAAACACCTAGACCAAAACAAATATTTGTGGGTCACACAAAGATTTTATACCAAGCGGGGATCGAATCGGCGACCTTCCTAAATCCTATCTCTAGTTTCTTCATATTGATACAAAATACTTACCAATTTACAAACTTTGCGGTTGGATAATGGAGTAAAGTACAACTATGATCATCATCATCATCATTTCAGCCTATACTTGTCCACTGCTGAACATAGGCCTCAATACAATAATGATACTTACTACTAAAATATTAGTCATTCTTATAACAAGTACTATACTTATACACGTAACACAACTTATACAGTATCTTGAAAGTTCCAAATAAGAACTTGTGTTTAATAGGGGTCGATTTTTAGACCTCGTCGACCCCAATATCATTTTTCGTTTATGTCGACCACTTTGGGAATCCCTGACCTGGACTATCTCACCATGAACAAATAGACCGTGTACTATCTGAAGGTGACCGGAACCGGTGAGCGTGTATAAAACGAACTATAGGAGTGGAGGAACCCAGAGAGGTCTGTTAGGGAAGAAGCTGTTGGAACTCTGTAAGTACTCTCTGCTTAGTCTGCAAGGAATCTGATGTGATGACATAGATTGATAGACAAAAATGAATGATAAACCCATACAGCTCCTTGGTTGGATCAGTGGTACCTCGTCATCATCGTCTTCTCTCTGCGGCTCAGGATCCTCTGGCTGCGGGACGTACTCGTACTCGTACCGCGGGGCGTAGTCGCTCTCGTCCGAACTACACTCATCACTGTCGTCGCACTCGAAGTACCGGCTCTGCAGACAGAGAGAGATGCTATCAGCAGGGCTATACTTGTTTTTATCGAATTAAGCTTGAATTGTACCCAGTGTGCATTAAAACAAAATATAATCCAGTAAATAAATTTATTATGCAAATAAATAACGATTCTACTTTTTTATTTATTTATGGCTCACCATTGACTACACAACAAAACATTTACATAAATTAGTAGTACAGTGTATTTAGAACGAAAGTTAGTTTAGTTGGAAAGAACCTGTTTGAACTCTGTACTCTCTGCCTACCCTGCAAGGGATGTAGTGTAATTAGGTACTTACACTTTGTAGAATTACAAATTATGAATAAAATGAACATCGTCACACCCACGCACTGCGTAGTAAAAAAGCGAGTAGGCATTAAAGATAGTATCGGTGTAAAGATGAGAAAGGGTATGCTCCGTTGGTTCGGGCATATAGAAAGAATGTCAGAAGAAAGAATGACAAAACAGATATACAATGCGAAAATGGAAGGATTTAGGTACCGGGGAAGACCTAGACTATCTTACCATGACCAAACAGACCGAGTCTTATCTGAAGGACAAGTCAAGAGTCTCTGTAACCGGCGAGCGTGTATGAGACAAACTATGAGAGTGGAGGAAGCCAGAGAGGTATGTAAGGAAAGAACCTGTTGGAACTCTGTACTCTCTGCCTACCCCGCAAGGGATCTGGCGTGATGATATAGATAGAAAAAGGTCACGCCTATATTGTGTGTGGCAGAGGAGTATTGTATAAACCCACTTTTCGCCAACGATGTTAGGTCCCATGTAAAAAGAGGCGAGCCTATTGCCATATACCGGGCACAATTCCAGACTCCAGACTGATACTGGGAGTTTTTCGATAGAACAAATGTACTTCACATTTGTTCGACCTAGGATTAGAACCCAGGACCTCGCGATTGCAAAGCACATTATTCGCCACTAGAACAATGAGGCAGACTATAATACTGCAACTGAATAAAATAGTACCGATATCTTTTTTTACACGTCTCATCATTTACAACTAATAAAAGAAATATTATAGTTTATTGAGTTTCATCATCATCATCATCTCAGCCTATACTTGTCCACTGCTGAACATAGGCCTCCCCAATCGCTTTCCAGCGTAACCGGTCCGACGCCACCTGCATCCAACGATTTCCTGCGATTTTCACAAGATCGTCGGTCCATCTGGCACCTGCCAGATGGACCGTCGTCCCACGCTGCGCTTGCCAATACGTGGTCTGCACTCTAGAATCTTTTTGCCCCAACGCCCGTCCGATCTTCGCGCTATGTGCCATTGCCACTTCAGCTTGCTAATCTTAAGGGCTATGTCGGTGACCTTGGTTCTTCTACGAATCTCCTCATTCCTGATTCGACCACGTAGAGAAACGCCGAGCATAGCTCTCTCCATAGCTCGCTGAGCAACTCTGAGCTTTTTTATGAGACCTATAGTAAGAGACCACGTCTCTAATCCATATATCATCACTGGTAACACACATTGACTAAAAACTTTAGTCTTTAGGCACTGAGGTATTTTGGATGAGAAGGTGTTGCGCAGTTTCTCGAACGCTGCCCAGCCGAGTTGGATTCGTCGATTGACCTCTCTCTCAAAGTTGGACCTACCTAACCGGACTACCTGTCCCAGGTAAATGTATTCGTCGACAACTTCAAGAGTAGAGTTCCCAACGGTGAGTGCGGTGGGTACGACATGGACGTTACACATTATTTTCGTTTTGTCCATGTTCATTTTAAGACCCAATTGTTGAGATACTCTGTTGAGGTCGCCGAGCATTCGTCCTAGATCTTCCAGCGACTCCGCCATGACCACAATGTCGTCGGCAAATCGAAGGTGAGTGATGTATTCGCCATTGATGTTGATGCCAAGTCCTCGCCATTCCAAGAGTTTGAAGGCGTCCTCTATGGTGGTCGTAAACAGTTTCGGAGAAATTACGTCTCCCTGTCTTACTCCTCTTTTTATGGAGATCGCCTTCGTGCACTGCCCTTGTACTCGGACTGACATGGTGGCGTTATTATACAAGCACTTCAACACTTCGATGTACCGATAGTCAATGCGGCATCGCTGGAGAGAACTAAGAACCGCCCAAGTCTCGATCGAATCGAAGGCTTTCTCATAGTCCACGAACGCCAAGCATAGTGGCCGATTATACTCCTCGGTCTTCTGTATAATCTGCCGCAGCGTATGTATGTGGTCTATGGTACTAAAGCCTTTCCGGAAACCGGCTTGTTCGGGAGGCTGGAAATCATCAAGCCTGCGTTCGAGACGATTCGTGATGACTCTCGAAAACAACTTGTAAACATGGGCTCAGCAGTGTGATGGGCCTATAGTTCTTCAATAAAGAATTATCACCTTTCTTGAAAAATAGCACCACCACACCCCTGTTCCATGCTTCCGGCGTTTTTCCTTCGAGCAAGATAGAATTAAACAGCCTCTGAAGGACTTTAAGTACCGGCGATCCGCCCGCTTTCAGAAGCTCTGCGGTAATTCCGTCTTCACCCGGCGCTTTGTTGTTTTTAAGTTGTTTGAGAGCCATCCTAATCTCGTACAGGCTGATGTCCGGGATATCTTCAGTGTAGTGTCGGGTTAGCTTGGCTCTTGGGTCTTTTACCAAGTCAACAACAGATTCAGCTACTGAGGTATACAACTGCCCATAGAACCTCTCTATCTCCCTGAGCACCTCTGACCTATTCGACGTTACGTTTCCGTCCTCCGTCTTCAGCTTCGTCAACTGGCTTTGCCCAATAGACGCGTCTCTTGCAAACACTTTGGAGCCCTTGTTCTGCTCTATGGTCTCCTCAATACGTCTTGTATTGAAGGACCGTAAATCGTGTCGCAAGGACTTCAATATCTGTCCATTGAGCTGCCTATAGGACTTAGCATCATCGGAGGTTTGGAGTGTCTTGGTACGTCGCTCAGCCATAAGGTTTCGGGTGTAGTCAGATAGCTTTTGAGGCCTATTTTTACAGTGGGGTTTAAAATGCTTAGACCCGACCGTATGGACAGTCTCTACCAACATATTGTTGATTTCGTCCACTGATGCGCTGCTGTCTAGCAATTCGAAGCGGTTTGACAATTCGAGTTGAAAGTTCTCGGGGTTTTGGATATGTGTATTAGAAGGTCGGAGCGTAGACTTCATCAGACGCGATCTTTCCATTTTGACATTAATATTTAATGTGCCTCTGACCATTCGGTGATCACTGCCGGTTTTTACCCTGTGAATCACGGAGACATCATTAAATATTTGTCGCTTGGTGCTCATGATGAAGTCTATCTTATTTTTTGTGAAACCATCAGGGCTCATCCAGGTCCATTTCCTATTAGACGGCTTCTGGAAGAAAGAGTTCATCATAAAGAGTCCCTCCTTCTCCAGAAATTCGGCCAGCCTCTGACCCCTGGGGTTGCGCTGCCCATATCCAAATTGCCCCACTCTCAACTCATCATCGCCCCGTTTGCCCAGTCGCGCATTGAAGTCACCCATAACTACTGTAAAGTGTGCTTTGGAAGTATGTATGGCTCTACTAATGTCCTCATACATAACTTCGACCTCATCATCTGAGTATGCCGAGGTCGGTGCGTAGACCTGTATGACCTTCAGCGAATATCTTTTGGATATTCTGAGTATCAGGTACGCTACCCTGCTCGACACACTAGTGATGGACACAACGTTGTTTATGAGTGACTTGTGGACGATAAATCCGACACCACCTTGGGACTGCTGTTCGCCCTCCCGGTAGTAAAACAAGTTGCCGGATTTTAAGGTTATCGTGTCCTCGCCCTCTCTTCGGACCTCCGATAAACCAACAATACTCCACCGCAACTTGTTTAACTCTTCTTCCAGCTCAACTAGCTTCTCATCTGTCCTCAATGTGCGTGCGTTGTATGTCACCAGGGCCAATTTTCGGTTTTGGTGGTAGCCGAATCTCTACCGGAGATTCTTAGCACCCCTTGTCCTGTCGTTACCATGGCTGCTACCGTGGCCAGGACGAACAGGACCGCCGGGGACTAGGGGCCTGGTTTTCTTGCTTTCTTCCATAATATTGGTTGGGGGTGTTTGCCATACTCGCCACGCTTGGCAGGCGGGTTGGCGAGCGCAGTATTTGGTTGTAGAAGTGTTAAGGGAACGCTGCTGCCCATTCCCTAGTTTTCCCTTAGTCGCCTTGTACGACACCCGATGGGATGAGATGGGTTGGTCCTATTCTAAGCCGGGAACCACGCGGCATATTGAGTTTAGTTAGATTAATTGTGCTCGTAGCGCTGTGCGACCGCGGTGTTCTTGGCGATCACCAAGCTTAAGCAGCATTCGACTCGGTCAGCTTGAGATGGGTGACCGTTTGTGGCATTTTCATATTCGAGCGTCACCGTGCTTTGGAAGGCACGTTAAGCCGTTGGTCCCGGTTACCACGTAATGTGGTAGTCGGTAAGCCAAGTTGGAAGCCTTATAGGCGGTTTTATAAGTTCCAACAGCAGGTGGCCACCAACCTGCCTCCGCCGCACCGAACTGGGTCCGCGTGGAGGAGTATGACCTAATCTCTCTCACCTCGATTTGTAAGAGAAGGCCTTTGCCCAGCAGTGGGACTGTATGGGCTGATATTATTATTATATAAGATTAATTTTTATTTAGACTGCCTCGTTGGTCTAGTGGCAAAGCGCATCGCTTTGTGATCACGACGTCCTGGGTTTTAAATCCTAGCTCGGACAAGTTTAGTGTTTCTAACGAAAACTTCCCAGTACGAGTCCGGAGTCTGGAATTGTGCCCGGTACATGGCAATAGGCTCGTTCCGTATTACATGGGACCTCGTCGGCGAAACGTAGGTGTACACAGTACACCTCTGCCACCCCCGCTTGGGGAATATAGGCGTGACGGTGTATATAAGATTAATAATTATTTTGTGACAGCCTAGTGGTTAGACCGTTGGACTGCAAAGTCAAAGGTCTCGGGTTCAAACCCAGGCACGCACCTCTGTCTTTTCGAAGGAAGTGCGTATTAAAAATTAATTATCACTTGCTTTAACGGTGAAGGAAAACATCGTGAGGAAACCTGCATGCCTAAGAGTTTCTCGAAGGAGTGTGAAGTTCGCCAACCCGCACTAGGCCAGCGTGGTGGACTATAGCCTAAACCCTCTCAGTTTGAGAGGAGGCCCGTGCCCAACAGTGGGACAGTTTTTTAACAGGGCTAATAATAAAATAAATTAATTTTATTTCTGTTCCTAATCCTTGCGCCGATATCTTCAATGTTGAGGGTCGTGACCTCCAGGAACAAAGATATCGCTGATTATGTTTCGCCAACCAGCTCGGTTCTCAGCCGTGTGTATCGCCTCAAATATTGTGGTATCTAGCGCGGATCGTATCTAATCGGACCAACGCATAGGGCTTCGATTTCTTGGTCTCTTTCCTTCTACTTTGCCAGTGACCAGTAGCTTTTCGAGTTTGTCGCCCTTTTACCTGGCTATGTGACCGAAAAATACAAAAATCCTTCGAGGGCAGATGGTGGAGAGTCTCATGGTGATCTTGAGCTTGGCCAATATAGATGCATTGGTCCTATGCGCGATCCATGGTACTCGGAGCAGTCTTCTCTAGTACCACATTTCAAAAGCATGTGTGCGCAAGTGGTCTGCTTGCCTAAGAGTCCAGTCTCAGAACCATACAGAAATATAGAAAATACCAATGTGAAGACTAGCCTTTTTTTAAATTATCGACTCGATATTTCTATTATCGACATAGAAATATATTGTGGTACATGACTATTTCAAAAGTACTAAATGCTGACAATACTATAAATGTCAATTTGTCCGTAGATGTATGTGAACACGAGTATAGCAAGGGCAGGGTGACAAATCCGCCAATTGTACTTATTATAACACCACTAGCTAGGAATGGCAGTGTCTGACTGTTCAGATTCAATCCTTTGTATCTAAAACAGTTCAAAAATTCGAATCTCAGTCCCATGTCTCATTTGGAATATTTGAATCAGCTAAATTCAATCACAGTGGGCCCATCGACCGGCATCGCGTCGCGTATTTGTTTGTTCAGGAAGACGGCAAGTTTAGTGAATGTAAAGACGAAATTCAGTTTCAGATTGGAATAAACTATGAAGTATTTTGTTTATAGGATTAGTGCCTTTGTATACTAACTGATGAATATAAGATCGAGATTCAGATACAAATGAGGCATTTTTTTCTGTACAATTGTTTCGAATCTGTAGTAGTCCTCCTTCACGTTTCATATCACTGTATCATATCAGTAAAGATCTACACATGTCTACCACTAGCTGTCGACACCGGTGTGGGGCTAAGTATATTTAGTAGTGGTAAATAGGATTTCATTTATACACACTGTTGATTTGTAGTCTCGCGAACCGTTGGAACTCTACTCTCTGCCTAGCCGTGACAGTATACAAACATTTTACAATGCAAATTCTGCTGCCTCTTGCTGACTTATCTGAAAGCTAGGCAAGTCAAGTGTCTCTGTAACCGACGAGCGTGTATAAGACAAACTATGAGAGTGGAGGAAGCCAGACAGTTTTTTTTTTTTTTTTTTTTTATAGCCCCACACTAGGATTTATTCCTGTGTCGTGGGTGCGTTTACAAACATGAAAATTCACAAACAAATACCCAGACCGAAACAAATAATTGTGGATCACACAAAGATTTGTCCCGTGCGGGAATCGAACCCGCGACTATTCGACACAGTGGGCGGAGCAGCTCAAGCTCTTAACCACTGCGCTAAATCGTTCTGTCAGAAGAGAATCTGTTGGAAATCTGTACTCTCTACCTACCCCGCAAGAGATCTGGCGTGATGATATAGATTTTTCTACTGTCTCCGGAAACAGTCATAAAGATTATTACCTATTATGTACTATACCTATAGTGTACAGAATAGAACAAATTTAGTATCACTCATCTATAGACTTTGTAGGGCAAAAATAAGTATGCATGTTACAATGTTTCGTATATGCGTCTTATAAAAGAATATAGGGAACTAGGTGCTTATTAAATATTATGCTAGACATTATCCAATAAATAGGACCGGATGAGATTATGTCCAAGGTTATAATCTAACACGTGTCAGGCCATAGGTCAGTACTACATACCTAAAATATAGGTATTGGGGACAAATATAATGTCTGATCTTATTACTTACCTTCATAATGTTAAAAAATAATTAACGTCGTTTTATATAACTTTTCATACATTGACGCTTTGTAATGTAATGCATTTCAATTCCATATGTAGAAAGCAATGTACGTAATAAAATATAAAACTTCTACATTCTGACAGTTCACAATCGACCACCAACGTAAGTTGGCACGCCTGCGCATTAAAACAACGTTCCGTTCAATATTGTTCATTGCGTAATTATTACGAGTACTAATATTTCTTAACATATCTTTTCGTTTAAAAAACTGAATTTACTTCTAAAAATGCACATAATAATTAAAAATAACATTAAGTTTAGCTAATCTAGTATTTTAAAATATAAACCGAATAAAAAATGTTTCAATACCTCAATGTATCATCAAACGAAACGTAGCCTTTACACAATACGAACACATAACAACGCAAAAAAAAATACGAACCTGTCAAAAGTGACGACTGGACTGACGATGTAATTATTTTGTTACGAAAAAGTTCTGCGAATCATTATATCAAATCATCGTTGGAGCGGTTCAGCGATGAGACGCGAGTATAGATAACGTTCGCACTTAATTAAACGCGTCCGTGAACTTGATAACAGTGGAAACAACGAAATGAATTAGACGTATTTGGCTTCCTTTGTTTTCTTTATTAAAAATAATTATGGCGGCAGCGTTAGCTAACGATTCACCTAAATACAGAAACAGCTTGATATGCTGCAGCCCGAGTGTTGATGCGGGCTCCAGAACGCCTTCTTCCTCATCAACTTCTGGATGTGTTTCCGCAGACGAAAGTTACGATTCAAACTATATTCCAAAATCTATAGCAAATAAAAAGTTGAAGATCCACAGTTCAGCAACCAAGGAGGAAATAGAAAAAGCAATAAGTCAGTGCAAGGAACTGGTTTTAAACAGTGCACAGTGCTCGGACGAAAGAAAATGGTTCGTACGCTATTTAGTTGAATTAAGACTTAGATTAGAAGAACTGAAGGACAATGATGGTCCAGCGAGGGTCCGTGTGTCGATTAAAGGCCATCATTTTGAGCAGCAGACCAATCCGTCTAACCGAAAACAGTACTGCGATCATTGCAGCGGTGTTATTTGGAGTATAGTCCAGGGATCTTACATTTGTAGCGACTGCGGCTACGTATGTCATTATAAATGCGTAGACCATGTCTGTAGAGTTTGTGCACATGTCGTAATGACCGAAAAAGGGTGTTTTGAGATGAGTATATGCCCGGAAAAAGGTCTTGCAGTGCAAAACTACAAATGTGCAGAGTGTCAAACAGCATTAACATTCAAAGACACATGGAATGAGCCCCGTTTGTGTGACTACACTGGCCTCTACTTCTGTGCAACATGCCATTGGAATGATCTATCAGCAATCCCAGCTAGAGTAGTACATAATTGGGATTGGGAGAAGAAATATGTCTCACGAATTGCTTTCCAAATGCTAAATCTATCTTGGACAAGGCCATACATAGATATTGAGCGTATAAACTCAAGGCTATTCAACTTCATAGCGGAATTAGAGTGGGTACACAAAATGAGGAGGGACTTAGAATGGATGAGGCGGTACTTATGTGCTTGCAGTGACGGTACGAAACTTCTTTCACCGTTATTTGTCCAACTTGGTGACGTGAACAAAAAATACAGTATGAGCCATCTCCAAGCTATCAACGACGGTTCCCTGGAGAATCAGTTGACGGAAATAACAGAAATTTGTCGAGTACATATTATGAATTGTCCGTTATGCTCTGGTAAGGGATACTTATGTGAGGTATGTGGTAATAATGAGGTGTTGTATCCCTTCGACAGTGGAGCTATACTTTGTGATAAATGCAACTCTATGTATCATAGAGGTTGCTGGTTGAGGAAGGGGCAGAAGTGTCTTAAATGTTTACGGTTGGAAGAGAGGAAGAAATGTGACGGACATATGGACGGTGCGGAAAATTCAGAGTATGATATTGACAAATTTGTGAACTGATATGGTTTTGACTGATAAGTAATGGTGTATTATTAGGTTGGAAAAAAAAATTACTGTGTTTATTTGGACTTAAGGATTGTTTTAACCAACTTAAGACAGAAGTCTATTTAACTGCTTTTTAAGTTGTATGCCATCTCCCTTTCTTCCTACACCACAAGGGATCTGGCATGATGATATGGATAAATAGTGATGTTAGCTGATATCACCTGTATTACCACATGGATTTAAATCAAAAAATATCTTGAGATCTAACAACCAATTTCATAATTTTTAAATTTTCAATCACACTTCAAAGTGATCAGAACAAAACTTGTATAAGATCACTCTGATAAGAAGTTCCTTATAATAAATAAAAAACATCTATCGAAAATAACGGAGGTAACTATGAGGTCACATAGAAACAAAAAGAGGTATAGTTGAATTGAAAACTTATGTTAAAGTTGGTCTAAAATTATGTTTAGTTAATGAAAACATTTGTGCATATATACTATGTAAAGTATCAGCTTTATGAAATAAGATAGACTTTCAGTTTCTGCCATGAGAAATTGTTTTTATGCATATTCGATATTTACCAACATCTACAGTACTAAAAATAAATCGTTATATCACGAAGACACAACCCATCCTCTCTTCGATGGCCAGTAAGTCAAGAATAGATTTGACCAGTAGAATTTTGACATATTTTTTTACCCTCCATGCAACAAAGCGGGGTGTTATAACATTAACGTGTGTATCTGTGTGTTTGTCTGTGGCATTGTAGCTCCTAAACGGTTTAACCTATTATGATTTAGTTTATTTTTTGTTTAAAAGGTGACTTGATTATTGAAAGTGTTGTTAGCTATGATATTACTTTAGATAGATAGTTGGGTTTTTTATTTTTAAGTTTTATTTACCTCTGACGGCTTCGCTGGTCCAGTGGCGTATAATGCGCGTAGCGATCACGAATTTCTAGGTTTAAATCCTAGGTTGGACAGTGTGGTTTCTGTCGAAAAATCAGTCCGGAGTCTAAAATCGTGCCTAGTATAATGGCAATAAGGTATATTGGGACTTAACATCGTTGGCGATAAGTGGGTAGAGTATAAAGGTTTCGCCGACGCAACGCGACGGGAGCGCGACGGTGGCGCGCCTTAGGGAGTTTTTTTGATATTTACGGGAGACGCCATATAGCGTAGCCACGCTCGGCGCAACTACATACGTCAACACCAAACGTTAACGAGCGATTCTGTCACGCTCCCGTCGCGCTTCGCAAACCACCAATCAAACCAAAGGCAAAATGAGGCGTGCCTTTGTCGATAAAACGATAGCTAGAAACACTCCGATTCTAAACAATAATCAAATATGGTATTTCTAATAAGGCTTTTAATTGGCCCAAATTTCTTAGTATAAAACTGTACTGTATGTATTTTAGATTAATTAGTTTTAGATCTAACAAATATATCTATAGTGCTCCTTTTTAAAACTAACTACTCATCAGGGGATTACCATAATATCAATCATACTTTGCTGGAAAAAGAGAGTTTTAAACTGCGAATATCAATGTCTCTTTCTTGCTCCAAAATAAGGTTACTATAATACTCTTAAAATGTGATAAGCCCCCATGGCTAAATTTATTGTTGTGTAAACTAACAATTGTACCCTGTGACCAATCGGACCTCGAGACCTTTTTCCTATTAATCCGACTAAAGAATTAGATTGAGAACATAGATATTTGTTGTATTTATTGGAATCGCTAAAGTAACAAACATTACGTAACATTGGACACGGTGAAATAAAACTATTTTTCGGATTTTATCGCGGTTTATTTTTGATTTTTAAGTTCCCGACGTTTAAAGTGATTTGCAGCATCCATGGTCACGGGAAGGAATGAGGTGTTAGACGTCCAAAAGGCATAGTTGTTCCGGGGTACCCTCAAACTTCTTGATTAATTTTAGTTGGTCTGATCTACGCAGAATGAGCTCACAGTGTCGTGAGGTCTTGCAGTGTTATGCTTGGTTTTGAATTTGATAATATCAATTACCGGATCCCAAGTCGATGGAAGCACCCAGCCATCTTCTCTATTGAAATTAGTATGTTTTTTTAATTTCAATAGCCTCGCGAACCATCCTTTGTAGGAATCGGTGTTCTTTCACGAGGATTTGTGGTCTATCAAATCTGATGTTATGGCTGAGTAGATCCTCACGACATTGTGAGCTCATTCTGCGTAGATCGGACCAACAAAAATAATTAAGAAGTTTGAGGGTACCCCGGAACAACTATGCCTTTTGGACGTCTAACACCTCAGTCCTTCCCGTGACTATGGGTGCTGTAAAGCACTCGAAGCGTCGGGAACTTAAAAATAAACCGCGATAAAATCCGAAAACTAGTTTTATTTCATGTGTAATATTAGCGTAAATCTAAGAACTCAGTTTTAGACACTGTATTATTTTAGTCGTCTTAGAACGAAACATCAGGTGATGTATCCAATGCCTACAGGATTTATCAGACAAAGAGGAGTCCCTCTTTGTCCGGTAAGTCGGACCAGTAGGAAAAGTTAACGTGGTAACGTTAATCGGACTATAGTCGGACCTCGCGGTCACAGTGTCACATGACATATCATGTGTCTCGCACAACAGTCCATAGACTGTTGTGCGAGTTTTCTCAGCGACAGCTACTCCCTAAACACTTTATGGTTTCGCCACATAGGCGACGCAGCGCGACGGGAGCGTGAGTGTGGTACGGCTTGGGGAATTGTAATGTACTGAAATGGACAGGAGACGCCATACAGCATCACAAACGTCACGACGCGCCGCCGTCGCGCTCGACGCGATTACAAACGAAACACGGGGAAGCGAGACGCCAATACGAGTGCGAGCGGGTCTTTAGTGTCGGGCGACTGCCCGGCCGGCGCGACGTCGCTCTCGCTGTGTGACATGTGTCGCGCTGCCGACCACCGGCCTATCGCTTTCGTCGCGCTCCCGTCGCGCTCCGTCGGCAATTTGACCAAACGTTTATTATAATCTATGTCGTATGCCCTTCCTTTTTGTTTCAAAACTATT
Source organism: Phalera bucephala (assembly GCA_905147815.2). NCBI lineage: Eukaryota > Metazoa > Arthropoda > Insecta > Lepidoptera > Notodontidae > Phalera > Phalera bucephala. The sequence continues at coordinate 12,144,269 of LR990636.1, read as the reverse complement.
TCATACTTATTTATGATGTTTTAAAGACATCGATTGCTTGGATCGAAGTAGAATTTTCGTCTCAACCTGCCTGCGTCGTAATGCGTTAACTAAGACATTACGCATATGTAGCCAATACTTAATGTCTTGATTGAGATGTGGCAACGTGTTAGCTTTTAATGCCTAATTTAATTCGCATTTTGATGCAGATATCAAAATTAACGGTAACTCAGGTGGAGTAGGAACTTATTTCTTAATGTCCATTTGCACGAACCAAGGTTAGCGTAACTAACGCAAAGTTATTGAGTAGCGTTAAATTGCCTTCTTAGCCTCCCTTCCTGTTCCCTTCATTTCCTCTATAACCTCGAGTTAGTCAGTAGGAAACAGCCCTGGTTGGTGCAAGTGGGCCTTAGTCATACACTATGATACCGCTCTGTTATTTAATTTTACTTAACAGTTTAACTACTAACAATTATTTATAATCATGCCCCTTGACATTTATTTCGAACAAGTTTAAATGTAAAATCTTATCATATAATCGTTGTAATTCGGTGCTCTTTTACTACATTGTAGCAATAATTTTACAATAAAAAGCTTTAAATATATAAGTATGTCTTCGTATTTTGAGATCGGAACATAAGTTTTTGGCGCTTACCTATAACTACCTATAACTTCACGTGTTTTTTCTATTAAGGACTGATCGATCGAGGTTCAAACTCGAATTCAAATTATTTTGTATAAAACCACTTACAAATATTACTAATCTACCATCGGATCGGAACGCGGCCTCCACTGAGAAGATCCGGCGATAGAACTCATCGGGCTTGTCTTTTTTTTTAATTCTCTTTTATTCTTTCTATTTGTTCAATCATATTGTGTGGATACAATGTTTTGGTTACAATTAAATCGTTTACGATCTAGCAACGATCTACCTCCAGTGGAAAACACAAAGCCGGTCTCTAGGAAAGGCTATTGTCCTGGACGTTTTTGGACTGAAAAAAAGATAGATCTTATCTTGGTTGGCATGTTAATAGGCCGAGTTTCCTCAGCGCGCTTCGACCCAATCGGATCTGCCCTTTGCCCTAGTGCCATTACGTACCTGGTGTTCCAAAATACTCCCTGTAATAGATTATGGATTCCGCCTGGGGGAAAGAGCTTGTATTTCTCTGGTGATGGATAGGCCAGTAGATTCATTCGCCGCGCCGCCAACGCATCGCATTTGCAAAGAATATGCTTCATGGTTTCAGTTTCTGTGCCACACCTCCTGCATACCACGCCACGCCGGGTAGGTTCGCCTTGTGTAGATGTTGTTTTGTGCCATAGTGGTCTGTGTATGCTCTAATAAGTCTCCTTAGTTGAAATCCACTGTGGCTTAGTTTTCTCCTGCTGTTGCTTTCGCTCCACAAGATAGATATATAAGGACTGGTCTCGCCTGATGGAAAGTGTCGATGGAGCCGAAGATGTGGCTCGCAGACTCGGTAATAGCCTACCAGAAATAGGAGTTGACGGAAGTTAGACCGAATTCCAAATCGGTATAATCAGGGTAGACCCACCTTCTCGTAAGTCAGAGTAGCCTGCTGGAATATGACAGGCTTGCTTGGCGGTGTGATTTTGCTAGGAGGGTGGTGACCAGTTACAGCCGTAGCCTACCACTGGTGAAGGTACCGCTCGTTTAGTATTGCTCAGGGACCATGTGTAGGAAATCTAAAGTAAATCCTACGAACGCGAGCAACTTAATGTACAAAAATTTTCATTTGGTTTTCATCGATAGGTACTTAAGACGATGATTATGATGGGTTTTCAAAATGATCGTAAGACGACTGATGACAACATCAGTGTTTGCATTTCAGGGCCATACAAGCTCAATACCATTAAAACTTGTCTCCTTTCGATCTTCGTCGACAATTTACGCAGTGTGATGTTTCTGATGTGTGATATTAAAAATGCTTAGGTCCATACAAACTACCATTGTCATCATTATCAGTCGAATGACGTCCACTGCTGCACAAAGGCCGCACCCAAAGATCTGACTCGCGACCTTCACCAGGTCATCCAATCTACCTCGTGGGGGCTGCCCACTCCACGTCTTCCGGTACGAGGTCGCCACTCGAGAACCTTTCTGCCTCAATGGCCTTCAGTTCTCGAGCAATGTGCCCCGCCCACTGCCACTGAGTTTGGCAATTGTGAGGGTTATATCGGTTACTTTGGTTCTCCTGCTGATATCATTGATAGTTCGATCTGACAGGTAAACTAAACAAAATTGTTGCTTGTATAACAAGCTTCAAGATTTAACGAATGATAAACGAATATTCTCTCCATTTCGAATGTTCTATATTCGAAATATAGGTAGACCTTTAACCTTAAGAATAGAGCTATCAAATGCAAAAAGAGTTCTTCGAATTCGTCTAGTAGTTCGAGCGACTAGCGCGTTAAAACAAAGAAAAATAGATACTCAAGGTTTATTATTTTAGTATCTCAGATGAATCACTTGTCTAGATTGAGCGTCACGCGTCCGGTAATGGCATAAAATATATATAGCACCACCATCATAGGCACCATTAGGGTAGAAAAATGCATTAAAGATGCAAAATTTGCAATTAAAACTTTAAGCAGGAAATTGATTGTCCCTAATTGCTCTAGCGCTTTTTAATTTTCGCTTTTTAACAGAATTCCTCGCTGGCTAATCACACCACTGCCCACCACTAAGAAGAACTCCCAGAGTTACCTTCTCTTATTCAAAATACTGTAGTCTTAAATGTGAATAGTGATTTTGGGCAAAAATTAATTGTGAAAAAATTACGTTGCCATCAAAATATTTCGAAATTCGTCGTAGACTACTTTTAGTGTATAAGTTTTTGACGTTTAGAGGTATCAACAGCACCCATGGTCACGCGAGGAACTAAGGCGTTCGACGTCCAGCAGTAATTGTTAATTTATTTGCAATTGGTAATTTCAATTGCTTGATCCTACAACTGAAAAATGCCCAACACTGATTGAGTTACATTTCGACTCTCTAGACAAATTGAGTAAATCATTGCATCATAACTTGTCTGACGTTTAGTCACAACTTATTTGTGTTTTTGTTCATTTATCTTTATAGAATTTTATCCTTATTTCTCTATCTATATCATGACTGCCTCGTTGGTCTGGTTGCAAAGCACATCGCTTTGTGATCACGAGGTCTTAGGTTAAAATCCTAGGTCGGACAAATGTAGTTTTTCTAACGAAAATTTCCCAATATGAGTCCGGAGTCTGGAATTGTGCCTGGTACATGGTAATAGGCTAACATCGTCGGCGAAACGTGGGTGTACTCAGTTCACCTCTGCCACCCCGCTTGAGGAATATAGGCGTGACAGTGTCTTTTCTTTTATGTCATCACGCCAGATCCCTTGCGGGGTAGGCAGAGAGTACAGTTTCAACAGGTTCTTTCCTTACATACCTCTCTTGCTTCCTTCACCCTCATAGTTCGTCTCATACACGCTCGCTGTTTACGGAGACTCGTGACTTGCCCTTTAGATATAAATCGGTCTATTTGGTCATGGTAAGATGGTCTAGGTCAACGTCCTGAGGTGTCGACAAATTAACGGGAGCATATGCTGCGACCAAAAATACTTTAGCGATATCCAGTTTTAAACGGGCCCAGGGAAGTCTCGCATCGTACAGGCCATAGTCTCTTACGCAGAGACCAGGGGACAGTAAGACACCCACCCCCATGCTGGCACGTCTGCTCTGCGGTACCCCAGACCACAGCCATCGTGCCATCAGGAAAATCACAACTTTCTAATTTCTTACCTTTAATTTAGTTATGTCAACTTCGAAGTTTAGTTTCTGTACCTAATATGTTTCATTTATTATTAGTTTTGTTGTGCATGCGGTGATTACCTATAACTAATTGTTACATTTAAATCTCATTAAACACATTTTATTTCTACTGTCTTAATAGTGCAAACATTTGTTGATGGCTAATAAAGAGAAAATAGGAGTTCTGGCGGGAAGTCGAAGAGTGATGTTGTCAATTTGTTTTAATTTCCAAAACTTGTGTTATTTCGACTAATAATGTGTTATGTTGGTAGAATATTAACCATTATATGTTCTTATATGTACATGAGTGAAGGTAATTGTAACAAAGTGATAAAACGTGCCTTTTCGGCCTCAAAACGGCCGTTGCAATTGGTATGTAAAGTATCCATCGCTTTACTATCCAGGGCGGGGTACTTCATTAATTTCATTATCATCGTTGTGATTTAATTTATCGGGGAGTCGAATCAATTTAAACAAACACGATTATATATCTCACCGGACACTGGCAAATTACACTTAAAATTAGTGTGAAGCCATAACTTGAAGAAGAAGAAGAGAAAAATAAAATGTAGTACGCACACGCGCGCACGCACACATTGACAGCTTTTGAACAAATCAAACACTAACATCGCGCACTCATAGTGCCTAACTGTGGACGTTTTTGGCACCATTTTTGTTATCAATGCTCTGTCTAGACAAGTCTTAGGCCCATAACGTTTGAATGCAAATATCAGTTGTTAAAACTATTTACGACTGATTAACGTTGTAATACGGGTAGTCTAAGATTGGAATAGATTTCTGCTTTAAATCAGGCGTAAGCGACTTAGTTATAGTGTGTGTAATATTGTATTATATTATTAGAAAATCCCCATTTTTTGATTCGTTTGTTAATATTTAGAATGCGACATTTGTATAGTTGAATTTTTGTATGTTTTAAAAGAAATATATTATTTGATAAGGCTGTACATATATTTTTTATTGTCGTACTACTAATGGCCGTTTTTAAAACTAACTCCAGGATAGATTTGCCTACTACCATGAATTTATAACCCTAAACGGATTGAGTACTCTCAAAATATTGCTAAAGAAAATTAAAATCTAACTCACAAACACGACATTGAATTTTCTATGACTTAAACAACTCGAGAAACCATCATGAGTGAGATCACTATACGGAGCCCGGTGTCACGCTCGCACCCATTACGATGCATTAAGGTGACCATAAGGTAGAACTAATATGGACTAGACCTGTTTATGATTTGGTTTAAATACGCTGTGAACCATTAATTACAGAGTTCGTATTCAATTCGTCTTTACATACAGAATGGATTAAGATGGGGCAGTAGGGGCAGCTATCTCGTTGTAGATACAGAATAACGGCTCTAGGGGACTATCCTAATTTTTTGCGATATTTAGAACTGAATTTGAAGATTCGCAAAAAAATGTACAGTCAGCAAGAAATGGATAATTTAATTAAAAACTTTGACTACTACTCATTTAAGATGTGGCATATGCGTAGAAAGAAAGAATTACAGCAATAAACAGTGCCCGAGAATTTTACGTTAATTATTTGTCAACAAGTCCATAATCGTACCAATTTTTGGTCACCCTACTTAGAAAGAGACGTAGGGCTCTCAGTGAGTATCCTTGTCACCCCGTTTTTTTTTCGAAAAGTGCTCAATCCAGTATGATAGAAATCCATGCCTACTACGGATAGAATTTAGACATATTTTGTATGGAAAAATCTGTCAAAATCCTACTGAAAGCAAATCTATCATCGACATAGAGGTACTATAAGCATAGAGGGGGCATTCACAAGATTATATATTCGCACTGCTTACACTTATGACATTACTGTAATAAGAAAGGGGACAAATCTATCGTAATTTGTTACACTCATGTACACTTTATTTTGGCATTAATTATTACTTGAAAATAAATAAAAAGTCACCGAGAACAGAGATGGGCAAAATGTAATCAGATTAATGATTAACCGCCCCCTCTTGGGGAATATAAGCGTGATGGTGTATTAATGATTCATCATCATCATCAATCAGCCTGTATCTACCCACTGCTGAGTGTAGGCCTCTCCTCTATCATGCCATTCGTTCCGATCCTGTGCTAATCTATTCCACCATTTGCCAGCCACTCTCACGATGTCATCGCTCCATCTAGCCGATGGTCTGCCTATGGGTCGGCGTCCTGTTCTGGGCCACCACTCTGTTACGGCCTTGGTCCACCTGCCATCTTCACGCCTCATCAAGTGTCCTGCCCATCTCCACTTTAACCTTGTGATCCGTTTACCAACATCTTCAACTTTAGTCCGCCTTCGGATTTCTATGTTTGGTATTCGGTCGACAAGGGAGATGCCCAACATGGCTCGCTCCATCGCTCTCTGTGCCACTTTGATTTTATAAAGGCTACCTTTAGTAAGCGACCAAGTCTCGGCACCGCAAGTAAGGATGGGCAAGACACATTGATTGAATGCCTTGATTTTCAGGCACTGTGGGATGTCAGCGACAAATATACTATCAAGTTTTCCATATGCAGCCCAACCCAATTGGACACTTCTAGCGATCTCTTTGCTCGATGCTCGTGCCCAAGATAAATGTAATTGTCTACTACCTCTATTTGGGAGTTACCTATAAGGATGTTACCTTGACTGGTGTGGCGATTTGACATTACCCTTGTCTTGGTCAAGTTCATCCTGAGGCCAACCCTTAGAGATGCTTCTTGCAATTCAAAAAGCATGGTCTTGAGATCTGCATCGTTCTCTGCTAGGAGGACCAGGTCGTCGGCAAAACGCAAATGCGACATAAATTTACCATTGATATTGACGCCTCTTTTACACCAGTCTAAATTCTTCATTATATCCTCTAAGGTATTGGTGAAGAGCTTGGGAGAAAGGGTATCACCTTGTCGCACGCCCCTTTTTAGATGTATTGGTTGAGTTAGTTCATGCATGCGCACCTGCATTGTGGCTGATTCATATAGCTCCCGGAAGATATCAACGTATCTTTTATCGACATTGCAACGATGGAGAGAATGAAAGACGGCCCGGCCCAATGATTAACGAGTACAATTACATTTTGTAATCTCCAACGATTACGAATATACTTTAATTCTGGAATCATGATTGAATATTACAAAATGTAATTTAAATCATTAATCTGATTACATTTTGCCCATCTCTGATCGAGAACACAGTCACTAGACAAACAAATATTAATCGATAAATTTGCGCGGAGCCTACGTCAAAATGACAAACTTTCAATAAAAAGGAAGTTCGAACCATGGAGAAACAAAGATTTTTAAATTGGTTACCTAAATGGTACCAAGTGTCCAGAAAAAGTTTACGGCTGAACTGGGTTTATTAATCCCTCTATGCTTTTAAGTCTTACCTCTATGATCCTTGAGTTGAATATTGGAACTGGTCATAAATCACCTACCACCTATCTACTTTTTCAAATATTTAATCCATTAGACATAGCATTGACGGACGGCTTGGTCAAGTGGTTACTTGAGTTTAAAAGCCGCTGTGTGTTCAAGTAGTCGTGGGTTCGATTCCCGCCCGAGACAAATCGTAATCGTGACGCACTCTTCGTGTTTTAAAGCTATCTTTTTTATAATATTATTTCCAATACCTAGGTTACTTACCTGACAATCCAAGCACCTACAGGACTCCCGATAAGTGCAGCTGTTCAGAGCGCTCTCAATGTGGTGAAGGTAATGTATCTGGTTCGTCGCCAGGCGGCGCTTGCGGCGCGCCAGTGACGTCAGAAACGTCACGAGTGACACCCGACTTCGGGACGACTTGGACTTTAAAGTCGCGCTAGGAAAGAATGATTAAAGTTAGACCCGTGGGATAGATTTGAAGTTTTAATTCAACTATGGGGTAGTGTTGTAAAAAGGAGCGCTAAAGTTGAGCGTTTAGCGCTGAGTCGACGCTTACGAGCGTTAAAACACGTAGAAGACGCGAGCGTTTTAAACGCCGACTCGAGTGTTTTAAACGCCGACTCGAGCGTTTTAAACGCCGACTCGAGTGTTTTAAACGCCGACTCGAGCGTTTTAAACGCCAACTCGAGCGTTTTAAACGCCAACTCGAGCGTTTAAACGCCGACTCGAGCGTTTTTACAACACTACTATGGGATTGGGGTCACCAATATTGGACGTTTTTGCGTGTGTGAATAACATTGATATATCGCACCTTCAGAACAGTAGTGAATTATCTCAAAAAATTAAGCTTTTGTAAAAGTATTCGCGTCCCTTCAGAACCGAGCGGCGCGGGTAGAGGGAGAGAAAATGAAAGATACCGAAGTATCGTATTTCTTTCACCAGATAGAGCGTACTTTTTAATAATAATATATAATACACCGTCACGCCTATATTCCCCAGAGGGGGTGGCAGAGGTGTACTGAGTACCATGTAATAGGGGGCGAGCCTATTGCCATATATCGGGCACAATTCCAGACCCCGGACTCATACTGGGAATTTTTCGTTAGAAAAACTACATTTGTCCGACCTAGGATTTGAACCCAGGACCTCGTGATCACAAAGCGATGCGCTTTGCCACCAGACCAACGATACCAGACAATAATAATAATAAATCTTTATTGTTAAAAATATAGTACAACCAAATATGTTACAATGGGTTAGCGATCACTTATATAAAATGTGCGGCTGGTACTTAAAATAAGGAAGCCCTTTAATGGCCCTCTATGACCGAAACTCAATTTCTTAAGCTTTTTGAATTAAGTCTATACCGTTCTGAAGGTATAGACTTAATTCAAAAAGCAAAAAGCATATATATATTAATTGTAGTAGTTTAAAAGAGCCATTCCAAAAAGATTAGAGCATACTTATGGGTGTGGTCTTATTTTCAATGAGTTCCATCTAACCCCTAGCCAATGTGAGGACGCTTTAAAACGCCAGTTTGCTAAAATAACCATAAATCGGTAAAAAAACGGTTATTAATAGTTTTATCTACCTATCTACGAGTAGGTATTAATGCGTATAGTGCGACAAGGATCTTTTCGCCCGTGGATGACATTAACAGAGGGGCGTTGGTGTGAAATTAAGGTTATCTATCTATCTATAACCTCTCGCCAGATCCCTTGCGGGGTAGGCAGAGAGTACAGAGTTCCAACAGGTTCTTTCCTTACATACCTCTCTGGCTTCCTCGACTCTCATAGTTCGTCTTATACACGCTCGCCGGTTACGGAGACTCTTGACTTTTCCATCAGATAAGACTCGGTTTATTTGGTCGTGGTAAGATAGTCTAGGTCTTCCCCGGTACCTGCATCCTTCCACTTTCACATTGTATATCTGTTTTCTCATTCTTTCCTTTCATGTTAAAGTTATCATTTAGTAAAATTCCCTACTTCCAGGGAAATATATCAACGATGGGTCCGCACGGTTATTAATCAAAAATAGAACTTGGGTAAATTTCGTATCAAACGGCAACTCCGACTGTCATGAAATGACATTTCACTCGATGACAGCTTTAGTTCGAATTTTGGCCGCGGGTCAAAAGATATTTGTGGGACTATAAGTATATTCAAACGCGGCCGTTTATTGGCTGTTATTTTATGTTTATAATCTGTAATCTAGTACGAATAAGATATCCATATTGAATGATCTAAACTGTTGCCCTAAGGATCTTTACAGCTTCACATAGCAAGAGGGCGAGCGCGCAACAACTGTGGAAACTCTTTATTAATAATAGCAGTTTCCCGCGATTTCGTACCCGGTCGACAACAGCGCCACCTACCTGTTATATAGCCAATATTACTAATGGATAAGATAGCTTTCTAATGGTGAAATAATTTTTGAAATCGGTCAGTTAGTTTTTGAGTTTATGCGTTACAAACATACAATAATACAAACCTTTCCCCTTTTTAATATTAGTATAGATAAAGCACATTGAATTGCAAAAGTAGTTTTAATTAAATACTGTCTGTAATTCTTGACATTACTAATATGTAATACTTGACATTGGCAACATACGCGTCGTCGTGATACCATAAACATAAAAAAAAAACTTTACAACAACTATGCTCCAGCCGGAAGAGCAAGGGGGCAACCAGCTTAAGGACGCCGAAAGGAGGAACAACTTCGGCTTGTGCTATCGCTATAGAGGACAGTTTATACATTAAGTATTATGTACTTCGTCCTTCTTAGACTTTGCCGGTGAGGTCGGCGTCTGATCCTACATTGCGGCTTCGATTCCCGCTTGACACACAGACACATCTTTGTGTGACCCATAAATGTTGGTTTCCCCATAAATGTCCCTTATGAATAAGGTGACACTATACAAAATTTGTGTACGGCCCATTATGACGTACGCTTGTGAGGTGTTCGGGCACGCCGCCCGCACTCACATCTCTCGCACTCCACACGGCTCAATCCCTTTTCCTCCGCAAAGCTGTCGGAGCCCCGTGGTTGATACGGAATGTCGATCTACATTCCGATCTCGCTCTCTAACCTATTCGCGCCTTTATTAAAAAGGCGACAACCCGATAATTCGCGAACGCGCCCAATCATAAGAATCCGCTAATCGTAGCCGCCGCCGACTACGAAAATAACTCCTCTCCTATCAGCCGATACCGCCGTCCACGTCATCTTCTCACCGACTCTCGCGATGCCCTTACTTCTCTTCTTTCGAATACAGGTACCGCACATAGAATCAGACACCGACCTCGCCGGCGAGCTCGAAGAATCCCTTGCTCGCCGGCCGGTCGAGAGCACCACGGCGAGACACCTAGTGTACGCCCTCCCCCATAGCGACTACCCAAACCGAGGCCGTTGCTCCTTGAGGCGCCCTTGGGCTAGTAGCCCCCTTGCACTTCTGGCTCGAGAGTAGTGGTTGCACACTTGTGTTCTTGTCTGGGGAAGTTGCCCGCGGCCAAAAGCGTAGATCACTCACACACACAAAAATAACGTGCCTTCCGAAGCATAGAGACGCTGAAACATGTAAATACCACAAACGTTCATCCATCTCAGTGTGACCGAACCGGGCGCTGCCTAACCTTGATGATCGCTAAAAACACCGCGGCAACGCAAGGGCCTTCCCCAAACTCCTCATATCTCCTTATAGTTAATCTCATGTTTATAGGTATTGATGATTTAAACCCACCTGTCTCCCAAAGTGTTAAGCAGAGCTGGTTTCAGTTCCGCGTCTCGCTCGCACAGTGTGGTCTCGCTCGGGCGGCGGCGAGATCGACGCTTCGCGCTTCCACTATCAGTTTTGTCTTTCTCATCTCCTACTGCGAGAGAAAATAAGGTAAGGAAACCAAAACAGCCGATCTTCTAAATTAAGTTTATAATTAAATCGGCCATTGTACTGTTCTACATTCCTAGGCAAAGGCCATCTCTCAAATCAAGGTAAGAGATATTAGGACATACGTTGTTACGTGTATCTGATACGGTTTTGAGTAAATTATATTTATTAGTTCCTAAGCATTTTGCGTTCGAATCAGAAAATGTATAGCAATAGATATGACTTCAGATTTTTTCCTATCGAGAAAATTTCGTTCACTAGATTCTAATATAAAACATAAATAACGCAAGACCTGAAAGTAGTTTATGCTAAATCGGCAACTAAATCTATTCCAACCATGGATATATTACAATGGATTGAGCACTATGCGAAAAAAACGTAATGCAAGAATACTCACTTAGACCCCTACGTCTCTTTCTAAGCAGGGTGACCAAACATTGGTACGATTATGGACTTGTTTACTTATAATTAACGTATAATTCTCAGGTGTCTATTGCCGTAATTCTTTCTTTCTACGCACATACATTTTAAATGAGTAGTAGTGAAAGTATTCCAGCATAAGGAGATACATATGTATACGTGGAGAAGGAATGAACAAAAAAGCATGATAGATCTCCGAAGAAAACTACAAGATACGCGTGCGTATAGAGGCCCCACTCTGGAATCAGACCACTATCTCGTAGTTGCGCGGTTTAGTGGTCTGTTCAGGAAGTGGAGGCACTGGCGAGAGCGTATCCCCTTCGGAGACCTTGAAAGATTAAAGGTTGAAAAGTTGCAAGATGAGAGCGTGAGGAGAATGTATGAAGACAGAGTCCGGGACAAGCTTTTGACAGCAGGCTCTTCGGACTCAAATGTAGATGAATGCTGGAATAGCCTGAAAGAGAGTTTGGTGGAATCCGCGAAAGAAGTATGTGGTTGCTCAAAGAAGCATATTACAGCAAAAGGTGATGCATGGTGGGATGCGGAGTTGCAAAGCTCCGTAGAAAGTAAGAAGAAAGCGTGGCAGGACTATGTATCTTCTTTGAACCTGAATGCCAGTATGACAGAGATGCGGAAAGAAATATACCGGCAATGCAAGAATGCCACTAAAACTTTAGTGAAAGAAAAGCGTGAAAGAGCCAGTATGATTGAGGAGGAGAGGCTGGCGAAGAACTTCGAGAACAACACCAAACTCTTTTGGAGCAAGGTGAGAAAGGCTCGAGGTGATTCGTCAGGCTCCAGAATGGAAAGGATAAAATCTAAAGATGGTGACATTCTTGCAGACACACAAGCTGTGCTAAACCGGTGGAGTGAATATTTTGGAGAAATGTATGGAGATGACCCGGATGCTGATGCCGCAGACGTGCCTAAAGGCGAGATTGCGGCACCAGAATCAACGGAGGACATCACTATGGAAGAAGTTGAATGGGCGATAGGAAGTATGAAAAACGGTAAAGCTGCGGGAGTAGACATGATATCTGCCGAGATGATCAAATATGGTGGAACTTGCGACCGGGACGCTTTCCGGGCCCTTGCAAACCTTTGCTGGAGGACCGGTAGAGTCCCTACAGATTGGCGCCCCGCAGTCATAGTACCCTTGTATAAAGGCAAGGGTTCACAATATGACTGCGCCAATTACAGAGCCATCAGTTTGATCAGCTTGGCAGCCAAGGTGTACGGTAAAATTATTGAACGGAGAATGCGCGTGAAGTCCGATGGAATGTTGTGCGAGGCACAAGGGGGTTTCAGGTCTGGAAGAGGATGTTCGGATCAAGTCTTCTCACTCCGCAATATCGCAGAGAAGCATCTGGCAGTGGGCCGGAAGGTTTTCTGCGGTTTTGTAGATCTGGAGAAGGCATTTGACAGAGTTGTGCGAAAGAGACTTTGGGACATTTTGCCAGAGTATGGTATAGATGGCACTCTGTTGCGAGCCGTCCAGTCCACTTATGTGGACTGCAAGGCATGCGTACGGGTGGGTGGTAACAGGTCACCCTAGTTTGACGTTAAAATCGGCGTCAAGCAGGGTTGCGTGTTGTCCGCTAGACTGTTTATAATATATCTGGACAAAAGTCTTCAAAGACTGAAAGCGATGAATGAAGGTGTACAAATGGGTGACTTAGTGGTAAACCATCTACTTTATGCAGATGACGCGGTTTTAATAGCGCCAACAGCCACTGATCTGCAAACACTAGTCACAGTTATGAAAGACGACTGCATGATCAATGGCTTACACTTGAATGTGAAGAAAACCAAGATTATGGTTTTTGAAAGGGAAGAAACCAGAACGAATGTAAGGATTGTGGTTGGTAACGATGTGCTGGAGCAAGTGAATGAGTTTGTATATCTTGGATGCGTCTTCAGTAAGGATGGGAAATACACCGCTGACATAGAGAGAAGAGTGAGTGCAGGGAACAGAGTGAATGGTGCGATGGGAAAGCTACTCTGGAGCCGGCACTTAAGCCATAAGGCGCAGCTGGCCATACATAACGGAGTTCTTGTCCCAACGCTGTTATATGGTAGCGAGAGCTGGGTATGTAAGAAGGAGAATGAAAGTAGGATAAATGCGGTAGAAATGCGAGCTCTGCGGAAGATGTGCGGAGTGAAGCTGACCGACCGCATTAGCAACAGCATAGTAAGACAGCGAGTAGGTATGAAAGATAGTATCGGTGTAAAGATGAGAAAGGGCATGCTCCGTTGGTTCGGGCATATAGAAAGAATGCCAGAGGAAAGAATGACAAAACAGATATACAATGTGAAAGTGGAAGGATGCAGGTACCGGGGAAGACCTAGACTATCTTACCACGACCAAATAAACCGAGTCTTATCTGATGGAAAAGTCAAGAGCCTCCGTAACCGGCGAGCGTGTATGAGACGAACTATGAGAGTCGAGGAAGCCAGAGAGGTATGTAAGGAAAGAACCTGTTGGAGCTCTGTACTCTCTGCCTACCCCGCAAGGGATCTGGCGTGAGGTTATAGATAGATAGATAGAGATAGATAGATAGTAGTGAAAGTTTTTAATTAAATTACCCATTATCTTGCTGACTACATTTTTTTCATAATCTGTAAATTTTTGCGTTATTTGGAGCTACCAAATAACGCAAAAATTAAGGATAGTCTCCTCGGGCCGTTTTTCTATATCCATAACGGTTGAGATTGCTGCCTTTACTGTCCCATCTTAATCCATCCTGAATATACACACGAATAGAGAACCTTGTTTGTTTTGAACTCGGTAATAAATGGTTTACAGCGTATTTAAACCATACCATAAATAGGTATAGCCCGTATTAGTTCTACCTTATGGTCACCGTACTGCATCGTAATGGGTGCGAGCGTGACACCGGGCTCCAAGTTATTGCCCTCACTCATCATGGTTTCTCGAGTTGTTTAAATAATAGAACATTCAATTTTGTGTCTGTGAGTAAGGGTTTAATTTTCTTTAGCAATATTTTGACGGTCCATCTAGGACCGACGACCTCAAAAAGGTCGCTGGGACAGACTGGATGCGGAAGGCGGAGGACCGTGTGCAGTGGCGCGTGTTAGGAGAGGCCTATGTCCAGCAGTGGACTACGATAGGCTGATTGATTGATTGATATTTTGACGGGACTCAATCCGTTTAAGGTTATAAACTCATGATTCCAACTATTTTTTGTTTTTTTTTCTTTTTAATTTACAAAAAAATTTCAAAAAAAGCTGTTACTCGTTCTGTTCGCTATATTAAACAATATATAATTATTATTTAAAACATTACTACGCACCTCTATATGCACACAAAAGTTAATTAATTATTAAATTATATGGTTAATTTGGGTACCAAACAGCTTAAAAAATGGTAGAAAATTCTTAGAAATTGGGTGTTTGATTTTCGTATTGAATTCGTAAAGCAATAATCTAATTGGGGTGTCTGAGGTCTTGCGTTATATATGTTTCTCTTTGTATACAGTCAAAAATCATATTTAGAAATAAAAAGTCCCTAGTCTATATACTTTTTGAAGTGCAGGGGGAACAAAAACCACTTTTATTGCGCGGTAGCCCATTTAAAAAAACTAAGTTTATAATTAAACCAGCCACTGTACTGTCCTATTGGTGGTCCCAGAGAGATTAGGTCATACTCCACCACGCGGACCCAGTGCGGTATGGCGGAAGCAGGTTTCTGTCACCTACTTTTGGAACTTATTAAGCCACCCTAACGCTTCAATATATGGCTAAACTTAAGGTAGAGTGGGCGGAGCAAATACCCATGGGACTAAGGTTTTCGAGTGGCAAACTTGTACCCGAAGTCGTGGACCGATGACCTGATAAAGGTTGCAATAGGGTAAAAAGGGTAAAGGGTAAAAACTGTATGCGTAGAGCACAAAGGCGGTCGTCGCGGCGATCTTAGGAGAAGGCTTTTGTCCAGCAATGGACGTCTTTCAGTAGATAATGATGAAGGAAGGAAGATGTGCGGAGTGAAGCTGACCGACCGCATTAGCAACAGCATAGTAAGACAGCGAGTAGGTATGAAAGATAGTATCGGTGTAAAGATGAGAAAGGGCATGCTCCGTTGGTTCGGGCATATAGAAAGAATGCCAGAGGAAAGATTGACAAAACAGATATACAATGTGAAAGTGGAAGGATGCAGGTACCGGGGAAGACCTAGACTATCTTACCACGACCAAATAAACCGAGTCTTATCTGATGGAAAAGTCAAGAGTCTCCGTAACCGGCGAGCGTGTATGAGACGAACTATGAGAGTCGAGGAAGCCAGAGAGGTATGTAAGGAAAGAACCTGTTGGAACTCTGTACTCTCTGCCTACCCCGCAAGGGATCTGGCGTGAGGTTATAGATAGATAGATAGATGATGAAGGAGGGTTATATAAGTTCTGTCTATCTATCTATATCATCACGGCATTCCCTTGCGAGGTAGGCAGAGAGTACAGAGTTCCAACAGGTTCTTTTCTTACATACCTCTCTGGCTTCCTCCATTCTAATTGGAAGTGGAGGATAATTAAGTTATACTTTGAATGTCGTTGTTGCCTTTAATTGTGGGTTCAAATTAATATAGATGACGTTACATTACATGACATGTAACGTTACCTTTATTACTAAAATTTATAAATTAACTGACCATCCTATCCTATTAATATTACATATATGAAAGTTTGTATGTTCATTACTCAATTACACAAAAACGGATTTGGATGAAATTTGGCACATAGATAGTTTATTACCTGGTTTAACGCATAGGATACTTTTTCTGTTTAAAGTCCTGTTTGACTTCCTGTCTAAAGTCGGACGAAGTCGTGGGCAGAATTTAGTTTGAAATATAACTGTTTTTCAGATTTTATCGCGGTATATTTATAGTTTTTAAATTTCCACTTTTTCCAGTGCTTTACAGCCTATCGTCACAGGTGGGAAAATAGTTTTAATTCATGTGTTATATCCGCGTAAATTTAAATATCGAATATTTTAACTAACTGTTTATCTCGTTCTGATCAGGATACCCCCACCGATCATTGGCATAGCTCTTATTTTCGACAAGCTTGGCTTGCTCCGCTGGCCACATCTCCTGAACCGATGGATTCTGATATATCGTCTCCGTAGATGCGTTACCGTTTTCTACGTCGAAACGGGATTCTGGTTGTTGAAGGACCTAAAATACAGAAATCGCACTTCAGTTGAGGGAGGACTTTGGAGAAAATTTTACTAATTTACAAGTTAGGCGCTACCAAGGTTAAACAGTTTTAGAATATGTCAATCTGAGATGAGTGACCGTTTGTGGCATTTTTATATCCATCCGTCTCCTTGCTTCAAAGTGGTAGTCGTTAAGCCAAATTGGCAGACATACAAACCTGATAATGAGCACGAGTTCCCAGAAAAAATACTGCGCCAGATCCGCTAGCAGCCATTTTACGATCTGTAAAAATATTAAGTTTTTAATTTTTAAGATGGCTCCCGGCCGAGGCAGGCAGAGCAGAATGCCAATACAGGTCTAACCGAGAACAATTTTACAAATTTTTTTCAGTAACGTTACTGTATATGAAATTATACGTGTTTGAACCTCAGAAGCCAAAGCGGAAATAATTTAACATTATAGTAACGTTATCGAGATGATGTGCCTGATGATCCCTCTCCCGCTACAAACATAGATAGTAAAGATAAACGAGAGTTAACAATTTTTCCTATAACGTTACTGTATATAAATGCGGACATACTATAGAGTTTACATCAAATCTTTGTTTATTTTCATAGCCATACAGTTTCATGCTGGCCATTATTCTGCTCACCGCCGCGCGTCAATTCAGTCAACATTTTTTTTAATCGAGTGTATCGTTATTTTATACGCGAAACAAATACAAAGATTGTATGTAACGTTATGGACATATCATTCCCTCACGCCACAAGATTAGTAAATAAAGATGAACGCGACAACACGCTTTCTTAATAACGTTAATATACGGCAATTCTCCGAATCGTTACTATATATGTCTAATGATTCATGTACTGTACATGATACAAGAAAAATAAAGATTTATTACTATAATAAAAAAATATCTACTGCATTATGCATAAAGCTAAGCCAAGATCTTAGTAATAAATCTTTATTTTTCTTGTCATTTATTATAATACTTAAACTGTTACAGAATTATACTTAAATACTACTCATTTATCTCATGTTTGGAAATTAAATACATTATTTGATTTTAATAATAAATAGGACTGCAATTGATTTAATAGATTAACGAAATTGTAGATAAATTAGATACCTCAATATAAATCCTTTTTTTTTAAACAATGATCCTAAATTATAATTCTTGTTGTATAACGTCACGGTTTTATTACTATTTAATACTATACATTGCGTGTTATTTTAATTTTATACAATTGTTGTTGCGACAATGGAATTGACAAAACGGAACTGACATGTATTTGACCTGCGCAGTAGGGATATTCGGGGTTGTCACAGTCACGGGAGAATTTATTTGCTGAGGGAAATAAATAGGCGTACGGTATTTTATTCAATTAATTGAGCTTTGATTACCGGAAATAGTCGAATTCATCACCAAAAAAACATCTTTTTATGTTTGTAAAAATGTAATCACGTAAGAACTTGCATAATTATGGTTCACAGTTAACTTAGATAGGTACCGTGTTGAACTTGATATGTAACTACTCACACAGCTTAGAAATAAACTTGTGCTTTCACCAGAAGATGTCGTGACTTGAGGTTTCTAAATGTTTATTAAGTTAGGGGAAGGTATTTTAGTAAATTAATAAATTATGTAATAAATAAATTCCGGACGTTAAGCGTTCTGCGTTACGATTTCTTAGATATACTTAACTAGCAGTTTCCCGCGACATCGTACCCGGTCGACAATAGCGCCACCTACCAAGTCTATATTATATAGCCTATGTTACTTCTAGATAAGGTATGTTTCCAATGGTGAAAGAATCATTAAAATCGGATCAGTAGTACTGGAGATTACTTCGAACATCCAAACTCACAAACTTTACCTCTTTATAATATTATTATAGATTGGTAATTTATGACTGTTTTACTAAAACCGAATTGTTTTTTTGTTATATTATAAATAGGCTAAATAATACCTTTCTAGTACATAAATGCTATCGTGTCCACTGAAGTCTATGTTACTCACATTCCTTATGTTATTGAGTTCAGTACTACAACTCTGCGATTTCGTTTTCTACAAAAACAGAATTTGTAAAGATATGCTAAAAGAATGCAATAAGTCGATGTATAATGTGTTATAATTATGGAATGAAATCTATTAGTCTTGTATTTATTTTTGGATCTAGAAAAACACAAAAAGGAGTCAATTTAACCACACCGGTGCTGTAAGCATTCATTGTTCAAGTTCAAGCATTCGTCATTCTACAGTGTCGTGGGTATTCCAGATACAGTCTAGCAATTTCTTCTAGGCGACAGAATGGCAAATGTTGAAGTTTGTTCTTTATGCGACATGAAATAAGGTCTAAATGTATGTGCGGTGCATTTAAGTGAAGCGGCTGCATGGACCGCTATACCGCGTGGTCACCGGACTCCCTGGTGTATGCTGCGAATTGCTCTGTAGCATGAAAAGTGAAGGGAAAACTTCGATAGCGCGATGCAGGCTTACAGGGTAGGGTGAAAATTCAGAGACCTTGCTAGAATAAATTTGTTGAATAGATGTCATAGACTGTCTAAAAGCCGAACAAGGTAAAATTGAATGTGAGACTAAGTTATACTAACGTTTCCCTCCTTTCTCTTAAGTATTTTATCGATTGCTACACATTTTAAGGCTTATATCGGACTAGTGAGGCACTAATATCAATGCCTATTGTTTATTTTATATACGCACTTATTTAGTGACATTTCAAGAGGTTCCAGAATTCGCTCTACGTAAGTCTTGTCTTGTCATAGGCATAAAAATCAGTGGTTCCATTTTCCATGATGATAATAATCTCAGTAATCTATCATCTTCACTCCTCAGAAAACGCAAAAATAACCATACCATACACATATTTATCCTAAGCCAGTTGAAGCCTTGTCGCATACACACCCAACTTTTACCTGCGACCTTCACCAGTACATCAGCCCACCTTTCAAAACTCTCACATACTCTATTTTCATAATATGCTTTAAATTATGAGGTAATATTACTCTCGAAAATAAAATTCGTAACTAATAAAAATTGTGAAGACTTACAATAAAGCCTCTGCGTAGAACTACTCTGTAACATCCCAGTGGGTTAGCGTAGAGGGGTTGGAATCAGGTTTCTCGGCCGCAGACAACAGTTAAGGTGCAGCTTAGCACACAAGTATTAGGTACTAGTTTTTGTCCGCAACTTCGTCCGCGTTATACTTAGGCAAGAACCGAACATTTCATCGGGATAAAAAGTATCCTATGTGTTAATTCAGGTAATAAACTATCTGTGTGCCAAATTTCATCAAAATCTATTCAGCCGTTTTTGCGTGATTGAGTAACAAACATCCAAACATATGAACTTTTACATTTATAATATATCAGTAGAATGCTTCTGTAAACCTGTTTTGAGCACTGACGTTAGGGCTGGGAGTATGTCGTGTGACTTTAGCAAATAGCACCGTGATGCTTATAATTCATAAGCAGGGGTGGCAGAGGTGTACTGTACAGTGTGCCTACATTTCGCCGACGATGTAAGGTCCAATGTAATAGTAGGCGGTCTATTGGTATTATATTATTATTTTCAACTTAGCCCTAAACTAAGAATTATTCCTGTGTCGTGGGTGCGTTAACGAATATGAAATTCACATGCACAAATACCCAGACCGAAACAAATATTTGTGGGTCACACAAAGATTTGTCCTGTGCGGGCATCGAACGCGTGACTACTCCATCCAGTGGGCGAAGTGACTCAAACTCTTAATCACTGAACCAAGCTGTCCGTAGAAAAGAAAGTAGAAAAGAGTCACTCCTAATTCTTATGGATATCGTAGAATAACAGAACAAAAATCATTGACTGGGATATTCCGTGATTGTCACTCAGGATGCTGGGCTATTTAAAATTTTGTTTGGTGAAATTTACTCGTTTTGAATATTGTTTTGAACGTATTTGATCTCTCCTCCTGGGATAATGGTTGTAATCATATCCTACTAATATTATAAATGTGAAAGTTTGTACGTTTTGATGTTTGAACGTTTGTTACTCAATCATGCGAAAACAGTTGAACGGATTTGGATGAAATTTTGCAAACAAATAATTTATTACCTCGACATAGCATACTTTTCATCCCGAAAAAATGTAAGGATCCTGTCTAAAGTTAACACGGACGAAGTCGCGGCAGAAACTAGTGTATAAATAGATAGAGAGATAGATAGATATGTATAATATTATCATGAGCCGAAAGACGGCCACTGCAGGACTTTTAGATGATGACCTTTATCTGGTCATCGATTCACCTTATGGGAAGTCCGCTCGACGTCTTCCAATATAACTGAGTATTTTTTATGCTAGGCACTAGGTAAGGTAAGCTGAGAGTTCTATCTTTACAGACTCCTCTTGCCGATGTTGAGTGTAAGCTTATTCTGTAACATGTCCCCCGTTTTAATCTTGACAGTGTCTTTCACCATATTTTGGCCAATATATATATTTGATAGTACAACATAAATATTAATATTTCACGTGTACTACCTTTTCAGATATCTATCTATATTATCACGCCAGATCCCTTGCGGGGTAGAGAGTACAGAGTTCCAACTGGTTCTTTTCTTACAGGCCTCTCTGGATTCCTCCACTATCATAGTACATCTCAATTACGCTCGCCGGTTACGGAGACTCTTGACTTGTTCTTTCAGATATCTTCTTCATAATATCACTACTACAAATACTAGGATATATTTACTTAAATAGTAAACTCAAAAACGTGGTAGCAACACTCTTACTAAGTAGAGAATATGGCTGAGGATTGTCTGTCACTTAATAAAGAAACTACGAGTATAAAGAGAGTTCCTGCCTTTAACAGTGCAATAGAGCATTATCCGTGTATGACGCTATGTGTATGTAACGGCTGTATTATGCGGAAGATATCTAGCGTGACTATTTACTCGTTAAAGTTTTGCTTGCGGCTTTGTTTTTATAAAATCTGGTACGTTTTTAGAAGAGAGCCTTGTAAATTTTATTTATTTTTATTTATTCATTCATTCATCTTTAACAGCTATCTTTACAGTTTTCTAATGAGATAGTGTGGCCTTATTTATAAAATAAAGAGTAAAAAACAATAATAAAAATTAAAGATAAGAAATTATATCTAAAGTTCTACATATTTAGATATAATATATTATTTTTAATTTTTTGGCCCTACTTTCGGCTCGATCAGATTTTTCTATGATTTGTTTAAAGATTGTCACATGAGGAAAACATAGCAAGGAAATTTATAAGAAAATTTCCTTTATTTTCCGAGAGAGCTTAGGAGATTTCTAATATACATTTTCCTCATTTCAGGGTGTACTAATTATTAAATTACATACTGATATTACTATATTACAAATAGAAAACCTAATAACTTCTTCGATCAAATTTTAATTTAAAATTAAGTTCGTATCTATCGCCGCTCCGCCTATTAGATCGCGTGGTCGCGGGTTCGATCCACGCACGGGACAAATCTTTGGGCGACCCAGAAATATTTGTTTCGAGTAAATATTTGCTTGTTGTAAGTTTCATGTTTGTAAATGCACCCACAATAGAGAAATAATTCTTATTGAGGGGCTACATTAAAAGAAAATACAAAACGAAGTATATCTCTATACACGACCTATCTAAACCTCTATTTATAACACAAACAAAAGAATAACACTTTTACGTCGTCGGAAAACAGATGAAAACAACACTTCAAATGTAGAGTCAAAACATTGATAAACAAACAACAATAGTATTTCTAAATATAGCTTTATCTCTACTTTTCAATGCATGTTGTGTATGCTATATGTACCTAGTTATGTTACCAAACCACGCAGGTCTCTACGTATCTGTGACGTATTTGACGATCAATTTCCAGTTGACTGCGTTCGTGAATCAGCCGCCTACGTTAACAGATATACCTGGCTCTATATTAGAAACCATATAGGTACCTATGATGATGTAGAGATATTTGTGAGTGTATGGGATAAATCTAAGTATGGATGGAATGATAATGTGCATCAGCCGAACGACGTCCACTCTAGGACAATCTAAATATTCATATAAATAATAATTGACTGCCTCGTTGGTCTAGTGGTAAAGCGCATCGCTTTGTGATCACTTCAAAACTTCCCAGTACGAGTCCGGAGTCTGGAA
The DNA here is from genome assembly GCA_905147815.2 of Phalera bucephala. NCBI lineage: Eukaryota > Metazoa > Arthropoda > Insecta > Lepidoptera > Notodontidae > Phalera > Phalera bucephala. Next base: position 12,121,442 of record LR990636.1, on the reverse strand, counting down.
TCATGCCCGGTATATGGCAATAGGCTCGTCCCCTATTACATGGGACCTAACATCGTCGGCGAAACGTGAGTGTACTCAGTACACCTCTACCACCCCGGCTTGGGGAATATAGGCGTGACGGTGTAATAATATTTGAGAGATGAAGTTACACAGTATATAATAATAATATAATAATCATTTATTTCAGACAAGTCCATACTTAATAAATCGTTGATAAAAATCCGCTTGTTTGATATTATAATTATTAGCTAGAGAGTTATGTATAAGAAATAAACCCGTTGGAATTCTACGCTCTGCGTACCCCGCAAGGAATTTGGCTTGATGATATACATGATTACCTATTGGATATTTATATCGTAAAAATACTAATTCAAAAATTAAGGGGCTATTCCTCATATATATTCACTTCAATAAATGCAGATTTTTGAATCAGAAACATTTTTGGATCTCAATTTAAGAATTGTCGTAATTGTTGTGACGAGAAATTGTTCGGTAATGATATTGGGACTCCTTGATGCTACGCAAGGAACTAAGCGGTATAACGAGCAGGTATGCATCTAATAATAAATGGAATTAATTTTTAAAGTTGTCCCATGATCCCTTATGTACACTCTACATCAAATATTCCATAGAATAAACCACCAAATCAAGCAATTCAAACTCGTAAGTCCCTATTAGTGAAACACGTAGAGCTCTACGTAACAAATTATTTCAACCAACGAACACAGACTTGCGCGGTTCTCTACATCAGCAGATCGATTGCCTCACACTCCTCAATATTCACTCCTCGACGTCGTAATACGTCACGAGAATCGTCCAATAGGGATACCAGGTCTGAATCACGATGGTAAAGTTTTCAGCCCACGTTAGTATATATACGAGAATTAGTATCGCTTATTCGGGGGATCCTATGCTACACGGGAAACCGGTCGTGGCTGGGGGCCGGTCTAAGCCCCAGCCATCTGAATATGTCGTCTATAAGTCGTCATGTATGGGTTAATTATAAAATGGTAATTAAAATAAAGGTTAATAATTCTGCAAAAACGAGAGTTCTTCTCACACAAACCGTTGTAGCGACTTTGATTCCCTTTTTGTTGATTGTTTGTGACTCTACAATTTTAATGTCACTGGTAATTACTGCTATTATGATTTGATTAGTATTTGTAGAGATTGAAGGAATATAAGTTGTATGTTGCGTTTTTAATTTTATTCTCATATTTATTGAAAATAATATAATATGGTATGTTAATGAGTTACCCATAATGTAATTTTAACGTTATCTGCTTACATTCGATAATATAGAAATAACAATGTTACTGATTATTAGTCTCCACTATTGACGAGTATTAGTCTCGTAGATTATAATTAATGTTATATCATAAACGAATACAATTTACAGTTATTGTATTTTTGGGTGCACTTGAAATGCTCTACAAAACGTCAAGGTAGGTCGTTGAACCGGCAGGTGATTGACCTCAGCGCATTATAATATGGGACGGCATTGATACTTACGGCAAATTTATTGCTAGAAAAATTTACTACTTCCAGAAAACACATAAAATTATCAAATATAGAGCGCTTCAATAATAAATAATTTCGTTTTATTAATATCAAGTGGCGTCATCTTTTACAAAACCTATGAACCTATACGTTCTTATTAACATGAAACTGTCTCTACATCTTTAAACAGCGCCAAAGATGCGATATGAAGAGAGCTTATGATACTAATGATTAAAACTAGTTTGATAGAAGTTTCTAAAAATATACAAGAATTTATTGGAACTCTACATCTCTGATTACTCTGCAAGGTATCTAGCATGATTATATGATGTAATAAAAGCTCTAAAACTCAATCAAGTAATATCTTATCACACACCGTCACGCCTATATTCCCCAAGCGAGGGTGGCAGAGGTGTACTGAGTACACCCACGTTTTTCCGACGATGTTAGGTCTCATGTAATAGGGGCGAGCCTATTGCCATACACCGGGCACAATTCCAGACTCCGGGCTCATAATGGGAATTTTTCGTTAGAAAAACTACATTTGTCCGACCTAAGATTTGAACCCAGGACCTCGTGATCAGAAAGCGATGTGCTCTGCTACCAGACCACCGAGGCAGTCCTTATGGATCTTATCACTGTTTAAATATATTGTTTATGTATTTGAAATTTGTTCATCATAATAATCTATGTATCTTCAGTCGAAGGACGTCAACTGTACGAAAAAGACCTCTCCTAGAGACCGCCATAACGACCGGCTCTGTGCTGTACGCATACAACTTAAACCCACGACCTTCACAAAGTCATCTGTCCCTTTTGTAGAGGGCCTGCCCACTCCTCATCTTTCAGTATCATAATAATAGTTATCTCTATCTATATATTCACCCTAAATCCGGGGTAGGCAGAAAGTACAGAGTTCCAACAGTTTATTTCCGTCCAGACCTCTCTGGCTTCCTCCACTCTCGTAGTTCATCTCATATACGCACACCGGTTACGGGGACTCTTAACTTGCCCTACAGATAAGACACAATCTATTTTGTAGTGGTAAGATAGTCTAGGTCTTCCCGGGTACCTACATCCTTCCACTTTCGCATTTTATATAGTAGTTATCTTTAATTATAATTCAATTAAGTACCAATCTAAATACTTATCATTATAGAAGAGAATATTATGGTAATTAACTCTACATTTTATTTCGATTAATGAAAATTAGTAAAACGTCATGAACTTAATATACGTTATAAGATTGTTATGTATTTAAGAAAAAATATTATTTAGGTATCATATTAGAATATAATGTTATGGTAAAATGAAGATTCTACATTGTATTTCAAACAATGAAAATTAGAAAAAACACTATCCATAAGATTATTCCATATTTAGGAAAGTATATTATCTACCTACTCTTCCTTGTAATTAAATAAATCAGAGTCAATATAGTGTAAGTAAAAAGGAAGTCAAATCAGCTACTACAGTGTGGCTGAGACCTTAGTCTCTCTTTATCATTTTTCTTGACATATTTGACATTATTTATTTTGCTATGATTGATTGCTTATTACGCTGCAACATATCTGATGACAAGGAATTAGACCGGCTCCCCGTCAACACCGGCCCACGTAGTAGCCACGGACTCCCCGTGTGAATGTCGTTCTAATCGAACCAATAGATAGTTGGACAAAAAACTTTGATAGCGCGATTCAGAATTACAAATTTAACATTTTACTACTGTAAATTGGCTGGTTACATTATGCATACTGAACTCAATTCTAAGGTACTAAGAAAAATAGTATCCTAAAATATTTTTTGTTTTTGGTTGCAATGTTTTGTTTTTGTTATTTTCAAAGATTTCATTTTTGCAATGTATCTTATGGCTTTTCTATGAGAGAGACAAGGACGACAATAAATGAAAAGCATTACGCATGCGCACAAGCTTGTTCTATTAATATTTTTGGCTCTACATCTTACTGACGTAAATATTGATTTTCAATTAAGGGTAGCGCAAGTTCTTTTTATAGTTCAAAAGAAGTTTAAATAGTCATTTTGACTTTGTAGTGAATGTTTTACAGGTCACAAATTTACCAGATTTTGACATTAGTTTACATTTGCAGAGACCATCACCTCATAATGATTTTTACATATATGTAGCATGATATGAAGCATGACATTTATAACCGGTTTGGTTTTTACAGAAATCTATTGTTGCTTATGGTGTAAAGGAATTGATAAATAATAAAAAAACTTAAGCATAAGCTTTCCAATTAATTTATTTAAGAAATGACATATTTGGAATTCCATCCAGAAGGCGCTGTCATGTAAGTTATATCCGGTTTATTGTTTGATAATAATTAACATTAAAATATATATATACAATTCAAAATAAAATATATATAGAAGAAAAAAAAATATTAAAAAGTAATTTGAAATTCAATAAAAAAACTGGAGCTTAGATTTTGGGTAAACACAATTTTCCCTTGGCAACCCAGAATTAGATTTTCGAAAGCAGAGTGTGGTATTTTATTACGAAAAATATTATTTATTCAATGGCGACGCCATATCTTTGTGTATAAACGTGTAATTGTGTTACATTCTTCCGTGAAACATTCGTGTGTCTCATATTATTTATTGTTTTGGACTTCCATTGTTGCCATTTACCGTGAGTATTGATTGTTGCAATAATAAAATTTAAAAATCATGGCCGTAAAGTAGAAACCCCGTAGCCAACTATTTTGGTGTTGCAATAAATATTTTTGTCAAAATCAAATTAATTTTGACGTTCCATTGATATAAATATTTACGAATAGGAAATTTATATATATAATGATGCTACTAATGTAATAACTAATACTAATAAATTCTGGAAACTTTAGTCATGCCATGCTTACCCACTTATCATTATCAGCCGAAATGCTTCCACCAAAGATAGTCACGACGACCGGCTTTTTGCTATAAGCATTTAGCTTTACCAGTGACCTTCACCATGCCATCGGTCCATCTCGTGGGAGCCTGCCCACTCCAAAATAATAATCAAATAGTTGCGGTGTTGGCAGAGAGAACAGAGCGCCAACAGATTCTTTCCTTATAGATCTCTGGCTTCTTCCACTCTCTTTGTCTCATACATGCATCAATTATCGAGAGGCTGCCCCCTCTAAAACAATAATCAAACAGTTGCAGTGTTGGCAGAGAGTACAGAGCTCCAACAAATTCTTTCCTTATAGATGAGTGGCTTCCTCCACGCTCTTAGTATGTCTCATACAAGCATCAATTATCGAGAGCCTGCCCACTCTAAAACAATAATCAATCAGTTGCTGTGTTGGCAGATAGTATAGAGCTCCAACAGGTTCTTTCCTTATAGACCTCTGTCTTTCTTCACTCTCATAGTTTGTTACATAAGTGCTTTTCAATTGTGGAGATTCATAATTCGAATAATAATCTGCATTAATATCAAATTGATATGTTACTTTAGCAGTGTTGATTTAGTTATCGGTAAATGTGACACAGCCCTGTGCAATTGTGTTAACTTTGTTTATCATCATCATCATCATCTCAGCCTTCACTTGTCCACTGCTGAACATAGGCCTCCCCAATCACTTTCCAGCGTAACTGGTCCGATGCCACCTGCTTCTGATTTTCACAAGATTGTAACATACACAGTGGAAGCATGTAGATACCGGGGAAGACCTAGACTCCTCTAGATCTTATAATTATTATAGCCTTTTCACCCATTCAGTCTTACTGAATGGTCCCTGCAAGGATATAAGCCTCCACCATCCCGTTCCACATTCTCCTGTCCTATCCTAGACTATCTTACCATGACCAAATAGACCGTGTCTTATCTGAAGGGTAAGTCAAGAGTCTCCATAACCGGCGAGTGTGTATGAGGCGAACTATGAGAGTGGAGGAAGCCAGTGAGGTATGTTAGGAAAGAACCCCTTGGAACTCTGTACTCTCTGCCTACCCCGCGACGGAGCTGGTGATGATATAGATAGATAAATCAATGTGTCAAGATCCTTGTGTCTGGGTCCATTTGTGTATGCGATATGTTAACCAATAATTACAGGTGGAACTCATTTATGGTTCCTGTAAGTCAGGATTTTAACCATATATGCAAAGAGTTCATTTGACCCTTTCAACATTGACACGGCTTCAGCGAGAAGGTATCTCAACCATCAGTTCTTTAGTTAATTTACTTTTACCAATTTATTCTTGACACATGCTATTGCTCCTATGAGTACAATTTTATAATGTGTTTCTTAAACGTGTTATTCTATAACTGATTCTCTGTCAATTTTCGAAGTTGTTTATCATAGAAATGTATACCGTTGGACCACCTTTCAATAAATAAATAAATAGTACCAAACACATTACTTCATCGACCATCTATTATCTGAAGTCAAGAGAGTTGAGGAAGCCACAGAGGTCTGTAAGGAAAGTACCTGTTAGAACTCTGTACTCTCTGTTACTATAATATCATCACACCAGATCCCTTGTGGCTACCCCACAAGGGATCTGGTGTGATGATATTGTAGTAGTTTAATGTTTTTCAGATCTTCAAAACCAGTGCCAACCAGATTTGAAACATTTCCAATAAGAACTAATCAAGGATGTCTGATGAAGAAGTGACTGTGGAAACCTCTGATGGACAGATCCTGACTGCGGAGTATAAAGATGGTGAGATAAATTTACCACCAAGAGAAATGTATAACAATATATCAGTCTATATTATCCCAATTTTGGTCAAATGCCTTCTCTCACAAATCGAGGTGAGAAAGTTTGGGTCATACTCCAACATGCAGACCCAGTGAGATCGGCTGGTGCATTGCAGAGGCAGGTTTGTTTTCCAATGTGGCTTAACAATAACCTCTTCGAAGGGTACCTACTGTGTATAGTTAGATCATGGGCTGTTTGTGTCACTAATTGAGTAGTTACAGGTTCAATCCCTGCCAGTTTCTAATCTTTGTGTGAAGAGGAAATGATTAGTTTCAGTCTGGGTGTTTGTGTGAATCTGTAAATGCACCCATGACACAGGAATAGTTTTATACAACGTGTGTCCTAATTATCGCAAGACCTCAGACACCCCAATCAGCTATTTGCTTCACAAATTCAATATATAATAATAATATCAGCCTATACTGCCCACTGCTGGACGAAGGCCTTCTCTCACACATCGAGGTGAGAGAGATTAGGTTATACTCCACCACGCGGACCCAGTGCGGATTGATGGAGGCAGGTTTGTGCCCAACTGCTATTGGAACTTATCAAGCCGCCTTTAAGGTTTTCAACTCGGCTTAACGACTACCACGTTAAGTGGTAGCGGGGACCAACGGATTAATGTGCCTTTCGGAGCACGGAGACGCTCGCATATGAAAATGCCACAAACGGTCACCCATCTCGGGCCAACCGAGTCGAACGCTGCTTAACCTTGGTTATCGGTAAGGACCGCGGTCGCATAGCGCTACGAGCGCCTCCTCAATGCAATAACCAAATTTGGAAATTTAAAGTTTGTTACCCCTTTTTTAGCACTTTTATACCCCAATAATAAAGAAACTTGTATGTGTATGTGTGAATATTGAGAAATACATTTTAGAAATGCATTTGAAATCTCAATCAATAATAAATTTAATTTGTTATAGCGCACTGAAACAGCATTTTTTGAAATATTATAAAATTCATTAAAAATAGATGGAATGGATTCAGTCACCGATTTATAACAAACTAATTTCAGATCATGCGTATATTGGATATGAGGCTGTGTTTAAAAAAAAACAATTTTGGTAAAATAAAGTAAACCTTCATTAATTTTTCAGGTCATTTACAGATTGTAGAAGTTACTCCGTTTGACAAAAATGACAGGGTAAGAATATTAATAGAACCAATAAGAAAAATAATAAATATATAGTAGTTATCTATGTATCTATACCATCACGCCAGATCCCTTGCAGGGTAGGCAGAGAGTACAGAGTTCCAACAGGTTCTTTCCTTACATACCTCTCTGGCTTCCTCCATTCTCATAGTTCGTGTCATACATACAGTGAATGAATGAATGAATTATTTATTTGTCAAAACATAGGTATAAAATCAGGTATTGATACAGGAATAGTCTCACTATGTTTCACCCTTAGGGTATACAAATTGCATGCTTATAATAAAAAGAAACATAAATCAATTAAAAAGAATATAAAAATAATCAGATGATAACCCAGACAGATGAACACGAGTTATCGTGAAAGGTAGGTTAATATTAAACTGTCCCCATTGTATGTTCGCCGAAAAGAGCACGATTTAATATTCTTATACAAATTGTTGCACGACTCATTAGATTTACCTTTACCTACTAAGTTTATTAAATTTCAATACTAAACGTAATTACCGTATCCCTGATAAAACATTTCATCTCCATGTATGCAAAAATAATACCTCTTTCTATAATCCAATTACAACAAGGAAGACTATCTTGCCACGACCAAATAAACCGAGTCTTATCTGATGGAAAAGTCAAGAGTCTCCGTAACCGGCGAGCGTGTATGAGACGAACTATGAGAGTCGAGGAAGCCAGAGAGGTATGTAAGGAAAGAACCTGTTGGAACTCTGTACTCTGTGCCTACCCCGAAAGGGATCTGGCGTGAGGTTATAGATAGATAGAATTACAAGAATGTGTCGCCTTTACAACGAGTTATCCATGAAATCTAACCACTTCTATGTTTTTAACAGCAGACAGATCCTTCATCAGGCCTACATCACTTCTTAGTATAAAATTTGAGTTTTTTCTTTTAACATTACTATACTCTACTTATTTGCGTTCTAGCTCTTATTGTGTCACAAAATTAACCTACTTATCTTAATGTGTTAACATATTTAGGATTTCAGTCTAGTTTATATTCCATTGCACTATATTACTGACTGAAGTCTTTGATTGTAATCTGTTTTGTTGACCAAATAAAAATAAATAAATAAATAACCACCATTCATCAAAATAACGCGTAACAATAACCTCAATCGAAAAATATGTCAACAACAACAAATCATACTATATGTCATACTATAACAAGTCATACTGCAAGTCAAATTAATATGTAAGTCAAACATAATTTGAGTAGTTTCTATTTCCTAAGCCAGGGTGGTGTATGCTCATTTCGATGACAATATGTAATCCTTAGTTAGAAAAGTGTAACTGGAAACTTACTCGTTATTATGGGAACACGCTGGCCCTCTATTTAAAGTAAAATCATGTATTTGTCCAAAATAAAAGCACTTTCCAATGTCATTTTTTTTACATCCACCACTGGATGAGAAAATTTAGTTAACGGGATTTAAATTTAATTTACGACGTAACAGGAAATTATTGGAAAGTGGAACAAATTAAAAACAACCCAACTTAATTTGTTTTAAAAGACTAGCTTTTTTAATAACCATTATTTGTTTTATTTATTGTTTACAATTTAAAATTACATTGGGATAAACCTTCGTTGGCTATATGTGGATGTATGCAGTAGATCTGGCAACTTCGCTTAGGGAATATACGCTCTGGCATCTTCATTTAGGGAATATACGCCTCTGGCATCTTCATTTAGGGAATAGACACCTCTGGCATCTTCATTTAGGGAATATACGCCTCTGGCATCTTCGCTTAGGAAATATACACCTTTGGCATCTACATTTAGGGAATATACGCCTCTGGCATCTTCGCTTAGGGATATACGCCCTGCATCTTGACTTAGGGAGTATACGACTCTGGCATCTTCTCTTAGGGAATATATGCCTCTGGTATCTTCGCTAAGAGAATATACGCCTCTGGCATCTTCGCTTAGGGAATATAGCATACAGTCCTGATAGAGTATAATATACATTGTTATCACTATTAAGTAAATGTTTTGTCCATGACAGGAAGCACACATTCTCCCGGATCTGACACAGGACAGTCAACAGACCAAGTACATGGAGATCCTGGATAGTAGCAAGGGTCTGGTCCAACTGGATCTGCTCAATCTCACCCTGGTCAGGTAGGTACCCTAAGTAAATAAATAATTAAACACCATCTATATTCCTCAAGCGATGGGAGGCATAGGCGTACTGTGTACCCACTTTTCACCGACGATGTTAAGCCTCATGTAATAGGGGCCGAGCCTATTGTCATATACCGGGCACAATCCTCCGTACTTATACTGGGACTAGTTTCCGCCGGCGACTTTGTCTGCGTCGACTTTAAACAGGACTTACTTATCTTACATACTGAGTTCTTAGATTTACGCGAATATTACACATGAAATAAAACTATTTTTCGGATTTTATCGCGGTTTATTTTTGATTTTTAGTTCCCAACGTTTCGAGTGCTTTGCAGCACCCATGGTCACGGGAGGGACTGAGGTGTAAGACGTCCAAAAGACATAGTTGTACTGGGGTACCCTCAAACTTCTTAATTATTTTCGTTGGTCCGATCTACGCAGAATGATCTCACGGTGTCTTGAGGTCTTGCAGTGTTATGCTTGGTTTTGGATTTGATTATATTAATTACCGGATCCCAAATCGATGCAAATAGTTTTATTTCAAGGAATCTTACATTTTCGGGATAAAAAGTATACTATGTTTTAGTCCAGATAATGTAACCCGTGTGCCAAGTTTCATACATTGTTGCAGAAACGATTGGATTCATTGGCAGTAGTTTTAGTTTAGCGGTGTAGTAGGTATGTGGTTTTTTAAAAATCCATTCATTTACTCTTTTTTTTTCTATCCATACCTTCCCGTCAGATCCCTTACGGGGTAGGCGGATAGTACAGAGTTCCAACAGGTTCTTATAGACATCTCTGGCTTTCCTCACTCTCATAGTTTGTCGTGGTATTAATTCTGTTCTTTAATATGTTATTTGCAGGTGTCCAGATGACGAGGAGTCGTACCAGCTGGTGGCCAATGCCGAGGCCTCGGAGACGGGGGACTTGCGGGCCGACACCGTCACCTGCGTGCTGCAGTCCAGCGACACTGAAGGTACACAAACACACACACACACACTCATGCACGCAGGCACGCGTGCATGCACACGAAGACATAGGACACAGACGGATCGGTTAGACAGTATATGTCCTCCCCCATAGCGACTGCTCAAGTCAAGGCCGTTCCTCCTTGAGGTGTCCTTGAGCTAGTTGCCCCCTAACCTCGGTGAAGCTGTAAAGGTTCCGCGGTCAACAGCGTAGATTATTCACACACCTCACCTCAAAAAAGACAGATGCAGATCCGTAACCATGCACCCTCGCATGCATATAAACAAATACATATGCACACTGCACTATCACAAACACAAACACAAGAATAACATCTTACACCAAAAGGTTACAACACTTTAAATTGATCGCGCTCTCCACACGCAGAGAATATTTGGACTTAGTGTTCTTATATAAGCTTCTGCGGAACAAAATAAATTCCGCGCAATTACTACAAAAAATCAACTTTCGTGTGCCTGGGAGGTACCCAAGAGGATTAATTACGCCATTAGTTCCACCATTGCGTCGTACAGCGCTGGGATTCAACTCGCCAATTCCTAGAATGTGTAGGTTGTACAACAGAGTCAGTTCCTCAAGCGATGTACACCATGACTCAATTGACAGATTTCGAAAGTGTATCAATGCTGCGTTGGTCAGTCGAGAAGGCACACACTGATTGTAGACACCCACACTATAATATTATGTACACTGTCATCAAACCTAACCTAATATTTGTATAGGCTGTTACAGATTATGCATGCTGTGTTCACCTTAATAGGTTACATTCCTAGTATAAGTACCTAAACACACTGTATTGCAAATTTATGTAAATGTATTGTTGTGTAACCAATGGTGAGCCTTAAATAAATAAATAAACATGCACACGTACGCACACACACGCACGTACGCTCATGCACGCGTACACAAACATAACCCCACGCGCTTACATACGCACACACATATGTATTTTGTGGAGGTTTATTTGTTATATTATATTATTATTATTCATACCTCCTTGAATGCCTCGTTGGTCTAGTCGCAAAGCGCTTCGTTTGGTGATCACGAGGTCCTGGGTTCAAATCCTAGGTCGGACAAGTGTAGTTTTTCTAACGAAAACTTCCCACTGCGAGTTCGGAGTCTGGAATTGCGCCCGGTATATGGCAATAGGCTCGCCCCCTATTACATGGGACCTAACATCGTCGGCTAAACGTGGGTGTACTCAGTACACCTCTGCCACCCCCGCTTGGGGAATATAGGCGTGACAAATTTATGTCACTCGATGATATTAAAATTATAATTAACATTAAGAATATATTATAATCGAAGCTATGTCAGATTACGTGCATCGAAATTACATAAACTCTTCTACTGAATAGAAGTAATTTCCTAACAGAAATTTAAATAGTTTAATTTTAAACTCTTATAGTTTGGTCTCAAATTAACGGGACTGTGAATCTTATTATGATATGTTGATGAGTAACCGGGACCAACGGTGGAGTTGCATATTTTACTAGCTATTATACCGTGAGAATAACCCAAGTATTTCTCCCCCAGATCACGATAACCAAGAGGGTTCCTACGTGATGATGGACGGGGACAACGGACAGGGCTCCCTCGTGTTCTTGAAGTCTACGATACCGGACACCACCGTCAAAAAGGACCCACCTGTATGTATCTCTCATATTAATATTTTTCGTAGAATTAATGTTTATAAAGGCGTTTACAAATCCACGAACAACTTGACAGGTCCAAATGTCAAAACAAAAAAATGTTGCCAACTTAACTAGTATAGAATTAACAACTAAATCAATCGGCAGAAATTAGCGACTTTTTTTTTTGTTCAAAGCAACTTAGCCCTACTCTAGAATTTATTCCTGTGTCGTGGGTGCGTTTACAGGCTCCCCCCGATGCTTTGTCATCCCTTCTTTCCGCTCAGAATACGGGCGACGACGACGTAGTCGTAGATCCCCTCCCATAGCCGGCGGTTGACCGGTGCACTTAGTAGTGCACCCGTCCCCCTACAGCGACTGTCCCAACCGAGTATGTCGCCTCTTGCCCTTCTGGCTGGCTAGAGCGTAGTGGTTGCACGCTCGCCTTTAAGTCCGGTGAAGCTGTAAAGGCCTCGCGGCCAACAGCGTACATCATTCACACACACACACACACACGGGTGCGTTTACAAACATGAAAATTCACATCCGCAAATACCCAGACCGGAACAAATCTTTGTTCAAGACACAAGATAACCTCATATGTATTAATGGCTACTGAATTATAACCTCAAAATCTAATACTTTTTGTGCAATATTGCGATTCCCCCGCTTGACCGTTTAATAATAAATGCCTTAAGAGAATTTATGTGTGATTTGAAATCATACGAGTATTTTTTCATTGCTGTTGGTTCTGGGGCAAATCATGTATGGGGGCGAACCAATGTCCTTTATTATGAATATAAGCCCATACTGTCCCACTGCAAGGCGAAGTCCTCCCCTCCTTTCTTCCACCTGTCCCGGTCCAGTACCAGCTGATGTCAGTCCTTATAGTAGGTGTCCAGCTCGTCTCGCCACCTCTGTCTGGGCCTGCCATGCTGTCGTTTTCCGCCTCGCGGGACCCATTGTGTGGTTGTTTTAGCCCAAAACGCATCCGACATGCGGCAGACGGTTTAGCGCAATGGTTAAGAGCTTAAGCCGCTCAACCCACTGTGTCTAATAGTCGCGGGTTCGATTCCCGCACGGGACAAATCTTTGTGTGACCCACAATTATTTGTTCCGGTCTGGGTATTTGTGTATGTGAGGTTTCATGCCGTCCGTCAAATTAGTGCTGCTATGTAGTATGTAATAATATAAATAATATCAGCCCTGTTAAGAAACTGAATGAGATCGGGCGTGTTAAAACTTTACAACTGAACACCTTAACAGTTTTCGAATTTCCTGGTCTTGCGCTGGTCGCCAACATATTTTGAAGAAGTGAGTTAACACATCCGGGGCAGGGAACTGAGTTGGTGCAATTGCGCGGCGCAGCGCAGTGTTAGACATGTTTAAATTACTTAAGAGACTGTCCCACCGTTGAGCACGGGCCTCCTCTCACTCTGAGAAGGTTTAGGCCATAGTCCACCACGCTGGCCCGGTGCCGGTTGGCGAACTTCACACACCTTCGAGAAAATCGGGCATGCAGGTTTCCTCACGATGTTTTCCTTCACCGTTAAAGCAAGTGATTGTTAACTTTTAATACGCACATGCTTTCGAAAAGACAGTGGTGCGTGCCTGGGTTTGAACCCCAAGACCTCGGACTTTGGAGTCCAACGGTCTAACCACTAGGCTGTCACAAAATAATTATTAATCTTATATACACCGTCACGCCTATATTCCCCAAGCGGGGGTGGCAGAGGTGTACTGTGTACACCTACGTTTCGCCGACGAGGTCCCATGTAATACGGAACGAGTCTATTGCCATGTACCGGGCACAATTCCAGACTCCGGACTCGTACTGGGAAGTTTTCGTTAGAAACACTACACTTGTCCGACCTAGGATTTAAACCCAGGACCTCGTGATCACAAAGCGATGCGCTTTGCCACTAGACCAACGAGGCAGTCTAAATAAAAATTAATCTTATATAATAATAATATCAGCCCATACAGTCCCACTGCTGGGCAAAGGCCTTCTCTTACAAATAGAGGTGAGAGAGATTAGGTCATACTCCTCCACGCGGACCCAGTTCGGTGCGGCGGAGGCAGGTTTGTGGCCACCTGCTGTTGGAACTTATAAAGCCGCCTATAAGGCTTCCAACTTGGCTTATCGACTACGTAATGCTTACGTAGTATGTACCTACATGTAATTTTTGAATATGTTGTGTTATCGTTATAATTTATAATCTTCACTGTTAGCTGTACGAATAATTATAATAAATATTTTTCTTTCTTTCTTTCTAAATTTCATGTCGCAAACGCACCCACTACACAGAAATAAATCCTAGGGCTATGTTATTTTTATAAAATGAAGTTTCGTGTGTGTTTTTTTAAGGTCTGTTCAATTAAAAATTCTTTACACCACTCCGTCACGTCTATATTCCTCAAGCAGGTGTGGCAGAGGTGTACTGAGTACACCCACTTTTCGCCGACGATGTTAGGTCCCATGTAATACGGGGCGAGCCTATTGCCATATACCGGGCATGATTCCAGACTCCGGCCTCATACTGGGAAGTTTTCGTTAGAAAAACAACATTTGTCCGACCTAGGATTTGAACCCAGGACCTCGTGATCACAACGCGATGCGCTTTACCACTAGACCAACAAGACTGTCGAAAAAAGTCGTCAAGTTGGAAGCCTTTTGCGGCTTGATAAGTTCCACCATCAGGTGTCCACAAGTCTGCCTCCACCGCGCCGCACTGGGTCCGTGTGGTGGAATATGACCTAATACCTCTCTCACCTCGATTTGTAGGAAGCCTTTGCCCAGCGGTGGGCTGCATACGCTGATATATAATTATTCGTTTCAGAAACCCGCACTGACACCGACAGAGATATTGGAAAAGGCGAAAGCGTTACAGAAAGCGAAGTAAGTGTGTTAAGTTTTATACGAATCCATTCAGGATTTTGATGAAACAGCAGCTTAGCTTCAGAATCAAAATCAATAGTTTTTTATTCATGTAGACTAAAAAGTACTTACAAATAGTCTATCTATCTATCTGTCCGCACCGGCGAGCGTTTATGAGACGAACTATGTGAGTGGAGGAAGCCAGAGAGGTATGTAAGGGAAGAACCTTTTGGAACTCTGTACTCTCTGCCTACACCGCAAGGGAACTGGTGTGATGATATAGATAAATAGATAGACTCGCTAAACGCTCGACTTCAGCGCTCATTTTTACAACACTAGACCGTGGTCGCTTTGAGTTGCATCTGGCGTCATAAACGTTTATTCTTAAAAAGTATTTTTAAAATATAATTATAATTACTCTCTTAGAAATAAACTACTTAGATATCGTTATAAGCCAATTGGTGTCTCCCTAGAGCTCTTCTGTCAAGCCAAGCCAGCAGCTCCCGCGGAAGAGGCCGCGGCCGAAAGCGGAAGAGTGACCTCCCTCCCCATCACGAGCTACTAGCGTCTCCCAACTTCAAGCTGTACTTATACTCCTGCAAGATGTGCTCGTTCAAATGCAACGCCGTTAAAGACATGTGGGCGCACAAGGTACGCCTAATACAGACCTTGTATTTATTAAGTTTCGTAATATTAAGCATCGTGTTTATTAAGGTTAGTACTAAGGTTAGCATCGTATTCAACAAGCTTTGTATTCATCGAGCCTCGTATTCATCAAGGCTCGTATGCAAAAAGGCTCGTATTCATTAAACCGCGTATACATCAAGCCGCGGATTCATCGAACCTTATATTTATCCAGCCGCGTATTTCTCAAGCCTCGTATTCATCAAGCCTCGTATTAATTAAGGCTCGTATTCACAAGGCTCGTATTCACAAGGCTCGTATTCATTAAACTGCGTATTCATCAAGCCGCGGATTCATTCAGCCTTGTATTTATCAAGCCGCGTATTCATCAAGCCTCGTCTTCATCAAGCCGCGTATTCATCAAGCCTCGTATTCATCAAACCGCCTATTCATCAAGCCGTGTATTCATCAATCTGCGTATTCAGTAAGCGACATATTTATCAAGCGTCGTATTCATCAAGCCTCGTATTTATCAAACCGCGTATTCATCAAGCCGTGTATTCATCAATCTGCGTATTCATTAAGCGACATATTTATCAAGCGTCGTATACATCAAGCCTCGTATTTATCAAACCGCGTATTCATCAAACCGCGTATTTATTAAACCTCGTAATCATCAAACCGCGTATTCACAAGGTTCGTATTCATCAAGCTGCGTATTCATCAAGCCTTGTATTAATCAATGCTCGTATTCACAAGGTTCGTATTCACAAGCCGCGTATTTACAAGGTTCGTATTCATCAAGCCGCGTATTCATCAAGCCTTGTATTAATCAAAGCTCATATTCACAAGCCGCGTATTCACAAGGCTCGTATTCATCAAGCCGCGTATTCATCAAGCCTCGTATTCATCAATCCGCGTATTCATTAAACCTCGTATTCACAAGGCTCGTATTCATCAAGCCGCGTATTCATCAAAGCTTGTATTCATCAATTATTTAGAATCTGGTAAAAGGAATATACTCGTACGATTAAACGAAATTTTCTCTATAGAAAAAAAATCTAAAGACATTTCTATTGCTTAGTATTTTCTAATTCGAACGTGAAACGCCTTAAGTTCTAAGGCGTTTCACGTTCACTAGGATTAACTTAAAAACATAGAGAATAATTATAGCAGTGTGTGTAATTATAGCAGTTCATTTCATAATGTAGTTTTTTATAGAAGATGATAAAACTTAATGACATAGATAGATCGCTCAGCGGGGCTTGGGGAGTTGTAATATACTGAAATGTACGGGAGACGCCACATAGCGCCGCCTCGCTCGGCGCGACGGCAAACGTCACCGAACGTAGCCGAGCGCTTCCCGAGCGCTCCGTCGGCTATTTGATCAAACCTGAATACGTTCTGTGCAGGCGGCGGAACACGCGGGCGGCGCCAGCCGGCGGGCGGGCGGCGGCCGCGGCGCGGCTGTGAGCCTGCAGTGTGCGCGGTGCCCCTTCCGCGGGGGCTCGCACTCGCAGGTACTGTACCCACACCCCTTGACTGCCCTCCCCCATAGCGACTGCCCAAGCCGAGGCCGTTCCTCCTTGAGGCGCCCGCCAGCTAGTTACCCCCTTGCCCTTCTGGCTCGAGCGTAGTGCTTGCACGCTCGCCCTCTTGTGAAGCTGTAAAGGCCCCGCGGCCAACGGCGTAGATCATTCGCACACACACACCCTTGTCACTAAAAACATGCCTCGAGTAATTTGTGACGAATCTTTAAAATTACACCGAAACATAGCGCGAAGTTCGGACGGGCGTTGGGGCAGAATGATTCTGAAGTGGAGACCACGTATTGGCAAGCGCAGCGTGGGACGGCCGCCTGTTAGATGGACCGACGATCTTGTGAAGATCGCAGGAAGTCGTTGGATGCACGTGGCATCGGACCGGCAGCGCTGGAGAGTAATTAGGGAGGCCTATGTTAGTTTTCCCATTTATTTTGATCCCATATTTAATTCGATTATGGTGGACCAAACAATTCTCACAAATCATGTTGTATTTTCAGCTCATGAAACATGTCCAAGAGAACCATCTGGAGCAATCAGTAACCAGTAAGTATACACGCTTTAACTAAACACCATTCACTATTATCTCTAGTTTAAATAATGAGGAAGTGGACAGAATAGTGAGCATCATTCCCATTAACCTGTAGTCCACTACTAAGCATAACATCTCTATTCACACGCCACTGAATAAGATCCTCGACTACGCTCAATTTCTGTCAGCCCTAGTGATGATCGATATTCATCGATGTCCGATAAACATCCATACTCAGTGAGAAAATATGGATGTTTTTATATCGATGTTAAGGTCTCAAAAATATCGGAACATCTATCTATCTATATCATCACGCCAGCTGCCTCGCGGGGTAGACAGAGAATACAGAGTTCCAACAGGTTCTTTCCTTACAGACCTCTCTGGCTTTCTCCACTCTCATAGTTCGTCTCATGCACGCTCGCCGGTTACTGAGACTCCTGACTTGTCCTTCAGATAAGTCACGGTCTATTTGGTCATGGTAAGATAGTGTAGGTCTTCCCCGGTAGCTACATCCTTCCACTTTCGCATTGTATATATTTTTTGTCATTGTTCTGACATTCTTTCTATATGCCCGAACCAACGGAGCATACCCTCATCTTTACTCCGATACTCTCTTTTATACCTACTCGCTTTCTTACTACGCTGTTGCGAATACGGTCGGTCAGCTTGACTCCGCACATCTTCCGCAGAGCTCGCATTTCGACCGCAATTTATCCTGCTTTCGTTCTCCTTCTTACATACCCAACTCTTACTGGCATATAACAGCGTTGGGACTAGCATTTCGTTATGTATGGGCAGCTGCGCCTTTTGGCTTAAGTATCAAGAACATTGATAGATAATTCTCGGGAAATGTTTAGCACATTCTGCCCCATCGCGGGCGTTGGTGATGTGGCAGTTATGTGGGGCTCGCACCCACTGAAACCCCGCGGCGTCCGTCTCTTGCCCGAGTGCCCTGCCGCAGGAATCGGCAGTGGCATAAATGCGGCGCGGACGGGCCTGATCTGCACACAGACCTCGCCCTTATCCCGTGCTCTTCTTTGTGGGCGCGCAGAACGCAGAGCACTTCCGTCACAGGCCTGTTACTGGTCGGGCGACAAGCTGGCCACGCTCGGCTTCCGCAGGCCACTTCTCACGGTGGGCGAAGGTCATTAGAGGTATACGCTTTACGCCTCTGTCCAGCACACCTCCTACTAGCGGGATTCGCAGTGGTCTCTTCCCGCTCCCGTTCTGCCGCCTCCTTTTCTCTCATTACAGCCTTACAAAAGGCGACCATAGCCGCCCAGGCGCTCGCCCTCTCGGCCATGGCCAATACCACAGCCGGGAGTGACAGCGCCCTTCCGCCGATCTCAGCGGCTTACTCCTGCCGCCCCGCATTGAAAGCCGGACACTCCAACAGAGTATGCGAGGCCGAATCCTCCGAAACACCGCAATGGTGGCCCTCCGCCGGCTTTGATAGATAATTCCCTACTCAACTCGTTCATTCAATATTATTTTGGTATACTCTAGGATGCTAAGCCACAAACTATATTTAATACGTACTTAGTTTACATAGATTTCGCCCAATAAATTTTGAAATTAATAATTCACTTAATCCACACTAGATGTCGCTGATCAATGTAACTATGGAGGCTTACACACACACCCACACCCACACACACACACACACACACGCACGCACGCACGCACGCACGCACGCACGCACGCACGCACGCACGCACGCACGCACGCACACACACACACACACACACACACAGACACACACACACAGACACACACACACACACACACACAACATATGAGTACACATTCACAACATATGAGTACACATTCACATACGAGTGTCATTGTTAATTGAGGTAAAAAAGTACTTTAAAAATCTTTTATAAAAAAAGGTAAACCGACTTCAAAAAGCAAAAAAATAAATATTTGAAGTCGGTGCCAAGTAACCGACTGCACCAACCAGCACCGACTTCAAATATTTATTTTTTTGCTTTTTGAAGTCGGTTTACCTTTTTTTATAAAAGATTTTTATTTTACAATTTTAAGACACCAGTGAATTCTATAGTAGGGTACCTATAGGATTGACGTAATACCCATAATATCGCAATTTACACATGCCTATTGTTTGTCGTTAAGCAGTTCCCTGGCGTATCTTCTAAGTCCAGGGTCCAATGTCAATAAAATTAATATGGGACCACCTTGGAGATATACTGAACCCAATGCAAAAAAAATATCAAAATCGGTCCACAATTGACGGTAATATCGCTGAACATAAAAAAAAAAAAAAAAAAAAAAAAAAAAAAAAACATACATACAACCGAACATAGAACCTCCTCCTTTTTGAAGTCGGTTAAAAAGGGTAAGAAGCTTTAAAATTTTTAAAATTTGTTTTCGTTTAGAATTTGTGAAGCAATTATCTAATCGGGGTGTCTGAGGTCTTACGTTGTTTACGATACACTTTGTATACGGGTGTAATTATTACATATAACATGTTTTCTCTCCGCAGACACACTGACAATCGTGTTTATAATGATTTTTGTGCATAATTTAGTGAAGGTACTTTAAGTCCAATATCCTTTGTCTATGTCATCACGCCAGATCCCTTGCGGGGTAGGCAGAGAGTACAGAGTTCCAGCAGGTTCTTTCCTTACATACCTCTATAGCTTCCTCCACTCTCATAGTTCGTCTCTTACATTATCTGATGAGTGTAGTTATTGGTATAACATGGTCCCTCTGCGCAGACACGGTGACGTTCTCCGGGCGCGTGGCGCTGGACACGCAGGAAGTGGCGGCCGCGGACGTGCTGGTCTGCGGCGCGTGCGGGTTCGAGTCCGCGGCCAGGAACGCCTTCCGCAAGCACATCGAGGACGAGCACGGAGCCACCACCTGCTGATGCACCGTGCTGGCTGAACTCCTCGCTCGGAGTACTGTGCGGCAGAGATCGTTGTGATGAAACACGAACAGCCTTACTAACAAACGTTGAACAGCGGGAGGATGGTTACCCACTGATTTCTCTCTTTGTTATCTATCATTTGGCATTCGAAATAGGAATTTAGCGCAGTGGTTAAGAGCTTAAGCCGCTCCGCCCACTGGGTCGAATAATCGCGGGTTGGATTCCCGCACGGGACACATCTTTGTGGGCCCACAATTATTTGTTCCGATCTGGGTATTTGTTTATATGATTTTTCATGTTTGTAAACGCACTCACGACACAGTAATAAATCCTAGTGCGGGACTACGTTGTTATAAAAGAAAAATATTTTTTTTTAGTGCGACAAGTCTTTTGTTCATCAAGGTTTGGAAATTAAAGCAAATTGACAACATCACTCTTCAACTTCCCGCCAAAACTCCTTATATTTTGTTATTATAAGCGTGGGGACGGCAACAAAGACTATTTGGTTCTTGTGGAAAAGCAACTCGACAAGAATTATTATGAGAAACGAGCCACCGCAACCTAGGCGGATGCCCTTCTGCTTTCGATCTTTGAAAGGATTTTTAGAAAAATCGTGCTATTTCGTATGTTTGTACTCTATGTTAAAAAAGCAATAATAATATTATAAAATCGTCATATAAGTTCTGTTCGAACGCATTTATTGCTTTAAGATATCAACAAAATCACCATTAAACCACTTGTGTTTAAATTAAAACATCCAAAATTATAAAATTCACACTTACGAAAGTAAAAAGTTACCTCCTTAGTTTTCGTAGAATTTGGGTTAAAATCGCAAAAGAAGTGCTGTCAAAATGCCGAAACTTCGTTTGTTCGGATCACTTCATGGTAGCGTTTTACGACGGACGAAACGTTACAAGCCGTCTTCGGGACAGTCCGAAATTTCGGAATTGCGTTTCATGGTAGACCTATTGTATACCCGTGCGAAACTCGGTGAAGGCCATTTTCTTAGTATTTAAATAAACGTATTACGAAATTATACCTGTATCGTGGGTGCCTGATAACATGAAATTCATATACACAAACAACCAGACCGACACAAATATTTGTGGGTCAAAGTTCCGTGCGGGAATCGACCCCGCGACCACTCGGTTCAGTGGGCGTAGCGGCTTCCTAACCACTGAGCCGTAAGTTCTAATTCGTTTCGTTGCCTTTAAATTTATAATCTAAATCATCCCGCCTGATCCCTTGCGGAGTAGGAAGACAGTAGAGAGTTCCAACAAGTTCTTTCCTTACAGATTTAGTAATATTGTAAGAGATACGCAAAATGTAGTAATCAGATTAATGATTACAATTGGATTTTGTAATGTTGAATCATGATTTAAGATTACTAGTGTAATCGTAACCGTTGACGATTATAAAATGAAATTGTAATCCTTAATCATTATTACATGATCACGCCTATATTCCCAGAGAGGGAGTGAGTAATCATTAATCTGATTACATTTTGCCCATAGATAGATGCGCGATCCATTCAGAGGAATGTAAATAACTACAGAATTATTTTCTCGATTTGGTGTTGATTGCATTTAGTTGCGAACTGATATTTGTAAGCTTAGAATATTTGTAAATATATTGTAAATTATAATAAAAATATGAAAAATACTGGGGTGTTTTTCTTATTAATTACAGAGTGTAGGACAATCAGGAGGTACCATAACCTCCTAAGCGAAACTATTTTAATCTGCACCGTGAAAGAGACAACGCTATATTTTGCGTATATCTACATCTCTTTCTCACAGCTAAGTAAGATTATTACAGCTTTGGTAAACTATCTTACTATGCCCAAATAGACAGTCTTATCTGAAGGGCAAGTCAAGAGTCTCCGTAAACGGCGAGGTATGAGAGAACAAAATAGTAAATATATATCATGATGCCAGATCCTCGCGGGGTAGGCAGAGTACAGAGTCCCAATAGGTTCTATCCTTACAGACCCCTCTGGCTTCCTCCAGTCTCATAATTCGACTACACGCTCGCCAGTTACGGAGACTTGACTTGCCCTTCAGATAAGATAAGGTCTATTTGGTTATAGTAAGGTACTTTAGGTCTTCCCTGGTCCACATCATTCTACAAAATAATAAAATATGTCTTAAAACCTCATTTATTCTCAGTCCATAAAATCATTCAATAATTATACACAATATCGATTCATACGCTGCTTTCTTACAATATAACTTAGTCTATTGGTAGGGGCGTGTTTAGGGACACTTCCTCTCCAGCTGCCCCTTGCCGCCCTCATCGTACTCCTGCGAGGATATCCACATCTGCTGGAAGGAGCCGATCGACGCTAAGATTGAACCTCCTGTGAAAAGAAATATACATTTACACCAGATCCATTATGCGGTAGGTAGGCCTTTACCAGTACTAGCCGTTACCAGCTCGTAGTTGTCCAATTTTTGATGTGTAACATCTTTCCTCCGTTGCTGGATATTTTTTGTGGGAGTGATTTTGGAAAAGGAACGGAAATGTGTTACAGGAAACCGGGGAGCGCACTCTATTTGATTTAACCAAGGAGTGCGCGCTATTTGATTTGTCCAATGAGCGCGCACGGTGGGGGAGAGATGGCTGTGAGATGGTGCCAACAGGAAACCGGGGAAGCGCTCGCTATTTGATTTGACCAATGAGCGCGCACGGTGGCGGAGAGATGGCTGTGAGATGGTGCCAGCAGGAAACCGGGGAAACGCGCGCTATTTGATTTAACAAGGAGTGCGCGCTATTTGATTTGACCAATGAGCGCGCACGGTGGCGGAGAGATGGCTGTGAGATGGTGCCAACAGGAAACCGAGGAAGCGCGCGCTATTTGATTTAACCAACGAGTGCGCGCTATTTGATTTGACCAAGGAGTGCGCGCTATTTGATTTGACCAATGAGCGCGCACGGTGGCGGAGATGGCTGTGAGATGGTGCCAGCAGGAAACCGGGGAAACGCGCGTTATTTGATTTAACAAGAAGTGCGCGCTATTTGATTTGACCAATGAGCGCGCACGGTGGCGGAGAGATGGCTGTGAGATGGTGCCAGCAGGAAACCGAGGAAGCGCGCGCTATTTGATTTAACCAAGGAGTGCGCGTTATTTGATTTGACCAATGAGCGCGCACGGTGGCGGAGATGGCTGTGAGATGGTGCCAGCAGGAAACCGAGGAAACGCGCGCTATTTGATTTAACCAGACAGTGCGCGTTATTTAATTTGACCAATGAGCGCGCACGGTGGCGGAGATGATGCCAACAGGAAACCGGGGAAGCGCGCGCTATTTCATTTAACCAAGGAGTGCGCGCTATTTGATTTGACTAACAAGCGCGCACGATGGCGGATAGATGGCTGTGAGATGGTGCCAACAGGAAATCGGGGTAGCGCGCGCTATTTGATTTGACCAATGCGCGCGCTATTTGATTTAATGCGGATCTTTTTCATAGTATATCCTACTATGAAAAAGATCCACATGTCAGATGTTATCCACATGTCAGATGTTACACATCATATGCGACTATTCTAAGGCTCGCAGATTTTTTCTTTTTGTTTTAAAACGTGGACTACGTGACGTACGCGTGGTGGTATAGATAAGAGATATATTACTAACTAAACTTTACAAAATAAAAGCCTGCGCTGCTGTGTATGAGAGATAAAAAAATAATAAAATAACACCGTTACGTCTATGTCCCTATCCCTACTATCTTTCTTACTTAAAAACCGCCGTAGCCCCAAACTAGGATTAATTCCTGTGTCGTGAGTGCGTTTACAAACATGAAAATTCACATACACAATTACCCAGACCGGAACAAATAATTGTGTATCGCACAAAGATTTGTCCCGTGCGGGAATCGAACCCGCGACTATTAGACACCGTGGGCGGAGCAGCTTAAGCTCTTAACTACTGCGCTAAATCGTCCGTATTTGTTTTGAATTAAAGGTCTGAAATATGGTTCTTCTTCTTTCACCAAGACGGAAACAAAACATGTTTGGGGTTCACACAAAGATTTATCGCCGTCTAACCCACGACTACTAGATTCAGTGGGCGGACCGACTTAAGCTCTAAACCACTAGACTAAGGTCGTAAGTTAGTTAAGGCTTCCAAAACATGTTTGGGGGTCACACAAAGATTTATCGCCGTCTAACCCACGACTACTAGATTCAGTGGGCGGACCGACTTAAGCTCTAAACCACTAGACTAAGGTCGTAAGTTAGTTAAGGCTAGTACATTAGCTGCATGCATCTGCGTTAAAATGCTAGAGTTAGAAAACTACCAAAATAAAAAAACTGAGGTTATAAATGATTTGAAACTTATTTCTACAGTTGCTAACTACGAGTAGATAGCGCTCGGTTATGATCGGCAGCGCGGCGCGCACGTCACACTGCAGGTAGGAGTGATTGTTATATTACATAACTGAAAAAATAATCTATTATTAATAAATAATCATATCACCTATTATTTATTACCTCGGGCAAGCGTAATTTTTTAAGCGTTACTTATATTACATATTGTCCGACCAAAACCGCCTACCAGCCTGCCACGCGACACAGCGACACGGACTGACTGGACTTAAGGTCAATTTCACTTAGACGTATAATATTTTTGTCAAAAGTCACGTGTTATATTATGCTCTAAGACAACTACATATGATCTATTTTGAAATGAGTGTCCAGTAATGAAAGTAATATATTATTAGGTTATTTATTATGTTCCTCGCCAATATATTTGTTCGTATTATACGTTATTTATAACGTGTTGACGTGTTGGTTACTACGTTAGATTATTATTTTAATAAAATCAGTGCGGATCACTGGCGTGATCTTTGATGACGTACTTATGCATTTATCGTGGGTTTGTGAGGGATTGCGCGTCGCGTGGCAAATTGTTTGCAAATAAATCGTTGGTTTTAGTTACGTGTAAATAAATTATTTATTAAATATATATATCATTTTTATCGTTTAACAGCTCACGGCGGCGGCGCGGCGTGTTTTGCGACAATAATCAAAAGGCGTCGTTCAACGAAGCGAAGAAATAACTATTATTAATAGCGTAAAAAAATAATAGGCGTTTTAAAAGTAGCGTATCGTTATAACGCGTTTTTAATATATAGCCGTTGCGAACACTCCTAACTGCAGGCGTGACGTTACCCCGGCCAAGCGGCCGTTCAACATTAGCGTCCCGCTCGCACGCGTATTGGCGTCTTGCTCCCTCCGTGCTTTGTTTGTAATCACGTCGGGTGGTGACATTTGCACACTTCAGTATATAACAATTCCCCCGTCGCGCTAAGTCGGCTATATGACAATTCCTTAAGACATCTTTAAGTTCGACACGTAGGTGGCCATAAATCTGCTTTCATCGCACCTCACTTACTCCGCGTGGTGTCACAAATCAAGGTAAGAGAGACAAGGACTTTTCTCCTAAAGTCCTTGTCTCTCTTACTTTGATTTGTGAGAAAGTTTGCCCAGCAGTGGGACAGTATTGCCAAGCGCAGCGTGAGACTGCCGCTTGTCATATGGACCGACGATCTCGTGAAGATTGTAGGAAGTATTTAAATGCAGGTGGCATCGGATCGGTTGCGCGGGAAAGGGATTACGGAGGCCTATATTCAGCAATAGATGAGATGATGAGTGGGATAGTACAGGGTGGTAACTGACCTATCCAGGAGGCGAACCTTCTCTCGAGCGGCGAGGGCGCGGTCGCGTACCTGTATCTGTAAGGACGAGTGCTGGGGGACAGTTCGACTGACCTATCCAGGCCGTGAACCTCCTCTCGAGCGGCGCTGATCTCGAGGCTCGGTCGCTGTGAGCGGTACCTGTAGTTGTAAGGGCGGGTATGTGGGGACGGTTCGACTGACCTATCCAGGCCGTGAACCTCCTCTCGAGCGGCGCTGATCTCGAGGCTCGGTCGCTGTGAGCGGTACCTGTAGTTGTAAGGGCGGGTATGTGGGGACGGTTCGACTGACCTATCCAGGCGGCGAACCTCCTCTCGAGCGGCGAGGGCGCGGCGCTGGTCTTGAGGCGGTGGCTGGAGGGCGCGCGGGCCGCCAGCTCCCGGGCGAGGCGCTCGAGCCAGCCGGCGCCGGCCGCCAGCCCGCCGCACGCCACCACGCCGCCCCACAGCGCCGGCCGCGCGTCCGCGTCGCACGCGCCCGCCGCCGCGCACGCTGCCCGCCACGGAATCAGACTATTTTTTATTCATGTAAACCATTGCAGTGCTTATGAATCGTCAGAAAAGCAACAAAGTCTCTACCGCCACTTCGGAATATCATTCCTGTGGAGAAGAAGGGCAAGAAACTCCACGGTTACTATTTTTAACCGACTTCAAAAAGGAGGAGGTTCTATGTTCGGTTGTATGTATGCTTTTTTTTTATGTATGTTCAGCGATATTTCCGTCAATTGTGGACCGATTTTGATAATTTTTTTGCATTGGGTTCAGTATATGTCCAAGGTGGTCCCATATTAATTTTATTGACATTGGACCTTGGACTTAGAAGATACACCAGGGAACTCCTTAACGACAAACAATAGGCATGTGTAAATTGAGATATTATGGGTATCAATCCTATTATAGAATAATTCACTGGTCACTTAAAATTACAAAATAAAAATCTTTCATAAAAAAAGGTAAACCGACTTCAAAAAGCAAATAAATAAATATTTGAAGTCGGTGCCAAGTAACCGACTACACCAACCAGCACCGACTTCAAATATTTATTTTTTTGCTTTTTGAAGTCGGTTTACCTTTTATTATAAAAGATTTTGAAATAAAAATTTTATAAAACTTTTTCGTCTACATTTTGTTGTGGGAAAATAGGAGAACAATATACGTTGGTCATGAGGTGATTCTAAGTTAAAAAAAGCAAATTATACTATTTATGAGAATGGCAACATGGTTCCCTCATTTACAAAAAAAAGTACATGAACTAATGTCATTATGTTAAATTAATAGAACACCGTGACATAGACATACAGTGTTATTCATCTATATACGTGAAGCAAAAACTTTTGTCCACATTTTTACGAAAATTGCGCGGAGGAGGAGTATGAAATTTCCCACACTTATAGTTTACATAGGGAAGGCGTGCAGAATGCTAATATTTTTTTTTAAATTATGCATAAAACATACATTAAATCAATGAAAAAACATTACACACACTACCATGTATTTGACACAATACACGTCAAATTGATGTTTGTTTTTAATATTATTTGTCTATAGTCTTACTGAATGTCAAACATAACCAGCAGACCATAAAAGAGTAGGTCTAATATCGACCTATGGGCGACCACTAGTACTAATAAATTCGAAAGAGTCCGGCCAAACCAACGCGTCCAGCCACGTCCACGATAGCGTCCCCGGTGGCGATCAGAACCTATATCCCAATCCCACATACCCACTCGGCGTCTTCCAGTAAATGATAGCCACCCGTAGTAATTCTTTTGTAAAGTAATAGCATTTATTATTGATTCATTCGTTCATTTTTTGTAGATTTTTCAAGTTCAAGCGCGAATGCTAGTCGGATGCTCATAACCGTAGTTTTGGTCGTAGTTTCGGCTAGTTTTCTGACGAAACCGAAATTAAACCGAATCTCTCCGAAACCGAAAATTTTGTCATTAAATTATTGTCCGTCTGTCTTTCTGTCTGTCTGCCTGTCTCTTGGTGTTTCAATCACGCAAAAACTACCTAACGGATTTCAATGAAATTTGGTATGGTAATAACTTATACCGTAACTTAAAATAGTAAATACTTTTTATCCCGGAAACAACAATCAATCCGCGATAATCGCGGAATAAACCATTAAAAAAATATTATTTTTATTATTATTAATATCGAGCTGCAATGTTACGTTGAAATGCGTGATTTTGCCTACACATAAATTCCTCCATGAACTGATATTGGACTCAGGTTTGTCTCCTCACGAGAAACTCTTCAGTGGGGAAAAGAACTCTATACTATATATGAGGCCGAAAAATTTTTTTTATTGTGAAATTCTATCTGAGTTTCAATCACCCAAAAATTATCGAAATGAAATTTGGTATGGTAATAACTCATACTCTAACTTAAAATCTAGGATACTTATTATCCCGGATTTTTCTGATTTATAAAACGTAACCCCACCGCGGGTGCGGTTTACAAACATGAAAATTCACATACACAAATACCAAGACCGATACAAATAACTGTGGGTCACACAAAGATGTCTCGTGCGGGAATCGAACCCGCGACTCTTCGACCCAGTGGGCGGAGCGGCTTAAGCTCTTAACAGCACCAAATCGTCCGTCGGAAAAATCAATTAATCCGAGATTATCGCGGAATAACCCATAAAACTTTGACTTGTAGTGACGTGTGTTAGCTGAAGATAGTTTGTTACGACTTCAATACATCCCGATATCTCGATAACCTCTTTATCGGAAAATGTTAGTTTTAAAATGCATTACACACATTTCGGTCCCCTAGCGATCTGCCTAGAAAGATCTAGAATCCGCGCTTAAGTGCCGAAACGTCTAAAACGTTCCTCCCCTTTAATTATCGCCGGCGCGCGGTCGCGGTATACAAGTACCTACTTGTCCACGTACAAATAGGTATGTAATAATAATACCGCTCTGTGTGCCGCTCCGGCTATTGTTCGATGTTCTTCTATCGATGTACTTAGAGGGTTCGCGTCCGTTCTAGAGCTTTCATATGAGTATAAAAGGAACACAGAGCGCGGGGACGGACAGTCTTTTCTCGGAAGCGATAGTGATCGGAGAACAAGCGATCTAAGTGGAATACACCGGCGACTTAAGCAACGATATACGGATACTACGAGTGACTCAGCGACTTGGAAGCAGTATTTGGGTACTGACGAGAGTAGTGCTAGTGTGTGATTAGTTCCCGTGTGAACTTGCATTCGACGTACTGTTTTGGCTGTACAGAGCCTAATAAAGTACTTCGCACTTTATCGGCACTTAATTACTCCGCAAACGTAACAGTATATATAATCTATTTAGGTGGTCTTACCGAGGTGTGGTGCCCCTAACGTCTGCTCGAAGAGGCACTCGGTGAGTTTGAACCTCTCCGGGCCGAAGTCCTGGTGGTAGCCCCCCGGGAACTCGTAGTGGACCCCCGGGACTGACGCGGCCGTTCGCTCGTCGTAAGGACTTTCCGATATCTGGGGACAAATTGTTTATTGGTTAAAATTCTAGCTCGGCTAGTTCAATTATCACTACATATTATAAAACAAAGTCCCCCACCGCGTCTGTCTGTCTGTCTGAACGATATAACCTCAATAACTACCGAAGAGTCACCAATGTACGGAGTGATTTAAGAGGAAGGTTTATGAGTATGATTCACCGGGGCGGGTTGCTAGTCATAATAATACATAATATAGTATATTGACACAGAGCTGGGGAAATGCCTTCTCTCACAAATTAACATGAGAAAGATTAGGTCATGCTCCACCACGCGGACCCAGAGCGGTGCGGTGTAGGCAGGTTTGTGGCCACCTGCTGCAAAGAAATTTACCTTAGATTTATCAGCCTGACTAGCCTAAAATTCTATAGAGCTACAAGGATCTTCTGGCATGTGGCCAAAATCGGAACTATCAAGTGAAATGTCACTTCGTGGCAGTTGCTGAGTTGCAGCTTGCTATGACATTTACCCAAGGTTTCTTTTAATAGTAGGACTGTGTTATTAGACATGTTTTGATTATATTTTTTTTTATAATTCTATATCGACTGCCTCGTTGGTCTAGTGGCAAAGCACATCGCTGTGTGATCACGAGGTACTGGGTTCAAATCCTAGGTCGGACAAATGTAGTTTTTCTATGCGGTATATGGCAATAGGCTCGCCCCCTATTACATGGGGCCTAACGTCGTCGGCGAACCGTGGGTGTACTCAGTACACCTCTGCCACCACTGTTACTGCATCCACTTACACTTCTTTGAGTTCGTTAAGCAAATGCGTGAACTCTCGAGTTAAGCCGTGATCACATTGCACGACCCCGACTCCGACCCGACAGCCTTGGGACGCCATTAGAAGGCTGTCAGGTCGGAGTCAGAGTTGGATTCAACTCCACCCGACCGCGGCTCCAACTTAGGACGTTTAGTGATGCACTCATCGTTATGATAAACATCAATGTATCAATATAATATGATACAGTTGTCGTGTAAAAAAATAATGTGAAAATGAAAGTGATTGATGATGTATCGAAACATCAATCGTTTAATAAGCTTTCTTTAGTCGTATGTCTCTGCATCTTTCCGGTCCGGATAAAATAGAGAATTAGGTAGACTAAAAAATTATTATCTTCAATCAGTCGGCGCGCGCGCTTCTTCACACAGGGAAGTGTAGCGTGCAGTGACATGGAATTCAGCACTAGGGGTTAAAACGATATATCGATGTTTTAATAGATAAATCATCGATGTTTTAAATAGCAAATTATTTATGTATCGATTTCGCTTTAGGTTAGTGCAATGCAGGAAACGGATGTAGAGTGTTGCCATACATACATTTAAGGAACTATAATATTGCTTTATCACCGAATTTTTATTCGTATGCTAAGCCCGCAAGTATTTGAAAATGGATCACAAATTTTGAACCAGAATTACATAGACCATACGAATAAAAAAAAGTGTAATAAAAACTTGTAAAACACCGATTTATCTATACAACGATTTTTTTTTATAAATCTTCATAGCATACATCGATACATCGACGTCTAACACAACGATGACCGCATCTCTAAATGTCCTAAGTTGGATCCGACGCATGACTAGCTTCCAACCTCTCCCAACTCCGACTCCGACCTGACGGCCTTGTAATGGCGTCTCAAGGCTGTTAAGTCGCCCACTGTGTCTAATAGTCGCGAGTTCGATTCCCGCACGGAACCATTCTTTGTGTGTTCTGGGTATTTGTGTATATGAATTTTCATGTTTGTAAACGCGCACGACACAGGAATAAATCCTAGTGTGGGGCCACGTTTAAAAAAAAATAACCCGCTAAGCCGTTCATCTTACAGTCATGGATGATGTTATGTAAATCCGTGTAAGTATACTATTATCTGGATTTACAAGCAACCTTTTGCCTCGAAATGGTTTTTTATTTAGCTTAATTTATAGTGTGTGATATAGATTATAAATATAGATTTATCAATTGAGCAGTGATAGCCTAGTGGTTAGACCGTTGGACTGCAAAGTCAGAGGCCAGGCACGCACCTCTTGTCTTTTCGAAAGCATGTGCGTATTAAAAATTAACTATCACTTGCTTTAACGGTGAAGGAAAACATCGTGAGGAAACCTGCATGCCTGAGAGTTTCTCGAAGGTGTGTGAAGTTCCAACCCGTACTGGGCCAGCGTGGTGGAGGCCTAAACCCTCTCAGTTTGAGAGGAGGCCCGTGCCCGTCGGTGGTACTGTTTCTTAGGGCTAATATTAATTATTGTAAATTTACAAAAAATGGATAATCCCCATTGGGCATTAGCTCACCTGCGCCACACAGTGGCAGAAGTCTTCGTACTGCCGTTTCAGCATGTATTGTTGCCAGGACTGTGTGAGACCAGCCGGTAAGGTCTTCAACGTATAACGCCCTCTTTCACGCTCCCTTATTACTTCTTTACTCTGCAAGTGAAAGGTTGAGTTTATTTTAGTTGTACCATACATACTCAGTTGTACTAGGGGTCGTCCATTAGACCACGCGATGTTTAGCGCCTTTTTACCCCTTTGGTGATACGTGGTGGGGTTTAGACTAAACGATGTGATTATTTGCATGGTTCGGGCATATAGAAAGAATGTCCGAAGAAAGAATGACAAAAATGATATACAATGCGAAAGTGGAAGGAAGTAGGTACCGGGGAAGACCTAGACTATCTTACCATGACCAAATAGACTAGGTCTTATCTGAAAGGCGAGTCAGGAGTCTCCGTAACCGGCGAGCGTGTATGAGACGAACTATGAGAGTAGAGGAAGCCAGAGAGGTATTTAAGGAAAGAGCCTGTTGGAACTCTGTACTTTCTGCCTACCCTGTAAGGGATCTGGCGTGATGATATAGATAGATGTGATTTATTGGGCCCTCCCCCGCCTTCCCACTTTCACGGTCGGTCACCTTCACTCCGCACATCTTCGGGCTGGTTCACATTATGTCGAACCAACAGCTTTACTATAGTCGGCTTAACGGGTCTACTGTTCACACTTCAAGCTGCCGATCCGACCGAATGTGAACACTGCTGTCGTTAGTATGGATTTACCGCTGCCCGACTCGTCATAAAACAGTTTTGAGTTGCCTTTTGCGTAGAATGGACGACGACGACGTTATAGTTGCCATGTGGTATATAAATAGAAAACGGGAGAAAAGGAAAAGAAAATATTGGGTGCATCCAATCATTGGCTGTCTGGCGCGGGTCACGCCCTTCCCGCCAATATGGTCGAGGGGAGTGATGGCTGTTCCAGTAGTCATACTCGTGAACGGTGCTGCTTGTGGGGACTGGTCCATCTGGAGACCTTCAGACACTCTTTGTAAATAACTTTATTAGTCTCATATCTCGGTCGTGCGGCATCACACTGGAGCTAGATTGTAAGCTATTCAATTGTAACCTAAACATTGTATACACACAATATGATAAAAAAATTTAAAGGAAAAAAGAGAAAGAGAATTAAAAAAAGACAAGCCCGCTGAGCTTCTTCGCCGGATCTTCTCAGTGGAGGCCGCGTTCCGATCCGGTGGTAGATTTGTAGTTAAATTAGATTAAAAGAAAAATGTTAATTGACCATTTGTAAGCGCCCCGCAGGGCTTATACAAAATAAATGATTTGATTTGAGATTTCCGAGCAAAATGGAGTTAGAACATTCCAAACGTTAATAAGCGAACTAAGAGGTGATAAAATAAAGTTTAATAATTACTTTAGAATGTCTATACGTTCTTTTGATGATCTAAATCCTATAGCATACTCCTACCTTCCACAAGAGAAATCAAAATTTCTGCATTTATTTCACCCTCCATGTTTAAATGAGACCTGCACGCGTACACGCTTCCGATAATATTAGCCCTGTTAAGAAACTGTCCCATCGTTGGGCACGGGCCTCCTCTCAAACTGAGAGGGTTTAGGCCATAGTCTACCACGCTGGCCCAGTGCGGGTTGGCGAACTTCACACACCTTCGAGAAACTCTCAGGCATGGAAGTTTCCTCACGATGTTTTCCTTCACCGTTAAAGCAAGTGAAAGTTAATTTTTAATACGCACATGCTTTCGAAAAGACAGAGGTGCGTGCCTGGGTTTGAACCCGAGACCTCTGACTTTGCAGTCCAACGGTCTAACCACTAGGCTATCACTGCTTGTGATGCACGCACCTCCGACGCACGCTTCCGGGACTAAATTAGTTATTGTTTACTGACAGTGTAGCGGGGAACGCGTGGGTGGGTATCGAGCTGGTGGTTTCGCCGCTCCGAGCCGACAAGTGTGAATGGCGCCACCCAAAGCAGTGTGCCAATATTACGTCGGACCCGATCGAAATCGTGGCTGAACGTGGATAAATGTGTCGGCGCCGAGTTTTATCGGGTCGCCATAATGTGAATAGCGCTATTGAAATACTTGTACTTCGACGGACGATTTAGCGCAGTGGTTAAGAGCTTAAGCCGCTCCGCCCACTGTGTCTAATAGTCGCGGGTACGATTCCCGCACGGGACAAATCTTCGTGTGATCCACAATTATTTGTTCCGGTCTGGGTATTTGTGTGTGTGAATTTTCATGTTTGTAAACGCACCCACGACACAGGAATAAATCCTAGTATGGGGCTACGTTTAAAAAAAAAAATGTGAACCAGCTCTTCCGCAGAGCTCGCATTCCAACCGTATTTATCCTACTTTCACTCTCCTTCTTACATACCCAACTCTCTCTGCCATATAACAGCGTTGGAACAAGCACTCTGTTATGTATGACCAGCTGCGCCTTTTGACTTAAATGCCGGCTCCAAAGTAGCATCCCATCGCACCATTCCTCTATTCCCTGCATCCACTCTTCTCTCTATACCAGTGGTGTATTCCCATCCTTACTGAAGATATACAAACTCACTCACTTGCTCCAGCACATCGTTACCTTGTGTGTGCGTGTGTGAATGATCTACGCTGTTGGCCGCGGGGCCTTTACAGCTTCACCGGACAATAGGGCGAGCGTGCAACCACTACGCTCGAGCCAGAAGGGCAAGGAGGCAACTAGCTCAAGGGCGCCTCAAGGAGGAACGGCCTCGGCTTGGGCAGTGGCTATGGGGGAGCGCGTATACTAGGTGTCTCGCCGTGGTGCTCTGCACCGGCCGGCGGGCAAGGGATTCTTCGAGCTCGCCGGCGAGGTCGGTGTCTAAGTATTTCTTTTAGTAATTGATTAGAATACTTCCATTGCAAGTGCCATCTACCGTAATATAATTAAACTTATATGCAACATTGACATGGACTAACCAATTAGTTTTAAACATTATCCGCCAGATGGCGCATACAAATATGGGTGGAGCGTAACGTCCCTCTCGCCCTGTGCCACCCCGCACAGTGCCACACTTTAATTGCATAGAAAAATCTTATTAAGCC
Organism: Phalera bucephala; assembly: GCA_905147815.2. NCBI lineage: Eukaryota > Metazoa > Arthropoda > Insecta > Lepidoptera > Notodontidae > Phalera > Phalera bucephala. The sequence continues at coordinate 12,086,286 of LR990636.1, read as the reverse complement.
ATCTATCTCCTCTTCGTATTTCGAGGCCCGTGATCGGTACTTACTTGTATACTGTAAAGGGGTAACATCTGTATGTGCATGTTCGCGAGCATGGTCTTCGCCTGCGTCGCCAAATGATCGCCGCCGACCGGCGAGCGAACGGCCGCGTTCACGAGCGCGTAACTGTAAAAGAAACTTTGTTCAGTCTATCGTAAGGTTGAATTTCCAAAATTCCTAAGAAGTAGTTCCGTTCGTTGGCCCCATCATATTTGTTGTTGTTTCATATTTATAATATAATAATATTAGCCCTGTAAGAAACTGTTCCACTGCTGGGCACGGGCCTCCTCTTCAACTGAGAGGGTTTAGGCCATAGTCCACCACGCTGGCCCAGTGCGGGTTGGCGAACTTCACACACCTTTGAGAAACTCTTAGGCATGCAGGTTTCCTCACGATGTTTTCCTTCACCGTTAAAGCAAGTGATAATTAATTTTAAATACGCACATGCTTTCAAAAAGACATAGGTGCGTGCCTGGGTTGAACCCGAGACCTCTGACTTTGCAGTCCAACGGTCTAACTACTAGGCTATCACTGCTAACACTGATAAGAAGTAGCTTAAAAAATAAAGTCCCACAGACATTTTACTCGGGGTGTAACAAATTTTAGTATATACTTGTTTCTGCCCGTCACTACGTACGTGTTGACTTTAGACAGGAACCTAACATTTTTTCGGTATAAAAAGTATCCTATGCATGAATCCAGGTCTGTGCCAAATTCCATCCAGATCCGTTCAGCCGTTTTTGCGTAATTCAAAATCGAAATCAAGTTTTTAACACCTGTTCCGAAAGTCATTCCTGTGGAGAAGAAGGGCAAGAAACTCCACTGTTACTATGTTTAAAAATGAGATTTATATAATTCTTTTTGCATTCATGGGGTATAGGAGAACAGTGCAGAACGAGCTAAATAGATGTGCTTAAGTATAGATTAAACATAAGTGTCCTTAGATTCATGATATCAGTCAGTGTCTACATTGTCCTCTCATTTACAAAATAGAGGCTGTAAAGGTATATAATAAAAACTATAATAATAATAGTAACAGAAAAAAAGAGTGCGTCCAAAATAATTGATTATAGCTCCAACGTGATGCTAAACGAGACAAAATTTAACATTACTACAGTTCATGTTTAATCAGTCAATCCTTTGGACTGGTCTATCCTCGTATCCTACGAGGATGGACCAGTCCCTACCAGCAGCACCCGTTCACGAGTATGACATAAGAAGCAGCCATCACTCTCCTTGACCATATTATTGAGTAACAAACAAACAATGTGTGTGTGTGTGTGTGTGAGTGATGTACGCTGTTGGCCGCGAGGCCTTTACAGCTTCACCGGACTTAAGGGCGAGCGTGCAACCACTACGCTCGAGCCAGAAGGGCAAGAGACGACATACTCGAGGGCGCCTTGAAGAAGCGGGTTCGGTTGGTACAGTCGCTGCGGGGTGAGGGAGTGCACTACTAAGTGCACCGGTCAACCGCCGGCTAGGGGAGGGGATCTACGACTTCGTCGTCGTCGTCGCCCGCATTCGGAGCGGAAAGAAGGGATGACAGAGCATCGGGGGGATCGGTGAGAACATGTCGCGGCGGCTACGATTAACGGATTCGCATGGGTAGATGCGTTCGCGAAGTGTCGAGTTGTCGCCTTTTTAATATAGGCGCGAATAGGTTCGAGACCAAGATCGGAGTGGAGGAAACAAACAATGCAAGTACTCACCCATCTATAACGGGAACAGCTGAAGTCTGACTGGCACCAGCATCCACAACCAAAGCTGTGGACTTGCCATTCGCGAAGGCAGCCAACACTGCACTCTTCACTAGGAAGAAAGCTGGTGCCTGGTACTTCTCGAAGAGCAGTTCCGCTAGCTTTTCCCGAGCTGGTCGTGTTGTCCATACAGCTTCTGTGAATAAGGCTGGGTGGTGTTCTGATGGTGAGCGGATAACCTGAGAGAAGAAATAAAATGGATTATGGATCGGGAATATAATCAAAAATCAAATTTAACATGGCTGTATTTCTCTCTCTCTCTCTCTCTCCTTGACAATTATTATGCCCATCTGATGGTGGGGTCTGCCTTCTTAATTTTCTTCTTCCACTTCTGTCGGACGTGTTGTGTTCTGAGGCATTGCAGATACACAGGTCCTTCGTGACCACATCTGCCCATCTTGTTTTTGGCCGCCCTCTGGGTCTGGGCCCTGATAAGTTTAGATTGGCCGTAATATTACCCACATAATCGGGAGGTCTTTTCTTTATGTGGCCATACCAACGGAGTCTACTTTTTTGTAGCTTATCAATAATTTCGCGAACACCGAGACTCCCGCGAACATACTCGTAGCGAATTTTATCAAGGTCTTTAAAAAAACGTAGCCCCACTCCCGAGGCCGTTCTTCCTAGTTGTCTTCTAGCTCGAGCGTAGTGATTGCACGCTCGCTCTCTTGTCCTGTGAAGCTGTAAAGGCACCGCGGCCAACAGAGTAGATCATTTACACACATACACGCACAAAAATCTAGGAATTTATGTCGTGGGTGCGTTTATAAACATGAAATTTACATGCACAAATATCCAGACCGTAACAAATATTGGTGGATCACACTAAGATTTGTTCCGTGCGGGGATCGAATTAGCGACCACTCTATCCAGTGGGCTGACTGGATTAAGCTCTTAACCATTAGACCAACCCGCTCATCATTATAATTGTGCTAAAGTTAAAAAAGTAGTTACTAATCAAAACCGTCAAAGGTAACTTCCACACAAATTCATAGGACAACTATTATTTCACAGGACATATCTCAAAAACTAACACCGATCCGTCGCGCAAGTGAGTGTAGCAGGAGTGACGATACACAGGTCAATTTACACCATTTCGCTTTTATGTTGCTCCCATAGATGAGTTACTTGTCTAGATGGGTCGGGAATCGAACCCGCGACTATTCAATCCAGTGGGCGAAGCGACTGAGGTTTAAAAAACGTCGCCCCACAATAGGATTTATTCCTGTGTCGTGGGTGCGTTTACAAACATGAAAATTCACATACACAAATACCCAGACCGGAACAAATAACTGTGGATCACACAAAGATTTGTCCCGTGCGGGAATCGAACCCGCGACTATTAGACGCAGTGGGCGGAGCGGCTTAAGCTCTTAACCACTGCGCTAAATCGTCCGTCAAATAAGTCTTATATCTCAGTCGTAAGTTCTCACATTGGAGCGCGCACGCATAAATTTATTTATTTATTTATTTATTAATTTATTTATTAATACTTTTGCACAAAATTGTACAGAGGCGGACTTAATGCCAAAGGCAGAATTCTCCCAGTCAACCTTAGGGTGATGCAGAGAAAACAAGGTAGGTGCACTTGGACTACAATATAAAGAATTATCGGGAGGACAAATATTTTAAATATAATACACAGATACGCATATATAATAAACTAATATATATCAATTTTTAATATGTATATATACATAGAATACATAAAATTAAATGAATGTTACATTAGATAAATAAATACAATAAATATAATTAAACATACTAACGAGATGATTCTGCTAACATTTTTTTGGTTATGTGTTCGCGAGTTCTTTTCTTGAAGGAGTACCGGCTATCTGCCATCCTCACATTAGGAGGAAGAGAGTTCCAAAGAAGAATGGATTGCACGAGGAAAGAAGAGTGAATAAAGTTAGTGCGGTGAAGTGGGCATTGAAGAAGCCTATTATGAGAAGAGCGTAGATTTTTACAGTGGTTGGAACTTAAATATTGAAACTGAGATGATAGGTAAGACGGGGAAGAAGGAGACTCAAGAAGAGAATACAAGGTTGTAAGTGCTCTCAAGTTCCTACGCTGTCGAATCGGAAGCCACTTTAGTTCCGCGCGATACATGGAAACATGGTCATACTTGCGAAGATTGAATACAAATCGAATGCAGTTATTCAGAAGTCGGTCCAATTTATTGAGTAGATCTGCATTCAGGTCAAAGTAGCACACATCACCATAGTCGATTATTGGAAAGATTAAAGCTTGCACGAGCAGTGCCTTAGTTTTGGATGGAAGAAAGTGTTTCAGTCGATAGAGCATCCGCAGGATACCCGTGACCTTCTGGCTTACGCTACCAATCTGATTCCGCCAGCTAAGTGAGTTGTCAATGATTTTGTTTAATATAAAAATGTATGTAAATATAGACTACTATATAGACTGCCTTGTTGGTCTGGTGGCAAAGCACATCGCTTTGTGGTCACGAGGTCCTGGGTTCAAATCCTAGGTCGGACAAATGTAGTTTTTCAAACGAAAAATTCCCATGGCAATAGGCTCGCCCCCTATTACATGGGACCTAACATCGTCGGCGAAACGTGGGTGTACTCAGTACACCTCTGCCGCCCCCTCTGGGGAATATAGGCGTGACGGTGTTTTTTTTTATATGTAAATATATAGAAAATTATGAAAAAAATAAAATAAAGGAATATTAGACAAAAGAGACAAGCCCGCTGAGTTTTTCGCCGGATTTTCACAGTGGAAGACGCGTCCCCATGCGGTGGTAGATCAGTAAGTTAAAAAATAATGTAAATATGACATATTGTAAACACCCCCGCAGGGTTTATGCAAAATAAACGGTTTGAGTTTGATACTATTTTTCGGATTTTATCGAGGTTATTTTTGATTTTTAAGTTCCTAACGTGCTTTACAGCACCCGTTGTCACGGGAGAAGGTGAAGTGATGGAAGTTCACTATACCTTTTGGATTTTGATAAAGAGTGACTTTTATGTGAAAGTGAAAGGATGCAGGTACCGGGGAAGGCCTAGACTATCTTACCACGACCAAATAAACGGAGTCTCATCTGAAGGAAAAGTCAAAAGTCTCCGTAACCGGCGAGCGTGTATGAGACGAACTATGAGAGTGGAGGAAGCCCGAGAGGTATGTAAGGAAAGAACCTGTTGGAACTCTGTACTTTCTGCCTACCCCGAGAGGAAGCTGACTTGATGATATAGATAGATGAACTATCATGGATTTGAATACGTCCCTCGTTTAACTTAACTTACTGTATAATAATAAGATCCCATATTGCAATCCATATTCAAGCAAATAAATGATTTGAATCTGAATTTAAACCTAGAGACTACACAATCCAACATAATGGGTTTACATCGTACACCAGTGCCACCGCCTGTCTTCTGGTGCCTCTGTGTGCGGCACCGAAGTGCTGTGCCGCGCTAGCAATTCCCGTCCACTCCCAGATGTTACGGAGCCACGACTTCTTTCTACGACCCACATGCCTTTTACCGGCAACTTTACCCATCATAATGACCTATCGTGCCTGAGCACGTGGCCGATATAGCTGTGATGTATTATAATTTATAATTACCTTAGTATAACAATAATCTAACATCTTCTCAAACAAATCCCAGTTGTCCACCTGGCCGTCTTTCATGTAGGTCTGTATTTCCATGCCGGCTCGCGGCACGTGGAGTTCTGTGACGTCTATGTAATGCCGGAGTTCACTGCCTGCTTTTGTGCCTGTTAAATTAATTGTTAAATTATTCATCAACATAATCATCATCAGTAGAATGTCATCTATTGCAGGAAAAAACTCAATTAATCACATATGGTATCCAAAAAAGTGCAATTATCCTTCACTTGCATCCACTGGCACCAATGTGTGTGAATGATCTACGCTGTTGGGCGCGGGGCCTTTACAGCTTCACCGGACAAGAGGGCGAGCGTGCAACCACTATGCTCGAGCCAGAAGGGCAAGGGGGAAACCAGTTCAAGGGCGCCTTAAGGAGGAACGGCCTCGGCTTGGACAGTCGCTTTGGGGGAGGGTGTATACTACGTGTCTCGCCGTGGTGCTCTGCACTGGCCGGCGGGCAAGGGATTCTTCGACCTCACCGGCGAGGTCGGTGCCTGATCCTGTGTGCGGTATCTGTATCCGAAAGAAGGGATTAAAGAACATCGAGAGGGTAGGTGAGAACATGCCACAGACGACGATAGCGGCTGTTAGGAGGGGAGGTTCGTAGTCGGCGGCGGCTACGATTAGCGGATTTCTATGATTGGAAGTTTGGCCTTCGCGAAATATGAGGTAGAATCATAGGCTTGATGTAGATTTATTTTGGTAAATCTTATTTGGGAAGCCCTCCCCCATAGCGACTGCCCAAGTCCAGGCCCTTCTCTGGTATTACTAAAAATACAGGCTCTTTTATGAATGCATCCTTAGTCCATAATTTTGTCCATATAAGACTATAATTACACATCACCACCAATTTATAATGTATAGTTTTGTCTACCAGTTTTGATGATATAAAACTACATACTAAGTAAGCGTAACACTTAGTTAAAGGTATTGTTCATTCATAGTTAATGTAGACATGAATGTGTAAATGAAAACTCAATCCACTTAGAAGTCATGTCACTTAAGTCGTGAAGATAGGTAACCAGGTAGATATACGTATGTACTGCTATTTACCTATAAACTATTTGGTATATGTTAATTATTTTCATTAGGTTGTTATCAACTGGTTTTTCTCCTGAGATTCTCCAGTTCATCATTTCAGCCTATACTTGTCCACTGCTGAACATAGGCCTCCCCAATCGCTTTCCAGCGTAACCGGTCCGATGCCACCTGCATCCAACGATTTCCTGCGATTTTCACAAGATCGTCGGTCCATCTGGCAGGCGGTCGTCCTACGCTGCGCTTGCCAATACGTGGTCTCCACTCTAGAATCTTTCTGCCCCAACGCCCGTCCGATCTTCGCGCTATGTGGCCAGCCCATTGCCACTTCAGCATGCTAATCCTGAGGGCTATGTCGGTGACCTTGGTTCTTCTACGAATCTCCTCATTCCTGATTCGATCACGTAGAGAAACGCCGAGCATAGCTCTTTCCATAGCTCGCTGAGCAACTTTGAGCTTTTTTATGAGACCTATTGTAAGAGACCACGTCTCTGATCCATATGTCATCACTGGTAACACACATTGACTAAAAACTTTAGTCTTTAGGCACTGAGGTATTTTGGATGAGAAGATGTTGCGCAGTTCTCCAGTTATCATCATTATATTAATACGTGAAGCAAAAACTTTGTACCCCTTTTTACGAAAATTGCGCAGACGGAGGAGTATGAAATTTCCCACACTTATAGTTTATATCGAGAAGGAGTGCAGAATGCTAATATTTTTTCTAAATTATGCATAAAAAATACATTAAATCAATAAAAAAAACACATTACACACACTACCATGCATTTGACACAATACACTTCAAATTGAGAATAGATTAATATTGTTTGTTTTTAATATTATTTGTCTATAATCTTACTGAATGTCAAACATAACCAACAAACGGTGAAAGAGTTTTTACAAAAACATTGTTTAACATCGTTCAACAGCATTTTCCTTTGTTCAATAAAAAAAAATTAAAAAAGGTAGTGTTTTTTTTTTTAAAAAAAAAGGTATTCTTTATTTTAGTCCTTTTGTGTTTGTTTTTTTATTAAATTTCTTATAATTTGTTTGAAAAAATAGGCAAATTAACAGTGTAGCCTTGGCGAAATCTGTGATAATTGAAGTATAGTCTTTGACAATAGAACCTTAATAATGTTCAAACTTATAATTTAATTTAATTATGGTCGAATTTCGACCAATGGGCGACCATTAGTTGTTCTAAATTCTCCGAAAATCTCCGGACACAGATTTTGCCTCCGGTACGCATCACTAGTAGAAACGGCCTCGGCTTGGGCTGTCGCTATGGGTGAGGGCATATACCGTGACTTGCCGTGGTGCTCTGCACTAGCCGCCGAGCAAAGGATTCTACGACCTCGCCGACTAGGTCAGTGTCTGATCCTGATGATGTATATAGCGCGTCAGTATGTATTTTAGGCCTTGAAAAACTCGCTGTATACCTATCATAACCAACAAAATTTATGGTAAATTCTGACCTGTCTGTGTTACATTTCCATCTGGAACTTTCTCCTCGGGCTCCGGGATGTGAGTTGCTGGTCCCACACCCACCACGGCTGGGATATCAGCTTTTGGAGTGTCTTCTTGGGCATAACCAACGCGTAAAGAATGATGACCAGGATCGAACACTAGCGCGCCTATTTCATCACCACCGTACAGCATCCCGTTAGGACCACTCATGTTTCCACGGTTTTAGTTATTTTCAATGTGTTTGAAATATATTTGTAATTTTCGGCGCTAAGTTTGTTGACGCTAATCTTAATCTAAAAATGATTAGGGGATTTTTTTATCTGTGGTTAGTTGATGTGAGTTTTAAGTTAGTTAGTTCCGCAGCATGTAGAAAGAGACAAATATATATGAGTTCATATGGATGTAAGCGAGAAACTGAAGGAAATATATATAAAATATATGATTATAAATAAACTGGAATGTTGACGCAAAGAATTCGGCGAATGAAACGCAATATTTTTATGATTATATTTTGATAAATATAGCATGTGTTTTTTTTTGGCGGGAAGTCGAAGAGTGATGTTGTCAATTTGTTTTAATTTCCAAAACTTGTGTTATTTCGACTACTAATGTGTAATGTTGGTGGAATATTAACCATTAAGTGTTCTTATATGTACATGAGTGAAGGTAATTGTAACAAAGTGATAAAACGTGCCTTTTCGACTTCCCTCAAAACGGCCGTTGCAATTGGTGTGTAAAGTATCCACCGCTTTACTATTCAGGGTGGGGTACTTCATTAATTTCATTATCATGGTTGTCATCAAATTCATCGGGGAGTCGAATTAATTTAAACAAACACGATTATATATCTAACTGGACACTGGCAAAATACACTTATAATTAGTGTGAAGCCATAACTTGAAGAAGAAGAAGAAGAAGAATATAGCATGTACAATACCCAAATTTTAATACAAAAGATGATTTCTAGAACAAGCCTTATTTTAAACATATTAAGTGATTTTGTTAAAGAGTTGATGAGCTATGATTTAAAGGGTATAAAAGGTATAGGTATATTGTATATTGTAAAAGCATAAAACGTAAATTGGAGCGGTATAGAATCGCGTCTGCGTCAAGCAAGAATCACGTCAAGCGTTGCGTCACAGATTCAAAATATCTATATATACACGCCAGATCCCTTGCGGACTAGGCAAAGAGTGAGTACAGAGTATCAACAGGATCTTTCCTTACAGACCTCTTTGGTTTCCTACACTCTTGTAGTTGTCTCATACACGCTTACTGTGTAAGGAAACTTATGACTTACCAATTAGGTAAGGCATCATCATCATTATCATCACTTCGAGTTTATTCCACCCGCTGCAGGGCATGCTCTCTTTTGCGCCACATATCCCTATTCTTTTTTTGTTCTATTTTTTTTTGTTTTTGGGGGAAAATGCCTGCCGCATACTACCACACCAGAGTAGGCTTGGTGTGGCAGTTATGTGGGGTTCGCACTCACTAAATCCCCCCGGTGTCCTTCGCGTGACGGGTGCTCTGTCGCAGGAGTCGGGTCGTGGGCATTTCGTCTGGGACAGGGCGGGCCTCGGTCTGAGTCTAATGACGCAGACCGCGTCTGTTTGTGTGACTCCGTACATATCCCTATCCTGAGCCAATCTTAGCCAAGTCTTACCAACGCACTTAATCACATCATCGACCCATCTTTGTACCGGCCTTCCTCGATTGCGATATCCCTTCCGTGGCGAACATTCAGTCAAAGATTTACACCACCTGCCATCACCACATCTTGCGACGTGTCCTGCCCATCTCCACTTGAGTCGCAATATATGGGATCCGACGTCTTCCACTTTAGTTCTTTTGCGGATCTTTGTATTTCTGACTCGGTCACTCAGTCAGCCTAACATGGCACGCTCCATGGCCCGTTGAGCAACTCTCATTTTGTGGACAGATTCTTTTGTGAGCGTCCATGTTGACCTATGCGATAAACATTTGTGCAAAAGAGATATTGGACAAACGAATCACGGGCAAGAAAGTCTACATTTGTAGTGATAGTCAGGCTGCCCTCAAGGCCGTCGGCTCCTATGAGCTAAACTCAGCACTGGCTGCGGAGTGCGCATACCTTCTTAACAGATGTGGAGCGCGCAACACGGTCAGGTTAGTCTGGGTCCCTGGGCACACGGGAGTTGATGGCAATGAGCGTGCGGATGACTTAGCCAGGAAGGGAGAAATGGAAAATCCCGTTGGTCCAGAACCGTTCATAGGCATACCAGACGGTGCTTATAGAGGCGCACTCTTCAAATATGCCCAAGAACAACACAAGAAAGAATGGGAAACACACACAGGGCTTCGACACTCAAAGGAATTCCTTTTCGCATGGTGTGAAAGCGACAGCAAGAGACTACTAAAATATAGTAGACTACAACTAAGGCAAATAACTGGAGCATTTACAGGCCACTATGGCACGAAAGAACATCTACACAAGATGAACCTATGCGGCGACGTGGTATGCAGGAGCTGTGGCACAGAAACTGAAACCATGAAACACGTCCTCTGTCACTGCGACGCTCTGGCTGCGCGGCGAATGGAACTGCTGGGAGTGGCCTATCCAAACCCAGAAGAACTACGGCTCTGTCCCCCTGCTGGAATTTACAACCTAATACAGGGAGTACTAGACACTTCAGGTAAGTAAGAGCATTAGGGCAAGGACAGCACAAAAGATCCCATGGGTCGAAGTGCGCCAGAGGTATCCTCGGTCTGGTAAGCCAATATAAGATAAGATAAGAGCGTCCATGTTTCACCACCATAAGTCATAGTGAGCAATTGGGTATACAGACGGGTTTTCAGGCATTGCGACATTTATCGATCCCTGAGCACGTCGTCCATTTTTCTGAATGGGCTGCATCTTAGCTGATTTTTAAACTTCTATGCTATCTGCCAAAGGATAAACAATGTCCAAGATAAATATATTGATTGACTATCTTACTTAATTTTTACAAAACTTTCATCACTTACATTTAAATTCTGTTGATTGGAAATACTTAACTTAAACATTTGCACATTATTTTTGTTCATCGAACTCCAAGATACAGACTCTCCGTCTAGTTTGGAGCTTCCTGAAATTTATTCTTATTCTCATTCTTATCTCCAGCTTTTCACCGCCCACTTCAATATTAGATGATTGTGCGCCTGAGATATTAGTCATCACTTTCGTCTTGGACATGTTCATCTCAAGGCCTAGTTTGAGAGAAGCATGGAAAAGGTCATGTAGCATTATCTGGAGATCGTGCATATTATCACTGACGATGATTAGGTCGTTAGCAAAACGAAGGTGTGCTTTTTTCCCAATCGTGCAATTTAAAGGTATCCTCTGACTGCTGTAAATAGGTAGGTAGGTGTCTCATCTCGCTTTATAGGAATAAAATGGTAAGGTCATGGATACGAACCTGCATTGTACCCGAGTCGTACAGATTTCGGGGGATATCCACATACTGTGCATCGATGAATCAGAATCAGAATATTTTTTATTTATGTAAACCATTACAGTATTTATGAATCGTCAGAAAAGTAACAAAGACTCTACCGCCACTTCGGAATGTCATTCCTGTGGAGAAGAAGGGCAAGAAACTCCACGGTTACTCTTTTAAAATAAGAAATTACAAACTTTTTCATCTACATTCTGTTGTGGGGTATGGGAGAACAATGTAGGTTGGTCATCAGGTGAGACTAAGTTAAAAAAGTGAATAATACTATTTATGAGAATGGCTACATGGTTCCCTCATTTACAAAAAAAGTACATATTGTGTTAAATTAATAGAAGGAAGAGAGGTAATGTTAACTAACAACAGTTGAATAGGTTGTCATGACTCAAGTGGAGCTGGAATAGCATCTATCCAAGCATTTTTATCTTTTAAATAATCTTCTATTGAATAATAAGTTTGCTTACAAAGTGTTCGTTTTACACAAGCTTTGAACTTATTTTCACTAAGTTTAGTGACGTTAATGGGAATTTTGTTATAAAATCTAACACAGTGCCCCATGAAAGACGTGTGAATTTTTGACAGACGAAACTGCGGTTGGTCTAATTTATTTCTATGTCGTGTGTTATAGCAATGCCTATCACCTAGCTGATTAAAAAGATTTAAATTTTTTCTAGTATACATAATGTTTTCATAAATATATTGACATGGGACCGTCATGATATTAGCTACTTTGAACAGTTCTCTTACAGAGTCACGACTACTCAAGTTATAGATGGCCCTAATAGCCCTTTTTTGCAAGAAGATGGAGAGAATGAAACGCGGCCCAATGCTTTACGCTATCGAAAGCCTGTTCGTAATCTACGATAGCAAAGCATAGGGGCCGGTTGTACTTGTCACATTTTCCATCAACTGCTTAACGGTGTGGAAATATAATATAAATATGACAGATAAGACATCGTCAAAAATATTTATACCTTTATTACAAATTCCACAAAACCATTCAAAATAATGTGATGTCGTCGCAAACCAATAAGGTCACGTGCCAATTTTATGTTGGTGATTACTAGTACAAGACTTATCGATAAGAAAATACAATTTATGATTAAAAAATATTTACTTCAAGTAAAATCATAATTTACATGAGAATCGCTACGAGTAAGTTATATAAGGAAGTAAGTTATACAAATCTTAAAAACTAATCTCAAATCATCGTATATTATTTTTACATTATTTATCATTGCTGTGTACAATTTACTACAATAGTTAGGCCTCGTTGGTGTTGTAATGTACATAGCGATCACGAGGCCCTCGGTTCGTAAGCAAGTCGTAAGTCGGAAAATAGTAATTTTTTTTATCAAAAAAATCCTAAAAATAGTTCAGAATCTGACACTATGCTCGGTATTAATAGGTTCGTCCCTTACTACATGGGACCTTACATTGTTGGCGACAAGTAAGTGTACACAGTACCCCATTCGTCCGTGCGAACGAAGGGTTATACGTGAAGTGTGACGGTCAATTTTTCACTATAAATGTGCAAGGAAGGGTATGGATTTGACAAATATCCATAATAGACCACAGGCGTTGTAAGTACATCACTGTTCGAGAGACGTAAAACAATGCATTTTATAAACCTAAATTAAAACTTTAAATCCATAGTATATGACCACCATGTTGTAATTATATTACCACACAAAAATGGGTGTTGTTCGTCAAGTCCCAGTGGATCTATCAATGGATGTATTTGTAGAATCATTAATACTCCCTAAAGGCTGTGGTGAAGTTTTAAAGGCACGCCGTCTCAATAGAAAGTCCATTAGTGAGGGTAAAACTTCTTGGATCCCAACTCAAACGGTAGTATTGACTTTTCAGGGCCAAATCCTTCCTCAAAAAATCTTTTCATTTCACATTTCACTCCCAGTAGATTCCTACCAGTTTCCTACTATTCAGTGTTCAAAATGCTGTCGGTTTGGACATGTAAAGTTGCAGTGCCACTCCAAACCAAGGTGTTTCCGATGTGCTCAACCTCACACAGGTGATGAGTGTGACATCGAGGAATGCAAGTCTACTTGTCTTCACTGTTCTGGCCAACACTTCTCCACAAGTAGGACTTGTCCAGAACAAGGGAGGCAGAAATCTATCAAGGTATTCATGTCGCAAGAAAACATCTCATATGAAGAAGCCTCTACCCATTTCCCAAAACCCATGAGGCTCCTGGTGAGGTGATCCTCCTCCTTCCCTACGTAGACAATTCCTTGCCAGCCGATTCTTTTTTAAAATAGTACAAAACTCTGAACACCTTCTTCTTCGTAAGTTAGATGAACTATCCTCCGTATATAATTCACTCAGAGATCGTCCACGCAAGAAAATCCCCTGTCTTTTCGTTGCTTACCTACAGTTTACTCGTCTTCCCAGTCCTCTTTATCACAATTCTTTAATTCCTATTTATTCCTCCTCATATGACTCCCTTGTACTTCAACCCAACATTATCCTGAATTTAGGCATTGATAAAAACACCACGGAAGGAAACAAGAGCTTTATTAACAGAGTTCAAACTGAATATAAAGATTGTTAAATCCCATAATTTAAAAAATGTTATTATTTTTTCGGATTCTAAGAGTTGTTTTCAATCTATTTTATCCAATCCTTTCCGGTCTAAATCTAGGTTCCCCATCATCCTTGCAATAAAGGTAGAATTAATGCAGTGCCATAACCTTGGTATCAATGTTGTCCTAGCCTGGATTCCTGGCCACTCGGGTATTGTTTGTAACGAATCAGTCGACTCCTGTGCTAGAAACGCTATTACGACAGGCTCCCTGGAGCATTCTGTTATTTACTGTCATGACATTTGTTCTTCTCTTAAACAGAATTTATACAGTGTATGGTCCAAATTATGGCAAATGTCCAGACAGGTAAAAGGTAAATTTTATGGAGACATACAACCCAGTATTCCCTCTAAGCCATGGTTTTGCAAATACAACTTCATTGATAAGTCTACAACATCCATTATTTGCCGTTTACGACTAAATCGTTCATGTACCCCAGTTTTCTTGGCTAAACTTAGGATCAGGGATTCTTCACTCTGTGAATACTCTCTGGACGTCATAAAGGGAAGAGTGGATTTTAGGGCAGCAAAAGAACAAGTGGTCCACGTGTCCTTCATCTTTATGACGTCGTTCCTCCTAATATCCCTCGCCCCACTTCGTTTAAATGCCTCGTCCCCCTGGTATTTTCCCCTTTTGTAAAAATATTATGTAAATATATTAAAAGTACAAAATAAAATTTGTAAATACTATTTTCATTATACATTATTACCGTTTTATCGTATTTTATACGTCGTTGTGTAATTTATTATTCATTTATAATATTGTTTGTCTATGTTACAATTTTTGTGGTGTTGTTTTAGATTCTTTGTACTGGACCGTCCGTTCGTCCGCTTATAAATCAAGCTGATTTATGATTACATTTTGCACCGGAAAACTGCCTTCGTTTGTTGGTCTATCTACATAATCGACATTGGCAAAATTGTGGCGATCTCCCCACAAAGGCCATAGACAAGAAAGGAGAGAGAAAATAATTATTTTTCATATGTTAAAGTCATAAATTAACAATTATCGGATTTTTTCCTTTACTTCTACTTTAAAATCTTGCTTCTTGCCAAATTCCATGGTTCTAGGTCAACAGGAAGTGCCATATAATTGGCGATGAGTGATTTTAAATAGGCCATATCTTTTGTTTGAGTTTACTTAGAATCTTAATTTTCTTACACCAGTAGGGGACCGTAGACCTTCGTATATTTGATATAAATTTCAACTTAATACCCTTAGCCGTTCCTGAGAAAAAAGGGCGTTAACCGTCGGCCAGACGGATAACGAAGTGATCCTATAATAATAATAATAAGCCCGCAGGGCAGATTTTGGCGAGCTGTTGGTGAACGACACTACGGACCCAAATGCTTCAGAGAGTCGGTCAGAGCCCCCAACTCTGCGTGTCTTCGTCGGTCGAGTGGAAACCGAAGGGTGCCCGCAGGACTCTCGGCTCTGGCTAGCCTTAATTGACCGTCCAGGGAGGAGCCGTGAGAGCTATATCGACGTAGGAAGATAATGCGTTCCTACGTCGATGTACTCCAGGGGTGGAAGTGTTAAAGGGCATAACGCCGCGAGTAACTTCGGAGAAAGCTCTACACCCCTGAGCCGCTCACACCGGTGATGCCCTCAGTTGTCCTAGGACGACCGTTTGAGGGCCCATCTAGTAAGCGGCGAGTCACCGCCGGCCACGCGTAATTAGGTATCACTAATTATGGCCGGTGTCCGTCCCCTTTGAAATAGTCCAGTTTTTGTCTATCAAACCTCATTTACATAGATAGCCCTTGTTTTCTTTCCATAATTTACAATAGTCCTTGCATCTGCCGGGGTCAGTTCGCTGGTTATGTTTCTTTATTTTCGGCAAGTGATCTCAGCAGGTGACTTACATAATATTAACTTCTCGCAAAGGGCCTCTACGTGTTGGACCCATGTCCCCATGCAAACCTTTCAAAGGTCCGGGTAAAGTACGTGAATCTCAGCGAGATACATATAAATAATAATAATAAATTCTTTATTTGCCAATAAGGGTTCTCGGAACCCTAAAAATATCGGATAATAATAAAAATCATTTGTTAGCACAATAATTTATTACAACACAAACGGTTTATGCGGATAAGGATGTTTACTTCATTTGCTACTTAACACCAATATAGATAATTACATAGATTTTTCTTGAGTCTATAAGTAACTTATTTTAAATAAGAGTTATTTAAAACAAAAATCCGTCCTACGCTTGGCTTTCATACTTGTGGTATCTATTTTACTGGCAAAAATAGTAAGATATAAAATAGATATTAAAAACGAAATAACGAGATTCATATTTTTATTAGTACTTACATTTCTTTATTTATGTGATAATCAATGATAGTTATAACGGTCCGACAATTTTTTTTCCTGCGCGAGATAAGTATTGCTACCGAACTGAAACCTTGCTAGCCTAGATGAATACGGAAGAAATATTGATCGGTGATGGTTAAAATTCGGTTTTCACTGAATATTGTTAGTAAAATTGGCCTCCACCAGGGTTTGGCCATCGGAAGGCCAAAGTCGAACAGTCTGATTTGGTTTCGGCCATACTTCGTGGTTTCGGCCAAATTTAGTTAATTTTTCGGCGTTTACTGCTAAATTTTATAGGTAAGTATAAAGTAATTGTAGAAAATTAAAATTTTCTCCTATTTTTAATTAATTTTATTTAACTACATGTCTGTACATGGTATTCTTAAAATGTAGATTTGATGTCAAAAAGCGAACTTAAATAAATAAAATTCCAGTGTCGCTTGTATACAAATTAACTCTGCAATGCCATTTATACTAGTAAGTCACATTGCAGAGTTATTTTTTTGAACACAAATAATCAATAATTAGTCATACATTGACAATGTGCTGTTTTGCAAAATTGAATTCTGCTTCTGTACAATTGGAGTATTAATTAAAACGCTTGTGTCTGACTCGTTGTTACTTATATGTTTACTAACTTATATTCTTTTTATTTCTGTTGACGTTGTCATGAAAAAGTAAATATTAACTGTTGTTACTCATCTTATACAAGTGTCTCGTTAATAATACAATCCCGGTTTCATGGCATTTTATAATGAATTGCTCAACATTGCAATTTAAATTTTCTAAATTTCTGTTAAGATAATGACATTTGTAAACTATAACACCTACATTGTATTATTTTGTTTTTAATAATTTAAACACATTTATCTAAAGACATGTAGCTACACAGTGATAGAAAAATTCACGTATTGATAATTAGAAATTGTATAGGAACCATACTCAAAGGCTGCTTAGTATAAATATATGTTATTTAAATATAAAATATTAGCAAAGTGACGCGTGACACTGTATTATTAATCTCTCTCATTTTTTTTTACTTTCTTTCTATTCCTATAACACCTTTACAACGATATCTGTTTACTAAGACGCTTTTTGAAGTGATAACTTTTATATGGGATTTGTCTTATAGCGGTTTACCCCGCTTATTAACGTAACGCGTAACGACGCCAGTCTGGTTTCCCTTTCTCTCACGCACACGGCAGTGGTAGGCATGCTCTTCCTCTCTCACTCTAACCCAAAGCGCTCTTCCCTTTCTCTCACGCATACGGCAGCGGTAGGCAGGCTCTTCCTCTCTCACTCCCACAGCGCTAGTTTAAGTTATCACTTCTGTCGGGCGTCCCGAGACGCACAATTTTTTTGAGTATCAGTTTTACTATCTTTTAGGTTTCATATTATTTTACTTAAGGACTTGCGCACTTCTAAATATAGTACAAATTAAGTATTATTTCGTAGTACTCAAAGATTATTCACAAAGATGATAGAATAACAGCCCATAAATCATAATATTTTGAGATCTTTTGCCACTGTTGCCGTACCATGGTTGCAGTAATGCCCATAGGCTCATTTATTTCCATATATATCAAAACAAAATTACATAAGCTATGAACAGAGTGAGTAATTTTACTTCGTATAATGCAGTAAATTTAATTTCCCGCCACATTATTGATTCTCTTCCTTCCTATGCGTTCCGTCATAAATACAAAAAAAATCTCTTGGTAGGATTTATATTTTCCAAAAAGGTGTCTACGGTGTCACATTACTATAAAACACTCAATACGAAAGTTATGTTACCTAATAAGGTACATACATATAATTATTACACGCTATCCTAATACGTATATACTACCTAATAAAACTTAATAATATAAATACAATGACACCACGGAATTAGAAGAATAAATCCAGTTTTCATTTTTAAAAATGTGAAAGGATTCTTTAGTGTCAATTCTGTGCCAGTGATTTATTTAAACTGCTTCTACATGTCGCTCTTTAAACTCAGTTTGAAATTTAAGTTTCTAATTAAAACTCTTGGCTTTTAACAGCTAATATAATTATCATCATTATCGTGATGATATAGATAGATGCGATAAATAATTATCATCATTTGTGCTGCTTTGAATTTTTTGGATAATAAATAAGCTTCAGAAACAGATTTTAACTGTTAAAAATCCTTTAAGATTTACCATTTAGCTCAGATGGATACAGACATACGGTTTTATCCATGACTTACTTGTATCCTTTTCAAATAACATTCAAAACTGACAAGAAATCGAAAAATATCCACATTCTTGTATATAATAG
The DNA here is from genome assembly GCA_905147815.2 of Phalera bucephala. Lineage (NCBI taxonomy): Eukaryota > Metazoa > Arthropoda > Insecta > Lepidoptera > Notodontidae > Phalera > Phalera bucephala. Next base: position 12,067,655 of record LR990636.1, on the reverse strand, counting down.
CATCGAAAAGCGGAAGCGAGGCTTCCTGGACCCCGCCTGCAGGGTCAGTTTGACCGATGTAGCTATCATCTTCAACCAAAGAATCCTTTCATAATTTCCATTTCTCAGAGGTAGATACTTAGAAATATATACGTTGAATAGTTGTTGAAACACTACGATAGATTACTTTTATGTAAAAATACATTTCTTTACAAACACCTAAATCATTCATTCGATTGCATATTATATCAAGTACAGTGTATACACATTGTGTTATGTAAATCTTTCTATTTTTTTATAGAGTACATAAGTATTTTTATATAAAATGTGACTGGTTTCGCCAAAAGTGATGATTTATTAGTCAACAAGCTCATAAATACATAGGAATCTCATAGTTCGTCTCATTATAGGTTCTCTTTTTAGCCCTAATTATTACTAATAGAAGCAAATAATTAATAAGCACCACCTTCATCGAGTGATGAAGATGTAATTACATTGTAACAGGAATATTAATTTTCTATGGTATTCATATTTTATAAACAAAACCTTTATTATTTACATTATAACTTATAATAAAAACACTTTAAACTAAAATATAAAATAAAACAAAAAAAAAAGACCTTAATCAAAAAGACCGCATCCGCGTGGAATGGTGGCAAGAATGCTGGCTGCGTTTCCTCGCTGAATAGACAGACCAATCTTTTGAGCAAGGAACGAGCCAGCCCTCTTGTCACCCGAGGAGGTGATCAGCGTAGGTGTTATTTTATTGATAAATTGTTTTGAAGCCGAACTCCATGGGCCCAATGTTTCTACGGCAAACGGCACAAATATATAATTGTTGCTAATAGCAGCATATTTGCGCCGTTTGCCCAGGTCCGCCTTCTCAGCCGCAGCTCCCGCCCTAGATATTGATTCCCTGAGATGGGACGGAGCCAATGTATCGACGCACGTGGCGTCCCATACAAGGGCCCGCCCCCGTTCCCAAGGGATCAAGGACATCCCATCGGGTCTCTTGCCATCATCACGGAAAATCCCCGCCGGTTCTAACACCGAAGGAACGTTGATGGTAGCAAGAGTCCTTTTGATTATGTCATTGAGCGAGCCGTGGCGAGAAAACCTGCCGGCACTTTTGCGGCAAGAGAGCCCATGGAGTCCGGATCGATCCACCTCCGCTCCACACGGACACCTGTGTTCTTCACAAATCGGTGCCCCTAAGCGAATACCTATCGCGATCCGGAAACTTTCACTATCCAGCAGTGTGCCAAGGTTGGATGCAGGGATTGAATGGAGCCAATGACCCGATTCCTTTTGACCCAACGCTAGTAAACGAGCACGGTCGCGGTCACTGACGATAATTTCGGCCAAATAGTCCTTCGCTATTTGCACCAATGGCATATCCCAAAGTTTTTGCACGTTAACTTCCTTTGGAATATTGTTATTGGGGCAAATCCTTTTCCAGGCCTCCAAAGCCTCCGCGGCGCCGGCTACTAATTCTGTGTTGGAAAGTATTTTTGAACACAGTTCCTGGACACTATAAACGGAGGCTAGGAAAGCCGGTAGAGCAATACTAGCAATTTTTCGCACGCCGATACCACCATGTCTAATCGGTAACGTTGCTTGGGTCCAGGATGCTTCATTTAAGGATAAATTTAGAATTTTCTCAAGGTTATCTTTGAGGGCGGTATCCATTTGGTCGATAAGGGCCGAGAATTTCCAGATTGGGCTTGCGCGAGTGGCGTATGTTAGTTTTGGAACGAAAAGACAGTATTTTAATATAGTATATGCAATATGGCGATTTAGAACTCCCAATCTGAAAGAATTATCCTGAAATTGTTTAATCTTAGATTCCAAGAAAGGTTTGACTCCGTCGTCAAATAGAGGGGCACCAAGAAGGCAAAGCGAATTTCTACTGAGAATTTTTACGCCTGGAGCAAACTTTTGAAACTTTTCGGTAATAAACTGCTTTTCATTTAAAGGAAGACTCTCTGAGACAAAAAATTCACATTTAGACAGATTTAATTCCAAGCCTAGATTCTTAAAGGTGTTGTTAATTTTGATGAAATCACTAAAAACTGTATTGGCTTTGCCACCTAAAGTGCCATCGTCTAGGTACCATACATTCAATTTTGATTTTAAGGATGAGATGTGTCGATGTATACCTAGACTGAAAAGAGCAGGGCCGAGAGGGTCTCCTTGCTGAACGCCGACTGCTGAATCTATACTGTTTTCACCAAAAATCAGTTTAGAAGAATCACTATAGCACTGCCAAATATAAGGATAAATTTCGGGAAATTGAGAAGCTACTTCGTTCAGCAAGGCAGCCCTATCTAATGAATTAAAAGCATTCCTCACGTCAACCTTGAGAAGAACCTCCATCTCATTTGATAAGACGAAGGTTCTGGTTGCATGAACTGCTGCCTCACAGCCCCCTTTGCTGCCAAATCCTAATTGAATTGGCTGAAATTTGGATTTAAGGGTCGAGGCTATGTGTCTACAAACTATTTTGGAGGTTAACCGCCGGATCGTGGCGCCTATTGCTATAGGGCGGATGCCACCATCCTTCTTGTTGAAGGCACATAGTCTCGCACCGTAGAGGTAGGGAAGAAATGATCGATTAACATGGCCGGCGAGCATAAAATTACATAATTTTGTTAAGGAGCTTAAAAGTGCTCCGCCGGCGTCTCCAGCGGATGCACTAACCAGGTCTTTTAGATGTTGAGGGGTTATTCCGTCGATGCCACCGGAAGAGCCGCTCGGGAACGACATAATTGCCTCAAGAACGTCTTTTTCATTAATCTGCAATTTTTTAATGTTAATTTGGGGTGGATTTGGCAGCTGAGAGTCTGAGTTGGCTGAGGGATGCTTCTCGCGGAGAGAATCTAGCGTTAGGTCATTATTGGGAGCAAGAGTGTCGTTTGAAAATAAGAGGCGAGCAGCGTTCCTGAGATCTCCCTCCTGTACTTTTGATTCAATTTTATGTTTAAAATTATATATCCTGGGGCAATTAACTAATGGAGGTAGTACAGGGTCGGAATGGGTGAAACAGTGCTGTTTTAATTGATGGGTAAGGGTAGTATTAATAGATTTGTCGGCATGGAGGTGACTAAACGCGAAAGTAAAAAGATCTCGCCAGGATTTTTCACTATTGTCAAAACACTTTTCTATGGTAAAAGAGAGAGATCTTGCTAACGACACTCTTGCTCCTCTAGGAATACGTTTCACTATCGGTGTGCTTCTGTATAGACGAGATATTAAGATTTCGAAAGGAAATGTAGGCTGGGTTGCTGAAGTAAACGAAGTGGCGGAACTAGTGGGGATTGGTGGCACACCTTGGCCAGCTGGAAGCGAGGATGTAATGGATCGAATATGGCAGCGGGCAGTATGAATTTTGAGTCCTCTTGTGCCTTTAAAAAGTCTTCCATCACTACACTGCCGACATGGTAAAAGCTCCGGTTGCGACGCAGTTGTCAGCATCCGAACACTATGTGATAGAAAAAGAAACAACAATAAACTTAAAGCTAAAACTAAAAAATTACTAATATATATACAAACTGTTAAAAACATACAAAAAACACAGAATATCAAGAAAATTCTTGACAAATTAAGTAATTGACAGGACTTCGGGGACACTTCGGGCAGAATCGGCATACAACGCGGAACACTGCGCCTGCGTGAGGCGCCGTTGCCATGGCGCATGCATGAAAAACTTTCATGTCAGATACAATTCAGCTGATAGTTTAAATGAAGTAAATCAGCTGATATAATTTTACTGCACAGGGACCAATTGAGAGGGTGCGCACATACGCACAGATGTATGGCGTAGGCTTCTTACTAATTCAAAGCCTTTCACTGAAGAGCACTTGATCTTCTATTTTATTATAATTATCAAATAAGCGCAACACAATTTGACACCTGTGACACCTGACACGTTATGTATGAAAAAAAATATTTTATTAATAAATAATTAAGATTCCATAGATTGAGCTTGAAGATTAATCATCATTACAAGTTATAATCTATATCTTTACATAGGCAGTAGCTATGTTTAAAAATTCTAGAAACATTTTAGAAAACAGTGACAAAGTGCGTGAAATGTATTCCCGAAAGGCAAAATTATTTCTGTCATTCTATGAAAAATAATGCATTACATTTTGTAAGCAACAAATTCACATAATATTGCATATCTATAAAGTAATACAATATATGTGGCTAAAAAATTATATCTATCTATCTATCTATCTATAACCTCACGCCAGATCCCTTGCGGGGTAGGCAGAGAGTACAGAGTTCCAACAGGTTCTTTCCTTACATACCTCTCTGGCTTCCTCGACTCTCATAGTTCGTCTCATACACGCTCGCCGGTTACGGAGACTCTTGACTTTTCCATCAGATAAGACTCGGTTTATTTGGTCGTGGTAAGATAGTCTAGGTCTTCCCCGGTACCTGCATCCTTCCACTTTCACATTGTATATCTGTTTTGTTATTCTTTCCTCTGGCATTCTTTCTATATGCCCGAACCAACGGAGCATGCCCTTTCTCATCTTTACACCGATACTATCTTTCATACCTACTCGCTGTCTTACTATGCTGTTGCTAATGCGGTCGGTCAGCTTCACTCCGCACATCTTCCGCAGAGCTCGCATTTCTACCGCATTTATCCTACTTTCATTCTCCTTCTTACATACCCAGCTCTCGCTACCATATAACAGCGTTGGGACAAGAACTTCGTTATGTATGGCCAGCTGCGCCTTATGGCTTAAAAAATTATATTGGGCATAAATTCAAATATCTAACTAAATTAGAGCTCGAAAATAAATAGCCTAACTAAAGTTACTGTATCGGCTTCGAGTACATTTGTAGAAAGAGATTATCGATTCAGTTTTGCCCAAATTCTACCTATTCACTTAATAGACTTTTTATTTATCTTTTTTGGTCAAAGATTTATAATGTTATAAAATGATTGCAACTTCATCTTCAATGACTTTAGAAAAACGAAAGATTTAGCCAAAACCAAAAATTATTCCGTTCCAGCTACAACTACATTTTGACTTTCATGTAATACATTATGTTTCTAGATCTTTAAATTGGTTTCCGTTCTCGTGTTTTGCAATACCACTCCCATACCCACAGATTCCTAGTTAAATACACTATTCACAGTAAAGTGATAACATCAGTCTTACACGGAATCAATACAGAGGCCATTAGATCAAATCGCTTCGAATAAGTGATTAATTTCATGTGACCTAAATATACACATTCTTGAGAAAATCATTGCTTCAAAAAAATTAAATGTTTATCTCCAAGTGACGAAAGTGTACCGTGTACACCCATACATTCCAGTCCCTATTGCTAGTAGACATGGCAAAAGTGCCTCACTGTTCGGATTCAATAATTTTTATCTGAAACAGTGCAAAAATTCGAATTCCAATATGCCTCAACTGAAACACTTGAATCAGCTGAATTCGGACACAGTTGGCCCACCGACCGAAATCGCGTCGCGTGTTCATTCATTCTGTGTGACGGTAAGTGTAGTGAATGTAAGAAAACAAGAATGTAACAAAAGAAAAACCTTGTCACTTCTGTTATCTGAACGAATAGATGGAGTACATAGTGCGCTCAAATTTCACCAAGGGTTTTAGCCAGGTAAGTCAGTTCAGATAGATTATGAACATATCACGTACTCATGTGCACCTCAAAGATCAAAAATATCTCATAAATAAAAGTTCCTTCATGTCTTTTTTCATCATTAGCACGTGGAATCTCTAGGAGATAAATCCGGCGCTGGAAACCTATGCCTTGTGGTTACGAGAGGAGAGCCCGCCAACTGCTATCACCGAGGCGCTGACTAACATCTAACAAATACGTCATAATAAATTATATGATTTTCTCAAGTATGTTATCACACAATTTACATTAACTTACATAATAAACTAAATGACTAGACACTGATGTTACACGCTAAAAGGCTGAGTGCCCGCTCAATACACTTGTTTCTAAGGAAAATGACAATCATTAATATTTTTCTATTTAATAATAATACGGTTTACAAATCGACACCAATCAATCAAAGGCTACTTTAAAAATGCAGAGTGCACTAAAAACGTGTAATTCACTTTTTTATAAACATAACTCCAGAATCCTCTTTCTAATCTGAAATGTGTTATAAATAGAATTGCAGAGATATTTTTCTTTTTCAAGGTTCTTTTTTCTTTTTGAATCTCCATAAATGCGATTGCAGAATCGTCACAAAATTTAGTATTGCCGGTTGCCAGGCACTTATAGCGTTAAAGAGTCTCCATCGCCGTCTGCAAGTTCTGCTAAGTACTTCAGCCTCGTGCTGTCATCACATGTGCAGCTTTAATCATCAGGCTGTGCCAATCTCCAAAGTATACCCAAAATGAAAAATTGAAATGACATTCCAGTATATAGTAAACATATTTAACAAAATACTATTTCATAAATAGAACTGCAGAGTTTTGTTTTTAAGAACTTGATACATTTTCATAAATAGAATTGCAGAGTTCAATTTTCTTTTTTCAGGAAAGTGACACATTTTCATAAATTTATTTATTTATTTATTCTTTATTGTATACAGAACAGAGGTAATTTTCATTTTCACAAGTCATATACAAAGGCGAGCTTAACTCAGAATATGAGTTCTCTTCCAGCGAACCTTAGAGTGTTGAGAGATAAGACAGAAAAATAAGAGGGCAGTTATACAATCACACTGTTTCAGAAAAAAAAAGGAAAATATATAAAATTCCTAAACATAATTATAAATAAATTACATACACTACACAAATACTGCATACATATAATAAATATAATATACCTACATAAACATACATAAATAGTACAAAAAGTTGTATGTATGCATCAATTAGCAAACAGATAGGAAATGTTCCCTGACTCTTCTCTTAAAAACATCCAGAGATGAACTCGCACGTAGGGCGTGTGGAAGTGAGTTCCAAAGACGGATACCACGAACAGTAAAAGACTTATCGTATCGGCTGGAAGAATGAAGAGGAGTACGAAGAAGGAGAGAAGTAGCACTACGACAGGGCCTATCTGTAGGAACAAGAAGGTCAAAACGCTCACGTAGGTAGATAGGGGCTTTAGGACTATGGAGGATGGAGTAGAGAAGAGAAAGAACATGTGAGTCTCGACGCCGCCGAATAGGCAGCCACTTCAATTTTCCCCGGCACTCTGATACGTGATCATATTTACGCAATCCGAAAATGAAGCGGATGCACAGATTCTGCAAACGTTCCAGCTTGTTCACTAGCTCTTCAGTTGCATCAAGGAAACAGACATCTCCATAGTCAAGAAGAGGTAGGAGAAGAGACTGAGCAAGGTTAATTTTAGTTTGGAAAGGCAAGAACTTTTGAAGACGTTTGAGAGACTGGAAGGAGCTGTAGACTCTTCTGCTTACCTCAGTAATATGAGTGCTCCATGCAAGGTTGGAGTCCATAAAAATACCTAGATTCTTAATAGTGTCAGAGTAGGGTATGGATACAGAATCAAGCACAATTGGAGGGCGAGAATGTGAATTAATAACTTGTGCGTTCATGTAGTATTTGCCACCAATGATGATAGCTTGAGACTTAGCCGGATTAACAAGAAGGCCAAAAGATTTTGCCCACTTGCTAATATTTTCTAGATCATCATTGATGACGCTGATTGCATAATTAAGCTCCTCAATTTTAAAATGTCGATACAGCTGCAAATCGTCGGCATAGAGATGATAGAAGGAAGTAATCACTTTAGTAACAGAGTTTATAAAAACTGAAAACAGAAGAGGAGAAAGGACGCCACCCTGAGGCACACCCGCAGTAAGATTGCACCAATCAGAGGAAACTCCTTCAAAGCGAACTGACTGGGAGCGGCCCCGAAGATAAGAGTTAAACCACGCAATTACCGGAGCGGAGACATTCAGAGAAGATAAGGTGCCTAAGAGTATGTCAAAATCAACTGAATTAAAAGCACTGCTGAAATCCAATAATACTAACACTGTAAGGAGTCTATTTTCCATAGCCAGTCTAATATCATCAGTTATCTTGATTAGAGTTGTAACTGTACTGTGACCTGGCCTAAAACCAGATTGATAAGGACTTAGAATGCCATGAGAGGAGAGATAGAGAGACAGTTGACCCTGAACAACACTCTCGAGCACCTTGGATAGCAAGGGAAGGATGGAGATAGGTCGGAAATGGGATAAGGACGAAGGGTTCTGAGTTTTGGGTAATGGGAGAACATGTGCTTTTTTCCAAATATCGGGAAAAACGCTAGTCTCCAGGGAAGAATTCATTATGTGCGTGATGACAGGCCCAAGTTCATTCAAGATAAGTAAGAGCATTTGGATTTGGATGCCATCATCACCAACCGCCTTCGTGGAAATGGACAAGATGGATTTCTTGATGTCTTGTTCCGTAATCGGGCTGAAGGAGAAAGAAGCACATACTGGCACGAGAAGATTGGAGAGATACTTGAGAGTAGACGATTTTATGTCATGTTTAACCGAAGTTGGAGGTTTGGAGAAGTGTGCGTTTAATGCGTTAACGTCCACATTAGGAACATTCGGAGTAATGGTTTTGCCAACACCAAACGACTTGAGAAATTGCCAAACTTGTGCTGTATTGAAATTTTGAATGGAACTGTGTATGTGACGCCTCTTTGCATCCCTACACATACGATTGCAGCGGTTTCTTAGTTGTTTGTACTGACTCCAGTTTACATCCGTAGGAAACTTTCTGTACCTTCTCTTCGCCTTATCACGTTTAGCCATAATTTTCTTGATGGTATCAGATAGCCAAGGCGCGGGACGATGCTTAACTCTCACTTTTTTTACCGGCGCATGCGTATCATATAAACCCAGCACTGTTTTATTGAATATAGATACTTTTTCGTTTACGTCAACGCATTTATAAACAGAAGTCCAGTCTACACTGCTCGCGTCCAGTCTTAACTGCTCAGTATTAATGTCTTTAAAGCTGCGAAGGAAAAGAAATTTAGAAGAGCGTTTTGGAGAGCGAATTTTATAGGAAAGGAATATCAGATCATGATACGAAAAAGAAGCAGGAATCTGACCGTGTGCAGCCACATGGCTAGCGTCCGAAACGAGAATAAGATCTAGGAGTGATGGAGAACTATGCGGAGCGCGATGAGTAGCTGTTAGCGGTAGGACATGCATGTTGACAGAAGAGACAAGGGACCGGAGTTTGTTGCTACGACTATCCCCTTTTAATAAACAAGTGTTAAAGTCACCAAGAATTATAGTATGATCGTATAACGAAGAGAAATACTCTAGTTTTAACTCAAAGGAGGAGAAGAAATCAATATGACAGGATGGGCTGTAATAAACGCCTAGGAGAAGGTTTGTATGAAGGAAATTGAGCTCAATAAAAAGATGTTCAGAAAATTGAGAGTACTCACTTGGTGACTGATCAATCACTTTGTAAGGGATATCCCCACGAAGATAAATAGCAACACCACCGCCCCCCTTGCCTGTTCTGTCATTACGTAGCAGCTTGTATCCAGGCAACGCATACTGCACTGAAGGTAGGGAAGGTTTGAGGAAGGTTTCGGTTACCAAAATCGCATGTATATATTCAGAGTCGAAGGAAGCTAAGAGGTCGGGGTAGTGAGCAGGAATACTTTGAGAGTTAATATGCACAACATTGAAGAATTTCCGAAGAGTGGAGAAAGTAGAAAAAAGTTGTTCACGTAGATGTGTTGAGCCATCATCATCACTAAACGCACTTGAATTCGTTACAAAATCTATTGTAACTGGCAACCGACACTTATGGCGTTGAAGAGGGGCGCAGCCCCCAGGCCTCCGTCGCCATCTGCAACTCCAGCTAGGTACTTCGTCCTCGTGCAGTCGTCACACGTGCAGTTATCTTTGAGTATGCAGAGTCCTCGGGCTGTAGCGATCGCCTCCCATTTGATCTGTTCATCCAGGGTACCGCTTCTGCTTAAGAGATTCTGTTGGGAGATAAATAAATAAATCAGCTTATACTGCCCTTGATCTGAAGTGAGTGATAAGTCTGCAAAGTTAAAATGGACGAGTCATGTTAATCGAATGCACCCTGAGATATAGGTTTGAGTCTTCAAGCAACGGGTGCCTGCCGATGGGCATCGATATCAGAGCAGGCCTAAGACACAATAGCACAGATACCGCACACAGGATCAGACACCGACCTCGCCGGCGAGGTCTAAGAATCCCTTGCCCGCCGGCCGGTGCAGAGCACCACGGCGAGACACCTAGTATACGCCCTCTCCCATAGCGACTGCCCAAGCAGAGGCCGTTCCTCCTTGAGGCCCCTTAAGCTAGTTGACCCCTTGCCCTTCTGGCTCGAGCGTAGTGGTTACCCGCTCGTTCTCTTATCCGGTGAAGCTGTAAAGGACACGCACACGCACACACACACACACACACACGACGATGTTAAGTCCCAGTTGGCCCAGGGGGCAAGCCTATTGCCTGTATTATTTACGGTTCGAAATCTGTTGCGTATTTGTATAGGGGAAGACAGGTAGCGGCACGTCAATCAAACACAATGGTTGGAATCACACTGATTCAGTTACTTAAGAGGGGCGAACGCAACCCGCTTGCATCGTCCTATATCTACCTACATACATAACAAAATCTAAGTCCAGGTGGTCCTTTATATAGGTACCTGAGGAATCGAGAGCATACACTACAAAGTGGTTTTTCTGCTTTTTCCATAGAAAAAGACCCCATACCAGTTCAGAATCTGGAATATTGTATAGGTACCTATAAGCTATAAACTTGCCTCTTATTACGTAGGGACCTAACATCTTTGGCAAAAAGCAGGTGTATATAGTACACCACGGTTTTGACGTGAAAAAGACCTTTAAGATACACCAGCACCTTCACCGATGGTAGGCTACGGCCGTGGCTGGTCAACCCCTTCCAGGAAAGTCATACCACCAAGCGACCCAGTCGTGTTCCGGCAGGTTGTGTGGAGTTGCCTTACGAGGAGGTGGGTCTAGCCCGATCATACTGATTCGGAACTTGGGCTAACTTTCGTCTCCTCACCCTATTTCAGAGTGTATAGGCAATTACTGAGTCAGCAAGCCATATCTTCGGCCCCATCTTCACTTTTAAGACATAGGGGTCAATAAATGATCAATAATTTTAATTTAGAAACAAATTTTACAACGATGATATCTTACTTAGTTGAGGAGATCCTCTGGCTTCCTTCAGGCTCCATTATCAGATCTTGGACACCATCCAAGTCAAAACTCGCGAAGACAAATCCAAAGAGCACAAACTCTGTGGGGTAATATTAAGTAGTTGGGTGGTTCCATTGGCCATTTTTCCATCACTTCATCATCAGACACTGTTCACTGTCTGGTTGTATAGTACTTGTCAATACCAATCTCACAAGCCTAAACACGAGGGGGTTACGTTCTGTTGTTCACATGTTCCTATGGCCACCTTCCGACTCCATCATCAGATCAGCTCCAAGGTACAAAATTGAATTGTCGCTGAACTTACATACTTATGCCAAATGGGAGCTCAATGAGATACCCGCAAGTACTTGAAAAATGGATCACAAAATTTGAACCGGAAAGCCAGACAGTCAAGAGAGACAGACATACGAACATTGCAAGTTAAATAAAAGCTCGTAAAAATAGTTGAACTTACCTGCATAACTTCAACATTGCTCGCTTGCCACATATCAAAATCTCTCAGCTGCTTCTCCTCCTTAGACCTGGTTTTCTTATTTTTCTTCATGGTCCCACAGTAGACTGAAAGGTCTTCGCTTGCAGCGAGAGAGGTCTCATCAAATTGGAGTGAGATCGCATCACACGATGTAGATGCGTCGTCGTGGTCTGTCTGGTCTACTACCGTGTCTGAATCGTGGTCTGTGTTCAGGGTTAACATTGAGGTCGCGTCTGTCGAATGTTGGTTTTTTAGGGGGTGGTAGTTCATCTGAGGAAGATTAATGTCAGTAAGTGAGAGATCCAAAAACGGCCTGCGATTGTGGTGAGACTTTAGGTATGTCGCACCTTCTGGTTTGTCCCTTGTGCCCCAAGAGGGGGGGGGGGGGGGGAACTTGGTAGAACAAATATGAACCATTAACACGGGAATAAGAAGTAAATGAGAGATAGCATGTGTACTTTATTGGTAAAGCCTTTACTCAGCATTGGGATAGATTTTTTTTACTATCTAGCTGATAGTGTCCTACTGCTAAGAAAATACCTTCATATCTGTTCTTACTATTTGAAGCTATTGAGGGCAGTTTTTTAAAGGCGTGAAGTTGGTCCCGCTATTTCCTTCTGCTGCCGCGATGACGGTTAATGCAATAGAGACCTAATTTGTGATTATTTTTGCCCAAGATGTGTTCGGCATGCAGGACCAGCCCGATCTCATTTTAACTTGGCAGCATTTTGCCCCGCATCGATCGCACTGTGTCATGGAGCTCAGTATATTGAGGTTACATTGATCTCAATATTATTATGGTACATATCTACAATACGTCATTTTATTCTGAGGTGACAATAGCGCGCGATATGAGTGACTGTTTGTGCCGTTTTGAGAGTCTCCATGCTTTAGAAGGTTCGCTAAGAAGTTGATCTCGGTTACTACTTCATGAAAGAGTCGTTAAGCTAATTGGGAAGGCTTGATAAGCTCCAATAATAGGTCGCCACAAACCTGCCTCCATTAGATGACGGGACAAATCTCAGTGTGACCCACAAATATTCGTTCCGGTTTGGGTGCTAGTGTGAGTGAATTTCTGAGTGTAAACGCACCTACGATAGAAAGAGCATGCCAAGTGGGGAACTACCTTAGACCACGACTTGTCTAGACATTGCTTACATAAGTTAGCAATGTCTAGACAAGACGGGACTCCGGGAAAATGTCATAGGATTATTACTATGTTTTATTTTGTTTTTTTTTTCTAATATTAATATTTTTTAATGTCCCACTGAGAGCAAAAACTTGCGTATTTTGTTACGTATCGTGCTGTCACGTCAACGGTCCGGTAAAAGGTGCTAACGGAAGATCAACGCTGGCTGTCCTCAGTCAGCAGACTTGCTGAGTTAGGACTCTTTTTTTAATGCACGTCCTATTTTATCTAAAAATCGTTACCTTTTCATGTCATCTAGTTATGTACACTATATTATAAGTGGTGGCAAAAGCGACCCCAGTTACGCACTATGTGTCCATGATGCAATATTCGATTTGTTCTAAAGCTGTCAATGTGTGCGTGCGAAGTACAATGACATCGTTTCTGCGCGCACTATGACCCATCTAGACAAGTAATTTATTTATGTGAGCAATATAAAAGCGAAATGGTGTAAATTTACCTGTGTATCGTCAATTCTGCTACACTCACTTGCGCGACGGATCGGTTTCAGTTTTTGTGATATGTCCTGTAAAATAATAGTTGTCCTATGAATTTGTGTGAAAATTACCTTTGACGGCTTTGACGAGCGGGTTGGTCTAATGGTTAAGAGCTTAATCCAGTCAGTCCACTGGATCGAGTGGTCGCTAATTCAATCCCCGAACAGAACAAATGTTTGTTTGTCCACATATATTTATTTCGGTCTGGGTATTTGTGTATATGAATTAAATGTTTGTACACGCACCCACGACACAGGAATATTTCCAAGTGTGTGCTACTTTATTTTAAAGTATGTAGTACAGTTTCTCAAATATATTGTTAACAAGGTTCAAAATAATAAACGCAAGGCCTGAAAGTAGTTTGTTCTAAATCGATAACTGAATTTTCAACAACTTTTAATGTATAGTACTTTTTTTTATCTATAACCTCACGCCAGATCCCTTGCGGGGTAGGCAGAGAGTACAGAGTTCCAACAGGTTCTTTCCTTACATACCTCTCTGGCTTCCTCGACTCTCATAGTTCGTCTCATACACGCTCGCCGGTTACGGAGACTCTTGACTTTTCCATCAGATAAGACTCGGTTTATTTGGTAGTACTTTTTTTAATTTGTTATTTATTTTATTTTTGAACAAAAAACGTAGCTAACGTAACTTGGATTTATTCCTGTGTCGTGGGTGCGTTTACAAACATGAAAATTGACATACACAAATACCCAGACCGAGACATGATTGTGGATCACACAAAGATTTGTCCCGTGCGGGCATCGACCCCTCCTGTTTAGCCTGTACACGAACGACATTCCTCGTTCGAGTAAGGTACATCTAGCCCTATTCGCGGATGATACCGCTCTCTACGTCTCGCATAGGAATAAGGGTTTCATTACCAGAAACCTTCAAGCAACCGCCAATTCCCTAGGGAATTGGTTCAGGAAGTGGCGTATTGAGGTGAACCCGGACAAGAGTGCTGCGGTGTACTTCTCCAGAGGTGCCACCCCGCGCCACTCCTTGCGCCGCCCTAGAAGTAACCTCGGTCAAGTGACCATGTTGGACCGACCCATTCCCTGGGTCTAAGAGGTCAAATATCTAGGGGTCACCCTAAACAGTACCATGTCCTTCGGCCCGCACATCAAGCGGGTCCGTCACCGAGCATCCTATGTGATCGGTCGTCTCCATTCGTTAATCTGCAAGCGGAGTAAAATGCCCCTTAGAAATAAGGTGACGCTTTACAAAACTTGCGTTCGACCCATCATGACTTATGCGTGTGTTATGTTCGGGCATTCGGCGCTCTCTCACATCGATAAACTCCAAGCGGTTTATAACCGCTTCCTCCGTAAAGCCGTAGGAGCCCCCTGGTTCGTACGGAATGTCGTTCTCCACTCCGATCTAGGTCTCGAACCTATTCGCGCCCATATTAAAAAGGCGACAACACGGCACTTCGCGAACGCATCTACCCATGCGAATCCGTTAATCGTAGCCGCCGCCGAGTACGACTTTACATACCAATTGCTACGACCGTTTTGAGGGAAATCGGAAAGGCACGTTTTATCACTTTGTTACAATTACCTTCACTAATGCACATATAGGAATACATAATGGTTAATATTCCACCGACATTACAGATTATAATTCGAAATAACACAAGTTTTGGAAATTAAAAGCGTTCCATTTTATTGCGCCATGGCAAATTTCGCACATTGTGCAGCTTGATTATGTTTGTTGAACAAGTGCTTCAATCTCTCGAGTTAGTTATACCGTTCGGAGCCAACTGTTCAAATATTTCCCAAGTAGGAAAACTTAACTAAATGGTAACCCTAATTTTACACCAAGCCCCTGTCAATGTCATCCACGTGCCAAAAGATTCCCACTCCGATCTCGGTCTCGAACCTATTCGCGCCTATATTAAAGAGGCGACAACTCGACACTTCGCGAGCGCATCTACCTATGCGAATCCTTTAATCGTAGCCGCCGCCGACTACGATCCCCCCGACCCCTGCCGCCCCCGCCACCGCCGGCCGCGACATGTTCTCACCGATCCCCCCGATGCTTTGTCATCCCTTCTTTCCGTTCCGAATACGGGCGACGACGACGACGAAGTCGATCCTAGTAGATCTCCTCCCCTAGCCGACGGATGACCGGTTGACCGGTGTACTTAGTAGTTCACCCCCTCACCCCGCAGCGACTGACCCAGCCGAAGCCACCTCTGGCTCGAGCGTAGTGGTTGCACGCTCGCCCTTAAGTCCGATGAAGCTGTAAAGGCCTCGCGGCCAACAGCGTACATCACTCACTCACACACACACACTCCAAAAGATCCTTGTCGCACTATGTCTTATATGGAAAATCTGTCAAGGAAACAAATCTATTGAAACCAGTCATAAATGGTACTCACATCATCGCTATCCAAGTTGAGAACGGACAGGTCTGCGGATGCCTGGTCTTCGTGAGGAATGCCTTTGCTGGTCGATGGAATCGGTGACGACGGTGATGCTACTGTAGAAAAATAATTTATGTGTTGGTCGAATTTTCTTCGTATGGGTATGTAACGGATTTTTTATGACTAGCAATTTTTTTGTATCCGGTCGACGACAGCGCCACCTACTTGGTCTAACTATAGCTAATAAGCATCCAGGGCCCCAAGACCGTTATCGCATTTTTAATAAAATTGTTAATCATTGACATTTTAATTGTTTGTTTTGGCAGTTTTCAATCTACTAATTCAAAGCTTTCCAGTTTTTATAGTACTTATCAGTAATTCTTATGGTTTTATAATCAAAGGTACCAGTCCAAACGATAGCCG
The DNA here is from genome assembly GCA_905147815.2 of Phalera bucephala. Taxonomy (NCBI): domain Eukaryota; kingdom Metazoa; phylum Arthropoda; class Insecta; order Lepidoptera; family Notodontidae; genus Phalera; species Phalera bucephala. Next base: position 12,051,507 of record LR990636.1, on the reverse strand, counting down.
ACTTTTGGCACAATTGTTATGAAACGATTTTTGTAGCATGTCATAATTACAAAACAAGAAAAAAATAGCAGACTTGGGGCCCAGGTGACCCCCATAAGTATAAAAAAATGATCAAAATCGTTCAAGCCGTTTAGGAGGAGCAGAACTACGAATACACATAAGGAAAAGATACCTATGAAAATATGTAGCGACTGAACAACATCGTGTATGAAATAACATTCAGAAATTTGAAATAACAGTTTAGGCAGGTTATTTAGGTATATCAATAATACGAGTCTATACTGCCCACTGCTGGGCAAAGGCCTCCTCTCACAAATCGAGGTGAGAGATATATTATCAAGCCGCCTTTAAGGCTTCCAACTCGGCTTAACGACTACCACATTAAGTGGTAACCGGGACCAACGCCTTAACGTGCCTTCCGAAGCATGGAGACGCTCGAATATGAAAATGCCACAAACGGTCACCCATCTCAGGCCGACCGAGTCGAACGCTGCTTAACCTTGGTGATCGGTAAAAACACCGCGGTCGCACAGCGCTACGAGCGCCTTTTATTTAGGTATATTAAAATTAAGTATTTTAGGTATATTAAAAGTTCGAAAAAATGTGCAACGTCTTCTCATCCAAAATACCTCACTGCCTTAAGACTAAAATTTTTAGTCAATGTGAGTTGCCAGTGATCACATATGGATCGAAGACGTGGTCTCATAAAAAAGCTCAAAGTTGCTGAGCGAGCTATGGAAAGAGCTATGCTCAGCGTTTCTCTGCGTGATCGTATCAGGTATGAGGAGATTCATATAAGAACCAAGGTCAACGACATAGCCTATAGGATTAGGAACCTGAAGTGGCAATGGGCGGGCCATATAGCGCGAAGATCTAACGGGCGTTGGGGCAGCCCAACGCCTGTCCGATCTTCTAGAGTGGAGACCACGAATTGGCAAGCGCAGCGTGGGGCGGCCGCCTACCAGATGGTCGGACCTTGTTAAAATCGCAGGAAGTCGTTGGATGCAGGTGGCATCGGACCGGTTAAGCTGAAAAGCGATTGGGGAGGCCTATGTTCAGCAGTGGATAAATATAGGCTGAAATGATGATGTTGAAAAAGAAAAATGGAGAGAGACATCGTTACCTAACAGTGGAATACATAAACTTAAAACATTTTTTTTTTATTTGTGAACCTTACCGTTGTAACCGTAATATTAGAAAAATATAGGAGTAGATAGGTAGTACTTTTTTTTAAATAATAATCATTTATTGTATTTATGGTATAATACATATTTTTTATTTTTAAAACTTTATGTACTTGTTTTTCTTTCCAATTTTATTGAACGGTATAAGACCTGGAGGTGCTCGTGGCGATGTGCGACCGCGGTGTTCTTACCGATCCCCAAGGTTAAGCAGCGTTCGACTTGGTCGGCCTGAGATGGGTGCCCATTGGTGGCATTTTCATATTCGAGCGTCTCCGTGCTTCGGAACGCACTTTAAGCCGTTGTTCCCGGTTACCACTTAATATGGTAGTCGTTAAGCCGAGTTGGGAGCCTTATAGGCGGCTTGATAAGTTCCAACAGCAGGTGGCCACAAACCTACCTCCACCAATCCGTACTGGGTCCGCGTGGTGGAGTATGACCTCTCTCTCATCTCGATTTGTGGGAGAAGGCCTTTGCCCAGCAGTGGGCAGTATATGCTGATATTATTATTATAAGACCTACGTGTTTAGATGTGGTTATTATTAATTGATTGTGTGCAACGCGTTTATGTTAGGTACATGTGTCTCACTTGTTGATGAACCAAATAAAAATAATCATAATTTACCTATTCACCCCATATGATTAAAGAGCTGCTCAACCGAATCAGTTTTACTGTCGAAATAATCCAAACTGTTATAATACCCTTTATTACATCGGCTAGTTTTAATGGTCTTTTTAAATTTATTAATAGGCATGTTATATATCTAACCGTTGTCACTGCTATTGCTCGTATGAAGCAGATTCTCAGTAGATGGCTGTTCCTGGTAGTCCCTGCTTCGTGCTTTGAAGAGTCCAAACTTCACGGGCGCCATTCTCTGTGGAAAACATTACAGCTTGTTGCTACATTGGTATTCGCGCAAAGAATATAATGAAAGAATATAAATGGCGTAAACATTGTGCCATTATTTAATTTATGCATATTTCTCCTTAAATTGCCATGAGAGTGAGCATAATTGCAAAGCAAACAACATTACGAAATGTGGATTTACAGCGTCTACCTCTGTCTCTCTTGGGGATTATGATAAGGTATTTTTTTTACTTTTAATCTCATAATAAAGAACATGTGCCTTAAACCATTTCTAAATTATTAAATCAAAAAAAATAATAAGGCATACTTGATCCATTTTTTATTTTCATTTCTGGAAATATATTTCTGGATTTCTGTAAGTATTACCCATGACTCGATTTTAAAAACAAACAATTGTTGAACTCACTATTATTTGATAATTTAGGTAATCGATATAACATTAACACAGAGAGGAAAAATTTTGATTTTATTTTCGTAAATCGTGTTGTTAATATATACCATTATCAAAATTAATTTTCATAGATTCTTGCAGCTAAAAATCTATAATAATTGATAAAATTAAGTATATTTGACTCACCATTAAATCCGAAAAAATGCAATCCTGTATCTAGTACCAACCAAACACTTTTTAATGAAAATAAAAATACTTTTGGTAAGTCAATAACACATATTTACGTACACAGACATCACTGATATGAAAAATATTCTATTGTTAACACACCAAACAGGTCGAAATTCGTAAATTACCGTAAAATATCAATTCAAGTAGAAAATTCGAGTAAAAAATATTTCAGTACAGTACATTTGAAAATATCGCGATAAAATATAGATTTGTTGAGTAAAAAATACAGTGTTATATCCGCTTCCTAGTTATGTTATAGTGAAAAAGGTCTTTTCATGTCGACTTTGGGGACCTGTTATTTTATAACAGTAAAAAATAACAGGTGGAGGGTTTTGTTCATTTGTGATTAATTGAATTTTATGATGTTTTGGTCTATCGAAATTAATATGTTTGTAATATTATTGATAAGTAGCTATTTGTAGGTAAATATATGTATTAATTGCCCTAAATAGGAATATTACAATGAGTCCCTCGTTGGGCACCAAAATAGAAAGTTTAGATTTTTTAGGAGAAGAAGTTGGAATTGTGATATTTAGGAAGGGAGTTTTGCCTTGCTATGGACGTCTCCCAGCTGATGACAAGTATTGCAATATAACTGCACCCTACGCTTGCAGTAACATCCATGAGATATCGTGTTAGCAACATTTGACTTTTAACCTGAGGAAGGAATATCAGCAAAGGGGTCAATAAAATGCCTATATTGTTTTTATCGTTATCTCATAATGATCTTGTAAGAGTACCCAGGGCGGTCTTGCACACCTATTATTTAGAGCCAAGGATATTATTATATATTAGTAAATATAACAATCTCACTTGAAACTGGGCAAATACGCAAAATAAATAGTGCACCGTCATTCAACATTCAACAATATCAATTCAAGAATGCATCGGTATTTTGTGTTTCGGTATCGGTATTCTGCTTTTTTAATAGGAACAAGCGATACCTGCTATTTTCTGTTCAGTTAATGTTACAGAAATAACATCACAGAAGTGTCGACTAGAAAGAACCCTCCGCCATTACGTTGCAACTTCGCAATTGCGCGCGCATACTGTTTATAATCCACTTAGCTTCGATTATGTCCCGTATACTTCTATTAAACTATGCAAAGTAATATGTGTACTATTTCGTTAGATTTAAGTTTAAAATTTACTCGTGTGGGAAATCATATATTATAGAATTTGAAGTAGATCTGTCTGTCTGCAGTTAGTTTTAATTATTGGAAAATAGAGGTGTGTTAAAATTTCAGTCGATATTTTGTGTCTATAGGTCTACGGTTAGATTTTATAGTTTTTACGCACTTTTTGTACTAATCGAAATATACAAGGTGTATCATAAATAACCCAAGACCTCAGACATCTCGATTAGATAATTACTTCATAAATTCAATACGAAAACAATTATACCAAATTTAAAATTTCTTGAGCAGTGATAGCCTAGTGGTTAGGTTTCGAAAAGCATGTGCAGATTTCAAATTAATTATCACTTGCTTTAATGGTGAAGGAAAACATCGTGAGGAAACCTGCATGTTAAGAGTCCTGTGTGTAAGGTTCGCCAACCCGCACTGGGCGAGCGTGATGGACTATGGCCTAAACCCTCTCAGTTTGAGAGGAGAGTATGAGTATTATATGAGTTCCAACAGCAGTTGGCTTCAACCTGCCTCGAAACGACACCAGGTCCGCGTGGTGGGGAATGACCTATTTACTTTCACCTAGATTTGTGCAAAAAGGCTTTTGCCCAGCGGTGGGACTGTCAATTATAGCTTAATTTCCAAACATAGAACTTCAACCATAAGAGTGTAAGAAGCTTTAGAGAACCTGTTATAATTCTGTACTCTCAGCCTACCCCAAAATGCATCCGACATGATATAGACCAGGGATTCCCAAACTATTTTGCGCAAGAGATTTCCGTCCGTTTCCAAAATGAACTGATACCTCAGACCCCAAATTTGATAGCAAAATTTCTTTGAAAATCTTATCTCAATTTTTTTCCTATTGATACAAAATACTTACCAATTTAAAAACTTTGCGGTTGGTTAAGTGAGTAAAGTACAAGAATGATACTTCCTACTAAAATATTAGTCATTCTTATAACAAGTTGGTACACGTAACACAACTTATACAGTGTCTTGAAAGTTTAAAATAAGAATTTGTGTTAATTAATAGGGGTCGATTTTTAGACCTCGTCGACCCCCAAAATCAGTTTTCGTTTATATCGACCCCTGGGAAACCGATATCGACCCCTTGACCACTTTGGGAATCCCTGATATAGGCTGATACTTTCCTAGCTGGTAGCCATAAAAAATCTGTTATCTAAAGTCCGTTCCAATCAAACTTTAAAACTTTTTGAAACTATTCTCACTCAACATAAAAACGTCGATTTCTTGCTAACAGAATTTTTAATTCGATATCTTCAAAAATACTGTCGCCTTCATATTACTCTTGATATAGATTGCATTCACAACTAAAACACCTAAAAATGATCATGGGTTTTTTTATAAAGTTTAAAAGTTTTATTGGAATAGACATAGAGTAACTCAACATAGAGATAGTTTTTATCTATCTATCTATATCATCACGCCAGATCCCTTGCGGGATAGGCAGAGAGTACAGAGTTCCAACAGATTCCTTCCTTACATACCTCTCTGGCTTCCGCCACTCTCATAGTTCGTCTCATACACGCTCGCCGGTTACGGAGACTCTTGACTTGTCCTTCAGATAAGACTCGGTCTATTTGGCCGTGGTAAGATAGTCTAGGTCTTCTCCGGCACCTACATCCTTCCACTTTCGCATTGTACATCTGTTTTGCCATTCTTTTTTCTGACATTCTTCTTCTTTCTTCTGGAGATAGTTTAGGTATAAATAAAACAATAAAATGCATGAATCAATTTTGCATTTCGAATAAATATCTACTACACAATAACACTATTTTAATAACTATTTTGCAATTATATCGATATCGAAAAAAAAAAACTTTAAAAATAGTCAGCCACCCAGCTTGACGACTATTTTTAAAATTTCGAAAAAATAAAAACAATTAGTGACTAGTATTGAATTATTGATTTGACTAGGTATTTTCCAGTTTATTCTTGAGCAAAACAAAGGTATCTAAATGGTTAAACACACGTGTAGATGTTTGATTTTTTAAAACTATAAAAACTTATGACATATTTCTAATAAATTCAAAATTGTTTACAATCCAAATAATTTGATAGTCTTTTATTCAACGAAACTGAACAAGTATGTAACTATATTATTTTAGATTTTTGGCATAATTTGTAGAGCGAGAAAGCTATGGAGTGCTGGAAACATCTTTTCCGTCCGCAGAAAAGGACGCATTTATGCTCAACATAGGTGAAAGAAGTAGACTGATTTTCTGTCCCTCATCGCATGCAATTTTTTTGCAAGGCTTATGATAGTCATATGGACAAATAGCCATCGGTATGCGTTATTTTCCAATTACAATGATTAGCTAGTAGCCTATTTAGGATTTACATAGTCAATGATGTTATCCAAGTTGCACTGCACTCCATAAAAAAAGTAATATGCACAGGCAAAAAAACGCGGTAAAACCAAATAAAATTAAAAATAATTGCTTTCGGTGAACGGTATGTATCCAATTTACACGGTTTATTTTATTATTTTATGATGATATTTAGTTTATTTATAACCGAGGTTCTTGAATATTGGTTCTTCATTCATGTTGTGTTCGAAGAATGGGCTCTCCCTGAAGATGACGGAGGCATCGGCTATGTGCATTTGCCTTTTGCCGTATCTGAAAAAAAGAAAACATATTAGGACCAATTCCATCTATTATCCATTGCAAAAAGTGTGAACACCGCCATCTGGTGGCGAGTAGAAACATTTCCCTGATGTATTAGTTCTGTGTTGCTGAAGTCCCACGATGGGCGCCAATGTAAATTATTTTATTTAGATTGGCGCCCAACGTGGCACTTCTACGTATCTCCAATAGATCTAATTAAAATAATGTGATATTTATGACTTCGAAAAACGAGTTGCAAGTCGCGTTTGATACTCATGGCTTAAACAGTACATGGTGTAAAGTTAATTAATGCAAGTTCTTCCAAATCAGTAACTGAATCGATTGCAATTTTTTTTTTTTAAATATATTGCTATTACTACATATTAAAAAGACCCCCCCGCCGCGTCTGTAATAACTACCGAACGGCTTTTCATACGACTTTTACCAATTGACGGAGTGATTCAAAAGGAAGGCTTATGTGCATTATGTAATTCAACCATGCAAAGCCGGGGCGGGTCGCTAGTAATAAATAAAATTTACCCGAAAAGTAAAAATACAGCGATATCCAAGATTTGTAGTTAATTTGGAAAACAAAGCTTTTATGAATAAAAATGCCGTAACTACTAAAAAAATTGGAAGGTGGGGTTTTCTATAGAAATATTTGTAAAACAATAATCTAATTGAGGTGTCTGAGGTTACATTTTATACAGATATAATCTAAATGTCGTGGCGTTTCTCGATTTATAAGAAAAGGCATTAGTTCGGCATAGTTTAGTCTAGTTAGTTCCAAATTCTCAGACATCGATATTTTTAAAATGTTACAATTATCTTATTTCGTAATTAATAAGTTTCTATTTACTTTTAACTCTAATGCCTAATAAATTTGCTCACTCCTCTTTATAAGAAAATCTTGCTTTGTATAATCCTTCGAGGTCTCCCGCGATACAGGTACTAGAGGTGAGTCGTATTTATTAGAACAGATCCAAGGAACAGGTATTTTACGAGAATAGGCGGCACCTAATCCAATTCTGACAATACCTAATCCACCTAATATTCATATTCAATAAAAACTAATGTTGAGCCGTTTAGCGCGCTCACTCACACCTGTTCCCGCGCTCTCTCACTCACTCATATGCTTATCGCTTTGCTATCCCGCTTACGTGTATGGGTGGAGGGAGCGAGACAGCGCTATACAACGCGTATTGATATAAAACAAATGTAAAAATAATGAATATAAATCTTTTAAATACGTCATCTTGCGAACGCTAAACTTTTTCGGAATATTTAATATCGCAAGACTCAAAACTTCATACATTCGTAAGTTAACAGTCCTAAGCCTGTAAAAAGTATGAAGGAAAGATACCAATTCATCACTAATATGTCATTAAATCATAAAATAGAAAACAAGTATTAGTTTATTTATTCAACCAATTTTGTGCAGAAATATCTAACCTATAAAAAAAAAATTTGATTCCATTTCGATACTTCCATTTTTTTAAAAGTGTTATTATTACTGTACCCGTTCTTAACTAACAAAACAATTTAACATTCAATTAATTCAAATATCGATAATTCGATATCAGGATTTGATATAGAATAGGCGGATTGAGATCACTAAGGAACGGTATGTGTATGAGATCATTGAGATTAGGTGGAATAGGTATTTGGATTAGGTATTTATGCAGACTAGGAACAGGTGAACTTAGTACCTGATTTACCCAATACGACACATCTCTAACAGGTACGCCTAGTGCGGGAGCCATTGCTACTTGTGTTTGTTTGTTTTGATTTGAATAAATTTATTTCATTATTATTTGTGAGACCTCGCTGAAATTCACGGGCTACCCGGACCTTTGAAAGGCTTGTATGGGGTCATGAGTCCAACATGTAGAGGCCCTTTGCGAGAAGTTAATGTTATGTAAGTGACCTGCTGAGATCACTTGATGAAAATGAAGAAACAAAACCAGCGAACTGACCCCGGCAAGTGCAAGAACTATTGCTAATTATAGAAAGAAAACAATGTAAATGTAAACTATGTAAATGAGGTTTGATGGACTAAAACTGGACTATTTCAAAGGGGATGGACACCGGCCATAATTAGTGATACCTAATTACCCGTGGCCGAAGGTGACTCGCCGCTTATTATTAGTTCAGGTTCATTTAATTAGTATAGGTAAAGTATTACCTTCCTCGTCCATGTACCGAATAGTATTCTTGTAGTTCCTTCAGGTAGTTGGAGATCTGTTCGGCGGTATCGAAGCGCTCGGGGCGACGCGGGCGCGGGTACTGCGCTTGCGCCGCGCACGACAAGATGGCCGACAGGAACAAGATGGCGGGCACGAGGAACCTCATTGTGACTGCAGACAAAGATATTAGATTTATAAAACGACATACTACTTGTACGAAATTTTGGTCATCAGCTATTTAAATTGAGCAAGTCACCCATAAGGTTTCCAACTTAACGCCTGCTGTAGAAATAGATATTTAAATTGTAAAAACGTACTACATTAAGACAGCCTCGTTGGTCTAGTAGCGAATAATGTGCTTTGCGATCACGAGGTCCTGCGCTCAAATCCTAGGTCGGACAAATGTAGTTTATCTATCGAAAAACTTCTAGTATCAGTCCGTTGTATTGAATTAAAAATGCCCGGTATATGGCTCGCCCTCTATTACATGGGACCTAACATAAGTGGATGAACACAGTACGCCTCTATCATACTCACTTGAGGACTATAGGGGTGAAGTTTACGGCCAGCGATTGAGATATTTTTCTATAAAAAACCTATCATCATATATTCACTGCTGGTCAAAGACACCCTAAAGTTCGACACAACGACGTGCTATTATTATGTGTACTATTTTATTTTTCACAATGTATAACGATGGTAGACAGTAAATAAGACGTGTATGTGTGTGTGTGTCTGTGAGTGTGTGTGTGTGTGAATGATCTACGCTGTTGGCCGCGGGGCCTTTACAGCTTATCCGGACAAGAGGGCGAGCGTGCAACCACTACGCTCGAGCCAGAAGGTTAAGAGGGCAACTAGCTCAAAGGCGCCTCAAGGAGAAACGGCCTCGGCTTGGGCAATCGCTATGGGGGAGGGCTTATACTAGGTGTCTTGCCGTGTTGCTCTGCAACAGCCAGCGGATAAGGGATTCTTCGAGCCCGCCCGCGAGGTCGGTGTCTGATCTTGTGTGCAGTGTCTGTATCCGAAAGAAGGGATGTAAGGGCATCGGGAGGGTCGGCGATAACATGCCGCGGACGGCGGTAGCGGCTGATAGGAGGGGAGTATTGAACCTTGTAACTAGAATGTACATGTATATCTACGTAGGTAAGAAGTAGTACTAGCCGCTAGACGAATTAATGTATGCCTGTTCATTATGAAACTGTTTTGATTTCCTTGTCTCTGGTACCCTGTCAACAGAGGCAACTAGCGAGCCCTAACTAAGGGCGCCTCAAGGAGTAACGGCCTCGGCTTAGGCTGTGGCTATGGGGAAGCGCTTGGCTGCAACCGGCTGGCAAGGGATTCTTTGACCTCACTGGCAAGGTCGGTGTCTGATGCTAAATGCAGTAACTAGTTTTATGGTATAGAAGGGAAGTATGTCGGACTGAAGGCCTTGTTAAGGGTATACTAATGATGCGTACAGCACACGGACAGTTTTTCTGAATTTTGGGCAAAGCCAACCTGCTTCGTCTTTTGGCTAATGGAGCGTCGATCAGTTTTGCTCGACGCTCGATTTTAAGTGTCAGCGACGCATCATTCATGTCGAATTCACGTCGCAGAGGATAGGACCAAATGAAGAGACATTATCAAGGCTAATGTTCTTCATAACGGTCGCGACCCTTAGCGCTGAGGAATACGACGCAAAGAAGACGGGGACGTCTTTCGGTTGATGACGATCAGAAGAAAGAAACAATCTATCTATATCATCACGCCAGGTCCCTTGCGGAGTAGGCAGAGAGTACAGAGTTCCAACAGGTTCTTTCCTTAGATACCTCTCTGGCTTCCTCCACTTTCATAGTTCGTCTAATACACGCTCGCCAGTTATAAAGACTCTTGACTTATCCTTCAGATAAGACTCGGTCTATTTGGTTTTGGTAAGATAGTCTAAGGCTTCCTTCTACCTACATCCTTCCTCTTTCGTATTGTATATCTGTTTTGTCATTCTTTCTATATGCCCGAACTAACGGAGCATACCCTTTCTTATAGAAACACACACCCCCACGTACACATAAACAAAATGTAAATAAACAAAATACAGCCCTATAGCTGTATGTCCGAGATTGGTTGGGGCTGAACAGCATATTGCTCCATGGAATACTAAACCTAGCGAATAGAGCGGCGTACGCTTTAACCAATAGACTAAGCTATTGCCGTCATTGTTACAGCAATTACACGATATGAACGGATTACAATAGATTATTATGCATTATGTCGCATACTTACACAATTAATATGCTGATAAAAAAGGTAAAACTCGTCACGCATCGCAAAGTATGTGTACCGGGGGAGCGAGAATGCAAGATATAAATATCTATCTATATTATCACATCAAAAAAGCAGTGATAGTCTAGTGGTTAGACCGTTAGACTGCACGCTGTCTTTTCGAAAGCATGTGCGTATTAAAAATTAACTATCACTTGCTTTAACGGTAAAGGAAAACATCGTGAGGAAACCTGCATGCCTAAGAGTTTCTCGAAGGTGTGTGAAGTTCGCCAACCCACACTGGGCCAGCGTGGTGGACTATGGCCTAAACCCTCTCAGTTTGAGAAGGCCCGTGCCCGATGGTAGGACAGTTTGTTAACATGGGCTAATATTATTATTATTATCATCACGCCAGATCGCTTGCGGGATAGGCAGAAATAAAGGGTTCCAACAAATAATTTCTTTACAGAGGACTCAGTTAAGTGGTAGTGTTTTGTCTCTCCGCTATCGATTGCGTACGGCCGAACCATACGTAACTTTTTCACGTAACTTTTCCTTGTAAAATGTCATTCTTGTACATTTTTTATTTTATTTTCTTAGCATTAACGACTTAGAGGTTTTTAGCGGGAAGTCGAAGAGTGTTGTGATAAATTTGTTTAATTTCAAAAACTTGTGTTATTGCGACTAATAATGTGTAATGTTGGTGGAATATTAACCATTATGTATACTTATGTGCATGAGTGAAGGTAATTGTAACAAAGTGATATAACGTGCCTTTTCGATTTCAAAACGACCATTGCAATTGGTATGTAAAGTATTTACCAACGCTTTACCATCCCGTACTTCATTAATTTCATTATCATCGATGTCATCAAATTCATCGGGGAGTTGAATTAATTTATACAAACACGATTATGCATCTCACTGGGCACTGTCAAAATACATTTAAAATTAGTGTGATGCCATAACTTAAAGAAGAAGAAGAAAACGCTAAAAGATTTTGGACGTTGCGGACTCTTGACTTGCCCGTCAGATAAGATACAGTCTTTTTGGCCATTGTATAGCTAGGCTTTCCTAGGTACCTCTATTAGAACATTTTTGTCTTTAAAAAAAAACCACACTAGAAAGTACACCTGTGTCGTTTGTGCCTTTACAAACATGAAATTCACACGCACAAGCACCCAGACCGAATACTCGTGGGTCAAACGAAGATTTGTCCTGTGCGGGAATCGAACCCGTGCCCGTTCGATCTTGTAGGCGAAGCAACTCACGCTCTCAACCACTGGAGCAAGCAGTCTGCCAGTCATTTTTATTAATGTAAACCAACCAACCACCAGAGTATTTATAAATCGCCAGAAAAACATTGCAGAAAAGTAACAAAGACTCTACCACCACTTCGCAATTACACTCTTGTCTCGCAATATCATCCTTCCACTCTCGCATTGTATCACTCTCATTCTTTCCGCCGACATTCTTTATATATACCAAACCACTGGAGCATACCCTTTCTCTTATTAAAGCAAAAACCGTCAAGTGTCATTAAAATCATGCCGCATTTTACAACATGGCTGTCACGCCGCAGTTCCACAGATAATGCAAAGTTAATGTCACATAGATCAAAAATACTGCCGCGGATTACCACAATTTTATCGATAGTAAGTCGGTGTTGCCATATTTATCGTGAAAGGAGATTATTGTTGATCGTGTAATTGATTTTTAATATTTCATCACGCGAGCTATGTTTAACTATGCTAGCACATTTGTTGTGATAAGACTAAAATAGATGCGTACTATGCGCAGGTACTATGAAATAGAAAAGGATGTTTATATGCATATATATATATATATATATATATATATATATATATATATATATACAATGTGTAAGATAATAAACGCAAGACCTGAAAGTAGTTTGTTCTAAATCGGTAACTAAATTGATTCCAACTATTTTTAATGTATCTTACATTTTGTTTTTAAATTTGCAAAAAATATGTTTACTCCTTTAGTGCGGTATAAAAAAATAATTTATTCTTGATTCATAGTAATAAGGAGATTTCAAATGCATTTCTAAAACGTATTTCTCAAAACGCACACATACACGTACAAGTTTCATTGATAATTGGGTTATAAAAGTGCTTAAAAAAAGGGGTAAAAAACCTTTAAATTTGGAAATTTGGTTTTCTATTTGAATTTATGAAGCAATTCTCTAATTGGGGTATCTGAGGTCTTGCGTTTATATGTTACAGCTTATATATTATATACTATGTATATTAAAATATATATATATTACTATGTATATTAAAATATTGCCCCACACTAGAAATTTCTTGAAAATTCTTGTGTCGTGAATGCCTTTGAAACATACATACACAAAACCTAGACCGGAACAAAATATTTAAATGTTTGCTTCAGTTTGCGTTTGTATGTGTGTGTGTGTGTGTGTGAATGATGTACGCTGTTGGCTGCGAGGCCTTTACAGCTTCACCGGACTAAAAGGCGAGCGTGCAACCACTACGCTCTAGCCAGCCAGAAGGGCAAGAGGCGACATACTCGAGGGCGCCTCGAAGAGGCGCCCTCGGTTGGGACAGTCGCTGTAGGGGGACGGGTGCACTACTAAGTGCACCGGTCAACCGCCGGCTATGGGAGGGGATTTACTACTACGTCGTCGTCGTCGCCCGTATTCTGAGCGGAAAGAAGGGATGACAAAGCATCGGGGGGGTCGGTGAGAACATGTCGCGGCCGGCGGTGGCGGCAGGGGTCGGGGGGGAGATCGTAGTCGGCGGTGGCTACGATTAACGGATTCGCATGGGTAGATGCGTTCGCGAAGTGACGTGTTGACGCCTTTTTAATAAAGGCGCGAATAGGTTCGAGACCTAGATCGGAGTGGAGGTCGACGTTCCGTACGAACCAGGGGGCTCCTACGGCTTTACGGAGGAAGCGGTTTTGAACCACTTGGAGTTTATCGATGTGAGAGGGGGCCGAATGCCCGAACACAACACACGCATAAGTCATGATGGGTCGAACGCAAGTTTTGTAAAGTGTCACCTTATTTCTAAGGGACATTTTACTCCGCTTGCAGATTAACGAATGGAGACGACCGAGCACAAATGATGCTCGGTGACGGACCCGCTTGATGTGCGGGCCGAAGGACATGGTACGGTGACCCCTAGATATTTGACCTTGCGTTTGTATGTGTGACTAATGTCTTATATGAAATTTTGTGAGTCACTGAAACTTTGGTCCCGTAAGTTGATTGTAGTCTCCAGTGAGTGGGGCGGTATACTACGCTATTACGGCATAAAATATCTACTTATAGGGTAGATAAATTGTAATACGCGCCCGCACGCATTGGCAGCTTTTCAACAAATTTTCAAAAATTCGAACATCGGCGTCGCGAACACATAGTGCGTAACTGCGGGCTTTGGCGCCATTTTCTTGAGCAATGCTTCGTCTTGACGAATCTTAATCTTAGGACAGAAACTACTTCACGGATTTCTATTTGGTTTTACCAAAATCGGGATATTTTGATGTCTTATACTTTAAAGTATATATGGTTTTATTTCAGGTATTTACAATAAAGAATCGTATATGTACCGTTAATATTTACAAAGAAGAAAAAAAACACAAAAACTAGTATTTACAATGGGTGGACCCATTGGCTCCGCACCACCACCAGTCGGTAGGGTACCCAGGACGGCAGCATTGCCTCGCTGTATCGCCAAACTGATGTGCTGGACCAAGTAGCGTTCTGGTCACCGGTACGCTCCACCAGACGTTTCGAAGTTTCCCTAAACATCTGGTGAGCCCCCGGCCCCACGGATTAAGACGACAACCCGATATTTCGCGAACGCGTCCAATCATAGGAATCCGCTAATCGTAGCCGCTGCCGACTACGAACCTAACTCCCCTCGTATCAGCCGTTACCGCCGTCCGCGGAATGTTCTCACCGTCACTCCTGATGCTCTTACATCCCTTCTTTCGGATACAGATACCGCACACAGGATCAGACACCTCGCCGGCGAGGTCAAAGAATTCCTTGCCCGCCGGCCGGTGTAGAGCACCACGGCGAGATACGCCCTCCCCCATAGCGACTACCCAAGCCAAGGCCATTTCTCGTTGGGGCTCCCTTGAGCTAGTTGCCCCCTTGCCCTTCTGGCTCGAGTATAGTAGTTGCACAGTCGCCCTCTTGTCCGGTAAAGCTGTAAAGGCCTCGCGACCAACAGCGTATATCATTCACACACTCACACACACACCAGCCACCGAGTCCGTATGCAAATCAATAGCATTATTGTATTTATTTATAATCCGGCATAAGCGTGGACGTAGGGAGTTTGCACCCAAAACCGTCCTGCCTAGGGGCGGCACCAGCGGAGTGATTGCATTGCGAGGATAATTAATAGGGACCCTAAAATTGATTTTTGACCAAAGTTGTGGACAAATTATCACGTTTCTAGCTAATTTAAACATAAACATATCATCCAGTATTTCTTTTATCTTCGCTAAGGAATACATTTTGAAATAGGTAAGCTTATCATTGAAGGACTTTTTTTTTCAACTTTGCTCTCCATTTCGAATCCTTTCTAAACTAAGGGAGTGGGTGGCATAGTGGGGCCGCCAGACCACTACAATATTCTAAAATACTACTGTATTTCGTAATAAATCAATGCCTACCAATTGGTTTAATCAATTTTGATGTTTTTCTGTCACCTGGGTCCTTAGCTATAGTTGGACCCGGTAGGTGGCGCTATGGGGTACGAAGCCGCGGGAAACTGCTAGTGATGATATAAATATCGTTATTGTAACGTCATATTTTAGGCGGGAATTCGAGAGTTTTGCAAACAACGCCGCCATGTTTGAACGGCTCTCGTATCGATAATGAAACTGCATATAATTTAATTAATTAATGATCCAATCATAACTACATAATTATAAGTGCTATAGTGCCGTGGTGTTTTACTCGTAGCGAGCACCAAACTTAAGCAGCGTTCGCCTCGGTTATTCTGAGATGAGTGACCGTTTGCGGCATTTCGATTTTTGAGGGCCTTCATGCTTCGGAAGGCATGTTAAGCTGCTAGCCCCGGCGGTCACTTTATGTGGTAGTCGTTAAGGCAAATTGGAAGCCTTGATCGCAAACCTGCATCTACCGAAAAATTCAAAAAAATATTGTCTCTCTGGATTCTAGAATAGGCTCCACTATTACCCTAAAGTCGTAGACGAAATGTTGGTGTACATGCTATATTACAGTAGACATACACCTCTGCCACCTGTGCTTATGGAATATAGGCGTAAAGGTGATATCTTAATGCCCAATGGGAGGTCCATCCCAATTTGACCTTTACGTCCGATAATTTCGGTTCCCAAGCCACACAGGAAATTAAAAAGTGTAAATCATATTTAAATGTTAATCATAATGTGATAACGTTGCTCATAGGATTAAAATGTAAAAAGATTTATTAAAGCATTCTTAAAATTGTACCATATTAGGCTGACCGGCTATTTATCATCATACTAGTTCCCTTGCGGGGTAGGCAGAGAGTACAGAGTTCCAACAGGTTCTCTCCTTACAGACTTCACGCGGTACTCTGCTCTCATAGTTCAACTCATACACTCTCGCCGGTTACGAAGACTCTCGACTTGATCATCAGATAAGATACTGTCTATTTGGTCATGGTAAGATAATCTAGATCTTTCCCGGTACCTACATCCTTCCACTTTCGCATTGTAGATTTGTCATTCTTTGTTCCGATATTCCTTCTGTATGTCCGAACCCTGGCATATTCTTTGTCATCTTTACACAGATAATAAACTATCTTTGTCAAGTCATTAAGCCAAGCTGTAGGCTTAATATGCGGCCCGATAAGTTCCGACAGCAGGTACTCAGACACCTACCTCCACCGCACCGCACCGGCTCCGTGTGGAGTATGACCTAATCCCTCTCACCTCGATTTGTAAGAGGCCTTCGGCTTTAGGACAGTATAGGCGATTTTTTTGTATTAATAGCCGTACTCATGACATCGTTTGCGTAATTTTGTAAACATTACTTTTCGTGCAAGAAAGAGAATGAAAGCAAGTCGAAATGCGAGCTCTGCACATGTGCGGAGTCAAGCTGACCGACCGCGTTCGCAACAGCGTAGTAAGAAAGCGTGTAGGTATGAAAGATAATATCTTTTCTTATTTTTCCTTTTTAAAAAACGTAGCCCCACAAAAGGGTTTAATCCTGTGTCGTGGGTGCGTTTATAAAAATAGAAATTCACATACACATATACCCAGACCGGAGCAAATAATTGTGGATCACACAAAGATTTGTCCCGTGCGGGAATCGAACCCGCGACTATTAGACACAGTGGGCCGCAAGAGCTTAAGCCGCTCGTTAAGCTCTTAACCAATGCGCTAAATCATCCGTCGACGGATTTGAATGTTAGTTACTCAATCACACAAAGTTGTTGAACGGATTTAAATGTAATTTGGCACACAGATAGTTTATTGCAAAAAAGCAGTGATAGCCTAGTGGTTAGACCGTTGGACTGCAAAGTCAAAGGTCTCGGGTTCAAACCCAGGCACGCACTTCTGTCTTTTCGAAAGCATGTGCGTATTAAAAATTAATTATCACTTGCTTTAACGGTGAAGGAAAACATCGTGAGGAAACCTGCATGCATAAGAGTTACTTGAAGGTGTGTGAAGTTCGCCAACCCGCACTAGGCCAGCGTGGTGAACTATGGTCTAAACCCTCTCAGTTTGAGAGGAGGCCCGTGTCCAACAGTGAGACAGTTTCTTAACAGGGATAATATTATTATTATAGTTTATTACCTAGATTAACACATAGGATACTTTTTATTCCGGAAAATGTTAGGTTTCTGACTAAAGTCAACGCGGACGACGCAGTGGGCAGAAACTATTAATATAGATTATTGTTAAGTTAAATACATGACAGTAACTTAATAAAGTTAACATGTCACATGTTTTTAATAATATGTATCTTTTAAAAATATATTCGATTAATGTTTCTGAAGATGGAATAACTTTAAATTATTGCCGTGTCAGAAAAATAAGATTTCTAAAGAAAACTATTATAACTTTCTCTCTGCACGTGTGTTCAATTTGATAAATTGTTTATGTTTACTTAACTTCTTTTATTTTATTCTGAGTACTTAGCGATAGCTTAGTGAACGTTCGCTTTATTGTTTTTAAGTGAAACACCGATACATAAAGAAGGTCAATTCTAGTATTTGATTGACACTGAGACTGGATCTTGACTGAATTGAGGTTTAATTCCTCGTTAGTCTCGTTAGCCTCGTTAGTCTGGTGGAAAACTGCATCGCTTTGTGATAACGAGGTCCTGGGTTCAAATCCTAGCTCGGACAAATGTAGTTTTTCTAACGAAAAATTCCCAGTCCGGAATTGTGCCCGGTATATGGCAATAGGATCGCCCCTTATTTCATGGGACCTGACATCGCCGGCGAAACGAGGGTGTACTCAGTTCATCTCTGCGTCTTCCACCCCCGCTTAGGGTAGCGTGACGGTGTGTTAAATTAAATAAATTTAAGACTTAAACATCTCCCTAGTGCAATCGTTATATTAGTTGGCCATTTCTCTGATGTCCTTTAAATTATTCATTTAGACTTTTTCATTATGATATTATAATTTGAATGAATGAAATGAATCCGTGCGTGAGTTTCGCAAAAATTTGAATATTATTTTTTTATTCACCTCAACACTGAGGTGGTTGTACAAAAAATAGAATAAGCAAAGGGTTTTTTGGCGGGAAGTCAAAGAGTGAAGTTGTCAATTTGTTTTAATTTCCAAAACTTGTGTTATTTCGACTAATAATGTATAATATTGGTGGAATATTAACCATTATGTGTTCTTATATGTGCATGAGTGAAGGTAATTGTAACAAAGTGATAAAACGTGCCTCTTCGACTTCCCTCAAAACGGCCGCCGCAATTGGTATGTAAAGTATCCACCGCTTTACTGTCCAGGGTGGGGTATTTCATTAATTTCATTATCATCGTTGTCATCAAATTCATCGGGGAATTGAATTAATTTAAACAAACACGATTATATATCTCACTGGACACTGGCAAAATACACTTATAATTAGTGTGAAGCCATAACTTGAAGAAGAAGAAGAATAAGCAAAGGAACAGCCGAGAATAAAAAAAAAACGAATTTTAGGTGGTACGAAGTTCACGGGGTCTTCTTTTTCTTCTTTAAGTTATGGCTTCACACTAATTTGAATTGTATTTTGCCAGTGTCCAGTGCGATATATAATCGTGTTTGTATAAATTTATTCGACTCCCCTATGAACTTGACGACAACGTTGATAATGAAATTAATGAAGTACTCCACCCTGGATAGTAAAGCGGTCGATACTTTACATACCAATTGCGACGGCCGTTTTGAGGGAAGTCGAAAAGGCACGTTTTATCACTTTGTTACAATTACCTTCACTCATGCACATATAAGAACACATAATGGTTAATATTGCACCGACATTACACATTATTAGTCGAAATAACACAAGATTTGGAAATTAAAACAAATTGACAACATCAAGAAGAAAGAAGAAGAAGAAGTTGAAATTTGGCACACAGATAGTTTATTTGCTGGGTTAATACACAGTATATTTTTTATCCTGGAAAAATGTTAGGTTCCCGTCTAAAGTCCACGCGGACAAAGTCGCAGGCAGAAACTAGTATTATATTAACCGTTTTGTAATGCATATTTATTGCGTAGAATGAAAACAACATTTTTTTTTTTCTGTCAAATGTCGCCTGATTTGCACGAAATCAGAGAAGTGACCAGTTATAGTCTTGCAATAAACTAGCGTTTTGTAAAGGCATATCTCAAGGGGCACTTCGCTAGCCATAAGGGCACCATCGTAGGCGAAGCTACCTCAATTAAATTCGTTTGATAGTCGTTTTGATCAAACTTTTGAATTTCCCGTTTTATAGAGCATAATAAAAGTAATTACAAACTCCATTGCTAAACCATTCGGAGTTTCGTGTTTGTATTACGACAGCTATGAAGGGGTGGGCAGTGATCTGAACAATAAACTAATTATTTGTACGTTTGCCTTGCACGGTCAGTATCATATGTCGCTACTATCTATCTATATCATCACGCCAGCTGTCTTGTGGGGTAGGCATCAGAGTTCAAACAGATTCTTTCCTTACGGACCTCTCTGGCTTTGGAGTTTTAGCGGGAAGTCGAAGAGTGCTGTCGTCAATTTGTTTTAATTTCCAAAACTTGTGTTATTTCGAATAATAATGTGTAATGTTGGTGGAATATTAACCATTATGTGTGCCTATATGTGCATGAGTGAAGGTAATTGAAACAAAGTAATAAAACGTGCCTTTTCGATTTCCCTCAAAACGGCCGTCGTAATTGGTATGTAAAGTATCCATCGCTTTACTATCCAGGGTGGGGTACTTCATCAGTTTTATTATCATCGTTATCATCAGGTTCATCGGGGAGTTGAATTAATTTAAACAATCACGATTATCTTACAATCCCTACCCATTCTTCTAACTTCTTTTCAAATTCCTTCACCGTTCAAAGTATTCGTCTTTGGAACTCCTTACCTGAGTCCATAAGACGTGCTAAGTCCCCGGGGATATTTAAACGGGATCTTAAAGCACATTTCCTATAAATGTCACACCTCTAGTAAGTTTTCTTTTATTTTTTTTGTTTTTTACCTGTGCTCGTATCTCATTTGTTTCTCTTTACTTCTTACTTATTCTGTCATACATCACCATCATTATATTAACACGTGAAGCAAAAACTTTGAACCCCTTTTTTACGAAAATTGCGCGAACGGAGGAGTATGAAATTTCCCACACTTATAGTTTATATTGAGAAGGAGTGCAGAATGCTAATATTTTTTTTTTAATTATGCATTAAAAATACATTTTATCAATAAAAAACACATTACACACGCTACCATGTATTTGACACAATACACTTCAAATTGAGAATAGATTAATATTGTTTGTTTTTAATATTATTTGTCTAAAGTCTTACTGAATGTCAAACATAACCAGCAAACGGTGAAAGAGTTTTTACAAAAAAGATCGTTTACAGAGAAGTTTTGTATCACTAATTAAATAATCGAAATATGTATGTCAACTTCAATGGACAGCATTTTATTTTTGGTTTTTTGTTCCAATAATAAAACAATTAAAAAAAGGTTTTGTTTCAATAAATTTCATATAATTTATTTGAAAAAAATAGGCAAATTAACAGTGTAGCCTTGGCGAAATTTGTGATTATAGAAGTATAGTCTTTGACAATAGAACCTTAAGAATGTTCAAACTCAAAATTTAAATTAATTATGGTCGAATTTCGACTAATGGGCGACCACTAGTTTAAAAATAGGTTCTTTTTGTTTTTGTTTATTTAATATTTATTTTAGAATATCTTATTGATTGTTGCACCTAACCCATTTCTAAGTAAAACCTTTAAACATCTCTGTCCTCTATCTTAAGGTTGCCTGGTGCTTTAAGCGATAAGGCCGCCTTTCTGTATGTTCATTTTTGTTTTTGTTTCTTTGTTTCATAATATTTTATGTGCAATAAAGTATATTATTATTAGGTGTCTCGCTGAGATTCACGGGCTTTACCCGGACCTTTGAAAGGCTTGCATGGGGACATGGGTCCAACACGTAAAGGCCCTTTTCGAGAAGTTAATGTTATGTAAGTCACCTGCTGAGATCACTTACTGAAAATGAAGAAACATAACCAGCGAACTGACCCCGGCAGGTGCAAGGACTATTGTAAACTATGGAAAGAAAACAAAGGCTATATAAATGAGGTTTGATGGACCTCCTAGGACAACTGGTCGTCCTAGGACAACTGAGGGCAACACCGGTGTGAGCGGCTCAGGGGTGTAGAGAGGTGTGCTGCGCTTTCTCCGAAGTTACTATGCCGCAGCGGCGTTATGCCCTTTAACACTTCCGCCCCTGGAGTACATCGACGAAGGGCCGCATTATCTTCCTACGTCGATATAGGTCTCACGGCTCCTCTCTGGACGGCCAATTAAGGCAAACCAGAGCCGAGAGTCTTGCAGGCACCCTTCGGTTTCCACTCGACCGACGAAGACACGCTGAGTTGGGGGCCCTGACCGACTCTCTGAAGCAATCGGGTCCGTGGTGTCGTTATTCACCAACAGCTCGCCACAAGCTGCCCTGCGGGCGGCCCTTATTATTATTATTGAGCAAAATAAATAGGTAGCACAAAGCCGGTAGGTAGGTAGCAAATTACAAGTTTCCACGTATAGCAATAGTATAGTTTAAAAAAGATGTTTTATTGTAGTTTTTTTTATGTTTATGGCATCACCACGACGCGTTTTTTGCCAATGTCAAGTATTACGAATATATCTATTCATTTCTAAATTACTTTAACTCCCCGATAAACTTGATGACAACGATGATTATGAAATTGATGAAGTGCCCCACCCTGGATAGTAAAGCGATGGAAACTTTACATACCATTTGCGACGGCCGTTTTGAGAGAAATCGAATAGGCACGTTTTATCTCTTTGTTACAATTACCTTCACTCATGCACATATCAGAATACATACCAACATTATTATTCGAAATAACATAAGTTTAGGAAATAAAAACAAATCGACGACATCACCCTTCGATTTACCGCCAAAACTCGTTATTGTAGTTATATTGAAATTTAATCTAAAAGACGTAAATATAACAATGATGTGTTTACCGGCAGAGCGGTTAAGCTCCGGTGATATTTACCGCCATTTTGAATGAAGCTTCGCGCGCAATTTGCGGCCGGAGCAGGCCGGGACAACAGGTGGTATAGTGATGGGACACTTTTTATTGGAAATTATCGGTAAACTAATATTTATGCAATTTTTTTAATACCGATTGAGAATGCGGTTTTGTAAGTACAAAGATCCCGTCCTAACTAAAAGTTTAACAATAAAGTTGAATATTTCGTCATTTTTTATTTAAAGCGTATATGTATTTGTAATTAAGATAATTGTAATTCATAATATGTAAAATTGTGTCTGTATACACTTATTTATTCACCTTATAAGCTATTCAATTATATTATATACTCAGATAAACATACAAACCGACAGACAAACATGTTTTTAACAATAAAATAGGGTTTATATACCTATAAGTCGAAAGGCCCACATTATAAGTTTAAAGAAATAAACAAGTGTACTGAAATAACTACTTAAACCTTATGGGTTTCTCGCAAAAGTTGAGTGTAATCTTCTAGCTATTTTGCCCCTTTTAAGTGAAACAATGAGTGCAAGTTGCGGAAGAGGTGCACGCGACAACAAGTGATCTAGTGCTGGGATACTTTATAATATTAAAAAAATATATCAATCAAACAAATATAATATCGATGCCTCTTGCGTTGCTAGGTTATAGAGTGAATTCTTGTATAGAATCATTAAATACTATATAATATAATAAGTATAATAGGACTTCCCTCATCCCTTTTAATGTAGATAGTGCTTACCTAGACTCTAAAGATATTCGAGCTGAATCTCCCTGTTTCTGTTGTTATAAAAAGTGAACAACGCTAAGGCATATACCATATATGTATGGCAGATACAGTATGTCCCTACTGTTATTACGTTATATAACAGTAGGGGTTGACGGTATCTGCAATACATTTTAGTTTTTAATTTAGATCTTTTATTTAAAATATTTAAGATCACGTATAGTGTATTAGGTATTTTGTTTGTATGTTCAAAACAAATTCATAGAAAATATCGTAAATCAAAACATTTACAATAAATATTAATCAATATTTTGACACGTCTCTTTCACCCCGCAAGGTATCTGGCGTGATGATAGATAGACAATCTTTTTCACTAATATTGGCAGGTAGTTACATAACCTATTATGCAACCAGATAAAGGTCGATAAAAATCTTAATCATTGTTCTTCGACATACCTCTCATCGCATCACTGGGCAGTTGATTTGCGGGCAACTAGAACAATAGAGCGGGGCCACAATTTTCAACGTACAAGCGTAACTCTTTCATCGTTTATTTTGAAGATTGAAATTGGATGTTGATATTTTTTTATACTTTGTACGTATTTAGAAACATGAAACCTATATACACAAATACCCAGATTAAGACAAATATTTGTGGGTCACACAAAGATTTCAGTCGTGCTCCGTGTGGTAATCGAACATGGGAGTACTCGGTCCGGTGGGCTAAGCGGCTTAAGCTCTTATCTACCTGGACGAATTCAACTGATGAATAATCAAAAGAATAAATAAAAATAACTTATTATATACTAGGTACGTACATATTTCAAAATACATCACGCACGACCAAAAATATTTGAATAACAAACCACCCACACTGTTGCCAGACTCAAAGGCGCTTATTCATACCACGTCGGATATTATTTTCACGGGTGGCAACACCCTAACTAGAATCAGAACGTGACAAGATGGTGGCGCGCCAACTTGATGACTTTAAAGTTTCTTCGCTGTAAAGTGTTAATTACTTTACAACGATTTTGATTTGGTTTTGAATATATAATGCCTTGTGTATTTATGGTAATCTGTGCGGGTTTGAATAGGTTAATACAGGTTTATATTCTGTTCACTTACATGGCAATGGGCAGGGAAATAGACTTGAAATAAATAGCGGAATATAAACTTATTTTCAGATGAACAATAAGAGAGTGAAAGAATGTAGGTACCGGGGAAGGCTTAGGCATCTTAAAAAGACAAAATATACAGTGTATTATCTGAAGTGCAAGTTAAAAGTATCTGTAAACGGCGAGCGTGTATAAGATGATCTATAAGAGTGGAGGAAGCAAGAAAGTTCCGTCAGGAAAGAACCTGTTGGAACTCTGTACTTTCTGCGTACCCTGCAGAGGATCTAGCGTGATGATAATAAAGATAGATTGCGCTGATCCGAAAACGGCGGATTTTTGGCATACAGAGTCCATAAAATCATGCTGCAATCAAGATATTCCCAATAAAAAAAAACCAAATAAATAGGGTTGTCAACACTTGGAAATGTAAAAGTGGGAGAATTAATTTGTATTCTCTGAAATCGAAAATATCGTAAAATCAGTTCCTTATATCGGAACATGTATTTGCCGAAAAATCGATAAAGGGGTTAAGTCTAAACAAACGGCACGAGTGCTTTACAATACAAAAACAACTCACGACAAATCAACTGAAACGAGATCTTAAAAAACAAGATACCAATAAAGACGCTTTTCTACAGCTAAAAATAAATGACACACATCTCAGAGCCCCTGAGCGGTAACCAACACAATTAGATTCTCTAAAATCGTATCCCACGAGTAATTAAACTGAATCAAACAATTAACTCGGAATTAAGACACTCGAAATCAAGTAAAAAGATCGTAAAAGAGCGATTGTCTCGAAATGGCGAGCGGTATAGCAAGTGTTAAAAATCGGGTTAAGTGTTGCAAGTACTATAAATAAAGATGATTCAAATGAATTTATAATGATATCTGGTTGGTCTAATTGTTTATGTGTAAATCGCATAAATTGAGGATGCTGGTTTGATCCCAGTACGGGAGAAATAGTTCTGCGATGTACAAAATGTTTATATAAACTGGGTTCTTAGATTTACGCGAATATTACACATGAAATAAAACTATTTTTTCGGTTTTTATCGCGGTTCATTTTTGCTTTTTAAGTTCCCGACGTTTCGAGTGCTTTGCTGCACCCATGGTCACGGCCCTCCCGTGACCATGGGTGCTGCAAAGCACTAAGGTGTTAGGCGTCCAAAAGGCATAGTTGTTCCGGGGTACCCTCAAACTTCTTAATTATTTTTGTTGATCCGATCTACGCAGAATGAGCTCACGGTGCCTTGAGGTCTTGCAGTGTTATGCTTGATTTTGGATTTGATTATATTAATTACCGGATCCCAAGTCGATGGAAGCACCCAGCCATCTTCTCTATTGAAATTAGGATGTTAATTAATTTCAATAGCCTCGCGAACCATCCTTGGTTGGAATCGGTGTTCTTTCACGAGGATCTGTGGTCTACCAAATCTGATGTTATGGCGGGTGCGGTCAAGCACATGTTCACAGACTGCAGACTTCTTTGAGCGACGGTTTTTTAGGTCGAAACGTCGGGAACTTAAAAATCAAAAATAAACCGCGATAAAGTTCGAAAAAATAGTTATATTTCATGTTTATATATGTTTTGCTTAATTAAAAAAATGTTCTGAAGGACAAGTCAAGAGTCTACGTAACCGGCGAGGATGTATGAGACGAACTATGAGAGTGGAGGAAGCCACAGAGGTATGTAAGGAAAGAACCTGTTGGTACTCTGGACTCTCTGCCTACACCGCAAGGGATCTGGCGTGATGATAAAGGTCAAGATAAAGAGTATGTTGAAAAAAATTACGTCCTTCTGTACTGCAAGATTCAAGTGGGACATTTAAGTTTCTACCGATATTGTTGTGTCCAAATGCAGTCCAATCCAATGGTAAATTATTTCACGTCTTTCGAAAACTTTGAAAATATAAAATAATAAATAAATAATCGCGGCTTATTTTCGATTTTTACGTTTCCGGCGGACATGGAAAGGTCTGAGGTACAAGACGTCCAAAAGGGGTACCTCCAAACTTCTTAATTATTTGTTAGTCCGATCTACGCAGAATGTGCTTTCGCTATCTTGTTATGCTTGGTAATGGATTTAATTATATTAATAACAGGATCCCAAGTCGATGAAAGCACCTAGCCATCTTCTATATTGTAATTAGGATACTTTAATTTCAATAGCTTCGCGAACCATCCTTGATAGGAATTGATATTCTTTCACGAGGATTTGAGGTCTCTCAAATCTGGTGTTATGGCGGGTGATCGGACAAAATAGGAATTTCGAGGGTACCCCAGAACAACTATACCATTTGGACGTCGAACACCTCAATCTTTCCTGTGACCATGGATGCTGAAAAGCACTCGAAACTTCATCATCATCATCTCAGCCTATACTTGTCCACTGCTGAACATAGGCCTCCCCAATCTCTTTCCAGCGTAACCGGTCCGATGCCACCTGCATCCAACGACTTCCTGCGATTTTTACAAGATCGTCGGCCCATCTGGCAGGCGGTCGTCCTACGCTGTACTTGAAAATACGTGGTCTCCACTCTAGAATCTTTATGCCCCAACGCCTGTCAGATCTTCGCGGTATGTGGCCCGCCTATTGCCACTTCAGCTTGCTAATCTTTAGGGTTATGTCGGTGACCTTGGTCCTTCTACGAATCTCCTCATTCCTGATTCGATCACGTAGAGAAACGCCGAGCATAGCTCTTTCCATAGCTCGCTAAGTAACTCTGAGCTTTTTTTTGAGACTTATTGTAAGAGACCACATCTCTAATCCGTATGTCATCACTGGCAACTTGACTAAAAAACTTTAGTGTTGAGGCACTGAGGTATTTTTGATTGGATGAGAAGATGTTGCGCAGTTTCCCGAACGCTGCGCATCCGAGTTGGATTCGTCGATTGACCTCTCTCTCAAAGTTTGGCCTACCTAACCGGACTGCCTGTCCCAGGTTAATGTATTCGTCAACAACTTCAAGAGTAGAGTTCCCAACGGTGAGTGCGGTAGATACGACATGGAAATTAAACATTAGTTTCGTTTTGTCCGTGTTCATTTTAAGACCCACTTGTTGGGATACTCTGTTGAGGTCACCGAGCATTCGTCCTAGATCTTCCAGCGATTCCGCCATGACCACAATGTCATCAGCAAATCGAAGGTGAGTGATGTATTCGCCATTGATATTGATGCCAAGCCCTCGCCATTCCAAGAGCTTGAAGGCGTCCTCTAGGTTGGCCGTAAACTCTTTCGGAGAAATGACGTCTCCCTGTCTTACTCCTCTTTTTATGGGGATCACCTTCGTGTACTGCCTCTGTACTCGGACCAACATGGTGGCGTAATTATACAAGCACTTCAACACTTCGATGTACCGATCGTCAATGCGGCATCACTGGAGAGATCTAAGAATCGCCCAAGTCTCGATCGAATCGAAGGCTTTCTCATAGTCCACAAACGCCAAGCATAGTGGCCGATTACACTCCTCAGTCTTCTGTATAATCTGCCGCAGCATATGTATGTGGTCCATGGTACTAAAGCCTTTCCGGAAACCGGCTTGTTCGGGAGGTTAGAAGTCACATGCCTGCGTTCGAGACGATTAGTGATGACTCGAAACTTATAAATCAAAAATAAACCGTGATTAAATCCAAAAAAAAAATTTATTTCATGTGTAATTTTCGTGTAAATCGAAGAACTAAATAATAAATAAATAAATCAGCCTACACTATCTTGCTTCTGGGAAAAGACCATCTCTCACAAATTTAGGTGTGGGGAAATGAAATAAAGATATTCATATCCATTCTATGCAACGAATATGGGTGTACAATCAACACCTATGCCTGCTACTTAAGAGACAACAAGCTTGAGTATTTGGTCAATTTTATTTAAATAAATTCACCGTCACCGTCATGCCTATATTCCCCAAGCGGGGGTGGCAGAGGTATACTGAGTACATCCATGTTTTGCCGACGATGTTAGGTCCCAAGTAACAGGGGGCGAGCCTATTGTCATATACCGGGCACAATTCCAGACTCTAGACTCATACTGGGAATTTTTCGTTAGAAAAACGACATTTGTCCGACCTAGGATTGTTTCACTTATTTGTTACTTTATATATTGTAAAAAAAATGATATCTGTTCCAAAAGTACTTTTTCACCTCAAGTACCCTTTTAATAAGTCCAAGTTGAATTAAGGGGAGTGCTTGTCTGGAAATAAATAAATATATTGTGCTGTAAGAAGAAAGGATGAAAATTAAATTGAATTATTAGACATCGTTTGCGAAAAGTGGGTGTCCACAGTACCTCTGCCACCCCCGTTTGGGGAATTTAGGCGGGACGGTAATTATTAGATGATTTTATAAAAGAATCGATCTTTGGGCATGCTCTTGTCCAGCTGTAGAGATCTTTTGGTTGTAGATGATCAAAAAAATCAGCTACTTCTTTGAAACAAAATAACAACTCGCCAAAATGTATACATAGAACAGATGACATTTTTAGCTAAAATTAAGGATCTCAGAACAAACGTTGTGCCTCATGGCGTACAAGCGGCCTTAAAGAAGTTATAAATGAATTACCAATAATGCGCGTAGCGAACACGAGGTCCAAAATTTCTCAGTATGAGTCTGGAATGATGCCCGGTATAGGGCAATGGGCTTGCCCCCTTACATGATACCTAATAACGTCAGTGAAAAGTGGGTGTACACAATACACCTCTGTCACCATTGCTAGGGTAACATAGGCGTGACGTTTTATTAACCGACTTCAAAATGGAGGCGGTTCTATGTTCGGTTGTATGTATGCTTTTTTTTTATGTATGTTCACCGTTATTTCCGTCAGTTGTGGACCGATTTTGATGATTCTTAATGCATTGGGTATAGCTCCAAGGTGGTCCCATTTTAATTTCATTGGCATTGGACCTTGGACTTTGAAAATACACCAGGGAACTCCTTAACGACAAACAATAGGAATGAGCAACTTGAGACAATATGGTTGTTACGTCAATCCCATAAGTGCCATAATATAGAACTAAGCATAATGTTGACCGACTTCAAAAAAGGAGGAGGTTCATAATTCGTCTGTGTTTTTTTATAACTTATTTGCTTGTAAACCGAGTTGGTTCATACTTTTTCCGCTGGATTCAATATAGTTTTAAGGTGGTTCCATTTTAATTTCATCAGTATTGGACCTTGGACTTTGAAGATACACCAGGTAACTCCTTAACGACAAACAATACGAATGCGTAGATTGAGATATTATGGGTATTACGTCAATCCTATAGGTACCCTACTATAGAACTAAGCAGAATGTTAACCGACTTCAAAAAAGGCTCCTCCTTTCCCATACGGTTTCCTATACGGCAAACAGCATGAATGTGAAAATTCAGTTATTATGAGTTTTATATCAATCTTGTAGGTGTCTCACTGTATAAATAAGTAGGATAATATAAAGGAGGTATATAAATAATAATAATAAATTCACAAATCACTAAAAATTGTGAAATAAAAAACATTTTAAAAAGGGAAACCGACTTCAAAAAGCAAAGAACAAATATTTGAAGTCGGTGCCAAGTAACCGACTGCACCAACCAGCACCGACTTCGAATATTTATTTTTTGCTTTTTGAAGTCGGTTTCCCTTTTATAACATTTTTTAGAAGATATTTATAGCGAATCATACTGGTATATATTTTGAGACTACATCTTTCGAAACCAAAAATACTTGACTAGGCAATTTCTTTGATTTTCTTCTTCTTCTTCTTCAAGTTATGGCTTCACACTAATTAGAAGTGTATTTTGCCAGTGTCCAGTGAGATATATAATCGTGTTTGTTTAAATTAATTCAACTCCCCCGATGAATTTGATGACAACGATGATAATGAAATTAATGAAGTACCCCACCCCTGGATAGTAAAGCGGTGGATACTTTACATACCAATTGCAACGGCCGTTTTGAGGGAAGTCGAAAAGGCATGTTTTATTACTTTGTTACAATTACCTTCACTCATGCACATATAAGAACACATAATGGTTAATATTCCACCAACATTACACATTATTAGTCAAAATAACACAAGTTTTGGAAATTAAAACAAATTGACAACATCACTCTTCGATTTCCCGCCAAAACCCCCTTTGATTTTATTTGTTTCAAAATTTCTTCTTAATATTTTTTATGTGTCCGTGCTTTACAACTGGCCTTATCCATATTGTAGTCTCCTTCTCTATGGCTGATCTGCCAATTTTTCGTGTCTCCCGCTTTGCAAAGGAGTGGGCATTCATTTTTCCTATTCCTCCTGTTTTTTTCTCTTTTTAATTAAATTAATTGCGGTTTCCAAGACAATTGAACCGCTGAACACCCCAAGGTATACCATGGCGTCATCTAAGGACACTGTTGTGGATCCTGGCTTACAGGAGTTACAATAGTGGGAATGTGTGGCGAACAAAAACAACATATATCTGCCAACTTATTTACGTATAATAATCTAAGGAGGATTTACAAGTAAAAAATAAAATTATAACGGAATAAAAGTCTTAAGTATACACCAAAATATTCAAGATTCGTCCCCTCTTCAAGCCGAGAGTTTCTCGATGTCATATCTAAATCAGGACCATTGCATTGTTGTGGGCGAACCTATTTTTATCCCAAGATCGTATTATTTGATACGGCAATATTAATTTTGATGTTAAAAGGATAAGTCATCGGGATGATATGTGGAATTTAGTTATTTTTAACATACTTTAGGAAGTTTGATCTAAAAATTTGTATCACCGTGGAGTCTGGAATAATGATCTTTTTAATTTAAAGAGACCTTTTTAAAAACAAGTCTTTAAAGCAAAAAGCTTTTTTTTTCTTTATAAAACATATCCTCACACTAGGATTTATTCCTGTGTCGTGAGTGTTTTTACAAACATGAAAATTCACATACACAAATACCCAGACCATAACAAATATTTGTGGGTCACACAAAGATTTGTCCCGTGCGGAAATCGAACCCGCGACTATTAGACACAGTCGGCGGAGCGGCTTAAGCTCTTTATCACTGCGCTAAATCGTCCGTCGAAGATATCTTGCTGAGTTGAGATGTTCCTATGGATTCATTCCGGCTCCATCATTAGACCCTGGACACTATCACGGTCTAGAGTACTCGTTAAGACAAATCCAATTAGCCCAAAGACGGCGGGATTATATTAAATAGTTGGATGGTTCCATTGGTCACCTTTCGACATCATCATCAGACTCTGAACATCAACTGGTTATACTGGCTACTTGTCACTACCAATCCAAGAAGCCTAAACACAAGAGGGTTATGTTGTATAGTTCACATGTTCCTATGGCCACCTTCTGACTCCATCATCAGATGACCTTAATGGTACCATATGATTGCATTTTCACCGAACTTACATATGCAAGTGCTTGAAAAATAGATCACAGGATTTGAAACGGAAAGACAGACAGACATACGAACAGTGCAAGTTAAATAAAAGTTAGTAAAAATACGGTATAATTGGCTCGCCCCATATTACCTATCATCTCTCTGATACTTTTAAATTCTTTTTTTACTTTGCATTTGTAAATTTACATTTATCTATCTATCTATAACATCACGCCAGATCCCTTGCAGGTAGGCAGAGAGTTCAGAGTTCCAATAGGCTCTTTCCTTACATACCTCTCTGGCTTCCTCCACTCTCATAGTTCGTCTCATACACGGTCGCCGGTTACGAAGACTCTTGACTTGTCCTTCAGATAAGACTCGGTCTATTTGGTCGTGGTAAGATAGTCTAGGTCTTCCCCGGTACCAACATCCTTCCACATTCGCATTTTATGTCTATTTTGTCATTCTTTCTTAATTCTTTATTGTACACAGAAAATGTTACAAAATAAAAATCATAATAAAATAAAATGTACAAAGGCGAGCTTCACTCAAAATTGAGTTCTCTGACAGCAAATCTTTAAGTGACAGAGACACAAAACATTAAAATAAGGATAGAAATGAGTGTACAACACGAAGGGAATGGTTTTAGATAATAAAATGATAGAATATATACCTATAAATATACTACACACTATACGATAACATAAAATATACTACTTGATATAATACATACATACATATAACTTACATAGATAGGAAATGTTGTTTAATTCTTTTCTTGAAAATATGCGGAGTGGAACTATCGCGTAAGGAGTGTGGAAGAGAATTCCACAAGCGCACAGCACGTACAGTGAATGAGCTATGATACCGGCTCGATGTATGCCGAGGAGTACTAAGAAGAAGAGAAGATAAAGAGCGACAGGGTTTTTCCTTGGGAACCAAATACTCAAAGCGTTCCCGAAGATATGCAGGGGAGTTAGGATTGTGAAGCACAGAGAAAAGTAAAGAAAGAATGTGAGTATCCCGACGAATAGGGAGCCACTTCAATTTAGTCCGAAAATCTGATACATGATCATACTTTCGAAGGCCAAAATTGAAGCGAATGCACAAGTTTTGCAGACGCTCCAGTTTATTGAGAAGTTCTTCAGTTGCATCAAGAAAACTAACATCAGCATAGTCGAGTAGTGGTAAAAGAAGAGATTGGGCGAGAGTTACTTTAGTTTTAAATGGTAGGAACTTCTGGAGCCGTTTGAGAGATTGGAATGAGTAATAGATTCTCCTGACATTCTTTCTATATGCCCGAACCAACCGAGCATACCCTTTCTTATCTTTACACCGATCTATCTTATACGATCTGATCTATCTACATTTATCGATTCATATAATAAAACTGTAAGCGAGCCAAATCCGCACAATGAATATTTTTGAAAATTTTACTTTGAGTATACTCCCTGATCGATACAGAGGCCGAAACATTTTTTTAAATTATTGTCTGTCTGTCTGTCTCTTTGTGTTTCAATTACGCAAAAACCGCCGAACGGACTTTGATGAAATTTGGTATGTTAATATTATTATACCCTAACTTAAAATAATAAACTTACAAAGCTCAGAGTTGCTCAGCGAGCTATGCTTGGCGTTTCTCTACGTGATCGAATCAGGAATGAGGAGATTCGTAGAAGAACCAAGGTCACCGACATAGCCCTTAAGATTAGCAAGCTGAAGTGGCAATGGGCGGGCCACATAGCGCCAAGATCGGACGGGCGTTGGGGCAGAAAGCTTCTAGAGTGGAGACCACGTATTGGCAAGCGAAGCGTGGGACGACCACCTGCCAGATGGACCGACGATCTTGTAAAAATCGCAGGAAGTCGTTGGATGCAGGTGGCATCGGACCGGTTACGCTGGAAAGCGTTTGGGGAGACCTATGTTTAGCAGTGGACAAGTATAGGGTGAGATGATAATGATGATGAACTTAAAATAATAAATATTTTAATCCCTGAAAAATGAATCAATCCGGCATTATCGCGGGATTAAGCTGAAATTTTACGTTAAAATTTGTGATTTTGCCTGCCCATGAATTCCTCCATGAACAGATAATAACTCGGGGTGGTTTCCTCATGAAGAAACTCTTCAGTGGTCAATAGCACGCGCCCGAAATTGTTTATACCAATTTGATTTAGATACTCAGATATGATTTCCTGAATGAGCCGATGATGCATTCAAGAATGTCTCTTTAAGGAGGAATGACACGAAACTTTGCATACACGTTTGTTTAAGCAAAAAATGCACGTTTCTTGCGGGATAGCTTTTATTTCGTCATACATGCTCCATACTATTACGGCTGAACGGACTTTAAAGATATGCATATGTCTTAGGTCTACAGGATCTGTGCCATCCCGGAAAGGCAGGTCTACCTATGCCAAATTACAAAATAAACGCGTGCATAGCCGCGGGTAACAGCTAGTCTAATATAAAACCATCACAAAAATATGTAAAAACATGTATGGTTATCGTTCCCAAACCTTTTGTAATTTGCTTAAAATATCCAGTGATATGTTTATTAGTCGCAATCGAAATCTCACTAAAACAGGGGTGCTCGTAGCGCTGTGCGACCGCGCTGTTCTTAGTGATCACCATGGTTAAGTAGCGTTCGACTCGGTGGGTCTGAGATGGGTGTCCGTTTGTGCCATTTTCTTATTCGAGCGTCTCCGTGTTTCAGAAGGAACGTTAAACCGTTGGTCCCGGTTACCACTTAATGTGGTAATCGTTAAGCCAAGATTGAAAGGCGGATTAATTGGTTTCACCAGCAGGTGACCACAAACCTGCCTGCTGTAGCTACGTCGCAGGAATCCCCAAAGGGGTTACGTTTATTTAAAATTTATTGCAATAAAACGAAATTTGGATTGGAATACGTAATAAGATTTTAATATTAATTTTAACCAACCATAGAGGAGTCATCGGAGCGGATTAAGACATAGACAAAACAAAGTCCAATGATGTATGTATTTACGGAAGAAGGCGATAATTTTAAACTGTCTTTAATAAAATGAAAACGAAAGAAAGTGTTTTCGGCAAAAACTATCGAGTTTTCTAAAGAAAACAATCTTTGAAGTGGTAACATAATGCGGTATGGGCAACCGCCATCGCCCTTTTAGAATAGTTTGTCTTTATTCGAAGGTTGCCCTACATCCTTCCCTCATAATGAAAGCCTTCATCAAAGGGTCAACTTTTCTTAGTTCTTTTTCTATTTTTGACCAACACATTTTAGTAAGAATGCAATGATTTAGCTAAAAATAGACAAGGTTTGAGTTAAAAATAAATTTCTAGTTGTGTCTTTATTGAAGAATTTTCACAACGACTCCGGACTGCAGTGATAGTATTCCGACTGAAAACCTACAATATTTGTGGGCATATTATTTATCACACTTTAAAAACGGTATAGACTTAACTCAAAAATCTAACAAATCGAGTTACGGTTAAAGAGGGCAAATTAAAAGGTACGCTCTATCTGGTGAATATGAAACCAGCCGCGTTTTTATGGCAGAATTGAGAAATACGATACTTCGGTCTCTTTCACTTTCCCTCCCTCTACCCGCGCCGCTCGGGTCTGAAGGGATGCCATTAGTTTTCCAAAAACTTGATATTTTGAAGTCACTACTCTTCTGAAGCTGCGATATCTGTATAAATAAAAAAAATGCCTAAATGTGTTGCTAAGCTCAAAACTCGAGAACAGCTTTTTTTTTAAATATTCGTTGTTATCCGAGGAAGGTTCTTGAGGAAAAATAATGGAAAAACTGCACAGGAAAACGTAAAAACTGCATTTTTCTTTATCCCAATTCAAACGCGTGCCCAGCCGCGGGTAACAGCTATGTATTTTTTTTAAATAATAATAAAAATAATAATTTATCAGCGTATACTGCCCCACGGCTGGACAAAGGCCTTCTCTCTCTAATCAAAGTGATAGAGATTAGGTCACGCTCCACCACGCGAAGCCAGTGCGGTAGGATGAAGGCAGGTTTGTGGCCACCTGCTTTCGGAACTTATCAAACCGCCTATGAGGCTTCCAACTTGGCTTAACGACTACCACATTAGGTGGTAACCGGGGCCAATGGCTTAAAGTGCCTTTCAAAGCACGAAGACGCTAGAATTTGAAAATTCAGTAAATAGTCACCGATTTCCGAACAGCATTGACAGTGTCGAAAGCTGCTTAGCCTTGGCGTTTGTTATGAGCGTCTCAACAGCAAGAAGACAAACTCAATGGTTAATATTACCGGTTGTATTCAAAAATAAGTTATATTCAAAAATAAGTTTAGGAAAATTAAACTAAGTAGACACCATTATTTTTCTATTTCCTGTCAAAACTTACAATCTATTTGACTGACTGCTAAAAATAAACCAGAAAATGCTAATTTTACTTTTATAAAATAAGCATAGATTAAATTACAAAAAGAATCGCCTACGGGCGTTCAATTTCCTTTGAAAGGGTTAAAATTGAAAAAAAGTAAACGCGGGCTTTTGTGACAGTTTCAAGGCTCTATGTTTATGTAGCATTTGCCTGCTTCACTTTTTGTAAGCTAGCGCGGGATAGTGAAAAGTACGAAGATTTAATACTTGACATTGGCAAAATATGAGTCATAAACCCTATTGATGCCATAAACATAAGAAAAAAAAGTATGGGGATGAGTTTTGTGGCAGGAAATTAGAAATAGTAAAATAATGCTTTCAAATTTGTGTAAATTTTCTAAACTTGTGTTGATTCGAATATTAATTTATGTATTAATAGTGGATTTTTAACATTATGTATTCATATGTACACGCGTGAAAGTAATTAAGTGATAAAACTTAGTGTTCAATTTAAACCAAAATGTCCGTTGTATTTGGTTTCTATCACGACCCAAGTACCACTTCACTGTTCGGGTATTGTATTTCAATCAACTCGACAGCGTTATGCTAACGGCAATGTGGTCATGCTAAGTCCTCTCAACATTAGATCAATTTTTAGTCAGTTCGGACAGATGCCGTAGGAAAAATTAAAAACATACTGAATTCTTAGATTTACGCGAATATTACACATTAAATAAAACTATTTTACGGATTTTATCGCGGTTTATTTTTGATTTTTAGTTCCCGACGTTTCGAGTGCATTGCAGCACCCATGGCCACGGGAGGGACTGAGGTGTTAGACGTCCAAAAGGCATAGTTGTTCCGGGGTACCCCTAAAACTTCGTAATTATTTTTGTTGGTCCGATCTACGCAGAATGAGCTCACAGTGTCTTGAACATCTGGCTGCCGAGCTTCAACATGTCAAGCAAGTCCTGCAATCCCACTTCAGCCAAGCCCAAGCCTTCGAATCCCACGCCATCGTCACAGTGACCGAGTGAAACCAGCCACAGTCGATGCAGGAGTATACAAACTTGATTGTGAATGTGGTCTCTCTTATAAAGAACAAAAATAATTAAGAAGTTTGAGGGTACCCCGGAACAACTATGCCTTTTGGACGTCTAACATCTCAGTCCCTCCCGTGACCATGGGTGCTGCAGAGCACTCGAAACGTCGGGAACTAAAAATCAAAAATAAACCGCGATTAAATCCGTAAAATAGTTTTATTTAAAATTTAATAACATTTTAAAATAACACCAAAAATTTGAAAAACTAATTCCGTCAGTAATTTCCGAAAAAAAGACGGCCGACAGAATGATGTCCCTTTGCTCTCTTGACACTTACACTAAGATAAATTTCAAAATGGTCGCTCTCTTGAACTGTCTGCGGTTTGAAATGAGACCGAGATAGACGGGTCATTTTCAAATGTAAAAGGCTCAAGTGATTTTAGTAGATGTATGTTAATATAAAGTTTAGAACATACGATAGTATTTCCGCTTACGGGTCAGCTTTTTAATTCGCGAAGTGGTCATCAGCGAGCCTAGCCAAGTTGCAAGCATTTCGTATAGATTCTCATGCCGCAAACGATAGCGCCTTGTTCTGACCATGTGACATTTTTGTAATTTCTGTATATTTTCAATTTTGGTTTAGCGTTAACGACTGTCAAAAATTAACTTGGCTGCAGGAACAGTATGTTTGTTTCCTGTAAACAAAGGATGTACATATGTACGACATAGTCAATACTTTTTCAGGACACTGATGATAATATTATTATAAATTCAGATCCCTTGCAGAGTAGGCAGATAGTACAAATTTCCAAGGGGTTGTTTCCTGTTATACTTTATTACCTACTTAAGTACATAAGTGCCACTCGCTGATCGTAAAGAAAATATCGAGAGGAAATCTCCATGTCCAAAGAAACCATATGTTTATATGGTTTCTTTGTGGCAGGTATTTACCTGATATGGGTAAAAAATCGACTAAAACTCAGAAAATTAAGCAAAATTTGTGATATAACAAATTTCGATAATACCAAAGAATGAACTGCGGGGCTGTAGTGTTGGTATTCTCGGCAGAGAATACCAACACTACAGTTCTATGGATTGGGGCACATACCTTTTTCGCTTGGATTTACGACTTTTACTGGACCTTTAGAAGGCTTGCGCGGTGACATGGGTCCAACACGTAGTGATACTTTGTGATAAGTTAATGTTATTATGTAAGGCTTCTGTTGACATTAACTTCTAAAATTGATGAATCATAAACAGCGAACTGCCCCAGCAGCAGGACTATTATAATTATGGAAAGAGAACAGGGACTATGGTAATGGGGTTTTAAAGGACACAATCACGCCTATATTCCCCAGAGGGGGTGGTAGAGGTATACTGAGTACACCCACGTTTCGCCGACGATGTTAGGTCCCATGTAATAGGGGGCGAGCCTATTGCCATATACCGGGCACAATTCCAGACTCTAGATTCATACTGGGAATTTTTCGTTAGAAAAACTACATTTGTCTGACCTAGTATTTGAACCCAGGACCTCGTGATCACAAAGCGATGCGCTTTGCCACCAGACCAACGAGGCACCAGGCAACGTTTTAAAGGACAGAACTGGATATTAAGATAAGGATTCTTATTATTAAGATTTCTAGAAATAATTTGATAATCAATCTTCTAAAAGCTTAAGAAATCAACGAAGAAATATAAAATGTTCCCAACTGTCACATTAAGATTAAAATAACTCGCTTCAATATCAGCAAATTTTAGTTTGATTTTTTTTTAATTTTGCTGGTGACATTTACAAATGAAAACGTCATAAGCAAGCATTATGTTGTTTGAACTCAGCCTATAAAGGTTTATGGTTTTTTTTTCGCTAAACATGTGTTTCGCTAAACATTGGGTATTCGTTAGGTATCTAAGTGTAATATATTAAAAAGATGGCGCTTTATAACGATACTTCAGGTAAAAAAATTATTCACGTTGAAGCTAACATAAAGCCGGTCGATCGTCAAGAGGCCTCTGTCCTGTAGTGGAGATCTTTTGGTTGAGATGCAGATGAAAATATATTTTTAAATGCAATAATTCCTCTAAGAACTTTTTTACATAAAACAAAAAAATTAACATACAAAGAAAGAAATTTCCTTGTGACCGCGTCTTCTAACTGCTCGGTCCGATCGAACGAGTCATTTAAACTTTTTTTCTTATAAGTCCGATTAAAGAATCGAACTATTATATGTTACAACGCAAGAGATACAATATTTTGTTGATAAAAAATATACAATTGAGCAATTCAACCACAGAGCGTTCTATAACTCATTGCACAGCAACTTAAATATAACATTTAGTCGAACGGTATCATTAGAAAAAAATAATAAAAGAAACAAATGCACATGTGCACATGAGTATGTGTCTAACTGTTAAACCAAAAATGTATTCAGATCAGAGTAATACCGGGGATAAGTGGAGTAATAGCTGGTTTTAATATTCAACACAACGATAGTGTTACTTACAGTAGAATTTTGACAGATTTTCCATACAAAATATGTCAAAATTCTATCCGTAGTAAGCAAATCTATTCTTGAGATGAATATGAAACTGACCGGGGTTTTTGGCGGGAAGTCGAAGAGTGATGTTGTCAATTTGTTTTAATTTCCAAAACTTGTGTTATTTCGACTAATAATGTGTAGTGTTGGTGGAATATTAACCATTATGTGTTCTTATATGTGCATGAGTGAAGGTAATTGTGACAAAGAGATAAAACGTGCCTTTTCGACTTCCCTCAAAACGGCCGTTGCAATTGGTATGTAAAGTATCTACCGCTTTACTATCCAGGGTGGGGTACTTAGCGGACGGACGATTTAGCGCAGTGGTTAAGAGCTTAAGCCGCTCCGCCCACTGTGTCTAATAGTTGCGGGTTCGATTCCCGCACGGGACAAATCTTTGTGTGATCCACAATTATTTGTTTCGGTCTGGGTATTTGTGTATGTGAATTTTCATGTTTGTAAACGCACCCACGATACAGGAATAAATCCTAGTGTGGGGCTACGTTTTATTTAAAAGAAAAGAAAAGAAAAAGAAAAGACTTCATTAATTTCATTATCATCGTTGTCATCAAATTCATCGGGGAGTCGAATTAATTTAAACAAACACGATTTTATATCTCACTGGACACTGGCAAAATACACTTATAATTAGTGTAAAGCCATAACTTGAAGAAGAAGAAGAAGGAACTGACCGTAAGTCTATATACATCCGTCAATCAGTTGGCCAGTGACAATAATAATAAAAACAAATGTAGCTCGGAAAACCAAATGTTATAACTCATTCGTGTGCATTTGTCAAGTGTAGTGAAGTAAATGAATTATTGATTAGCGAAATAATTCTAAAATGATTATTTAAGAAATGTATCTATGTACCATCATTATTTTTACGCTCAGGATATTTCCTGGTAACACAACTTAGGATTAGCTCTTGAAAAATAGCCTTTGAATTAACTTCGTTCTTATTTGGTTGTGAGAGGGTAATGCGGGTCATTAGTTCATTAGTACTAGACATTTTGCGCTTTGAAATCGGAAATACGGAGAGATTTCCTATATTTGAACTGCCAGGAGGTATATTTTTACACTAAATTGTTTTCTTTTTTGCCACCGTTAGATATTAGCCACCAAATGAAATAATACGACACGCGACGACTATAAGCATTTATTTTTTTCTTTTAAGTTGACTTATGTATGTTACTCTGGCATTTTATTAGGCGTTATGGTAGTCTTTATATTTTTAGCATAAAATATATTTTTTGTGGTGGGGTAAAAGGGTGCTTGATTGGAGACCGCGAACCGGCCATCGAAATGTAGGTAGACAACCCGCATGATGGACTGATGACCTGACGAGGGTGGCCGGAAGGAATTGGATGAGAAAAACGCAAGACCGAAGGGAATGGAGTGCCATGGAAGAGACCTACACTCAGCATTGGGTGGCTACGAGTTGAAAATGATGATGATGATGATATTTTTTGTGTATGATATACGGAAATTTAAAAAAATTTTAATATTTGGCTACAAATAACAAATATTTTTTACATTATTTCTAACTGAATTGTTTCCTTTTGGCCGACGTTTAGTTTTATAGTAACGTAATGTATACGACATATTAATTTTAACCTTGTTAATATAAAATATATACTATATTCTATGTGTGATTCCTAAATTGATAAATGAATTAATTATTTAAGAAAAGCTAATATTGTTTTTTTTACATTATTATTTGTTTAATAAATAAAATGAAGGTTTTCTTTTATTCCATTAAATAAATTGTTTTATTTTTGCCCACGTTAAATTTTATACTAACGTATTATGTTAATTGTAACCTACTAGTATTATATATATTTTATATTGTTTGTGTGTGTTTCGCAAATTCATAAATTAATTCATTATATTTTTGTTTATAAAAATATTATTATTAAAAAAATATTAGAAATTAACTTTTTTTAATATACATTATTTTTAATTATTTAAACCGTACGTACAGAAAGAAACAAAAAACTATCTGCCTAAAACTCACCTGTTACGACGACGACTTCTCCACAGGAAAATGGAACGTAATTAACTAAATGTTTTTGTCTTTATCTAATGTATGTGATCCGGGCGGGAGCCGGCATGCAAGTGGCCGCGGGACATCGAAACAGGTGCTTTTATCCGTGGCCTGCAGTTCCAGCCCTACGTGAACAGGTGGGCGGACTGACGGCACAGAGGTGGCGTGGAGACTTTAATTGTACTAATAAAGTTATCGTAGACGTGACATTACAGTAGCTTTAGAAAGAAAACAATTTTTGTATCAGTTCTAAGAAGATATTGCTGAACAACATAGAAAAAAAAAAACATTACATGTTCCCCAGAGGGGGTGGCAGATGTGTGCTGAGTACACCCACGTTTCGCCGACGATGTTAGGTCCCATGTAATTATAGAATTGATTCTCTAAAGAGTCTTAATTGAAATATAAAATATAGTTGAATAAAAAAATTTAAGGTCTTCTAACCCAGAGACGCTAACTCGTATTTGGAACCTCAAATTAGTCTTTAAAGTTTACAGAAGTAGGTAAAGAGTATTTCAGAGCGATATTTCTACAAGTTCTTTCCTTTACAAATGCCACTCGCTTCCTCCACTATCATAATTCGTCTCACGCGCTCACTAGTTACGGAGACTCTTGATTTAATAGTATATTATTTTTACTTAATAATTGTCAAAAATGCGTACAGCTGGTCGTCATAGCTGGACGCCTTTCTGCTAAAGATAGATTGTCAAATAATAATTAGATACCAATTAGAGGCTCCACAGTTTACCCTGTGCATCAAAGGTTAGCTTTACGTACTATAAGATCAGAGTAATAATCTGTTCGGAGAACAAACTGAGCCGCTCTATTCGCCGAAATAAGTTACGATCCGTAACGAAATCATTATCTTAGCCAAGTATGTAATTAACGATATTGTGAAAAAAATACATGACGCCTCGCCTTCGCACGGGCGCTTTTTCGACACGTTGTGCTGAAGCGCTGTACGCGCTTTTCAAAAAATGCATTTTTAGCACATACACACACTAGTCACAGTTATGAAAGACGACTGCATGATCTGAATGTGAAGAAAACCAAAATAATGGTTTTTAAACGGGAAGAAACCAAAACAAATGCAAGGATTATGGTTGGTAACGATATGCTGGAGCAAGTGAATGAGTTTGTATACCTTGAATGTGCCTTCAGTAACGATGGGAAATACACCGCTGATATAGAGAGAAGAGTGAGTGCAGGGAATTATGTGAATGGTGCGATGGGAAAGCTACTTGGGAGCCGGCACTTAAGCCAAAAGCCACAGCGCTGTTAAATGGCAGTGAGAGTTGGCTATGTAAGAAGGAGAATGAAAGCAGGATTAATGCGGTCGAAATGTGAGCTTGCGGAAGATGTGCGGAGTCAAGCTAACCGACCGTATTCGCAACACCGTAATAAGAAAGCGTGTAGGTATGTGTGATAGTATCGGTGTAAAGATGAGAAAGGGTATGCTCCGTTGGTTCAGGCATATAGAAAGAATAGGAAGACCTAGACTATCTTACTTTGCCCAAATAAACCGTGTCTCATCTGAAGGGCAAGTCAAGAGTCTCCCTAGCCGCCGAACGTATATGAGACGAATTATGAGAGTGGAGGATCATAGAGGTCTGTATGAAAAGAACCTGTTGGAACTCTGTTCTCTATACCTACCCCGCAATAGAACTGGCGTGATGATATAGATAGAGGTATTGATAGCCGTTTGTTTCATTCCACCGACGATTTCTATAGAGAAGATGGCTGGGTGCTTCCATCGACTTAGGACCCTATAATTAATACAATTAAATCCAAAACCAAGCATAACACTGCACACCGTAAGCTCATTGTGCCTAGATCGGACCAACAAAATCATGAAACACCTCAGTCCCTCCCGCGAACTGGGTCCTTTTAGTGTGGTGTGTGAATGATCTACGCTGCTGGCCGCGGGGCCTTTACAGCTTCACTGGATAAGAGGGCGAGCGTGTAACCACTACGCTCAAGCCAGAAGGGCAAGGGGCAATTAGCTCAA
Organism: Phalera bucephala; assembly: GCA_905147815.2. Taxonomy (NCBI): domain Eukaryota; kingdom Metazoa; phylum Arthropoda; class Insecta; order Lepidoptera; family Notodontidae; genus Phalera; species Phalera bucephala. The sequence goes on along the minus strand of LR990636.1, from coordinate 12,007,715 downwards.
GGCCGCCACAAGGAAGAACAGCCTTGGCTTGGGAGGCGCTATGGGGGAGGGCGTATACTAGGTGGCTCGCCGTGGTGCTCTGCACCGGCCGACGGGCAAGGGACTCTTCGACCTTGCCGGCGATGTCCGTATCTGATCCTGTGTGTGGTATCTGTATCCGAAAGAAGGAAAGTAAGGGCAGAACATGCCGTGGACGGCGGTAGCGGCTGATAGGAGGGGAGTAAGGTTCGTAATCGGCGGCGGCTACGATTAGGGTGTTCCGATGAAGGCCGCGTTCGCGAAATATCGGGTTGTCGCCTTTTTAAAGCTGCTAATAGATTCGAGAACGAGATCGGAATGGAGAACCATAGGTGCTGTAAAGCACTTGAAATTTCGAGAACTTAAAATTAAACAAAAATCCGGAAATAAATGCAACCAGGTAATGGTGCATTTTAAAACAGTAAAATTTAGATGACTATACAAAATCTCGTGTATGCTGTTAGCCGTTGAGAAATTCCTTAGTCTGGAACGTGTAAAATCAGGTCATGCTTACCATAAAAATGCATTATCATCGGAACTGAACTAACATGTCAATGGCCATCGTCGAAAATGGCCCCAGTACCAACAAACATGTGACCTATACTCTAATTATTTGTCTATTTTATTGTATAGTTGCAAATATCCGTATCTAACGGACAATTTTCAATGCAAAACGAATATTTCAAAGCACTGTAAATACTTAAATCAAAGTCGCCGACGTCTTTTCCGAATGTCAACGTTGTTATTCAATCGATTAGATTCAATCATCATTTATTTAACTCTTGCTAATATATTTTTACATAACGATTTCACACTAAGGCTACAAAATCATAACCTCAAAATCTAATACTTTTTTGCAATAATGCGATTCCCCGCTTGTCCGTTTAATAATAAGTCCTTGAAGATTATTTACGAGTTACTACAAATCATAAATGCTTTTTTTATTGCTGTTGGTTCTAGGGCGAATCATGTATGGCCGCAGAACTATGTCCTTTCAACTCCATAGGATAAGAGGAAATGGTACAAGATTTGACCTATACAAACATAGCAAGATTATAATTTTGAAAGGGAAGAAACCAGAACGAATGTAAGGATTGCGGTTGGTAACGATGTGCTGGAGCAAGTGAATGAGTTTGTATATCTTGGATGCGCCTTCAGTAAGGATGGGAAATACACCGCTGACATAGAGAGAAAAGTAAGTGCAGGGAACAGAGTGAATGGTGCGATGGGAAAGCTACTCGGGAGCCGGCACTTAAGCCATAAGGCGCAGCTGGCCATACATAACGGAGTTCTTGTCCCAACGCTGTTATATGGTAGCGAGAGCTGGGTATGTAAGAAGGAGAATGAAAGTAGGATAAATGCGGTAGAAATGCGAGCTCTGCGGAAGATGTGCGGAGTGAAGCTGACCGACCGCATTAGCAACAGCATAGTAAGACAGCGAGTAGGTATGAAAGATAGTATCGGTGTAAAGATGAGAAAGGGCATGCTCCGTTAGTTCGGGCATATAGAAAGAATGCCAGAGGAAAGAATAACAAAACAGATATACAATGTGAAAGTGGAAGGAAGCAGGTACCGGGGAAGACCTAGATTATCTTACCACGACCAAATAAACCGAGTCTTATCTGATGGAAAAGTCAAGAGTCTCCGTAACCGGCAAGCGTGTATGAGACGAACTATGAGAGTCGAGGAAGCCAGAGAGGTATGTAAGGAAAGAACCTGTTGGAACTCTGTACTCTCTGCCTACCCCGCAAGGGATCTGGCGTGAGTGATATACTAGTTTCTGCCTGCGGATTCGTCTGCATTCACCTTACATTTTTCTATTTATTTATCTATCTATATCATCACGCCAGGACCCTTGCCGAGAGTACAGAGTTCCAACAGGTTCTTTCCTTACAGACCTTACATTTTCCCAGGATAAAAATTATATATATGTTAGTCCAGGTAATAAAATATCTGTGTGCCGAATTTTATTCAAATCCGTTCAGCAGTTGTTGCGTGATAGAGTCACATTTATAATATTAGTAGGATAAAACTGTGTGCGTGTGTGTGTGAATGATCTAAGCTGTAGGTAGCTGTGTACCTTTCCAGCTTCACCGGACGGGAGGGCAAGTACTAGGAGAAATCAAAAAGTAGTGAGAACGACATAATCCTTGGTAAAAAAAAAATACTGGCAGGCATAGCTCAGATACATATATGTAATATTAATAAAAAAAAATCTTCGATTCTCTTTTGTTTTTTTCTGAATGTAGTCATTTGTTTGCTTCGTGTCGGAACGTGTTCTCAAAAATGGAGAAAATCGAAGTGCGAGTCGTTATTAAATACCTCTGTTTTAAAAAGTTAACGACGCAAGAGATTTATTGCGATTTGGAGGCAACATTAGGAGAGTCTGCTCCGCCGTATTCCACTGTCGCAAGGTGGGCTCAATTTCGAGTAGGGAGAACAAGCACGGAAGACGAACATCATTGCGGCCGTCCATCGACGTCAGTCACCCAAGAAAATGTTGCGAAAGTCGAGAAAATTGTATTGAGCGATCGAAGAGTTACCATCCGATACTTAATTCAAGAAACGGGCATTTCATATGGAAGTAATCAATCCATATTGAAACAATCTTGGAATATGAGAAAAGTCTCCGCAAGATGGGTGCCAAGAATGTTAACCGACAGTCAGAAACAAAATCGACTTGACATTTCGAAGATATTGTTGGACAAGTTTCAAGAAGATTCTGAAAACTTTTTGTCTCGTTTCGTAACAATAGACAAAACATGGGTCCCGAGACAAAACAGCAATCTTCGCAATGGAAACGGCCATCATCACCGACCCCGAAGAAGTTTCGTGTCGCGGCATCGGCTAGTAAGGTTATGGTCTCAATATTTTGGGACACAACAATATTACCTGGAGCGTGGAACCACTATTACAGGCCATTATTATGCAGCTTTAATTCCCAAGTTGAGGAATGCCATCAAAGAGAAAAGGAGAGGGAAACTTCAAACGGGCGTGCTGTTTCATCACGACAACGCACCCGCGCACAGGTCGGCAGTTGCGATGGCTGCCATTCAGCAAGCTGGCTTCGAATTGGTTGACGACCCCTCTTATTCACCAGATCTGGCAGCTAGCGATTTTTATCTGTTCCCCAAATTGAAAAAATACTTAAGGGGAAACAGGTACGAAGACGATAACGAGGTGATGGATGCCGTGGAGAGCTTTTTGCAGGACCAAGACAAAACTTTTTTTGTGAGAGGGATTGAAGCCTTGGAAAAGCGCTGTATTCGGTGTGTAGAGAGACTCGGAAACTATGTAGAAAAATAAATTATTAAGTTATCAATAGTCATTATATTCTATCTCATTCTCACTACTTTTTGATCCCTCCTCGTATGGTCCAGCCAGATTATATATATCAAAACCTATTTTTTGAGCAATATTTGACGATTATTACAGTTAATGGAATGTCAGGCAGTTATTGTTATTTTAGTAACTGTTAATCTTGTCTATGGACAAACTCTATGCCTTTAATAATTGCCTGAGTGTGTTTAGTTGTCTGTGCGATGGCAGATGTGAGATGACGACCGACCGATAACAGATAGTCGCTATGAGACGGTGGACGGCCCTACTGTGTTTCTATTGGCAACTATGCGAGCGGTCGGACGTATCGCGTAGCAGCTAACCTCACTGCATTCCATCAATCCTCAATTATTGCAAGCATCTTCTGATATTTTGCTAACAAAGTCTGGACATCAAGGATGATCAGTGTACTGGACAAGAACCTAGTGTTATTTCAAGATTTCTATGTCCGGCCACCATGCGACTATGAAAACGAAGATAAACCTACCTTTCGACGTTACATAGATCCCGAAATCTTAGGCGCCGATAGATATAAAAGTCTGTAGGTAAATAGTTTTATTACATGTCAAAAATAATAGTTATAAGATTTTATTTAAGTTTGTATTTTTGTATCCCGTGAAGCAATTTCAACAGTATTTCGCACGGAGTCGTGGGAATTGCATAAAAGCACAAAGGGCTTGCCCGTGCGGATATATGCAAATAAAGTTATATTCAAACGGTGCGACGCGTCGCGGTTACGTGTAAAGAGCATTTTATAAACTTTATACTATTATCAAACTGACGGTAAAATGAGATAACTGAATTATGGTAAAATTAAAGGTAAAATGAGATAAGTGAATATATATGCAATTACATAAAAATAACAATTAATAAAAAAAAATCTTTTTAATGGTTTACGGCGCTCGACCATTTATAGATCGAGAGAGACAGTAAAGCAGTTACTTTACTAACGAATAATAAGGGGCGGATATTATGAGCGCGCGCTCGGAAATAAACGACACCGTCACGCCTATATTCTCGTAAGTCTCTGTAACAGGCGAGCGTGTATGAGATGAACTATGAGAGTGGAAGAAGCCAGAGAGGTCTGTAAGGCAAGAACCTGTTGGAACTCTATACTCTCTGGCCACCTCGCAAGGGAACTGGCGTGATGTAGCGATGTGCGACTGCAAATGATTGCATTCGAATCATTCGACTTTATAAATCATTCGAATGATTCACGAAAATTAGTTACTAACTGCCTCTCATTCGACTTTGACTTGCTAGACTGAATGAACGAATAATGAATAAAAGGTTCAGCGAACGAATAATGAATTTACCTTTCGGTCAAACCACAGACTACAAAGGAACGTAAGTTAGCATCATTCGGACCGCAGCTTACCCCCACTTTCGCACAGGCGCTTTTTGTGCTGGAGCACTGTAAGTGCTTTTAAAAATTTACTATTAGCCGTTTGTTAAATTCCAGCACTTGATTACCGCGCGCCAGTTATATTTAAAGAGAACTAGAACTTTATTAAAACGTACTTTTAAACACAATCCAGCAAAAGCGTTATTATTTAGTTTAGTTCTTACTGCTCACTCGCACACGTAATTTGTTTTGGCGCAGAAATGGCGCGAGAAGCGGCGAATCATTCGAATTATTCATTCATATCGGGTGAGAGTCGCAGATCATCTAATTGAATCATCATTAGTAGTTACTAATTAGTAGTCGTCATTCGAATATAAAAATTTGTATAATACTAATGTTCAAGTCGAATCAGATAATTATTAGTTGTAGATGAGTGTGTGTTGAGTGATATACGCTGTTGGCCGTGAGGCCTTTACAGATTAACCGGACTTAAGGGCGAGCGTGCAACCACTACGCTCGAGCCAGAAGGGCAAGGGGCTACATACTCGAGGGCGCCTCAAGGAGGAACGGCCTCGGTTTGGACAGTCGCTACGGGGGGAGGGGGTGTAATTAGTACACCGGTCGGCGGGCTAGGGGATCTACGACTTCGTCGTCGTCGCCCGTATCCGGAGCGGAAAGAAGCGATGTCAAAGCATCTGGGGTATCGGTGAGCACATGTCGCGGCCGGCGGTAACGGCAGGGGTCGGGTTCGTAGTCGGCGGCAGCTACGATTAGCGGATTCGCATGGAAAGATGCGTTCGCGAAATGTCGACTTGTCGCCTTTTTAATATAGGCGCGAATAGATTCGAGACCGAGTTTGTAGATGATTCGAATAGTCGGATTATTCGCAGTCGCGCATCTTTAGCGTGATGATACAGATACAGAGAATAAATAATAGAATACATTTTGTAAAATATACAGTCAAAAATCGATTTCGAAATATGAAGCGCATGGAGAAGAAAAACACTTTCTTTAGACAGTGACTAACTTAATAAATCTACACGAGAATAACATTACTATAACTTTATAATTCGCGGAGTTTTCGTAACGCGCCACGTTTGGTCACAGCGAAAACGCCCGATTTTTCAAAGAAATAAACTATATATTAATACGTGAAGCAAAAACTTTGTACACATTTTTACGAAAATTGCGCGGACGGAGGAGTATGAAATTTCCCACACTTACAGCTTATATAGAGAAGGAGTGCAGAATGTTAATATTTTTTTTAAATTATGCATAAAACATACACTAAATCAATGAAAAAAACATTACACACACTACCATGTATTTGACACAATACACGTCAAATTGATGTTTGTCTTTAATATTATTTGTCTATAGTCTTACTGAATGTCAAACATAACCAGCAAACGAAGAAAGAGTAGGTCGAGTATCGACCTATGGGCGACCACTAGTGATTATAGTTTTCTCATGAGGGAAGGGTACTGTGACAGTTATTTATTTTTTTATTTTTCTTTAAAAACGTAGCCCCACACTAGGATTTATTCCTGTGTCGTGGGTGCGTTTACAAACATGAAAATTCACAAACAAATACCCAGACCGGAACAAATAATTGTGGATCACACAAAGATTTGTCCCGTGTGGGAATCGAACCCGCGACTATTCGACACAGTGGGCGGAGCAGCTCAAGCTCTTAACCACTGCGCTAAATCGTCCGTCAGTTGTAAGTGTCAAAGAAAATTATATTTTATTCAATGGCAATAAGAGGCATGACCTGTTTCTATACTTATAGTTGTATGCCTTAATACCATTAAATTAAATATTAATTTCGTTTGTCACTTAGAACTGTCACTACCCATCTTAAGTAAAAAATATTTTAGTTACATAATCGGTCATTTTATTACGTTTAAAGATATTGTTTTTACAAAATGAAATAATATTACAAACGTGGCGTTATTTTTCAATATTATTGTTGACACGCTGGCAGGTTGAATTTGGACGAGATTTAAGAGTAAAGAAACATTTAAGTTTGAACTTTGACGGGAATAAGAAGAGCAATATTATTCCTATTACCAGAAAAATACAGTGATTGCCTAGTGGTTAGACCGTTGGACTGCAAAGTCAGAGGTCTCGGGTTCAAACCCAGGCACGCACCTCTGTCATTCGAAAGCATGTGCGTATAAAAAAATAACTATCACTTGCTTTAACGGTGAAGGTAAACATCGTAAGGAAACCTGCATGCCTAAGAGTTTCTCGAAGGTGTGTGAAGTTCGCCAACCCGCACTGGGCCAGCGTGGTGGACTATGGTCTAAACAGTGGGACAGTTTCTTAACATGGCTTATACTATCTATCTATTTATAACATCACGCCAGTTCCCTTGCAGGGTAGGCAGAGTACAGAGTTATATTATGGTATAATATTTTATATTATACCAGAACTAGTAAAAAAATCTGGTGTGGCTGCGTCGGGGCAGATGGCCGTTGGTTTTAACGTAAAGCGTCAGCAAGTCGCTTTTAGTGTTAAATATTGACAGGAAAGAGCGAGAGCGCTGGTTTGGTCATTCTACGCAGTGCCCCTCCCCCGCCGCTTCACCCTGCCCCGACGAAACTTAAGGTCATAGTAGCGAGCTGACTATATAAGCTAAATAATGACTCTGGATTTATGTTTCCAAAACTAATAGTTCCGTAATTATTAAGGTAAGACGATATAGACCCATTTGCTACGGTCCACTTTTCTGACCTGAGGGCCTAGACAAGTTGCAAGCGTTTTGTTTCTATTCTCTTGTCGCAATCGATAGCGCATTGTTTTGACCACGTGACTTCGTTGCAAAACGTCATTCCCATACATTTTTCCGCTTTCTATTAGCGTTAACGACTGTAGATTGTCAACTTGGCTATAGGCGCTGCTACCCGTATGTTTCAGAGTGGTTTTAAAGACGTTTCATGTCAAAAATAAACACCGCCACCCCTACGTACCTAGTCTTAAGCCGGGGTTCCACTATAAAAGGGTAATGACAGGGAGAAATAAGCTCTAAACGGAAAATGAGATATAGGATTGAATTTCATTGCAAGCGAGTTTCAGATGCCGCAGTAGGCGAAGGGAAGCGCAGGAGGAAGGCTTTGCGTGGCGGGTTGTGCATGAAGCGAAGTCCGTTATAAAATCATCGGCGGCGCCGTGTCGTAGCGAACTCGTTCTTACCTTTTTTTACTCGTTTGGTCCGGTCCGCTTACCTCTTTGACAGTGGACGCAACTCTATGAATTTTACCGTAGCGAGTAGTGCGGAGCCCGTACGGACGCAGCTCTGTGTGCTATGTCAAGCGATTCCGTTTTTAACTATTTTTACTCACTCAGCAGCACTTCTATTAAATTAACTGTCGCGAGTTCGAGACTGTCGCAAGAGACCGCAGGGTGAGCGATAGTGATTCAGAATCAGAATATTTTGTATTCTCGTAAACCATTACAGTATTTATGAATCGTCAGAATAGTAACAAAGACTCTACCACCACTTCGGAATGTCATTCCTGTGGAAAAGAGGGGCAAGAAACTCCACGGTTACTCTTTTACAACAGTATTTTTAAAAAAAATTCCATGTACATTTTGCTATGGGGTACACTATTCATGAGAATAGTTAGATGGTTTTCTCATTTACAGAAAAAGAAATGAGGAAAAAAAATTATCAATGTTATTAAATTATTAGAAGGAAGAGAGGGAAAAATAAATAATGATAGCTGAACCTATTATCCACATTCGGGTTGAGCTGGAACAGCACCTATCTAAGAATTTTTATGTATTAAATAATCATCTAGAGTATAATAAGCTCGCTTGCAGAGCCTACGTTTAATACAAGATTAAATTTATTTTCACTAATTGGAGTGACCTCAAGTGGGATTTTATAATAGAATCTTACGCAGGTCCCTATGAAAGACCTGTTAATTTTAGACGGACGAAATCGCGGTTGATCTAATTTGTTTCTATGTCGCGTGCTATAGCAATGCCTATTACCTAGCTGATTAAATAGATCTAAATTTTTCCTTGTATACATTCAAAGGCATCGCCAAGGGGGAGCAGGTAGCTGCCCGCCTAAAGATTAATAAAAATAGCTGCATCAAAGTCCAATCATTTGACGTTGTTGATCGATCAATCCCCTACGTCGAAACACGAATGAAGTATTCCAAGTATTTCGTTTGCAAGTTCGTTCCATTGTTAATGCCCTATAAGAGGCAAACCTTCTTTCCCGAAACGGGAAAAGCGTTGAACATTTTGATCGCTGTACCGTGTACAACGTGTACGGTAGAGCGATCGGTAAGCATCCTCAGGAGATTAAAAACCTGGTTAAGAAGCACCATTAGGGAAATTCGCCTCAATGGTTAGGCCATGACGAGTGTGCACAAAAAACTTATTAATGAAAACTTACTAGACTTTCATAATAAAGTAGTCGAGAAGTTTACGAAAAAGCCCCAAGGATTATGTTTTAATTAACACTCATTCATCATGACCAAACAATTTGAGGCAATTTTGTCCCAATATTTTTCTATTCCATTTTTCTAATAATTATAATAGCTATGTTTACAAGTTTATTTACTGTACAGTCAAGAGCTCGTGGAGCTTTACACATTGGACTTTGAATATTACAATCCTCCTCCATTCCGATCTTGGTCTGGAACCTATTGGCGCTTATATTAAAAAGGCGACAACACGATATTTCGAGAACGCGACCAATCGTTGGAATCCGCTCATCGTAGCCACCGCCGATTACGAACCTTACTCCCCTCCTATCAGCCGCTACCGCCGTCCGCAGCATGTTCTCACCGACCCTCCCGATGCCATTACATCCCTTCTTTCGGATACAGACGCCGCACTAAGGATCAGACTCAGACCTCGCCGGCGAGGTCTAAGAATCCCTTGCTTGTCGGCCGGTGCAGAGCACCATGGCGAGATACCTAGTATGTGCCCTCCCCAATAGCGACTGCCCAAACCGAGGCCGTTCCTCCTTGAGGCGCCCTTGAGCTAGTCGCCCCCTTGCCCTTTTGGCTCGAGCGTAGTAATTGCACGCTCGCCCTCTTGTCCGGTGAAGCTGTAAAGGCCCCGCGGCCAACAGCGTATATCATTCACACATACACACACATACATTACAATCGCCGCCGTAAAGATAAGGACTCTCACAACAAATGTGGCGACGCCGTAGTGTGTGATACATGATCTATCTGTCTATATGATCATGGCAGATCCCTTGCGGGTTAGGCAGAGTGAGAGTGAGAGAGAGTACAGAGTGACAACAGGTTCTTTCCTTACATATCTTTCTGGCTTCCTCCACTCTCATAGTTCTTTTCATTCACTCGCCGCTCGCCGGTTACGGAGACTCTTGACTTATATACATTGTTTTCATAAATATACTGACACGGGACCGTTATGTTATTGGCTTCTTTAAACAATTCTCTTAAAGAGTCGCGACTACCTATGTTATAGATGGCCCTCTTAGCCCTTTTTTGTCATATAAAAATAGACTCAATGTCCGCTGCCCTACCCCACAATAATATACCGTAAGACATGACACTATGAAAGTATCTTAGTGCACATGGAAATATATGTTTGAAATAAATCTTAGTCTCGTAACGGCAAGCATCTGGCACAGACTAACACCCGTACCTATAAACAGGCCTAAGTATTTACTTTTACTCAAGGAATTACTTAGTACATCAATTTTATTCATTGTTGAGAAACTAAGTAAAGTTCGTTTTTTGGCCAAGTGTGTGTGTGTCCACACTGTTGGCCGCGGGCTCCACGCCGGCTGGCGGGCAAGGGATTCTTCGAGCTCGCCGGCGAGGTCGGTGTCTGATCCTGTGTGCGGTATCTGTATCCGAAAGAAGGAATGTAAGGGCATCGAGAGGGTCGGTGAGTACATGCCGCTGACGGCGGTTGCAGCTGATAGGAGAGGAATTATGTTCGCAGTCGGCGGCGGCTACGATTAGCGGATTCCTATGATTGGATGCGTTCGCGAATTATCGGATTGTGGCCTTTTTAATGAAGGCGCGAACAGGTTCGAGACCGAGATCGGAATGGAACCATGGCCAAGTATAAGTCATCATCATCTTTACTTAAGCAATGAGCGTTACTTGTAACGGTACGTGATTTTGTAGTACCTGTGCAACTTTTCTACTTTTTCATTAATGCACAAAACGTTATATTGCCAGTTCCAAAAGAGTCTGAAGTTCTAAGTCATACTTGCTTTTGTTCAAGTAAGTATTGCCATTACTTGACTATAGAAAAGGATATCGACTGATAAAATTCTAAAAACTTGACATTCTTGGCTAAGTAATTTCTTAACACTAAGTACATACTTATCTATAGATACGGGCGTAAGTGAGGTAGAGTGTATGAACAAGTGCTACAAAAAAATGAAGTTGAGATAACTTCTCTAGTAGGTAGTAAATAAGAACTAAATGTAGGCTTATCTCCTTTTAAGTTTGATGCAGAGGTGTACAAACTACACGTTTGCGATCCGCCATTTGGAAAATATTGGCGTGAATTTTTTCGCTTCACTCTTTTGCATACCGCCATTCTGAGTTTACAGGAAAATATTTTTTTAAAAGCAATTTATTTCAATATCCGTTATATTTAACCGGGGGAAGCCATTTTTATGATACAACTAAATCCCTTACAGACAGCTGTAATGGTGTAGACGGTAGAACGCTCACTTCTTAATCATGAAGATTCAAATCTTAGATCACAATTTTGTATGAAATTTTGAATGTATGATTTGAGTTTAATCTTGGCATTATTATGATGAAGGTTTCGCTACAAAGCCGACGAAGCGCGACGGGAGCGCGACGGTGACGCGGTTTGGGGAGTTGTAATGTACTGAAATGTATAAAAGACGACACACAGCGCAGCCCCGCTCGTCACAAGCGTCACAAGTCAACGTACGTCATACCGTTTCGGAACTCGGGCTAATTTCAGTCTCCTCAACCCATTTCAGAGTGAATGCCTATTCACTCTGAAATATATATTACTGAGCCAGCAAGCCACATTTTCGGCCCCATCGTCAGTTTCCTTCAGGGGAGTCCTTAATAATAATAATAAGCTCGTAGTAATGACACCACGGACCCGAGTGCTTCAGAGAGCCGGTAAGGGCCACTGAGTGTTTTTGTCAGTCGAGTGGAAACAGACGGATGTCCGCAGGACTTTCATATCTGGCTTGCCTTAATTGGCCGTCCAGAGAGAAGCCGTGAAAGCTATATCGGTGTAGAAAGATAATGCTTTCCTAGGTCGATGTACTCCAGGAGTGGTAGTATTAAAGGGCATAACACCGCGAGTAACTTCGGAGAAAGCGCAGCACACCCCTGAGCCGCTCACACCGGTGTTGCCCTCATTTGTCTTATGACAACCGTTTGAGGGCCCATCTAGTGAGCGGCGAGTCACCGCCGGCCACGGGTAGTTATCACTAATTATGGCCGGTGTCCGTGCCCTTTGAAATAGTCGAGCTTTTCCAATCAAAACTCAATCACACAGTTCTTGTTTTCTTTCTATAGTTTACAATAGTCCTTGCACCTGCCGGGGTCAGTTCGCTGGTTATGTTTCTTCATTTGCAGCAAATAATCTCAGCAGTGACTTACATAAAATTAACTTGTTGCAAAGGTTGTCTACGTGTTGGATCCTGACCCCTATGCAAGTCTTTGAAACAGAACTGTGAATGTCATCGAAAAACATTCTAAAGAAATACGCATTTTCCTTGTATCTTTAACAATTTTTATCTCGCTGTAGACAAATGCTTTCATGCTTAGTTTCAATGAGAATGACACGATAAGTCACCCACATCTTATATAACACCACACATCTAAAGACTATCACAATAACAAGATCATATATTTTCATAATAATCAGTTATGAAACTAAAATAATCCCATTGAATATCTACCATAGATTATGTAAACATTTACCGCCATTTTGATCTCTTTTTTCTTCTGTAAAATATACATTTATTGTCTATTCCGTTGTCGGCAGTGTGCAGGTGCAAACGTGATGTGTTCCATTTTTAAATGTTTGAATTTATTATTTTTAATCGATTTTTCAAAGTCGAGTTATCATGAGCAATATAGAGGTATGTTTCTTTTTTATTATTATTTATAAGCACGTTTTACACCCGCTTTCTCGACTGTTCATTTAAGAATATTTTAACCAATTTTAAAAGTTTTAGGCACTTACTTTAATTTTGACTTGAAAACTTTTAATATAGCTCAGGCCTTAATCACAATGCAATGCCAATCAAAAAATAATTAAAAATCGCGGACTAAAGGCAGCATTTTTTATTATCTTGGCTACGTGACGATGTGTATTTTACTACTATTTAGTCTGCTTTGTAATATTCTTAATACTTTAATAGTCAAGTATTAAGAATATTACAAAGCAGAAACTAAATATTCAGCTACATGAATAATAAAAAATCCTTACTCTAAGTAATTGCCACGATTTTAAAACAAATATATGTAATATATTATTTATTTTATAAATTATTAAATACCTAAAATTACCTCTAGCGTGCTCTTTTAACAGAAAAGCAACATGTATGTTGCTTGTCTGTTCATTTCAAAGTGAACTGCATAAGTTAAAATTGTAACGCTTTTGAGTTAAGTTTTCTCAAGTTACGAACCGTACATACATTATATAACTTAAGCAGAACTTGAAGTTACTACGTGAACGTCTTGTCTATGGTTTTCTGATGCAAATGTTCTTAATGTAGGGTACATTATGCATCGCTACAAATTTGCGAATTCCTACCGATAGATGACGCTGAACATTAGACTACTATCCTCCATACATGTCTAAAACGCGATATGAGAATTCGCACGTAGCGTGACGTATATTCCATGGTCCCATAGGACAACTTTACATATACCATACAAAATAAATGACATTTGCAACTTTCGTGGCTGTCGATAAGGTAATTATGTCAAATATAAATACTGGATTATGGGACTTCGGTCGTTGGACACGTCAGTACAAGCCCCCGACAACAACTCTTCTTCTTGTCCAGTGAATCTATAGGCCCCGCGGCCCACAGCGTGGATCATTCAGACACACTAAACAACAACTCCCGGCCAGGATCAGACACCAACTTCGCCGGCGAGATTGAAAAATCCCTTGCATGCCGGTCACCACGACGGGATACTTAGTATACGCCGTTCCCTGCCCTTCCTAGTGACAGCCCTAGTTGTTGCGTGCTCTCCCTGTTACCGAGTGAAGCTGTAAAGGCCCCGCGACCAACAGCGTAGATCATTCGCACACCATACACAAAAAAGGAACTTGAGGGAAGTGGCAAGCCCCGCCAGATACAACACCCATCTTACTGGAAGGTCTCCTCTATCCTAAACCCTGCTCCAAAGTACCTATTATAATATCATTACGATCGTTTCCTCGATGGTTTAGGCAGCAGCTTTAAACCTAAAACCGCTCTTAACACCATCCAATAATTATTTTTTTCTTAATGATCACCTTTTTTATCACCTGTCCGCGTTCGGGGGACGCGTAGGGGTGAGATCCACTGACAGTCGGGCTCACCCGGCCGTCAGTGGACCAAGGGTACCGACTAAAAACCCTGCGGTGACAACGTCATTGTCGCATAGTGTCGGAGTCACCGTTAGCCGTTAGGCACACTTCGCGACACCGACGCGACCCGCCCTGTTGAGGGCCAATCCTGGGAGTCAAGCTCCCTGCGTACTCCCGTACGTCCTCCCCCTTACGTAGATGCCGCAATGGTGTCACCCAACGCGGCGTCTCCCCTTTCAAGCTGGGAGGCAGATTCCCCTGAGTCTGGCACCCAGGTAATTCAGTAGAGACACCAATGTACCCGGACTTTGACATCCGAGGCCATGAGTATCTCCACGCCTTGTGGCGTGAGGGGTCACGCCACAAGCGGTGCACATGCCGACCAACCACCGCCGCGCCGCCTCATAAAGATCACTTAGGTTAAGCAGCGTTCAACAATCATTAATAGTAAAAAACAAGTTTTCATGCACCCAAGTAATTGTGCATATTTAAAACGCCCAATCACAATTAAATGTGTATGCAAAATTTCATGCCTATGCTATTGACCGTTGAGGAGTTCCTTCGGGTGGAGCCAAATCCTAGGTGTAGAATCAGGCCAGGATTACTATAAAAATGCATTGTCATCAAAACTAGACCATGTTAAATTTCAGCTCCGTAGGATAAGAAGAAGTAGTTAATTTTTGGGCGCCACCGTGTTTCGGAAGGCACGTTAAGCTGGATACCACCTAATATAGCAGTTCGGTGAGAGCGTCCTCGATCTAATTGGCAAAATTCTAATTGGCATAGCTTTTGCCAATTAGATCATGCTCACTATAAAGAATGACAAAACAGATATACAATGCGAATGTGGAAGGATGTAGGTACCGGGGAAGACCTAGACTTTCTTACCATGTCTCCGTAACCGGCGAGTGTGTATTAGACGAACTATGAGAGTGGAGGAAGCCAGAGAGGTATGTAAGGAAAGAACCTGTTGGAACTCTACTCTCTGCCTACCTCGCGAGGGAGCTGGCGTGATGATATAGATATATAGATCATGCTCACAATAATGTCTTTGCTTGCGGTGGCTGTCTGGGGCGGGTCACTCCCTTCCCTCCAATATGGTCGTGAGTAGTGTTGGCTGTTCCAGTAGAACGGTAGTACTCGTGAACGGGTGCTGCTTGTGGGGACTGGTGGTGACTGGTCCATCTGGAATCCTTTAGACACTCCTTATAAAAACATAATTAGTCTTATACCTCGGTCGTACGGCATCACACGGGAGCTAGATCGTAAACTATTTAATTGTAACCTAAACATTGTATCCACACAATATAAACTAAAAAAAATAGAAAGGAAAAAAGAGAAAGAGAAGTAAATAAAAAAGACAAGCCTGCTGAGTTTCTTCGCCGGATCTTCTCAGTGGAGGCCGCGTTCCGATCCGGTGGTAGTTAAATTAGATTTAAAAAACAAATGTAAATTGATTATTTGTAAGCGCCCCGGGGCTTATACAATATAAATTATTTGAGTTTGAGTGTGGCAGTCCTGAATCTGGAATTGTGCCCGATATATTGATAATTCGCTCGCCTCCCTCCCACATTAGCACTTAAAATCGTCTGCGAAAAGTGGGTGTACATAGTACACTTCTTCTACCCGAGGTACATAGGCTTGATGGTGTTTATTTGTATTGTTTCAGTACCTCAGGCCTCAACAGACAAATGGGAATCCTACATCTTCAATGATAAGGAGTATCTAGTTCAGAATCTACCTGTCAACTGGGAGAACGCGAGGATACTGTGTCGGTATGTAATTGTTAAGTGAAACGCTTGCCAAGGTGATGCAGCTGGTTTAAAACCTATTATTTTCCAGAGGCTATCATAATGGCACGCTAGCTCTACTGGACACGAGAGATAAAGCTGAATTCTTGGCGGAAGCACTTTCGGAATCGCAGTTTTGTTAGTATTAATTTATTTTACCCACTATAATGTAGGTCAGATGGTAACACACATTAGTTTAAAAGCTACGTAGATAACATAAGTGGAATTTTATTTATTTCTACTCCTGTTTTCTTTTCTTTCTTATTAAATTTGTCGAGGGTTCTAAAACAAAGTTCTCCCCGAGATACACCAAGGATCAAATCTTGGTGTTAGGTAAGGAGCCCATTACTGGGTGACCGTATGAGCTTATCCTAGTTGTAGCCTCCTCTTCTATGACTGATCTGCCAATTTTTGAAGTGAAAACTTCTTTATGCTCGTTGGGCATTATTTGAGATGAAAAAAACCAATTGAACTCGCGACACTGTTACCGTTACCGCCACCTCTGTATATAAGTATGTACATAAATTGTGTATGTACGTACATATATACACATGCACGTTGTTCAAGTTTTCACTTCTGTCGGCACTCCCGGAATGCTACTGTTTGTTTTTTTTTATTTGTTGCGGGTTCCAAGACAGTTAAAGCTCCCGGGACACTTTGGTGCTATCTAAGGAGGCCCATGTGGATCCTAGCTTACAGAAGCTACAGTAGTGGGAATGTGTGGCGGACTTAGTCCAAAAAAAGTAACCGTCATGACCTCTTTGAAGTCCATTTGTATTTAAGCATAATTTTACCGAAGGTGATCGTTGATTGAAGGTACAAAGACGTTCCCAGGGTTCGCAGATATTAAGACTATAAGACCCTGATGTCCAGCTTAAGGAATCCTGTATGAGATGAAGGTGTAGGGACTCCATTCCATCATGAGTATCGCAAACTCCCAACTCCAAACCAGATGCAGTAATGCCTACTAGTGCATCTCATTTGGAAATCCCAGTTTTAATTGTGGTAAAATACTCACCCAAAACTGTTGGAACTCTACTCTCTGCCTACCCCGCAAGGGATCGAACGTGATGATATAGATAGAGATGGATAGTAAAAGACACATAGGTTAGAGGGTTTGCCAGGGGAAGGTTTCAGTCCTCCGCAGGGAACGGTAGTCTTGAAAGGCCTAAAATCTTCCCCTGGGAAACACCAAAAAAGTAGGTGTCGGATATACGCCAATGCACGTTCCTTTTTGCCTGCAGCTCTCCCGTCAGTATGGGTTGGAGCTAAAAGAGATTCTGCTGAAGACCCAGCTGGGTATCGTTGGGGACAAGGCATGGAATTACGAAGAACTGCCCTGGACGTCCTGCCCAGCGAGAGGGAAGGAAACCTGGCCAGACATTACCCAGTGGTAAGTGGAAGACAGTGTTGGGCAGTATTCAATTATTTCTTTTATTGTGGGCTCATTCAATTGAAATTAAAATAATTTATAAGCGCTCTCCCTAAGATATTCCGCAACTTCCCTTCGTTCGCACGGGGCTTTTATAACGCTTGTTAGAAAAGCGTAGGAATGAAAAAAGTGGCTATCGGACCGAGGAGACCTCAAGCACACTTCGACCCGATGGGATCTTTTATGCTGTCCTTGCCCTGATGCTCTTACGTACCTGAAGAACCAAATATTCCCTGTACCAGGCTGTAGATTCCAGCAGGGAGGAAGAGCCGAAGTTCCTCTGGATTTGGATAGGCCACTCCCAGTAGCTTCAATCGCCGCGCCGCCAGAGCATCGACAGTGGGCAGTATAGGCTGATATTATTATTATTATATATTATTCCGCTTGCACGATGTTCCACCTAAACAAGTAATTCAATCTTTCACCACCAGTGGTTGAACAGAACTCACGTGCCGGTTCCGGAGACGGGCGCTGACTGCGTGGCGCTGGAGAGGGTGTACCACGACAGTCCAGTATTCCTCGACTTGCCCTGCCACCTGGAGAGGCCGTTCGTTTGCGAGAGGCGTAAGTGGCGTTATACTATATTGATGCCTAGTCACGAGTATAAACTAGAGGGCACCGGCTTTGTCCTGTACGCATACACTGACAGGTTTCGAACAAATTTTATGGAATTTATAGTAGTAGCCAAAATGTAGTATGGGTCAGGTTAGGTTAGAACTACGGCCCTTCGGGGTCGCGGATGCAAGGGGCAGGGGCCCTGAGCGTCCTTCACGAGCGTCCCCGATGAGGACGGCGCCGTGAGCACCGGGGCGGTGCGGAGGGGAACGTGTCATCAAAGTCTCCCCCCGATGGCGGGCTCTTCAGAGCGCGGCACAAGAGGGGCACCGGTGCGTTCCATACGGAGATACCGGAGCCCCTCCAAAGTCCAGATTTCGGTCACCCTAGGGTTGTTAGTCGGTAGGAAACCGACACGCTCCGCGAGCTTACCCCAAGGCTCACGGAAGTTCTATGCCAAAGATAGATTAGATTTTCCCCTATTAAAAAAAACAATGAACACAACGCGCGAACCGCGCGAGTGAAAAGATCGTGCCGCGGTAGCGGCCGGCGAGCGCTATGTCCGAGGTGGCCGCGGTTTTGATTAGCTGATTATCTATCTACCTATCCTAGAAGGTCACCCATTGGTCGAAATTCGACCATAATTAATTTAAAGTATAAGTTTGAACATTATTAAGGTTCTATTGTCAAAGAATATACTTATATAATCACAGATTTCGCCAAGGCTACACTGTTAATTTGCCTATTTATTTCAAACAAATTATACGAAATTTAAATAAAAAAATAAAAACAAAAAATGATTAAAATAAAGAACACTTCTTTTTTTTTTTTATTAAAACAAAAATACCAAAAAGAAATTGCTGTCCATTGAACTTGACAAACATATTTCGATAATTTAATTAATGATACAAAACTTCTCTATAAACGATGTTTTTTGTAAAAACTCTTTCATCGTTTGACATTCAGTATTACTATAGACAAATAATATTAAAAACAAACAATATTAATCTATTCTCAATTTAAAGTATATATATAATTTCATACCCCTCCGTCCGCACAATTATCTATTCTATCTAAATTATCTATATCTATAATATTCTCTATATAAACTATAATTGTGGGAAATTTCATACTCCTCCGTCCGCGCAATTTTCGTAAAAAAGGGTACAAAGTTTTTGCTTCACGTATTAATATAATGATAATTATAATTATAATGATTATCACGCCAGTTCTCTTGCGGGGTAGGCAGAGACTACAGAGTTCTAACAGGTTCTTTCCTTACAGACCTTTCTGGCTTCCTCTCATTAACGTTCGCCGGTTACGAATACTCTTGACTTGCCCTTCAGATAAGATACGGTCTATTTGGTCACAGTAAGATAGTGTAGGTCTTACCCGGTACCGACATTCTTCCCCTTTCGCATTGTATATCTGATTATCACAAGTCTAAATTAACCCTACTATTTTTTTATTATTTAGCTTAATTTATAAAGTTTATACGTAACCTTTATGATGATTCTTATTCTTTTAGTGATTATATACCCTTCCTAGGCAATGTATGAATTTATAAACCCTTGACAATTTATTTTACACATTTTATAAAAAGGCTCGGCGTTGTATACATTTCCTACCAATTGTATACAATTTCCAAATATCATACATTTCATGTAATATATTTAATCTTCACAGAAGCGCAAACGATAGTCAGAGTGACGGAAATGAAAACTATTCGGTGTCGTAATGGCCTCTACCATATTTACGACGGCCGGTTGGACTGGCACCAGGCAGCCGCCTATTGCGTGCTTAAAGGCATGACGTAAGTAATTTTTAGATTTTTGCCTATTATGGATATGAATAGGCAACAATATGGTAACTGATGTAAGTATACCATTATCAAAAGGTATATTTTTTCTTCAAATTTTGATTCATAACTTTATCAAAAATAGTTTTTTTTCTGTAATATTATCTGTTTGTACTTTCTAGGGTTTTTCATGGGTCATTTACATAGAGTAAGGACTAGTTTTTACCTTTTTAACGCCATCTGTTGTTAAAAATGTGTAGCGTAAGTACCATTAAAAGTAAAGATGACGCTTAAAAATTAATAATTGTTCATTGTGAAAAGCTTTGCATTTAAGTATTACAATTTTACAAAAATTGGCGACTGTATTATATACATGCAATAAAATATAACATATTTAATAATGATAAAATGCCTAAAAAAATCGTAAATTTATACCGCCATCTGTTTTCGAGTAGCTTTATTTATATTTTTGAGATAGTTTTCCAAAATAAAGAAGTCTTACAAAATAATAAGCAGTGTACTCGTTAATATTAAATGAACGGTTTCATCTGATTAAAATTATACTTTCTTTTTTCAGTTTAGCTAACATCGGAACCATGAAATGTCTCAGAAGATTGGGAATGGCTATGCTTAAAATCCGTCCAAGTAAGTATTTTAAATGTTTACTTATACGAACAAGTAGCCCATTGGTATTCCAAAGTTCCGCTTGGTGGTGTCTTCTTGAGAAAAGGTGTTTGCGCAACAAGAGACCAGTATAGACTGATTTATATATGAACATACATTGTGTGTGTGTGTGTGTGTGTGTGTGTGTGTGTGTGTGTGTGTGTGTGTGTGTGTGTGTGTGTGTGTGTGTGTGTGTGTATGAATGATCTACGCTATAAAGGCCCCTCGGCCGACACCGCGGGACCATTACAGCTTCACCGGACAAGGCGAGCGTGCAACCACTACGCTCGAGCCAGAAGGGCAAGGGGGCAACTAGCTCAAGGACGCCTCACGGAGAAACGGCCTCGGCTTAGGCAGACGCTATGGCGGAGGACATATACTAGGTATCCCGCCGTGGTGCTCTGCACCGGCCGGTGGGCAAGGGATTCTTCGACCTCGCCGGCGAGGTCGGTATCTGATTCTGTGTGCGGTATCTGCATCCAAACGAAGGGATGTAAGGGCATCCAGAAGGTCCGTGAAAACATGCCAAGTTGCAGGCTTTCCTGCATGATGCTTTCCTGTATGATTAACATGCATGCAAGTCGGCGGCGGCTACGAACCTAACTCCCGTCCTATTAGCCGCTACCGCCGCCCGCGCCATGTTCTCACCCTGAACATACTTACATTGAAATAATGTGAACAGGTATCGAGAACGCGTGGATCGGTGCCAAGGGTTCCCTCGGCAGGTGGAACTGGGTGGATACAGGGAATAGCATCTTCGCGCCCCCGGCGTATTTGGACGTGCAGCCAGCATTGTGGCCTCCAATGAGGTTAGGAAATACCTTTCGAAATAACAATCGATTTTAACTCTACTCTTTGGCTACCCTGAACACGAAGACGGACGATATGGCGCAGTGGTTAAGAGCGTAACCCGCTCCGCCCACTGAGTCAAATAGTCGCGGGTTCGATTCCCGCACGAGACAAATCTTTGTGAGACCCACGATTATTTGTTTCAGTTTGTGTATGTGAATTTTCATGTTTGTAAACGTCCACGACACACGAATAATTCCTAGTGTGGGCATCGTTTTTAGGAAAAGAAAGAAAAAAAAATCAAATAGTTATTCAACTTCATATTTCATTTAATCTTCACGTACTGAGATAAATTTATTATTATTTGTTTTTCCATCTCTAATTTTAGTGTGAATGATTTTCGTGTAATTATTATTATCTCAATTTGTATGACTCTATTATAGTTGAATCAATAAAAAGCTATTATAATAACTACGCACCTACCCAAAAAGCATTCCTAATTATGCATGTCAATTAATATTTCTCTAATCCTATGCAGAGACAGAACTACAGTTAAGCAAAGTGGATGTCTTCAATTGGACAGGCATTCTGCTCACTCCCCTGTATTTCTAGAAGCAAGATGTGAGAGGAAAATGCAGTTTATATGTTATCAAGGTAAATGATCAACAATTTTGCTTACAAAACATTTTTGGTATAATTGCTTGTGGTTTCGGGATTTTTCAGTCGACCCATTACGCCCTCGAAATCTTGACCAGTCACACCCTTGCTTCCACTCGCCCAGCAAGATTGATATTCAATCCAAAATATTGCATTAAAAAATCAGAAACCTTTTTCGTTCTGTAAAAAAGACTTAAATTACGATATTTAAAAATTTTGATATTTACAATTACTTACTATATCTTTTTTGTCCATTATTTTCTTTTATTTTATTTCCAGGAGTTCTCGCATTGAAGCTGCCAGTGGCGACACCTAGCGACGACTTGTATTACTACGTGCTTGTCAAACAGTTGCTATACTGGCAACACGCGTATGAAAACTGCCTGAAGCTCAACGGAACGCTCGCAAGTCTCGATAACAACGATGTTTTAATACAGTTGCTTTTAGTGATGGGAGAAAATAAGGAAGAACGTATGTATTAGTTTTGATAATAATAGCACCGTTAAAATGAAATAAAAAAAATTTATTCAACACAGCGCATATTTCAACATCAAAAAGTATATGACAGTATGCAAAAAAAATACGAAGAAAGATAATGAAAATTAAGGTCCATTAATAAGCTGCTCTGCGGCGGCGGTGAGCTGTGCCGAAAGGTAATTGGCTCAGTATAAGCATATACTGAGGCAATACTATCCATACTATACCTCCAGCAGGAGGGGAACAAAGTCTCCCCCAGCGCTGATTTACAGCCATCTATTATTTATTTATTTATGAAAGATACACCATCGACTTATCACACACGTAACATACAGATACAGTCTGAGACAAGGTGACAAGCCTTTATAGGCGTATACAACATTTAAAGACAATAGTCAGTACGAGTAATGCAAAGAAAAAAACATAGTGGAAGAAAATAATGTCAACACCACAATAAGAATTGAATATATAAATTTTAGATTTAAATTAATTAGCTAACTACAATTAATAACTATAATTTTAAGATCGAAATATAATTGAGCCTGGGAATATAAATCATAGGCATAATCAAATATATATATAGTGATAGCCTAGTGGTTCGACCGTTGGACTGCAAAGTCAGAGGTCTCGGGTTCAAACCCAGGCACGCACCTCTGTCTTTTCGAAAGCATGTGCGTATTTAAAATTAATTATCACTTACTTTAACGGTGAAGGAAAACATCGTGAGGAAACCTGCATGCCTAAGAGTTTCTCGAAGGTGTGTGAAGTTCGCCAACCCGCACTGGGCCAGCGTGGTGGACTATGGCCTAAACCCTCTCAGTTGGAGAGGAGGCCCGTGCCCAGCAGTGGGACAGTTTCTTAACAGGGCTAATATTATAATCAAAGTGCATACGTACATTTTTTTATAAATTATTTAATGTAACTAGTGTGAAAATGATAATATCGCTTTTTAAGGCTATATCATTGTAAGATTGCGTGGCCCTATTTAAGGGCAAAATTTTACCTAAATTTGTACGACTTGTGGATATAGAAAAGAGTTTAACTAAAGGATGTCTAGGTATGGTACGCGGAACTGTCAAATTAATAATAATATTTATTTGTTTCTTCACAAAGGTTATCAGGTCTTAAAAGTCAGTACATACAGCTGCTCAAACTAACCTCCTTTGTGAGAGGCTGGTGCCTGCACTAGGTAAACCTGTGTTACAGGTAACCAGGCTCTCATCCCTTAAACAAGTACTGCATTAATAAGTAGAAACGTGAAGAAATTAAAAGGAACATTCTCTTAATAAGAGTAAACTAATCATAAAGTAAGATCGATAATTAAATTATATATCGATAATTAAGTGTCACCGACATAGCCGTTAAGATTAGCAAGCTGAAGTGGCAATGGGCGGGCCACATAGCGCGTAGATCGGACGGGCGTTGGGGCAGAAAGATTCTAGAGTGGAGACCACGTATTGGCAAGCGCAGCGTGGAACGACCGCCTGCCAGATGGACCGACGATCTTGTGAAAATCGCAGGAAGTCGTTGGATGCAGGTGGCATCGGACCGGTTACGCTGGAAAGCGATTGGGGAGGCCTATGTTCAGCAGTTGACAAGTATAGGCTGAGATGATGAATTAAGTGTCTGTGTGTGTGTGTGTGTGTGTGTGAATTTGTGCACACATGTGCAAGAAAGAAGAACGGTCAGCGCGATTCTGGAGAAATTGTGTACTAATTGATCCGAGCAAGTGACTCAGGTGATAATAATGTATCATTCACGAGTTCATGTAGTGTTGAGATGTCACATATCTTTCGTCTATTATTTAGAGATATCATCTTAAAGTGTAACAATCTTTTATCGTGAGTGGCTCGATAAGAACAGCTAGGGTCTTTGAAAGCTTGAAAACGCGTAAAATTCCGCTGAATTGTGTCCGCTGTCCGTTCCGCTGATATGACATCTAGTATTGAGTAGCGTTACTAACCATTATTGATAGGAGGCGGAAAGGAAGAAGTAGATTCTGGTAACGAGAACCAATCCATACAATATAGTTATATACAAAACAAACTTAGAATAATATGTAGAAATTACACATTAATTTAAAAAAATACCAGTCAGAGAGGTCTGTAAGGAAAGAACCTGTTAGAACTCTGTACTCTTTGCCTACCCCGCCAGGGATCTGACGTGATGATATAGATAGATAGATAGAACGCAGTGATTCTCTATGAATTTCGATTTTACCAATTACTAGTCTGCACTTATAGTAAAAAAACTAGCTATTACTCGCGACTGTCCGCATGGATTGCGCGGAACCCTAATTCTTTTTTGAAATAGGAATAGCCTAAGTTACTCCTTATAACATATACCAGTGAAAGTCTCGTCAAAATAGGCCCAGCCGTTTCGGAGATTAGCTGGACCAAACAGACAGACAAAAGTTTTAAAAATATATACTTCCATATGTAAAAAGCTATTATTTTGACATTACAAACAGACATTTAATTTTTCTTTATTTGCATAGATATAGAAGATATTCTATCTATCTATCTATATCATCACGCCAGCTCCCTCGCGGGGTAGGCAGAGAGTACAGAGTTCCAACAGGTTATTTCCTTAAATACCTCTCTGGCTTCCTCCACTCGCCGGTTACGGAGACTCTTGACTTGCCCTTCAGATAAGACACAGTCTATTTGGTCGTGGTAAGATAGTCTAGGTCTTCCCCGGTACCTACATCCTTCCACTGTCGCATTGTATATCTGTTTTGTCATTCTTTCTTCTGACATTCTTTCTATATGCCCGAACCAACGGAGCATACCCTTTCTCATCTTTACACCGATACTATCTTTCATACCTACTCGCTTTCTTACTACGCTGTTGCGAATACGGTCGCTCAGCGTGACTCCGCACTTCTACCGCAGAGCTTCAATTCGATCGCATTTATCCTACTTTCGTTCTCCTTCTTACATACCCAACTCTCGCTACCATATAACAGCGTTCGGACAAGCACTCCGTTATGCATGGCTAGCTGCGCCTTTTTGCTTATATCGTATCTTATTTTTTCAGCTGTGGAACACATTTGGATATCCGGACGTCTGAACATGTCTAAAGACGTGCAGACTGACGCCGTCACGTTTACGTGGAATAATCCAACTAACCAAAAGAGAATACCTGATCCAAAATCTTTTGGAGACTCTTTAGGATTATATGTACGTATTCAACGATTGTCTCCTTGGTCTAGTCGCTAATAATGTGCTTTGCGATCACGAGTGTACGGGTTAGACTGCACTCGTACAGCGTGTTCTGAAGATGATAAATGATACACTTGATATTGTAATAAATAAAAGGTTTATTGATAGTCCGAATTATCACTATTCTATGATTTAATGATAAATGAGAATTAATGTATGATATGAAATATGTATGTATGTGAGCACGCGCGATTATCTTGCTAACCGATTGCGAACTGATGATCGTAATTAATATAATGTGCATGTGGCGTAAAAATGCTGATGATGCAAAATGGACGGGCTGGCCCGTACAAAGAGGTTCTGGGTTCCAATCCTAGGTGGGATAAATGTGAATTACATTTGTTCTATCGAAAAACTCCCAGTATCAGTCCGGGTCTCAAATTGTGCCCGGTATACGGCAATAGGCTCGCTCCTTATTACATGGGACCTAACATCGTCGGCGAAAAGTGATATACAGTCTGCCAACCCCGCTTGGGGAATATAGGCGTGACAGTCCTTACTTTTTTTTTATTCTCCATTACAGCTTTAGTAGTTTCTTTATTTTAGACGCCTGAAAATAACGCTAACGAAGTTGCGGGTAAGATATATTTGAGCCTGGTATTGAGTGTTTTGGCGGGAAGTCAAAGAGGGATGTTGTCAATTTGTTTTAAATTACAAAACTTGTACCGAGTTCTTAGATTAACGCGAATATTACACATGAAATAAAATTATTTTTCGGATTTTGTCGCGGTTTAATTTTTGATTGAAACGTCGGGAACTTAAAAATCAAAAATTTAACCGCGATAAAATCCGAAAAATAATTTTATTTCATACAAAACTTGTGTTATTACGAATAATAATTTTTTAATTATTTTTTTTTTTAAACGTAGCCCAAGCCACTAGGATTTATTCCTGTATCGTGGGTGCGTTTACAGACATGAAAATTCACAGACACAAATACCCAGACCGGAACAAATAATTGTGGATCACACAAAGATTTGTCCCGGGCGGGAATCGAACCCGCGACTATTAGACACAGTGGGCGGAGCGGCTAAAGCTCTTAACCACTGCTAAATCGTCCGTCAATGTGTAATGTTGATGGAATACTAACCATTATGTATTCTTACATGTGCATGAGTGCTTTTTCGATTTCCCTCAAAACAGCCGTCGCAATTGGTGTGTAGAGTAACCATCGCTATACTATCCAGGGTGGGGTACTTTATCAATTTCATTATCATCGTTGTCATCAATTTCATCGGGGAGTTGAATTAATGTAGAAACATGATTATGCATCTCACTGGACATTCGCAAAAACACTTAACATTAGTGTGGAGCCATAGCTTAAAGAAAAAGAGCCCGGTATTATACCGGGGTCAAATATGGACTGACCCCCACCCTGGATCTACTTGCCCCGGTTTCCCCCCCCCCCCCTCCTTCCCATAGATCCGGGGCTGCTGACCCCCCTGGTTACACTGGAACCTTCATTGATGAAGTCTGTGTGTATGTACACCCGTGCTTAGGAAATTTAAGCGTAAACATGTTGCTAAAGTTTCCAGTTTTCTCCTCCAGATGCCGCCATGGTTGGACGAGGAGTTCTCGATGGATAACTCCTGTTTGAACCTAGATCGTTTGGACCATCTTGTGGGTCTTGTGTATGGTCTGCCGTGCGACACTCCTCAATACTCTGTCTGTATGATAGGTAAGATCACAAAAATCTATATGTATTCTCTATACCTCGTAGCGCGAGACGCTCTTTGTAGGCATGTCGATTTAAAATCGATTATCGACAAATCGATTTTTTGACAAAACAATCGCTTTTTTAGATCGACCTGAGCCAATGCGATTTTACGACCACGGTTTTCTTGCGGTCCAAGGTTGAGCTCCGTTCGGCTCAGTCGGTTTGCAACGGCTTCGTGGTATTTTCATATTTGGGAGCATTGAGGTGTTAACATTATATTAATGTATTCTAGCGTCTCCATTCTTCGGAAGGCACGTTAAGCCGTTGGTCTCAGTTACCACTTAACGTGGTAGTTGTTAAGCCAAGTTAAAAACCCTCTAAGCGGCTTAATAAGTTCCACCAGCAGGTGGCCACAAACCTGCCTCCACCGCACCGCACTGGGTCCGCGTGGTGGAGTATGACCTAATCTCTCTCACCTCGATTTGTGACAAGCCTGTGCTCAGCAGTGAGACAAAAGATGCTGACTTATATACTGCCTCGTCGCTCGTAGGTGTGTCAGTGGTTTTTCTATAGAAACTACTGGCTACAGTTTCACCGCCTATTACATTTAGGCTTAACATTGTCCGCGATACGTGAGTGTACACAGAACCACCAATATTGGTGTGATATAGTTTTTTTTTAACTTTATGAATTAAAATCAGTCAAACAAATGATGACTTAGTATTCTGTGCAAGTTGATGTATTTTTTTATTTTTATTTTTCAGAAAAATCAACAAAAGCAGCACCTGCGGACATTTTAAGTGTTACTGGATATGACACTTCTTAATAATTCCATACTTTTTTGTATTTAGATTTGTAATAAAAACGTTAATTACCTTAGTCCTATATTGCCAATTTAAATTAAAAAAATACATGGTTTTTATTTTTTAAAGTAACAACAATTATACAGAGTATATTGAACAAATAAAGCATAAGTGAAGACTTGTCATTGGCTTTCTATTACCTATGCAAGTTGTGTATTGTACTTTGTTTATATGCTGTAAGTTTTCCATGCACTTAAATAAATAAATAATTCAGTCACCTATTTGATTACAATCCAAAGATTGTCACCTCTTCTATCAAATCATTTTCTTTACAAACCTACAGTTTCCCAATATTTTAACTTCTTCCATTTCTTACAGACACATGTAAAAGCATTGGTGATTTGTTAAGGTAAGGCGAAAACAACGCGTCCAGCCGTGTTCGCGATGGCGTGCACAGTAAGCATGTCGATTTAAAATCGAATAATCGATCAATCGATTTTTTGAAGCCAAATAATCGATTTTTTACATCGATCTGAACCACTGAATCGATTTAATAGATCGATTCCGAAAGCCGTCCAATTGGATCGATGCACGATTTATTCATAAAAAAAAGTGGTAATCGAAAATATGACCAAGTAGGTTGTGTAAATCTGGGATATAAATGGCAAAACACCTTTATTCTTAAAAATACTACGTTCCAAACGTGAGCTTATTTTAAGTCACTCGTCTTTTTAATAATCTCTAAATTGAACATCTAAATCGAACGCAGGCTTGATGATTTCCAGCCTCCCGAACAAGCTGGTTTCCGGAAAGGCTTTAGTACCATAGACCACATACATACGCTGCGGCAGATTATACAGAAGACCGAGGAGTATAATCGGCCACTATGCTTGGCGTTTGTGGACTATGAGAAAGCCTTCGATTCGATCGAGACTTGGGCGGTTCTTAGATCTCTCCAGCGATGCCGCAGTGACTATCGGTACATCGAAGTGGTGAAGTGCTTGTATAATAACGCCACCATGTCAGTCCGAGTACAAGGGTAGTGCACGAAGGCGATCTCCATAAAAAGAGGAGTAAGACAGGGAGACGTCATTTCTCCGAAACTGTTTACGACCACCATAGAGGACGCCTTCAAGCTCTTGGAATGGCGAGGAATTGGCATCAACATCAATGGCGAATACATCACTCACCTTCGATTTGCCGACGACATTGTGGTCATGGCGGAGTCGCTGGAAGATCTAGGACGAATGCTCGGCGACCTCAACAGAGTATCTGAGATACTCTGTCTGAGATACAAGTGGGTCTTAAAATGAACATGGACAAAACGAAAATAATGTTTAACGTCCATGTCGTACCCACCGCACTCACCGTTGGGAACTCTACTCTTGAAGTTGTCGACGAGTACATTTACCTGGGACAGGTAGTCCGGTTAGGTAGGTCCAACTTTGAGAGAGAGGTCAATCGACGAATCCAACTCGGCTGGGCAGCGTTCGGGAAACTGCGCAAAATCTTCTCATCCAAAATACCTCAGTGCCTAAAGACTAAAGTTTTTAGTCAATGTGAGTTACCAGTGATGATATATGGATCAGAGACGTGCTCTCTTACTATAGGTCTCATAAAAAGCTCAGAGTTGCTCAGCGAGCTATGGAGAGAGCTATGCTCGGCGTTTCTCTACGTGATCGAATCAGGAATGAGGAGATTCGTAGAAGAACCAAGGTCACCGACATAGCCGTTAAGATTAGCAAGCTGAAGAGGCAATGGGCGGGCCACATAGCGCGAAGATCGGACGGGCGTTGGGGCAGAAAGATTCTAGAGTGGAGACCACGTATTGGCAAGCGCAGCGTGGGACGACCACCTGCCAGATGGACCGACGATCTTGTGAAAATCGCAGGAAGTCGTTGGATGCAGGTGGCATCGGACCGGTTACGCTGGAAAGCGATTGGAGAGGCCTATGTTCAGCAGTGGACAAGTGTAGGCTGAGATGATGATGATAAAATTAAACATATCAAAAAATTATAGAAGGGAAGGAAACCAAAAAAAAGACTTATTCAATCGGCAAATTAATAGGAATCGACTTCAAATCGAGAATCGATTTTTTGATCTTCGATTTAATCGATTCTTATGCATTCGATTCGAATCGATCCAAAGATCGATTTTTCTTTAAATGAATTGACATGCCTAGTGCACAGTGGCGACCAGTTCCTGTAGTAGTATTTGTTCGGAAATGTTTACACCAACGCGTCCTGCGTACTGCGCGCGCTATCTGGGTGGCGTCTGCACGCGCAATCATAGGGACATACTGATCGCCAACGGAGACCCCATCACGGATGCGACTGGACGAGTTGGTTTTGCCGTACCCTTAGTTACACTAAATATTACTTCATGAATACAGAGGATAAAATCTGTCCTTCCACTCCAACCAATTGAAACAGATCAACTAAATTTCTATCCCAACTGTTCGATAAATCATTAAACAGACTGTACCCAAGGTGGAAGGAAGTAGGTTCTGGAGAAGACCTAGACTATACTACTACCATGATCAAATAGACCACTTCTTCTTTGATGGATAAATTAAAGGGTTTCCATAACCGGTGAGTGTGTATGAGACAAACTATGATATTAGAGGAAGCGAGAGATGTCTGTAAGAAAAGCTGTTCGAACTCTATACTCTCTGCCTACCCTGAAATAGATCTGGAACGACAATATAGATAGACACCTTGGTGGAAATATGAAGATTATGATGATTTCTTTTATGTAATCGGAGGAGGGTGTTGATATCTGCAACACGGTTTCTAACTTCTGCAGATATCAACTTTTCAATTGAAATTTGTAACATTCCATTTTTGATCTTTATAAACTATTTTTTTTTATTTATCTTTCTAAGTCATCATACCAGATCCCTTGCGGAGTACACAGAGAATAAAGTTTCAACAGTTTATTTCCTCACAGACCTCTCTGGCTTCCTCCACTCTCATAGTTTTCATACATGCTAACTGGTTATAGAGAATAAGATGTCTCAATATTAAAAAAAGACCAGATGTTTCACTGACAATATTAAATTATAAAAAAAAAACACAGCGTCATTTCATAGTTGTTATTGTATCAATCCACTGTTTATTTACTTTGCTGAGTTGTTTACAGTTATCATTCATAGCTATTAAGTTTTTCTTAAAAGCCCTCAAATGTTCTAGATAGGCACGTAAGCTGCTATTCATAGCTCGAATTGAGTCTATTTCCTGGGTCAATTCCGTGGTTGGGTTCTGAAAAAAAAAAAGTTAGTATAACAGGAATAGTGGGCATCAAAACTTCGTTTTTAAAAGTTTCATAATGAAATCAACAATATACCTCCCGTTTTGATGATGTCACGGACACGCTCGACATTATTATTATAGCTAAAGTCTACTACGAAGATTTTAACTGTAATAAAACTTATGGTAAATATTAAATATAATAACTTCAAAACAAACAAAATAACTGAACGAAATTTGCACTTGGCACTTGGCGGTTTATTTTGACAGTTCCTGACAAATATAGGGTTGCCGTATTCTGAATTTATAATAGCCGTATTTTAAAAGAAAAAAAATATAGCTTGGCATAAGGGAGTAAAAAGAAACATTGAGAGCGCCTTTATCGCGCATATGACCACCCCATATACTACGACTCAAAGCGATAAGATACTTGTTACTTTTAGACTTTTCTTGTACCTTTTAATTGTGTTACTATGAAGCGAAGTGGATTATTTAACGACTCAGAAAGGTCAAGAATACTACTGAATAATACACAAAACAATTAATCATACGATATGTTAGTTACTTAATGAAAGCAGTCTTCACTCCAATCCCCATTTACAAAATCGTCATAATAAGAAGTCTAAAACATATAACCCGTGACGAACTCGCCTCACTGTATTAATAATAATCCTATTATGAAATTAATTGTTGACCCCTATAATTGAGAGGACTAGTCTCGCAGTGGGTCAGTTATGGATTGTTCTATGGCCAAGTATCATCAGGTCAGATCGTCAGCGAGGTAGGCACATTAGAATATCAATAGATTCTTACAGACCTTTATTGCTTCCTCCGCTCCTATACTTCATTTCATATATGTAGGTTGCATATCATGATAAATGTATAGTAATAGGAAAAATAAAATAACACGATTACATCAGGTTTCTTTTTTTTTTTTTTAAAAACATGTAAATCGGAATCAAAAAAGTTCTCATCTAAATATACTCCTCCTCCTCCGTGCACAACAATGTTTGCGATATTTTTTTTAGCTTATGCCGGGCTCATGCCTGGTTCCCAAAAATTTTTCTAATGAATATAAAAACTCATTCATACATCTATCAAGTATCAAGAATACTGAGTTAGATATACACCATATTACGAACCGCAAAAAATAACCTCTCTTATTAATTTGTAAGCAAGACAACAAAAACTAATATTATCGATAATACTGGGTATTCCAAAAGCAATATGAAGATCTCATTGGCTTGGTGAAGCGAAATACAATTGTTGAATACCTGTCATATCTACAATTATTTTATAAACATTTCCAATCTGGGAGAAAATTCATCCCGCTTCAAATTAGACTGAACATCACAGAATTACTTTATACATCACTTTTTTATCAAATCTACTAAGAGGTTTATTTATTTTAAATTAATAGGCGAGCCACCGGTGGTCTAGAAATATTTAACTTGTAACGAAACACGAACATTATTTGGGATTAAAGCTCAATGACACATAAGCTACTAGCGATTGTCAATCAAAGTAGTGTTTCCCTATAATCGATTTTTAGTTCCAACTGTCAACGCGTTTTACTCTTTTTTGCCAAACTATATCGCATTGTACGAAAATACTTCAACTTCCATAAATGCGGTATCTAAAGTGCTGCCGTATATCATATTTTGATAACAATAACTCTTAGATGCCGTTCATATGTTAAGGCAATTGCCGTATCAAAAACAACTCTGCAATGGTGGTTTGTTACTCGTCCAACGAAAGCAAATGTCACATGATTACCGGTTACCGGATAAAATTGGATAATATGTAGGGCAGTCAGATCGGATAAATCCGATTGTCTAGCAGCAAGGCAACAATGACTCGTAATAATAACCTTTATTTTACCATATCTCAAGCGTGATCTGCAAGCGTGTATGATACTAAATTAGAGTGGCGGAGGCCAGAGAGGTCTCTAAGGGAAGAACCTGTTGGAACTCTGTACTATTTGCCTTCCTCGCAAGGGATCTGGCATGATGATATACATAGACAGATTTTTTATTATAACTAACAGTTTCAGTTAAAATAGGTTTTTTAAATATCAAGTTTTTTCTAATTTCCCCGCAAGGGATCTGGCGTGTATTTGGCTCGTAGCGCGAGGCCCCTATAAGAGTAGGGCGTCGGGTGATTGCCCTGCTTGCCGCCCCCTAAGGCCCCAATGGTAAGTGCCATTCATCCTACCAATATGAAAAATAAGAAATTTTGTATATTTGGATCTTTAGATATTTGTTACTCAATCACACAAAAACGGCTGAACAGATTTAAATAAAATTTGGCGCACATATAGTTAATTACCTCGATTAACATATAGGACATTTTTTCCGGAAACATGTATGGTTGCTGACCAAAGTCAGCGCTGACGAAGTCGGGGGCACAAACTAGTCTATAATAAATCTTCATATACTTCTCCATTGTTTGTGTTCTGAATTATATGTAATAAATATCAGGAATAAGGGTCTCTGACCCTGATCAGAGAACGTGAGAAAAAGATTCATAATCTAATAAGATTGGAAGGTGCAAAATGTACTAAAGATTTCCCCCGTATCATAGAAAATAAAACTGGCAACATTGAGTAATACGACATTTTTTTAAATGAAGCGTTTCGTTGTTTTTTAAGTCAATAATGTTAGTAAAGCTGCGATAATCCACGAAGAATATTTAGGTCCCGACAACCACAGTAATTATAGGTATTTAAAATAAACTAAATTAAATAGGTTTAAATAAAGAACCTGTTG
This sequence comes from Phalera bucephala, assembly GCA_905147815.2. Taxonomy (NCBI): domain Eukaryota; kingdom Metazoa; phylum Arthropoda; class Insecta; order Lepidoptera; family Notodontidae; genus Phalera; species Phalera bucephala. Next base: position 11,973,609 of record LR990636.1, on the reverse strand, counting down.
GAACTCTGTACTTTCTACCTTTCCCGCAAGGTATCTACTGTGATTATATAGTAGTGGTATAACAAAATAATTAAATCACAATAAACATTGATTACTATGATAATTTTCAAACATTATATCTGTTTGAACGAAGTAGATACACCTACTACATCTTCGGAATTAGGTTAGAAGGGTGGGCAATTTGAACGTAGGTACAATCTACGGATTTTGTACCAACGCCGCCTTTGGATACAGAATTATTGACTTTTCGTAGCGTACAGCATTATCAAAACGCATGCGCGCTGCGACCAAAGCGCCATCTGCAGAACAATCGACGTAACTAAAAAAAGAAACGCCGCCATTTTGACATTTGTTTGGCTTTTGTGTTCCCCAATAAAAATTATCATGTAATTACACGTTACGAGTTATTATACTTTGTGTATCCGCTATTGAACTATTTTGCCGATATTTCGGATGCAAAATATCTGAGAGATAAGTGTTAATCGCGCATGTTATACACCGAAAAAATCAATAATATGTCAGTGCCGCTTTTTTGCTTTCGCGTTACAAATGTTCTAATTATTTTGCTGTTATTCAAAGAAATCGTACTGTAAATATCGAATGTATATTATTAATCACGTTTTTAATGCGTTTTGACTACGAATCATAGGTGATATGTGGTGAAAAGTGTTATATGAAAAAGGCGCGAACGGGCCCGCGCCGATTTTCTGCATCGGAATTAAAAATTATGAATTCTTGAAACAAAGACATTATCTATTCAAGTTATGTTTGGTGCAGTAACGTGTTATTTAAATCAATTTTACGCTTATGCGTTACGGTCAACAAATGAACTGAAAAAAACTTTCTAAAATTGAGTTCATGTAAGTAACTTCCTGTTAATTTGTTGTATGCATAACTCTCTCCTTTTTAATTGAAATAAATTTGTGTATTTTGTTGTGTATTTATTATTAAATAATAAAAATGTCAACAGCATTTGATAGGTTTGACAGCTTTTTTTGACATAAATATGTAAACAAAGTGAATGGCCTCTTTTCCCGACATTGAAGATCAAAAGCATTAGTTATGTGCTTATGAACGTATAATTCGTACTACCTACTTATAATTTCTTACAGGGAAACTTCCAAGATCACAATCCCATATCAGTGCTGGGCATTTTTCATTCAATTTTTTATTTATTAGGATCAATCAATTGAATTTTCAAATAGATTAATATAATCCCCGTATGGTACTCCGGCATTATAATGAGTTTTGGACGTAACACACTCCAGTCCCATGACCATGGGTGTTGTGGAGCTCTTGAAACATGAGGAACTTAAAAACCCAAAATAAACCTCAATAAAACCCGAATATTTCAACTGTAATTTTTTCCCAATTAATTTTTGCCCATCTCTGTCCCATATGGTCTGATCAGATACAGTATACAACTAAGGACTTTTTAATTATTACTTTTATTAATTATCTTATATATATGATTCTTATCTGAAGGACAAATTGAGAGTCTCCATAACTGGTGAGCATGTGTGAGACAAACAATGAGAGTGGAGGAAGCCAGAGAGGTATGTAAGGAAAGAACCTGTTGGAACTCTGTACTCTGCCTACTCCGCAAGGGATCTGGCGTGATGATATAGATAGAATTAAACACCCAGATGTTTGACCATATTCTACATGTTTTCATCACAAAAACACCTAGGTCATTAATGCCCATATTACAGTATGTAAATCAGTAGATTTTAAGTCTAAAAACTAATTTTGGTACTAAAATGTTAGTTTTAAAGCTAGACTCACAACCGATACTCGTTCTGTAATATGAGCCAAAATTCCACTGATTTATTATATGGTTTTGGGTATTATTAAGGCCTGAACATTAGTTAAACACCAACTTAATGTAAATTATGTATTTTGCTAGGTAGTCATTGTACAAGAGTGCTTATGTCATCATATATGTATCTACCCACTTCTATCTCTCTATATCATCACGCCATATCCCTTACGGGGTAGGCAGAGAGTACAGAGTTCCAACAGGTTCTTTCCTTAATCCAGATTATTTATTAACAAAGTAGAAAAGTACCCTATTCTGATTCTCATAAATCCATGTAAAGGAATCAACAATATAACATGTATCCTGGTCCAACAGTACCATTGCTTAGGTGACTACACTACTACCTGTATGTTTAGATACTTGTTGCTGAAATCCTATAGTCACATATGATAAAATTGTCCATATGAATGAATGCCGTGAACATTAGACACTAATTAGTTACGTTTGATCACTCAGATGATTAAAGTGGAATAAACTGTGGTAATTGTGATAGCCTAGTGGTTAAACCTTTGGTCTGCAAAGTCAGAGGTCTCAGGTTCAAACCCAGGTGTGCACCGCTGTATTTACAAAAACGAAAGCATATCTAAAAAAAAAACACTTGCTTTAACGGTGAAGGAAAACGTTGTGAGGAAACCTGCGAGCCTAAGAGTTTATCGAAGGTGTGTGAAGTTCGCCGGGACAGTTTCTTAACAGGGCTAATATTATTATTATATTATTAAACCATATGATTCTAAGGATAGAATCATAATGTAAGAGAGATAAATTTATATGAGGAAGAAAAGACAATTCAGTCGTAGCGAAATGAATGAGGAAGAAGAGAACTGCTGTTTGCACCCTTTAAAATGTTGATTACTAAAGTCTTTTTTATGAGATATGGGGTATGGTGATGGTCAGCAAATTCCATTTCATGCATTTTTTATTGTGAAATATGTAAAATAGGGAATCTAGAAAATAACAAGAATATAAAGATACACCAAAAATATATTTTAATTTGCATTTAAAACATATACTGTTTATAAATTTGCATAATTACTTAAAATACTTAAATCAGCTTTATATAACTATTTCTTAATTATGGAAATTGGAACAGTTTGCATTTCAGAGACTGACAATGAATTTATAATCAATAAATTATTTTTAAACTTGTATATGTATCCGATCAACATACATGGTATACTCTTAGTCAAGAAATTAATAAAAAAATATGTGGATGCGCCATCTTGACACATTGAAATATAGTTACAAAGATGTTTTAAATAATAATTCAGGCGCACAAGGAGTTAAGCTATTTGAAAGATGATTTTTCTGATGAATTGATTCGTAAATAAATATTATAATTTTGTATTTTGTTTATCTTTATGTTCCTTAATTATTGTTATGCATTTACGAGATACATGCATTTTGCCGACGACATTGTGGTCGTGGCGGAGTCGCTGAAAGATCTAGGACGAATGCTCGGTGACCTCAACAAAGTATCTCAACAAGTGGGTCTTAAAATGAACATGGACAAAACGAAAATAATGTCTAACGTCCATGTCGTACCCACCGCACTCACCGTTGGGAACTCTACTCTTGAAGTTGTCGACGAATACATGGGACAGGTAGTCCGGTTAGGTAGGTCCAACTTTGAGAGAGAGGTCAATCGACGAATCCAACTCGGCTGGGCAGCGTTCGGGAAACTGCGCAACATCTTCTCATCCAAAATATCTCAGTGCCTAAAGACTAAAGTTTTTAGTCAATGTGTGTTACCAGTGATGATATATGGATCAGAGACGTGGTCTCTTACAATAGGTCTCATAAAAAAGCTCAGAGTTGCTCAGCGAGCTAGGGAGAGAGCTATGCTCGGCGTTTCTCTACGCGATCGAATCAGGAATGAGGAGATTCGTAGAAGAACCAAGGTCACCGACATAGCCGTTAAGATTAGCAAGCTGAAGTGGCAATGGGCGGGCCACATAGCGTGTAGATCGGACGGGCGTTGGGGCAGAAAGATTCTAGAGTGGAGACCACGTATTGGCAAGCGCAGCGTGGGACGACCGCCTGCCAGATGGACCGACGATCTTGTGAAAATCGCAGGAAGTCGTTGGATGCAGGTGGCATCGGACCGGTTACGCTGGAAAGCGATTGGGGAGGCCTATGTTCAGCAGTGGACAAGTATAGGCTGAGATGATGATGATGATGATGCATTTTGAAATCTCACGTGAGATTGGGGGATGGAGGGGGGAATTGAGCTAAATCTCACGAAATCTCACGAGAGGGGGAGGGGGACTCAAAAAATCTCTAAGACGCCCACTTATTGGTGCTAAGCTGATGTATCATAAATAAATATAATGAATTTCCAAAATTATTTTTCTAGGTTTTCATTTTAAGGTGACAATATGAGCAAGTATATAATTGAAAACCAAACACTTAAGCAATAGAAAATACTCCATTTATTGTGTTATGAAGAGTGAAAGCATTGGCTTTAATCCAAAAATATTATTTTAATTTATTTTAAACCACAGACTAAAAGTCAGTCTTTTCTGTAGACAATTGTGACATTCAATGGAAAAAACACATCAGATTTCACATGACACAGATGTTATGGTCTTTTTGTAAAAGGTTATTCTTCAGCCCTCTTAATTAAGGGGAAATGTATGGAATAGACAAAGCAGAAGAGGTGCATAAGAATTGGTAGTATGTGGCAAACGTGTAGTCTTTGCCTACCGCAGTGGGATAAAGGTGTGAGTAAGTTTATTGTATGTGTGTAAGTAAGTATGTATATAAGATATTATTACCACAGCTATACTATGAGAGTCGAGGAAGCCAGAGAGGTATGTAAGGAAAGAACCTGTTGGAAATCTGTACTCTCTGCCTACCCCGCAAGGGATCTGGCGTGAGGTTATAGATAGATAGATAGATAGATTACCACAGCTATACACACAATACATTACAGAGAAAACCAGAGACTCGGGACTGGAAGTAAAGACCTTTATCTGCACTAAGTTATGATTTGTTGTTACTTAGTGTTAGACTGAAACTATTCCTCCACCTGCACCTTTAGACTGAAAACAATCTTTAATTACAATTATAAGTCAAGTTAGTAAAGTCTGAAGAAGACTAATCAGCAATAAAGTTTTGAAGGTTTAAAGCAAGTAAGCCTATATACAAATTCCACCATTTCTGAGTAGACCTATTTGATGGTTTAACAAGCCAATTTTAATTGCTGTGTAACTCTTAAACTAATCAGCAGCTTATTCAAAGGTGGTAAAAGTCAATGCAAACCTTTTACCATACATATATTAATGTACTGGGCGTACTGTAAACTTAGACTGAGACTTGCCTAGATGGAACATTGCTAACAAAAATGGCGCATAAAAGCGGCCCAGTTCGCAGTGTTCGATTTTTTGAATATTTGTTAAAAAGCCGTCAATGTGTGCTTGCGTGCGTTTATGCGCACAACAATTTATCTACCACATGGTAGAGGAATTTTATGCCGTGTCCGAGCGCGCCTTGTCCCATCTAGACAAGTTATCTATCTAATTATAATACATTTATAATTAACATACATTTTTAATTTGTCTTAGGTTAAGTTGCCCTCTAATCTTGCGATGCGGTTAAGAAGTAGAAAGAGGGAGCGGCCGCTCTCAGTTAAGAGAAGTACTAGAGTTACTAAACTTAAAAAGAAATCCGTTAAACCACTGCCAACCTCACCGGGCAAGTGGAAAGGCATCCTTAAAAGGGATATAGTGAAAAATGGCTTACCGGACCCCCACATATGTATCACAAGATCACAGAATCTAAAAACCAGACCGGGTAGAACTAAAATTGGTAAAAGCATGGAGAAGCCGTTGGATTTACACAAGAAATGTAAGCATAAGGACGATGCTCGCACTAAGAAACCCATATTCCAAACTGTAGTACGCAGCTCCACTAAAGATTCAGTAACCTCGTCAATAAACATAAAATCTAAAACACAGAATGATAAAATCAGTACTACGTCCAAAACTAAAGAAGTTAGAACGACGAAAAGTGTTCAACTCAGACACAGTTCTTTAAACCGTGAACTTAAGAAGAATGAGATATCGTCAGCAATTAGTTCGCCGCGTAAAACACGGCGTTTGGACAAGACTGATAAATCTGCGTCGTTAAACAGTTCACCAATACGGAAAGTTCGTCAAATTGGCAACATAACACCTAAAATACCTAAGTCTTCGGTCAGTTCGAGTAATGAGAGTCCGAAAAAGCGGACGAAGAAAGGACCAACAGTGCCTGAAACCAATTGTTATAATGAAGACAATGATGTTACGATGTACGAAGCGCATACAACAACATTCGTTGATTTTCCGACTCCGAAATCGGAGGAATCCGATTCTGATGGGCATGTGGAATCTTCAGAACTATGTCTTCCAAATGATTGTCTGAATGATTTCATTGCTATCGCGGAGTGTGCTAGATTAATAGATGAAGGTATACCGTCTACGGAGGAGGACATAAACTTCTTAGCAGACAAAGCCGCCAGGGTTATGACCACGGAACGAGATGAGGAGAAGATATCCAGGACTAATTCAGTTGACAAGAGACTGATCAAGAGGAGGAAGTCAAGTAATGATCTGGAGATGTATCAGCCAACTTCTACGACAGATGATTTGGATAATTGTGCTGATTTCTTGACGAACGGAGAGAAGTATGTTCAGGTAAAAACTTTGACGTATTATTTAGTCTTAATTTTGGGAATCAGCCCCTAAACTGAATTAATTCATAGCCACTAATAACAGTTGTTAGTAAATTTGTTGTTGACACACCTCTGTCTTTTAGAAAGAATGTGCATTTTAAAAATTAACTATCACTTGCTTTAACGGTGAAGGAAAACATCGTGAGGGAACCTGCATACCTGCCAACTCGCACTGGGCCAGCGTGGTGGACTATGGCCTAAACCCTCTTAGTTTGAGAGTAGGCCCGTGTCCAACGTGTTTCTTAACAGCGCTAATTATGTTCACTTCTTTTTATTATCATAAAAAAGACATAGGGGAATATACTCCCATAGACCTGAAACCACAACCTTTCAAATAACGAAAAGAATTGATCAAATTTTCCTGACATTTCCTGACAGGTTGTATGTGAATATTAACGTAAAGGCTCGGTCCAGTGGTTAAGAGGTTGAGTCGCTACGCCCACTGGATTGAGTAGGCGCGGGTTCGATTCCCGCACGGGACAAATCTTTGTGTGAAGCATAAATATTTGTTTCGGTCTGGGTGTTTGTACATGTGAATTTCATGTTTGCAAATGCACCAACGATACAGGAATAATGTCCAGTAAGGGGCTACGTTTTATAAAAAAAAAATATGGGTCATATTTTTCCCTTTTTTTTAAAATTGCTTAAAAAATTATGATTCTATATTATTTTTTAGTATCTGCACAAGTTACAGCACTGGATGTTATTAATATTTATTCGTCTCTCTCCAATAGCCGGACTTCGTAACGATGTTAGAGCAGGACGGCTATGTTCGCGACTCGGAGTGCGAGATATCGTCGACGTGTGACACCCAAGGCACTGCCATCGAGAGCTTAGAGGCCCTCTCGGCTAGGAGTCCAAGTTCGGGTTTCCTCGCTGAGATCAGTCAAAGTTTAGCTGCTGAAGCTGCAGGATGGGTAAGTCTATCTATCTTTATCATCATGTTAGATACCTTATGAGGTAGGCAGTGAGTACACCTCTTCCTTCTCCTTCTTCCTTCAGTCATACACGCTCGCCGGTTACGGAGACTCTTGACTTGCCCTTCAGATAAGACACGGTCTATTTGGGCATGGTAAGATAGTCTAATTCTTCCCTAGTACTGATAAATAAGTCTTATATTTTAAGCCGATCTGGAAGACTTACAAGCGCCCCGATTTACCGCACAGACGTCGGTGCTTCGTAGTATATGCGGAATGTAGATCTCCATTCCGATCTCGGTCTTCAAACTATTTGTGGCTATATAAAAAGGCGACGACTTGATTCTTCGCGAACTCGTTTAGCCATTCAAACCCCCTAATCGTAGCCGCTGATGATTACACATCTGAGTCCCCTTCAAACAGTCTTTATCGCCGCCGGCGGCATATTCTCACCGACCCTCCCGATGCCCTTACTTCCCCTCCATCGGATTCAGATACCGCACACCAAATCAAACGCTGCCCACGCTGAAGCGAAGAATCCTGTCGACCGGTTCTGAGTACCACGGCGAGACACCTAGTATATGCCCTCCTCCATAGCGACTGCCCAAGCAGCCGAGGCTGTTGTTCCTTAAGTTAGTTGCACCATTTCCATCTTAGAGCGCAGCTAGTAACTCGCTCGCCCTCTTGCCTGGTAAAGCTGTAATGGCCCCTCGGTCAACAGCATAGTCCACTCCGATCTAGGTCTCGAACCTATTCGCGCCTTTATTAAAAAGGCGTCAACACGTCACTTCGCGAACGCATCTACCCATGCGAATCCGTTAATCGTAGCCACCGCCGACTACGATCTCCCCCCCGACCCCTGCCGCCACCGCTGGCCGCGACATGTTCTCACCGACCCCCCCGATGCTTTGTCATCCCTTCTTTCCGCTCAGAATACGGGCGACGACGACGACGTAGTAGTAGTAGATCCCCTCCCATAGCCGGTGGTTGACCGGTGCACTTAGTAGTGCACCCGTCCCCCTACAGCGACTGTCCCAACCGAGGGCGCCTCTTCGAGGCGCCCTCGAGTATGTCGCCTCTTGCCCTTCTGGCTGGCTAGAGCATAGTGGTTGCACGCTCGCCTTTAAGTCCGGTGAAGCTGTAAAGGCCTCGCGGCCAACAGCGTACATCATTCACACACACACACACACACACACAACAGCATAGATCATTCATACACATAGAAAAGCCTTATAGGTGGCTTGATAAGTGTCAACAGCAGGTGGCTACAAACCTGCTTCCACTGCACCGCATTGGGCTTGCGTGGTGGAGTATGACTTATTTTCGTTCACCTCGATTTATGAGACGACTTCACTATACTATAGGTTGATCAGTACAGAAGTTCTCACCGATCCCCCCGATGCTCTGACATCGCTTCTTTCTGCTCCGGATACGGACGTCGACGACTAAGTCGTAGATCCCCTCCCCCCGTAGCGACTGTCCAAACTCGAGGCGCCATCGAGTATGTCGCCCCTTGCCCTTCTGGCCGAGCGTAGTGGTTGCACGCTCTTAAGTCCGCCGCTGCCGCCGACCGCGACACATTCTCACCGATTCCCCCGATGCTCTGACATCGCTTCTTCCGCTCCGGATACGGACGTCCACGACTAAGTCGTATAGCCCCTCCCCCCTAGCGACTGCCCCAACTCGAAGCGCCCTCGAGTATGTCGCCCCTTGTTCTCCTGGCTCGAGCGTAGTGGTTGCACGCTCGCCCTTAAGTCCGGTGAAGCTGTAAAGGCCTCACGGCCAACGGCGTATATCACTCAAACACACACACACACACACAGTACAGAAATAGGCCAAATGTAATCAGATTAATGATTAACCACCCCCACTTGGGGAATATAGGCGTGATGGTGTATTAATAATTAACGATTAAAATTACAATTTGAATCATGATTGAATATTGCAAAATGCAATTGTAATCATTAATCTGATTACATTTTGCCCATCTCTGGATCAGTATTACACGTGCTTTGTCTAAGTATCATGTTTGTCTACAGAATGGGACAGATATAGCGGCCGATGAGTCGTCGCTCACGTGTCACGATGAACATTCACCTACTGATATTGAGGTTTGTAAATGATTCACAATGATTAACCAGTTCACCATTTTGTAAAACATCAAAAACCCTAACCATTTACCATAATACGTATTATTTTGCCAATTTTTTTTTTGTGTGTTAATAATAAAACGTAGCCCCGCACTAGGATTTATTCCTGTGTCGGGGGTGCGTTTACAAACATGAAAATTCACATACACAAATAACCAGACCGAAACGAATAATTGTGGATCACACAAAGATTTGTCCCGTGCGGGAATCGAACCCGCGACTATCAGACACGGTGGGCGGAGTGGCTTAAGCTCTTAATCACTGCGCTATATCGTCCGTCAGGAACCAACTACTAACATTCACACACATGTGATACGTTCCAAAAGCAGGTGGCCACAAACCTGTCTCCCCCACCGTACTGAATCCATTTGGTAGAGAATGACCTCTCACCTCGATTTGGGACAGAAGGCCTTAGCCCAGCAGGTGGGGCAGATCCCTTGCAGGGTAGGCAGAGAGTACAGAGTTCCGACAGATTCTTCTCTTACAGACCTCTCTGGCTTCCTGCACTATCATAGTTCGTCTCATACACGCTCGCTGGTTACGGAGACTTGACCTCGCCCTTCGGAGTGTTCGTTATCCTTATGCCTCGTTCGTCATCTTCGAGTAAAGTCTAAAGTAGGCTAATCAACAATTTAAGTAGCAAGTAAGTATGTACGAATTTCACCATCTCTGTGTAGCTCTAGCCGACGGTCATATTTACCGTTTTTAATTGCCGAGTATCAGAATCAGAATATTTTTTATTCATGTAAACCATTACAGCATTTATGAATCTTCAGAAAAGTAACAAAGACTCTACCACCACTTCGGAATATCATACCTGTGGAGAAGAAGGGCAAGAAACTACACGGTTACTCTTTTAAAATAAAAATTACAAACTTTTTCATTTCTACATTTTGTTGTGGGGTATGGGAGAACAATGTAGGTTGTTCATCAGGTGAGTCTAAGTTAAAAAAGCGAATAATACTATTTATGAGAATGGCTACATGGTTCCCTAATTTAAAAAAATAAAATACACCAATAAAATGGCATTATGTTAAATTAATAGAAGGAAGAGAGGAAATGTTAACTAACAACAGTTGAATAGGTTGTCATGACTCAAGTGGAGCTGGAATAGCATCTATCCAAGCATTTTTATCTTTTAAATAAGCTTTTATTGAATAATAATCTTGCTTACAATGTTTTGGTTTTACACAAGCTTTGAACTTATTTTCACTAAGTTTAGTGACGTCAATGGGAATTTTGTTATAAAATCTAACACAGTGCCCCATGAAAGACGTGTGAATTTTTGACAGACGAAACTGCGGTTGGTCTAATTTATTTCTATGTCGTGTGTTATAGCAATGGCTATCACCTAGCTGATTAAAAAGATCTAAATTTTTTCTAGTATACATAATGTTTTCATAAATATATTGACATGGGACCGTCATGATATTAGCTACTTTGAACAGTTCTCTTAAAGAGTCGCGACTACTCAAGTTATAGATGGCCCAATAGCCCTTTCGTAACGCTTATTGAGAAGTAACTAGCCAGTAATTTACTTGTGGGTGGTGGAAGAGGTTTTATAGTGTAATTTTGTTATCAGGAGGAGGCGGTGGATGTAATAACGTCATGCAGCAGTCGTGTGGATTGCGAGCAGATATCTTCCTGGGTTGACGCATTCGATCCTTACCTCTTCATCAAACAGGTGATTATATCTTTAAAGTTTTGAATTATAAATAAATTAACACGGTCACGCCTATATTCCCTAAATCGGGGGTGGCAGAGGTGTACACCTACTTGTCGCAGACGATCTTAGGTCCGATGTAATGGGGGGGGGGGGGGGGCGAGCCTATTATTGCCATATTCATTAGAAAAACTACATTCGTCCGACCCAGGAATTTGAACTTAGGACCTCGGCTGAAGCCGATGGTTTTTAGCAATGCCTTATCCGCCTTATTAGCCGTTTAGGCTTCGGCCATAAATTGACCTTCGGTCGGACACTAATTAAAAAGTTAAAATGACTACTCAAAAGTTACTAGTTTGTAGAAAATGTAATTTGCACTCGTCGATTTATGCCACCGAGGGCGAAATATACGAGTTCTCGTTCCGCCCAAAATGTATTCTGATTATATTTGTTTGGTCCCAGTTGCCCCCGCTAGAGAGTGTGGCGACGGGCGCGTTACGGGCCAGATACCCGGCACTACCGCTCAAAACTAGGACCAGTCCAGACTTCAGCCTGGTAAGTACATATTTCTCTTATCTTTTTGTGGGTTCCGTACCCCAATCGGTAAAAACAGAACCCTTATACAGTCCTACAAAGATGTTTTTTCCTAAAGTAGGAACAAACGCTGTCATCAAGTGAAATGTCAGTTCATAACAGTCGTAGAGTTGCAGTTTGCCATGTCCTTTACATTGTTGAAAATTGCCCCAGCACCAACAAACATTTGACCCATGCCATCACTACTTATCTATTTTATTAAAATAATGGCAAATATCCGTATCTAACGGACAATTTGCAATCTAAAACGAATAATTCAAAGTATTGTAAGTGCTTATATCGAAGTCGCCGACATCTTTACTGAATGTCAACACACAATATAACCTCATATGCACTAATGGCTACTAAATTATAACTTCAAAATATAATACTTTTTGTGCAATATTGCGATTCCCCCGCTTGTCCGTTTAATAATAAATGCCTTAAGAGAATTTATGGGTGATTTGAAATCATACAAGTATTTTTTCATTGCTGTTGGTTCTGGGACAAATCATGTATAGGCGCAGAACAATGTCCTTTACCAAAGTTCTTTTTTTAATTAGTAACCGTGTGTAAAGCAGTGATAGCCTAGCCACGCACCTCTGTCTTTTCGAAGGCATGTGCATATTTAAAATCAACTATCACTTGCTTTAACGGTGAAGGAAAACATCGTGAGGAAACCTGCATGCCTAAGAGTTTCTTGAAAGTGTGAAATTCCCCAACCCGCACTGGCCCAGCATGGTGGACTATGGCCAAAGAAGCCCTCTCAGTTTGAGAGGAGGCTTGTGCTTAGCAGTGGGACAGTTTCTTAACAGGGTCAATATTATAACTGTGTGGACCCCGCCTGTGTGGAACCCGCCTGTTGATATGTCTCCGTGGGAGTAGAAATAATTTATTAAATGGCAACCCTCATTTTACACGAACAGCTTCCTGTCAATGTCATCCACAGGCCGAAAGATCCTTGTCGCACTGCAGGAGCACTTTGTTGTCTGTCTGTCTGACGATTAAGACCTCAGGCACAAGTAGAGGTATTGAGTTGAAATTATATGTCAAACACTAAGGTCTTTGGTCCCTTGCTGGTTGAATTGAAGCTTCTAAGTAAATTCAAGGCACTCGTAGCGCTGTGCGACCGCGGTGTTCTTACCGATCACCAAGGTTAAGCAGCGTTCGACTCGGTCGGCCTGAGATGGGTGACCTTTTGTGGCATTTTCATATTCGAGCGTCTCCGTGCTTCGGAAGGCACGCTAAGCCGTTGGCCCCGGTTACCACTTAATGTGGTAGTCGTTAAGCCGAGTTGGAAGTCTTAAAGGCGTCTTGATAAGTTCCAACAGCAGGTGGCCACAAACCTGCCTCCGCCAATCCGCCCTGGGTTTGCGTGGTGGAGTATGACCTAATCTCTCTCACCTCGATTTGGGAGAGTAGGCCTTTGCCCAGCAGTGGGCAGTATAGGCTGATATTATATTATTAAGTTAATGCAATCAAAGATACAGTACGACAAGGAGCTTCTTCTTCTTCTTTAAGTTATGGCTTCACACTAATTTTAAGTGTATTTTGCCAGTGTCCAGTGAGATATATAATCGTGTTTGTTTAAATTAATTCAACTCCCCGATGAACTTGATGACAACAATGATAATGCAATTAATGAAGTACCCCACCCTGCATAGTAAAGCGGTGGATACTTTACATACCAGTTGCGACGGCCGTTTTGAGGGAAGTCAAAAAGGCACGTTTTTTCACTTTGTTGCAATTACCGTGCATATATAAGAACACATAATCGTTAATATTCCACCAACATTACACATTATTAGTCGAAATAACACAAGTTTTGGAAATTAAAACAAATTGACAACTTCACTCTTCGACTTCCCGCGAAAATCCCTTTCAGGAGCTTTTGGTCTGTCGATGACATTGGCACCTACGAAAATTGAATTTGGAATATCCTCGAAAATTATAAAAAAAATTGAATAGCGCCATCTATTGGCTTTTTATGAACCTTTTAGAGCAGTTATTTTTAAATGTGTATCAAACAGACATACAAGAAAGGCAATTAATAAAATCGTGGTGAAATAAATAAAATCAAGATGCTTTTTCCCCACCAGGTTCTAGACCTGGACGAAACGTTGGTGCACTGTTCCCTACAAGAGCTTCCAGATGCTAGCTTCAACTTCCCTGTGCTCTTCCAAGACTGCCGATACACTGTAAGTAAAAAAAACACCTATATTCCCTTAGCGTTTGCTTTGGCTTTGGCAGGCTGACGCAGTGGCTGACATATTTGTTACAACTGTGACTTCCAACTAGTCCCTGACGTCATGACGTTGGTTGTGGTTTTTTTAACATAACCCCGCACTAGGATTAATGCCTGTGTCGTGAAATTCACATACACAAATAATACCCAGACCGGAACAAACAATTGTGGATTACACAAAGATTTGTCCCGTGCGGGAAACGAACCCGCGACTATTAGACACAGTGGGCGGAGCTGCTTAAGCTCTTAACTAATACGCTAAATCGTTCGTCAGTGGGACATTATTGGTACGTTTGCGGGGTAATTAGATGCCGAATAACGTGCGAAGATACTTTATTAGGCGCTGTACACACAAAACAGTACGTCGAATGCAATTACACACGCACAAAACACACATTACCACTACTCTCGTTAGTACCCAAATACTGCTTCCAAGTCGCTGAGTCACTCGTCGTAACCGTATATCGTTGCTTAAGTCGCCGGTGAATTCCACTTAGATCGCTTGTTCTCCGATTTGATCACTATCGCTTCCGAGAAGAGACTGTGTCCGTCCCCGCGCTCTGTGTTCCTTTTATACTCGTATGAAAGTTCTAGAACGGACGCGAACCCTCTAAGTACATCGATAGAAGTACATCGAACGATAGCCGGCGCGGCCCACAAAGCGGTATTATTATTACAACGAACAGGTACTTGAATACCGCGACCGCGCGCCGGTGGAACCTAGACGTTTCAGCATTTAAGCGCGAATTCTAGATCGTTCTATACAGATCGCTAGGGGACCTAAGTGTGTGTAATGCATTTTAAAATTAACATTCCCCGATAAGGGGTTTACGAGATATCGGGGTGCATTGAAGTCGTAACATTATTTACTAATAATAATAATTTATTTATCCCGTAGGTGTTCGTCCGGACTCGGCCTCACTTCGCCGAGTTTTTATCTCGCGTGTCTCGGCTATACGAGGTGATTCTATTCACAGCCAGCAAACGCGTGTACGCAGATAGACTACTAAACCTACTGGATCCCGCAAGAAGGTGGATTAAATATAGGTAAGTAACCGGCGAGCGTGTATGAGACGAACTATGAAAGTAGAGGAAGCCAGAGAGGTCTATAAGGGAAGAACCTGTTCGAACTCTGTACTCTCTAGCGACCCCGCAAGGGATCTGCGTGATGGTATAGATGGGTCTTTCATGGGATACTGTGGTAGATTCTATAATAAAATCCTACATGACGTCACTCAACTTAGTGAAAATAAATTCAAATCTTGTATTAAACGTACGCTCTGCAAGCGAGCTTATTATACTCTAGATCCTTAGTTCCCAAAGTGTACCAGGTGGACCCCCAGGGGTCCACGGGAGACTCGACGGGGGTCTACGTTGGCGTGACAAAAAAATGGGGGTTCAAAATTCGTAAGCGGGGGTCCACGAAAATTTATCTTCTTTCGATAGTGAAAAACTAAAGTGTGTAAAAGGCAGATAATATAGTAATTGTAGAAGTTACGTTACGTTAATAAGGTTTAATTTTAGTTATACTCGTATTACGACTGTTATTACATTACAGTGTAATATGATAACAATGGTAAAAGACCCAAGAGCCAAGCTAACCCGACACTACACTGAAGATATCCCGGACATCAGCCTGTACGAGATTGGGATGGCTCTCAAACACCTTAAAAACAACAAAGCGCCGGGTGAAGACGGAATTACCGCAGAGCTTCTGAAAGCGGGCGGATCGCCGGTACTTAAAGTCCTTCAGAGGCTGTTTAATTCCGTCTTGCTCGAAGGAAAAACGCCGGAAGCGTGGAACAGGGGTGTGGTGGTACTCTTTTTCAAGAAAGGTGATAACACTTTACTGAAGAATTATAGGCCCATCACACTGCTGAGCCATGTTTATAAGTTGTTTTCGAGAGTCATCACGAATCGTCTCGAACGCAGGCTTGATGACTTCCAGCCTCCCGAACAAGCCGGTTTCCGGAAAGGCTTTAGTACCATAGACCACATACATACGCTGCGGCAGATTATACAAAAGACCGAGGAGTATAATCGGCCACTATGCTTGGCGTTTGTGGACTATGAGAAAGCCTTCGATTCGATCGAGACTTGGGCGGTTCTTAGATCTCTCCAGCGATGCCGCATTGACTATCGGTACATTGAAGTGTTGAAGTGCTTGTATAATAACGCCACCATGTCAGTCCGAGTACAGGGGCAGTGCACGAAGGCGATCCCCATAATAAGAGGAGTAAGGCAGGGAGACGTCATTTCTCCGGAACTGTTTACGGCCACCTTAGAGGACGCCTTCAAGCTCTTGGAATGGCAAGGACTTGGCATCAACATCAATGGCGAATACATCACTCACCTTCGATTTGCCGACGACATTGTGGTCGTGGCGGAGTCGCTGGAAGATCTAGGACGAATGCTCGGTGACCTCAACAGAGTATCTCAACAAGTGGGTCTTAAAATGAACATGGACAAAACGAAAATAATGTCTAAAGTCCATGTCGTACCCACCGCACTCACCGTTGGGAACTCTACTCTTGAAGTTGTCGACGAATACATTTACCTGGGACAGGTAGTCCGGTTAGGTAGGTCCAACTTTGAGAGAGAGGTCAATCGACGAATCCAACTCGGCTGGGCAGCGTTCGGGAAACTGCGCAACATCTTCTCATCCAAAATACCTCAGTGCCTTAAGACTAAAGTTTTTAGTCAATGTGTGTTACCAGTGATGATATATGGATCAGAGACGTGGTCTCTTAATAGGTCTCATAAAAAAGCTCAGAGTTGCTCAGCGAGCTATGGAGAGAGCTATGCTCGGCGTTTCTCTACGCGATCGAATCAGGAATGAGGAGATTCGTAGAAGAACCAAGGTCACCGACATAGCCGTTAAGATTAGCAAGCTGAAGTGGCAATGGGCGGGCCACATAGCGCGTAGATCGGACGGGCGTTGGGGCAGAAAGATTCTAGAGTGGAGACCACGTATTGGCAAGCGCAGCGTGGGACGACCGCCTGCCAGATGGACCGACGATCTTGTGAAAATCGCAGGAAGTCGTTGGATGCAGGTGGCATCGGACCGGTTACGCTGGAAAGCGATTGGGGAGGCCTGTGTTCAGCGGTGGACAAGTGTAGGCTGAGATGATGATAACAATAATAATTAATAGTGTAATAATTACATATTTGAATAAATACAAAAACAAAAAAAAACATTTTTTTCTTTTTATTTTTACCACTCCGAATGGGGAGTTTTCTAAATGAAATTAGTGAGAATTGATTGGTTCCTTGTGCTGTGAGTAGATGTCATAAAGGTAAAGTTGGATGGAATCACTTTTTTGATTGGCCAACTTTACTTTTTTGACATCCACTCACAGCACAATCAATAAATAATTTAACAAATCAATTCTCACTTTTTTTTTTTCGAAAACTATTAATTCGTGGTTAGAACTCTGCCGCAACGCGAATTTCCATAGTAAGATCAAATCTTCACATTTTTTGTTGAGTTTTGGGAATATGGTAGAAATGTAGCTGCAGGGGGTCCACCGGAACCAGCAAAATTTTGAAAGTGGTCTATGAGAAAAAAAAATCTGGGAACCTCTGCTCTAGATGATTATTTAAAAGATAAAAATGCTTGGATAGGTGCTGTTCCAGCTCCACCAGAATGTGGATAACATGTTCAGCTATTATTATTTATTATTCCCTCTCTTCCTTCTAGTAGTTAAATAAAATTGATCATTTTTCTCCCTCATTTCTTTAACTGTAAATGAGAGAACCTAGTAGCCATTCTCATGAATAGTATAACTAGGTTAATTTAATTTAGACTCATCTGATACTACATTGTTCTCCCATACCCCACAACAAAATGTAGATGGAAAAATTGTAAACATACTATTTCAAAAGAGTAACCGTGGCGTTTATTGCCCTCCTTCTCGACAGGAATGACATTTCGAAGTGGTGGTAGAGTCTTTGTTACTATTCTGACGATTCATAAATAGTGTAATGGTTAACATGAATAAAAAAATATTCTGATTCTATCTATATCATCACGCCAGACCCCCTGCGGGGTAGGCCTCTGCCTAGTACAGAGTTCCAACAGGTTCTTTTCTTACATACCTCTCTGGCTTCCTCCACTCTCATAGTTCGTCTCATACACTCTGATTCTGATAGATAAATTGCACCAAAATATATGAAACTGCTGATTATTTTTCTCATTTTAGGTTAAGTGTTGAATAGAAAGAGATAATCTATCGGTCTATCACAACGGATCCCTATCGGGTTAGGCAGAGTACAGAGTTCGAACTCGCAAATTCGAAATTCCAAAATTCGAAACAGAAATAATATATGACTGCCTCGTTGGTCTAGTGGCAAAGCGCATCGTTTGGTGATCACGAGGTCCTGGGTTCAAATCCTCGGTCGGACAAATGGAGGTTTCCTAACGGAAACTTCTTAGTATGAGTCTGGAGTCTGGAATTGTGCCCGGTATATGGCAATAGGCTCGCTTTCTATCACATGAGACCGAATATCGTCGGCAAAACGAGGTTGTTCTCAGTACACTTCTGCCGCTCCCGCTTGGGGAATATAGGCGTGTCGGTGGTTTCACTAGTTCGTAGTACTTAAATGAGGCACTCGTAGCGCTGTGCGACCGCGGTGTTCTTACCGATTACCAAGGTTAAGCAGCGTTCGACTCGGTTGGCCCGAGATGGGTGACCGTTTGTGGCATTTTCATATTCGAGCGTCTCCGTGCTTCGGAAGGCACGTCAAGCCGTTGGTCCCGGCTGCCACTTAGTGTGGTAGTCGTTAAGCCGAGTTGGAAGCCTTATAGGCGGCTTGATAAGTTCCAACAGCAGATGGCCACAAACCTGCCTCCGCCAATCCGCACTGGGTCCGCGTGGTGGAGTGGGACCTAATCTCTCTCACCTCGATTTGTGAGAGAAAGCCTTTTGCCAGCAGTGGGCAGTATAGGCCGATATTATATAGTACTTAATGTGTGTAATCAGATAATTTTTAATATTTTGTTCTTGTCTTATAACAGGTTGTTCCGAGAGCACTGTCTCCTTGTAAACGGCAACTACGTGAAGGATTTGTCCATACTCGGCCGGGACTTGCGCAAGACTGTCATCGTGGACAACAGCCCACAGGTGATCTGTCTTTTTTTTTTGTTTTCTATCTACATTATCACGCCAGCTACCTTGCGGGGTGGGCAGAGAGTACAGACTTGCAACAGGTTCTTTCCTTACAGACCTCTCTGGCTTCCTCCGCTCTCATAGTTCGTCTCGTACACGTCCAACATTTGGTTCGTTTTTTTTCTAATAATTATGATAAATCAGCCTAAGTTTTCCCACTGCTGGGCAAAAGACTTTTCTGTTTCGGTATCTTCCGTTTAGGTATAGTAAAGCGAACGCGTCCAATCATAGAAAATCGTAGCCGTCGCAGACTACGAACCTAACTCCCCTCCGAAACTCCCGATGCCCTTACATACCTTCTTTCGGATACAGATACCGCACACAGGGTCAGACACCGACCTCGCCGGCGAGCTCGAAGAATCCCTTGCCCGCCGGCCGGTGCAGAGCACCACGGCGAGACACCTAGTATACGCCCTCCCCCATAGCGACTGCCCAAGCCGAGGCCGTTCCTCCTTGAGACGCCCTTGAGCTAGTTGCCCCCTTGCCCTTCTGGTTCGGGCGTTGTGGTTGCACGCTCGCCCTCTTGTCCGGTGAAGCTGTAAAGGCCAAGAAAACCGTATGAAAATCCATTCGGTCGGCGGGGATGACAACTTTGTTTTATAGTTTGTAATGATTAATTATAGTATATGTCACATAAGATGGGTAGTGACAGTTCTAAGTGCCAAACGAAATTAATATTTAATTCAACAGTATTAAGGCATACAACTATAAGTATAGAAACGGGTCATGCCTCTTATTGCCATTGTATAAAGTATAATTTTCTTTGACACTTACAACTGCCCCAGTATCAATCCTTCATGAAAAATACTATAAAAGCTGTTGACTGTAATGTATGTTCAAGATGTTTCCGAAGGCTCAAAATCAGTTTGAGATATTGCGAAACTATTATTGTAGTAATAATAAGCCCTGCGGGCAGCTTGTGGCGAGCTGTTCGTGAGTAACGACACCACGGACCCGAGTGCTTCAAAGAGTCGGTCAGGGCCCCCAACTCGGCGTGTCTTCGTCGGTCGAGTGGAAACCGAAGGATGCCCGCAGGACTCTCGGCTCTGGCTAGCCTTAATTGGCCGTCCAGAGAGGAGCCGTGAGAAGCGAGCGAGCGTGAGAGAACTATATCGATGTAGGAAGATAATGCGGTCCTACGTCGATGTACTCCAGTGGTGGTAGTGTTAAAGGGCATAACGCCGCGAGTAACGTCGGAGAAAGCGCAGCACACCTCTCTACACCCCTGAGCCGCTCACACCGGTGTTGCCCTCAGTTGTCCTAGGACGACCGTTTGAGGGGCCAATCAAGTAAGCAGCGAGTCACCGCTGGCTACGGGTAGGTCTACACCGGCCGTAATTAGGTATCTCTAATTACGGCCGGTGTCCGTCCCCTTTGAAATAGTCCAGTTTTTGTCCATCAAACCTCATTTATATAGCCCTTGTTTTCTTTCCATAGTTAACAATAGTCCTTGCACCTGCCGGGGTCAGTTCGCTGGTTATGTTTCTTCATTTTCAGCAAGTGATCTCAGCAGGTGGCTTACATAACATTAACTTCTCGCAAAGGGCCTCTACGTGTTGGACCCATGTCCCCATGCAAGCCTTTCAAAGGACCGGGTAAAGCCTGTGAATCTCAAAAATAATAATAATAATTTATTTCACACCATATTACATTTACTCTAAGAAAGAAGTTATGCCCAACAGTTATCCTTGGCCAGGATCCGCTGCCGCAATCCAAGTGTGTGAAAGACTTGGGATTTCACTTGGACCAACGTATGACATGGAAAGACCATATACGGAAAAAACGGGACGAAGTTAATAACCGATTCAGAAATCTGCTCTGGCTACTTGGAAAACAATCAACATTATCCCTTAGTAATAAACTTATTAATAATCTTCCTTACTGGGCTGGAAGCGAAAGAAAAACTTAGAATGCCCCAGTAGCCATATATTTGCTTGGCTGGTGGTAAGAGTCCACCAAAGGTAGTAACGTCATCCGATCAACGACCAGAAAAGGAAAATTTGAAACAAACCCTATACCAACCCGTCTGGCCAGCGTGGTATAGTAGGCCAAAAACCTCTTAACATGTTAAGACACCAAACGCAAAGGCCCCCAGTTCCCGGTAGTCCCGCTGTCCGCTGCCACGGTAGCGGTCGCGGTAACAGCGGGGCAGGGGGTGCGAAGAATATCCGGGCTATGACACAAGGCTACCAAAAACACCTGACCCTGGCTACGTACAATGGACGCTCTCTACGGCTGGACCAACACCTCACTGAACTCGAGGTAGAACTAGGTCGCATAAACTGGCACATATTGGGGTTATCCGAAGTCCGAAGACAGGGCGAGGACACGATAACCCTTGAGTCAGGCCACCTGTTCTACTTTCGGGAAGGTGATCGGCCCTCTCAGGGCGGTGTCGGTTTCCTGGTCAACAAAGCTCTCACTAACAACGTTGTGGAAGTCAGCAGTGTGTCGACACGGGTAGCGTACCTCATAATTAAAATCACCAACAGGTACACCCTGAAGGTGGTACAGGTATATGCGCCGACCTCGACATACTGCGACGACATAGCCGAAGCCATGTATGAAGACATAGCCAAGGCATTACATGGCACCACCAAGGCTCACTACAACGTTGTTATGGGGGACTTCAATGCCAAAGTGGGAGTACAAGAACGCGGCGAAACGATAATCGGACCCCACGGCGTGGGGCGCCGAAACCACAGGGGGCAGATGCTGGTCAACTTTCTGGAGTCGCAGGGGCTCTTCTTGATGAATTCATTCTTTAAGAAGAAGCCTCATAGAAAGTGGACATAGCGAAGCCCCGACACTGTGACGAGGAACGAGATAGACTTCATCATGACTGACAGGAAGTCTATGTTTAGAGACGTCTCCGTGATCAACAGGTTTAATACCGGCAGCGATCACCGACTTGTCCGAGGCGCTCTAAATATAAACTTCAAGGCCGAAAGACGTCGCATGATGAGGTCTACTCTCAGACCAACTGCGCCTCAAATAGCTTTAGGGTCCGAAAAGTTTCAACTGGAGGTTCAAAATCGTTTCGACCTGCTGGAAACCGAAGGCAATGTTGACGAGAAAACCGACACAGTGGTCAAAACGCTACAGGTGTGTCTCAAAGGGTGTTTCCCGGCAAAAGCGGTAACAGAGAGTCTAAACTCTCGCTCGAGACTCTCGAACTTATGAGGCAGAGACGGGAAATGTCATCCACGCAGGCGTCTTCGCCGGATGGGAGGAACCTCAACCGGAAGATCCGGAAGCTGGTGCGACGTGACCTCCGATGTTCCAACACCCGCACCATCGCGGCTGCGATTGAACAGAACAGAGGCACCAAAGTCTTCGCTCGCCAGCTAGGTAGATCCCATCTGACGAAACTTAATACAGCGGATGGCAAAACCGTGACCTCCAAGTTCGAGATACTCGAGGAAATTGAGAGTTTCTACAAAGACCTGTACGCATCACGGATGGCTTAACCCTCGAGACCCAGCGCTGACGACCACAGAGCCCCACTAGCACGCCACGATACAGAAGACATCCCTGATGTCAACCAGGACGAGGTCAGAGTGGCTCTCGAGCAGCTCAAAAATAACAAGTCGCCAGGCGATGACGGAATCACCACTGAGCTCCTAAAAGCAGGCGGGACTTCAATCCTGAAAAAGCTAGCGAGTCTTTTTAATTCCGTCATCCACCAGGGCTTAACACCTCAAGCGTGGAGCGGGAGTGCAGTGGTTCTGTTCTTCAAAAAAGGTGACAAAACCTTGCTGAAGAACTACAGACCCATCTCACTCCTGAGCCACGTCTACAAGTTGTTCTCGAGAGTACTCACAAACCGCCTCGCCAGAAGACTTGACGAGTTCCAGCCACGGGAACAAGCCGGGTTTCGAAAAGGCGACAGCACCGTAGACCACATCCATACTGTTCGGCAGATTGTACAGAAGACCGAAGAGTACAATCAGCCGCTGTGTATGGCTTTCGTGGACTACGAGAAAGCCTTCGACTCCATCGAAACCTGGGCGGTTTTGGATGCTCTGCAGCGATGTGGCATCGATTGGCGCTATATCGAGGTGTTGCGATGTCTGTATGATACCGCCACAATGACCGTCAAGCTCCAGGACCAAAAGACCAACCCGATCGAGCTGCATCGAGGGGTAAGACAGGGGGATGTAATATCCCCCAAGCTCTTCACCAATGCACTCGAAGACGTCTTCAAGACGCTGAACTGGACTGGGCGGGGCATTAACATCAACGGCGAATACATCTCACACCTTCGGTTTGCCGATGATATCGTCATCGTGGCAGAGTCACTGGAACAGTTAAGCGAAATGCTGCATAGCCTAAATGGAGCCTCTCGAGGTGTCGGTCTCGGCATGAACTTGGATAAAACCAAGATCATGTTTAATGAGCATGTCACGCCGGGACCGATCTACGTCGATGGTTCGATGCTCGAAGTTGTTCGGGAGTATGTCTACCTTGGACAAGTTGTCCAATTTGGTAGGAACAACTTCGAGAAAGAAATCAACCGCAGGATCCAATTGGGTTGGGCAGCATTTGGCAAACTACGTCACGTTTTCGCTTCGCCTATACCGCAATGTCTGAAGACTAAAGTCTTTAACCAATGCATTCTACCTGTTATGACTTACGGGGCCGAGACGTGGACACTCACAGTGGGACTAGTCTACAAATTCAAAGTCGCACAGCGGGCTATGGAGCGAGCTATGCTCGGCGTCTCTTTGAAGGATAAAATTCGTAACGAGGTAATCCGACAAAGAACCAAAGTTACCGACATAGCTCGCAGACTCAGTAAGCTAAAGTGGCAATGGGCTGGTCACATCTGCAGAAGGACCGACGGCCGATGGAGCAAGCGTGTCCTAGAGTGGAGACCGCGACTTGGTAAGCGTAAGGTAGGACGGCCCCCAGCTAGATGGACCGACGACCTCAAAAAGGTCGCTGGGACAGACTGGATGCGGAAGGCGGAGGACCGTGTGCAATGGCGCGTGTTAGGAGAGGCCTATGTCCAGCAGTGGACTACGATAGGCTGATTGATTGAATAAACTTAGAGTGTATAGAAAACACCGTCACGCCTATATTCCCCAGAGGGGGTGGCAGAGGTGTACTGAGTACACCCACGTTTCGCCGACGATGTTAGGTCCTATGTAATAGGGGGCGAGCCTATTGCCATAATTCCAGACTCCGGACTCATACTGGGAATTTTTCGTTAGAAAAACTACATTTGTCCGACCTAGGATTTGAACCCAGGACCTCGTGATCACAAAGCGATGCGCTTTGCCACCAGACCAACGAGGCAGTCAAGAGTGTATAGCTCAGTTATAAAGCCCATTAGGACTTATGGGATTCAACTGTGGTCTTCAGCCAGTAAATCAAACATCCAATGTCTTCAAAGAGCCCAAAACAACATACTAAGGACCATAAGTGGCGCAGCCTGGTTCAGTCGCAACTCAGAGATTCATGAGTACTTAGACATGAAAACTGTGATGGAAGAAGCAAAACAGTACACAGAGAAATACTCAAACCGCCTTATTGACCATCCTAACCATCTGACAAATGTGCTTCTGCAAAGAAATAACAGCAATCGTCTGAAAAGAGCCAATGTGTTTGATGACTGAAGAGAGTTGGGGCAGTAGCTCTAATTCCCTAAAACCCATCTTATTAAACCAGCCTGATTATAGTCGCACGAGACTGATTGCAGGGTTATAATATATATATAAAAAAAAACATTTATTTCAGACTTTAGTTCATATCAGTGTTAGTAACAGTTAACTTAATTTCTAGTGTTAGTAGGAATTTATTCAGTGTGTGAGTGTCCCACCGATGTATCACAACACCCTCAGAAAAGTATTGGTGCTGCCGCGCAGGCGTGCTAGTAAAGAGGCACATCTTTTCCTCATAATAGCGGAAAAACAGATATACAATGTGAAAATGGAAGGATGCAGGTACCGGGGAAGACCTAGACTATCTTACCACGACCAAATAAACCGAGACTTATCTGATGGAAAAGTCAAGAGGCTCCGTAACCGGCGAGCGTGTATGAGACCAAATATGAGAGTGGAGGAAGCCAGAGAGGTCTGTAAGGAAAGAACCTGTTGGAACTCTGTACTCTCTGCCTACCCCGCAAGGGATCTGGCTTGATGGTATACATACATACAACCGTCAATATGGTTCTGTGCGAACATGCCTGGTACAGTGCCACGGTGGCCCCAACAGTACCCTGAGGGCGTTATTATACTGTACACTAGAGATGGGTTGTATTAGGTCAATCAGGCACTAAGTACACCTGTTCCTAGTCTGCATAAATACGTATTCCACCTAATCCATCTAATCTCAATGATCTTATACACATACCGTTCCTTAATGATCTCAATCCGCCTATTCTATATCAAATCCTGATATCGAATTATCGATATTTGAATTAATTTAATGTTAAATTGTTTTGTTATATTGAGTCATAATAACACTTTTAAGAAAATGGAAGTTTCAAAATGGAATAATTTTTTATATTTTTTATTAGATTAGATATTTCTGCACGAAATTGGTTTAATAAACTAATACTTGTTTTCTATTTTATCATTTAATGATATATTACTAATGAATTGGTATCTTCCCTTCATACTTTTTACAGGCTTAGGACTGTTAACTTACGAATGTATGAAGTTTTGAGTCTTGCGATATTCAATAGTCCGCAAAAGTTTAGCGTTTGCAAGATGGCGTATTTAAAAGATTTCAATTCATTATACTTACATTTGTTTTATATCAATACGCGTTGTATAGCGCTGTCTCGCTCCCTTACACGTAAGCGGGATAGCAAAGCGATAAGCATATGAGTGAGTGAGAGAGCGCGGGAACAGGTGTGAGTGAGCGCGCTAAACGGCTAAACATTAGATTATATTGAATACGAATATTAGGTGGATTAGGTATTGCCAGAATTGGATTAGGTGCCGTCTATTCTCGTAAAATACCTGTTCTTTGGATCTGCTCTAATAAATACGACTCATCTCTACTGTACACGCAGGTCACTGTATGCCCGCCGAGTGTAACTGACCCACAGACTGCACGTGTAGAAAGATTAGCAGTGAGCTTTAGAAAGCGTTATCTTTACTGATTCTGTACAACGTGCGAATCTGCGGGCCGGCATGTTACAGCGTACAGCCAGTACCCTGCGTTCTCTTTATAGGTTGTCTCTTAAATCCTCCGTGACTGAGTGGCCCAGGTATTTAAACTTATACACCCTGCGTAGAGGCGTCCCGTATAGTGAGATACAAGGTATATTTGAGTATGTCACATTAAAAGTAATATTATTATAACATTATTCTGTACGCAGGCGTTCGGGTACCAGCTGGAGAACGGCATACCTATCGACAGCTGGTTCGTGGACCGCAGCGACAACGAGCTGCTCAAGCTGCTGCCCTTCCTAGAGCACCTCGCCACCGTGAGTACTAGTTACACGCACACACACTCGCACGTATACGAATGAACACGGACACACGCACTCATATGTACGCGCTCATGCCGACGCACACAGACAAAACTCGCGCACACATGCGCACGCAAGCATACACATATACGCACACACGCTGACTCATGCATACAAGCTGTAACATAATAAACGCAAGACCTCAAAGTAGTTTGTTCTAAATCGGTAACTGCATTGATTCTGACAATTTTTAATGTATTATAATAATAATAATAGCCCTGTTAAGAAACTGTCCCACTGTTGGGCACGGGCCTCCTCTCAAACTGCGAGGGTTTAGGCCATAGTCCACCACGCTGGCCCAGTGCGGGTTGGCGAACTTCACACACCTTCGAGAAACTCTCAGGCATGCAGGTTTCCTCACGATGTTTTCCTTCACCGTTAAAGCAAGTGATAATTAATTTTTAATATGCACATGCTTTCGAAAAGTCCGAGGTGCGTGCCTGGGTTTGATCTCGAGACCTTTGACTTTGCAGCCCAACGGTCTAACCACTAGGCTATCACTGCTTAATTTTTAATGTATATTACATTTTTTTTAATTCCCAAAATATGCTGTTTCTCCTTGAGTGCGCTATAACAAACTATGTTTTGTCTTGATTCAAAGCAATACGGAGATTCTAAATGCATTTCTAAAACGTATTTCTCAATACGCACACATACACGTATAAGTTTCCTTTTTATTTGGGGGCATAAAAGTGCTTAAAAAAGGGGTACAAAGGTTTGAATTTGGAAATTTGGTTTTCGTTTTGAATTTATAAAGCAATTATCTAATGTTTGAGGTCTTGCGTTATTTACGATACACCTTGTATACACACGCACGCACGCTCACACACAAACAAGCAAGCACGCTCCATAGACGCGCGCACGCACGCACGCACACAGAATAACACACGCAATTTAAAAACCGTCAATTTTATAGATTGAAGATTTCATCTTATTCATTCTCCTCTCTGACGCCATTCTTCCCGGTCCTGTGGTAATTTATTCCACCGTTTGCCGTCTCTCACGATGTCATCGTTCCACCTAAACTCAATTAATATATTTTGTATAAGCTCTGCGGGGGTGCTTACAAATGGTCGATTTAATTTTTTTTATATCGAATTTAACTATTAATCGACCACCGGATCGGAACGCGGCTTCCACTGAAGAGATCCGGGGAAGAGACTCAGCATGCTTTTCTTTTTTTATTTAATTCTCTCTCTCTCTTTTTTCAATGTTTAGATTACGATTAAATAGTTTACGATCTAGCTCCAGTGTAATGCCGTACGACCGAGATATGAGACTAATGAAGTTATTTATAAAGTGTCTAAAGGATTCCAGATGGACCAGTCCCTACAGGCAGCACCCATTCACGAGTATGACTAAGTTTATGAGTCTGCGCCCCGGTCTGGGCCACCAATCTGTCACGTAATTAAGATTTACATTAAATAAATACATGTGTATTTTCTTTACTTAAAATGTTTGTACTCATGTTCACAGAAAGACGACGTGCGGCCCTACATCAGAGACAAATACAAATTATTCAGTTACTTACCGCCGGACTAAACAAACAAACCCCGTGTAAACATACTCGTATCATTATCCGCCGGTTGATTTGGCAATTTCTAGATAAACAATCACTTACCGTTTACATACAGCCGTGGGCAGGGAAGGATATGGCACGTGGCAAATATAAAGAGGAGTCTGCCTAAGCAACTGTGCACTGTGTCCTCCAAGTAGGCCGTGATGTCATCGCGGTGAGCGTGGTTTACGTCTGCCTTTCTCAGCTAGATGGGAAATACAGAAGTGAGCAGGGTGTAACGTCTTATTCGTCCCGCCCCACCCCGCGCAATGACACGCGTGATTGTATAGGGAAATCTAATAATGCTATCTCCTCTTTGAATTTTTTTCAAGGGATATGGGAATAAGAGATGTGAAAAAGTACAGTTTCTTAAGCCCAATTGACTATCCGCCACGCCAGATCCCTTGCGGCAGAAACACAGTTCGAACAGGTTTTTTCCTTGCAGAACTCTGGCTCTCTTAATTTATTAAGATCTATATCATCACGCCAGAGCCCTTGCGGGGTAAGCAGAGAGTACAGAGTTCCAACAGCTCCGTGACCATGTGTGCTGTAAAGCATTCGAAGCGTCGCGAACTTAAAACCCATAAATAAACCACGATAAATCCAAGTGTTTAGGTATGAAAGATAGTATTGGTGTAAGATGAGACAGGTATGCTCCGTTGGTTCGAGCATATAGAAAGAATGTATACAATGCGAAAGTGGAAGGATGTAGGTTCCGGGTAAGACCTGAACTATCTTACCATGACCAAATAGACCGTGTCTTATCTGAAGGGCAAGTCAAGAATCTCCGTAACCGGCGAGCGTGTATGAGACGAACGATGAGAGTGGAGGAAGCCAGAGGGCTTCCTCCACTCTCATCGTTCGTCTCACACTATTTCTTTACATACCTCTCTAGGTCTGTAAGGAAAGAACCTGTTGGAACTCTGTACTCTCTGCCTACCCCGCAAGATAAACACCGAAATATTTCAATTGCAATTTAATGTTTTGACAATTAATATTTGCTCAACTCTGACGTACGGTAATAACTTTCCACAAGGAAAAGACCCGTGGCCAGAACAATTATGTTTATCTAAAAATTGTCTTATATAAATCCGGGCACATTTTGTTTAAATAATTTTATGAGGAACTGTATCATACATTGATGAAGGCATACTTTTCATAAAATTGTTTAATCCTAAACTAAAATTATATTAAAATAATGGTTACTAAAAACTCTGAAAATTTTTGATGTTTTTTATTTAACAATAACCTTTGAGAACTTCGTAAGCTGTAGCTTGCGTTCTTTAAGTAAACTTTACTTTGAACAAATACTTTTGACACTGATTGTAGTTTCACTGTATTTACTAAAAAAAATGATAGAGTGAAGCCATTTTTTATACAAGGTGTATCGTAAATAACGCATTAGCTCAGACACCCCGATTAGATAATTACTTCACAAATTAAAAACGGAAATCAAATTTCCAAATTCAAAGCTTAAAAATGGGTAAAACCCTTTTTTAAGCACATACCCCAATCAATAATGAAACTTGTACGTGTATGTGCATTTAAATTCTCCTTCTTGCTTATCAAGAATAAATTTTGTTTTTATAGCGCACTGAAGCAGTAAAAGCATTTTTTGCAAATTTAAAAAAATGAACGATACATTAAAAATGGTTGGAAGCAATTCAGTTACCGATTTAGAACAAAATACTTTCAGGTCTTGCGTTTATTATGTTGCACCTTGTATATTTATCGACTCAAGACATTTTAAGATAATGGCACAAAAAATATTCTTCAACTGGCTATTGTTAAACTAAATAATGTAAATTGTCGTTTACGTCGTTCTTAAAGGTTAATAGCGAGATATTCTAAAAAAGTATTCGTAGTAATAATTTATTGATCGATCGGCATACTTTTAGATTTATTAAGTATAGTTGGTACAGTGTGATTTGATACTTAGCGCATCGGTACTGGCCTTTCTACTAACTAAATTCCGTAAAACCCTTTAACCGTCCCAGTCGGATTTATCCGACAAATGTGTTAGTGCCCATACGGGCCCTGTCGTATATATCCGACATTTTTTTCTTTCGTATTCAATTTATTTCTCATTGTGCGTTAATGGTGTGCTTTCTAGTGTACTATTACAATACGGAATTATTGATCGTTGGCGGTTAAGATTCGGTTTGAGCTGAGTTTTGGTTGTAGAATTGGGACCTTGAGGTCTTTTTAAATCAAACTTGGGTTTGAGATGGGTTCTGATTCAAATGAGATGAATTTTAAGGTCGGCTTGGCCTTTCTTGGGATCTAATATCGTTGGGGATTTATGGGTGTACATAGGACACATGTGCCACCACATATTAATTAATAATGTGCATTTCTACTTCTTCAGGAAATCGTAATAACATTGTTATAACATTGTTAATACGCCTTTATCTTGTCCGTACTCCCTGGGCCTATATAGCCGTATTCTTATACGAATACACATCAAATGCTGTCGGATATATACGACCGGGGCAATGCGGGTATTAAAATATTTGTTGGATAAATCCGACTCAATCAAATAGGTTATTGATAGTGATTTTTAGTGGTCATTCTTAAAATTTATCTCAAAATCATCAAGTTTGACATAAATAGGCCACAATAAATCGCGTATTCATACCGATGTGCTATTTTATATCGTTCATACTGTACTAAATATTTTGACTGTTTTAATAAGAAAATGGAATTTTATACTAATGCTAATTATCCAATTAATTTTTTGTAAAATAGCGTGTGATTTTTCTTTTGACGTTGCTATTGGTGGAATAATGTCTCTCTTCTCTTCAATAGGCAAAATTAATAGGCGTAATTCACAAATAAATATGTGGTTTACGTCTATTGATACCTTCGAAGCGACGTTTTAAGTAAATTTTGTAAAAATTAAAACAAAACAATGTATTCGTATTCAGGGCCCTTATCCGCTATAATGAAACGCGGTTTGTCATAATAAATTAATGGAATGAACGTGTTCAGTATGCCTCTGGAGTACAATTAGATATGCATTACACAATCATTTCACGAAGATAAGTGTTTAATGGTTCATAGCGAATGAGGGCCTTGATACGAAAACGATTGAACGCTGTGGGCGGCGATGGTTAAGATTAGCATCAAGTGTAATTTTGGTAGTTAAATTTGAGCCCTGCTACATTTAGCTATGGGAATTATTGCTATTGACATAAGTTAATAACATGCGATTTCCCGGGCCTAGCATGCTATTCGCTACTGCTAGAAATGCTATATCATAATAAATACAGACTAGGTTATACAGATGAAGAGGCAAATATCTAAGGTATATAACTATACAAAAATAACCTATTATTTAAATAATGTAACAAAGAAAATTAACATCGGTAATGTTGTTTTTACCGACAAATTATATTATTTTCGAAATTTCGCAGGTGCAATTAAGTTGCTATTTGCTAAACGAGAAATCACGTGCTATCAACGAATGCGAATGCTAAATTTAATCTAACTTTTACATTATACCCTTTGAACTCGCTGCATTTCATACGGCTATCCCATAAGAAGGACATTATTCTACTAGCCGACAACAAACACTAGAAAAATAACCACAATGATAATATTTCATCTTCTTATTCATTCTAGAAACATATTTGTTATTAATCGGGCAAATGAAAATATCGAATGCATTGAAAAAAAATAACAAATTGGTTATTTGAATCTGTGATTTTGAGTTGTTTTTTTTTCTTTTACTATAATTTTTTTTTGTATAATCGTGTATCTCAAATTGTTTATGCCGCACAATATGATAGTTATTTTTATTTGGACATGGCGTTTTTAAGATATATTATTATTCGCTTAGAATGATATGTCCACATAATGATTTTAATATACAATTCATATACACAAACATAATTAGACTAACCACGAAGGAAATATGAAGGGGAGACTTAAGCAATTGTGCACTGTGGCTTCCAACTAAGCCCTGACGTCATCGCAGTAGTTTACGTCAGTCTGTCATACACAGCTGCTAGCTGAGTATGACTGACTGACGTAATTAAAGATTATATGGCAATAGGCCACTGTCGGCGAAAAGGGGGTGTTTACAGTACACCTATGCTATCCGCTTGCGGAATATAGGCGGGACGGTGCTTAATAGATACATTTTAACCATTTGCTTTTGACAATTTTCACCAATGTTTAAAAGAAAAGTATTAGCTGTTTGAAAAACTGAGGATATTAAGCTATTTACGTTGCTGACTGTACCATAAAACGATAATTTCACAAAGTTATCTTAACTCGACGCGTTACGTGTTTAATTGGTTATAAGCCCAGTAGTCGACTCTACGAAAATCTTTTCAATGGAAAAATAGCAAATTATGTTTGTGTATAAGATTGTGACGTATACGAAGATTGTTTTATTTGCTAAGTGTTTTTATATATTTTTTTTTATTTACCGCCTATTTTACTAAGTCCTAATAAAGGTACAAAATATTTACAAATGAAACTATTCACATCTGAAGGTCTTTTATGACCCTTGGATCTCTCGTTTGTGCGGCCGATAGATCACCAACTAAATAATTTAAACGTTGATTGAAAGAATGTATACAGAACCGAAAATGGTGACATTTCCAGCAGCACATGCTGAAATATTCCCGTAATGTGTACAATATCTCGTCTATTTTTACCAAATTGATCTCGCCAGTAAGTCGCGCAAGACTGCATTGCTTAACCTGACCCGACTATAGTCTATTCCAAACACACTTTACAACTTTTTAAACAAACCATCACCATATTTAGATGTTTTTGTTGTGATTGCAATCTATAACAAGTGTAAATACTGTTAGAGTATGTCTAACCAAAGCTGTGAGAGCAAAAGGGCAAATTTAAATAAATTGGGTCGTGCAACCCCGGTTGAGCTGGGAACAATTGGATTTGATACTTGAGTACTTTAGTAAAAAAATATTTTATTAATTTATCACAATAGTGTCAACCGTTTATAAGTCCTTGGTTTTCTGCTATTAGAACCTGATACTTATTGGCTTTGTGATGTTAAATCAATGTCTTGTAAGTCTTCCAATTTTTTTATGATTTCTCATTCAGAAGTGTTAAATTTACATCGTATGCAATTTTATAGATAAATAAAACAACACTTAATAAATCTGGCGAGTATCAAAACCAGTTCGTCTATGCCTATGGTTCATGACAACAATAGGTGACATTAATTTCAGTGTTGCCAGATTATGGAGACGTTAAAAATCACCCTCAGCTTTCATTAGAGATACTCTAGCATGAAATCGACGTTTTCATGTTGAGGGAATTAATTTTTTAAGTTGGATTGGGGTAGACCATATAAAGTTCGGTCAGCTTAAAAATCAGTCTTATAAACCTTCAAACTATTTTGTACTCTCATTTGGGCATAGTGAAATGGTACCGTAATGTGTAAGCTTGGCGAAGCGGTGGTGCTATTTTTTTAATATCTACTTTATTATAGTATACATTAGGTATGTTTTGTGGTTATCAACGTTTTGACTTGTGGATATAATTTATTACTCACTAGTCTGCCCGCAAATTCGTCCGCGTTGCCTTAGGCAGGAACTTAAGATTTTTCCGGGATGAAAAGGATGATATGTGTCAATCCAGGTAACAAACTATCTGTGTGCCAAATCCGTTCAGCCGTTTTTGTGTAATTGAGTCACAAACATGCAAACATCTTAACGTACAAACTGTCACATTTATAATATTAAAGGAGGATTATTATCGAGTAGTCGCGGGAATGATCCCCGCCCGGGACAAATCTTTGGGTGACTCACAAATAATTGTTTCAGTCCGGGTATTTGTGTACGAGATTTTGATGAAATATATGTGTTTGAAAATTATGTTAAATCATTTTTTGGAGTATTTTTTTATCCACAAGTCAGGAACAATAAGTGTTTACTTTTACCAGTAAGATTTTTTTTATAATAATATTATACTATAATTTTACGTCCATTTTTATATTTTATGTAATGTGTTTTTGTTTATTGACGTAGTTACTAACTTATGATTTAAGTTGTGTAAAAATCTCAAATTGACGCGTTTTTAGCGATAAGGCATAAAAGAGAGAAATAAATCAAAATGCTCTGTGACAAGGTTACATGATCAGTCAGTCAGTCTGAAAGACTGATGCCGCTAAGTTTTGAAGAGGGATGTTATAGAATACCTTGTGTGTGCGAAAGAAGTAACTTTAAAAGAAAAAGAAATGCCTCCTGCACCCTTTAAATGTTGATTAAATCAAATTATTAAATTATGTTGTCTTTTAATGCGCAATTTAGGTGAGTTTCCAAATGCATACGAGACAAATTTCATTAATGGTGCAAAGTTATAATAATAATATTAGCCCTGTTAAGAAACTGTCCCACTGCTGGGGACGGGCCTCCTCTCAAACTGAGAGGGTTTAGGCCATAGTCCACCACGCGGGCCCAGTGCGGGTTTGTAAATTTCACACTCCTTTGAGAAACTCTTAGGCATGCAGGTCACGATGTTTCCCTTAACCGTTAAAGCAAGTGATAGTTAATTTTTAATACGCTCATGCTTTTGAAAAGAGAGAGGTGCGTGCCTGGGTTTAAACCTGTGACCTCTGACTTGGATCCCAAATTTTCGCTCTAAGGGGACGAAATTGATCTCTTTTTCAAGGTTTCATTTAAGGATCAAATCTTGCTATACATTTTTCAAGCACTTGCGGATATCCGATTGATCTGAAATTTGGCATACTAAGTTCGGTGACAACGCAATAATATGGTACCATGAAGCTGGTCTGATGATGTAATCGTACACTGGTTATAGGATCATGTGATCTTTACAACGTAACCCCCTCGTGTTTAGGCTTCTATACAACCGGATAGTGTTTACGATCTGATGATGAAGCTTAAAGGTGGCGAATGGAACCACCTAACCGGTCATAACCCGGCCGCGTTTGGGCTCGTTAGATTTGTTTTGATGAGTAAGCAAGATATGTTCGTTGTGTTCTTGCTATAAAAGCTTGGTTTTAAAAAGGTCTTTTTAATTACGTATTACAGCATCTCTTTCTGACAGACTGCACTGACGATGTAACCTTTGTCTCAGGTTAGTTAATGAAGTGTGATTGGTAAATAATCCGGTTTTTTAATCGAGAATTTCAACTTAGGCGTGACTTACACCCGTCATCATTATCATCATCATCTCAGCCTATACTTGTACACTGCTGAACATAGGCCTCCCCAATCGTTTTCCAGCGTAACCGGTCTGACGCCACCTGTATCCAACGACTTCCTGCGACTCACAAGATCGTCGGTCCATCTGGCAGGCGGTCGTCCCACGCTACGCTTGCCAATACGTGGTCTCCACTCTAGAATCATTCTGCCCCAACGCCCCTCCGATCTTCGCGCTATGTGGCCCGCCCATAGCCACTTCAGCTTGCTGATCCTGAGGGCTATGTCGGTGACCTTGGTTCTTCTACGAATCTCCTCATTCCTGATGCGATCACGTAGAGAAACTTGCACCCGTATCTATTGACATTTAATTACTTAGTCTAAAGAATTTACTTAGTAGAGTTATGTCATGTGTTCATAATTCTATTCAAAACTAACGTTTGACATTTTTCACTTTGACAGTTTCTCAACTATAGAAATTATGTGCTTAGTAAATTCTTAAGTATAAGTATCTATATAATAATAATATCAGCATATACTTCCCACTGCTGGACAAAGGCTTCTCTCACAAATCGGGGTGAGAGAGATTAGGTCATACTCCACCACGCGGACCCAGTGCGGATTGATGGAGGCAGGTTTGTGGCCACCTGCTGATGGAACTTATCAAGCCGCCTTTAAGGCTTCCAACTCGGGTTAACGACTACCACATTAAGTGGTAGCCGGGACCAACGGCTTAACGTGCCTTCCGAAGCACGGAGACGCTCGAATATGAAAATGCCACAAACGGTCACCCATCTCGGGCCGACCGAGTCGAACGTTGCTTAACATCGGTATTATAAGTATCTACTAAGACATATTTATACATTTATTTAAATTTATATCAATCGCGTGGTAGGAAGAATATTATATAAAGTATGTACAATTATATAAAAAAAAACAGCAAAGAATTATTAACAAAAAACGATTATAAAAAAAAAGAAATATACATATTTACATAGGGCCAATTGGTTCCACGCCGCTGTCAGTTGGTAGTGTACCTAGGACGCTGGCTGCATTGCCGCACTTATATGCCAGAGACGGGCAAAATGTAATCAGATTAATGATTACATTTAAATTTTTAAATATTGAATCATAATTCAAGATTAAAAATGTAATCGTAATCGTTGAAGATTACAAAATGTAATAATAATCAGTAATCATTAATACACCGTCACGCCTATATTCCCCAAGCGGGGGTGGTTAATCATTAATCTGATTAAATTTTGT
The DNA here is from genome assembly GCA_905147815.2 of Phalera bucephala. Classification (NCBI taxonomy): domain Eukaryota; kingdom Metazoa; phylum Arthropoda; class Insecta; order Lepidoptera; family Notodontidae; genus Phalera; species Phalera bucephala. The sequence continues at coordinate 11,936,905 of LR990636.1, read as the reverse complement.
CCACCTCTCTTATATGCTGACATAAAAACATACCAGCGTTGACATGTTTATAGATACCGGGGTTAAGTTGCAGTTGAGTTTTGGTGGGAAATCGACGAATGATGGCGTCCAAAATTAAAATAGCGACATCTAGGAGCATTTGTATGGAACCCTCAGATCGTGGACCTTATATTGCGACAAGGATCTTTTGGCCTGTGGATGACATTGATAGGGGGGACGTTGGTGTGAAATATGGGTTATTATTTAGTAAAATTATCTTTCCAAAGAGATATTTCAACAAGTGAAGACCCACTTACTAATTAAAAAAGAACTTGGCTGTCATGTCAGCTGTCATGAAGTGACATTTCGCGTGATGACAGCGTTAGTTCCGATTTTGGCCGCGGGCCAATAGATATTTGTAGGACTGTACTTGCATTGGTTCGTTTTTTTTGTACAAAATATAAATGTCACACTATTTAAGGGTCTTAAAATTCTCAATTAAAAAACCGGATATTATTTATTTAAAATAAATAGAATTTTTTTTATGTATTAATAATGTCAAAGTATGACGTAATTATAATTCAATGCAGTTTCTTATACTTTCTAAAATTTGAATTTGTATGATTATTTTTTTGTAACATTATGTGATTCATTGATCACTACAAGAGAAACAGAACTCTATATTTAACGAAATTAGACTTTCTTATGAATTGCAAACTCCAAAACATTTCTAATCATTTCTTGTTCTGTGGTCCATTGGTCACATTAAGAAAATTCTATTCAAACTTGAATAAAGTTGATTATCATTCTACTATAATAATTTTAATAACAGTTTCTCTCTTAACAGAAAAGTATAAAATGTCACACGATTGATGAACTATCTTTCAAGAATAGACAAAATTTTCTAGGTTTAAAAAATCTATGGTCTCATAATCGGCCCGCCTATTGTGTGTTTAACATTTTTTTTAGTTTTTAAGTATAACAACTGTTTCTAAAAACTATAATTTGCTACTCAATACTGTAACTTAAACGCTAAAGCCATAAGGTCGAGTTTTAATTGCCACGCAATAGAATGTACTACTCAATACTGTTACTTAAAGTTTTAAGCTTAAAGTCGGTTTTCAATTGCTACTGAGTACATCTTGGTACCCAAAAATGTAACTTGAATATTTTCCCATAAGGTCGAGTTTTGATTGTCATTCAATAGATATTGCTACTCAATAACTACTAACTTGAAACGTAACTCTTATTTGTAAATTCGATATTCAATTGCTACTCAAACAGTTTGCTACCCAATACTGTAACTTAAACGATTTTACCATAAGGTCGAGTTTTGATTGTCACTCTATAGAGCTTGCTACGCAATACTGTAACTTAAAAGGTTTTCTCATAAGGTCGAGTTTTGATTGCCACTCTATAGGGCTCGCTACGCAATACTGTAACTTAAAGGTTTTTTTAGAAGGTCGAGTTTTAATTACCACTCTATAAAGTTTGCTTCTCAATACAGTAACTCAAACTTTTCCTCTTAAGTGAAATAAAACTAATTTTTCGGATTTTATCGCGGTTTAATTTTTATTTTTAAGTTCCCGACGTTTCGAGTGCTTTGCAGCACCCATGGTCACGGGAGGGACTGAGGTGTTAGACGTCCAAAAGGCATAGTTGTTCCGGGGTAAAATTAAAAATAAAAATTAAACCGCGATAAAATCCGAAAAATTAGTTTTATTTCATGTGTAATATTCGCGTAAATCTAAGAACTCAGTATGTTTTCCTCTTAAGGTTTATTTTCAATTGCTACTCAGTAAAATATATAACTTTTTCTTGTAAGAGCATACCTCAGGGTTGATTTGTCGCCTAATAAATCATACTTCCATTTTGTAATACATTATTATACTTACTTCATAATTTCGTGCAAAAATGGCTTAAAATGGGCAATAACCAAAGGGATACATTTTAAGCCGTGCGCACTTCACGTACCTATTTTCTGCGTGTATATCGTACGTACGCACACATTGACAACTTTGAACAAATCGAATCCTGGCATCATGCACACATAGCGCGTAACTGAGGACACTATTTTTGTTAGCAATACTGCGTTTAAACAAGTCTTTGTCTAAGCCAGGCATGTCAAACATGCGGCCCGCTGAGCATTTTTCTGCAGCCCGTATCAATTTTGGAAACAGCCAGATACTGCGGCCCGCGAGCGTGTTACACACCGTTTTGGAAATTTAATAAATGTACTTGGGTTATAATAGTACTTTCTTTCGTTAAAATTTCAGTAATTTGTCTTCTTTGCGGCCCACCTAGTCTACGGTCTTCATGCTTCTGGCCCACCAGTGACTTTGACATGGCTGGTCTAAGTAAAATCTATTCAATTTCAGATAACACTTGACAAAAATATAGCTATTTAATTTCTGATTCTCATACTTGAAAATTTTTATAATTGTATTTCTGGAAAAAGAAATACAATATAAGATATATTCTTCGTATAAATTGATCATTTGTAATTCGGAAATTGGGCTAATGATTTAGTATTTATAAATCACATTAAGAATTGTCGTGCGCAATTTTGGTTTTGTAAAGATGACAGACAGCTTACAAAGAGCACCATGACGTAATATATATGGACATGCCATAACTATGAAAATAACGTGTCAGTGTCGGGTCGTTAAAATGGCGATCGGTCATACTGCAGCTCACAAATTTATATCGTTTTTAACCGAAGATGTACTGGTAACAGTTGGACGTTAAAATGGCGGATTTCATGTCCCTATACCATCCGACTGCACAACATTGACATGGGGTTGGTGTGAAATAAGTGTTACCATTTAGTAAAATATGCCTACTTCCAAGGAAATATTTCAACGGGTAGGCCCGCACGGTTCCTAATTAAAAAAAAGAATGAGCGATTTTTATAGCAAAAGGCAACTGTCTGTCATGTAAGTGAATTTTCGCTAGATGATAGCGTTAGTTCTGATTTTGGCTACAAGTAAAAAGATCCTTGCTACACTCTTTATTGTCATTTTCCATTTTAGTGACCAGGTGCTACCTGAATTACCAGTATATCTTCAGTCATAAAACGATATGAATATTCTAGGCTGAACTATGTTCGACCGCCATTTTGTTTTCGTAGTTATGGGATGTCCATATATATTACGTCATTGAAATAGTATGACAGCTGACACTTCAAAAGTGATGAAAAGTGGTCATCACTTTGATATAAATTTTAGGCCTCAAGTGTGTAGGTCTGTATATAGTTTTAGTATGTAGATAAGTGAATTCGAGAAAATAAAATTTAATTATAATGTTGTTAGATATTAAAAGTGACTCGGTAAGTAATATAGCGATCAAATTGTTTTCAGTCTAATAATTATATGTAGTTTAAGGCGTAATCCGATGTTTAATCTATTAAAGTATTTAATGAAATTTGTTGTTTTCTTACCAATACCAATATCTCAAAGTTTGAAGTCAAGTCTTCAATCAGTGCGTCCTATGTGTCATGACATACGGAGCCGAGACGTGGACACTTACGGTGAGACTAGTCCGCGAAATGAAAGTTCCTCAGCGGGCTATGGTAAGAGCTATGCTCGGAGTTTCTCTGAATAATCGAATCCGGAATGAGGTGATCCGACAGAGAACCAAGATCATCGACATAGCTCACAGGATCAGCTCGCTAAAGTGGCAGTGGGCTGGCCAAATTTGCCGAAGGACCGATAATTGTTTTGTAGACGTGTTCTTATGTGGTGACCGCAGCTCGGCAAACGTAGTATGGGACACCCTGCAGCTAGGTTGAGCGACGATATACGCAGGGTGGCTGGCAGCGGTTGGAGGAGAAGTGCCGAAGATCGGGCTCAATGGCATGCCTTGGGAGAGGCTTATGTCCAGCAGTGGACTGATACGGGCTGATGATGATAATGTTGGACCTTCATCATCTTCTTTTCGTGTCAATGATTCATCTTTGTGCCGCTAGGGGAGTGGCTAGATCGATCGCGCCGTCTGTGACCGCGCTCAGCTCTTTCCATGTACAGGTGGTGGGGCATAGATGGCAGCCTAGCAGGTGCGATAGTCTATGAGGTAGCACCACAATCGCAGGCTGTTAAATTTGGATCTCTATATCCCCCATGTACACAGATATTGCCTGCATCTTCCTACCTGCGTGCGGAGCAGATTTAATGATTGCCACACCGGCCATGATAGTTGGTGCCATGTGGGTAGTTGCTCCTGGCATGAGACGAAGTAAGGCGGTTGATAGACCTGATTGTTGGTAGATACCTGTCTGCGTGCGGAGCCGATTTAATGATTCCCACACCAGCCATGATAGTTGGTGCCATGGGGGTAGTTGCTCCTGACATGGGACAAAATAAGGCGGTTAATAGACCTGATTGTTGGTAGATACCTGTCTGTGTGCGGAGCCGATTCAATGATTTCCACACCGGCCATTATAGTTGGTGCCATGGGGGTAGTTGCTCCTGACATGGGACAAAATAAGGCGGTTAATAGACCTGATTGTTGGTAGATACCTGTCTGTGTGCAGAGCCGATTCAATGATTTCCACACCGGCCATTATAGTTGGTGCCCTGGGGGTAGTTGCTCCTGACATGGGACAAAGTAAGGCGGTTGATAGACCTGATTGTTGGTAGATACCTGTCTATGTGCGGAGCCGATTCAATGATTTCCACACCGGCCATAATAGTTGGTGCCCTGGGGGTAGTTGCTCCTGCCATGAGACGAAGTAAGGCGGTTGATAGACCTGATTGTTGGTAGATACCTGACTGTGTGCGGAGCCGATTCAATGATTTCCACACCGGCCATAATAGTTGGTGCCCTGGGGGTAGTTGCTCCCGACATGGGACAAAGTAAGGCGGTTGATAGACCTGATTGTTGGTAGAAACATGTCTGTGCGCGGAGCCGATTTAATGATTCCCACACCGGCCATGATAGTTGGTGCCCTGGGGGTAGTTGCTCCTGATATGGGACAAAGTAAGGCGGTTGATAGACCTGATTGTTGGTAGAAACATGTCTGTGCGCGGAGCCGATTTAATGATTCCCACACCGGCCATGATAGTTGGTGCCCTGGGGGTAGTTGCTCCTGATATGGGACAAAGTAAGGCGGTTAATAGACCTGATTGTTGGTAGATACCTGTCTGTGTGCGGAGCCGATTCAATGATTTCCACACCGGCCATAATAGTTGGTGCCCTAGGGGTAGTTGCTCCTGACATGGGACATAGTAAGGCGGTTGATAGACCTGATTGTTGGTAGATACCTGTCTGTTTGCGGAGCCGATTTAATGATTCCCACACCGGCCATGATAGTTGGTGCCCTGGGGGTAGTTGCTAGTGACATGGGACAAAGTAAGGCGGTTGATAGATCTGATTGTTGGTAGATACCTGTCTGTGTGCGGAGCCGATTCAATGATTTCCACACCGGCCATAATAGTTGGTGCCCTAGGGGTAGTTGCTCCTGACATGGGACATAGTAAGGCGGTTGATAGACCTGATTGTTGGTAGATACCTGTCTGTGTGCGGAGCCGATTCAATGATTTCCACACCGGCCATAATAGTTGGTGCCCTGGGGGTAGTGGCTCCTGACATGGGACAAAGTAAGGCGGTTGATATACCTGATTGTTGGTAGATACCTGTCTGTGTGCGGAGCCGATTCAATGATTCCCACACCGGCCATGATAGTTGGTGCCTTGGGGGTAGTTGCTCCTGACATGGGACAAAGTAAGGCGGTTGATAGACCTGATTGTTGGTAGATACCTGTCTGTGTGCGGAGCCGATTCAATGATTTCCACACCGGCCATAATAGTTGGTGCCCTGGGGGTAGTTGCTCCTGACATGGGACAAAATAAGGCGGTTAATAGACCTGATTGTTGATAGATACCTGTCTGTTTGCGGAGCCGATTTAATGATTCCCACACCGGCCATGATAGTTGGTGCCCTGGTGGTAGTTGCTCCTGACATGGGACAAAGTAAGGCGGTTGATAGACCTGATTGTTGGTAGAAACATGTCTGTGCGCGGAGCCGATTTAATGATTCCCACACCGGCCATGGTAGTTGGTGCCCTGGAGGTAGTTGCTCCTGATATGGGACAAAGTAAGGCGGTTAATAGACCTAATTGTTGGTAGATACCTGTCTGTGTGCGGAGTCGATTCAATGATTTTCACACCGGCCATAATAGTTGGTGCCCTGGGGGTAGTTGCTCCTGACATGGGACAAAGTAAGGCGGTTGATAGACCTGATTGTTGGTATATACCTGTCTGTTTGCGGAGTCGATTTAATGATTCCCACACCGGCCATGATAATTGGTGCCCTGGGGGTAGTTGCTCCATGATATACATAAATACCTATGTCATCGCGCCAGATCTCTTCCGGGACAGGCTGAGAGTACAGAGTTCCAACAGGTTCTTTACTTACATACCTCTCTGGCTTCCTCCGCTTTTATTGTTTGTCTCATGGACGCTCGCCGTTCACGCAGGCTCCTGACTAGCCGTTTAGGTGAGACAGGTAAATATAAACTCCGCAAGAATATTGTCATTTTTCGAATCTAAAGCGCGTTGATGTAACAAGAATGTATCGTTTATAATAAAATTCTAATTCATTAAGTTGCGAAATCATAAGATAATTCGAGTAGTCGGTACGTCCCTACTTATTTTGTAATAACATTACAAGACAAGTATAGTTTGTATTTAAATTGAATAGGAATCCTTTATTTTCATTCTATCTATATTTATGTAATCACGCTAGATTCTATGTTTGATCAGCTTGGCAGCCAAAGTGTACGGTAAAATTATTGAACGGAGAATGCGCGAGAAGTCGGATGGAAAGTTGTGCGAGGCACAGGCGGGTTTCAGGTCCAGAAGAGGATGTTTGGATCAAGTTTTCTATCTCCTCAACATCGTAGAAAAGCATCTGGCAGTGGGCCAGAGGGCTTTCTGCGGTTTTGTAGATCTGGAAAAGGCGTTTGACAGAGTTGTGGGAAAGAGACTTTGGGACATTTTGCCAGAGTATGGTATAGATGGCATTCTGTTGCGAGCCGTCCAGTCCACCTATGTGGACTGCAAGGCTTGCGTACGGGTGGGTGGTAACATGTCACCCTGGTTTGACGTTAAAATGGGCGTCAAGCAGGGTTGCGTGTTGTCCGGTAGACTCTTTATAATATATCTCGATAAAAGTCTTCAAAGACTAAAAACGATGAATAAAGGTGTACAAATGTGAAATTATCTACTATATTTATTTATTTATTTGGTAAGGAAAACCATCAGCTCTCAACTCAACTCAATCAGCCTATCGTAGTCCACTGCTGGACATAGGCCTCTCCTAACACGCGCCATTGCACACGGTCCTCCGCCTTCCGCATCCAGTCTGTCCCAGCGACCTTTTTGAGGTCGTCGGTCCATCTAGCTGGGGGCCGTCCTACCTTACGCTTACCAAGTCGCGGTCTCCACTCTAGGACACGCTTGCTCCATCGGCCGTCGGTCCTTCTGCAGATGTGACCAGCCCATTGCCACTTTAGCTTACTGAGTCTGCGAGCTATGTCGGTAACTTTGGTTCTTTGTCGGATTACCTCGTTACGAATTTTATCCTTCAAAGAGACGCCTTCAAACCATCAGCTACACTTATGAGAATAAAAGTAATCTAAGCAATATAAAGCCAATTACAGGTTTTCACGAATAGCTCTAAATTTGTGACAAAAACTTTAGCAAACAGTAATAATACACAAATTCATGTTACATAAGTAATTAGTTACACCGTCACGCCTATATTCCCCAAGTGGGGATGGTAGAGGTGTACTGAGTACACCCACGTTTCACCGACGATGTTACGTCCCATGTAATAGGGGGCGAGCCTATTGCCATATACCGGGCACAATTCCAGACTCCGGACTTGTACTGGGAAGTTTTCGTTAGAAAAACTACACTTGTCCAACCTAGGATTTGAACACAAAGCGATGCGCTTTGCCACTAGACCAACGAGGCAGTCAAGTAATTAGAAACATATGAAAAAAAAACTTGAGGTTCAGCAGCTCTCATATCAGAATCAGAATCAGAATCAGAATATTTTTTATTCATGTAAACCATTACAGTATTTATGAATCGTCAGAAAAGTAAGAAAGACTCTACCGCCACTTCGGAATGTCATTCCTGTGGAGAAGAAGGGCAAGAAACTCCACGGTTACTCTTTTAAAATCAGAAATTACAAACTTTTTCATCTACATTCTGTTGTGGGGTATGGGAGAACAATGTAGGTTGGTCATCAGGTGAGTCTAAGTTAAAAAAGTGAATAATACTATTTATGAGAATGGCTACATGGTTCCCTCATTTACAAAAAAAGTACATATTGTGTTAAATTAATAGAAGGAAGAGAGGTAGTGTTAACTAACAACAGTTGAATAGGTTGTCATGACTCAAGTGGAGCTGGAATAGCATCTATCCAAGCATTTTTATCTTTTAAATAATCTTCTATTGAATAATAAGCTTGCTTACAAAGTGTTCGTTTTACACAAGCTTTGAACTTATTTTCACTAAGTTTAGTGACGTCAATGGGAATTTTGTTATAAAATCTAACACAGTGCCCCATGAAAGACGTGTGAATTTTTGACAGACGACACTGCGGTTGGTCTAATTTATTTCTATGTCGTGTGTTATAGCAATGCCTATCACCTAGCTGATTAAAAAGAGTAAAATTTTTTCTAGTATACATAATGTTTTTATAAATATATTGACATGGGACCGTCATGATATTAGCTACTTTGAACAGTTCTCTTAAAGAGTCACGACTACTCAAGTTATAGATGGCCCTAATAGCCCTTTTTTGCAAGATAAAAACAGACTCAATGTCCGCTGCCCTACCCCACAATAATATACCGTAAGACATGACACTATGAAAGTAGCTAAAATAGACTATCCTCGCGGTGTCCACATCAGTTAGTTGTCTGATCTTCCTTACGGCATAGGCAGCGGAGCTAAGCCGTTTACCTAAATTCTCAATATGAGGACCCCATTGTAACTTGGAGTCAAGCGTAATCCCTAAAAAAGATGTATCATTAATGAACTCAAGTTTCTCATTGTTCAGTATAATATCATGTACAGTACTTTTTACATTTGGCAAAGAAAACCGTATACATTTAGTTTTCTTGTTATTGAGTACTAAATTGTTGGATGTAAACCAGTTATGTAGTTGAAGAATAGCGTCATTTACTTCGTCAAAGTTATTAACATGTCTACCTACTTTAAAAATCAAAGAGGTATCGTCAGCAAATAACACTCTCTTCGCTCGATTTTTAATTACTTCAGGTAGATCATTTATGTAAACTAAGAATAGGAACGGACCCAGTATCGATCCCTGTGGAACGCCCATTTTAACTAAAGAGCCTAGAGATTTAGTTTGATTTATTTGAACACACTGTTGTCTGTCCTCTAGGTAAGATTTTAAAAGATTAAGTGCTTTACCATGGATACCATAGTGCTCCAATTTAAGCAGCAGTGTTTCATGTTTCACACAATCAAATGCTTTGGAAAGATCACAAAAAATGCCAATAGCGGCCTGTGAGTTCTCCCAGGCATCGAAGATATGCTTTATTAGAGTTACACCGGCGTCAGTAGTACAACGCCCTTTGGTAAAACCAAATTGCTGATCGTGCAGGATGTTGTTTGCGTTAAAATGATCTAGCATTTGCATGAGCATTATCTTTTCGAACACTTTACTGAGCACTGGCAAGACAGACACTGGCCTATAGTTGTTGGCATCTTTACTATCGCCGGATTTGAACAGTGGTATTACCTTACTAAATTTCATTAAATTCGGGAAGACTCCTTGATCTACGCACATATTAAAAATAACAGCTAAGTGTGGCGCGATTGTATGTATAATGGATTTACACACTTTTACAGACATTCCCCATAAGTCTTCAGTTACTTTTAATTTTAAATCATTAAAGACTTTGATAACAGACCGGGGATTAGTGTATTCAAACCCGAACTCCACCGGACAAACAGTAATGTTGCTTTTAACAAAAGAAATTGCAAGGGAAGAAGAGCAATTTAAGGATTTTGTTGTCTCTACCGGAATATTAGTGAAAAAGAATTCGAATTCTTGAGCTACGTCACTATCTGCCTGAATGAGCCCACGCGCAGTCTCTAGAGTAAAGTCTACACTGCGGTGCTTAGACCTCCCAGTTTCCCGGCGTGACCAAGCACGTGGGTTGCTAGGCAGCCGCGTCGGCTAACGGCGCGGCCGGCCCTCCCGCGGTTTCTTCTCTAGGGTGAGTTTTTTTAATTCGATTATCTATTCTCTTATATCTATTCTATCCTATTCTCCGTGCGGCGGTTCTCTTCGCCCCGGAGCAGATAGGGTTTGGTGCCGCCCGTTCGCCCCTAAGGCGAAGGGGCACACCGCGTCTCCCCGGTAGTGCCACCCCCCCGCCGCTACCCGGTGGGGGGATCAGGGCAACGTTCACGCCCGGGTCTTAGGGCCCCTTGTTCTTGTTTTTTTTTTTTTTTTAGTTCACTCGACCTGCCATTTCCCCTCTGGAAATGGCGGAAGACTTCCCTCCGGAGTTCGTCCGGGAGCTCGCGAAGTACATCGTCCTACGCTGCCCGGACATAGTCCGGGAATTCAAGGCGACGTACTCGCCCGCCTCGCCCGACGCGTCGCCCGCGCGCGCGTCGGCCCCCGGCCCCGCGCACCCCGCGCCTTCTGCGCGCCCCGCGACTCCGTTCGCCGCGCCGCGAACTGATGTAGGGGCGCAGCCCCAGACCCCCGCCGACCGCCCCGTCTCGCCATGCGGGTCCGAGCCTCTCTCGGACTCGGATATGGAGGTCGAGCGCGCGTCAGCGCGACGCGCCGCCCCCGCCCGGTCCCCGTCCCCGTCGCTCTCGTCGGAGGACGACTTCGTTCCCATCGCGAATGGGAAGCGGGCGCGCAAACCGCGCGACTCGCCGCCGCCCAAAATCCAGAGGGCCGGAAACGACTCTGTTTCTCCCGGCCCCTCCGGCCCCCGGCCGTCTCCGTCTCCCAACGCGGCCGCGAGGGCCTCCCCCCTCGCGCGCCCCGCACGTCCGAACATCACTCCCCCGCCGCTTGTCATTCAGGACAAGAGCGCCTGGGAGCGTATATCCAAGGCGATTTACAATCGCCAAATTAGTTATACGCACGCGCGTTCCACCGCGCAAGGCATAGCCGTCAAGGTGGCGTCTTCGGACGACCACCGACGGCTATCCGCGTTCCTGCGATCTAATAAGATTGCATACCACACATACACCCTGGAGGAGGAAAGGGAGCTCAGGGTGGTAATCCGCGGTGTCCCAAGAGAGCTGGACACCGCCGTCATCAAGGCCGACCTCCAGTCCCAGGACCTTCCTGTGCGCCAGGTGCACAGAATGGTGAATGGGCGCTCCAAGGAGGCGTACGACATGGTGCTGGTCGTCCTCGACCGCACCGAGTCCGGCCGTAGGGTCTTCGACCTGAAGGCCGTGTGCCATATCTCTGGCCTCTCCGTGGAGGCCCCCCATAAACGTGGCACGCCCGGGCAGTGCCACAACTGCCAGCTGTACGGGCACTCTGCCCGTAACTGTCACGCGCGCCCTCGATGCGTTAAGTGCATCGGGGACCACGCGACGTCCCAGTGCGCCCGCTCGAAGGAGACGGCGGCCGAGCCCCCCAGCTGCGTCCTCTGCGGCACCAAGGGGCACACCGCGAACTATCGCGGTTGCCCCAAGGCCCCGAAGGGGAAGCGCGGCCGGGCGAGGCGCGGCGGCCGCCGCCGCCCCCGCGCGGTTGCCCCCCCCTCTGCGCCCTCAGCGCAACACCCCCCCGCGCCCTCAGCGCACCCTCGTCCGGTGCCTTCTGCGCCAGCGACCGCGGCTCCCCGCGCTCCCGCGACGCTGAAGCTGGCCCCCCCTCCCCCGCCGCTCAGGCCGTCCCTCGGCGCCAACGCATGGGTGAAGCCGCTGCCCTACACCGCGGCCTCCCACCCTGCGTCAGTGGGCCCCGCCTGCCCCCCGAAGCGCGCGCCGGCGATCCCGCCGGTGGCGGCTTCTCCCCCTCCGCCCACTAACGTCAGTCAGGACGTCGACCTCATAATGAGTGTCTCGGCGGTCATAAGCCCCGCTCTGCTTCCCAGAGTCCGCGAACTCGCCCTTCGTCTCCGCGCCGCCACCAACTTGGCGGACCAGGTTCTCCTGGCCGCGGAATACAGGGACGTCTATGACGTCCTGACGTCCCTCAGAACCCAACCCCCCCGCACCCGATAATGGATCTGCGACCTCCCCGCCATAAGCCCCACAACCTATCCCTGGCGTTCTTTAACGCCGATGGCCTTCGCTCCCAGCGAGATCAGGTTGCTGATTTCCTCCGAGATCACCAACTTGATATCCTCCTCGTGCAGGAAACCTTCCTGAAGCCCGCACAACGCGATCCTAGGATCGCAAACTACAACCTCGTGCGCAATGACAGAATCGGCTCCCGCGGAGGCGGTACTCTCATTTATTACAGGAGGTCCCTGCACTGCATCCCTCTCGATCCCCCCGCGCTCACCAACATCGAAGCCTCGGTCTGTCGCGTCTCTCTCACGGGGCACCAGCCCATCGTGATCGCCTCCGTTTACCTTTCCCCCACTAAATCCGTTCTCAGGAGTGACTTTGAAGCACTCCTCAATCTGGGAAGCGCCGTCATTCTGGCGGGCGACTTCAACAGCAAACACGTGGCCTGGAACGGTCTCACCACTACCCCTAACGGTAGGAGCCTTGACGCCCTGGTCGACGTTCTCGACTTTGACGTCATCGCACCCATGCACCCTACCCACTATCCTAACAATCCCAATCACCGACCCGACGTCCTGGACATGGCGCTTCTGAAGGGTGTCACCCTACGGCTGCACTCCTTGGAAGTAGTCCAGGAACTCGACTCTGACCATCGACCTGTAGTCATGAGACTCGGTTCCCCCCCTTCCGCCCCTCAGCGACCCAAAAAGACGGTGGTGGATTGGCATGCGCTAAGCACGGCCTTGGCGGATGCCGACCCTCCCCCCCTGCCTCTCAGCTCGGACTCCATCCCGTCCCCTCAGGACACCGATCAGGCCGTAGATGCCTTCACCGAACACATCCGATCGGCGGTCAGTCGATCGTCCAAGCAAGTCGAAGCGGAAGATTTCTACCTCAACCGCTTTCGACTGCCGGACGATGTTAGGGATCTCATTCGTTCCAAGAATGCTTCCATCCGAGCGTACGACTCCTACCCCACCGAAGCCAATCGGGCCCGGATGCGCGCTTTACAACGAGAGGTAAAGCGTCGTGTCGCGGAGGTCCGGGAGGAACGGTGGGGTGTCCTCCTAGAGGGAATCGCGCCGTCGCATCTGGCCTACTGGCAGCTGGCGCGTAGCCTCAAATCCGACTCCACGACTGACATGCCCCCGCTGTCCCGCCCTTCAGGCGCAGCGCCCCCAGCCTTCGACGACGACGAAAAGGCCGAGCTTCTCGCCGACTCCCTCGAGAGCCAGTGCGCCCCCAGCTCTCAGTCCGTCGACCAGTCCCACGTCGACGCGGTAGACAGGGAAGTCGAGCGCAGGGCATCCCTCCCCCCCGTCGATTCCTTGCCTCCTATCACGCAAACGGAGGTCGAAGATCTGATAGTGGGTCTTAAATCTAAAAAAGCCCCCGGCCCTGACGGCATTTCGAATCGCGTTCTGAAATGCCTGCCCGCCCAACTCATCTGCCTCTTGGTGGCCATCTTGAACGCCGCCATGACGAACTGCACCTTCCCCGCTAAGTGGAAGGAGGCGGACGTCATTGGCATCCCCAAGCCCGGCAAACCTCGCAATCTCCCCGCGAGCTACCGCCCTATCAGTCTCCTCAACTCCCTGGCCAAGATATACGAGCGCCTCCTTCTGGCGAGGCTCAAGGACTTCATAACGTCCAGGGGTATCCTTATCGACGAGCAGTTCGGCTTTCGAGCCAAACACTCTTGTGTCCATCAGGTGCACCGCATCACGGAGCACATTCTCTCCGGTCTCAATGGGCCCGGAAGACCCGTCTACACGGGCGCCCTCTTCCTGGATGTCGCGAAGGCATTCGACAAAGTCTGGCACAACGGCTTGATCTACAAGCTCTACCGATTGGGTGTGCCGGACAGACTCGTGCTCATCTTACGAGACTTCTTGTCGAATCGCGCCTTTCGTTATCGCGTCGAAATGACGCGCTCCGCTTCCCACTCCATCAGTGCTGGAGTCCCACAGGGCTCAGTGCTCTCTCCGCTCCTGTTTAGCCTCTACACGAACGACATTCCTCGTTCGAGTGATGTTAAACTAGCTTTATTCGCGGATGATACCGCTCTTTATTATTCCAATAGGAACAAGGCCCGCATCACGAGGAAACTCCAGACCGCCGCCAATACCCTAGGGGATTGGTTCAGGAAGTGGCGAATCGAGGTGAACCCGGACAAGAGCGCGGCGGTGCTCTTCGCCAGAGGTGCACCTTCGCACCACTCTCTGCGCCGCCCCGGAAGGAACCGAGGTCAAGTGACCATGTTCGACCGACCCATTCCCTGGGTCAAAGAGGTCAAATATTTAGGGGTCACCCTGAACAGTACCATGACCTTCGGCCCGCACATCAAGCGGGTCCGTCACCGAGCATCCTTCGTGCTCGGTCGTCTCCATTCGTTAATCTGCAAGCGGAGTAAAATGTCCCTTAGAAATAAGGTGACGCTTTACAAAACTTGCGTTCGTCCCATCATGACTTATGCGTGTGCTGTGTTCGGGCATTCGGCCCCCTCTCACATCGACAGACTTCAAGCGGTTCAAAACCGCTTCCTCCGTAAAGCCGTAGGAGCCCCCTGGTTCGTACGGAACGTCGACCTCCACTCCGATCTAGGTCTCGAACCTATTCGCGCCTTTATTAAAAAGGCGTCAACACGTCACTTCGCGAACGCATCTTCCCATGCGAATCCGTTAATCGTAGCCACCGCCGACTACGACCTCCCTCGCGACCCCTGCCGCTACCGCCGGCCGAGACATGTTCTCACCGACCCCCCCGATGCTTTGTCATCCCTTCTTTCCGCTCAGAATACGAGCGACGCCGTAGACGCAGACGCAGTAGTAGATCCCCTCCCATAGCCGGCGGTCGACCGGTGCGCTTATTAGTGCACTGGTCCCCCTACAGCGACTGTCCCAACCGAGGGCGCCTCTCCGAGGCGCCCTCGAGTATGTCGCCTCTTGCCCTTCTGGCTGGCTGGAGCGTAGTGGTTGCACGCTCGCCTTTAAAATCCGGTGAAGCTGTAGAGGCCTCGAGGCCAACAGCGTAGATCATTCACACACACACACACACACCTCCCAGTTTCACTATTAACAATTTTCCAGTTCTATCTTATTGGTCTTAATAGTATATGGATCATGACAGAACTCCTTGCACAATTTATTGAAATCACTAGTTGCTCGCGTCAGAGTAGAGTCAGAAAAATCATACACATCATGCGCAAACTCCGGGACAGCGTGCCCCCTGACACGCTGAAACTTGTCTACGTTGCCTTGGCTCAGTCGCTTATACAATATTGTATAAGTGTATGGGGAAGCGTAGGCAAGACTTATCTTCTTGTACTCGAAAGGACACAGAGAGCACTCATTAAAGTCACATTAAAGAAACCCTTCCGATACCCAACTGACCTTTTGTATCATGAGTTTCAAGTGCTAAGAGTTCGCCAGCTTTTAATTATATCCGCTACCTTAAAAATACACAAAAGTTTAAAAAACAGGGATGATTATAACTTAATTATTTCAAGACGAGTATTCAGAATTCCGCTTCCTGAGGTTAACTCCCCATGGCCAGACGTGCTCCTATCTATGCTCTGGTTAACACCTATAATAATATTTATAAGATAGATAGATAGATAGATAAATCATTTATTGCTTGAAACATGGTTTTATACAAGGTGTTTGTTATAATAATATTATTATTTCAGTGCTACATGTTTCGCCGAGAGCTTGGCATGCAAATTTGTCATATTTATAAAATCTCTAACATTAATCATTACAATTATAATATCATTATTATTATTACATTATCAATATTAAATTACAATTATTATGAATGTCATAAAATAATGTTGAGTTTAATAATAACAGTTACATCATCGATAATTGGCATTTTAAAATAAAAAAATACACACAATGTCCATAATAAAATGTCAGGACTGCATGCAATGATTAATACGTCATATTAATGAAGTATATCTGAGATTATCAGCTCCAAGGTTACTTATTTTCTAAAAATTCTTTCATATTATAAAAACACTTTTCGATGAGCCACTTAGTCAATGTGTTTTTAAATTGATTCATTGTCATTTCCCTTATGGATTTTGGTACATTATTAAATATTTTTACACACATATAAAAGGAGTTCTTTTGGTGAAGTGAGGTTCTAGAACTCGGTAATAATAGTTTTGTTTTATCTCTAGATAGATGTATCTTATATTCGCTGGCTTTTTGAAATAAACGCGGATGCTTTCTTACAAATATTCCAACTTCCAAAATATAAAGTGAAGTTAACGTTAAAATTTTTAGTTTTCTAAATATTTGTCTGCATGAATCTAATGGTCCTATGTAGGCAATCGATCTAATACACTTTTTTTGTGACACGAACACCTTATGAACATTCGTCGCGTTTCCCCACAACAATAACCCGTAACAAGTAACAAGACAATAAACATCACACCCTGTTCCTTGTACTCGTGCAAATCTATTGTAAAGAGTATGTTGTTAAATATGGGATACGACGACACCGAGAAACTTATTTGAAAGTTGGGCCGCAGTCGAATCAACCGCATAGGCATGACCATAGAATCCAACTCAGTAGCTGACGTTTAACTGCCGACGTGTAAATAATTGCTCGCTCACGCATATACTCTAATACACACACTCGTGTACACACACACACACACACACACACACGCACAGACACACACACACACACTCACACACATATACACACACATAATCACATACACAGAACCAGGCACGCAAGGCTCACAAGTATTAATTACTGCTTTAGTTTTATTTTCTTTTATTATTTTACTATTATAATATGTCATTAATTTCCAGCTCGCGTTTGTAATTGTAACTAAATTAAGTTTACTCATAGTTTAACTCTACGGGGTCCCAAGATACAGACTTTTCGTCTAGTTTGGGGCTCTCAGATAATGTCACTTAGTTGCTAAGTCTTTTTCAACAATAGAATTATTTTTATTTTTGTTCTTACCATATAATAATTTTGTCTGTAAATTGAACACACTAACGGAACAGAAAGAGGTAGGTTATACCTTGTGGACCTTTGAGGAACATTAAAACATAATTTTTGGAGAAAAATGGGGCAGTCAATTTAATTCGAGATAATTATTAGCAAAAATGTGCAGTCAGCCATACATCGGCGATTAACTAGTGGTTGAAGGTAAACTTTTTACATAGGTTTAAGTAATTATCGGAATGGAAAGAGATCTGTAGCCGGTAGCATAAAAATTTAATAAATCTTTTTTGTATGCCTTTAATACTGTGTATATATTTGTCATAGCGAGGGTTCGAAATTTGTGACACATACTCTACTCCTCACAAACGTGCAATACAGTATTTTAAATGTTTTAGCTTGCTTAAAGCACCTGGATAGCCTCATGATAAAGCCAAGTGCTTTAGAGGCTTTTGCTATGACTTCATCAACATGTACATCAAAAAGAAGCTTAGAGTCGTGATGGAGAATGGACCTAGGTCGCGTATGGCATTGCACCTTGATAGTAACTGATCTTTAAGCATGTATGATGTAGGATGTATTGAACGCTGACGGATAAATATGACAACGGAGCATTTCAAAGGATTAAGATCTAGCTTGTAGCGTTGGCAATAATTATCTAAAGGCAACAAATCAGATTGAAGAGCATCCATATCATCGCTTGATGATATAGAAGAGAATACCTTCATATCATCAGCAAAACAGAGCAGATAGGAGGTATGGAAGCAAGAGTCGCTGTCATTTGCATAGATAATTAAAAGCAACGGATCCATCAAGGAACCCTGGGGAACACCACTAGGGATCGGCGACAACTAGAAATGTAGTTATTTATAACGACAGCCTGTGACCGATTATCGAGGTACGACGAAAACCAGCGAAATAAGTCTCCGTATGCCAATGTTGAGAAGCTTCAGTTTAAGAATGATGACGCTGTTTTAATAGCGCCAACAGCCGCTGATCTGCAAACACTAGTCACAGTTATGAAAGACGACTGCATGAACAATAACTTACATTTGAATGTAAAGAAAATCAAGATTATATTTTTTGAACGGGAAGAAACCAGAACGAATGCAAGGATTGTGGTTGGTAACGATGTGCTGGAGCAAGTGAATGAGTTTGGATATCTTAGATGCGTCTTCTGTAAGAATGGGGAATAAACTGCTGCCATAGAGATAGGAGTGAGTGCAGGCAACAGAGTAAATGGTTGGCGTAAATGGGGAAAGCTACTTGGAAGCCGGCACTTAAGCCAAAAGGCTCAGCTGGCCATATATAACGGAGTTCTTCTCCCAACGTTATATGGTAGCGAGAGCTGGGTATGTAAGAAGTAGAATGAAAGTAGGATAAATGCGGTGGAAATGCGAGCTCTGCGGAAGATGTGCGAACTCAAGCTGACCGATCGTATTCGCAAAAGCGTAGTAAGAAAGCGAGCAGGAATGAAAGATAGTATCGGTGACGTACCTGAACCAACGGAGCATAAGGGTATGCTATCTATCTTTACAGATGAGAAAGGGTATGCTCCGTTGGTTCGGGCATATTGAAAGAATGTCAGAAGAAAGATGACAAAACAGATAAACAATGCAAAAGTGGAAGGACGTAGGTACCGGGGAAGACCTAGACTATCTTACCACGACCAAATAGACCGAGTCTTTTCTGAAGGACAAGTTAAGAGTCTCCGGCTCGTAACCGGCGAGCGTGTATGAGACGAACTATATGAGTGGAGGTAGTCAGAGAGGTATGTAAGGAAAGAACCTGTTGAAACTCTGTACTCTCTGCCTACCCCGCAAGCGATCTTGCGTGACGATGATGTGTGTGTGTGTGCGTGTGTATGTGTTAATCACTTGGTTCATAACATGCATTCTAACTTTTCTATCTATCTATCTTTATCATCACGCCGGATCCCTTGCGAGGTAGGTAGAGAGTACAGAGTTCCAACAGGTTTCGCCGAGAGCTTGGCATGCAAATTTGTCATATTTATAAAATCTCTAACATTAATCATTACAATTATAATATCATTATTATTATTACATTATCAATATTAAATTACAATTATTATGAATGTCATAAAATAATTTTGAGTTTAATAATAACAGTTACATCATCGATAATTGGCATTTTAAAATAAAAAAATACACACAATGTCCATAATAAAATGTCAGGACTGGATGCAATGATTAATACGTCATATTAATGAAGTATATCTGAGATTATCAAGCTCCAAGGTTACTTATTTTCTAAAAATTCTTTGATATTATAAAAACACTTTTCTTTCTTCACTTTTGGTTCTTTTGGTGAAGTGAGGTTCTAGAACTCGGTAATAATAGTTTTGTTTTATCTCTAGATAGATGTATCTTATATTCGCTGGCTTTTTGAAATAAACGCGGATGCTTTCTTACAAATATTCCAACTTCTAAAATATAAAGTGAAGTTAACGTTAAAATTTTTAGTTTTCTAAATATTTGTCTGCATGAATCTAATGGTCCTATGTTGGCAATCGATCTAATACACTTTTTTTGTGACACGAACACCTTATGAACATTCGTCGCGTTTCCCCACAACAATAACCCGTAACAAGTAACAAGATAATAAACATCACACCCTGTTCCTTGTACTCGTGCAAATCTATTGTAAAGAGTATGTTGTTAAATATGGGATACGACGACACCGAGAAACTTATTTGAAAGTTGGGCCGCAGTCGAATCAACCGCATAGGCATGATCTATGGTCATGCCTATGCGGTTGATTCCAACTCAGTAGCCGACGTTTAACTGCCGACGTGTAAATAATTGCTCGCTCACGCATATACTCTAATACACACACTCGTGTACACACACACACACACGCACAGACACACACACACACACACACACACACACACATATACACACACATAATCACATACCCAGAACCAGGCACGCAAGGCTCACAAGTATTAATTACTGCTTTAGTTTTATTTTCTTTTATTATTTTACTATTATAATATGTCATTAATTTCCAGCTCGCGTTTGTAATTGTAACTAAATTAAGTTTACTCATAGTTTAACTCTACGGGGTCCCAAGATACAGACTTTTCGTCTAGTTTGGGGCTCTCAGATAATGTCACTTAGTTGCTAAGTCTTTTTCAACAATAAAATTATTTTTATTTTTATTCTTACCATATAATAATTTTGTCTGTAAATTGAACACACTAACGGAACAGAAAGAGGTAGGTTATACCTTGTGGACCTTTGAGGAACATTAAAACATAATTTTTGGAGAAAAATGGGGCAGTCAATTTAATTCGAGATAATTATTAGCAAAAATGTGCAGTCAGCCATACATCGGCGATTAACTAGTGGTTGAAGGTGAAACTTTTTACATAGGTTTAAGTAATTATCGGAATGGAAAGAGATCTGTAGCCGGTAGCATAAAAATTTAATAAATCTTTTTTGTATGCCTTTAATACTGTGTATATATTTGTCATAGCGAGGGTTCGAAATTTGTGACACATACTCTACTCCTCACAAACGTGCAATACAGTATTTTAAATGTTTTAGCTTGCTTAAAGCACCTGGATAGCCTCATGATAAAGCCAAGTGCTTTAGAGGCTTTTGCTATGACTTCATCAACATGTACATCAAAAAGAAGCTTAGAGTCGTGATGGAGAATGGACCTAGGTCGCGTATGGCATTGCACCTTGATAGTAACTGATCTTTAAGCATGTATGATGTAGGATGTATTGAACGCTGACGGATAAATATGACAACGGAGCATTTCAACGGATTAAGATCAAGCTTGTAGCATTGGCAATAATTATCTAAAGGCAACAAATCAGATTGAAGAGCATCCATATCATCGCTTGATGATATAGAAGAGAATACCTTCATATCATCAGCAAAACAGAGCAGATAGGAGGTATGGAAGCAAGAGTCGCTGTCATTTGCATAGATAATTAAAAGCAACGGATCCATCAAGGAACCCTGGGGAACACCACTAGGGATCGGGAACAACTAGAAATGTAGTTATTTATAACGACAGCCTGTGACCGATTATCGAGGTACGACGAAAACCAGCGAAATAAGTCTCCGTATGCCAATGTTGAGAAGCTTCAGTTTAAGAATGATGACGCTGTTTTAATAGCGCCAACAGCCACTGATCTGCAAACACTAGTCACAGTTATGAAAGACGACTGCATGAACAATGGCTTACATTTGAATGTAAAGAAAATCAAGATTATATTTTTTGAACGGGAAGAAACCAGAACGAATGCAAGGATTGTGGTTGGTAACGATGTGCTGGAGCAAGTGAATGAGTTTGGATATCTTAGATGCGTCTTCTGTAAGAATGGGGAATAAACTGCTGCCATAGAGATAGGAGTGAGTGCAGGCAACAGAGTAAATGGTTGGCGTAAATGGGGAAAGCTACTTGGAAGCCGGCACTTAAGCCAAAAGGCTCAGCTGGCCATATATAACGGAGTTCTTGTCCCAACGTTATATGGTAGCGAGAGCTGGGTATGTAAGAAGTAGAATGAAAGTAGGATAAATGCGGTGGAAATGCGAGCTCTGCGGAAGATGTGCGAACTCAAGCTGACCGATCGTATTCGCAAAAGCGTAGTAAGAAAGCGAGTAGGAATGAAAGATAGTATCGGTGACGTACCTGAACCAACGGAGCATAAGGGTATGCTATCTATCTTTACAGATGAGAAAGGGTATGCTCCGTTGGTTCGGGCATATTGAAAGAATGTCAGAAGAAAGATGACAAAACAGATAAACAATGCAAAAGTGGAAGGACGTAGGTACCGGGGAAGACCTAGACTATCTTACCACGACCAAATAGACCGAGTCTTTTCTGAAGGACAAGTTAAGAGTCTCCGGCTCGTAACCGGCGAGCGTGTATGAGACGAACTATATGAGTGGAGGTAGTCAGAGAGGTATGTAAGGAAAGAACCTGTTGAAACTCTGTACTCTCTGCCTACCCCGCAAGCGATCTTGCGTGACGATGATGTGTGTGTGTGTGCGTGTGTATGTGTTAATCACTTGGTTCATAACATGCATTCTAACTTTTCTATCTATCTATCTTTATCATCACGCCGGATCCCTTGCGAGGTAGGTAGAGAGTACAGAGTTCCAACAGGTTTCGCCGAGAGCTTGGCATGCAAATTTGTCATATTTATAAAATCTCTAACATTAATCATTACAATTATAATATCATTATTATTATTACATTATCAATATTAAATTACAATTATTACGAATGTCATAAAATAATTTTGAGTTTAATAATAACAGTTACATCATCGATAATTGGCATTTTAAAATAAAAAAATACACACAATGTCCATAATAAAATGTCAGGACTGGATGCAATGATTAATACGTCATATTAATGAAGTATATCTGAGATTATCAAGCTCCAAGGTTACTTATTTTCTAAAAATTCTTTGATATTATAAAAACACTTTTCTTTCTTCACTTTTGGTTCTTTTGGTGAAGTGAGGTTCTAGAACTCGGTAATAATAGTTTTGTTTTATCTCTAGATAGATGTATCTTATATTCGCTGGCTTTTTGAAATAAACGCGGATGCTTTCTTACAAATATTCCAACTTCTAAAATATAAAGTGAAGTTAACGTTAAAATTTTTAGTTTTCTAAATATTTGTCTGCATGAATCTAATGGTCCTATGTTGGCAATCGATCTAATACACTTTTTTTTGTGACACGAACACCTTATGAACATTCGTCGCGTTTCCCCACAACAATAACCCGTAACAAGTAACAAGATAATAAACATCACACCCTGTTCCTTGTACTCGTGCAAATCTATTGTAAAGAGTATGTTGTTAAATATGGGATACGACGACACCGAGAAACTTATTTGAAAGTTGGGCCGCAGTCGAATCAACCGCATAGGCATGATCTATGGTCATGCCTATGCGGTTGATTCCAACTCAGTAGCCGACGTTTAACTGCCGACGTGTAAATAATTGCTCGCTCACGCATATACTCTAATACACACACTCGTGTACACACACACACACGCACAGACACACACACACACACACACACACACACACACACACACACACATATACACACACATAATCACATACACAGAACCAGGCACGCAAGGCTCACAAGTATTAATTACTGCTTTAGTTTTATTTTCTTTTATTATTTTACTATTATAATATGTCATTAATTTCCAGCTCGCGTTTGTAATTGTAACTAAATTAAGTTTACTCATAGTTTAACTCTACGGGGTCCCAAGATACAGACTTTTCGTCTAGTTTGGGGCTCTCAGATAATGTCACTTAGTTGCTAAGTCTTTTTCAACAATAAAATTATTTTTATTTTTATTCTTACCATATAATAATTTTGTCTGTAAATTGAACACACTAACGGAACAGAAAGAGGTAGGTTATACCTTGTGGACCTTTGAGGAACATTAAAACATAATTTTTGGAGAAAAATGGGGCAGTCAATTTAATTCGAGATAATTATTAGCAAAAATGTGCAGTCAGCCATACATCGGCGATTAACTAGTGGTTGAAGGTGAAACTTTTTACATAGGTTTAAGTAATTATCGGAATGGAAAGAGATCTGTAGCCGGTAGAATAAAAATTTAATAAATCTTTTTTGTATGCCTTTAATACTGTGTATATATTTGTCATAGCGAGGGTTCGAAATTTGTGACACATACTCTACTCCTCACAAACGTGCAATACAGTATTTTAAATGTTTTAGCTTGCTTAAAGCACCTGGATAGCCTCATGATAAAGCCAAGTGCTTTAGAGGCTTTTGCTATGACTTCATCAACATGTACATCAAAAAGAAGCTTAGAGTCGTGATGGAGAATGGACCTAGGTCGCGTATGGCATTGCACCTTGATAGTAACTGATCTTTAAGCATGTATGATGTAGGATGTATTGAACGCTGACGGATAAATATGACAACGGAGCATTTCAACGGATTAAGATCAAGCTTGTAGCATTGGCAATAATTATCTAAAGGCAACAAATCAGATTGAAGAGCATCCATATCATCGCTTGATGATATAGAAGAGAATACCTTCATATCATCAGCAAAACAGAGCAGATAGGAGGTATGGAAGCAAGAGTCGCTGTCATTTGCATAGATAATTAAAAGCAACGGATCCATCAAGGAACCCTGGGGAACACCACTAGGGATCGGAAACAACTAGAAATGTAGTTATTTATAACGACAGCCTGTGACCGATTATCGAGGTACGACGAAAACCAGCGAAATAAGTCTCCGTATGCCAATGTTGAGAAGCTTCAGTTTAAGAATGATGACGCTGTTTTAATAGCGCCAACAGCCACTGATCTGCAAACACTAGTCACAGTTATGAAAGACGACTGCATGAACAATGGCTTACATTTGAATGTAAAGAAAATCAAGATTATATTTTTTGAACGGGAAGAAACCAGAACGAATGCAAGGATTGTGGTTGGTAACGATGTGCTGGAGCAAGTGAATGAGTTTGGATATCTTAGATGCGTCTTCTGTAAGAATGGGGAATAAACTGCTGCCATAGAGATAGGAGTGAGTGCAGGCAACAGAGTAAATGGTTGGCGTAAATGGGGAAAGCTACTTGGAAGCCGGCACTTAAGCCAAAAGGCTCAGCTGGCCATATATAACGGAGTTCTTGTCCCAACGTTATATGGTAGCGAGAGCTGGGTATGTAAGAAGTAGAATGAAAGTAGGATAAATGCGGTGGAAATGCGAGCTCTGCGGAAGATGTGCGAACTCAAGCTGACCGATCGTATTCGCAAAAGCGTAGTAAGAAAGCGAGTAGGAATGAAAGATAGTATCGGTGACGTACCTGAACCAACGGAGCATAAGGGTATGCTATCTATCTTTACAGATGAGAAAGGGTATGCTCCGTTGGTTCGGGCATATTGAAAGAATGTCAGAAGAAAGATGACAAAACAGATAAACAATGCAAAAGTGGAAGGACGTAGGTACCGGGGAAGACCTAGACTATCTTACCACGACCAAATAGACCGAGTCTTTTCTGAAGGACAAGTTAAGAGTCTCCGGCTCGTAACCGGCGAGCGTGTATGAGACGAACTATATGAGTGGAGGTAGTCAGAGAGGTATGTAAGGAAAGAACCTGTTGAAACTCTGTACTCTCTGCCTACCCCGCAAGCGATCTTGCGTGACGATGATGTGTGTGTGTGTGCGTGTGTATGTGTTAATCACTTGGTTCATAACATGCATTCTAACTTTTCTATCTATCTATCTTTATCATCACGCCGGATCCCTTGCGAGGTAGGTAGAGAGTACAGAGTTCCAACAGGTTTCGCCGAGAGCTTGGCATGCAAATTTGTCATATTTATAAAATCTCTAACATTAATCATTACAATTATAATATCATTATTATTATTACATTATCAATATTAAATTACAATTATTACGAATGTCATAAAATAATTTTGAGTTTAATAATAACAGTTACATCATCGATAATTGGCATTTTAAAATAAAAAAATACACACAATGTCCATAATAAAATGTCAGGACTGGATGCAATGATTAATACGTCATATTAATGAAGTATATCTGAGATTATCAAGCTCCAAGGTTACTTATTTTCTAAAAATTCTTTGATATTATAAAAACACTTTTCTTTCTTCACTTTTGGTTCTTTTGGTGAAGTGAGGTTCTAGAACTCGGTAATAATAGTTTTGTTTTATCTCTAGATAGATGTATCTTATATTCGCTGGCTTTTTGAAATAAACGCGGATGCTTTCTTACAAATATTCCAACTTCTAAAATATAAAGTGAAGTTAACGTTAAAATTTTTAGTTTTCTAAATATTTGTCTGCATGAATCTAATGGTCCTATGTTGGCAATCGATCTAATACACTTTTTTTGTGACACGAACACCTTATGAACATTCGTCGCGTTTCCCCACAACAATAACCCGTAACAAGTAACAAGATAATAAACATCACACCCTGTTCCTTGTACTCGTGCAAATCTATTGTAAAGAGTATGTTGTTAAATATGGGATACGACGACACCGAGAAACTTATTTGAAAGTTGGGCCGCAGTCGAATCAACCGCATAGGCATGATCTATGGTCATGCCTATGCGGTTGATTCCAACTCAGTAGCCGACGTTTAACTGCCGACGTGTAAATAATTGCTCGCTCACGCATATACTCTAATACACACACTCGTGTACACACACACACACGCACAGACACACACACACACACACACACACACACACACACACACACACACACATATACACACACATAATCACATACACAGAACCAGGCACGCAAGGCTCACAAGTATTAATTACTGCTTTAGTTTTATTTTCTTTTATTATTTTACTATTATAATATGTCATTAATTTCCAGCTCGCGTTTGTAATTGTAACTAAATTAAGTTTACTCATAGTTTAACTCTACGGGGTCCCAAGATACAGACTTTTCGTCTAGTTTGGGGCTCTCAGATAATGTCACTTAGTTGCTAAGTCTTTTTCAACAATAAAATTATTTTTATTTTTATTCTTACCATATAATAATTTTGTCTGTAAATTGAACACACTAACGGAACAGAAAGAGGTAGGTTATACCTTGTGGACCTTTGAGGAACATTAAAACATAATTTTTGGAGAAAAATGGGGCAGTCAATTTAATTCGAGATAATTATTAGCAAAAATGTGCAGTCAGCCATACATCGGCGATTAACTAGTGGTTGAAGGTGAAACTTTTTACATAGGTTTAAGTAATTATCGGAATGGAAAGAGATCTGTAGCCGGTAGCATAAAAATTTAATAAATCTTTTTTGTATGCCTTTAATACTGTGTATATATTTGTCATAGCGAGGGTTCGAAATTTGTGACACATACTCTACTCCTCACAAACGTGCAATACAGTATTTTAAATGTTTTAGCTTGCTTAAAGCACCTGGATAGCCTCATGATAAAGCCAAGTGCTTTAGAGGCTTTTGCTATGACTTCATCAACATGTACATCAAAAAGAAGCTTAGAGTCGTGATGGAGAATGGACCTAGGTCGCGTATGGCATTGCACCTTGATAGTAACTGATCTTTAAGCATGTATGATGTAGGATGTATTGAACGCTGACGGATAAATATGACAACGGAGCATTTCAACGGATTAAGATCAAGCTTGTAGCATTGGCAATAATTATCTAAAGGCAACAAATCAGATTGAAGAGCATCCATATCATCGCTTGATGATATAGAAGAGAATACCTTCATATCATCAGCAAAACAGAGCAGATAGGAGGTATGGAAGCAAGAGTCGCTGTCATTTGCATAGATAATTAAAAGCAACGGATCCATCAAGGAACCCTGGGGAACACCACTAGGGATCGGAAACAACTAGAAATGTAGTTATTTATAACGACAGCCTGTGACCGATTATCGAGGTACGACGAAAACCAGCGAAATAAGTCTCCGTATGCCAATGTTGAGAAGCTTCAGTTTAAGAATGATGACGCTGTTTTAATAGCGCCAACAGCCACTGATCTGCAAACACTAGTCACAGTTATGAAAGACGACTGCATGAACAATGGCTTACATTTGAATGTAAAGAAAATCAAGATTATATTTTTTGAACGGGAAGAAACCAGAACGAATGCAAGGATTGTGGTTGGTAACGATGTGCTGGAGCAAGTGAATGAGTTTGGATATCTTAGATGCGTCTTCTGTAAGAATGGGGAATAAACTGCTGCCATAGAGATAGGAGTGAGTGCAGGCAACAGAGTAAATGGTTGGCGTAAATGGGGAAAGCTACTTGGAAGCCGGCACTTAAGCCAAAAGGCTCAGCTGGCCATATATAACGGAGTTCTTGTCCCAACGTTATATGGTAGCGAGAGCTGGGTATGTAAGAAGTAGAATGAAAGTAGGATAAATGCGGTGGAAATGCGAGCTCTGCGGAAGATGTGCGAACTCAAGCTGACCGATCGTATTCGCAAAAGCGTAGTAAGAAAGCGAGTAGGAATGAAAGATAGTATCGGTGACGTACCTGAACCAACGGAGCATAAGGGTATGCTATCTATCTTTACAGATGAGAAAGGGTATGCTCCGTTGGTTCGGGCATATTGAAAGAATGTCAGAAGAAAGATGACAAAACAGATAAACAATGCAAAAGTGGAAGGACGTAGGTACCGGGGAAGACCTAGACTATCTTACCACGACCAAATAGACCGAGTCTTTTCTGAAGGACAAGTTAAGAGTCTCCGGCTCGTAACCGGCGAGCGTGTATGAGACGAACTATATGAGTGGAGGTAGTCAGAGAGGTATGTAAGGAAAGAACCTGTTGAAACTCTGTACTCTCTGCCTACCCCGCAAGCGATCTTGCGTGACGATGATGTGTGTGTGTGTGCGTGTGTATGTGTTAATCACTTGGTTCATAACATGCATTCTAACTTTTCTATCTATCTATCTTTATCATCACGCCGGATCCCTTGCGAGGTAGGTAGAGAGTACAGAGTTCCAACAGGTTTCGCCGAGAGCTTGGCATGCAAATTTGTCATATTTATAAAATCTCTAACATTAATCATTACAATTATAATATCATTATTATTATTACATTATCAATATTAAATTACAATTATTATGAATGTCATAAAATAATTTTGAGTTTAATTATAACAGTTACATCATCGATAATTGGCATTTTAAAATAAAAAAATACACACAATGTCCATAATAAAATGTCAGGACTGGATGCAATGATTAATACGTCATATTAATGAAGTATATCTGAGATTATCAAGCTCCAAGGTTACTTATTTTCTAAAAATTCTTTGATATTATAAAAACACTTTTCTTTCTTCACTTTTGGTTCTTTTGGTGAAGTGAGGTTCTAGAACTCGGTAATAATAGTTTTGTTTTATCTCTAGATAGATGTATCTTATATTCGCTGGCTTTTTGAAATAAACGCGGATGCTTTCTTACAAATATTCCAACTTCTAAAATATAAAGTGAAGTTAACGTTAAAATTTTTAGTTTTCTAAATATTTGTCTGCATGAATCTAATGGTCCTATGTTGGCAATCGATCTAATACACTTTTTTTGTGACACGAACACCTTATGAACATTCGTCGCGTTTCCCCACAACAATAACCCGTAACAAGTAACAAGATAATAAACATCACACCCTGTTCCTTGTACTCGTGCAAATCTATTGTAAAGAGTATGTTGTTAAATATGGGATACGACGACACCGAGAAACTTATTTGAAAGTTGGGCCGCAGTCGAATCAACCGCATAGGCATGATCTATGGTCATGCCTATGCGGTTGATTCCAACTCAGTAGCCGACGTTTAACTGCCGACGTGTAAATAATTGCTCGCTCACGCATATACTCTAATACACACACTCGTGTACACACACACACACGCACAGACACACACACACACACACACACACACACACACATATACACACACATAATCACATACACAGAACCAGGCACGCAAGGCTCACAAGTATTAATTACTGCTTTAGTTTTATTTTCTTTTATTATTTTACTATTATAATATGTCATTAATTTCCAGCTCGCGTTTGTAATTGTAACTAAATTAAGTTTACTCATAGTTTAACTCTACGGGGTCCCAAGATACAGACTTTTCGTCTAGTTTGGGGCTCTCAGATAATGTCACTTAGTTGCTAAGTCTTTTTCAACAATAAAATTATTTTTATTTTTATTCTTACCATATAATAATTTTGTCTGTAAATTGAACACACTAACGGAACAGAAAGAGGTAGGTTATACCTTGTGGACCTTTGAGGAACATTAAAACATAATTTTTGGAGAAAAATGGGGCAGTCAATTTAATTCGAGATAATTATTAGCAAAAATGTGCAGTCAGCCATACATCGGCGATTAACTAGTGGTTGAAGGTGAAACTTTTTACATAGGTTTAAGTAATTATCGGAATGGAAAGAGATCTGTAGCCGGTAGCATAAAAATTTAATAAATCTTTTTTGTATGCCTTTAATACTGTGTATATATTTGTCATAGCGAGGGTTCGAAATTTGTGACACATACTCTACTCCTCACAAACGTGCAATACAGTATTTTAAATGTTTTAGCTTGCTTAAAGCACCTGGATAGCCTCATGATAAAGCCAAGTGCTTTAGAGGCTTTTGCTATGACTTCATCAACATGTACATCAAAAAGAAGCTTAGAGTCGTGATGGAGAATGGACCTAGGTCGCGTATGGCATTGCACCTTGATAGTAACTGATCTTTAAGCATGTATGATGTAGGATGTATTGAACGCTGACGGATAAATATGACAACGGAGCATTTCAACGGATTAAGATCAAGCTTGTAGCATTGGCAATAATTATCTAAAGGCAACAAATCAGATTGAAGAGCATCCATATCATCGCTTGATGATATAGAAGAGAATACCTTCATATCATCAGCAAAACAGAGCAGATAGGAGGTATGGAAGCAAGAGTCGCTGTCATTTGCATAGATAATTAAAAGCAACGGATCCATCAAGGAACCCTGGGGAACACCACTAGGGATCGGAAACAACTAGAAATGTAGTTATTTATAACGACAGCCTGTGACCGATTATCGAGGTACGACGAAAACCAGCGAAATAAGTCTCCGTATGCCAATGTTGAGAAGCTTCAGTTTAAGAATGATGACGCTGTTTTAATAGCGCCAACAGCCACTGATCTGCAAACACTAGTCACAGTTATGAAAGACGACTGCATGAACAATGGCTTACATTTGAATGTAAAGAAAATCAAGATTATATTTTTTGAACGGGAAGAAACCAGAACGAATGCAAGGATTGTGGTTGGTAACGATGTGCTGGAGCAAGTGAATGAGTTTGGATATCTTAGATGCGTCTTCTGTAAGAATGGGGAATAAACTGCTGCCATAGAGATAGGAGTGAGTGCAGGCAACAGAGTAAATGGTTGGCGTAAATGGGGAAAGCTACTTGGAAGCCGGCACTTAAGCCAAAAGGCTCAGCTGGCCATATATAACGGAGTTCTTGTCCCAACGTTATATGGTAGCGAGAGCTGGGTATGTAAGAAGTAGAATGAAAGTAGGATAAATGCGGTGGAAATGCGAGCTCTGCGGAAGATGTGCGAACTCAAGCTGACCGATCGTATTCGCAAAAGCGTAGTAAGAAAGCGAGTAGGAATGAAAGATAGTATCGGTGACGTACCTGAACCAACGGAGCATAAGGGTATGCTATCTATCTTTACAGATGAGAAAGGGTATGCTCCGTTGGTTAGGGCATATTGAAAGAATGTCAGAAGAAAGATGACAAAACAGATAAACAATGCGAAAGTGGAAGGACGTAGGTACCGGGGAAGACCTAGACTATCTTACCACGACCAAATAGACCGAGTCTTTTCTGAAGGACAAGTTAAGAGTCTCCGGCTCGTAACCGGCGAGCGTGTATGAGACGAACTATATGAGTGGTGGTAGTCAGAGAGGTATGTAAGGAAAGAACCTGTTGAAACTCTGTACTCTCTGCCTACCCCGCAAGCGATCTGGCGTGACGATGATGTGTGTGGGTGTGTGTGTGTGTGTGTGTGTATGTGTTAATCACTTGGTTCATAACATGCATTCTATCTTTCCTATCTATCTATCTATATCATCACGCCGGATCCCTTGCGAGGTAGGCAGAGAGTACAGAGTTCCAACAGGTTCTTTCCTTAAATACCTCTCTGGCTTCCTCCATTCTAACTTTTGCTACAAAATATTGGTTGGGGTGTTTTCCAGTACATGCCTCAGTGCCACGTAGCAGTAGAGTGGGCAGGCCCCCTACAAGGTGTACCAATGACCTGATGAAGATCACGGGTAGCAGGTCGATGCGTACTTCACAAGGCTGGTTCACCGGAAGGCTTTTGTCCAGTGACCGTCTTCCGGTTATGATAGATAGACAAACTCGAACTCAAATAATTTGTTTTGTATAAACCCCGCCCCCTGTAAGTGCACCCTTACAAATAGTCAACTTAATTTTTTTTTATTCAGCTCGGATATATAACGGAATCGGAACGCGGCGACTCCACTGAGAAGACCCGGCAAAGAAAGTCAGCGGACTTATCGTTCTTATTTAATTCTTATTCTCTATTTTCTTATCTATTTTTTTGAATCTATATCATCACGCCAGATCCCTTACGGGGTAGGCAGAGAGTACAGAGTTCCAACAGGTTCTTTCCTTACATGCTTCTCTGGCTTCCTCT
Organism: Phalera bucephala; assembly: GCA_905147815.2. Classification (NCBI taxonomy): domain Eukaryota; kingdom Metazoa; phylum Arthropoda; class Insecta; order Lepidoptera; family Notodontidae; genus Phalera; species Phalera bucephala. Next base: position 11,904,456 of record LR990636.1, on the reverse strand, counting down.
ACTCTCATAGTTCGTCTCATACACGCTCGCCGGTTACGGAGACTCCTGACTTGTCCTTCAGATAAGACCCGGTCTATTTTTTTAATCATAGTGTGTAAGTGCAATGTTTAAGTTACAATTCAATAGTTTACGATCTAGCTCCAGTGTGATGCGTTACGAACAAGATATGAGACTAATGATGTTACTTATGAATAGTGTCTAAAGGATTTCAGATAGACCAATCCCCACAACCGACAACCGTGCACGAGTATAACTACTAGAACAGCCATCACTCCCCTTAACCATAGAAGTAATTAAAGCCATAATTCTAGAATAAATACCTATTTTTTAATTTAATTTAATTTTAATTTAATTTTAATTTAATTTAATTTTAATTTATTTATTTATTTAATGAAAAACATTACAAAGTTAAAAGTTACAAAAATAGGTATGGCTTTTATATGTAGCATTACATTTTGAACAAACCGAGTCTGCACTAGGTTAGAAACCTGTATTGCAGACATCGGCTCTTCCAAATTTAAATTTATACAATCAAAATGAGCCATTTCTCGAGTAGTTAGTATCAAAGAACAATGTACATGTTATATCGTAGAAAGTGTGTAGTGTGGCCTCTCTGTGAGTTATGTGTGGATGAGTGGGTGAATGTGAGAGGATGTGTATGTCATTTTAATATAAATCATGAATAGCAAACAATGGATAAGGGAAGATTGTAAAAAAAAGAAAAATAATGTATATAACAAAAACCGTTTTTTGTTATGGCGTTTGTGTGTGTGTGTGTGTGTGTGTGTGTGTGTGTGTGTGTGTGATCTACGCTGTTGGCTGCGGGGCCTTTACAGCTTTCCCGGACAAGCGTTATAACTAAATTACGATGGTCAACGTCTTATACATGTTTTCATTTTTAATAGCATTTATTTAACTTACACTGTTTTTTATGTTGGTCTGTCTGCCTTTCCGGTACAATTTAGATAATCAATATTTCAAGCACTTGCGGGTATCCGATTGAGCTAAAATTTGGTATAAGTATATAAGTTTGGTGACAATGCAATAATATGATACCATAGAGCTGATCTGATAATGTAGTCGGAAGGTGGTCAAAGGAAAGTGTCAACTATAAAACATAACCCAACCGTGCTTGGGTTTGTTGGAATTGTCTTTACAAGTACTGTAGAACCGTATAGTGTCCAGGGTCTGATAATGGAACCGAAATGTGGATAATGAAACTATTAAACATAATCGTGTTTGGGCTCGTTGGATTTGCTTTGACAAGTACGAATACCTAGATGGTGAGCACGATCTGATGATGGAGCCGGAAGAGGCTTTAGGAACTTCACAACTTAGCAAGATATCTTCGTTGTGTTCTTGCTATAGAAGTTTGTTTTTAAATTATCTTGCTAAACTAAGCTAGAATTGGCATATAGTATAAACGACTATTATCGTGCCAGTCTAGCCAGTGAATCTACCTATACATTCTTAACTAATCTATCAGATATATTGTGAATTATCGATAAACAAATTGTTAATCGGAATTGTAAGATTAAATTAAATGTTAGATAGCTCTAGAAATTTGTTGATTACTTAGGAAGATTTTATCGATATGATTGCTATAGATATTTTTTGGGTTTTTTACAATTGCAGAAATTAAGACACCATTATGAGTTGAAGAATGACGTGGTGCCTAGGATTGAAAGAAATATGTTGAATTGGTATGGGTGTGTGGAGAGGACATGTGACAGGCGACTAACGAAAGGAATATATCGAGCAAATATGAGTGGAAACGTCGAAAAAAGACGCGTGTGTGAATGATCTACCTGTTGGCGGCGGGGCCTTTATAGCTTCACCCAACAAGAGGGCGAGCGTGCAACCACTACGCTCGACCCAGAAAGGCAAGGGGACAACTAGCTCAAGGGCGCCTCAAGAAGGAACGGCCTCGGCTTGGGCAGTCGTTATGGGGAGGGCATACGCTAGGTGAGCGTCCTTCACGAGCAACCCCGAGGAGGACGGTGGCGTGGCGTGGCCCACGTTGCCGTGTACACCGCGTCGGTGCGGGAGCATGTCATCAAGTCTCCCTCCGATTGTGGGCTCTTCAGAGCGAGGCACAAGAGGGCACCGGTACGTTCCATACGGAGATCCCGGACCCGCTCCAAAGTGCTGATGTAGGCCTCTCTGGGGTTTTTAGTTGGTAGGAATCCGACACGTCCCGCGAGCTTCCCCCGAGGCTCGCGGAAGTCCTATGCAGGATTTTCCCCAGGTAAAAAAAAAGGTGTCTCGCCGTGGTTCTCTGCACCGGCCGGCGGGCAAGGCAATAGCGAAAAAGTCGCACAAGAAGAACCTATCACGAACAAATTTATGGTCTCTAAAAAGGGTGAAATGCGTAGCACTCTTAAGCCCGTAAAACAGAACGAAAATCCGTCGTAAGTGTAGTTTTAAAAGGAACGTTTTAATATAAAAATCAGTTAATACGGGCCTTAATTCACGGAAATGCATGAAGATGTATAAACGTAGATGAAACAAAAGAGGTGTGTCAGAATCATAGGGTGTGGCAAATTGGCTCTGCCAGCTCCAATGGGATAAAGGCGTGAGGGTATGTATGTATGTATTAAGAATGTATAACTATACTATTGGAACTCTGTATGCTCTGTGTACCCCGCAATGGATCTGAGGTGGTAGATACCTTTCATAGTTATAGGAAGTTGCTCGAAGGTATGTGAGATCGCAGTGTTTATAACGATCACCAAAGTTAAGTAGCGTTCGACTCGGTCGGGCTGAGATGGGTGACCGTTTGTAGAATTTTTAATTTCGAGCGTCTCCGTGCTTCGAAAGGCACGTTAAGCCGTTGATTGCGGTAACCAGTTAAAGAAGTAGTCGTTAAGCCGAGTTGGAAACCTTATAGGCGGCTGCCCCCGCCAATCCGCACTGGGTCCGCGTGGTGGAGTATGACCTAATCTCTCTAACCTCCATTTGTAAAAGATGGCCAGCAATGTGTCGCTAGTATTAGCTGTTTAATAAGGAAAAATATGATTGCATTTTTCAAATCTTTGACTTTCATTAACCCTATTTATAATAAACATTCATTCGCTTCTATTATGAGAATTAATTGGTAAACACAGATAAGGTACGGTCTGACATGACTATTTTCAGGAAATCAGTTGTAAACAAGTTTAATAACACTTGAGACTAATAACAACAGCTACTATCTACCTAACTGTTGTGTTTTACACCATCACGTCTATATTCCCCAAGCGAGGGTGGCAGAGGTGTACACCTACTTTTCGCCGACGATGTTAGCTCTCATGTTATAGGGGGCGAGCCTATTGCCATATACCGGGCACAATACCACACTCCGGAGTCATACTGTAAAATTTTCGTTTGAATAACTTTATTTATTCGACCCAGGATTTAAACCCAGGACCTCGTGATCACTAAGCGATGCGCTTTGCTACTAGACCAACGAGGCAGTCAAAGTTGTGTTTTCGTTTTTATTATGAAATTTCTACGTCATACGCGGTTGCTCATGTGTTAATTTTAAAAATTCACCGTGTAATATTAGTCGTTCTGGAGGGAAAGCCCAGGATGTATCCAATGCCTACTGTTCACTAGGAATAAATACTACTGACCTATCCGAATATAATAGCTAGGGTGAAAATCCAGAACACCGAAGGTACCGGCCAGCTGTCGAGCCTCGCTGCTCCTCAATGTCATTTTTTCGTTGGTATAGGTATTTCAATAAACTAAATCAACATTTTTATGGAGATGTTACTCGTTTAAAATACACTACATCGAATAATATAATAGGGAATGTTTGTGCAATAATTTAGGAAGTGTCCTTTTTTCTATTTTAGTACCAAAAGTAGGCGTTGGATACGCCACCTAGGCTTTCGCTCCAGGATTACTAAAATTAAACCATATATATATTATAATATATAATAAATAATAATAGTAGCCCTGTTAAGAAACTGTCCCGCCGTTGGGCACGGGCCTCCTCTCAAACTGAGATGGTTTAGGCCATAGTCCACCACGCTGGCGCAGTGCGGGTTGGCGAACTTCACACACCTTCGAGAAACTCTTAGGCATGCAGGTTTCCTCACGATGTTTTCCTTCACCGTTAAAGTAAGTGATAATTAATTTTTAATACGCACATGCTTTCGAAAAGACAGAGGTGCGTGCCTGGGTTTGAACTAACTAACCACTAGGCTATCACTGCTTTTTATATATTTTGTATATTATATTATCTTATTATAAATGAAACACAGTATACAAGGTATAACATAAATAACGTAAGACCTGAAAGTAGTGTGTTCTAAATCGGTAACTGAATTGATTCCAATAATTTTAATGTATCTTACATTTTTTTTTAATTTGCATCAAATGCTGTTACTCCTTTAGCGCACTATAATAAACTAAATTTATACTCGGTTCAAAGCAATATGGAGATTTCAAATGTATTTCTAAAACGTGGCCAACAGCGTAGATCACACAATAACTTTCTTACACAATAAATTTATTCGTATTTTGTTTTATTTATTATTTTTCTTTTGACTATTTAATGTCTTCACGCTTCTACATAATATTTAGGTGTTTAAATTAAGCATTTTAAACCCCATTTACACCTCTTTTTCTTAACTTTTTGATAGGACATCCTATTTAGGAAGCATTCTCAATGTAACACTTTCCAATTTCGGGCTTAAGACAAGGACGATAAGACGTCCGATTTTTTACGATAATAATAAAATTAAGAAAATTGTGCTACCCATTGTCCGATTTAGGAGTTAGGATAGGAAGGTCTAGGATAGGAAGGAAGGTCGTGCTTATGTAGTAGTTTATTATTATTATTATAATAAGTCGGTGAGTTATGAGACTTTTGTAAAATTGTTTTGATTTAATATTCGGCATCAAAAGTAGGTGTACCAATCAGGTACTTTCTTTAAAAGTATGTACCTACTACAGTGGTAGGTGCAATTAAAAAAGTACACGATATTATCTGCATTAAACACTTTAACATTACATCTATTTCAATATTAAGATTGTCATTTCGATAATTTTAAAATAAAATTATTTACACGAAAATACATTTACGATTTTTCTAAAATTGATCTGATATATATTATACCAAGAAATTACATGTTTGTACTTATCTGAAAAGATTGATAATGATATTAATAACATATAATACTTTCACGACTCGATCCTGTGCCTTCCGAGGAGACGCTCGAATATGAAAATGACAGAAACGGTCACCCATCTCACACCGACCGAGCCGAACGCTGCTTAATCTTGGTGATTTTTCTATCAATCATCAAGATTAAGCAAGGGCGAGGCGCTTGTAGCGCCTCAAAAAAGTATTTTAATGCAAAAAAGATATTTCTTGCATTCAGAGTTGAAACTCTTAGTTAGACCCATTGGATTTAAGTTCGAAAAAGAGCATTGTCTAAAATTGCCCCAGAACCAACAAACATTTGACCCATGCCATCATTATTTATTTATTTTATAAAAATAATGGCAAATATCCGTATCTAACGGACAATTTGCAATCTAAAACAAATACTTCAAAGTATTGTTAGTACTTATATCGTAGTCGCCGACATCTTTACTAAATGTCAACACACAATATAACCTCTTGTGTACTGAATTATAATCTCAAAATCGAATAATTTTTGTGAATAATTGCGACTGGGGGAATCGCAATCGAATATCCGTTTAATAATAAATGCCTCAAGAGAAATAATGGGTGATTTGAAATCATACAAGTATTTTTTCTGGCGTAAAATCATGTCAGAACAATGTCCTTTCTAACTCAACTTTTTAAACGGCTTGACGAATCCATACGAGACCCAAAAGCTGGTAATTTCGTCGCTAATGAGTGGTTACCTACAGGCACCTCAATCTGCGAAGACACGCTTAGGACCAAAGCATTGGTGAACGACGATTTAGTTGCTTTTAGAAGCTCGATGCCGTGTCCGATCGCTTCCATCCACAAACATACAAACTCTAGTCGCGGCGATCATATCGCTTTTTGGACGCTCTACAAATGAACGCTACGCTAAGCTGATTTTGATACCGCGATCGAACACAGCAAGTCGCCAAAACGTGTTACAGCATCGATGCAAACGCGAAATCGCCGAACGTCGATGCTAAAACAATCGTGTGTAACGCATGGAAGAACACCACCTACTGTGGCTGGCCACCACCCTCCCAGCAAAGTAACGCTGCTAAGCGACCCAGTCGTGTTCCAGCATGTTGCGCGGAGTTGCTTTACGAGGCGGGTCTAACCCAATGATACCGATTCGGTACTCTATGCAACTTCCGTCTCGTATTTTAGAGTGAATTAGCTGTTACCGAGCCACATCTACGGTTCCATCGACACTTTTCCAGGTGAGACAGAGGTCAATCGCTGACCAGCCGTCAATAATAAAAAGAACAGAATCGATGAAACTGCCCTTAAGCCCCCTAAATACGGGAACAGGTTATGGCTGTCTGGCGCAAGTCACTTCCTTCCCTCCAACATAGTCGAGGGGAGTGATGGCTGTTGCAGTGGTCATACTCGTGAATGCGTGCTGCTTGTGGGGACTGGTCCATCCGGAATCCTTTAGACACTTACTTTTTAGAAATAACATCATTAGTCTTATATCTCTGTCGTGAGTCATCACACTAGAGCTAAATTGTAAACTATTAATTGAACCTGAACATTGTACCCATTAAAATATGACGGAAACAATAGAAAAAAAGACAACGACAAGCTCGCTAATTTTCTTGCCATATCTTCTCAGTGAAGGCCTCGTTCCGTTCAGGTGGTAGATTAGTAGTCATATTAGATAAAAAAAAGTAAATTGACTATTTGTAAGTGCTCCCGCAGGATTTCTACCAAATAGGTTTTACAAAATAAACTATATGAGTTTGGTAGAAGATAAATAAATGAGAATAAAAATAAGCTACCATTTAAACACGTCATCAAGAGCTAAAATATCTTTAAAAGCCTTAGGTTTACCTTTAATCTAGAAAAAAAAAACACCGTCACGCCTATATTCCCCAGAGGGGGTGGCAGAGGTGTACTGAGTACACCCACGTTTCGCCGACGATGTAAGGTCCCATGTAATAGGGGGCGAGCCTATTGCCATGTACCGGGCACAATTCCAGACTCCGGACTCATACTGGGAAATTTTCGTTAGAAAAACTACATTTGTCCGACCTAGGATTTGAACCCAGGACCTCGTGATCACAAAGCGATGCGCTTTGCCACCAGACCAACGAGGTAATCTAATCTAGAGTTTACTATTATTTCATATTTTGTAATATAACTTAAATACAGTGCCAACCCCCAAAGCGAAAGAGACTTTCGGAACTCTTTATTATTTTTTAAGACAAAGATTATTTTTGCTACGGTCGTGGTCATCATAAATCTAGTCTAGATTTATAGTGGTCATCTCTATAATCACTTATTCCAATTTTCCGAATATCCACGTTCCACCAACACTGAGATGCTGCTATTTGTGTCATTAAATACGTAGGTATCTACGTGCTTTAACTTTAACCACATATCTTCACGGAAAGAAATACACTATTCTATCATCAACACATCCTAACTACCAAATTTTCTACTTGATGTCACCTACCACCATAATAACATCTATAGTCTATAGGTAAGTTACTTTAAGCTGAAAAAAATTCGTCACGTACGTTCCCAAGTACTTCGCCCGTTTCCCGGCGAGGTCGAACCCGCACGAGCTGGTCACGTAGTTCTGGAGCATGCACCTACCTTTTACTGAATTGTACGTGATAAATGTGGGATATATCGAGCATTACGGATAACGGGTGGATGTTTTTTTCTGCCACCACGCAGCTTTTGATGATCGACGATTGGGTCGTTTTTGGAAGCTTGACTTAGGGACTGTGGCTGCAGTTTCTTAAATGCAGTCCCTCATACCTTGATTGGATATAGAAAGTCACAAATTTGCATTGCGGCAACGTTACGTCACAGTCGCTAGTTGTACACTGTAGCTTAGTTGTAACAATAACGAAGGGCTTAGTGGCTGGCTTAAGTACCTATCTATGTTTCTTAATAGATAAGTCTTCAATTTCCTTATCGACGTTGTCCAAAGTCCACTTTTACCACTCTCGACTAAAGTCTAAAGTAGACTGGTCGAGATATATATATATATATAGTAAGTCTATGTACGAATTTCACCATCTGTGACTACTTACTCCTATCCGACGGTTAATTGCCGAATAATGCTAAGCGAAGTCGAAGTAACTAACCAGCACTTTACTCGAGGGGTAAAGAGGCCCTAAGTATTCTTTTTTTTAAACGTAGCCCCAAACTAGGATTTATTTCTGTGTCGTCGGTGCATTTACAAACATGAAAACCCTCCCATACACCTCCGTTACAATTATTTATACAAGCTTCTTACAAGCTTTTATGTAACTTGCAATGTTCGTATGTCTGTTTGTCTTTTCGGTTCAAAAAGTGAAAAAAATCCAATGAAAAAACCACAAAAAACTACAAAATGTCCACAGACAATAAATATATATTTTTTGAAAAGATCTTTTGTAAGATTAGGTTTACACAGGGCAATTTTTCTTATTTTCATTCTAGTTTGTTAAACCCTCGGTTGCTCGAGCGCTTTTTATATATATATGCCTTAGTAGTTTTAGACTTTAATACATATATGTACAATTATTGTGATGAGAAAATAAATACATTATTATTATTATTATGTATCTCGCTGAGATTCACGGGCTTTACCCGGACCTTTGAAAGGCTTGCATGGGGACATGGGTCCAACACGTAGAGGCCCTTTGCGAGAAGTTAATGTTATGTAAGCCACCTGCTGAGATCACTTACTGAAAATGAAGAAACATAACCAGCGAACTGACCCCGGCAGGTGCAAGGACTATTGTAAATTATGGAAAGAAAACAAGGGCTATGCAAATGAGGTTTGATGGACAAAAACTGGACTATTTCAAAGGGGACGGACACCGGCCATAATTAGTGATACCTAATTACCCGTGGCCGGCGGTGACTCGCCGCTTACTAGATGGGCCCTCAAACGGTCGTCCTAGGACAACTGAGGGCAACACCGGTGTGAGCGGCTCAGGGGTGTAGAGAGGTGTGCTGCGCTTTCTCCGAAGTTACTCGCGGCGTTATGCCCTTTAACACTTCCACCCCTGGAGTACATCGATGTAGGAACGCATTATCTTCCTACGTCGATATAGCTCTCACGGCTCCTCTCCTATTATTATTATTATTATTATATATCTAAATGAGACCGCCCGTGATGTTACCGAAATATGGCGCTGCCGGAAGATCAGCACTGCAGCATAATACAGCTGCGGCATTAGCTGAGGCAGGGACCAATTTTGGGTCTCACACAATCACTGCTTTGCATTTCTACCATTTTTATTGTTACTCTTTTGTCATTTTAATTACATTTGTTATGCATTTCATTCTTTTGTGTTTAGTTGTGTGAGCACAAAATAAATTATTTTTCTTTCTTTCTTTTCTTATTTATCAAGCACTTGCGGGTTTCCGATTGAGCTGAAATTTGGCATACGTCAAGTCCGATGACAATGCAAATCAAATCAAATCAGTTTATTTGCGAAAATGAGTTACATTGGATGTTAATATTACATTGGTCGTACGCCATATTCTGCCTTTAGGCATGCCAATATCATTAGCATGCCAAAAGGCAGAATATGGCGAAGGCCATGCTATAATATGGTAATGGAGCATGTGATGGAGCTGGTCTGATAATGGAGTCGAAAGGTGGCCATAGGAACATGTAAACTATACAACGTAACCCCCTCGTGTTTAGGCTTGTTAGATTGGTATTGAGAAGTACTATTCAACCAGATAGTGTTTAGGGTCTGATGATTAAGCCGAAAGGTGGTGAATGGTACTACACAAGTACTCAATATAAACCCGCCGTGTTTGGGCTCGTTGGATTTGTCTCTACGAGTACTTTACACCCGAACGGTGTCCAGGGTTTGATGATGGAGCCGGAGGATGGCCAACGAAACTACCGAACTACTCAACATAACCCCACCGTGTTTGGGCTCATTAGATTTGTCTTGACGATTTCTGACAACCCGGATGATGTCCAGGGACTGATGATAGAGCCGGAGGGTGGCCAATGGAACTACCCAATTACTCAACATAAACCCGCCATATTTGGGCTCGTTACCGACAAGTACCATAGTACTTGTCGGTCGCAATTGTGTTTTTGCTATAAGAGCTTGTTTTTAAAAAAATCTTTTAAATTAAAATTATGTGTTTTACAATAAGTTTTATTCTCTTATATGGTGCAATAGGCGTCATTCCATTTTTTATGGATACGTGAAGGTGTCCTGTGGGAGCGGGTAAGTAAGTAATCGTCGCTCATCTGTCTCGACCGTTTTTTGTAGCTATGTATGAATGATCTACGACCACCGCTCACTCCAGCCAGAGAGGACTCACTCCTCAGTGCAACAGCGGAGCAAGCGTTCTCGTTGACATTATTTAATGGGACAATGCTGCGACCCGGTATTTTATTTTCATGGCCCGGTGCTGGGTCGCGACCCACGATTTGGGAAACGCTGATCTACGCTGTTGGCCGAGGGGGCTTTACCCCGGCAAGAAGGTAAGCGTGCAACAACTACGCTCCAGGCGGAAGGACAAAGACGCAAATAGCTCAAGGGCGCCTCAAAGAGGAACGGCCGCGGCTTGGGCTGTCGCTATGGGGAGGATATGTATTAGGTGTTTTGATGTGGAGCTCTGCACCAACCGGCGGGATACTTCGACCTCGCCGGCGAGGTCGGTGTCTGATCTTGTGTGCGGTATCTGTATCCAAAAGAAGGGAGGTGAGGGCATTGGGAGGGTTGGTGAGAGTAATGTAGATTAGTAGTCAGATTAGATAAAAAATAAATGTAAATTGACAATTTGTAAGTACCCGCAGGGTTTATACAAAATAAATTATTTGAATTTGAGGGGAGTATCTGCCGTTCGGTAGCTGTATGGCTTTTCCGCTAGGTCTCTTTCTAAGTTATATCGATATTTTATCGTTACACGTCATTTACAAGTGTACCTATATCGATAGAACTAACACCTAACACAGTAGCGAGTCACAGATATTTTATGAATGATTAATTCAATTATCAAAGTAATGCGTAGGTAGATATTATTGAATCACAAAGAAATGAACGATTTAAATATTTGGAGATTAGCTCTGTATAGCGAGACGTGGATTATGACAAAGAAAGATAGATATATTATAGATACTAAAAGTATTCATACTCCATGTCTTTTGGTATGTGGTTGACACTCGAGAACCTTTCTGCCCCACGGTCGTCAGTTCTACGAGCGACGTGCCCCGCCCACTGCCACTGAAGGTTCTACTGCTATTAACCACTTATATACCGAAAGAGTCATTTTGCAAACGAATAATAAGGAACGGATATACTCAACGCGCGCTCGGAAATAATCGACTTATGTGCTAAAAACAAATGTTATCATTTTCTAAATAAACTACACTATGAAATAAAAAACCGATTTGTGAGATAATCCCTTTGCCCAGCGGTGGGACAGTAAGGGCTGATTTATTATTCTATCCCCAACAAAGGTCCAAGACATAAACTTGAAAACACTTAGGATGATGCCGATGACATTTATTAGATAAAAAACAATTATCAATCAATAATAAAATTAATCAATTGCCGATAATTTCTTCTTCCTTATAGATAATAATCTTTTATTGTAAGCCTACTGAGAATATAAGTTGGGGTTTTAAAAGCTAAGGTATTAAGGTCGATAATTCTTTGATTTACAGTTTCTCGATAGCAAAAAGCCTTATCGTGTATATGTATGCTAAATTCTATAAAAGTAAATGATTCAAAGTTGTTATTAGACAGTAAAACACAGCTTAAGACTGTCTACAAGCCTGTCCGAGAGTGATTGTATCCGTTGTCATTAATTTTGAAAAAAAATTTTTGTTTCTGATATAGTTGTGTAACAGTGTTACAATATTGAAATAAATATGATCGGTAAGTTATGTTTTTAAATTGATTAATTTTTAGATTTTAATTGAAGTCCTTGGTTTAGTTTCATTTTCATTAAGTTATATTGCACTTTTAGGGCGTTTTTAAAATACCCCATGGGTTTATTAAAAAATATTGACTTTTATCGAGGTAATTGATTAAATTTCGATGGCCGTATAAAATTACATTAATATAAAATTGTACTATTTTTTCATTCTCAGATAGTAAAATAATAATACATATATTAAAAGCAATTACAGGAGGAAAAGAATTAATTCACCATTTAAGGGTATTGGCAATATTTATATATAATATTAAAAACAAAATGAGCCATAAGTTCTTAGATTTACACACTTTAAACGTAAACATTAAAACAATTTTTTCAGATTTTATTTCAATATCAACAAAAATAATTCGAATAATATTGACTTTTTAGAGGTCATACACCTCAGTTCCTCCAATGTGGCCATGGGTGCTGCAAAGCACTCGAAATGTCGGAAATTTAAAATCCAAAAATAGACCACAACAACATCCGAAAATATAGTTTTATATTTTAGGGGTTGAAGATGGATTATATCAAAATAAAAATTCTAGCGTGGATAAGTGGGTTTTGATTGAGATCAACCCAGTAACTCAGTTTTTCGTAATTCTCTTTAAGATGGGCATTTACTATCGCGATTATTTCAATAGCGCTGTACGGTACCTCTACCCTCGTCAAGTATTTAGCAAGAAAATTATTGATATCAGAACAGGTTCCAGCTGTCCATACTAACTGTAAGCCAGCGCATCGGTGAGGCATCCATATGAGAGTTCGTATACTTTACATGTAGAAAAGGTTCTGAAAGCGTTCCTCAGGCATTTATATAAACGCATTTTTGGCAGCTATCCTTTAATGTATCCTACCAAGTTCTTGTTGGGGTGTCCAGGATACAATTCTTTGCGAGTAAGAAGACGCATGGACCAAATTGTCACCCTCATTGAAAATTCTTCGGGGCAAAGTTGAATCCCCTAACCTGCATAATGAGTTGTGTCGACTCTGCGCACCTATTAACTACTGTCGGAACAGGAAGCATAGATTGTATTCTGTTCCAACATGTAGAACAGTAGCGCGTGCTCGTTCGCCAATCCCGCGCACCCTCGCCGCACTGAACGCTCTTCTTGACGGCAGTCCTGGTTGTGATCTGTTTGCGGATAAGAGCGGAGAGACTGGATTGTATGAGCTTGTCTATTGCACTTCCATACTTTTAATTATTCTCTTTTTTATATATTTTTCTTTATACCAACGTAAATGGGGTATCTGCCGTGTTAGTATGTAAATAAATAAACATCTAACATTCTGTCAGACTATTAAATCAACTTATATTGTATCATTGCTGGGCAATGCATCTCGGAGAATCCATCAGACTCCACCACACGGACCTACTGCGGTGCGGTGGAGGCAGGTTTAAGCCTGGTGTTAGAACTTATCAAGCCTTATGAGAATAGGACATCCAACATGGTTTAAGTCTACCTTATCTAGTTGTTATCAGGACAAACAGCTTAACTTGTCTTCCGAAGCACGGAGATGCACGAAAATGAAATTGCCATAAACGGTCACACGCTGCTTAATCTTGGTAATTAATATTAAACGCCGCAATTTCACAACATTCATCATCATCTTAGTCTATACTTGCCCACATATAGGCCTCCCCAATTGCTCTCCAGAGCAACTGGTCCGATGCCACCTCGAACGACTTCTTGCGATCTTCACAAGATCGTCGGTTCATCTGGCAGGCGGCCCTCCCACGCTGTGCTTGCCAATACGTGGTCTCCACTTTAGCATCTTTCTGCCCCAATGTCCTATTTTCGCGTTATGTTGCCGCCCATTGCCATTTCAGCTTACCAATCCTGAGGGCTATGTAAGTGACCTTTTAAAACGAATCTTCTCATTCCTGATTCGATCACGTAGAGAAAATCCAAGCATAGCTCTTTCCATAGCTCACTGAGCAACTCTTGAGCTTTTTCATGAGACCTATTGTAATAGACCACATCACTGATTCGTATTTCAACACTGGCAACACACACTGGCTAAAAACCAAACATCATGTGTCTAATTTTCTTTCTACTTAGTAACAATTTGGTTTGGTTAACGCAATACTGCAGTGACGTGAAATTTTATCAGTATTCAAATGAATAATCATGGATTATAAATAGGTGTTAGGATTAATACAAGTTTTATAGCCATTACTATTCGCGGATTATGACCAAGATAAGTGGACAAGTGACATTTAATAAAAAAAATGGCATAAACGAAACGCACTCACGAGACAGGAATAATTTCTAGTGGGGAATTTTATTTTTTACCCCTTTTAACTTTTTTTTAAAGAGATTAAGATTTGCAATAGGCTGGTACCTAGAATACACGGTAATTAGACATGTATCGATTTTTACTGATATGATACAGTGATATGAAACATAGGCGAGAACTACAAGATAAGAAACAGTTGTACACAACATAATGCCTCATATGTATTTGAATCTCGGTCACATTTTTTTTTTTTTTTTTTTAAAAACGAAGCCCCACACTAGGATTTATTCCTGTGTCGTGGGTGCGTTTACAAACATGAAAATTCACATACACAAATACCCAGACCGGAACAAATCACTGTGGATCACACAAAGATTTGGCCCGTGCGGGAATCGAACCCGCGACTACTAGACGCAGTGGGCGGAGCGGCTTAAGCTCTTAACCACTGCGCTAAATCGTCCGTCAATATACATTCAACAGTCAGTATACAAAAGCGCTAATCTTACATAACAAACAAAAAACTTCACAGTTCATTCCAATCTAAAACTGAATCTCGATCTTACATTCACTAAACTTGCCGTCTCACAGAATACATAGTCGTCATGTCGTCGGTCGGTGGGGCGACTGTGCTTGAATTTAGCTGATTCAAATGAGATATATTGGGATTCGAATCTTTGCAAAACAGTGCAAGATACCAATGATTCGAATCCAGAAAGTGACGCACTTTTGCTATATCTACTATACAAGATCTTTGGCAATACGGTCATACAAGGATTTAGTGGCCCGCGGCCATTATCGGAAATAACGCGTCATCAAGTAAAATGTCACTTCATGACAGTCGCAGAGTTGACGTTTGTTATGAAATTTACCCAAGTTTTATTTTTAATTAGTATCTACATGCCCACCCACCTGTTGACAAATTTCCCTGGAGGTAGGAAAATTTTACTAAATGATAACGCTAATTTCACACCAACACACACACACACCCTATCAATGTCATCCACGGGCCAAAATATCGTTGTCGCAATAGAGGTACCTTATGTAATGTGAATTTTAACCTTTCACCACTTCATCATCACATATTAAGGCCCGTATTACAGAGTTTAATAGTCGTAAATCTAGTTTTAAAATTAATGTTTTAGTATATAAATCAGTTTTTAAAATACATTCACGGGGGAGTTTTGGCGGGAAATCGAACAGTGATGTCGTCAATTTGTTTTAATTTCTAAAACTTGTATTATTTTGAATTATAACGTGTAATGTTGGTGGAATATTAACCATTATGTATTCTTATATGTGCACGAGTGAAGGTAATTGTAACAAAGTGATAAAACGTCCTTTTTCGATTTCCCTCAAAACGGCCGTCGCAATTAGTATGTAAAGTATCCATCGCTTTACTATCCAGGGTGGGGCACTTCATCAGTTTCATAATCATCCTTGTCATCAAGTTCATCGGGGAGTTCAATTAATTTTGAAATGAATATTCGTAATACTTGACATTGGCAAAATACGCGTAGTCGTGATGCCATAAACAAAAAAACGCGCTCGTTTAAACGTAGGGTAAATGTCAAATATGGCGCCAAAAAGTGACGTAGAACCACAGAGACATTATAATGACTAGTTTCTATTTCTAGTATTTCTCTTATCGGTTGTATTTACAAACGATAATCGTTACGAATGATCAGATCGCCAGTCGCAATAAAGGTTGAATAAATTACGACAATATGTGTTCAAGTGTTTTATTATCAGCTAGATAGCTTTACATCGATGCATTCGCCGCCTTCTAAATCCAAGTCCTTTGCTGTTGAGTTACCTGCAACAAATAAATAAATAAACATTGAGTCATAATGTATTATACACAATTTACACACTGCTCACTTCCGCGTGAAGTGAGGGAAGGTAAGGCGTAGAAATGCGCCACTAACGTTTTACTTCCCTTCCGATGCTATCACTGCCGGCCGTTCCCTTCGTTGGCGGTTTTTTGAGCGGGAGTCAAATGACAGACAGACCACGCCCACTCAGTGTGGTCGGTTTAGAAATCTTTTTGGAATTACGGGGTTAAAATAATTCTGGAAAATAGCTTAAAAATAAAAATCTACAGAAATATGTAAAATAGAAAAGAAAGGTGAATGAAGGTGGTGCATCCGAAAAACCTTAGGAAAGCTATTAAAAAAATTGCCTTGGGGATATTTGTGTAAAAACAATATCATTTCGGGGAAAAGAAAACCTGATGTCGGGATTTTTTGTAAACAAGAGAATCACAGAGCGATGCTTGAAGTGCGAAGGGAGTATGTGAACAGTCGACGTTGCCTGCTCATTCCTTTTGGAGGGAAGTGGCGGCAGTAGCAGTGTATAAACCGGGTATTACGCACTAGAGGAGACTCCTCGACTAGTTTTTTGGAGAAAAAGTTGGGGTGCATAAACTCTAGCTCAGTTTGCGTCAGTTACTTTCCGGAAAGTGACACTTTCGAATGCTAGCTTTTTAGTAAGTTTCGTTAACTTAGACTAAAAGAAAGATTAAGTGTATGTGTCTATAGGGTCCCGTTGACCTAAATTTGGCAAGAAGCAAAGAAAACAAAGATCCCCCCCCCCCCCCCCCCCCCGCCGCGTCTATCTGTCTGAACGCGATAAACTCAATAACTACCTAACAGATTTTCATACAGTTTTCATCAATGGACGGAGTGATTCAAGACGACGAAGTATGTCTGTGATGTGTATAATTCACCCGTGCGAAGCCGGAGCGGGTCGCTAGTACAGATAAAGTAAAAAATCCTACAATACTATAAATAACGTAATATTGCGACATCTAGTGGCAAACATTAAAAAAAAAACACTCAGAGCGCGAGTCGTACTCGCCTTTGTTCGTTTTTTTAAACATTGCAGGATTAATTATAATCTTTTTATCAAATTTAACACAGATTTTTTAACATCTCACCTTGATTTAATCCCTAAGTACCTTGGCGTGCCGAAATCCAAATAAAAAGGATAATAAATGATAAATAAATCGTTAATTAAATTAAGCAGGTTAATGTGTAAAATTTATTGATAATATTTTGTATTATAAACAGATGAATTAATTGTCTTGGAGCATCGCGCGCGCGGAAACGGCATAAAATTGAATACGGTGTAGATGAATTGTTATACGCACGCACACATTGACATATCAGTAAACTGGCATCACGCACACATAGTGCGTAACTGAGGCCGCTTTTGGCGTCATTTAAGTTAGCAATGTTCAGTCTAGACAAGTATTGGTCTAAGATGATATACATTAATGGATTTTCACGATTGCCTCATTGGTCCAGTGGCGAATAATGCGCGTGGTGATCACGAGGTCCTTGGTTCGAGTACTAAATTACACAAACTGTAATTTATCGCTAGAAAAATTGCCTGTGAGTCTGGAAGTCTAGTCTGAAATTGTACCTATAATGGCAATAGGCTCGCCCTCTATTACATTGGGATCTAACATTGTCGGCGAAAAGTGGGCCTACACAGTACTCCTCTGCCATCCTTGCTCGGGGGAATATAGGTGACAGTTTTTATTATTATTTTGAAAATTATCAGCCAAGGAGCATGACAATAGAAGGTTGATAATTAATAGTACATAACCATCTAATTTCTTAAAATGAGTGATTTTATACTAATATTATATGGCAGCAAGAGCTGGGTATGTAAGATGGAGAATGAAATGCGAGATCTGCGGAAGATGTGCGGAGTGAAGCTGACCGACCGTATTCGCAACAGCATAGTAAGAAAGCGAGTAGGTATAAAAGATAGTATCGTGTAGATGAGAAAGGGTATGCTCCGTTGGCTTGGGAATATAGAAAGAATTTCAGAAGAAACAATGACAAGACAGATACAATGCGAAAGTGGAAGGATGTACATACCGGGGAAGACCTAGACCAATAATACCATGAACAAATAGCAATACAAGCTACTCGGGAGCCGGCACTTAAGCCATAAGGCGCAGCTGGCCATACATAACGGAGTTCTTGTCCCAACGCTGTTATATGGTAGCGAGAGCTGGGTATGTAAGAAGGAGAATGAAAGTAGGATAAATGGGGTAGAAATGCGTGCTCACCTCGACTTTTGAGAGAAGGCCTCTGTCCAGCAGTGGGCCCATATAGGCTGGCATTATAAATATCACTATAAGTATCCTATGAAAAAAAACTTAAGAACTCGACTAAGACTGCTTCATTGGGCTAGTCCTGGAAAATAATGTGGTTTGCAATCACAACGTCCTGGGTTTAAGTCTTAGGTCAGATAATTGCAGTTTTTCTATTGAAAAATGCCCCAAAATAGTCCATAGTCTGGAACTGTGCCTGGTGCCTGCCCCTTATTACATGGGGCCTAACATCGTCAGCGAAAAGTGGGTGTACACAGTAGACTTCTGTCACCCCTGCTTGTCGAATATAGGTGTGATGGTGTTTATTTATTGATTTTAAAACATATGAATTCATATTTACCTGTAAAAAGATCTCCATCAAAATAAAATTTCAGTCTTTCCAATGGCTTTTCAATGTGTTCCGAGTACTTCATCATTGCAAATGCCAGCTTATCTTCCGGTCTCACCGTCATTTCATACGGTTTTTTCATATCTTGACACTGGAACTTAATTTTTATACCATCCACAACTTCTGTTCTGTTATCGTTTTTAACAAATGTTGTTACATTTTGATTGACAATGCCTCCGTCAATGAATTTGGCTATGTTATAATTAATTGTGTCCGGAGTATCATCAAATTTTAATATCCTATCATTGTACGTAAATAACAGTTTATCATGTCCAACATTTTCTGTTTTAGCGAAATAATTAAATATTTGTGTGAGTTTCTGATATTTACGTATTTTAAATCTGAATACTTCTAAATTTTGCCAGTAAACTTTAACAGAGAGCTCCTCGTTGTCCTCTAGGGGGTCCACTTCGTTTATTTCTACCAAGTCATCACTTTTTGATGAAAATAATTCTTGATTATCGCACATATCAGGATATTCGTCTGTATTTCCAACGCTGTATGTTGGTATTGAGCTTGTTTCATGATTTGTAGTCCTTCTGCCACGTCCCCTACCGCGTCCTCTTCCCCTAACTTGTGTGCCACTACTCCTTACTTGAGAATTCCTACCTCTTCCTCTTCTAGAACCTTCATTATTATCTAAAACAACAGGCGGAGTGGTATCATGACTTGTATTACCCGTTTTTCCTCTACTAGACCTCGTAACACGAGTTGAAGATGGTTCATTATCAATTTCTTCATTGCTTTTGCGTTTTCTACCTCTCCCTTTACCGCGGCCAGTACCTCTGCATTTCTTCAAAGCATTATTTGCTATAATGTCGTCCAGTAAACATTCATCGTTGTCAGTACTAATAATCGATAGATTAACATCTTCAGAGTTTTTTTTCTGCACGTTCTCATCTTCTTCGATAGTTATTTTAACTTTATTTTCATCTAGATCACGGAGATCAACGGTATCGTCTGTTTTCAAGTTTTCTGTCTGATATTTATTCTTTATCGACTGAAGTTTCTGTGCCACATTCCCGTAGCAATCGTCTTCGGAATCAGAAGAGGACATTATAACATTAAATAAAATAAAACCAAATTTATAAATTAAAATAATTCAAGAATCAACCCGATGCCGAATTTGAGAAACAATACAATAGTGACGTGCATTCAGTGTCATTCTCGATAAGTTAGCGTCTAGGTATTGATTAACATCAATAATTATCGTATAACAGTGATAAATAAAATTATCAAACTATTTGCGTAATACTATAACTTTATCTTTTGTGCTTTTACGTTATTGCAACACGCAAAGAGATTAGATATTAAAAAATACTAGTGTTTTTAAGGCCAATCCAAAGTTTTACCTAAATTTAAATTAGATTCCTATATTGTAGCATTATGAATAACACGGCTAGCAGGTTGAATTAGTATTGATCATAATTATGATAAATACTAACTAAATAGTCTTATATTTTATATATGAGTGAACGTTTATCGATTAGAAACGGTGATCGATTAGAATAAACGTTGATGTCAAAATATATAGTCGAGTATTGATCATAATTAAACATGATTATCTCTTCATATTTTTAGAAAGAGCGGTTTTTTTACTTGTCACTGAAAAATAGTATTAATCGATTAGAATAAATTTTGTTCACATCCCTAATGTTGAATGTCAAATGACATAAGTGCGTTTAGTTAACGATCATTCAAAATTCACTTTAAACTACAGAAGCGGAAATATTGTATTTGAAAACATTTGGTTAAACCTCCTGATCCTGCGACTAAGTGAGCGGAATTATAAAATAAATTAAAAAATAAACACCGTCTCGCCTATATTACCTAAGCTGGGGTGGCAGAGGTGTATTGTGTTTTCGCTGACGATGTTATGTCTAATGTCATATCGGGCATAATGCTAGACTCCATACTAATATTGGAGTTATTTCTATCGAAAAATTACATTTTCTCGGATCTAATACAATAGCTACAGTAATGTTATAAACAGGAATAAATTGTATTTTTGTGTTTGTAACGACTAAACTCAAAAACCACTGGACTGATTTCAAAAATTCTTTCACCATTAGAAAGCTACCTTATCCAGAAGTAACATAGGCTATATAACATAGTCCTGGTAGGTGGTGCGGTTGTCGACCGGGTACGAAGTCGTGGGAAACTACTAGTGGTATATATTAAAGGAATATCATTACCTATATCACTGAAAAATCGTTGCGTAACTCCGCTGAATTAAGATTTAATCATTTTTCATTAGAAACGTGAAACTTAGATATTTACACATGTAAGTTATCATAAGATAATGCAAGAATAAAGGTAATTTAATTATGAAGATCAATATCTAATTATACAGAGAATACTCGGCGTAGAATATTAATTTTGTTGTGAGTGTAAAATATAAGAAACCCAAGATACACTAAGTTAAAAAAACGGCTTATTTCCAATTAGTGTGGTTTCACTTGCGTGTGTGTGTTTATGTGTGTGTATGATCTACGCTGTAGGCCGCGGGGCCTTTACAGCTTCACCGGACTAGAGGGCGAGCGTGCAACCACTACGCTTGAGCCAGAACGGCAAGGGGGCAACTAGCACAAGGATAGCTCAAGGAGAAACAGCCTTGGCTTGGGCAGTCGCTATGGGGGAAGTTTCACTGGCTTCGACGAGTAATTGTTAGACATGACTAAGCGTTTATATTAATGTGAGTAGAAGTGCTATACTAGGGATCTTAGCCCCGGCTCTAATGTGCTTTGCGATCACGAGGCCCTGGGTTTAAATCCTGGGGTGAACAAATATAGTTTTTCTAATGAAAAATTTCTAGTATCGGGAGTCTGAATTGTGCCCGGTGCATGGCAATAAGCTCGTCCCCTATTACATGATAACGTCGTCGGCGATAAGTGGATGTACTCAGTACATCTCTGCCACCCCCGCTTGGTGGTGGTGGAATGTAGGTGTGGGGGTGTGATACTTGTTTATACCGGAAAAATGTTTTTGGGGGGCTTTTGCCTAACGGATAGACCGATAATGGCTGAATAAAAACATGTGTAAAAGCTTAAAATAGCTGTTTTTGTGTTTGACATACAAAATATGCAAAAAAAAAAAATAAAGCAATCAGTACGCATTTCCTATTTATCTATGCAGTATATATCTGATCTCAATAAAAAAAAATAAACCAATTAATCGATATCCATAGATTATAATCAATCGATGTAGTTATCTGCACATCTAAGTTGAAAGATTACGACGGATAGGTACCTATTATATTAATCGTTCAATGTTGGTTTTCAATCTTGATATAGTAAAATAAGTGTGTTTTCTTGTAATTAAATCGATATGTACTTATATCTACAACATATCGATTAATCTTGTTGTGAAATGTTTTATTCGGATTTATTTACGGATATGACATTGCACGTCATTTGTTGTGATAAAGTTTAAAAAGTTTTACTTGTTAATGTCATTGAAACATTGAAATGATTCATCGTGGATATTCATTGTTATGGATAGGCGAAGGTACAAGGCTATACTGCCAAGTCTTAATAATTCTTTTTTATTACCGTAAATAATTATGATAAAAACATCTATGAAGAAAACAATAAACACCGTCACGCCTGTATTCCCCAAGCGGGGGTGGCAGAGGTGTACTATGTACACAAACTTTTCGTCGACAATGTTCGGTCCCAGTGCAATATTGGGACCTTGCCATTATATCGGGCACAATGCCAGACTTCTTACTCATACTGGTAAGTTTTCCATGGAAAAATTGTCCTTTACCTATGTAGGATTTGAACCAAGATCCTCGTGATATCCAGCGGCATTAGACGCTATTAGACCTAAGAGGCAGTTATCAGTGAATTAGAATCTTCAACATTGGAAATGTGCCAGGAGCGTTATATAGCAGGATTTGGTAATGGGAAGATCTTCCAGCCAGACGGGTGTTCTGTCTGGCGGGGTCTGCCACTCCCCCGAGAGTTGTTGTCGGGGGCTTTTATATATGCAACGCGTCTTACAAACTCTCATATTGCGTTCTAGACATGTAGGGTGAATCGTTGTCGATATTGTATTCGGCGCCATCTGTGGCTAGGAAGTAGCAGCTATGTAGCGATAAGTAGAGGTCGCTACAGGACCTAACGTATGCCTTTTGACCGTCAAACACCTAAGTCGGGAACTTACAAATCAAAATTAGGCCGCGATTAAATCCGAATAAAGTTAATTTCAAAATACCTTATTAAAATCAAGCTTTTATAGCAAGAACTATCAAGGTATCTTGCTTAGTTGAGAAGTTATCTACGCAATTCTGGTCTAAGGTACTCGTCAAGACAAATCCAACGAGCCCAAACACGGCGGGGTTATATTGAGTAGTTGGGTGGTTCCGTTAGCTACTTTTCGGCTTCATCATCAGACCCTGAACACTATCTGGTTGTATAGCACTTGCCAATACCAATCTAACAAGGCTAAACACGCAGGGATTACGTTCTATAGTTCACATAGTACCTTAATATTGTACTGTCACCGAACTTACATACGTTTGCCAAATTTCAGCTCAATCGGTCAGTAGCAAGTGCTCGAAAAATGGATCACAATATTTGAACCGGAAAGACAGACCCTGGATCAGACATCGACCTCGTCGGCGAGGTCGATGTCCCCTGCTCGTCGGCCGGTGCAGAGCACCATGGCGAGACACCTAGTATATGCCCTCCCCCATAGCGACTGCCCAAGCTGAGGCCGTTCCTCCTTGAAGCGCCCTTGAGCTAGTTGCCCCCTTGCCCTTCTGGCTCGAGCGTAGTGGTTGCATGCTCGCCCTCTTGTTCGGTAAAGCTGTAAAGGCCCCGCGGTCAAAAGCGTAGATCATTCACACACACACACAAAGCTTGTAAAAATATTTATTTCAGGTGTATTAGCGTAAATTTAAGCACTCAATACACTAGGGGTAATAATACTTTTTTTTTGTTTACAGCAAATCTCCTCGTTGTAGCGACCTTGGTGGTCTTGACCGCTGCTGAAAACAAGACCGTGGAAACCTACAGGCCTTTCGAAGGGGTGGACCCCAACACCCTGTCTTGTGACCCCGCTGGAGAGGTATAATCATAAAACTCGTCATAATAAGAAACTCAAAGTCTTAGGTATCAAAGATAGTATCGGTGTCAAGATGAGAAAGGGTATGCTCCGTTAGTTCAGGGTAGGCTTGTGCTTGCTCGATCACTGAAAAGAGCGCTCCGATATAGTACATTGACTGAAGTGAACTAGTTCGGTTTAGTACTATTATTACAATAGTACACAGTTTCCCCACGCCTCTTCCGAATAGTACACATTTTCTTTCACACTTCGCAGGGCCTGTCATTCTAAGAATTTTTTTTTACAATGAAACTGTTTAAGATATCGAATGTCTTACAGAACAAATAGCTAAAACTAATTCAGTTAATAATTCACCTACATAACAGTCGGCTAAATTACGAGTATTCTTAGTTACAAAAAGGTGTATTGTGGCAGATGATTTCGGGAAGGTACAAGATACATGTACTAATAGGAACTATTACGAACCTGTTGTCTTTTTCTGTTCTACAGTAGATTTATAAATGTCATTGTAACCTTTTTCAGATCTAAAATGTACTAAATGACCTATTAAGCAAGCGGAATAGTTCGTTCTCGGTCACAATTCTGAACCATTTTAATTAGTTCTTAGTACATGTATTACACAAGCCTAGTTCAGGTATAAAGAAAGAATGTCGGAAGAAAGAATGACAAAACAGATATACAATGCGGAGTGGAAGGATTTAGGTACCGGGGAAGACCTAGACTAACTTACCATGACCAAATAGACTGTGTTTCAGCTGAAGGGCAAGTCTCCGTAACAGGCAAGCGTGTGTAAGACGAACGAGAGTGGAGGAAGCTAGAGAGGTCTGTAAGAAAAGAACCTGTTGGATTTTGTACACAGCGAACTGATTAGCTGGTGAATTCCGATGAGGCAATTAATCTGGTAATATTGCCGATAAAACCAACTACCGGCATTCTCTTGCTGCTATAATAGCAGTCGCTCGATTGGTCGAGAATCGCTCGCGCGTCACTAGCGCTGTGCGAACGCGATGTTTTTACTGAGCTTTAAGCAGCTTTCGCCTTGGTCAGCCTGAGATGAGTGACCGTTTGTGGCATTTTCATATTAAAGCGTCTCCGGAAGGCACGTTAAGCCATTGGTTACCACGTAACGTGGTAGTCGTTAAGCCATATTGAAAGCCTTATAGGCGGCTTGATAAGTTCCAACAGCGGGCCACACACCTGCCTCCACCGCACCGCACTAGCTCCGCGTGCTGGAGTATGACCAAATCTCTCTCACCTCGATTTATGAGCGAAGGCCTTTGATATTATGTATGGGTGTAGTATTTGGAGAATTTATTATGCAAATACAGTGGGTAAGGTAATTGCTTGTAGCCAAGTGGACTTGCTACAGTCGTTAAAGCTAAAAGATCGATAACATTGGATATCACACAATGGCATTTGACAAGGAAAAGTCACGTGGTCGGAACAATGCGCTATCGATTGTCAAACTCTATAATTTATTTGTATAGGCCAATACAGCTCTTACAAACGACAACATTATTAAATTTTTTACAACCACCACCGAATCGGAACGAGGCGTCCTATTAGAAAACCCAGCGAGAAATCAGCGGGCTAGTCTTTTAACTTAATTTGTTTGGCCTTCCTGATAATTTTTTTTTTGTTTAAAAAATTGTGTTATACAACATTGTTTAATGTTGCTGAGGAGCTGCTCAAACCCAGTCTGTTTTATCGTCAAGATAATCCGATATTTTGTAATACCCTTTTTCAAACAGACTAGTTTTGATTGCCTTTTAAATTGCGACAAGAGAATATAAAGAAAGGCTTGTCACTTTTATATAGATCAGAAGTGTGATCAATCCATGGATCAATCTGACACACACACGCGCGCGCGCGCGCTATCATACAGGAAATGCGTAGCTTGTCAGTAGAAAAGCAATGATTATAGAGGACCCGATAGAATTGTTTTTTTATTTTTTGTAAACGTAGCCCCACCTTACTATTTATTTCTGTGTCGTGGTTGCGTTTACAAATATGAAAATTCACATACACAAATACCCAGGCCGAAAAAATAATTGTGGGAAGAATGACACACATAAATTTGTCCCGTGCGGAAATCGAATCCGCCGCTATTCAATCCAGTGGGCAGAGCGGCTTCAGCTCTTAACCACTGCACCAAATCGTTCGTCAATACTTTAAAATTTATTGTTCGCAGATCTTTCTGCTCCTGCCGCACTTCACGGATTGCCATAAGTTCTACATGTGCGCACACGGCGAGGAAGTAGAGTTCCACTGCGCCGGAAATCTAATATTCGACTTTGAACTTCAGGTGAGACTGTTGAAATTTCACTGCAGCTTATTTTGTAACAGGTGCTTGCCTTAACGTGACATGTTCGAGTGCAGATTTTCATATTTTTTTTTATTTTTTGAAAACGTTGCTCCACACAACGATTATTCCCGGTATCGTAGGTGCGTTTACAAATATGAACATTCACATACAAGAATACCCAGACCGAAACAGATAAGGTGTAGGTCACACAAAGATTTGTCGCGTGCGGGAATCGAACCCGCGACTATTAGATGGACGTGGACACAGTGGACGGAGCGGCTTAAGCTCTTAGCCACTGCGCTAAATCGTCCGTCAAATGTGTATTGGGATTCTGTTTCAACAACTCGAGAAACATCCATGAAAACAAACACGCCCGCTAATCATTTCATTTATTTCGTGAGTAATGGTGTTGGGTATTTAATTAGTATATACTATTTCTTTTGTAAGCAAGCTAAAGATAAAATGCTTGTATAGATGCTATTCCAGCTCCACTTGAGGAATGACAACCTGTTCAACTGTTATTACTTAACATTCTCTCTCTTCCTTCTATTAATCAACATAATTCCTATGAGAGTGGAGGAAGCCAGAGAGGTTTGTAAGGAAAAACCTGTTTGAAACTCTCTCTCTCTGCTCTCTACCTACCCCGCAAGGGATCTGGCGTGATGATATAGATAGAGATAATGATTTTTTTTTGTACTATTTTTTTGGTATGTGAGGGAACCATGTTGCCATTCTCATAAATAGTATAATTATTATTTAACTAAGACTCATCTGATGACCAACCTATATTGTTCTCCCATACCCAGCAACCAAATGTACATGAAAAAGTTTGTAAAATTTTTATTTTAAAATAGTAACCGTGGAGTATCTTGTCCTCCTTCTCCACAGGAATGACATTCCGAAATGGTGGTCTTTGTTACTTTTCTGACGATTCATAAATACTGTAATGGTTTACATGAATAAAAAATATTCGGATTCTGTTATTTAGAGTAATAT
Organism: Phalera bucephala; assembly: GCA_905147815.2. NCBI lineage: Eukaryota > Metazoa > Arthropoda > Insecta > Lepidoptera > Notodontidae > Phalera > Phalera bucephala. Next base: position 11,877,281 of record LR990636.1, on the reverse strand, counting down.
AGTTTAATGTAATGTGTACCTATTCGTTAGTCCAAAGATAATAATAAAATAAAAAAATATACGCTGTCATCAAGTTGTGCGCCATCTAAAAACGAGGACATTTTACGTTATATTTGGAATGTTTGAATGTCTGTCTGGCTTTACGGTTCAAATCTTGTGATCCATTTTTCAAGCACTTGTGGCTATTCGATTGAGCTGAAAATTGGCTTACGTATGTAAAGTCAATGACAATGTAATAATATGGTACCATGGAGCTGGTCTGTTGATGGAGTCGGAAGGTGGCCATAGGAACATGTGAACTATACAACGTTATCCTCTCGTGTTTTTGCTTGTTAGATTGGCATTGACAAGTACTATACAACTAGATAGTGTTCAGGGTTTGACAATGAAGCCAAAAGTTAGCCAATAAACCCACCCAACTACTCAATATAACCCCGCCGTGTTTGGGTTCGTTGGATTTGTGTTGACGAGTACCTTAGACCCGGGTGGTATCCAGGGTCTGATGATGGAGCCGGAAGGAAGTCATTGGATCTCCTCAACTAAGCTTTGTTGGTTTGGCTAAAAAGCTCGTTTTTAAAAAGGTCTTTTGATTTACAGTATTTAGTCAATTGTGGACCAATTTCGATGATTCTTTTTCTGTTCGGGTTTCGTAGTAAATAACAAAAATATTTTTTGTACAGACTTGCAACTGGGATTCAGCTGTAGAATGCAAACTCAGGACACCCAAAGATGAAGAAGAAGGATCTGGAGATGACACAGCCGATCGTCTCATCGGTCTTTTCGTTGATGACCTGGAGAACCAACCAGTTGGTGAGTATCACGCTTAGGTTAATAACATTCACACCGTCACGCCGATATTCCTCAAGCGGGGGTGGCAGAGGTGTACCGAGTACACCCACGTTTCGCCGACGATGTTAGGCCGCATGTAATAGGGGGCGAGCCTATTGCCATATACCGGGCACAATTCCAGACTCCGGACTCGTACTGGGAAGTTTTCGTTAGAAAAAACTACATTTCTATACGATCAAGCGTGTCACCGTGCGCACAGAACCAACAAACATTTGATCCATGCCGTCATTATTCATTTATTGTATTATAATAATGGCAAATATCCGTATTTAACGGACAATTTGCAATCTAAAACGAATATTTCAAAGTATTGTAAGTACTTATATCGAAGTCGCCGACATCTTTACTGAATGTCAACACACACAATATAACCTCATTTGTATTAATGGCTACTGAATTATAACCTTAAAATGTAATACTTTTTGTGCAATATTGCGATTCTTCCGCTTGTCCGTTTAATAATAAATGCCTTAAGAATATTTATGGGTGATTTGAAATCATACAAGTATTTTTTCATTTCTGTTGGTTCTGGGGCAAATCATGTATGAGCGCAGAACAATATCCTTTACACCCCGCACACAGTACACAAGGCTTAGACTATCTCCTCTTTTGTTTTGTGCCCATTGCTTAGAACCAGCTAACAAGCGACGTCTTCACGTAAACATAAAAAATGCCTAATAGCAACATATAAGAATAAAATACTTATTGTAAAACTATAAATATGTGTATCGGAGGTGTCTTTTTGGACGTCTTACAGCTCAGTCCTTCCCGTGACCATGGGTGCTGCAAAGCACTCTAAACGTCGGGAACTTAAATATCAAAAATAAACCGCGATTAAATACGAAAAATAGTGTTTTTTCCAAGGTAATTAAACTCTCACACCAACCGAATATAACTTAATCAATTTTTTCACAGACATGGTCGCAAGCGTAAGGCCTATTTCTCCCATCTTGTCAAAGTTCAATGGCATCATCAACTGTAATAGAGCTGATGCGGCATCCAGACTGGTTCCTTATAAGTGAGTAGCATTATTTTTATTACATGATGATCGGAGAGCGTGCTGATTCAAAAGGGAATGGTGTGAGAGCATGTCTATTTAAGAGAGGGTAATACACGAGTGTACTCATTTGAAAGAGAATGGTGTAAGAGCGTGCCCGTTTAAGAAAGGGTAATGTGAGCGCGTGTTAGTTTGTAAGAGAATGATGTAAAAGTGTATTGATTTAAGAGAGGTTAATGTGAGAGCGTCCTAGTTTGAAAGAGAATGTGAGAAAGCGTGTCTGTTTAAGAAAGAGTAATGCAAGAGCGTATCCATGTAAAAGAGGGTAGTGTGAGAGCGAGTCCAAAAGAAATATAAATTTTAACAAAGTCCAATTATGAAATTTATATTTTACTTCTAGGGGTGATTGCCAAAGGTACTGGAAATGCATGTCCGGCGTTCCACAAGTTGCTTACTGCACAGACGGCTTGTTCTTCAACGACTTGACTCAGCAGTGCGACTTTGAAGCCAACGTCAAGTGCACAGTCGTCCCCGAAGACGAGTTGCAAAACGAATTCCTTCTGTCAAACGATAAATGAAATAGCTGACTTATTTGTAGACTCTGCAACTCTGCAATCGACTTTTGTGTGACCGTTTGTTGACTTGAATTTTTGTGGAATTAGTAGAGTAGTTGAATTGGTAATAATAAATGCAAATTCGTGAAACCAAAAAAAATCTTAAAGAAGCTATTTTTTATTATTAGAAAATAACATTTCGTGTATTGTCACGCGGTCGGCCGAGCGGGGCATATAATACATACCCACCGCGTGGCATGGTATTCTACATTTCAATAAAGGGATTCTAATTTACTGTCTTATGAGTTCTAGTAAAAATATGAGCTAAAACCAATATAGAGTACTTAAGGTATTGAAGAATAATACAATACTCCATCTATTAGGTGTTTCATCAATTCCGTGAGAATACAAATCAACAGCCTGTTTTATGGCTATTTATATCGATCAACTCACGCCTATTTTCAGTATCATCCGTTTTATAAGGAAACTTCAGCATCTATGTTTCAACGAATTTTTTGTCATAGTTTTTTGGTATATTATTATTCTACGTCTATGGAATATTAAGACTCAACTGACATCTTTCCTCACGATGTTTTCTTTTACCCTTAGCTAGTGACACCAATTACACAGAAATTGTTACATTGATGACTTAGATCACAAGATACGAGTTAGGATTTGAACATTAAGCCTACAGAATAAAAGATGAGCTTTTGTAAACTATACTATCGTTGCTTTAACTTCAAAAAGTTCATAAATTTGACGAACGTCCAATTCCAATCCATGTTCATGAGTCGAAAAACATATACGTATATATGCATTGAGAGGAGACACAAAAAGCGTTTATTTTCTAAGTTGACAAGAATTGTAAAATAATAAAATTCAAAATTTTGCCACTGGCTACATTTTAAACTCCTTTTTTATTTTTATATTAAAATGTGTTCAAAACGTTCAAAATAATTCATTTATCAACGGTTTCTAAGTCATTTTGCAGAGTTTCAAATGAATGTATTACAAGTATGTACATTGGATGTGTAGATCTTTTATGTATTATAAATTAAGACTATTACGGTCCTATATACGATTTTCAATTAAAAAAAATTGTGTAAAAAAATAAATATTTTATATGCATTTTTTGTTTCTTTTTTTTAACAGTCTCCATGATATGACATGGGGATTCATCACTGAACACAGATGTTAGCTCTTCAAAACACTGAGCCGTGTCAGGCCTCTTCTAAAGTTGTAGAAAATTATTGCACGAACATTTTCCTTAAAAAGATTCATTTTCGTACGTAACCTGACAGATTCCAATCGACGCTGTGACTAAACAATAGCTTTAATCCTAATACTTGCAACTGTTTTGAGATTCAACATTTAAACACATTCGAATATAGAACAGTTCCAAATTCAAAATTGCCGGGAAATATGGAAACGACAGAACTTAAAAGGCATGCCTAGTATTGGCATGATGGATTACTAATGATTAACGATTATAATTACATTTTGTAAACTTCAACGTTTACGATTACGCTTTTAATCTTGAATCATGATTAAATATTATAAAATGCAATTGTTATCACTGATCTGATTACATTTCGCCCATCTTTGACTGAAGGAATTCGAACAGTGAGAAAATAATTTGAACAGTGGGCAGAGAGTACAGAGTTCCAACAGGTTATTTTCTTATATACCTCTCTGGCTTCCTTCACTCTGCATTGTCACTTATGTAAATAGGCTTAGTAGGTTTTTCGAAAACTTACTTAAAAAATAAATTGACGGACGATTTAGCGCAGTGGTTAAGAGCTTAAGCCGCTCTGCCCACTGCGTCTAATAGTCGCGGGTTCGAGTCCCGCACGGGACAAATCTTTGTGTGATCCACAATTATTTGTTCCGGTCTGGGTATTTGTGTATGTGAATTTTCATGTTTGTAAACGCACCCACGACACAGGAATAAATCCTAGTGTGGGGCTACGTTTTTAAAAAAAATAAAATAAATAAAATAAAATAAGCACCGTCCCGCCTATATTCCCTCAGCGGGGGTGGCAGAGGTGTAGTATACAGTGTACATCCACTTTTCGCCGAAGATGTCAGGGACCATGTAATCACTAGCCTATTGCCTCTGGGTACCGGATACCAGACTCCGGACTGATACTGGAAAGTTTTCTAGGATAAAATACATTTAGTCCGATTTAGGATTTGAACACTGGACCTCGTGATCGTAACGCGCATTGTTCGCTACTAGACCAACAAGGCTGTGGTACAATATAGTTTATCACTATTCTATATTATATGCAAATGCGTTATGCAATAAAACTATACCAAACACATTCTAATTGGGCTATCAATGCATTTTCCATCTCCGTTGCTACGTCGTTCGATACAAAAGCTTTAGAAGAATTAAAAAATGTTATATAATATTATTATCCTTCTCGCGACCATGCGTACTGCAAAGCACTCGAAACGCCGGGAACTTAAAAATCAAAAAATTAACCACGATAACATCCAAAAAATAGTTTATTTCATTATATAACATTTTAATAGCGCGAAGATCGGATGGGCTTTGGGGCAGAAAGATTCTATAGTGGAGACCACGTACGTCCATGCCTTTTAAGTTTTGTCGTTTGAAGAAAAAAACACAACTAGAACCTTATAGTACTTTTTATTGTTTTTCAAAGTATTCACCACGTAGCTTAATACACTTTCCCATTCGCTCAAACCAGTTATTATAACATTTATTCCACTCTAAAGTGGGGGTGTTCAAAATGGCTGACTTGAAAGCGTCGACTGCTTCTTCACCGGACTGGAACCTTTGACCACGAAGACTTTTCTTAATTTTAGGAAATGTAAAGAAATCGTTAGGCCTTAGGTGAGGACTGTATGGAGGATGGTCAAGAATTCCTACTTTTTCCTGCTTCAAATACTCAATCGTTTGACGAGCGCTGTGTGAGCTTGCGTTGTCGTGGTGCAGGATGATGCGTCGCTTTGAGTTAGATTTTCGAAGTTCGGCGATGACTTGTGGTAAACAAACTGTGGTACCACTCTGCGTTTACTGTTCTACGGTCTTCAAGTGCAATAGTCGCAACATGGCTGGTTTTTTCAACGAACGTGGCCACCATCTTCTTTGAAGTGCTTCGAGAACGAACAACTTTAGTCGGCTTTGGCTCGTCTTGAAAGACCCAGATTGTAGATTGTTGTTTGGAATCAGGATAGAGCCAAGATTCGTCACCACTGATGATGTCGTAGACGTGATTTGACTTTCCTCGGTTGAACCTTTGCAGAGTTTTCTTACACCATCTGACGCGGGCCGCCTTGTGATCGTCGGAAAGCAGATGCGGTATCCTAAGGCAAACTAGCTCTCTCACACCAAGCGCTTCATGCAAGATCTTCTGAATGGTTGTCCCTGAGATGCCAAATAGAGCGACTATCTCTCGATACGTCACATGACGATCTTCGAGAATTAGTTGTCTCACAGCAATGATGTTATCTTCAGTGAAGGCGGATTTTGGGCGTCCTTCGCGAGATTTGTCACTAACACTAAAATGTCCACGCTGGAATTCTAAATACCAGCGTTCGACAGTCCGCAGATATGGGACTTCATCACTGAACACAGATGTTAGCTCTTTAAAACACTGAAGCCGTGTCAGGGCTCTTCTAAAGTTGTAGAAAATTATTGCACAAACATTTTCCTTAGAAAGATTCATTTTCGTACGTAACCTGACAGATTCCAATCGACGCTGTGACTAAACAATATTATTAATCCTAATACTTTCAACAGTTTTGAGATTCAAAATTTAAACACATTCGAATATAGAACAGTTCCAAATTCAAAATTACCGGGTAATATGGAAACGACAGAACTTAAAAGGCATGCCTAGTATTGGCAAGCGCCGCGTGGGAAGATCGCCTGCCCGATGGACCGACGATCTTGTGAAGATTGCAGGAAGTTGTTGGATGCAGGTGACATCTTACCGGTTATACTGGAAAGCGATTGGGTAGGCCTATGTTCAGCAGTGGACAAGTATAGGCTTAGATGATGATGATATAATATTATTATAGTTTTACTTAGACGAACTATGAGAGTGGAAGAAGCCAGAGAGGATTGTAAGGAAATAACCTGTTGGAGCTTTGTGCTCTCTGCCTACCCTGCATGGGATCTGCCGTGATGATAAACATAGATAGATAGATATGAGGCGCTAGTAGCGGTGTGAAACCGCGGTATTTTTACCGGTTACCAAGGTTTAACAGCGTTCCGCTCAATCGGCCTGAGATGGGTGACCGTTCGTGGCATTTTCATATTTGAGCCTCTCCGTGCTTCGGAAGGTACGTTAAGCCGTTGGTCCCGGCTACCACGTAATGTGCTAGTCGTTAAGCCAAGTTGGAAGCCATATAGGTGGCTTGATAAGTTTCACCAGCAGGTGGCCACAAACCTCCCTCCACCATACCGCACTGGCTCCACGAGCTGGAGTGTGACTTAATCTCTCTCACCTTAATTTGTGAGAGAAGGCCTTTGCCCAGCAGTGGGAAAATATAGGCTGATGTAATTATTATAGTTTATACAAGCTGTATCGTAAATAACGCAAAACCTGAGAACCCCGATTAGATAATTCACTATTCTTTCTTTGTTCAGTCTATCTTGCTATGGAATGCACTACCACCGGACGTCAAGATGGCAAACGATCGTTTTCATTTATCTGCACACAACATTGGCAGAATCATCTCAACGTTAACATAGTATAAGTATTGTATTTTTAGGTATAAGTAGGGTGACCGTTTGTGGCATTTTCATATTCAAGCGTCTCCGTGCTTCGGAAAGCACGTTAAGCCGTTGGTCCCGGCTACCACTTAACCTGGTAGTCGTTAAGCCGAGTTGAAAGCCTTAAAGGCGGCTTGATAAGTTCCAACATCAGGTGGCCACAAACCTGCCTCCACCAATCCGCACTGGGTCCGCGTGGTGGAGTATGACCTAATCTCTCTCACCTCCATTAGTGAGAGAAGGCCTTTGTCCAGCAGTGGGCAATATAGGCTGATATTATGTTGTATTTTTATATACCTAATATATATGTATATATATTAGCTATTCGTATATATTTTATGTATATATAATAATGTAATTATGGATATGTACGTATTATATTATAGGTTCAGATAGTATGATTTAATATTTATTTTTCGCTATTTCTATCTTTCTTTCTAACCTAACTCGGATTTGCACCTGCTTCCCTAGTTTCTGCATCACCCTAAGGTAGACTGGCAGAGAATGCCTAAGGTATTAGGTCCGCCCATGTACCAACAGTGAATAAATATAAATAAAAAAATAATTCCTTCACGAATTCAGTACGAAAACCATATCTCCAAATATGAAGATGTTCTTCTTTTTAAAGTTATGGCTTCACACTAATTTTAAGTGTATTTTGCCAGTGTCCAGTGAGATGCATAATCGTGGTTGTATAAATTAATTCAACTCCTGAACTTGATGACAACGATCATAATGAAATTGATGAAGTACCCCACCCTGGGTAGTAAAGCGATAGATACTTTACATACCAATTGCGACGGCCGTTTTGAGGGAAATCGAAAAAGCCAAAAACCTCTTTTTACTTTGATTTTAAGCACTTTTATATCACATATCACAATGAAACTTGTACGTGTATGTGTGCTTATTAAGAAATACGTTTTAGAAATTAATTTGAAATCTCCTTATTCCTTTGAATCAAGAATAAATACAGTTTATTATAGCGCATGTATAGCGCACTGAAGCAGTAACAGCATGTTTTGCAAATTAAAAAAAATAGTGCGTCTCGGGACGCCCGACAGAAGTGATAACTTAAACTAGCGCTATGGGTTAGAGTGAGAGAGGAAGAGCCTGCCTACCGCTGTCGTATGCGTGAGAGAAAGGGAAGAGCGCTGTGGGTTAGAGTGAGAGAGGAAGAGCATGCCTACCGCTGCAGTATGCGTGAGAGAAAGGAAAGCCAGACAGACCGGCGCCGTTACGCGTTACGTTACGAAGCGGTATACCCTCCCATAAGAAGTATTCACTTGAAAAAATAAGGTAATATACATTAGAAATTGTTAAAATCAATTCAGTCAACGATTTACAGTCTTACATTTACTTTATCTATCTAAATCATCACACCAGATCCCTGACGGGGTAGGCAGAGAGTACAGAGTTCCAACAGGTTCTTTCCTTACAGGCCTCTCTTGCTTCCTCCACTCTCATAGTTCGTCTCATACACGCTCGCCGGTTACGGAGACTCTTTATTTGTCCTACGTAACTCATTAACTTAGTTTAATATATATTACTTACTAGTTGTATTTTTAATCTAAGAAGAAAAACATAAAACAAGACATATTTTTTATTTACTTCTAAAATGAACCTTAAAGCTATCTCTCTTTTCTCTCACTGACTCTTATCTCCTTTCTTCTCTTTAGGTTCAAAAGGGCTCTTCACTGGTACATCTTGCCTCTCATAAGGGTAGTAAGGATGGTCTTGCCAAAAACTTATATTCACTGTGCGATAGTCCTTGTTGAATTTACCTGAAAAACATTCGTAAAATCCATAAAATATGTATTATGTACTAGGGGAGACACCTCAAGTATTTTTATTGTAGCAAAAGTTAGAGTGCGTAAGTTATTTTTTATAAAAACGTAGCTCTACGTTAGGATTTATTCCTGAGTCGGGGTTGCGTTTACAAACATAAAAATTCACATACACAAATACCCAGATCGGAACAAATAATTGTGAATTACACAAAGATTTGTACCGTGCGGGGATCGAACCCGCGACGCTGTTAGACACATTGGGCGGAGCGGCTTAAGCTTTATATGCACTGAGATACCACTTAAACAACTCCAGAAACAAACAATTTATTATCTACTCGTTGACTCGGCGAAATTCGTACCGCCAAAAAATAAAATAGTTATTTTTACATTTTTCCTTGCAATTTCTTTATATTTTCTCACATTTTAAACCTTCCTTGGAGTTCTACAAATATTTCAAAACCAAAATTAGCCATCTCAGTCCAGCCGGTCTCGAGTTTCTGTGAGACTCACAACCGTCAATTCATTTATATATATATAGATAAAAACACAAATATCACCGCTAACCTCGCGGTCATCAACTTGCGAGCCATTTTTTGTTTGCGCGCCATCTTTTGGCCTGGCGATGACATTGACAGGGAGACGTTGGTGTGATATTAGAGTTAACATTTAGTTATATTTTTAGTGGCCGACCGAAGCTTCGGCTTTCGCTACTTTCGGCCAAAAATGCCACCTTCGCGAACCCTACAGCTTCGGCCAAAATGGGCCGAAGTTTTCGCCAAGTCGAAGGTTTCCAGGAAGCACCGAAATTGAACGATCTATTACGATTTACGAATGCTTTTAAGTAAATAAATATTATTAATAATATTATTTCAGTGTTGTATTATGAAATGCGAGCTCTGCGGAAGATGTGCGGAGTGAAGCTGACCGACCGCATTAGCAACGGCATAGTAAGACAGCGAGTAGGTATGAAAGATAGTATCGGTGTAAAGATGAGAAAGGGCATGCTCCGTTGGTTCGGGCATATAGAAAGAATGCCAGAGGAAAGAATGACAAAACAGATATACAATGTGAAAGTGGAAGGATGCAGGTACCGGGGAAGACCTAGACTATCTTACCACGACCAAATAAACCGAGTCTTATCTGATGGAAAAGTCAAGAGTCTCCGTAACCGGCGAGCGTGTATGAGACGAACTATGAGAGTCGAGGAAGCCAGAGAGGTATGTAAGGAAAGAACCTGTTGGAACTCTGTGCTCTCTGCCTACCCCGCAAGGGATCTGGCGTGAGGTTATGGATGGATGGATTTCAGTGTTATTATTTTTAGCCAGTTGTTTTAATCATTTCAGTTAAGGACTATCAACATGACTTTTTAAAAATTAGCCAATTATGTATTAATTTTATTAAACATTCGGCTTTGGCTTTGGCCGAAGGTTTTGGCGACGGCCTATTAATCGGTTTCGGCTTCTGCCAAAAATCGGCCTTCGGTCGGACACTAAAACTTTTTCTACTTTCAGGGAAATATTTCGACAGGTGGGTCCGCACGGTGTAACTAACTCGAGATAATTGATTTGCTCAACGAATTTAATTGGGGGCTAGTGTTGTAAAGCAATAAATAAATTATCGATAACTCTATCTATACTATAGAGACTTCGAAAAATGGTAAGGATTACAATCTATAGTATATAATTATAAGATTGAATTATTCATCATCAGCTCGTGTCAGTCCACTGCTGGACGTAGACCTCTCCCATGGCACGCCACTGAGCACGGTCTTCAGCTCTTTTTCTCCAATCCCTGCCCGCTGTCTTACGAATATCGTCGCCCCACCTAGCTACAGGGCGTCCTACATTACGTTTGCCGACACGCGGTCTCCACTCAAGAACCAGTCTGCCACAACGGCCATCGGTTCTGCGGCATATGTGACCTGCCCACTGCCAACTCAGCTTGCTAATTTCGCTGAGCTATGTCGGTAACCTTGGCTCTCTGACGAATAACTTCGTTCCGGATTCGATCCCTAAGAGAAATTCCGAGCATAGCTCTTTCCATAGCTCGCTGAGCGACTTTGAACTGGTGGACAAGCCGCACAGTGAGTGGCCACGTTTCGGCTCCGTATGTATTACAGGTAGGACGCACTGATTAAAAACTATCGTTTTTAGGCATTAGGGTATGGGCGATAAGAAGACTCGACAAAGTTTTCCAAAAGATTGTATATACTAATATAATCTATAGTATCCAATACTACATACTCCAGTGGAGTACAGAATGCCATTACACAATCATCTCAAGACATTCTCGTAATGCGCCGCCTTTGGTTATAGCTAAAAAGGCCCGTGTCACGTTTTTTTCTGATACTCACTAAGTATGTCCATTTCTTCAGAGGTCAGTTCGAAGTCGAATATATCAATGTTTTCTTCTACACGTATCTTGTTAACTGACTTTGGTATAGGGACTACTCCCCTTTGCACCTGTAATAACGAGTTCTTTATAATCGACGCCTTAGAAAGTCGTGTATAGAAAGAAAGAATGTGGGAAAAAAGAATGACAAAACAGATATTCAATGCGAAAGTGTAAGGATGTCGGTACCAGGGAAGTCCTAGACTATTCAAATCGTTTGCTTTTCTTTAAAAGCAACTATATTCAACAGACTTGTGTGTGTATCTGTGTGAGTGTGTGAATAATCTACGCTGTTGGCCGCGGGGCCTTTAGGCCTCGGACACGAAGTTAGCGGGAGCGGGGCGGCGGCGCGGGGAGCGGCGCGGCAACGCTGTACCCGGTCTCAAAGCCAGCGGGCAGACCGCTCGGCGCTAGAGCGACGTAGTGTTGTGTTACGAGAAATTAGTATCTTTGTTCGCGAACGAAATGCCTAAACAGCGACGACGACATCTTTTTGATACTAATTCCTTCCTAAAGTTTGATTTATTGTGGGCAAAAGAAGATGTAAATTCTTATAACCGGGCGAGGAAGCAAAAACGTCAATGCAGACGCGCGGGCACCGCTAGATTGGTACGCATCGCTCGTACGCCGCTTGCTGCCCGCTCCCAACGCCGCTGCCTTCGAGGCCAGTTACATATAAACGTTTGCATTGAAACGCGCCGCTCCCCGCGCCGCCGCCGGCCCGCTCCCGCTGACTTCGTGTCCGAGGCCTTACAGATTCACCGGGCAAGAAGGCGAGCGTGCAACCACTACGCTCGAGCCAGAAGGGCAATAGGGCAACTAACTCAAGGGCGCCTCAAGGAGGAACGGCCTTGGCTTGGGCAGTCGCTATGGGAGAGGGCATATACTAGGTGTCTCGCCGTGGTGTTACACCGGCCGGCGAGCAAGGGATTCTTTGAACTCGCCGGTGAAGTCGGTGTCTGATCCTGTGTGCGGTATCTGTATCCGAGAGAGGGGATGTAAGAGCATCGGGAGGGTCGGTGAGAACATGCCATGGACGGCGGTAGCGGCTGATAGGAGGGGAAATCTACGTCTGTTGAAGATAGTTGCTTTTAGAGAAGTAGAGGCAAACGATATGGATAGTCTAGGTCTTTACCGGTACCTACATCCATCCACTTTCGCATTGTATATCTGTTTTATAATTCTGTCAACATTCTTTTTATATGTCTGAATCACCGTAGCACACCCTTTCTCACCTTTACACTGTTATGACGAACTATGAGAGAGGAAGAAGCCAGAGAGGTTTGTAATGAAAGAACCTTTCGGCACTCTGTACTCTCTATCTACCTCGCAAGGCCTGATGATATAGATAAATAGAAGCAAACGATAACTATTCTAGAAAAACGGCAGTAATTCAAAATAAATCTAAAGCTTTTGATTCTACATAAAATCAAAAACATATTTTTCGTAATGTTCCTTGAAGTATTGAATATTGTATAATAGTCTTCTAGCAACGCCGTATGGCCAAATAGACCATGTCTTATCTGAAGGGCAAATCAAGAGTCTCCGTAACCTACGAAAGTGTATAAGACGAACTATGAGAGTGGAGGAAGTAAGATAACGTGTTGTAATCCTGTAGGTACTCTCTGCCTAACTACCCATTCAGGTATTAGGCAGAGAGTTCTGACTGCCTCGTTGGTCTGGTGGCAAAGCGCATCGCTTTGTGATCACGAGGTCCTGGGTTCAAATCCTAGGTCGGACAAATGTAGTTTTTCTAACGAAAAATTCCCAGTTTGAGTTCGGAGTCTGGAATTGTGCCCGGTATATGACAATAGGCTCGCCCCCCATTACGTGGGACCTAACATCGTCGGCGAAACGTGGGTATACTCAGTACACCTCTGCCACCCCCTCTGGGGAATATAGGCGTGACTGTGACAACACGTTCTCTCGCTCTGTCGCGCTCTATCTAGATTAAATATTATTGGTTCGATTCCGTTAAAAAAATAATTATTCGATAATCTATTATCGGTTTTGTGCATTACTAACTTAAGTACATAATATACTCTGGTACATTATAGTAAAATAAAAATGTTAATTTCCACTTACCAAATATCTCAAAACGATCTGAGGTGTAGTCTTTCTGTACTTCTTAGCTAATTCCACGAGGGTTGGATTATCAGCTCTTGGTGCGGGAAGGTCTGGTTCCTTTTCAAATAAAGATCCAAATGGTGTATACGCCATTACAACAATGCCACGTTTCTTGCAGAAATCTAGTACTCTCTGTTGAGCTAAGTTTAAGTTGACCTGGAAGGAGATTTTTAACTAGACACTTAGAAATAAACGACTGCTTAGCTTAGTGGTACGAACGAAGGGCTGTTCATTTAATCGATTAGTAGGGGGCCGATCTCCGCGCGGAACAAATCTTCGTGTAACGCACAAATGTCCGTTATAGGTGTTTGCGAACGGACGACACAGAAATAGCATCAGATTTTTCTTTATATATACTTATTGTAATTGTTAAGAAACTGTCCCACAGTTGGGCACGGGTCTCCTCTAAAACTGAGGGTTTTTCTTATTCATGCACACCACTGAAGTATTTTTGAATCGTCGAATGTCATTCCTGTGATGATAAAGGTCAAGGAACTCCACGGTTGGTCTTTTAAAATAGAAACTTTTGAATTTTTTTCAACTAATTTTTTATGGGGTATGAGAGAACAATCTAGGCTGGTCTATCACGTGGGTCTAAGTTAAATGAATTAAATAAACTGTTCAGAGAATGGAATGGCTACATGGTTCCCTCATTCACACAGAAAAAAACACAAAACATGGCATGTCAAAAAGAAGGAGGAAAGGGCATGTTTACTAATAATAACTAATTCTTACTATTTCTGGGGCTAGGTTATACAAGCTGTAACATAATAAACGCAACGCCTGAAAGTAGTTTGTTCGAAATCGAACTAAATTAATTCCAACAATTTTTAATGATAATTCCATTTTTTTTTAATTTGCAAACAATGCTGATACTCCTTCAGTACGCTATAATAAACTAAATTTATTCTTGATTCAAAGCATTATGGAGATTTGAGATGCATTTCTAAAACGTATTTCTCAATGCTTACACATAGCGTACAAGTTGAATTGTTAATTGCTTAAAAAAGGGGTTAGGAAGTTTTAATTTGGAAAATTGGTTGTCGTATTGAATATGAGAAGTAATTATCTAATCTAGGTGTCTGAGGTCTTGCGTTATTTACGATAAACCTTTTATAAACGCAGTAAATCGGTAGGCTCTCGCTATGATATAGGTGTTTAAGTGGCTTGTGTAACATCTGCATGCCTATAAAGGAAAGATTTTTTTGGGACTAAGCCCGCCACTCATTCCCACCATTGTAACTCCTGTAAACCAGGATCCACAATAGTCTCCTTAGATGACACCAAGGTTTGAACCTTGGGGTGTCCCGGGAAGCACTTTAATTGCCTTGGAACCCGCAACAAATTTAATTAGAAAGAAAAACAGGAGGAGTAGGAAAAATAAAAATTCCATTTCCCAAGTTTGCAAAGCGGGAGACATTGCGTAGAAAAGTAGGATTGGTGCAACAACGGCCGAGGCTGGGGAAGTCGCTATGGGGAGGACATATACTAGGTGTCTCGCTATAGTGCTCTGCCCCGGTCGGCGAGATTCTTCGAGCCCACCGGCGAGGTCGGTGTCTGTTCCTGTGGGCGGTATTTGTATCCGAAAGAAGGGAGGTAAGGGTCACGATCTGCTTTGGTTTTAAGAGGGAGGAGGTGCAGTAAATAACCTGGAAGTGTTCATGATTGTCGCTACGAAAAGCGTTTATCTGGAAATTGTTCGTTTTGTCCTCACTTACCTCAACTTGTAATACAGTTGGTTTAATCTGGCAGTTCGCTAAGATCCTTTCGATCTGGCTCGTGTTGAAGTTGGATATTCCGATGGACTTGGCCAGGCCAAGTTTCTTGGCCTCCTCCATACCTCGCCAAGTGTCTAAATAATCTATGATATCATATCCACTGAAATCTGGCTGAAAAATGAAATAGATAATATATATAATCCAATAGGTTTTTTTTTATTTAGAACTTGCAGTTTCCCGCGTCTTCGTACCCGTTTGACAACAGCGCCACCTACCAGGTCTATGTAATATAGCTTTTGTTACTTCTGGATAAGGTAGCTTTCCAATGGTGAAAGAATCATCAAAATTGGATCAGTAGTACTGGAGATTACCCCGAACATCCAAACTCACAAACTTTACCTCTTTATAATATCGTAATATTTTTCGAATAGGATTGGTAGTGACAGTTCTAAGTCGCAAACGAAATTTATATTTAATTCAATAGTGTTAAGGTATAACACCATAAGTATAGAAACTGGTCATGCCTCTTATTGCCATTGAATAAAGTATAATTTCCTTTGACACTTAATACTGTCACAGTACATTTCCTTCATAAAAAATACTATACCATATATAACTTTTTTTCAATTAAAATAACGGCATGTCTGTATTCTTCTAGCCGGTGTGGTGGAGGCGTATTATGTGCGCCCACATTTCGTCGACAATGATAGTACCACTGTAATAGGGGCGAGATTATTGCCATAATATCGGACATAATTTCACATTCCAGCCTGTACTGAGAATCTTTCAACGGAAAAACTACATTTTTTTACTACTTCGAGTATTACTATATTGGCCGACCAAAGATTCAAATCCAGAACCAGAAATCGCCAGTCGCACCATACCAATAAGGAGCTGATATATAAAAGTCTTTATTGGCTTATATCTTCATTTGTATAATTTATAACTTTAACTCCTATTGCTATGTCCTGATGTCCGCTTTGTATCGGACGACTTTAATCGGCAAAGTAATACAAATCGTTATTTTCAATACTATGACAAGTAATGGAGTGCTTGTCCCAACGCGGTATTCGCAACAGCGTCGTAAGAAAGCGAGAAGGTATGAAAGATAGTATCGGTGTAAAGATGAGAAAGGGTATGCTCCGTTGTTTCAGGCATATAGGAAGAATGACGGAAGAAAGAATGACAAAACAGATATACAATGCGAAAGTGGAAGGATGTAGGTACCGGGGAAGACTTAGACTATCTTACCACGACCAAATAGACCGTGTATTATCTGAAGGACAAGTCAAGAGTCTCTGTAACCGGCGAGCGTGTATGACGAACTATGAGGGTGGAGGAAGCCAGAGAGATAACTAAGGAAAGAACCTGTTGGAACTTTGTACTCTCTGTCTACCCCGCAAGGACCTGGCGTGCTGACATACTCATAAACTTTTCATTTCTGTTCTAACTGTTAAAGATACCACCTGTATTGGCATAAGCCCTTTTTGTTATAGGTACTCCTAACGAATAACAGCAAAATGAACATAACACTATGAATATTGTGTTCATATTGGTTACTGTTGGTACTCTGTACTCTCTGTCTACCCCGCAAGGGAATGGCGTGATGATATAGATAGATGACCAGTTATTGTAATATACACGTTGTTTTAGTCGTCCTGGAGCTTAAGGTGGACGATTTAGCGCTTTGTGTCTAATAGTCGCGGGTTCGATTCCCGCACGGGACAAATCTTTGTGTGATCCACAATTATTTGGTCCGGTCTGGGTATTTGTGTATGTGAAACTTCATGTTTGTAAACGCACCCACGACACAGGAATAAATCCTAGTGTGGGGCTACGTTTAAACAAAAAAAAAGCCCAGATGACGTATCCAATGTCTACTATTCACTGGTATTAAAAAAAAAGAACACTTCAATAGGGAAACATCTCCATAATAATACTAATTTAGTTTATTAAAACATCTATACCAAGCGCAAAATAACATTGATGGGTGCCGCAGCTCGTCGGCTGACCGGACCCTAGATATAATATTCGGATAGGTAAGTAGATAGATTTGTCTTATTGAAATGTTCTTTTTATCCATTTTTTTTATTAATAGTGGACAGTAGGCATTGAAGACTGAAATTTTACCGTGAATTAAAAATTATTTGAGAATAAAAATGCCTCGTTGGTCTAGTGGCAAAGCGCATCGCTTTGTGATCACGAGGTCCTGAGTTCAAATCCTAGGTCGGACAAATGTAGTTTTTCTAAAGATAACTTCCAAGTAGGGGTCCGGTGTCTGGAATTGTGCCCGGTATATGGCAATAGGCTCGCCCTCTATTAAATGGTCCCCTATTCCAATTTACATAATTAAGTAGAAGAAATTTATGAAGTTTTCAAAATAATTACGCAAATTAATAAACAGTATCTATATATTAATACGTGAAGCAAAAACTTTTTACACCTTTTTACGAAAATTGCGCGGACGGAGGAGTATGAAATTTCCCACACTAATAGTTTATATGGAGTGCAGAATGCTAATATTTTTTAAAATTATGCATAAAACATACATTAAATCCATGAAAAAAACATTACACACACTACCATGTATTTGACACAATACACGTCAAATTGATATATAATAATATAATATCAGCCCTGTTAAGAAACTGTCCCACTATTGGGCACGGGCCTCTTCTCAAACTGAGAGGGTTTAGGCCATAGTCTACCACGCTGGCCCAGTGCGGGTTGGCGAACTTCACACACCTTCGAGAAACTCTCAGGCATGCAGGTTTCCTCACGATGTTTTCCTTCACCGTTAAAGCAAGTGATAATTAATTTTTAATACGCATCGCTTTGTGATCTCGTGATCACCACGTGATCATCACGTGAGGACCTCGTGGTCCTGAGTTTAAATCCTATATCGGACAAGTTTAGTTTTTCTAACGAAAACTTCCCAGTACGAGTCCGGAGTCTGGAATTGTGCCCGGTATATGGCAATAGGCTCGCCCCCTATTAAATGGGACCTAACATCGTCGGCGAAACGTGGATGTACTCAGTACACCTCTACCACCCCCGCTTGGGGTATATAGGTGTAACGGTGTTTTTTATTGACCGTTGATCTTAGTGTATGTCATAACCTAACAAAGTAAATATATGATGGTTCCGTTTTTCCGACTAAGTTACATAATGAGTTCTTAGATTTACGCGAATATTACACATGAAATAAAACTATTTTTCGGATTTTATCGCGGTTTATTTATGATTTTTAAGTTCCCGACGTTTTGAGTGCTTTGCAGCACCCATGGTCACGGGAGGGACTGAGGTGTTAGACGTCCAAAAGGCATAGTTGTTCCGGGGTACCCTCAATGTTCTTAATTGTTTTTGTTGGTCCGATCTACGCAGAATGAGCTCACGGTGTCTTGAGGTCTTGCAATGTTATGCTTGGTTTTGGATTTGATTATATTAATTACCGGATTCCAAGACGACGGAAGCAAGTGCGGTCAAGGACATGTTCACAGACTGCAGACTTCTTTGAGCGACGGTGTTTTAGGCCAGCTATGTGTTCTTTAACCCGAGTTTTTACCGGTGTTTTTATTTGTCCTATATAAGAGAGACCACATTCACAATCAAGCTTGTATACTCCTGCATCTTGTAGAAGGATGTGACACTTGACAGATGGTAAAAATTGACTGATCTTCTTCGGCGGCTTATAAAATGTTTTAATTGAAGCACGCTTCAAGATGTAGCCAATCCTGTCCGTGACTCCTCTCATGTAAGGTAGCAGGGAGAACGACTTCGGGAATTAAAAATCAAAAATAAACCGCGATAAAATCCGAAAAATAGTTTTATTTCATAAGTTACATAACTCTAAAACACCTTTAACTAAATCATGGTCAATAAATCGGAAAAACGATTAGGACATGTGATTTCGATGTAATAAATGACTCGCGATTATAAAACAATTCAGAAATGCATTCTTTATTCGTCGATTAGATAGGATGGTTATCATATTAATTAATATATTGGATTAATATAATGATAGCGGGGCTTTTGTGCCTAAATTTCTTTAGTACGTACCGCTTGATGAAACATTCATGAGAAATTTATTTATTACATCATGAGACGAAGACGTCCACTGCCGGCCAAAGGCCTTCCCCAAATATCTAGTAGGTATATGCTCTCCCCCATAGCAACAGTACAAACTAATGCCGCCTTGAGGCGCCCTTGAGCTAGTTGCCTCTTGCCCTTTAGCTGAAACGTAATTGTTATACGCTTGCTCTCATGCACGGTGAAGCTAAAAAGCCCCCCCGGCTAACAGCGTAGATCCTTTACACACATAAAAAAAACCGGATTTGTATTGTACACATCTATGTACGAGTATCTAGCTCTTTTCTGCGATGTGTATGTCACCTGTCTATCTTGGGGGCTGTCTATTTACTTCTTTCGGTCGTCACTCAAAAATCTCTCTGCCCTAACGGCCGCCAGTACTACAAGGGAGGTGCCAGTTAATTCATCAATTCTGAGCGCTATGTTGCTGACTTTGGTTGTCCTATGGATCTGTCCATTTTTAGGAAACATCAAACCTAGCTCTCTCCATTGCCTTTTGGGTGATCTCGAATCTTTTTATGAGGCCCATCGTAAGCGACCATGTCTCAGTGCTATCAAAATATGTCCTCATAAAGTACACCCTGGTCAAAGAGATTTGTCTCAAAATATTGTCTCAGTAACCGGCGAGCGCGTATGAGACGAACTATGAGAGTGGAGGAAGCCAGAGAGGTCTGTTAGGAAAGAACCTGTTGGAACTACTCCGCAAGGAATCCGGCGTGATGATATAAATAGATAGCGAGTATTTGAGAATATACAAGGTGTAACATAATAAACGCAAGAACTCAGACACCCCGATTAGAGAATTGCTTCATAAATTCAAAACGAAAACCAAATTTCCAAATTGAAGGTTTTTACACTTTTTTTAAGCACTTTTATACCCCAATTAACAATGAAACTTGTACTTGTATGTGTGCGTTTTGAGAAATACGTGCAGGAATGCATTTGATATCTCCTTATTGCTATAAATCAAGAATAAATTTAGTTTTTTATAGCGCACTGAAGGAGTAAAAGCATTTGTTGCAAATTTAGAAAAAAATTAAAATACATTAAAAATTATTGGAATCAATTCAGTTACCGATTTAGAACAAACTACTTTCAGGTCTTGCGTTTATTTTGTTACAGCTTGTATAGTATGGAACATACGAGTACGTATTAAAAGCAATGGTAGGTTGATATATGGATGATGGGAAAAGTTTAAATTGAAGGTATACTCAAACGCACATGAAGCTTTACATTTGTTGTGCGAGTCCTTATCCCCCCCGACCCCTGCCGTCCCCCCCCCCCCCCCGACCCCTGCCGCCACCGCCGGCCGCGACATGTTCTCACCGACCCCCCGATGCTTTGTCATCCCTTCTTTCCGCTCAGAATACGGGCGACGACGACGACGTATTAGTAGATCCCCTCCTATAGCCGGCGGTTGACCGGTGCACTTAGTAGTGCACCCGTCCCCCTACAGCGACTGTCCCAACCGAGGGCGCCTCGAAGAGGCGCCCTCGAGTATGTCGCCTCTTGCCCTTCTGGCTGGCTAGAGCGTAGTGGTTGCACGCTCGCCTTTTAGTCCGGTGAAGCTGTAAAGGCCTCGCGGCCAACAGCGTACATCATTCACACACACACACACGCGAGTCCTTATCTTTACGGCGGCGATTGTAATATACAAAGTCCAATGTGTGAAGCTCCACGAGCTCTTGATTGTACAGTAAATAAATGTGTACACATAGTTTAGAAGTCAAACAAAGAATAAAAAGAATTTGGGACAAATTGCCTCAAATCGTTTGGTCATGATAAATGAGTGTTAATTAGAACAATCCTCGGGGCTTTTTTGTAAAGTTCTCAACTACTTTACTTTTTCATTAATAAGTTTTCTGTGCACACTCGTCATGGCCTGATCATTAAGGCGAATTTCCTCTAAGGTGAGTTCTTAGATTTAGGCGAATATTACACATGAAATAAAACTATTTTACGGATTTTACCGCGGTTTATTTTTTGATTTTTTGGTTCCCGACGTTTCGAGTGCTTTGCAGCACCCATGGTCACGGGAGGGACTGGTGGACCCCTAAGGTGCTTTTTAACCAGGTTTCTAATCTCCTGAGGCTGCTTAACGATCGCTCTACGTCCACGTTGTGTACAGTACCGTGATCAAAATTTTAGTAAATCAAAATATAAAAGTACGCTTTTCCCGTTTCTGGAGAGAAGTTTTTTGCCTCTTTTAGGGCATTAACAATGGAAAGAACTTGCAAACAGAATACTTGGAATACTTCATTCGTGTTTCGACGTAGGTTGATCGGTCAAAGTCAAATGATTGGACTTTGGCTTTACATTCGGCCATTTTATTATTCTCGAGGCGGGGCAGCTGCCCTACCTGCCTCCCCTTAGCGACGAACTTGATAAGAGTGGAGGAAGCAAGAGAGGTCTTTAAAGAAATAGCCTGTTGGAATTCTGTACTTCCTGCCTACCCCAGAATATACATGGTATAATTTAGTTGTCGTGGAGCAAAAGTCCAGGTGATGTAAAGCAAACTGTTCACTGGTACACAAAAAAAGGAAAATAACCGTCTGGCAGACGGACAACAAAGTGATTCTATAAGCGTTCCGTTTTACTAATTGAGATACGGAACCCTAAAAAGAACACTTCAATGAGTAATATGTCTATAACAATACTAATATAGTGCAAAAAAACACTTATACCAAGGGCAAAAATATATAGCCTATAGATAGCATATAGAAATAGATAGGTGGATACCTTTGGTATCCCGGATTTCCGCCCTAGCTTATATATTCGAATAGTCTTAGTCTTCGGATATTGGAGTGATGTTTTAATGCATTTTTATTACCTACTACGAATCGCCCCGTTTCATGCGGGTGAATCATATACAAGCTGTAACATAATAAACGCAAGACCTGAAAGTAGTTTGTTCTAAATCGATAACTGAATCGATTCCAACAATTTTTAATGTATTTTAATTATTTGCAAAAAATTCTTTTACTCCTTCAGTGCGCTACAAAAAATTAAATTTATTCTTGATCCATAGCAAGAAGAAGATTCCAAACGCATTCCTAAAACATATTTCTCAAAACGCTCACATACACGTACAAGTTTCATTGTTAATTGGGGTATAAAAGGGCTTTAAAAAAGGGTAAACACCTTTAAATTTGAAAAATTGGTTGTCGTTTTGGCTTTATGAAGCAATTCTCTAATCGGGGTGTCTGAGGTCTTGCGTTTATTATGTTACACCTTGTATATATAAACCTTCCTCATGAATCAATCCGTCCATTGGTGAAAAACTGTATAAAAACCCGTTTGGTAGTTATTGAGATTATCGCGTTCAGACAGAGAGACACTGCGGGGGGGCTTTTTTTATTATATTTAGTAATATAGTGATAGTGATGAACCGTATGCATTGGTTATACCACCTGGGCTTTGGCTAATTATTTTACCTCTCTTGCTTTCTTCCCTTCCCTCTTCTATCTTCTCTTTTTCTCTTGTCTTTTCTTTCTGTTTACATTGTAAGGCGTCACACATTAGACACTTACCTTATCTGTTATGGGGCTGTGGATTAAGTATAAGTCTACGTAGGACATGTTGAGGCGCTCCAAGGATTTTCTTAAAGAGCCTATGACATCCCGTTGCTCGTTAGTAGGCAGCTGAAAAGACAAAGAATATTAAAAGGTGGAGGCGCTGGTAGCGCTTAGCGACCATATTCATAGTGATCACCAAGGTTAAGCAGCTTTTACCTCGGTCGCTTTGAGATGGGTGACCGTTTGTGGCATTTAGATATTTGAGCGTCTTCGTGTTTCGGACGGCACGTTAAGCGGTTGGTCCCGTTTACCACATAATGTGGTAGTTGTGTCTGTGTGTGTGTGTGAATGATCTACGCTGTTGGCCGCGGAGCCTTTACAGCTTCTCCGGACGAGAGGAGCGTGCAACCACTACGCTTGAGTCAGAAGGGCAAGGAGGCAACTAGCTCAAGGCCGCTTAAAGGAAGAAAGGCCTCGGCTTGGCAGTCGCTACGGGGGAGGGCGTATACTAGGTGTCTCGCCGTGGTGCTCAGCACCGGCCGGCGTGCAAGGGATTCTTCGACCTCGCCGGCGAGGTCATGAAGGCATCTGGAGGGTCGATGAGAACATGCCGCGGATGGCGGTAGCGGCTGAAAGGAGGGAAGTTAGTTTTTAATAAAGGCGCGAATAGGTTCGAGGCCGAGATCGGAATGGAGTTCAACATTCCGTATGAACCACGGGGATCCGACGGCTTTAAGGAGGAAACGGGATTGAACCGTTTGGAGTCTATCGATGTGAGAGCGGGCGGTGTGCCCGAACACTTCAGAAGCGTACGTGGTATTTGATAAGCCAAACCACCTCCTGTTGAAACTTATCAAGCCTTAAAGGCGGCTTGATAAGTTCCAATAGGAGGTGACCGCACACCTGCCGCCACCGCACCGCACTGGCTGCGCGTTTATCGACCTGTGGGTCGGTATAGGCTGATTCATTATAGTCTTACCTTAGTGACAATAAAGACGTTTTCTCTTGGTACTAATGATGCTCGCACTCCGAGACCAACTTGGTCTTCGTTTTTATAAGCCGCTGCCGTATCAATCAATCTGGAATATTAGTGAAAGGTAAAATATTGCCTGATTAGGTACGGAAATTATTGCTACTCTTAATTTATTTTTATTTGATAAAATTATAATTTTCATTCACAGTGATTTCGCGTGTGAAAAATCGCAGGAAATTTAATTTTAAATTCGTAAGTGCCATTGTTAAGTGCTGTCGTTGTGTTGGGGATAAGTTACTAATATAAATAATTTGCTTGATACCTATCTATCTATCTATAACCTCACGCCAGATCCCTTGCGTTTGCTTGATACGTTACATGTTTATTTGCTTTCAACATATTTAATCCGAGAAGAGGCTTACAGAGCTGCTTATGGCAAATAACTTGTAGCTAAGCTGCCACAATCAAAAATATAAAACAAAATATCTGATCTATGTCACGTCAGATCCGTTGCGCGGTAGGCAGATTACAAAGTAAATAATTATTAATATGTGTTTCATAAAGTTTGCAGCTAAAGAATTACTTAGATAATAATTATGAACATCGATCTGCTAAACAATGACATAAAAATATGCTTTTTCATATCACGTGTGATTTTAGAAGCTATTGTAAAAGTAGCAGATGCAACACATTAAAAATTACCTCATATGATTTTTCGCATGCTACATATGAAATGTGTTATGTCTAGTTTTTATAGCATAGCTACCTGTAACCAGCTTCAAGCGCCCATGTTACTGGATGCTCAACATCATGATTCTTCACTTCTTTAAGTCCATTCTGAAAGAAATAATTATTATCAGACTTCCTTGTTGGTCTAGTGGAGAACAATGCGCGTGGCGATCACGAGGTGCTGAGTTCGAATCCTAGGTCAGACAAAATGTGATTTATCGATAGAATTTTGTTTCTTTTTTTGTTAAACGTAGCCCCACACTAAGATGTATTCCTGTGTAGTCGGCACGTTTACAAACATGAAACTTCACATACATAAATACCCAGACCAGAACAAATAACTGTGGATCACATAAAGATTTGTCCCGCGCGGGAATCGAACCCGCGACTACAAGACAGTTGGTGGAGCGGCTTAAGCTGTTAACCACTGCGCTAATTCGTCCGTCAAACTATCAGTCCGGAGTCCGGCATTGTGACTAGGATAATGCCAATAGACCCCTTATTACATCGGGATCTTACATCGTTGGCAAGAAGTGGGTGTATAACTCTGCCACCCCGCTTGGGGAATATAGGCGAGATTATTTATATTTATTTTTTAATAACGAAGATGCGTGCCTTTTCATGTCAGCAGGAAATAATGGCTGAGCGGGCACCGCCGCAAAAGCACAATGTACATTGCGAATATTATTTTTGTAACCATCCTAGTAGAAATTATCTGAAAATATTATGTGTTTTTAACATTAACACACAACAAATAGTACATTTTTTTAACACCTACTACTGGATCGGACCGTAACCTCCACTGACAAGATCCGGCGAGGTCTCAGCTAGTCTTTAAAATTTGTTTTATTCGATTGGCCTTTCTGATAACCATTTTTTTTTTCAAAATTATTTTATTTTCAGCATTGTGTTTAATAATTGCTGATTGAGGAGCTGCTCAAACCCCATCTGTTTTATCATCAAGATGATCCAAGATTTTGTAATACCCTTTCTTACACAGTTTAATTTTGTTTCAACTCGGCAACAACTACCACATTAAGTGGTAGCTGGGACCAACGGCTTAACGTGCCTTCCGAAGCACGGAGATCCTCGAATATGAAAATGCCATAAACGGTCACCCATTTCGGGCCAACCGAGTCGAACGCTTAACCTTGGTAATCGGTAAGAACACCGCGGTCGCACAGCGCTACGAGCGCCTCATATATAGTAACATACATATATAGTAAGAAATATATTATATTTATACATAGTGAAATATAAATAAACGTAATGTACTCTAAGTAAGTCACAATAAAGTCCAAAAAGAAATACTTGTTTTACCTCGTCGAAGCCCAGGAAAGTGCCAAGTCCTATAGCAGGTATGGAGTTTCCATCGTTCAAAGGCAAACGGTATGCCTTCCCGCCATCTTTTTCGTCACAGTGCTGAAAAATAATATTGTAATAATCATGAAGCAAAGAAGTAGAGGAGATGGCGCAAGAGGGCGTAATAAGATGTTCCTATACAATTTAAGCGTGGCGCTGCGCGGGGTGGCACGGACCGAGAGGGACGTTACATCCAACCCATATTTGTATTTGCCATCTGGCGGAGATTGGTAAAAACTAAACGGTTCGTCGATGTCAATGTTACTTGTAAGTTCAATTATATTACGGTAGATGGCGTTTTTAATATACAAGTGCTCCAATAACTACTTTTATATTAAAAATGCCATCTCCCGTTTTAATTACGAAAAAAAGTGAAATGTGATATTATTTGTATGGCCAGAATTTCAATCCAAGTAATTTTTGCATGTTATCATAGATCACTTTATTTTCAGGGTTGTATTTTTATAGTTTTTCCGGGATAAAAAGTACCCAATACAGGTAATAAACTATCTGTGTGCCAAATTTTATCCAAATCCGGTCACCCGTTTTTGCGTTATTGAGTAACAAACATCTCAACATACAAACTTTCATAATCATAATATTGTTAGGATTAGTAGGATTTAATAGCTATGCACACTCGAGCGGAGTAGCGATGACAAACTGAGGTAAGCCACGCCCACCACTATGACGTCAAGGCCTTTAAGAATTCAAAAGGCTACCAATATAAGTATTGGTAGCCTTTCTCTTCGTATTTACCTCGTGGTTACGATGCGTATCATTTGTGTCACTGAATAATATTAGATTACAACTAGCAATTTGCCGCGGCTTTGCACGCGGTCGACAACAGCGCCACCTACCGGGTCCAACGGGGAGACCATAAGTATAAAAAAATCATCAAAATTGGGCAAGCTGTATAGGAGGAGAAGAATTATAAACACGTCTAAATCTTCTATATATATGTCGAATCCTATTATTTGAAAATCACAGTCAATGGAATGTCAAGCAGTTTTTTTTTTTATTTTAGTAACCTTTTAATCTTGTCTATAGATATGTCTATGCCTTGTTTAAAATTTCTTTATCTATGCCTTTAATAATTGCTTCTTCTTCTTCTTATTTTAATTAATGGCCGCACACTTTAACAGTGTATTTCGCCAATGTCAAGTAGTAACTGTAGTATAACAGTAAATTAGAAAAAAATGGCTTCTTGTCGCCATTACGGCAAAAAACAAAAGCCTAATAATTGCTTGAGTGTATTTAGTTCGCACTCGATGACAGATGACATCTGTCAGATGACGAACGACGATGACAGATAGTCGATGTCAGATGGCGGACGGCGCTGCGTTGTTATTCGATTGGCAAAAGGGCAAGCGGTCGGACGTATCGCAGAGCAGCTAACTTCACTTCATTCCATGTGGCAATATTAATATATTATATTAATATTAACTATTGTGCGCAAGCAATAGCAACCTTTGCACAGCTCCGTCCTATATGGCAATCACGGAAATTGACACGGAGAGTCAAGCTGAAAACATTCTGGTCCTACATCAAAACCGTATTGCTGTATGGATTTGAGACTTGGAAGGTTACTAAGGACATCTTGCGTCACCCGATGCCTACACCGGATTATTGGCATATATTGTCCCGAGAAAATCTCCTACGCAAGTCTATGGGAGCGCTGCAATGAGACTCCGATCGACCAGCTGATATAATGCCGGAACTGGAACTGGATTGGCCACACGTTCCGAAGGAGCCCTAAACACATACCGAGGCAAGCCCTAGACTGGAACCCCAAAAGAAAGCGTAAACGTGGCCGTCCTAAACAGACCTGGCGGCAGACAATAATTGCAGTAACGGAGGCTATAGGGAACAGCTGGAGCGAGCTGAAGCGCAAAGCTCAAGATCGACCGGAATGGCGGCGCACTGTTGACGCCCTCTGCCCCATCTAGGGGACTTAGGATCTTAAGTCAAGTCATTGTGCGCATCCTTGGATATCAAGGAAGATCAGTGTACTGGTCAAAACCCTTGTGTTATGATGGCAGATTTTTCTCGTTTTCATAGGGATCTGCATGGGCAGATGACTATGGAAACCGTTAAAACAACGTGCTGTAGAGCTAGCGAAAAAACCAGAGAGCTTTATTTTACTTGTCAGTCAATCATAAAAGTATGTACAGACAAGATAGACGTAATTTTGATACAATATATTTTACACACTCCCATATCAGCTGCTCTAGCGAGCGCCTTTCACTTTATCCCTACTCCGCGGCCGACCGTCACGCGACATGCAACACACAGACCAAAAAGTTTGAGATGATCTAATAAAAGTTTCACTTTAAAGTAACTACTCATTAGCTATTAAAAACATAAAAGAACCATTATCTTTAAGTAAAAATAATATTTAGCGCAGCAAAAACTGAATTTATAATGCTTTGTCGAACTCAAACTTTTTTGAGTATATCTGCAGGCATCTCATCGTTTTTTAAAAACAAAATCTTAACAACATTATTTCCTACGGGTGACCTGATTAAATAATATTTAACATCAATATGCTTAGTCCTTTGATGAAATATGCAATTTTCAGGTAATTTTTGCAAATACATCAAAATAGGTAAATCATCTCTACATTGCGACTCGGTTAAAACCTGCCTGCCTCACTAATAGCCATATTCTGCTTCGGTGCTACATAGTGCAATATTTTGTTGCTTCCTACATTCATGAGGTATGATAGTGCCAGACAATTTAAAGAAATATCCTGTGTAAGATATTCTATCAAGAGAATTGGATACCCAATCTACATCTACATAGCCCTCTATATCTAAATCATCTTTTACAAATCTCAAACAAAAACCTTTTGTTTTATGCATATATCTCAAAATACATTTGGCAGGTTTCCAATGAGTCCCATTATGACTATTATTAAACTGACTTAAATAGCTAAGTATGATGAAGCTGAGAATGATATATACTGGACGGGTTGAGATGGATAAATATAACAAACTTCCAATTAGGATGATGACATCACAATCACATCTTTCTGAAGTTTAAGATTTCACTTTTATTAGTGTACTTTGACCTTTCAATAAACCATCTTAAATCTATATACTAAACTTTCAACAAATCCAAAGTAATTAACTTGTTCTGCCTTTTTACACGCATACCTAGGCATTGCTTAACCTGTCCCAAGTCTTTAATTTTAAACATAGCGCTTAACTTACTCTTCAGATATTTAGTTTCTTTTGAACAATTTGAAAAAATGAAGAAAACATCTACAAACAAAGCTATATAAAACTTAATGTTACTGTTTTGCTTTATAAAGAAACATGGTTCATAGAGAGACCTTTTATAACCTTTCTCCTGTAAAAAAAGTCAATCTTTTTGTACTAAGCGCAAGCAGACTGCTTGAGGCTATAAATTGCTCTCTTTAATTTTTAGAATTTATTTTGCGTATCACTACAAACAAACCCTGCTGGTACACTCATATTAACTGTTTCATCTATAGATCCATTTAAGAATGCTGTAATTACACCAAGTAAAGTTATTTCTAAATTATACTTAACAGTTAATGCAAATAACATTTTTAACGAATTACTGGGGAAAATATCTCTTTGTAGTCCATTCCAGCCCTTTGTGTAAAACCTTTAGCCACCAAGCGCGCACGATACCTTACACCCATTTACTTTGAACTATGGAACGAGTACCTTGCACTGGTTTGTCTACCACTTCCCATGCTTCATTTTCGAGACAACTAGACTTCATTCAAGACAGGTGTACAATAAAGTAGGGATTTAGCAATTAAATGGTATTTTAGGGTTAAGTAAGCGGTAATGTTATTTAGAAATAATAGGTAATTAGTAGGTAGTGGAGTACTATCTAATAAGGGGATAATGGCCTAAGTTACGGGATTTAATTCGGTTGTAAACTTGTGGAGTATGCAGTACGTGAAGACGGGCTTAGAGAGGGAGTATATATCTAAGTCACTAAACTTCTTATTATAGGAAGATGTAGCCCGAGAAAAGAATTCGTTGTTACAGTAGTTAGTTTTAGATGTCGGAATATGGAAGACTTTATGCAACGAGTGGCGAGGGTGATGAACAGGTACATTTATGTTTAATGATGAGATGAGAGAGGGACAGTCAATGTAAGCATTGGCTATATCGTGTAAGAAAGCCATGTCCAAGTAATATCGTCTCTCACTGAGTGGTACCAACTTGTACTGTTGACATGCTTCTCTGTAATTAAAACGGTTGTTGAATTTAAATGATTAATGAAAAGTTTTTGAATCCGTTCAATCTTGTTAACATGCACGTCGTATCCGGGGTTAGAAAGGAAGTATTTTCGCAAATTATTTTATTTTACTTATTTTTTTAAATATTTTATCTTTCTTATTTTCTTCCAATATTATTATATCTCTATTGGTAGCAATCATATTTATATTAGTTTTAGGATTATAAGCTGTTTAACCTTTTACATTTTCTGGGTATCCTACTAGAATATGTTTCTCCGACTTCTTATCCCATTTATACAGTTTCTCTTTTGGTATATGGACCATAATATGGACCATGATAATAGTACTACCAAATATGCTTAGGTGACTTATATTTGGTTTGTTTCTTGTCCACATTTCATATGAGGTTTTTCCACTCAGTCCATTGGCAATTATTCAATTATTCTATTCTGTAGATAAACTGCTGTATTTGTTGCTTCAGCCCAGAACTTTTTATCCAAGTTTGCATCAAACAGAAGACATCTACCCTTTTCTACAATTGTGCGGTTAGTGCGCTCATATAACCCATTCTTCTCGTGTAAAGGCATTTGTTCTTTGGTGATCAATTCCTTTCTTTCGCAAGTATCAATCAAATTCCTCATTGCAAAATTCACGCCCATTATCACTACGAAAAGCTTTAATCTTTTTTCCTGTTTGTTTCTCAATTTTTTCCGGAAATTCTTTAAAACGAGTTAGTGCTTCATGCTTGTGTTTAATAAAATAGATAAATATAAAGCGACTATAATCATCTATCTATCTATCTATAACCTCACGCCAGATCCCTTGCGGGGTAGGCAGAGAGTACAGAGTTCCAACAGGTTCTTTCCTTACATACCTCTCTGGCTTCCTCGACTCTCATAGTTCGTCTCATACACGCTCGCCGGTTACGGAGACTCTTGACTTTTCCATCAGATAAGACTCGGTTTATTTGGTCGTGGTAAGATAGTCTAGGTCTTCCCCGGTACCTGCATCCTTCCACTTTCACATTGTATATCTGTTTTGTCATTCTTTCCTCTGGCATTCTTTCTATATGCCCGAACCAACGGAGCATGCCCTTTCTCATCTTTACACCGATACTATCTTTCATACCTACTCGCTGTCTTACTATGCTGTTGCTAATGCGGACGGTCAGCTTCACTCCGCACATCTTCCGCAGAGCTCGCATTTCTACCGCATTTATCCTACTTTCATTCTCCTTCTTACATACCCAGCTCTCGCTACCATATAACAGCGTTGGGACCAGAACTCCGTTATGTATGGCCAGCTGCGCCTTATGGCTTAAGTGCCGGCTCCCGAGTAGCTTTCCCATCGCACCATTCACTCTGTTCCCTGCACTCACTCTTCTCTCTATGTCAGCGGTGTATTTCCCATCCTTACTGAAGGCGCATCCAAGATATACAAACTCATTCACTTGCTCCAGCACATCGTTACCAACCACAATCGTTACATTCGTTCTGGTTTCTTCCCTTCATGACTATAATCATCAACAAACAATATAAATTATCTTGACCCTCCAATGGATTCTCTCTCCTTAGGTCCAAATATATCTTGATGTACCATAAGCAGTATATCATTTTTTTCTAGATCCTGTGTTATTATAGGGTAGTCGAAAATTTTTACCTTCACAACATACGTAACACGATGATTTGCTTATATCAATCTTTGCATTTATTGTCAGTCCTTTAACTGCATTGGGCATTTTCTCTAAATAAGAACATGACACGATCTACGTTGTCATATCTCACCTGGTAAAGCAATAGACACACAAGAATAAAAGAATACCTCTATAAGTATCATCTACCTACTGACCTATCCGAATAAAATGCAAATGGAAATATCCTTTGCCCGCCGGCCGGTGCAGAGCATCACGGCGATACATCTAGTATACGTCCTCCCCCATAGCGATTGCTGAAGCTGAGGCCGTTCCTTCTTGAGGCGCCCTTGCTCTTCTGGCTCGAGCGTAGTGGTTGCTCGCCCTCTTGTCCGGTGGAGCTGTAAAGGCCCCGCGGCCAACAGCGTAGATCATTCACACACACACGCTATTTTATCCAAAGGTAGCATAGACGGTTGGTGGCGTTGTTGTCGACCTGGTGCGTAGAATATAAATAAATTATTACTTACAACTCCAACTGCGAACGTAACTAGCACTAACAAAAGTAACGTCATATTCTGACCAAATTTACTCTAGGAATAAACGCATTAAAACGATAACCTTTGTGTATTGACCACAGAATCATTGGATACGCGATTTTGAACCTTAATATAGTCGCAATAAAGAGTTTTGGTGGAATACAATCACTTTTATATAAAGCTGTTTGGTGTTAAACGACTGATTTATTTTGAGCACTTCTCTTCGAGTCGCGATTTATCGGTGTCTTAAAATGAATACCGTCACGCCTGTGTTCCTCTAACGGGGAGGTGTATGCAGAGGTGTACTGTGTACACCCACATTTCGTCGACTGTTTTAGATCTCAATGTAATGCCATCATACCGAGCCTAATTCCAGACTTCGGACTGCTGACTGAGATCTTTTTCAATAGAACATCCTCAATAACACTTTGTCTGACCTAGGACACCAACCCAGGACTTTGTGATTGCCAACTGTATCATGCACCACTAACCCAATAAAAGCTCCAGTCAAATTAAGTGTATAATTAATCAATACACTACAGTCGATAGTTAGGCTGGCATATCTAAAGAAACTCAAAATATATTTATTTCTTAAACATGTGTAGGTACGTAAGATATATTCTCTTGCTTTATAAGTTCGGTTAGGATAAGGTTAAGTTCGAATCCGCCAATTTTTGTGTGCTCCATTTTGAATAAGAATCTATCTATATCATCAGAGAGTACATAATTCCAATAGGTTCTTTCCTTACATATGTAACTCTCAGGCTTCTTACACTCTCATTATTCGTTTCTCGTAAGTAAGAATTTCCTATTAAGATCCGTCCAATTTTCTCCTTAGGCGGCAAAACGACAAGACCATTGTGTTCTCGAGTTTACAAGTAAGCACCAACCAATACTGTATACCAATATCGTCAGTTGGTGAATGAAGGCTCATCAACTCTGAAAATATATGGGTCATACCCCAAACAAAACAATGAACTGTTTCTCGACAATAGTACGCACGTGATCGAAGTTGTCGCGTTACATATCTTTGGATTGGAGACTATAATATCAAGGTAACTTGAAACCTGCTCTCAATAAAAAAAACGGTTAGTCTAAGAGACGGTGAGTTAAACTTTTGAGTGTCATAATAAAATAAATAAACTCTCACGCCTATATGGCCCAAGCGGCAGAGGTGTAGTGAGTACACCCATTTTTAGCAGACAATGTTAGCTCCCACGTAATAGGAGCGAGCCTATTGCCATATACCGGGCACAATTCCCGACTCCAGGCTCCGAACTACTATCTACTTCTTTTATGTATTTTTATCATCGCCGATTATCACTTTTGCCTTATTATGAAAAATTACGAAAAATCACGAAATTTCACAAGAAGGGGGGGGGGGGGTAATGATTGCAGTTATATATACTGCACGTTACTTATTTTTCGTTGAACACGCGATTTCTTAACCGGAGAGCGGCGTGTGACCTCGACTCGCCTTGAAATTTTTTAAGATAGTTTTTGCCAAAAAATACAGTTGATTTTTTTAGTCCAATGTAGACAAAAAGTTGCTATAACATTTGATTACTGTGGTGGCGTTAGGTGATGTTAGGTGCCAATGTAATAGGGTGTGCATATCGCCATTATACGGGGCACAAAATCAGACTCTGGACTACTATTAAGGATATTTCGATAGAGAGACTACACGTTGTTTGACCTATATTTCGGACCCAGGACCTCGTAATCGCTACTCGTTATATACGCCACTAGACAAATTAGGCGTCGTGGCTCTCGTAGGCCTGTGGGAAGCGCTTCTTCCATAATCGAGGTCAGCATGTTTTACATTCGCATTGTCAATCATCTCGCATTTCACATGGTAGTCGTTAAGCCAAGTTGAGTGCCTTAGAGGCGGCTAGATAAGTTTCAACAGCACCAGATATAGTATACGCAGCGCGGCATATGTCTTGCCACAAATTTTGTCGCCTTAGGCGTGAGATAATCATTATGCTTTACGTGATAGTATGATATGCCGTGACGAAAGTGCAAATGAAAAAACTTGTTTTATGAATTGTATTATATTGACGTATAGACAAAACTTGACTTGCATAGAAGATTCGAATCACGGGCTGACAGTCATTAAGCCAAGTTAGGTGCCATTGATGCGGCTACATAAGTTTCAACAGCACCAGGTGGCGCGGCATATGTATTGCCACAAATTTCGTCACTCTAGGTGTGAGATAATGGTTTTTCCTTATGCGATAAAAGCGAAAAATTAGATATGTTGGACACGTGCTGCGCCACGATAGATATCACCTGCTTCAATTGATTATGATGGACAAAATTGAGGGCAAAAGACGCGTTGGACGATGGAAAAAATCATGGCTGCGAAACATTAGGGAGTGGACCGAAATTGCCAGCGCTGAGCAGTTGTTCCATATGGCTCAAGAAAGAAGCGCATACGTAGACCTAACGGCCAACCTCCAGTAATGGAGAGGCATTTGAAGAAGAAGATACTATGGTATGCCGTGACAAGAGTGACATAAAAAACTTGTTTTAAGAATTGTATTAAACTGACGTATAGACAAAACATGGCTTGCGTAAAAGATTCGAATCACGAGCTGACAAAATTTCGACCCACGCGATAAAAAGCTTGTCGCCCGTGTTAGGCTAGCAAGTCCTGCAATTTGTCACAAATTTATAGCCACAATTTTGTCGAAATTTATTCATAGCCGTCTCTTAGACTAAATGCTTTTGTAATAGGGAAGTTGTTTTTATATAGAGTTCAATTAATACTCTATTTATAGATATACGTACATACTCGCCTACTAACTAGCGTTTCAACTGGATTAAGTTATTTTAATATCATTGTACTTAGGTTTTGTTTTTATTTCGCTTTATTACGAGGCATGCCTTTTAAGTTCTGTCGTTTCCATATTTCCCGGCAATTTTGAATTTGGAACTGTTCTATATTCGAATGTGTTTAAATTTTGAATCTCAAAACAGTTGAAAGTATTAGGATTAATGCTATTGTTTAGTCACAGCGTCGATTGGAATCTGTCAGGTTCCGTACGAAAATGAATCTTTCTAAGGAAAATGTTCGTGCAATAATTTTCTACAACTTTAGAAGAGACCTGACACGGCTTCAGTGTTTTGAAGAGCTAACATCTGTGTTCAGTGATGAAGCCCCATGTCTGCGGACTGTCGAACGCTGGTATTTAGAATTCCAGAGTGGACATACTAGTGTTAGTGATAAATCTCGTGAAGGACGCCCAAAATCCGTCTTCACTGAAGATAACATCATTGCTGTGAGACAACTAATTCTCGAAGATCGTCATGTGACGTATCGAGAGATAGAAGCTCTATTAGGCATCTCAGGGACAACCATTCAGAAGATCTTGCATGAAGCGCTTGGTGTGAGAAAGCTAGTTTGCCGTTGGATACCGCATCTGTTTTCCGACGATCACAAGGCGGCCCGCGTCAGATGGTGTAAGAAAACTCTGCAAAGGTTCAACCGAGGAGAGTCAAATCACGTCTACGACATTATCAGTGGTGACGAATTTTGGATCTATGCCTACGATCCTGATGCCAAACAACAATCTACAATCTGGGTCTTTCAAGACGAGCCAAAGCCGACTAAAGTTGTTCGTTCTCGAAGCACTTCAAAGAAGATGGTGGCCACGTTCGTTGGAAAAACTGGCCATGTTGCGACTATTGCACTTGAAGATCGTAGAATGGTTAACGCAGAGTGGTATACCACAGTTTGTTTACCACAAGTCATCGCCGAACTTCGAAAATCTTTCTCAAAGCGACACATCATCCTGCACCACGGCAACGCAAGCTCACACAGCGCTCGTCAAACGATTGAGCATTTGAAGCAGGAAAAAGTAGAAATTCTTGACCATCCTCCATACAGTCCTGATCTAAGCCCTAACGATTTCTTTACATTTCCTAAAATTAAGAAAAGTCTTCGTGGTCAAAGGTTCCAGTCCGGTGAAGAAGCAGTCGACGCTTTCAAGTCAGCCATTTTGAACACCCCCACTTTAGAGTGGAATAAATGTTATAATAACGGGTTTGAGCGAATGGAACAGTGTATTAAGCTACGTGGTGAATACTTTGAAAAACAATAAAAAGTACTATAAGGTTCTAGTTGTGTTTTTTTCTTGAAACGACAAAACTTAAAAGGCATGCCTCGTATTCGAAGAACTCTTTGTCAGGTACAAAGCCTATTTATTTAATAAAACTCTAACCCTTTACTCTAGAATAAATGTTTATATTTATTGTAAGGCTCTATCTAATTGATAACGCAAAGTTGTTATGTTTTTTTCAGTTCTTTATGTTCTTCTTCACCTTCAATGAAAAATGCTACAACTCTAAAATCATAGTTATAAGAAAATCTCTTTTTCCACTGCACCGATTTGAGTGTTGATTACGGTTGTTGATTGATAATCAACTTATAAAATCTTCAAGATTATTCCTCTAGCAAGGGTGGCAGATGTGTACTGAGTATACCTACTTTTGGACGACGGTGTTAGGTCCCATGTAATAGGGGGCGAGCCTATTGCCATATACCGTGCACAATCCCAGACTCATTATTCGTTAAAAAATATTCGATCGTAATCACAGAACAAAACCTTGTCGCTCTCGCCTCGCCATAGCTCAAGTCGATGTGATGGTTCATTGTCTGTGCGTGCTGTGCGCCTATGGAATTCCCTCCCACACTCTTTACGTGATAGCCCTACTTTACAGATGTTTAAGAAAAGAATTAGATAACATTTCCTATCTATGTAAGATATTTCGTTTATTTTATAGTAATGTATAGGATGTAGTATATTTGTAGATATATATCTGTAGTTTATACCTTTTCTATCTATAAATATCTTTTCTTTCCTTGCTTTTGTGTTGTACACTTATTCCTATCCTCATTTTGATCATTTGTTTCTTTCACTCAAAGGTTTGCTGGTAGAACACTCGACTTTGAGTTAAGCTCGCCTTTATACATTAATTTACTTTGTAACTATTTGTATGTGTACAATAAAGAATTATATAATAAATAATATATTGAATACCAACCACAGATAAATAAGTCATGAGAGGTAGATTTAACTATTCACTGAATTTCATTTTTGACGGTTGCCGAAGCTTGCCAAAGTTCTGTTGGTGATGTTATTTAAAGGATGAAAAAAAATCTGCGGCATCAGTGCGCAACATATCATCATATCATATCATGTAAAACATGAATTGTTAGAATTAGTTCTCAGTACGAAAATCAACATTTTTATCTTAGAACTTGTTGATATAACTTATTATATATTGGTATTATATGTTTTTATATAAGTCTCACCATTATTTTTGACTCATAGTGATAATAGTCAAGGAGACCTAGCAAAATGAATAAAGTGGAAAAAGTACAAAATGATCCGGTTTACCTGAGACTTATGAGATTTTGATGATTTTGATTGATGAAACTCATACGGCATGTGTAATACAATTTAGAATTTAGAAATTAGAGTATTTACAACAACAAAAATATAATAACGAAAAAAACAACGAAATGTTAATGTACAGAAGACGTTTAGGGAAGAACTTGGTATAATTATACGTAGATAAACGCAGGCCAGTAAGTGGCAATACCAATGATGGCATTACGGCTAGAAGTTCAATATAATATGTATCAAATTATCATTATACATCAGAACTCACAAATTTTATTGAAAGACTGATAAAATATTTTTATATTAAACTTCTAGTCATGTCAAGTAGGAAAATCTTTAACTGCAACTGGAACAGTACGCATTCGATATAATACAACTGTATGTTAATAAATCAGTGTTTGTGTATGTTCTATTATAGATTTTCTTCTGTACATAAAGTATTACTTCACGGAGAAAGTGTAAACGGCATCATTTTGTGTTACCCCTTGGACACTTTATTGAAGATATCCAGGAGTCAAAGAAAGCTTTACTATTCTATAAAATGCTTTAGAATACAGAGTACCTATCTACGTAGGTACTAAGCATTATTCTATATACATATGTTTGTATACTTGAACAAAGAACATATTTACTTGTCCCAGCGATTGTACTTGAGAAAAAACAAAGAACATAATTCCTTGTCCTAGCAATTTTACATTTAAATATTAGTATATTTAAATGTAAAATCGCTAGGACACTAGTGAAGACTAGTGTCTTTAGTCTATTCATAAAGCTTTTAATGATATAAAAATAAAATTAACTGAAGACTTATGGGGAATGTCAGTAAAAACATGTAATTTGATTATAAATACAATCGCGCCTCACCTAGCTTTTATTTATAATATGTGTCAGGGAGTATATCCCAATTTAATGAAATTTAGCAAAATGATCAAACCACTTCTTAAAACTTGTAATAATAGGGACCCCAATAACTATAGGCCAGTATCTGACGTGCCAGTG
The DNA here is from genome assembly GCA_905147815.2 of Phalera bucephala. NCBI lineage: Eukaryota > Metazoa > Arthropoda > Insecta > Lepidoptera > Notodontidae > Phalera > Phalera bucephala. The sequence goes on along the minus strand of LR990636.1, from coordinate 11,838,639 downwards.
CTTAGTAAAGTGTATGAAAAGATAATGCTTATTCAAATGTTAGATCATTTTAACGCATTCCATGAAGAATGCGTTAAAATCAAATCAGCAATATGGTTTCACCAAAGGACGTTGTACTACTGACGCCGGTGTTATTCTGTTAAAGCATATCTTTGATGCCTGGGAGAGCTCGCAGGATGCGATGTTTTGCTATATTTTTTGACCTTGCTGAGGCATTTGGTTGTATAAATCATGAAACACTTTTGCTTAAATTAGGGCACTACGGAATCCGTGGAAAAGCTCTTGATTTAATAGAATCATACTTAAAAGGCAGGCATGCATTCGAATAAACGATGCTAAGCCTGCAAGAGCTATAATACAAATGGGCATTCTTCAGGGATCAATACTGGACCCGTTTCTATAATTGGTTTATATTAAGGTATATATTAATGACCTCGCTCAAATAGTTGAAAAACAAGCAAAGATTGTGTTGTTTGCTAACGATACCTCTTTGATTTTTCAAGTAGGTAGACATGTAGATAATCTTGACGACGTAAATAACGCTATTCTTAAGGTGCATAACTGGTTCACTACTAAAAACTTAGCATTAAATAGCAAGAAAATTAAATGTATTCGATTCTTTTTACCTAATGTAAGACGTAGTGACTGTGATATTTCATTGAACAATGAGAAACTTGAATTTGTTAATGATACAACTTTCTTAGGGATTACGCTAGACTCTAAATTACAATGAGGCCCACATATTAAAACTTTAGGAAAACGGCTTAGTTCTGCTGCCTATGCCGTGAGAAGGATTAGACAACTAATTGATGTAGCAACCGCAAGAATAATTTGCTTTAGCTACTTCCATAGTATCATGTCTCATAGCATTTTACTGTGGGGTAGGGCGGCTGACATCGAGACCAATTTTATTTTGCAAAAAAGGGTCATTAAGGCCATTTATAATTTAGGTAGTCGTGATTCTCTGGAAGAATTGTTTAAGGAAACCAATATTTTGACGGTTCCATGACAATATATCTATGAAAATATAATGTATACCAACAAAAAATTAAATTTGTTTACTCATTTAGGTAATAGGCACTGTTGTAAAACTTGAAATAGAAATAAGTTAGAGCAACCACAGTTTCACTTATCCAAAATTCACATATCTTTTATGGGATAATGTGTTAAATTTTGTAATAAACTTCTAATTGACGTCACGAATCTTAGTTAAACTAAATTTAAATCCTGCATTAAACGGACACTTTGTAAACAGGCTTACTAACCATTAGATGAATACTTGAACGACAAAAATGACTCGTTCAACCTTGGTTAAATGTTGTTTTCATGTTCTCTTCCTCTTTTACACTAGTACTATTTACAATTAAGTCATATTCTCAATCTGTATGATAATGTTTCATGTATTCTCATTGTTAGTCCTACCTAGTGTAATGTACCTTATCTCCCACACCCCACAATTGATAGTGTATACAGAACAGCTTTTGTTTTAAAGGTTCAGCTTTGGTTTGATCGTGGAGTTTCTTGCCCTTCTCCGCTGAGTGTTTATTTATGTTATTGACGATTATTGGTCATAAAGCATGTCTTTAATGTAAACAAAAATGACAAAGCGTAGCGTTTCGTGCCAACCGAGCTCGAAGTACTGCTCCTTTTGTAGGCTTTTTCATACTCTGGGGTCTGGGATTGCAGTCACTAAAAAGTCTATGCTTGCAGTGGCTATTTGGTGCGGGTCACTTCCTTCCCTCTAATATGGTCGAGGGAGGTGATGGCTGCTCAAGTAGTAGTGCTGCTTGTGGAGACTGGTCCACTCAGAATCCTCTAACTTTTCATTATAACATATATGTACGTCAAAATATTATTATTAGTCTTAGATATAAGGCATCACACTGGAGCTGGATCGCATAAATGATTTTTTATAATATTAAAATGTATGTGTCTATACAAAAATTATGAAAAAAATGGAGAGTTAGACAAAAAAGACAAGCCCGCTGAGTTTCTCGCCGGATCTTCTCAGTGGAGGCCGCGGTCCGGTGATTTGTAGTTAAATTAGATTTAAAAAAAAATGTAAATTGACTATTTGTAAGCGGGGGCGCTTACAAATAGTCAATTTACATTTTTTTTTATACAAAATAAATTATTTGAGTTTAAAAAATTATTCTTCCACCTAATACAAACAACATACATACATAAAAATAAAATAACTTATGATTATTAACTTATCTCAATCTGTTTTATTTACGCATTTTTGTACAAATATAGTTTGTCATCAGGTTCGTTTACGTAAACAATACTTTGTCCAAACTAGGATTTAAACCTAGAACCCATCTAGAATCTCGTTGCCGTCTCCCGCATCATGTACCATTAAATCAAGGCTGTATAATAAGCTACTGAATAAAATAAATATTTTACATCTAAGCCTTTAGACGGTTAAAATATTACTTACACCAGGTTAAATATAAAACAAGGAAAGAAATAAAATTCGTGTTAGTTTTTAAAACAATAAATATAATTTCCATAATAAATAACATAAATGCAATTCTTTAGTGATTAAGTAAAATACCCAGGCAAAGTGCTTATGAAATTTTCAAATATCTAATATTTATTGAGTGAAAGTTTACATTTCATATAACAATTTGATCGTATCCCGCTAATACCACCAACAATGACAATTTTATTATAACAAACTTTGTACTTTAGTCGTGCTTAACATAAAAATATTTTTACACAGCAGTTTTCATGCACTTAGAAAGTGATTGCAGTTCGCGAACAAAATATATTTTACTAAGTTAAAATCATACGAAAAAAACTTCGTACATTGACGAACAATTATCACTTTGCCCGGGCATATCAATGGTGTGGTCAAATTTTGAGCTATTAACTGGCAGTAATGAGTACGATTGTTTTATTCCAATAGTCATACTTGACCTTGAGCGGGTGTTAATTATTGGTACGGGTTCATCCGAAATTACTTATTCATTTACTTTTAGAAATAGCATGATTAGTCTTACATCTCGATCGTAAGTTATCACACTGGAGCTAGATCGTGAACTATTTTATTGTTGGTAAAACATTGTATCCACAATATGATTTAAAAAATAGAAAGAATATTAAATATTCCAATCCAGTGGTAGATTAGTAAGTAAAGTAGTAATTACATTGCCTCATTATCAACAGTGTCCGGCAATTACACACAATAAGCGGACTTTTGGATTAGATAAAAAAAACGTAAATTGAAAATTTCTAAGTGCTCACGGCACGGCACGGCATAGGCAGTGATAGCCTAGTGGTTAGACCGTTGGACTGCAAAGTCAAAGGTCTCGGGTTCAAACCCAGGCACGCACCTCTGTCTTTTCGAAAGCATGTGCGTATTAAAAATTAATTATCACTTGCTTTAACGGTGAAGGAAAACATCGTGAGGAAACCTGCATGCCTAAGAGTTTCTCGGAGGTGTGTGAAGTTCGCCAACCCGCACTGAGCCAGCGTGGTGGACTATGGCCTAAACCTTCTCGGTTTGAGAGGAGGCCCGTGCCCAACAGTGGGGCAGTTTCTTAACAGGGCTAATATTATTACTTTTTTTTTTTTAAGTGCCCACGGGGTGTTTGTAAAAGAAATTATTTCAGTTAAATTTAGCTAGTTAGCATACTATGCAGAAGTTAATAGCTCTTCAATCTGACCGTTACATATTGTCCGGTTATTCTAATCAATGTCCGAGTTTACACCGTTTTTCCATTTAAGAAGACATAGAGGTATTTCAACCTTAACATTTAGTTTGTCGAATGGATAATATAAGTACGATTCAAAAAACTCATTTCGTAATGTTCTATACCCAATATCAAATTTCTTTATGGCGGCCAATTCAGCTTTGTCCAGGGCAAAGTCGAAAATGGATGCGTTTTCTAGTACTCTGGCCTTTGTAACGGTTTTAGGTATGCTTATGATGCCCCTCTCGTACTGTGGAAAGAAGATATAGTTTTAAATAAAGAAGGGAAGAAACATTGAGTTGTAGTCCGGCAAGGATCTTTTGACACTTGGATGATATTGTTTGACAGGACCGGTGTGAAATTAGGGTTACCATTTCGTAAAATTTGTTTGACATAGCTTCTCTTGGACGTAGTATATAATCAATGGAAAGAAATAAATAAAAAAATATTATATGCCAATATTAATAGGTAATAAGGTAAGAAGCTATTCATAAAATACGGCAGATGTTAAGGCTCAAAAGGTACTAGAATTTGTGTGATATAATTCATGGATAGGTGCTTAGGTTAATAAAATCATATAATTCCAAACACACGCATATAAATTAGATTGTTATGATGAAGACATAAAGCAATTTACATACTTAGATTAGGTTATTGCCGTAATTTTAGGAAAAGTAAACATTTCATTAGGGATAGGATCTATTTGAGTAAATGTTTGGTGGAGGTATTGAATGATCTAAATTAATACGGACGATTTAGTGCAGTGGTAAAGAGCTTAAGCCACACCACCCACTGTGTCTAATAGTGGCGGGTTCGATTCCCGCACGGGACAATCTTTGTGTGACCTACAATTATTTGTTTCGGTCTGGGTATTTGTGTAAGTGAATTTTCATGTTTGTAATCGCACCCACGATACAAAAATAAGCATGGCTATAAAATGTACTGAAAAATAAATTTAATTTTGAGACCAAGCTTTTCGATTCAGACCTACCTTGTAGATCTAAAAACCTTATAAACTGTCTCAAAGCGATCTGAGTGACTGCTTCTCGTTCTTCTTGGCGATGGCTACATGGTTGGATTGTCCAGCTTCGGCTGGGGGCTGTCGGGAACTGCTCTCGAAGGTATAATGGTACCAAACGTATATTAATTCAAATATCTCACCAAGTATCTCAAAGCGATCTGAGTGACGGTCTTCCCGTACTTCTTGGCGATGGCTACATGGTTGGGTTATCCAGCTTCGGCTGGGGATGTCGGGAACTGCTCTCGAAAGTATAATGGTACCAAACGTGTAGTAATTTAAATATCTCACCAAGTATCTCAAAGCGATCTGGGTGACGGTCTTCCCGTACTTTTTGGCGATGGCCACCATGGTTGGGTTATCCAGCTTCGGCTGGGGGCTGTCGGAAACCGCTCGCGAAGGTATCATGGTACCGAACGGGGAATACGCCACGGTTACTATGTTATTGGATGTGCAGAAGTCTACGAGTTCTTCTTGACCCAGGTTCAGGTTGATCTGAAATTAAGGTAAAATAATAAAACCCGTCATGTCTTCCCCTTCTAACCCCTATTTTTTTATGCGTAATGCAAGCGTTCGTTTTTTTGAAAATGGTAATGAAAAGAAAAATATTTATTTAGCACAGCAAAAATACAGGGGTAAAAACAACAAAAAGACTAAGAATAAAATACAATAATATACTACTATAGGTATCGTTTGCTACGATGTGAGCTGTGCCGAGAGGTGTTTGGCTCAGCATGTGCTGGAGAGAGAGTGGGGTCTCCTCCAACGCTGATTCAGCCAAACCCCTCTTAAAACGGTTTTTACGTAAGCGTGGCTACCTTGAATAATGACGTAATCGCACATACTATGGACACAGTCAATAAATATCGCATATGTAATGAATAGAGAAGGAAGCAAGTACGGTATAAATAATAATAATATTAAATATGTCTCAATTTACTGTTAAAAACAAATAAAAAAATTAAATAAATGTTTTAGTATATTCATTTAAGAGTTATAAATAAAAAGATATTAGCGATTTAAGTGAGTGGGAGGCGTTTAAATCTCATGAAACCGGATCCTGGCGCGCGGCATTCTGGCCAGTGATTATTCCGGCGTATCTTTGTTAATCTCATCTTTGTGTTTGGTTTTTGAAAATTACTTCACAAGCTGTCAATGTGTGCGTTTGCGTATTACAATTTATCTACTATGGGTACAGAAATTCTGTTTCCGCGCGCGATGCTTCATCAAGACAAGTAGCTATTGGAATTATACTGGACACAAATTCAGACTTCAGGTACATACTTTGTTCGACTAAGAATTCGAACCGTATTCTACATAGGGGGCCATCCATTTCGTAGGCAAAAAGTACAGAGGTCCAACAGGTTTTCCCTTACAGATTTCATTGGCTTCTTTCACTTTCATAGTTCGTCTCATACACGCTCACCGGTTACGGACACTCTTGACTTGCCTTTCAGATAAGACACGGTCTATTTAGTCGTGGTAATATAGTCTAGGTCTTCTCCGGTACCTACATCCTTCCACTTTCGCATTGTATATCTGTTTTGCCATTCTTTCTTCCGACATTCTTTCTATATGCTTGAACCAACGGAGCATACCCTTTTTCATATTAACACCGATACTATTTTTCATACCTACACGCGTTCTTACTACGCTGTTGCGAATACGGTCGGTCAGCTTGATCAGTCAGCTACCGCAGAGCTCGCATTTCGACCGCATTTACCCTACTTTCATTCTCCTCCTTACATACCCACCTCTCACTGCCAAATATACTATTTTAAAAGTTATTCGTTACGACCGTATAGACCGAGTCTTATCTGAAAGACAAGGGAAAGGGTCTCCGTAACCGGCTAGCGAGTATGAGAGCGGAGGGAGCCAGAGAGGTATGTAAGGAAAGAACCTGTTGGAACTCTGTACTTTTTGCCTACCCCGCAAGGAATCTGGCGTGAGGTTATGGATATATAGATTATTCGTTACGGTTGAAGTTCAAAGTTTTAATATTACACACACAGGATGGATTTTTGAACTAGATTAGTGGACCTCAACCATCACCGGATTTTTAAAAAATGTAGAGTCAGCAAGAAAATTAAAACAAAAACTTTTTATGATCACCACTAGTCCATCCTATTTCTTATAAGTATCAATTATAAACTTCTATTGGACCAATTGAGTACTAGAAAAGTCAGATATAGCAAAAAACTTTTTTATAATTCATATTATAGAAAAATCATCGTGGCTTCGATGCCTTGATCAACGTAAGTACTAAAATAAACAAAGAAAAACAATCTGAAAACGTTTTCCGGGGCCCCGGTCACTGTCCCCCTCTGGGTGATTAAGGGAATCAATCCCTTCACCTCAAAGGTCACTCAACGTCCCCCGCGGGGGTCACTCACCATCCCCTCGAGCGTCACTCATTGCCCCCCTCGGGAGTCACTCACCGTCCCCCACGGAGGTCACTCACCCTCCCCCTCGGCGGTCAGCCACCGTCTCCCGCGCGGGTCACACGCCGTTCCCCTCGAGGGTCACTCACCTCAATTTGGTTACAGACGGGTGGCACTTTGCAATTAGCCAGCAACCTCTTCATCTGCTCTAGGTTAAAGTTGGACACGCCAATGGACTTAGCGAGCCCTTTCCGCAGCACGGACTCGAACCCGCGCCACGTCTCCAAGTAGTCGATCTTCTCGTCTACACCGTCTTGCTGGAAAGTGAAGAATAGGTACTAGTTTTTACCAGTGACTTTGTCCGCGTTATCTTTAGACAGGAACCTAACATGTTTCCGGGATAAAAAGTATCCTAATTCCTATGGGTTAATCCAGGTAATAAACTATACAGGTGGAGAAAGCTGCACCGAGCTGCGCTGGAGGGCTGGCGAAGCAAGCCTACCCCACTGCCGGTCACGCCGTCATCGCTGCGCTGCTGCCAGTCTTCTGGGAGTGGCTGGGGCGGCGACACGGCGTCCTCACGTACCGTCTGACACAGGTACTGTCCGGCATGGTTCCTTCGGGCGGTATCTGTGGCGGATCGGTCGTGAGGAGGCGGAGCGCTGCCACCATTGTGCGGCCCCGGAAGACACGGCGGCGCACCGGTTGCTGTTGTGCCCGGCATGGGATGACGAGCGGCGCCGGCTCGCCGGAGCGCTCGGTGCAGGGGGACAGGAGCTATCGCTCCCGACCGTGATATCATCCATGGTTGGGAGCGAGAGCGCCTGGGCGGCAATGGCGGCCTTTTGTGAGGCCGTCATGTCCGCGAAGGAGGAGGCAGAGCGGGGGAGGGAGGAGACGTCCTCCAATCCCACTCGCAGACGGCGCGTTGGGCGAAGGTGCAGGGACTATGCCCGAAACGACCTTCGCCCACCGTAATCTCGGTCTGCAGGCGTCAGGGAGGAAAAAGCGCTGGGTCTGCGCAGCCTCCAAAAGGCGGTAGGGGGAGACCGAACTCCCTTACATGTGTCGAGGTTCGCGCCAAACTGCGGACCGATCCCGCCGGTGCCACAGAGGTCATGCTGGTGACGATTCCTGTGGCCCGGCAAAAGAGCAGTGGGACGCCGAGGGGTTTTAGTGGGAGCAAGCCCCACATAACAACCCGGGCCGTGCCCTCGGCCCGGGGGTATGCGTTAGGCATTTCTCCTCGTAAAAAAAGGTAATAAACTATATGTGTGCCAAATGTTATCCAAATCCGTTTAGCCGTTTTGGCGTAATTGAGTAACAAAGTTTCACATTTATAATATTAGTAGGATTTTGATTTCTTTTAATTTACATTAAATAGTGATTCTTAATCATCAATATGTTATTCTAGGATACCGATTATCGATTACCAAGGTTAAACAGCCTTCGACTCGGTCGGTCTGAGATGGATGACCGTTTGTGGCATTTTCATATTCGAGATTCTTCAGAAGGCATGATAAGCCATTGGTCCCGGTCGTCACTTAATGTGGTAGCCGTTTAGCCAAGTTGTAAGCCTTATAGGCGGCTTGATAAGTTTTAACAGCAGGTGGCCCGGTAGGCCACAAACCTGCCTCCGCCAATCCGCACTGGGTCCGCGTGGTGGAGTATGACCTGATCTCTCTCACCTCGATTTGTGAGAGAAGGCCTTTCTCCAGCAGTGGGCCAGCATTTTTTTATTTTTACATTTAAAGATAAACCAACGACACACGATTATAAAATGCTTATAATTAAATAAAAGTAACAATATTAAGCAGTGATAGCCTAGTGGTTAGACTGTTGGACTGAAAAGTCAGAGGTCTCGGGTTCAAATCCAGGCACGCACCTCTGACTTCTCGAAAGCATGTGCGTATTAAAAATTAATTATCACTTGCTTTAACGGTGAAGGAAATCATCGGGAGGAAACCTGCATGCCTAAGAGTTTCTCAAAGGTGTGTGAAGTTCGTGTATGTGTGTGAGTGATGTACGCTGTTGGCCGCGAGGCCTTTACAGCTTAAATGTGAAGTTCGCCAACCCGCACTGGGCCAGCGAGGTGGACTATGGCCTAAACCATCTCAGTTTGAGAGGAGGCCCGTTCCCAACGGTGGGACAGTTTCTTACAGGGCTAATATTATTATTTTTATTATAGCTCTGCGGAAGATGTGCGGAGTGAAGCTGACCAACCGCATCAGCAACAGCATAGTAAGACAGCGAGTAGGTATGAAAGATAATATCGGTGTAAAGATGAGAAAGGGCATGCTCCGTTGGTTCGGGCATATAGAAAGAATGCCAGAGCAAAGAATGACAAACCAGATATACAATGTGAAAGTGGAAGAATGCAGGTACCGGGGAAGACCTAGACTATCTTACCACGACCAAATAAACCGAGTCTTATCTGATGGAAAAGTCAAGAGTCTCCGTAACCGGCGAGCGTGTATGAGACGAACTATGAGAGTCGAGGAAGCCAGAGAGGTGTGTAAGGAAAGAACCTGTTGGAAGTCTGTACCCCGCAAGCGATCTATCGTGAGGTTATAGATAGATAGATAGATAGACAATATTTTATTAAAATCTGTGTAGAATGGTTTGACTTTACAGGTGTATACAGCGTTGTCTCATAAAGCTGCAAAGGTCTCGCGGCCAACAGCGTAGATCATTCACACACACAAAGGTGTATACAACCCGGACTAAAGACGTAGATTTCCATAAATTACATTAAATATTATAGATAAAAATGAATAGAAGATAGTAGTGAGTTCTTAGATTTGCGCGAACAAGTGGTCGCCCATTGGTCGAAATTCGACCTACTCTTCCATCGTTTGCTGGTTATGTTTGACATTCAGTAAGACTATAGACAAATAATATTAAAGACAAACAATATTAATCTATTCTCAATTTGACCACAGAGTTTAACAATAAACAAAAGAGTATATATGCGTGGGTGTGTCAAATATATGGTAGTGTGTGTAATGTTTTTATTGATTTAATATATTTTTTATGCATAGTTTTAAAAAAATATTAGCATTCTGCAATCCTATCCTCTATCCTATATAAACTATAAGTGTGGGCAATTTCATACTCTTCCGTCCGCGCAATTTTCGTAAAAAGGGGTAGAAAGTTTTTGCTTCACGTATTAATATAATGATACTAAGATGAAAAACAATGAATAATATTACACATGAAATAAAACTATTTTTCGGATTTTCTTTTTGATTTTATTAAGCATCACTCTACAAGATGCAGGAGTATGCTTGATTGTGAATCATCATCATCATCATCATCATCAGCCCGTGTCAGTCCACTGCTGGACGTAGGCCTCTCCCTCTCCCTTGATTGTGAATATCTCTCTTATATAGGACAAACAAAAAGACGGATAAAAACTCGTGTAAAAGAACACATAGCTAACCTAAAACACCGTCGCTCAAAGAAGTATGCAGTCTGTGAACATGTCTTTGACCGCACCTGTCATAATATCAGTGTCCCAAGTCTGCTATTTTGTACCGATTTTGTAATTACGACATGCTACAAAAATCATTCAATTACAATTGTGCCAAAAGTTGGTAATTGTGTGAACTGCTACCTACGACTATGGAAAACCATAAGAATTATTAATAGGTACCATGAGAATTTGAAAGCATTAAAAGAGTAGATAAAAAACTGTCAAAACTAACAATTATGATGTCAATGATCAATAATTTTCAGCTATCTTGATCTTACTGAGAGCCAACTTGATAAATTTGAGCGCCTTCAATATTTTTGTATAAGGTTCATATTTGGTATACGCAAATATGACCATGTTTCTGAATTTCGTGGAAGACTCAAGTGGCTGCCAATCCGCCATCGCCGGAATGCTAACATACTATCGCTTTTATACAACATTTTATATAATCCGACAACTCCCTCTTACCTCAAAAAACGGTTTGAATTCCTTCATGAAACGCATTCGAGGGTCCTAAGGTCATCAGAGAATCTGAGGCTGAAAACACCAATGCACTACACAAACTTCTTTCATAAATCCTTCACTAATCAAGCTGTACCGTTGTGGAATGCATCGCCTGTTACGGTCCGACGTGCAAAGACGTTGAATTCTATTAAAACAATGGTTAAAGATCACTTTTTTCTGGTTGGATAATGTAATAATTGCTATTAGAATTGGATTGAATAAGATTTATATGTTTAGTATATCAAGTCCTGTGTATCAATATGTATGTAGTAGTATTTTATAGAATATATGTCTTTATAACGTACGCCACCAACTGCCCTCTATTTTTATCTGTTGCTTCTTCCAACGTACTGGTTGTCTGGAAGAAATTGCTTTTAGCAATAAGACCGCCAATTGTGCCTCTATCTTACGTTAATATCACATTGTATTTTTCTGTTCGCTGGTGTACAATAAAGAATACTCTATCTATCTATCTATCTAATTTTTTTAAATTGCAATAACAGACTTGGGGCCCAGATTTGATAGACCTCAAATCCTCATGAAAGAAGAACATCGATTCCTATCAAGGATAGTTCGAGGGCTAAAAGCATTCTAATATCAATAGAGAAATTAAAAAACATTCTAATTTCAATAGATAAATTAAAAAACATTCTTATTTCAATAGAGAAATTAAAAAACATTCTAATTTCAATAGATACATTTAAAACATTCTAATTTCAATAGGAAAGATGGCTGGGTGCTTCTACCGACTTGGGATCCAGTAATTTATATAATTAAATACAAAACCAAGCATAACACTGCAAGATTTCAAGACAGAGTGAGCTTATTCTGCGTAGATCGGACCAACAAAAATAATTAAGAAGTTTGAGGGTACCCCGGAACAACTATGCCTTTTGGACGTCTAACACCTCAGTCCTTCCCGTGACCATGGGTGCTGCAAAGTACTTGCAACGTCGGGAACTTAAAAATCAGTTATAAACCGCAATTAAATCCAAAAAATGGTTTCATTTCAAAGACAGAAGGCTGATATTATAAGGAACAGACTTACGCTGATGGCCATGGGCCAGTGAATGAGGAGCAGATCGACGTACTCCAAGTTGAGGCGCCGCAGGGACCCTCGAACTGAGACCTCCACGTCAGCTTCCCGGTGGAAGTGCTGCCACACCTGAAGATAACCCCACATCATCAACCCCACTTGAACACTTGAACAACTATTGCTTCGACGCCGTTGTAAAATCGCTAGATTATTCAAATCGCAATCAATCGTCTATAAAGATCTCCTGACCGAATGGCAGAAAAGATGGGATACAACAACAAAGGGCTGTAACCTCGACCTGTTCTTTCCACCCGTACGTGAGCGTTTAGCGAGAACATGGCTGGAGGTTGACGTTGTTTATTATTTTTTTATTGTCAAACTTAAGTGGCGATTGACTCGTTAACCTACTAATCACGAGATTCTGGGCTCAAATCCTAGGTCTGACAAATGTAGTTTTTCTACCGAAAACTTCTCAGTATGAGTCCGGAGTCTGAAAAGGTGGCCGGTATATGGCAATATGCTCGCCCCCTATTAAATGGGACCTAACAATGTCGGCGAAAACTGGGTGTACACCTCTGCTTATGCCGCTTGGAGAATAACTTACCAAATTTAAAGCTTTTACCCTTTTTTGAGTACTTTTATACTCTAATTATCAATGAAACTCGTACGTGTATGTGATATGTATATATCTAGAATACATATGTATATCGCGAACAATGCTCTTGCGTATGGTTCCATTCGTTTGATGCATTTATTGTATTAAATCACTATGTTACTTTATTTATAACTACTATATTACTTTTTCACATAAGATGGGTAGTGACAGTTCTAAGTGCCAAACGAAATTAATATTTAATTCAATGATATTAAGGCATAAAACCTATAGAAACGGGTCACGCCTCTTATTGCCATTGAATAAAGTTTAATTTTCTTTGACACTTACAACTGTTACAGTGCCCATCTTACGTGAAAAATTCTATAGTAAAACTAGCTTCAGTACGAACGGTTGTTTGATTCTCGTCCTAACATATTATTTGGCGACGAGGATAGGATCCGAAACACACTAAAAATGAATTTGAAATCTCCGTATTGCTCTGAATCAAAAATAAATGTAGTTTGTTATAGCGCACTAAAGGAATAACAGCAATTTTTTGCAAATCTAAAAAGTAAGGTACATTAAAAATAGTTGGGATCAATTCATTTGCCGAATTAGAACAAACTTTTTTAAGGTCTTACGGTAATTATGTTACATCTTGTAGATATTATTATCCAGATTCCTTTCGGTGTAAGCAGAGAGTGCAGTTTTAACAGAGCTTTCCTTATAGACCTCCCTGGTTCCTCGCTGGTTATGGAGGCTCTTGACTTGCTCTTCAAAGAAACTGGTCTTGGTAAGATAATCTAGATCTTTCCCGACACCTACACCCTTCGACATTGAATATCGGTTTTGTTATTTTTTCTTCTGACTTTTTTTTTATATGCCCGAACCAACGGAGCATACCCTTTCTCATCTTTACACCGATACTATCTTTCATACCTCCTCGCTTTCTAACTACGCTGTTGCGAATACGGTCGCTCATATTCACTCCGCACATGTGCGTCACTAACCTTAGTAGTAACAAAGATCTCTTCTCTCTTAACAACCCCCTCGTTAATCTTCCGGTTGATGACCTCCCCCACTTCCGGTTCCACTCGGTACAGGTGAGCTGTGTCTATGTGTCGGTAACCGATGTCTATTGCGTAGGACATCGCTTCCACCATCTTGGGGACTTCTTCTATATTCAGATCCATCTGCAAAAAAAAAAATTAATGGCATTAATATTATTTTATAATGAATATTTGCAACTTTTTGTAAAAATAACCGGACAAGTGCGAGTAAGATTCGCACTACGAAGGTTCCGTATAAGGTCACGTCTACGAGAAATTTCCAATAAGCTGTGATGGGCACTTGAAGCCCATGGACCCAAAGTCCTTATCAAACGGTTTAAATAAGCATGCTTCAAGGCAATTAAAGCGTCTCCCGGGACACCCCAAGGTTCAAAACGTGGCGTCATCTAAGGAGACCATTGTGAATCCTGGCTTACAGGAGTTAAAATGGTGGGAATGTGTGGCGGGCTTAGTCCTATTAAAAAGCATGCTGCATCATGGTTGCTTTCTGCGGCACTCGACTAAATCCGCAGTGCGGCCAGCCCTAATGACTGTAGACATTAATAAGCAAATCTGATCGGAAAATACTTCTTTTACAAATCGAGGTGAAAGAGATAAGGTTATACAGGTAGGTACCTCTCCACACGGACTCAGTGCGGTGCGACAGAGCTAGTCTTTTTTTAACGTAGCCCACACTTGAATTTATTTCTGGGTCGTGGGTGTGTTAACAAACATAAAAATTCACAAACAAAAATACCAAAACCGGAACAAATAATTGTAGATCACACAAATATTGTTTTTTGCTTGTTCCATTTGAGAGTTATTTTTAATTTGTCCACTTCAGCTAGGCGTGGTCCCAGAATCACCCCAAGGATCCCTATTCCCTCCCCGTGCTTTTACCTCGTTTCGGATGCAGATACCGCACACAGAATAAGACAGGACCTTGCCGGCGAGGTCAAAGAATCCCTTCGATCGTTGCAGAAACCTAGTACCCACATCTCCATAGCGAGAGCACAAGCTATGACCGTTCTTCCTTTGCCTATCCGGCTGGAGCGTAGTGGTAGCATGCTCGCCCTCTTACCCAGTGAAGCTGAAAAGGCCTTTCGGCAATCATTCACACACGGATATTACCTGATCATTGAATCCCAACCAGGTCCCGTAGCCCAGCGCTGGGATCTCCCGCCCATCATTCAGCTTTATTGTTGGAATTTTAACCTGAAATAAGATATCGAACAAATTACCATCTGGACTGGTCATTTCCTCAGGTGATAAGAGAGCTGGCTCGATTCTCTCTTAAAATATAAGTTTAGCCATGTGTCAAGCGCCATCTATCGTTTTGTTCTGTCATGTCCGGCGCCATATCGTAACTAGAACGTGAGTTCTGACTTATGCGTGTGTCTTATACGTGTGTTGTGTTCGGGCATTCGGCCCCCTCACAGCGACTGTCCCAACCGAGGGCGGCTCTTCAAGGCGCCCTCGAGTATATCGCCCCTTGCCCTTCTGGCTCGAGCGTAGTGGTTGCAAGCTCGCCCTTAAGTCCGGTGAAGCTGTAAAGGCCTCGCGGCCAACAGCGTACATCACTCACACACACACACACACACACGAGTTCTGGCTGCATGAAGTGAGGTGCCGGACACCACTGCGAGACTTCATTATTAAGTCAGCAAGCATTATAATATCAAAGAAAAAACGAGAGTGTGCTGCGAATGAACCAATTGTTCAGTCTGTTTTGTTATCAACCGCACTAATCGAAGTGGTTGATTCGAATAATAACTATCATACAGCTCGAGCGCTACACGACAATGGCAGCCAGAACTGTTTTATATCGCAAAGTCCTGTCCACTATATGTGTATGTGGTGTCAGACAATCGGTGTCACAGTCCAGCCACACATGCAAAGTTTATATGTGTTCAAAAATATTCGATTTTCATATTCAATTGTATTGCTTAGTATTGCCCAGCATAACGTCATGCTTACCTACGACTAAGATTAATAGCGAATCTATACGTATCATCATCATCATCATCAGCCGATAGACGTCCACTGGAAGGCAAAGGCCTCTCCCAAAGATCGCCACAACGACCGGCTTTGTGCTGTACGCATCCAGCTTCTACCTGCGACCTTCACCGGGTCATCGCTCCACCTTGTGGGGGGCCTGGCCACTCCACGTCTTCTGGTACGAGGTCACCACTCGAGAACTTTTCTGCCCCAACGGCCGTCAGTTCTACGAACGATGTGCCCCGCCGACTGCCACTTAAGTTTGACAATTCTGAGAACTATATCGGTGACTTTGGTTCTCCTGCGGATCTCCTCATTTCTGATTCGATCTCGCAGAGAAACTCCGAGTATAGCTCTTTCGATTGCCCTTTGGGTGACCTTGAGCCTTCTTATGAGGCCCATCGTGAGTGACTCTATCTATCTCATATCCCGTCGGAAATAGATTTGTTGTGAGGAGCGGATGTGTTTTGGGACTTGTCAAAGGAAAACAAAGTCAAATTCAAAACCGGTCTGTACTTACAAGATACGAAGTTATATACGTCAAGCACTCGACAGGTTCAGTGCAATTATTCTAATATCGATTAATCTACGTAATTTTTGGGAATTAGAAGAAATTTCTAATGTACCAAATGTCATGTCAAATGAAGAGCGTATATGCGAAACGTTATTCTCGGAAACTACTAAACGTGACCAATATGGTAGATTTTCAGTGAGGATCCCGTTGCAGGAATCTTCCAATGTATAAGGAGAGTCATATAATTCGACAAATAATCGGTTTTTCTCTTTAGAACGGAGATTGGATGGGTCACAGCAATATAAAAAAATATATTATGATTTTATGCGTGAATATGAGAGTTTGGATCATATGACTTTATTATCGGATAATATAAACGATATCGTAAAACCGCATTACATTTTACCACACCACGGAGTGTATCGCGACAGTAGTGCAACAACCTAATTGCGAGTGGTCTTCGACGCGAGCGCGACAACCACTAGCAATAAATCGTTAAATGAAATTCAATACGTAGGTCCGAACCTTCAGAATGACATTGTTTTGGTATTATTACGCTTCAGACAGTATTAGTATGTATGTTGCCTGTCTGTGCTGATATCGAAAAAATGTACAGACAAGTTTTAGTTTAATCCTATCAAAGGAATTTACTACTTATTTTACGGAGAACTTATCATACCACTTAAAATTTATCGTTTAAACTCAGTGACTTGTGGCTCGGCGTCCGCGCCGTATATCATACCTAAGTATGCGTTGTTTAAAACAGCTGACTAATAATTGCGAGGATGACGTCATTGCATGCGTTATCAACAATGATTTTTACGTAGATGATTATTTGAGTGGTCTATGCTCCTCATTTTAGTGGTTTATGGGAGGCGGGAATGAAAGCGTGTAAGTATCATTTAAAAGGTATTTTACGAAATGCATAACTAACCTACGAGGAATTCAGTACGGTATTAACACAAATCGAGGCCGTCCTGAATTCGCGTCCAATGTCTCCGCTTTCCACAGATCCGAACAATTATTTACCACTCACCCCAGCTCATTTCCTAACTGGCCGACCTTTGACAGCCCCAGCTTGTGAAGAACTAACCACATTGCCGTCTACAAGACTAGGGCGGTATGAAGAAGTGGAACAGCTTAGGCAACAATTTTGGGAACGTTGATCCGAACGCCGGAAGCATGGAACAGGGGTGTGGTGGTACTCTTTTTCAAGAAAGGTGATAACACTTCATTAAAGAACTATAGGCCCATCACACTGCTGAGCCATGTTTACAAGTTGTTTTCGAGAGTCATCACGAATCGTCTCGAACGCAGGCTTGATGATTTCCAGCCTCCCGAACAAGCCGGTTTCCGGAAAGGCTTTAGTACCATAGACCACATACATACGCTGCGGCAGATTATACAGAAGACCGAGGAGTATAATCGGCCACTATGCTTGGCGTTTGTGGACTATGAGAAAGCCTTCGATTCGATCGAGACTTGGGCGGTTCTTAGATCTCTCCAGCGATGCCGCATTGACTATCGGTACATCGAAGTGTTGAAGTGCTTGTATAATAACGCCACCATGTCAGTCCGAGTACAAGGGCAGTGCACGAAGGCGATCTCCATAAAAAGAGGAGTAAGACAGGGAGACGTCATTTCTCCGAAATTTTTGTTTATTTTTAATTTTATTTTTACGCAACCTGTCCTACTTTTTGTGATTTTAAAATGTGCGCTGTGTTGATTAAATATTTTTCATTTCATTTCATTATTCCACGTGGATGAGATTTGTACGATTAGATTATTCTCTTTTTTTATAAATAAGGTATAACTAATTCTTCACTTCCCTCCATGACGCAAATTGCCGATGTATGTCAAAAAGCCGCCAAGCTTAAATGGGATTGGGCCGGCTATATCTGCCGCATGAAAAATAACCAATGGGTCAAAATAATAACTTTTCTTTTTTATTTAATAAATACGTAGCCCCACTCTAGGATTTATTCCTGTGTCGTGGGTGCGTTTACAAACATAAAAAATCACATACACAAATACTCAGACCGGAACAAATAATTGTGGATCACACAAAGATTTGTCCCGTGCGGGACTCGAACCCGCGACTATTAGACGCAGCGGGCAGAGCGGCTTAATCTCTTAAACTCTGCGCTAAATCGTCCGTCAACAGACTGGTCCCTGCGAAAAACAAAAAGACAACGCGGTTGACCCAGGTGGGAATGGTGGGACGAACTCGTACGTCGAACGTAATCTCCGGTACTACTGATCCGATTTTAATGATTCTTTCACCATTGAAGAGATACCTTACCCAGAAATAACATAAGCTATATAACATAGAACAGGTAGGTGGCGCTGTTGTCGACCGGGTACGGAGTCGCGGAAAACTGCTAGTAATTTATAAAGATACATTCGTCAAAGTCATGGGCGTTCGGTAGTGTATAATTATACTCAAACTTTACCTATATTACGATAACTACATTATTCAGATAATATATATCTGAACAAATCCTTGAAGTTAGTAAGATAAGATATTAGCTAAGATAACTAACTTTATTGAATTGCCTTGACCAGATAATGATAAACATTTTAAATCTTAAACAATGTTTATTTTACAGAAAAATATTATTTCCAATCTATTGTTTATCTATCTATATAGTTTTAGTAGTAACTCACCGCAAGGGCGAAAGATTACCCGAGCGACATGGAAAAGGTCACCTTCGACTTCAAGTACTTCCATGACTTCAACAAATTCATCCTTATCATGTAATGCCCAGCGGAGGAGGCGAGGGGCAAGGAAAACACCACCCGTGAGCCAAACTGTGATGTTATAATACGTGATACCCGAGTTTGATTCCTTAGTTGATAATATTGACATGTGGATAAATGTCGTTGAGGCAAATGCCCGTACGTTTAGTTGGGCAGACGAAATGATCAAATTTCAAGCATTACAAAAATTAAGAAAAACTGCACCGACGTGATTCGATTCTCTTCAATAAACCGTAACGTCGTGGACCACGTGGAAATGGCGTGATAGGTTATCCGCTACATTTCGATTAAAAACGAAATACTTTTATTTATTAAAATAATTAGTCAAAACCAAGCCTTTTGACGGACAATCCCTATATGAATTTTACTTTCAACAAAAATTCGCATTGATAAATTAGCTTTATCGTTCAGTGAACAGGGCATAATTTCCATAATAGTTGGCTCGATAGGTCATCCTTACTAATATTATAAAAGCGAAAGTCTCTGTCTGTCTGTCTGTCGCGCTTTCACGCCAAAACTACTGAACCGATTTAAATGAAATTTGGTACACAGATAGTCTCGAGCCTGAGAAAGGACACAGGCTGCTTTTTAATGCAAAAATAGGGTTGTAACGGGTTGAAAGGGGGGAATGAAAAGTTGTATGGAAGTATCGTCATTTTTAGAGCTAGAAGCTTTAAACTTATTTTTCAGGCTGTTGATTCGATATAAATAAATATGACATTCAAAGTTATATATAAAATAATTAAAAATGCTACCCAAGGACACTATTCCACGCGGGCGAAGTCGTGGGCACAGCTAGTAATAATATATGTGTTACTGCGAAATCGGGTAGTTTTAGACATTGTGATGAGCTAGCTTCGTTCTTACATAATAAAATTCTTGAATTAAAAAACAATGTCAACCAAAAACTATAATCAAAAACATTCTTTATCACGGAATATATCACTCCTAGGAAATATCGTAACTAAGATTAGTTACGATATTTCCTAGGAGTGATATATTCCTAGGAGTTATATACTGGCATTGCCGGTAGTAATATGTACAGAAAAGTGGAGATGTTTTACGTTGTTTTCGCTGCGGCGAATTAGGAAATAAACAAAATAATTGTAACATGAAGGGTAACTTGAAGTGTACGTGTAGTGGCGTTTTGTCGTAAACCGAGTTATTTAGAACTGGCCTGCATGACTAAAGAAAAGACGAAAATAGAAAAGGACGTTGAAGTAAAATTAATTAACGAACCAAAATCGAAGCAGAACTTTTGTAAGGTAATTTACTTAAATGATTTAGAGTGTTATGCGTTTATTGACATGGGCAGTGACTGCTCATTAATTATTTCTGACTTGGTCAAACAATTTGAGCTCCAACCTTATAGGTTATAAAGCCCCGTGAATTTGTTCGGGTTTACGAATGATATGTTGCTGACGCTATTGACGTCGCAATAAAAATGGATAAGGTAGAAATGTTGATCGCTTTGTATATTATAGATAAATTATCTGGCTGCCAGGTGTTAATAGGATGAAATTTTACCGAAGATAATCGAATTATGTACAGTCGCGTTGGAGATTAAACGATTAAATGAGTCTGATTAGATTGGTAGGTAGGATTACAAAAATTTAGACATATATTATTAGGGTTGTCATTCAAAATCATAATAGACTGCAGTGCTGTACGATATGCATTGAGTAAACAAGATATAGTGCCAAGAATTAGGAGATGGGTTTTACAAACACAAGAGTTCACGTTTGAGACTGTACATAGGCCAGGACTTCAAATGCAGCACGTTGATGCGTTGAGCAGAAACACTGCCGCTACCATGAATAATAATAGTAATATAGTTAGTAATAGAGTACTGTCCATTACTAAAGGTGACTGGGTGCTCTCTGTTCAACTGCACGATACCAGCATTTGTTGCATCCGAGAAATTTTTCAGTCAGGACAAGCCGAGGTACACAAACAAATTTTAATAACCATGACCTGTTAGGAAACAAGGTTCATAGGACAACCGAGGTCATTCAGCGTTAGCTAGTACCAAAACAGTGTATTTGGCAGGTAATCAGGGTAATTTTGAAGTAGACAAAACTGTCGAGCGTATCGGATCAACGTGCTGGTTTCCACGCTTAAAGAAAACTGGGACAAAATGTATTCAAAACTGCCTTCTTTACATCTATTAAAAAACTGACAAAATTGCTGTGCAAATTATTTCTAATACCTAAGTATGCACGTCGATTTCTTACGTTGCATTTAGACCATCTAGGAATTTTTGTAAAGACTGCTAGTAATAATTTATATTTATTAGTAATTGTAGACTCCTTTACTAAATTTGTATTTATTTCTATCTATCTATCTATCTATAACCTCACGCCAGATCCCTTGCGGGGTAGGCAGAGAGTACAGAGTTCCAACAGGTTCTTTCCTTACATACCTCTCTGGCTTCCTCGACTCTCATAGTTCGTCTCATACACGCTCGCCGGTTACGGAGACTCTTGACTTTTCCATCAGATAAGACTCGGTTTATTTGGTCGTGGTATTACCTCGGTTTACTCGGTTTGTATTTATTTCGCCAGTGAAAAACACGAAAGGCATAATACTCGTAGTTGTGAATGAATTAGACAAAATATTCGGTAACCCCAAACGAATAGTATTTGACTTCGGTAGCGCATTACATCTAAATTGATTACAACTTATTGTAAGGATAGAAGTATTCGACCTCACGTCAAAGCCACAACCGTACCACGCTCGAACGGGCAGGTAGAATATTTAACGCCACAATGTTAGACTCATTACGCACTTTAGGCGCAGACAGGGATAACAACAAATGAGATCAGCACGTTATCATGGTTCAACATGGAATAAACAGTACTGTTAATAAGACAATCTTTGCAGTACCGAGTGAAGTCTTTTTCGGGTATCTGTTAAGAATGGACAAGGACATGACAGTTGATGATGAGGAGGCGACAGTTGATGTGCGAAACACTGTTAACGTAAGAATTAAAGAAAACGTGGGGAAACAAAAAACTGCATTTGACTCAAAACAGAAGGCAGCTCTAGAATATAATGTTGGCGATTTAGTGGTGATTAGAATACCGAGTCAATCCAATGATGGTCAGAGTACTAAACTTCCCCCATAATGTAAAGGACAATTTCAAATAAAGGAAAATTTAAGAAAAGACAGGTATAGGAGTCATCGATATGAGAGGGTTTCGTAGAAGAACCAAGGTCACCGACATAGCCCTCAGGATTAGCATGCTGAAGTGGCAATGGGCGGGCCACATAGCGCGTAGATCGGACGGGCGTTAGGGCACAAAGATTCTAGAGTGGAGACCACGTATTGGCAGGCGCAGCGTAGGACGACCGCCTGCCAAAAGGACCGACGATCTTGTGAAAATTGCAGGAAGTCGTTGGATGCAGGTGGCACCGGACCGGTTACGCTGGAAAGCGATTGGGGAGGCCTATGTTCAGCAGTGGACAAATATAGGCTGAGATGATGATGATGATGAAATTCTACTTATCGTAGTAAATTATTGTCAAAATAGAAACTAACCTGTGACATTTTAGCAAAGAAAATAACATACGCCTCGTCCACACTGGAATCAGCAAAGCGACTGATTAAATAAATGATATATTTGTAAATTATACTTCGTGCTTCATCCTCGACATTAGATAACAATTGCAGTTACGCATATCGACTTCCTAATCTTCCACTATAGGTAAAAGTAGCTTGTATACTTATGCATGCCCTTTCTCATCGGTGTAAAGATAAGAAAGGGCATGCTCCGTTGGTTCGGGCATATAGAAAGAATGCCAGAGGAAAGAATGACAAAACAGATATACAATGTGAAAGTGGAAGGATGCAGGTACCGGGGAAGACCTAGACTATCTTACCACGACCAAATAAACCGAGTCTTATCTGATGGAAAAGTCAAGAGTCTCCGTAACCGGCGAGCGTGTATGAGACGAACTATGAGAGTCGAGGAAGCCAGAGAGGTATGTAAGGAAAGAACCTGTTGGAACTCTGTACTCTCTGCCTACCCCGCAAGGGATCTGACGTGAGGTTATAGATAGATAGATAGTATACTTATATCACTTTACTTTTTATACTAAAAAGTTTTGACACACTGGCAACCCAGAGTCTACCTACCGAACTGTGGGTGTTTCAAACCTCATTCGCGTTTAAGTGCTCCGGTAGTCTACACTAATTTTCTCTGGGTTATTGTGCTATCATAAAAATTGTGAAATATGTCTAAAAGAACTCAAGATGAAGACAGTCACGAATATATTAGGCGTATGCTGCGAAAAATTGAAGAGAAATTACGGTTCTTAGAAAGTTCGGACTGCAGACACTCGAGAGCAGAGACTCCGTCGCCTGTGTTATCGTTACCCGAAGATAAACTTTAATATTAATTATAACAAAATTCAGTGGATTATACGTAATAATGCAAACCCATCACACAAATACATATCTGAATGTACCAATACTAGTGCACAGTTGGCCAAATTATAATATAATAATAATAATAATAAATCAATTATTTCAGGCAACTGAAGTTTTACAAAAATAATTATGTGCAACTTACAGGCCCATAGAATATATATACCTTAGACTGACATACATATAATATATAAAAACTTATAAACTAAGAAACATGTGTTGACGGCGACATATTGCGCTGAGCAGGGGCGTCTCGTAACCTTCCCCGAAATCTCCTGAAGACGACACCCTTCGGCCAGAACTCCTCGCTCATGAAGGTCTCCAGCTTGGCGGTCGGAACTCGCACAACAAAGGAATTGAATGCCGTATTGTTTTGCGAGTTCAGCTTCTCGACCCTCAGAATGTAGAAGGTCTTCTTACGGGCGTACTCCGCAATATCCTCGGCTTTAGTGGTGTAGTGTAGCCGAGACACGTACAGCAGTGTTGTTGGTACTGCTGAGCGAAGGGGTATGCTATCTTCTACCGGTGCAGTCCCACACCGGTTTCGTCGGGGAGGCTTCTTCTCAACCTTGATTAATCCTTCCTCATTAACTGGACCCTTCGTACGGGCCTTCCTGGTTGTCTTCTCGGGCGCGCGGGCGGCGGCGGCGGCGTAATCACGACGAGAAGTAGTCGTGTTTACGTTTGACGTCACCTGCAGGGCGCGGTGTGTCGATCACATCGTCGTGCCATCGGCTGTGCAGTCTGCTGACAGCTGCACGTCATCGCCGCTATGATAATAGCGGCGATGACGTGCAGCGGCTATAGCCGCGCAAATCACGAATTATAATATTTCGTAAATGCAGTGTGGCACGTCCGAATCCGAGCGCGCACTGCAATTATAGCCTGTATGTATATTTTATAAGTTAGTAAGGCTTTTCCATATTATTTTTAACCCTCGCCGCTTTTCAAAATACTACAAATGAAATATGCTAATACTACAAACAATGCTTTGTACATAAATTTGTATTCGTAAATAAAGTCCAATTGCATTTGGCAAAATATGAAAGTGCACAATAATAAAATAATCATATTTTATGCACTAAATTCCAAATGGCCATAGAGTTTCGTTAACTGATTCTTGACCTTCCCACACAGGATGTGGATCTGGAAATTGCCCCAAGGTCGTCCGCGCCCGTCCTTGCTGAACCAGAGGAATGTCCCCTTGATGACGAGATCCTCGAATTACTGGGTGCATCCCTCACGAAAAATATAAAAATGGGGGATAACACAAAATGATATTACCCTTCGATGGGAACATATCGCAACAGCGGGTCTTACTAAAGAAACTCGAAAAGAACTACTACACAAACATCTGTTACCTGGCAATTGCCCCGAACTTTCTCGTCCAATTTTAAATCCAGAAATAAAAACTGCCATGTCAGACACCATGGATAGGAAGTACAGGGCCACAGAGAGTAAACAAAATCAAATTACCTCGGTACTCTTGCGCATTAGGGGAGCTCTCAAAATGTTTAATTTTTAACATAAGGATGCCTCAATTATCAAACCGCTGCTTGAGGGAGCCCAGCTGCTTTGTGATTTACAGCTCTCAGAGTCCATGAAAAAGAGAAGCCTTAGAACTTATATGTTTTTCAATTAATAGGGACATTAAGACTCAACTCTACGAGACAGAAATCGATACTTGCCTTTTTGGCGAAAAATTAGGCACACCCTAAAAGCAGCGAAGGCCATTAGTAATTCTGGAACTGAAATTTAAGCAACAAAACCTAAAGCATCAAGAGTTCGCTAAAGAGTCAAGAGGAGGCAGGTCTTGCTCTTCAACAACAATTACCAACCGTGCTACCGCCACGTGCTTCACGGCGCAGCTATTACCCAGCTCCATCGGCGCCTCTGCCGCCTCCACCGCCGCCGCCGCCACCGCAGCAGCCGTAAGCGCCCGTACCAACGTTGTTAGACGTGATACGTTGCTCAGGCAGACTTTCTTTATTTTTCAATCAATGGTGCCAAATAACTTATAACCTTAGCATATTATCGTGGGTGCGAGCATATTTATCCTCTTCCACAAACAAGTGGTTCAAAAGTATATCCCACAATCACCTAAATTATTAGCAAGGGAGAAAGTTGACTATAAGGAAGCCATAGATCATCTTCTGACCTCTGGTGCCAAGTGTGTGCCACATAAAAAGCAAGTTTTATCTTATTATTTTTTGATAAAATAGAAAAATGGTAAATTTTGGTTTATATTCATTTTAAAAGCTTTAAATTAACTTATTTAAACTCAACATTTTAAGGTCGAGGAGCTTCGAATGACTTTGAAATTGATCTCTCAAGATTATTTTATGGCTTTCTTCATCATCATCATCATCTCAGCCTATACTTGTCCACTGCTGAACATAGGCCTCCCCAATCGCTTTCCAGCGTAACCGGTCCGATGCCACCTGCATCCAACGACTTCCTGCGATTTTCACAAGATCGTCGGTCCATCTGGCAGGCGGTCGTCCCACGCTGCGCTTGCCAATACGTGGTCTCCACTCTAGAATCTTTCTGCCCCAACGCCCGTCCGATCTACGCGCTATGTGGCCCGCCCATTGCCACTTCAGCTTGCTAATCTTAACGGCTATGTCGGTGACCTTGGTTCTTCTACGAATCTCCTCATTCCTGATTCGATCGCGTAGAGAAACGCCGAGCATAGCTCTCTCCATAGCTCGCTGAGCAACTCTGAGCTTTTTTATGAGACCTATTGTAAGAGACCACGTCTCTGATCCATATATCATCACTGGTAACACACATTGACTAAAAACTTTAGTCTTTAGGCACTGAGGTATTTTGGATGAGAAGATGTTGCGCAGTTTCCCGAACGCTGCCCAGCCGAGTTGGATTCGTCGATTGACCTCTCTCTCAAAGTTGGACCTACCTAACCGGACTACCTATCCCAGGTAAATGTATTCGTCGACAACTTCAAGAGTAGAGTTCCCAACGGTGAGTGCGGTGGGTACGACATGGACGTTAGACATTATTTTCGCGTCTCTTGCGAACACTTTGGAGCCCTTGTTCTGTGCTATGGTCTCCTCAATACGCCTTGTATTGAAAGACCGTAAATCGTGTCGCAAGGACTTCAGTATCTGTCCATTGAGCTGCCTATAGGACTTAGCATCATCGGAGGTTTGGAGCGTCATGGAACGTCGCTCAGCCATGAGGTTCCGGGTGTAGTTGGATAGTTTTTGAGGTCTATTTTTACGGTGGGGCTTAAAATACTTGGACCCGACCGTATGGACAGTCTCTACCAGCCTGTTGTTGATTTCGTCCACTGATGCGCTGCTTTTTAGCAATTCGAAGCGGTTTGCCAATTCGAGTTGAAAGTTCTCGGGGTTTTGGATATGTGCATAAGAAGGTCGGAGCGTAGACTTCATCAGACGCGATCTTTCCATTTTGACATTAATATTTAATGTGCCTCTGACCATTCGGTGATCACTGCCGGTTTTTACCCTGTGAATCACGGAGACATCATTAAATATTTGTCGCTTGGTGCTCATGATGAAGTCTATCTCATTTTTTGTGGAACCATCAGGGTTCATCCAGGTCCATTTCCTATGAGGCGGCTTCCGGAAGAAAGAGTTCATCATAAAGAGTCCCTCCTTCTCCAGATATTCGGCCAGCCTCTGACCCCTGGGGTTGCGCTGCCCATATCCAAATTGCCCCACTCTCAATTCATCATCGCCCCGTTTGCCCAGCCGCGCATTGAAGTCACCCATAACCACTGTAAAGTGTGCTTTGGAAGTATGTATGGCTCTACTAATGTCCTCATACATTACTTCGACCTCATCATCTGAGTATGCCGAGGTCGGTGCGTAGACCTGTATGACCTTCAGCGAATATCTTTTGGATATTCTGAGTATCAGGTACGCTACCCTGCTCGACACACTAGTGATGGACACGACGTTGTTTATGAGTGACTTGTGGACGATTAATCCGACACCACCTTGGGACTGCTGTTCGCCCTCCCGGTAGTAAAACAAGTTGCCGGATTTTAAGGTTATCGTGTCCTCGCCCTTTCTTCGGACCTCCGATAAACCAACAATATTCCTCCGCAACTTGTTTATCTCTTCTTCTTCCAGCTCAACAAGCTTCTCATCTGTCCTTAACGTGCGTGCGTTGTATGTCACCAGGGCCAATTTTCGTAGTTGGTGGTAGCCGAATCTCTGCCGGAGATTCTTAGCACCCCTTGTCCTGTCGTTACCATAGCTGCTACCGTGGCCAGGACGAACAGGACCGCCGGGGACTAGGGGCCTGGTTTTATCTTTTTCTTCCATTTTAATAAATTGGGGGGGGGGGGGGGGTTTGCCATACTCGCCACGCTCGGCAGGCGGGTTGGCGAGCGCAGTTTTTGATGGTAGAAGTGTTAAGGGAACGCTGCTGCCCATTCCCTAGTTTTCCCTTAGTCTAGCCTTGTACGACACCCGATGGGATGTGATGGGTTGGTCCTATTCTAAGCCGGGAACCACGCGGCCTATGGCTTTCTTAGACCTAAATAATGTATATTTTTTAATATCAATAGATGTAAGATACAGAAATTACTTAAGATTTAGATAGCAAGATAATTTATTTGAATTTAATGTATTGCCATTTGGGTTAAGCACACCCAGACGCCTGTTATGTCCGTATTAAGATCATTAGGTCACATACCAACTGCATATTTAGACGTCTGTTGTATAGCACGTACTTATCAGGAATGTCTGGATAACGTAGTTTAAACAATAGCCTTTTCCGAATCTCTAGGCTTCACAATAAATAAGTAAGAAGAGTTGCTTTATACTATCAAATATCTCGGATCTTTAATTGACACCCAAAACTTGCATCTATGTCTAACCGATACGAAAAGAGACAATATTCTAAAAGAACTAACTAGATTAAAATTAGCAAGCTGCCCTTAAGATTAGCAAGCTGAAGTGGCAATGGGCGCGCCACATAGCGCGTAGATCGGACGGGCGTTGGGGCTGGAAGATTCTAGAGTGGAGACCACGTATTGGCAAGCGCAGCGTGGGAGGAAGTCGCATGAAGTCGTTGGATGCAGGTGGCGTCGGACCGGTTACGCTGGAAAGCGATTGGGGAGGCCTATGTTCAG
Organism: Phalera bucephala; assembly: GCA_905147815.2. NCBI lineage: Eukaryota > Metazoa > Arthropoda > Insecta > Lepidoptera > Notodontidae > Phalera > Phalera bucephala. The sequence continues at coordinate 11,810,057 of LR990636.1, read as the reverse complement.
CAGTGGACAAGTATAGGCTGAGATGATGATGATGATGAACTGGATTAAGTCGTAAACAGCGTTGTTCCACACGATATTTCGCACGAATAGGGACTTGGAATGTAAGGCGTGGTATGGAAGATAAGATGCATGAGGTGATTGATGTGTAGAGGAAGCCAGAGAGGTATGTAAGGAAAGAGCCTGTTGGAATTCTGTACTCTCTGCCTACCCCGTAAGGGATCTGGCGTGATGATATAGATAGATAGATATTTCGCACGCGTGGTCGGTGTCCTCTCCGGTGCTCTGCTCTCTTGCAATCATGCAACTATTTGATGAGAATTCCGACATATTTAAAAGGTGATATTCAATGGTAGATTAATTCTGTAAAGAGTGCCTTTAAGGTTGGATATTTACACCGTAGAAATCTTTTCTGATGCTAGCAATACTGGATGGGGGGTGGCGTGTTGCGGGGCGACCTCAAACGACCAATGGACTGCACACTAAGTCACTAAACATATAAATTTTCTTGAATTATTAGCTGCTTTGGTTTCAAAATATTCTCGTCAAAATTAAGTGACTGTCAAATCCTGTTAGGGATTGATAACACGACTGCTATATCGTATATCAATCGGATGGGAGGAGTTCGTTTTACGCACCTCTGCGAAGATAGAAATATATTCATATACGCTTCGCATATCAGCTCACAAGATAACGATATAGCAGACGCGGAATCTAGACGTCTACACCCTGACACAGAAGGGGAAATTAGCAACCAAGCTTTTAAAATTATATCAGGTACTTTTGATAATCCAGAACTAGATCTTGTCGTGAGTAATTGCAAAGTGCCCCAAATATACATCGTGGGGTAAAGATCCAGGAGCCTACGCTGTCAATGCTTCTACCGTTAATTGTCACCGCTTAAACTTTTATGCTTTTCATCCTTTCTCAGTCATCACAAAGGTGCTTAGAAGATTATCACTGATTCGGCACAAGGGGTACACGTAGTCCCACACGGGCCTATGCAAGCTTGGTTCCCATTATTCAATAGACTTCTTTTAGCAGAGCCTATTATTCTTGAATCTATTAATAATCTCGCCAGATCCCTTGCGTGGTAGGCAGAGAGGACAGAGTTCCAACAGGTTCTTCCCCTACATACCTCTCTGGCTTCCTCCACTCTAATAGTTCGTCTCATACATGCTCGCCGGTTAGGGAGACTCTTGACTTGTACTTCAGATAAGACTCGGTATATTCGGTCGTGGTAAGATAGTCTAGGTCTTCCCCGGTTCCTACCTTGCACTTTCGCATTGTATATCAGTTTTGTCAATGATTTATTTTATACGTATTTGTATAAATTGATGTTAATTAACATGAATCATTACACACATGGTTTTCGTTAAGTGTCGCAGTGGTGTCGAATGATATAAGTAACCGATATGTAAAATACTATTTGAAAATGGGTTCAACTATTGAATAAAACTGGTGTACACTGACACACGTGTTTTTATATTAATTTGCACCATTATTAATCTACTGAGTTCTTAGATTTACGCGAATATTACACATGAAATAAAACTATTTTTTCGGATTTTATCGCGGTTTATTTTTCGATTTTTAAGTTCCCGACGTTCGAGTGCTTTGCAGCACCCATGGTCACGGGAAGGACTTAGGTGGTAGACGTCCAAAAGGCATAGTAGTTCCGGGGTACCCTCAAACTTCTTAATTAATTTTGTTGGTCCGATATACGCAGAATGAGCTCACGGGGTCTTGAGGTCTTGCAGTGTTATGCTTGGTTTTGGATTTGATTATATTAATTACTGTGACAAGAAACATCTGGCTGCCGAGCTTCAACATGTCAAGCAAGTCCTGCACGACAATAAGCTTCCAGTCCCACGCCAACGTCACAGTGACCGAGTGAAACCAGCCACAGTCGAGCGTCTCCCTGCTGTACTACCTTACTTAAGAGGAGTCACAGACAAGATTGGCTACATCTTGAAGCGTGCTTCAATTAAAACATTTTATAAGCCGCCGAAGAAGATCAGTCAGTTTTTACCATCTGTCAAGTGTCACATCCCTCTACAAGATGCAGGAGTATACAAGCTTGATTGTGAATGTGGTCTCTCTTACATAGGACAAACAAAAAGACCAGTAAAAACTCGGGTTAAAGAACACATAGCTGACCTAAAACACCGTCGCTCAAAGAAGTCTGCAGTCTGTGAACATGTCCTTGACCGCACCCGCCATAACATCAGATTTGATAGACCACAAATCCTCGTGAAAGAACACCGATTCCTACCAAGGATGGTTCGCGAGGCTATTGAAATTAAAAAACATCCTAATTTCAATAGAGAAGATGGCTGGGTGCTTCCATCGACTTGGGATCCAGTAATTAATATAATCAAATCCAAAACCAAGCATAACACTGCAAGACCTCAAGACACCGTGAGCTCATTCTGCGTAGATCGGACCAACAAAATTAATTAAGAAGTTTGAGGGTACCCCGGAACTACTATGCCTTTTGGACGTCTACCACCTCAGTCCTTCCCGTGACCATGGGTGCTGCAAAGCACTCGAAACGTCGGGAACTTAAAAATCGAAAAATAAAACGCGATAAAATCCGAAAAAATAGTTTTATTTCACATTATTAATCTGTTCTTGCTGATCGGGTAAAAGAGATTAATTCAAGATGTATCAGTAATGCCAAAAAAATAACTGGACAAGTGCGAGTTCTTTGTCGGATTACCTCGTTACGAATTTTATCCTTTAAAGAGACGCCGAGCATAGGTCGCTCCATAGCCCGCTGTGCTACTTTGAATTTGTGGACTAGCCCCACTGTGAGTATCCGCGTCTCGGCCCCGTAAGTCATAACAGGTAGGACGCATTGGTTAAAGACTTTAGTCTTCAGGCATTGCGGTATGGGCGAAGCGAAAACGTGACGTAGTTTGCCAAATGCTGCCCAACCCAATTGGATCCTGCGGTTGATTTCTTTCTCGAAGTTGTTTCTACCAAATTGGACAACTTGTCCAAGGTAGACATACTCCCGAACAACCTCGAGCATTGAACCATCGACGTAGATCGGTCCCGGCGTGACATGCTTATTAAACATGATCTTGGTTTTGTCCAAGTTCATGCCAAGACCGACACCTCGAGAGGCTTCATTTAGGCTATGCAGCATTTCGCTTAACTTTTCCAGTGACTCTGCCACGATGACGATATCATCGGCAAACCGAAGGTGTGAGATGTATTCGCCGTTGATGTTAATGCCCCGCCCAGTCCAGTCCAGCGTCTTGAAGACGTCTTCGAGTGCATTGGTGAAGAGACTGGGGGATATTACATCCCCCTGTCTTACCCCTCGACGCAGCTCGATCGGGTTGGTCTTTTGGTCCTGGAGCTGGACGGTCATTGTGGCGGTATCAGACAGACATCTCAACACCTCGATATAGCGCCAATCAATGCCACATCGCTGCAGAGCATCCAAAACCGCCCAGGTTTCGATGGAGTCGAAGGCTTTCTCGTAGTCCACGAAAGCCATACACAGCGGCTGATTGTACTCTTCGGTCTTCTGTACAATCTGCCGAACAGTATGGATGTGGTCTACGGTGCTGTAGCCTTTATTTTAATAAAATAGATAAATAATGGCATGAGTCAAATTTTTGTTAGTTGTGGGGCAATTTTCGACAATGGCCTTTACAAAAATTATAACACACTTGGTTTTATGTTTAATGACATAAGCATTTTGCAAACAAAACAAATATTTATTTGTTGTTTTTAATCCTATTAATTGTGTAAAAGGTATTCATTTAAGTTGGTTGAGTTATGAAAAAATAACTATAACAATCAATTCACTTCTTTTGTGACGTTTGGAAATATACCATCTTACACGTTGTTAATTCTCGAGAAATGCCTACTTATATCAATATAATCAATAAAACGTACTCATTTTAAGCCTTAGGAACATGGGGTGAAGATTGAAATACGCCGATTTTTTATGTATCTTTTGAAAACTCCTATAACTCGAGTTGTATCACTTTTCACTGAAGGCACATATGGTAACGTAGCGTAGGTAAGAACTAAGAAAATACATTAGAGAATTTCATCTTAAGGGTTTAAAAATACCGTAAGGAAGTTCCATCAAGTATACAGATAAATAAACAACTAAATGTGCAAACACAACTTTACTCAAAAAATAATGTTAACAATAATACTCGTAACATGTAAATCTATATACGAATAGGCCGGGCAATGTGTGGAATCTCTTTGTATCAATTGTAATACTGAATTTAAATTATATCCCATCACCCACTACCACTTCCCGGATTGAGTACAAACTATAAGGGTGTGGAGTACCTGCGTCTGCGCGCGCGTTTATCCATACAAATAAATAAAATTGAAGTGTCTGTTTGTTATGTCAAAATAACAACTTTTTACTTAACGCATATGGATGTATCGAGGGGACTTATACACCGTCACGCCTATATTCCCCAAGCGGGGGTGGCAGAGAAGCACTGAGTACACCCACGTTTCGCCGACGATGTTAGGTCCCATGTAATAGGGCGCGAGCCTATTGCCATATACCGGGCACAATTCCAGACTGCGGAATCTTATTGGGAAGTTTTCGTTAGAAAAACTACACTTGTCTGACCTAGGATTTGAACCCAGGACCTCGTGATCACAAAGCGATGCGCTTTGCCATTAGACAAACGAGGCAGTCATAATAAAAAAAAATTAAATTGTCTGTCTGTCTGTGGGTTCCGGCAAATCTCCGAAACGGCTGGACTGTTTTTTTCGGGACGTTCACTGGCAGATAGCTGATGTTATAAGGAGTAACTTAGACTACTTTTTCTGAAATAGTAGCTGAGCTAGTTTTGTAGCTAGTTTTGAGCTAGTTCTGAGCTAGTTTTGTAATAATGTAAATGTAAAAATACTATTTTAAAAGAGTAACCGTGGAGTTTCTTGCCCTTCTTCTCCACAGGAATGACATTCCGAAGTGGCGGTAGAGTTTTTGTTACTTTTCTGACGATTCATAAATACTGTAATGGTTTACATGAATAAAAAATATTCTAATTCTGATTCTGAAATATAGTTACAAGCAGTTTTACGCGGTTTCGCTTCCGTTCGACAACAGCGCTACCTACCGGGTCTATGTTACTCTGGATAATGTAATGTAATGTTGCAGTGTATTTAACGCGCCCGCTCAACGGCCACGGCAGTAATAAACCAGTACGCAAGCTAGACGGTTGTTTTACTTAATCGCAAATACTTCACCTGGCGACGAAGACGAAACTACCTACGTACAAAAAAAAAAAAAAAAGGAACAAATAAAAAAATGTCCAATTTTATCGGAAATTTGCATACTTTCGATGCAAAAAGCCAAGAATGGCAGATATTCTTCGGTAGACTTCAACAATTTATCAAATTAAATGATATTAAACCCGAGAATCAAAGTGCCGTACTGCTAACGCATCTATCGGATGAGTCATACCGTCTGGTAAGAAATCTTGTGTATCCACGGAAACTAGAAGATGTGCCGTGGAAGGAGCTGGTTGAAGTACTCAATAGTCATTTTCAGCCGAAAAGATCGACATTTGCTGATAGGGCAAAATTTTATGGTGCCACCAGAGCAAATAGCGAAAGCGTAGAGGATTGGGCGGCGCGTCTGAGGGGACTCGCCTTATATTGTGACTTCGGTTCAGAGCTGGATATTCTTCTCCGTGACAGATTTATTCTGGGGCTGGAAGCCGGGCCGGAAAAAGATCGCCTGTTCGAACAAGATTTGAAGTCATTAACGCTTAGTAAAGCCTTGGAAATAGCTCAGCAAGCTGCATGTGCTCGATCTGCGCGTGCTTACTCTGAAGCAGAACAGCTTGTCAAGCGGGAGTACGTGTACCGTGTGGCTGAGCGCAGGTCGAGGGCGCCGGACGTGCCCGCGTATGCCGGAGTTTCAGGACCAGCTGTGGTGTGTACAGTGTGCGGAATGAAGAACCATAATGCAGATAAGTGTCGGTTCAAGAATTACCGATGTGCTATTTGTGGAAAAAAAGGCCATCTTAAGAAAGTGTGCAGTGCTAAAGTCGGGAAGCGATCGCTAAATAGTATCGAAATTGACGGAAACGACGGCCGTGATTGTAAGGAATGCGACCTGTTTAATTTAAGGTATGTGAACTATGACCCTATTAAAGTGAATGTGAGGGTACATGATGTAGACTTATCTATGGAACTCGACTGCGGCGCTGGTCGTAGTGTCATGTCTGAGCACTTTTATTCAACGCATTTTAAATGTTTAAAATTGTGTAAAACCAACCTTGTATTTTGTCTTTATACCAAACATAAAGTAACACCCTTGGGTTATTTTCTTTGTGATGTTTCATTCAATAATATGAAACGACAAATGGAATTTTATGTTATCAAAGAAGGCGGGCCGCCGCTCCTGGGGCGGGATTTTATGACACGATTTAATATGCAGCTAGTTTCTGTTTCTGATAATCATAATTTAAGCGTTGAATCGGAATGCGTCGAGGTGCAGCAGTTCTTAGATGAATTTCCTGACGTTTGGAAGGACGAATTGGGTTGTTTCAATAAATTTGAAATAGAATTGCATTTAAAGGAGGGTGCTGTCCCAAAATTTTTCAAACCGCGACCTATACCGTTTGCCTTAAAAGGAAAGGTAGAAGAGGAATTAGATAGGTTAGTCCGATTAGGAATCTTACTTCCCGTACAGTACTCAGAACATGCCACCCCAATTGTTCCGGTATTAAAAGAAAACGGCAAGGTAAAAATAGCTGGGGATTTCTCTTGTACGTTAAATAAAATTTTAAAAATTGATAAATACCCTTTGCCTCACATAGACGAAGTATTTGCCAAAATCGGTGGAGGACAACATTACTCAAAACTTGATTTAAGTAATGCTTACAATCAATTCTGTTTGTCTAAACCGTCACAAGAGCTAACTACAATTAATACACAAAAGGGTTTATTTAAATACACGCGGCTCGTGTATGGTCTCGCGAACGCTGCAGCTATTTTCCAAAGGGCCATCGAGACGCTAGTTGCGGGAATAGACGGTGTTTCTTGTTGGTATGATGACATTTGTCTCACGGCTCCTAATCGGAATCTGCACTTAGCTAGGCTTCGAGAACTACTGTGCAGATTGCAAAATGCGGGACTAAGACTTCAAAAGGACAAATGTGCATTCTTCCAGGAAAGTGTTACATATTTGGGTTACACTATAGATAGGAACGGTCTGAGAACGTGTTCGAGCAAAGTAGAAGCTATTTTAAAAGCGCCGGCGCCTTCTAACCCGTTAGAATTAAAAAGATTTCTAGGCGTAGTAAACTATTACAGGAATTTTATTCCGAACGCGTCCTCGTTGTTAAGTCCTCTGCATGAGTTACTGAAGGAGGGCGCGGTGTGGGAGTGGGGACAACAGCAGGCCCGCGCGCTGGCCGGGGTGCGCCGCGAGCTGGCCTCGGAGCGCGTGTTGGCGCACTTTGAGCCCGCTGTGCCGCTCGCACTCACCGTGGACGCAGGGCCCGCGGGCCTCGGTGCAGTGCTTGCACATTTAGCCCCGGACGGGACAGAGCGACCGATCGCTTTTGGGTCACGCTCGCTCACTGCTAGCGAGAAGAACTACAGTCAAATTCAGAAAGAGGCCACTGCGATAATTTTCGGTATCAAACGTTTCCATCAATATTTATACGGACGGCAGGAGCCTTTTATTTTGAGGACCGATCACAGGCCACTGCTATCGATCTTTGGTAAAAAGGATGGCATATCAGTAACAGCCGCGCTACGTTTGCAACGATATGCCATAATTCTTTCAGCCTATAATTATACCATTCAGTATATAAGTAACAAAAATAATTTAGTTGCGGATTATTTTTCACGGACACCGCTGCCCCCTAATGAATCAGCTGATACCGATAAGGAATGCGAGGACATGCCTATACCCATATTGTTTATGAATGCGACGGCAGAACCGGTTTCTTACGAGAGGATTAAGCGCGCAACGGCAGCCGATAAGGTATTGCAAACAGTGATTCGTTATATGAATCATGGATGGCCGCGTAAAATTACGTGTAAATTTGTTATGCCTTATTTTATGTGTAAGGCCGATTTAGAGGTAATCGGGGACTGTTTATTCCGGGGACATAGAATAGTAATCCCTACAGTATTTCGTGAAGAGTTGCTAAAGGAATTACATTCTGGACATTTCGGTGTCGTTAAAACTAAGTGTACGGCGCGTAGTAGAATGTGGTGGCCGGGTATCGACGGCGACATCGAGCGAGTGGTGGGCAGCTGCAGCGCGTGCGCCGCCGTGCGAAGCGCGCCGCCGCGCGCGCCCCCCGCGCCCTGGCCGCGCCCGCCGGCTCCCTGGCACCGCATTCACATCGATTATATGTCTTTAGGGCAAACGGTATACCTCGTCGTTATAGATGCGTACAGCAAATGGTTAGATTGTATTCCTATGAACTGCGGCACCTCAACTGGCGCGTTGATAACTAAATTAAAAGATTTATTTTCAGTTTTTGGAGTTCCGCACGTAATCGTATCGGACAATGATATTAAAATTTGTTCCTCCGAATTTCAAGAGTTTTGTCTAAATAACGGTATTAAATATTTAAATTCTCCTATATATCATCCATCTAGCAATGGTCAGGCCGAAAATTCCGTCAAGATTTGCAAAAAAATGATTAAATGCATTATTAGTGAAGGTCAGATCTCGGTCCGCCAGATCCATGAACTATTATTAAATTTTTTATTTGAATACAGAAATTCTATTCATTGTGCTACGGGTGTAACGCCTGCAAAATTAATGTTCGGCCGGGACCTAAGATCTAGACTGGATCTAGTTTTGCCAGAGACTAGTAATCACACCATGGTAAAATCGGAAACAAGCCTTAATAAATCAAGATGTTTCCAAGTAGGCGAAACCGTTTGGGCAAAGTGGTTTTCGGCACGAAAAGCTAGGTGGGCGATAGGAAGAATTATTAATAAGAAAGGAAACAGGATGTATGAAATTTATTTTGGAAATTATAATACAACATGTTTGCGACATGTAGACCAAATACGTAAATGTATTTCGAACGATTATGTACGAAATGTGAATGATAATTCAAAAGACATAGCAGTATATGTACCCTTGCAGCCTTCCGCACAATCGTCACCACAGCCAATTGAGATAGAATATAATTCGCCAACCTCTTCTGATACTGCTTTAGTGCCTAGTACAGCCGCAACAATATCAGAGTCGGCCCAAATAGCGCAGTCTGGTATAGATTCTGATACTGGTGGGGGAGAGGAAGGTGATGAATGGGTGGAAGCTGCGGAGACTATAGAACCTGATTGTAATGAGCCCAAGAGCCCTGCCGAAAATGTCGACCAACCCAATTCGTGCGGGAGATCTAGGAGACCAATTAAGGCAGTTAATTATAAGAAGTTTTTTTGAAGTTATGTAAAATAATTATAAATACATTGTTTAGATAATGGCAGTATTAAAGTAACGTGGGTGGAGTGCAGTGTATTTAACGCGCCCGCTCAACGGCCACGGCAGTAATAAACCAGTACGCAAGCTAGACGGTTGTTTTACTTAATCGCAAATACTTCAAATGTACTTTCTCATGGTGAAATAATTATTAAAATCAGTTAAGTAGTTTCAGAGTTCATCAATTAGAAACAAACTAACATCAATAACACTTCCCATTAACTTTCCTCTTTATAATATTATTAGTATAGATGTGAAAATAGCTGTTCGTGTGTGTTTGTCTGTTATCTTTTCATCCAATTTGAAAATAAGTTACATTTCATAATCCAGCGAACACAGGCTAGGCGTTTGTTTAGAAAAAATACACATAACGTCGCGTATAACCAGTTAGTTATAAGGCCTACTTTCTTGTGTTTGTTTTAAATAACTTAGTAACATTGCCTCATTACATTGCCCGGCAATTACAGACAATAACCGGCGAATCTAATCAATGTCTTTGTTCGCCCCATTTTTCCATACACGCAGCGCCAATGGAATATCCATCTTCTGATTGATTTTATCGAACGGATAATTCGAAAATGACTCCCAAAAGACAGGCCTTACAGTCCTGTATCCGTTGTCGAATTGCTTTATTGTTTCTTTATCAGCTTTGTCCAGTGCAAAGTCGAAGATCGACGCGTTTTCTAATACTCTTGATTTTGTTACAGTTTTTGGTATGCTTATGACGCCTCGTTCGTACTGGGGACAAAAATAGTAATATGAGTTATCGTTATAGATCTTAGATAGATAGATTACTCTTTATTGTACACCAATACATTTACATAGAGAAAAAAAAAATTATCAGTTAGTTTTACTCTTATAGGTATAGGTTCATATGCTTATAAATATTTATGATACATAACAACAATATACAAATATCATAAAGATATCTTATCTTAGGCCTATTGTAGCGAAAATATGGAGTGGGAAAAGAGGAAGAGGGCTTTGCACTGCACGGGGCACATGAGGTTCATAAAGAAACTTTTTTCAGTAAAGTCAGATGATGCCCTAAGATATTTTTGTCATGGTGTGTGTGCATATTAAAGCATTTGGGAATTATTCTTGGCTTACATTCGACTCACAAATACATGTCTATCATCTCTAAAGGGCTAGGATGCTAGGCTGATGGCTAAGGGCAGATGATTGTCTAGCACAAACGCAGGGATTTATATTTGTTTGACAAGTAACTAGTGACTGTACAGCAACCTAGCGACAACGCGCGAAAATTATGATTTTATTTCGCTTCTTGCGTAAACGCGAGGGACCATGTGACTTATTTGGGGAGGCTTTCCACTCCAATTTTTTAAACAACCATGATAATATCTCACAGTATAAGGCTCTTCCTCTCAGTACACAGTATCACAATATACCAGCCCAACACAGTGTATTATCATCTGCTATTAACTCTGTACGGGTTCTGGACGAACACGAGTTTACTCATCTAAAATCTCTAAATCTTAACAAATCGGCTGGTCCAGACAATATCCAAGCTATCTCATAGTGAAATGTGCCCAAAGTCTGACTTCTCTCCTTTATATTCTCTTTCGCCATTCTGTCACCGAAGGCGTAGTGCCGGACATATGGAAGACCGCATTTATCACACCCATCCATAAGAAAAGTTCCAAGAACATGATTGTTAACTAAGGGCCCATTTCCAAACTATGCCTTTTTGCTAAGGTGCTCGAAACGATGGTGTATGCACAAGTGTACTCGGCTCTAAAACATAGTCTCGACCAGAGTCAACACAGTTTCATAAGAGGTAGGTCCACCACCACCTATCTTTTGTTGTGTAGTAACTATATTTCTCATTTCATGTCTGAACCGTCTCAGGTTGACGTAATATACACAGACTACAGTAAATGTTTTGACCAAATAGTCCATGTGATTCTCCTGAACAAACTGCAGCTCGTAGGTATTAGGGGTAATTTGTACATAAGGTTTTCTTTATATGTGCACAACCGGTGTCCAAGGGGAGGACTTAACCAGTACTCGTCTTCGCCCATGTATATTCCCTCCGGCGTTGCTCAGGGATCTTTATTAGGACCTGTAATATTTCTAATCTTTAATAATGACATTTCTCAATATTTTAAAAACTAAAAGTCCTTTATATGCTGACGACTGCTAACTCCAAGACTACTGTAAACGCAACAAGCTTTATTTAAACGTTTCCAAATGTTACTTATGCTCGTTTACACGCACAACAATATCTCTTCTACATAATTACACTTGTGAAGACATTCCTCTTATAAGAACAAATAAAATTAAGGATCTTGGTGTTAAAATTGATTGCAAACTCTTATTTGACAAGCATATTAGTGATATAGCTACAAAAGCTTCTAAGGCACTTGGTTTCGTTATGGGAATATCATCTGAATTCTTTTATATAAAAACAATAAAGTTTCTATATTGCACCTACGTGCGTAGTCACCTGGAATATGCAGTGCAAGTGTGGAATCCTTGTTATAACGTGAATATCACGCGCCAAGAAAATATCCAAAGAAAGTTTCTTCGTTACATACAATATCGCGCTAAAACACACTTACCCAACTATACTGCCAGATGTCAAAAATTAAACTTTCTTCCTCTCTATGAACGAAGAAAAATCGCTAATTTGGTGCTATTGTTCAAGATAGCTAATGGTGATGTGGACCGCCTTGATATTCTTGAGCAAATTAGACTTTGTACGCACACAATGAGGTTGTGTGCGTACAAAGTCAAAACCTCACAAAACCAAGTCTCTCGTATTTCCCTCTAGTAAGAACTAATTATAAACAAATTTCTTTCATTATCAGGATAAGCACATGTTTTAATGGTCTCGCCAATGATATAGATATTGATCTATTTAATTGCTCTATAAGTCGGCTTAGAAAGCAGATAAGCGACAAATTCTTTCAAGACCAACTAAAAGGTAATTAAGACTTTTTTTTTGCATATAAGAATCCATTTTTCTGCAGTTTTCGCACATTTATATTTTTTATTCTTTCGTTTAGATACTACCAGCGGAATTTTATTAATGATAATCTGTTAAAATAAATAAAAATAAAATAAAGAACATTGTTCTGCGCCCAGACATGATTTGCCCCAGAACCAACAGCAATGAAAAAATACTTGTATGATTTCAAATTACCCGTATATTCTTTTAAAGTATTTATTATTAAACGGAAAAGCGGGGAAACCGCAATATTACACAAAAAGTATTAGATTTTGAGGTTATAATTCAGTAGCTGTTATAGTCATATGAGGTTATATTGTGTGTATTGACATTTTGTAAAGATGTCAGCGAGTTCGAAATAAGTACTTACAATACTTTGAAATGTACGTTTTAGATTGTAAATTGTCCGTTACATACGGATATTTGCCATTATTTTAATCATATAGATAAATAATATATAAATAATGATGGCATGGGTCGAATTTTGTTGGTTTTGGGGCAATTTTCGACAATATCCTTTGTCTTATTTTATTAACAGAACATCAAAACATAGTCATCGATCAAATATAGTTAGATAGACACTTGCCGCATGAAAAATGGCACCACCAAAAACAGGCAATAGTGGACGGTACTAATTTTTACCTCAGGCGAGGCCTAGTCAGTCTGCGCGGTTCTATGGTGTGACTTGTGATTATACATTACTCTTAATATTCCTCACATGAGTCACAGTAAACATATGTAAACAGTAGAACATGAGAATACTAACAGTCGAATAAGAATCACGGACACAGACGCGCGCTCTACACGCTTTTTCAGCAGATCTCAGAGGGTAGCCTACCCTTTGAGACTTGCTGAGAAGCAGAGTAGAGCGCGTAGTGATTTTTTTGGACCGCTTGTAGGTAGGTACTAACTGTTCTTCTATATACATATAATAATAATATTTCAAAGAATTTTATTTATGCATTTTTGACTATACTTAAGTTTTGTGTTAAAGGCATTTCAAAATGTTATATATTTAGCCATGAAATTTACTGCATTTACTAATTATTTGTTTGATAAAATGTTGCTTTTGCAGGTTGATAGCTATAAGATTGCATCAAGGAGACGCTGGTGGAAGTACTACATTACCATGAGGACTGCAAGCAATCCTTGCAAGGGAGGAGGGATAATTATATCGCTCAAAACGTTCTTATACTAAATCGAGGCATAAGGGAGGGACGCAAGTTCGTTTGGCAATTAGAACTGTCACTACCCATCCTATGTGAAAAATATTACAATATCAAATTTCTTTATGGCGGCCAAATCAGCTTTGTCCAGGGCAAAGTCGAAAATGGATGCGTTTTCTAGTACTCTGGCCTTTGTAACGGTTTTAGGTATGGTTATGATGCCCCTCTCGTACTGTGGAAAAAACATATATATTTTTAAAGAAAGAAGGAAAGAAACATTGAGTTGTAGTCGGACAAGAATCTTTTGGCACTTGGATGATACTGAGTCATAGTCCATCAAGGATCTTTTGGCACTTGGATGCTATCTTTTTACAGAGTTGGTGTGAAATTAGGGTTACTGTTTAGTAAAATTTTCTTATTTCCAGGGAAATATTTCAACACATGGGTCCAACTCGAGGGAGTTGACGCACTCGCTGAACGAACTTAATTAAGCTGCACCATGAGGACGCAGTCATTAAGTTGCGCACCATTTTTTGTTTTACATAGTTTATCAAGTTTTTAGTATATACCAATATTACTAGCGACAAACCAACGCGGCAGTCAAAAGCATAAACTTTTACATGTAACCAACGACCATAATACACGATCTATGACTTCTGGCAAATTTATTGTTCCCAGAGTTAGCAATTACTACGCTGACAGAACACTTAAAAAACGTCTGCCTTATTTACCTAACAGTCTGATTAACTAACTTTTAAAATAAAACTAAACAAGTTTCCGCTGAGTAAATGCTAACAATGTCAGATCGGTTAGAACTAATCACACGATATTGTTAAAAAACAAATGTATATTGATACAACTCAAGTGACGAATTTATAAAGTTGAACGATCCCACAGTCAAACCAGCAACATGGTTTTGTGGGGCAATATCCTAACATATGTATTTAGTTATAGAAAGATATTAAAATAGGGTGAACAGGGTGAATGGTGCAATGGGAAACCTACTTGGGAGTCGGCACTTAAGCCATAAGGCGCAGCTGGCCATAAATAACGGAGTTCTTGTCCCAACGCTGTTATATGGTAGCGAGAGCTGGGTATGTAAGGAGAATGAAAGTAGGATAAATGCGGTAGAAATGCGAGCTCTGCGGAAGATCTGCGGAGTGAAGCTGACCGACCGCATTAGCAACAGCGTAGTAAGAAAGCGAGTAGGTATGAAAGATACTATCGGTATAAACATGAGAAAGGGCATGCTCCGTTGGTTCGGGCATATAGAAAGAATGCCAGATGAAAGAATGACAAAACAGATATACAATGTGAAAGTGGAAGGATGCAGTTACCGGGGAAGACCTAGACTATCTTACCACGACCAAATAAACCGAGTCTTATCTGAAGGAAAAGTCAAGAGTCTCCGTAACCGGCGAGCGTGTATGAGACGAACTATGAGCGTGGAGGAAGCCAGAGAGGTATGTAAGAAAATAACTTGTTGGTACTCTGTATTATCTGCCTACCCCGCAAGGGATCTGGCGTGATGATATAGATAGATAGATTAAATAAATAAAAAATAATGCAAAGAAATAAAGAAAGAATTTTAGGGAAAGAAAGAATTTTTGCATGCAAATATTAATAGGTAATAAGCTAAGGGGTTATCCATAAATTAACACGTTCACGGACACAAAATCATTCTCAATAATTTGTGATATGACACAAACTTTCCCTACAAAGTGGCATTACGTCCGGGAACGGATTGCCACATTACTGGGTTTTAAAAGGATGTGTTGCGGCAGTAACTGTCAGAGCCGTAACCGCCTGTAGGCGAACATTCATACCAAGTGAATTCTCAAACTCAAATAATATTTTGTATAAGCCCTGCGGGGGCGCTTACAAATAGTAAATTTACATTTTTTTTAATCTAATTAAACTACTAATCTACCACCGGATCGTAACGCGGCCTCCACTGAGAAGATCCGGCGAAGAAACTCAGCGGGCTTGTCTTTTTTATTTACTTCTCTTTCTTTCCTTTTTAACCGACTTCAAAAAGGAGGAGGTTCTATGTTCGGCTGTATGTATGCTTTTTTTTGTATGTTCAGCGATATTTCCGTCAATTGTGGACCGATTTTGATAATTTTTTTTGCATTGGGTTCAGTATATCTCCAAGGTGGTCCCATATTAATTTTATTGACATTGGACCTTGGACTTAGAAGATACACCAGGGAACTCCTTAACGACAAACAATAGGCATGTGTAAATTGAGATATTATGGGTATTACGTCAATCCTATAGGTACCCTACTATAGAATAATTCACTGGTCACTTAAAATTGTAAAATAAAAATCTTTTATAAAAAAAGGTAAACCGACTTCAAAAAGCAAAAAAATTAATATTTGAAGTCGGTGCCAAGTAACCGACTGCACCAACCAGCACCGACTTCAAATATTAATTTTTTGCTTTTTGAAGTCGGTTTACCTTTTTTTATAAAAGATTTTTTTTTAATCATGTTGTGTGTATACAATGTTTAGGTTACAATAAAATAGTTTATGACCTAGCTCCAGTGTGATGCCGTACGATATAGATATGAATCTAATGTTATTTGTAAAGAGCGTCTAAAGTATTCCAGATGGACCAGTCCCCACAAGCAGCACCCGTTCACGAGTATGACTGCTAGAACAGCCATCAATCTTCCGGCCACAGACGTAGTATCACAACACGTGTTCTTTCAATGTGTGCGTGATAGAGGTAAATTGTATGCACGCGCAGCAGTGTTTGCTGTGGCACTAGCGGTCTGTATTATAGCCTAAAACGGCACAGAGGCATATCCTTCCAATAAATGCTATGAGAAATAGTCGGCCGTGGACGGAGTTCTACTTTTGGTGTATTTTAAATCGCCGCCTACAGCCGGAGTGCCATATTATGAGGGTCATAATTTACGTCTCTCGACTGTCCGTGAACGTGTTAAGTCAGATGTTAGGGCTTCAAATATTATGAAATTCGTGTGATGTAATTTATGGATAGCTTCTAAGGTTAATAAAACATAAAATGCAAAAACACACACATAAATTACATTGTTATAACGCAACATAAAACAATTTAGACACAGATTAGGTTGTTGACGTAATTTTAGGAAAAATTATATTTTTTATAGGGAAAGGAACTGTTCGGAAGAAATAATTGGTGGGGGAATTGAATAATCTAAATCAATATTAACAAAAAGTATTATTTGGGGAAAAAATCGTGATTTGGAGACGCAGATTCCAGATTCATACCTACCGTGGCGGAATCTAATGATAGCCTCGTGATTAGACCGTTGGACTGCAAAGTCAGAGGTCTCGGGTTCGAACCCAGGCACGGACATCTGTATTTTAGAAAGCATGTTCGTTTTAAAAATTAACTATCACTTGCTTTAACGGTGAAGGAAAACATCGTGAGGAAACCTGCATGCCTAAGAGTTTCTCGAAGGTGTGTGAAGTTCGCCAATCCAAGTACATTGTAAATGTTATTTAATTTGTTTTTTTTTTCTTTATTATTTATTTATTTATTTATTCTAATAATAATGTAAAAATATTTGTTAATGTTATTATTTATATTATTACTTATATTGTACTTTATTTCTTCTTCCGTCTTTCTCTATTTATTGAAAATGTGATATTTATTAAGGGTATACATAGTATGTGCGATTAAGTCACCATTCAGGGTAGCCATGTTTACGTAAAAACCACTTGAAGAAGGGTTTGGCTGAAAATTAGCGTTGGAGGAGACCCCAGTCCCTCTCCAACACATGCTGAGCCAAACACCTTTCGGCACAGCTCACACCGTAGTAAACAATACATAAAATAGTACCTTATTGTATTTTATTCATTGTCTGTTTGTTTTTGTTCTTTTTTTTAACCGCTTTATCTATGTTGTGCTGAATAAACATTTTTCATTTCATTTCATTTCATTTTTCATTTCATTTCAATCCGCACCGGGCCAGCGCGGTGGACTATGACCTGAAACCCCCTCAGTTTGAGAGGAGGCCCGTGCCCAACAGTGGGACAGTTTCTTAACGCCCTGTTAAGAAACTGTCCCATCGCTATATTAGTGGCGGAATCCAAATCGGAAGTCTAATTTTAGATTTTTATCATAATAAAAAACTGCCTGCCTCGTTGGTCTAGTGGCAAAGCGCATTGCTTTGTGATCACGAGGTCCTGGGTTCAAATCCTAGGTCGGACAAATGTAGTTTTTCTAATGAAAACTTCCCAGTACGAGTCCAGAGTCTGGAATTGTGCCCGGTATATGACAAAAGGCTCACCCGCTGGGTGTACTCAGTACACCTCAGCCACCCCTGCTTGGGGAATATAGGCGTGACGGTGTAAAAAAAACAATATGTCAGAAGCCTTTTTAGCGCTGCGTGGCTAGTGGTATTATTGGCGATTACTAAGGTTAAGCAGCGTTCGATTCAGTCAGCCTGAGATCGATGACCGTTAGTGGCAATTTCATTTACGAGCGTCTCTGTGCTTTAAAAGGCCGCCGGCAAGGTCAAAGAATCCATTGGCCACCGGCCGGTGCAGAGCACCACGGCGAGACACCTAGTATACGCCCTCCCCCATAGCGACTGCCCAAGCTGAGGCCGTTCACCCTTGATCAAGTTGCCCCCTTGCCCTTCTCGCTTAAGTGTAGTGGTTGCACGCACGCCCTCTTGTCCGGAGAAGATGTAAAGGCCCCGCGGGCAACAGCGTAGATCACTCACATACACATAAAAACCGTTGGTTGGTTTTCACTTAATGGAGTAGTCGTTAAGCCAAGTTGGAAGCCTTATATTCAATATGATAAGATTCACCAGCAGATGGCTACAAACCTGCCTCCATCGCACTGGCTCCACGTGCTGGAGTTTGACCTAATCTCTTTTACCTTTGTTTGTGAGAGAAGGTCGGATTTGAAGGAGCATTTTCTCAGCAGTAGGACGTACAGCAGCGTAGGATTTATTAGATCCCCTGCATAGTAGGCCTAGGGTACAGAGTTCCATCAGGTTCTTTCCTAAAAGTTTTATGGCTTCCTCCACTCCCACAGTTCGCTCTCATATACGCTCGTCGGTTACGGAGACTTTTCACTAACCCTTCAGATAAGACACGGACTAGTTAGTATTCCCCGAACCGGGGAAGGCCTAGACTATCTTACTATGACCAAATAGACCGTGTCTTATCTGTAGAGCAAGGTCAAGAGTCCCCGTAACCGGCGAGCGTGTATGCGACGAAATTTGCGAGTGGAGAAAGCCAGAGAGATCTGTAAGGAAAGAACCTTTTGGAACTCTGTACTCTCTGCCTTCCTGGCTATCTGATGGATTAATAGTTTGTGTAGTGCATGATAGTATATACTGGTATGGTATGGCGTGGCAGGGCGTGGCAGCTACCATGACTAGTGTGGAAATCATTAAATTGGCACCGCACGCAGGAAGGTAGATGCAGGCAAAATCTGTGCACATGGGGGTTCAGAGATCCAAATTTAACAGGCTGTGATTGCGGTGCGACCTCACAGATTATGACTCACCTGCTGGTCTGTCCGTTATGTCTCTGCAACTCTACAAGGGAAGACCTGAACGTGGCCACGAACGGCGCGATCGTACTAGTCAGTCAAGATAACTTGATATAGTAATTTAAATATCTCACCTCTCTATCTGAAAGCGATCTGAGTGACGGTCTTCCCGTACTTCTTTCGATAGCTACATGATTGGGTTGTCCAGCTTCGGCTGGAGGCTCGGGAACTGCTCTCGAAGGTATAATGGTACCAAACATATAATAATTTAAACATCTCACCAAGTATCCCAAAGCGATCTGAGTATCTTCGTGTACTTTTCGGCGATGGCCACATGGTTGGGTTGTCCAGCTTTGGCTGGGGGCTGTCAGGAACTGCTCTCGAAGGTTTAATGGTACCAAACATTTAGTAATTTAAATATCTCACCAGGTATCTCAAAGCGATCTGAGTAACGGTCTTCCCGTACTTCTTGGCGATGGCTACATGGTTGGGACGTCCAGCTTTGGCTGGGGGCTATCGGGAACTGCTCTCGAAGGTATAATGGTACTAAACGTATAGTAATTTAAATATCTCACCAGGTATCTCAAAGCGATCTGAGTAACTGTCTGGCCGTCCTTCTTGGCGATGGCTACATGGTTGGGATCGTCCAGCTTTGGCTGGGGGCTGTCGGGAACTGCTCTCGAAGGTATAATGGTATCAAACGTATAGTACTTTAAATATCACCTTTGGTATCTCAAAGCGATCTGAGTGGCGCTCTTCGCGTACTTCTTGGCGATGGCTACATGGTTGGGTCGTCCAGCTTTGACTGGGGGCTGTCGGGAACTGATCTCGAAAGTATAATGGCATCAAATGTATAGTAATTTAAATATCTCATCAGGTATCTCGAATCGATTTGAGTGACGGTCTGACCGTACTTCTTGGCGATGGCTACATGGTTGGGTCGTCCAGTTTTGACTGGGGGCTCTCGGGAACTGCTCTAAAGGTATAATGGTATCAAACGTATCGTCATTTAAATATCTCACCAGGTATCTCAAAGCGATCTGAGTGCCGGTCTGCCCGTATAACTTGGCAATGGCTACATGGTTGGGTCGTCCAGTTTTGACTGGGGGCTGTCGGGAACTGCTCTAAAGGTATAATGGTATCAAACGTATAGTCATTTAAATATCTCACCAGGTATCTCAAAGCGATCTGAGTGCCGGTCTGCCCGTATAACTTGGCAATGGCTACATGGTTGAGTTGTCTAGTTTCGGCTAGGGGATGTCGGGAACTGCTCTCGAAGGTATAATGGTACCAAACGTATAGTAATTTAAAAATCTCACCAGGTATCGCAAAGCTATTTGAGTGAAGATCTGCCCGTACTATTTGGCAATGGCTACATGGTTGAGTTGTCCAGCTTCGGCTAGGGGCTGTCGGGAACTGCTCTCTAAAGTATAATGGTACCAAATGTATAGTAATTTAAATATCTCACCATGTATCTCAAAGCGATCTGAGTGACGGTCTTCCCGTACTTCTTAGCGATGGCCACCATGGTTGGGTTGTCCAGCTTCGGCTGGGGGCTATCGGGAACAGCTCGCGAAGGTATCATGGTACCGAACGGGGAATATGCCACGGTTACTATCTTCTTGGATTTGCAGAAGGATACGAGTTCTTCTTGTCCCAGGTTCAGGTTGATCTGAAATTAAGGTAAAAAAAACATCGTTATGTCTCTATTTCCCAAGTGGGAGTGACTGAGGTGTACACCCACGTTGTGTTTATTGGCCTTAGACTAAGACTTGTCTACTGACTGATCATTTCTAACAAATATGCCGCCAAAAGCGGCCACAGTTACACACTATGTGTGCGTGATGCCAATGCTTGATATTTTGAAAATTTGTTCAAAAGCTGGCAATGTGTGCGCGTGTGTGTGCGTACTATAATATATCTACCATGGGTAGATAAATTCCGATGCACCATCTAGACTACTTGTCTAAACTATTGGAATTATATTACAAATTTAAACTTCAGGTAAACACTTTGTTCGGCCAAAGATTCGAACCCTATTCTACATAGAGGGCCATCCATTACGTCACACTAATTTCGTGACCTTCGGTGCCCTCCCCCTTCCTTGTCACAAGTGGTCACATTTATTTAACACACATTTTTCACATATACTGCGTTTTTTAATTTATAAAATGCAGATTTTTTTATTTCGTTACGGTTGAAGTTTAAAGTTTTAATATATAGTGGTATTAAGGTGGAATTTTGGACTAGATTAGTGGACCTCAACTATCAACAAATTTTGAAAAAATGTACAGTCAGCCAGAAAATGGGCTATTTACATAAAAAAAATATGATGCCAATCGATCCTGTTTTTTTATAAGGATCAAAAACTTCTATGTGACCAAATGAGTGCTAGAAGAGTCAAAACTAATCGGAAAAAGCTAACCTATTATAGAATAGGTACATTTTGTAGGAAATCATCGTGGCTTCAATACCTTAAACAATGTAAGCATTCAAATAAACAATGAAAAACAACCAGCTCTCGGGGGTCACTCCCCGTCTCTTACAAGGG
This sequence comes from Phalera bucephala, assembly GCA_905147815.2. Taxonomy (NCBI): domain Eukaryota; kingdom Metazoa; phylum Arthropoda; class Insecta; order Lepidoptera; family Notodontidae; genus Phalera; species Phalera bucephala. The sequence goes on along the minus strand of LR990636.1, from coordinate 11,788,407 downwards.
TCACTCCCCGGGTCTCGGGAGTCAGTCTCCATTCTCCTCGGGGAGCACTTTTGGGTTCCCCTCGGGGGTACTACCCGGCTCCTCGGGGGTCACTGCCCATCCCCCCGGAAGTCGCTCCCGATCCTGGAGATCAGTCCTCATCCCCCTCGGGTCACTCCTCGTCCCCCTCCGGGGCCACTCCCGGTCCCCCGCGAAAGTCACTCACCTCAACTTGGTTACAAACTGGCGGTACTTTGCAATTAGCCAGCAATCTCTTCATTTGCTCCAGGTTAAAGTTGGAAACACCGATGGACTTGGCGAGGCCTTTTCGCAGCACAGTCTCGAACCCGCGCCAGGTCTCTAAGTAATCAATCTTTTCGTCTACACCGTCTTGCTGGAAAAGGAAGAAATTATAGAAGTACTAGCTTCTGCCCGCGCGTTTGTCCGCATTGACTTTATAAAGGAAAGGCATTTTTCCGAGATAAAAAGTTAAAAATAAATTATGTGTCCAGGTTATATTCTAGCGTGGAGATACCCATGGCCTAGGATGTCAAAGTCCGGATACATGGGTGTCCCTAACGAATTACCTGGGCCTGACTCGGGGAAGTCTGCCTCCCAGCTCGAGAGGGAGACGCAGTGTTGGGTAACACTAACACGGTGTCTATGTAGGGGAGGGAGCACAAGTGTGCGCTAGGGAGTCACGGATTCCAGGGTTGGCCCTCAATAGGGTAGGTCGCGTCGGGGTCGCGGTGCGTGCCTAACTGCGATCCCGTAGCCCCGATATTATGCGACAACGGGGCTGTCAGCGCAGGGTTTTTAATCGGTATACTTGGTCCACTGATAATCGGAGTGAACGGACCCAGGGACTCCGACATAACCCCTCCGCGGGTTTACCATGCGATAAAAAAGGTATATAAATTATCGGTGTGCCAACTTTCATTCTATCCGTTCATACATATTTGCGTGTTTGAGTAACAAACATCCCAACATCTTAACACATAAACTTTCACATTAATATTATTTTGATTTCATTTTATTTACGTAAAATAGTGATTCTAAATCATCAATATATTATTCATACATTATCGATTACCAAAATTGAGCAGCGTTCGACTCGGTTGACCTGAGATGGGTGACCGTTTCGGGCATTTTCATATTCGAGCGTCTTCGTGCTTCAGAAGATACGCTAAGCCATTGGTCCCGGTTACTTAATGTGGTATCCGTTAAGCCAAGTTGGAAGCCTTAAAAGCGGCTTGATAAGTTCCACCAGCAGGTGTCCACAAATCTGCCTCCACCGCACTAGCTCCGCGTAAGGTATGACTTTATATTTCTCACCTGACAGACGGATCCTGACGGAAGATTTGGCGCAGAGGTTAAAAGCTTAAGCCGCTCCGTCCACTGGGCCGAATAGTCGCAGATTCGGTTCCCGCATGGGACAAATATTTGTATGACCCACAATTATTTGTTTCGGTCTGGGTATTTGTATATGTGATTTTTATGTTTGGAAACGCACCTACGACACCAGAATAAATCCTATTGTGTCCTACGTTTTTTAAAAAAAACTAGAGTTTTTTTTTAGCCTACAGTCCGAATGCTGGACAAAAGTCCAGCATTCGGACTGTAGGCTGATATTATAAGGAACAGACTTACGTTGATGGCCATGGGCCAGTGCATGAGGACCAGGTCGACGTACTCCAAGTTGAGGCGCCGCAGGGACCCTCGGACTGACACCTCCACGTCAGCTTCCCGGTGGAAGTGCTGCCACACCTAAAGATAGCCCCACATCATTAACCCCACTTGAACACCGAGTTTCTATTGCCTCGAGACCGTTGTAAAATCACTAAATTATTCAAACCCTAATCAATTGCCTGTAAAGATTTCCTGACCGAATGGCAGGAAAGATACAACAACAAAGGGGTGTCACCTTTACCTGTTCGAGGTCGACCACTGTGGGGCCCAATTTCCCACCGAACATGACAATTTTAAGAGTAAATTATTCTATTTTAAACTGGTACCTTCACCGCTGTGTCAGTGTTCCGTCTAACTGCGAGTATGAACAATCAGCACACCACATTCTTTGGGAGCGCAGTAAGTGAGAACGAGCGTACCATAATGTTAAAGAGTCTTCGAAATACGTCTGGGGTAATCTACTACACGGATCTTGTAGAAATTCGGGATAATTTCCGTGCATTGAAGCGTTTTTGCCATATTTAGAATCAGGAACAGGGCTCTCGACCTCTTGACTTCTTATCTTTGTGATAGAATTCAAAAGGTCGATATTAATGGGAAACGATTTTTTGGTTCTATTGTGACAATGGGCGTGCCCCAGGGATCGATTCTCGGTCCACTTCTATTCCTCATATATATATATATAAATGACTCACCCTACTATGTAGGGGATTATCAGGACATTGTGCTGTTCGCGGATAATTTATATCTTTTATTCAAAATTAAAAGACAGCTGCTTAATTATGAAGATGTGAATAGTACAAAGTCAAAGTTCATTGGCTCAACACGAATAATCTTTTCCTTAATGAGAAGAAGACAAAATGTATTAAATTCACAACGCCAAACAGGTGGCAACTAATGTACAAATAAATGGCGTGAATTTAGACCTTGTAGAGTCAACAAGTATTTCTAGGTATCACTATTGATGCCAGATTACAATGGGGCCCCCATATTGAACAATTATCCGGTAGATTAAGCTCAGCGGCATACGCCGTCAAGAAAATTAGATTATTAACTGATATTGAAACACCTAGACTTGTTTCGTTTATGTTCATAGTATTATGTCATATGGCATACTACTTTGGGGATGCTCTGCAGAACTGAATACCATCTTTATTCTACAGAAAAAGGTTGTTCGAGCTATTTATAATTTTTCCCCGAGAGCTTCTCTTAAGGAAAAATGTAGAGAAAAAAATATTGTAACTGTTGCATCACGATTTATATATGAAATTCTTCTAAAAGCCTTTGTGTTAACATTATTATTATTACTATATGTTAAAAAGAATATCAGTAGCTTTAAAAATATAGCGACATTTATCATGTAAATACACGGAACAAAGATGATCTTATTGTATATTCTACTCGTCTCCACAGAATTAGTAATTCTTTCATGGGGCAATGTATACGCTTCTACAACAAATAGATATCCAAAACACGTATATCAAATGAGTTTAAAAAGGCAATCGAAACTCAATCGTACGTCGTAGACCCTGTAAGAAAGGGTATAACAAAATTTCGGATTATCTTGACGATAAAACAGATTGGGTTTGAGCAGCTCCTCAATCAGCAACATGAATCAATGATGAATAGGTAATACAATTTTAAAACAGAAAAAAATGGTTATCAGAAAGGCCAAACAAATTAAATTAAAAGACGGTAACGGTTCTGATAACGCTGAGATTCTCGCCGGATCTTCTCAGTGGAGGCTGCGTTTCGATCCGGTAGTAGATGTACAAGAAGTAATAATTTTGACGTTTGTGAGTAATATTGTATTGCCCTATACAAATAAATGATTTTTCACTTTGTCTTTATTCCAATCAAACTTTAAAACTTTATTCGCTCAACTTAAAAACGTCGATTTATTGCTACAAGCATTTACAATTCGATGTCTTCGTCAATACTGACGCCTTCATATTACACTTGTTATAGATTGTAGTGACATCTAGAACATCTAAATTGGTGATGGTTTGTTTGAATGAAACTGGTCATGGTAAAATAATCTAGATCTTTCCCGGCATCTACACCCTTCTATAGTGCATCACTAACCTTGGTAGTAACAAAGACCTCTTCTCTCTTAACAACCCCCTCTTTAATCTTCCGGTTGATGACTTCCCCCACTTCCGGTTCCACTCGGTACAGGTGAGCGGTATCTATGTGTCGGTAGCCGATGTCTATTGCGTAAGACATCGCTTCCATCATCTTGGGGACTTCTTCCATATCCAGATCCATCTGCAAAAAAAAAATGGATTTATTATTGTAATGAATATTTCATAATCATAATCATTTATTTTGCAAGTGTAGGTAGGTAACAAATAGGTCTTGTATATTATAAAATGCAACTCCACACTTTACCACAAAGCGTGTAAAATTTGGCAGTCTTATTAAATTTGACATTACAATATTAGGCATTCCATTACATTTCTCATTACTTATAATAGATTCGCACAATATACTAAAAATAACAATTATTATAGCAGATAAATAAAAATTCATATTAATTATGGTCAAAAATAGTAAAAATGTCAAAAATAATGAGATTGTCAAAATATATGAGCGTAATGACTGTTAAATTGAAAATGTCAAAATTAAATTACAATGTCAATTTTAAAGTATAAATGTCCGAATTCATTAATAATTCTTTTCATATGCCTATAGTTGTTTGGATTATTACATTCTAAATATTCTTTTACACTGTAGAGACTCTTGTAGATTATATTCTCAAAGATTTTGGAAAATATTGGTAATAAAGCTATCGGTCTGTAAGATGACATGCTTTTCCTATCGTCTTTCTTAAATATCGGTTTAATTAGAGTCTTTTTGAGAATCGAGGGAAAATGGGCATTTTGTATGCAGAGATTAAATAAATAGGACAAGACGGGAGATATAACTTTGTTCACACTTTTTATGACTTTAGTTGTTTTTTCATCAAAACCAGTACTATGCGTATTTTTAAGTGACATAATTACTCTAGAGATATCAGCTGGTGTAACTGGTTTCAGGAATATTGAATTGGAATTGGAATTTTTAATAGATATTTGGAGTTTGTATTTTTAGGTGTTATGGGTTCAATTTGATCAATAAAAAAATTATTAAATTCATTTGCAATATCAAGTGGCTTGGTAATAATTTTCCCTGCAATATTTATTTCTGTAATGTATTCCTTTGGCGATTCTGTAATGGATTCCTATTTGCAACTTATTGTAAAAATAACCCGACAAGTGCGAGTAGGGCTTGCGCTCTGAAGGTTTCGTATAAGGTCACGTATCGTATCGACAAGTCTTCGAGAAATATTCTCTAAGTTGTGAAGGGCACTTGAAACCCATAGACCCAAAGTCTCCGCGTTCAAATAAGCATGCTTCATTAACGTTGCTTTTTGCGGCACTCGGCTAAATCCGGCGACTGTAAAGATTATTAAGAAAATCTATTCGGAAAGGCCTTATTTTACAAATCGAGGTGAGAGAGATTAGGTTCTAGGTAGGTACCTCTCCGCGCGGACTCAGTGCGGTGCGATGGAGGCAGGTTTGTGGCCGCCTGCTAGTTTTTGTCAGCATCCAATTTGCGAAGAATTTGGAATAGTTCGTCGATTTAGTAAAGTAATATATTTTTGATATAAATTAATACTACTTTTTTGCTTGTTTCACTTGAGTTCCCTATTCCCTCCCGATGCCTTTACTTCGTATCGGATAAAGATATTGCACACATGATCAGAGTCACATAGTACAGGCGCTAAAGCAACAGCCCAAGCTGAGACCGGTCATCCTCGAGGCACCCTTGAGCTAGGTGCCCCTTGCCCAACCGACTGAAACGTTGTAGTTGCAGGCTCGCCCCGGTGTCTTATCCGGTGAAGCTGTAAAGGCCCCTAGGCCAATAGTGTAGATCACACACACGGATATTACCTCATCGTTGAGTCCCAACCAGGTCCCGTAGCCCAGCGCTGGGATCTCCCTCCCATCATTCAGCTTTATTGTTGGAATTTTAACCTGAAATAAGATATTGAACAAATTAACACCTGGACTGTTGGTTTTTTTAGGTGACAAGAGTGCTGGCTTGTTCCCCGCTCAAAAGATAAGTTTGACTATCCAACGAGGGAAGGCAGCCAGCGTTTTTACCACTATACCACGTGGATAAGATTTCTATGATTAGATTTTTATCTTTTTTTATAAATATGGTTTTTTTTTGTGTCTCCCGCTTTGCAAAGTAGGGAAGTGGAATTTTTATTTTTCCTACTCCTCCTGTTTTTCTTTCTAATTAAATTTGTTGCGGGTTCCAAGACAATTAAAGTGCTTCCCGGTACACCCCAAGGTTCAAACCTTGGCGTCATCTAAGGAGATTATTGTGAATCCTGGCTTACAGGAGTTCCAATGGTGGGAATGAGTGGCTGGCTTAGTCCCAAAAAAAATGTGGTTTAACTAATTATTCTTTTTTAATTTAATTATGCTCAATTATTTTAATTTCAGGTATATAAGGTGCCCTTGAGCTCGTTGCCCCCTTGCCCTTTTGGCTCGAGCGTAGTGATTGCACGCTCGCCCTCTTGACCGGTGATAACTTATACATCTGAAAAACACATATGCTATAATTTATGGCGTCACTGTCATGGGCGTTCGCTTGTGTATAATTATACGTAAACTATACCTACATTATTATAACTACATTATTCAGATAATATTTATCTGAACACAAACGAGCTTGGTAAGATAAGATGATTTTGAACTAATTATGTAACTTTATTGAATTGTTTTTACCAGATAATGGTTGACATTTAAAATCTTTAACAATGTTTGTTTTTTACAGAAAAATGTTATTTCCAATCTGTTGTTCAGCTATCTATCTATATAGTTTCTTTCCTTACAGGCCTCTCTGGCTTCCTCCACTCTCTCCATTCCGATCTCGGTCTCGAACCTATTCGCGCCTTTACTAAAAAGGCGACAACCCGATATTTTGCGAACGCTTCCAATCATAGTAATCCGCTAATCATAGCCGCCGGCGACTACGAAACCAACTCCCCTCCTATCAACCGCTACCGCCGTCCGCGGCATGTTCTCACAGACCCTCCCGATGCCCTTACATCCCTTCTTTCGGATACAGATACCGCACACAGGATCAGACACCGACCTCGCCGGCGAGGTCGAAGAATCCCTTGCCCGCCGGCCGGTGCAGAGCACCACGGCGAGACACCTAGTATACGCCCTCCCCGATAGCGACTGCCCAAGCCGACGCCGTTCCTCCTTGAGGCGCCCATGAGCTAGTTGCCCCCTTGCCCTTCTGGCTCGAGCGTAGTGGTTGCACGCTCGCCCTCTTGTTCGGTGAAGCTGTAAAGGCCCCGCGGTCAACAGCGTTGATCATTCACACACACACACACACAATTCCTCCACTCTCATAGTTCGTCTCTCGCCAGTTACGGAGACTCTTGACTTACCCTTTACATAAGACATGGCTCTCTGGTCATGATACGATAGTCTAGATCTTCCCCGGCACCTACGTCCCTCTAATTTCGCATTCTATATGTATCTGTTTTGACATTCTTTATACTATATGCCTGAACCAACAGAGCATACCCTTTCTCATCTTTACACCGATCTTTAATACCTGCTCGCTTTCTTACTACGCTGTTGTGATTTATCTCCACTCCGATGTAGGTCTCGATCCTATTCGCGCCTATATTAAAAAGGCGACAACACGACACTTCGCGAACGCATCTACCCATGCGAATCCGTAATTGTAGCCGCCGCCGACTACGATCTCCCCCCCGACCCCTGCCGCCACCGCCGGCCGCGACATGTTCTTACCGACCCCCCCGATGCTTTGTCATCCATTCTTTGCGCTCAGAATACGGGCGACGACGACGTAGTCGTAGACCCCCTCCTATAGCCGGCGGTTGACCGGTGCACTTAGTAGTGCACCCGTCCCCCTACAGCGACTGTCCGAACCGAGGGCGCCGATCTAGGGTAGATCGGACCAACAAAAACAAAAATTATTAAGAAGTTTGAGGGTACCCCGGAACAACTATGTATTTTGGACGTCTAACACCTCAGTCCTTCCCGTGACCATGGGTGCTGCAAAGCACTCGAAACGTCGGGAACTTAAAAATCAAAATCAACCGCGATAAAATCCGAAAAAATAGTTTTATTTCATGTTTAATATTCGCGTAAATCTAAGAACTCAGTATTTATTTATTTTATTATCTTAGGATAACATGCAGTGTAATATTGATATAGAAAAATTAATAACGAATTAGATAGCAAAACACCATTTACATGTTGCCGCATGTGAATTGCTATAAAGCTTAAGAAAAAAATATAACAAAGAAATAAAAAATTAGATCGTTTTCTTATGACAAGAACCCAACTAGCGAGAGAACCGAACCAAGAATCAGTCAGAGATTTTTTAAAGGCATATGGTTTACAATTGAACAAATCAAGTTCAGGAAAGACAACCAGTTTGTTTAATTCATTAACAGACCTAACAAAAAATGAATTCTGTCTATAATTAGAAGAGCTTTGAGGAATATCCAAGTATATTGGCCGCCTCATTATTCTACTTGGAACTTTAACATTGATTTTAGACAACAAGAGCGGCGAGTCACACATATTCTGTACAATTTTTACTAATGTCACTATATCAGCTATTTCTATTCTTTCGTGCAACGGCAGTGTGTGGCAACGAGATACATAATTAGAGTCAAAACTTTGGCATTTGAACTGCAAGAATCTAAGAAATCGGCGTTGTATGGATTCAAGCCTGTTTACATAAATATTATAACGCGGGTTCCATACTTGAGAGCAATACTTTGAAATATTCGTTTTAGAATGCAAATTGTCCGTTAGACATGGATATTAGCCATTATTTTAATAAATTAGTTAAATAATGATGGTATGGGTCAAATGTTTGTTGGTTCTGGGGAAAATTTCGGCAATGTCCTTGCCAAATTTAAAGTTTTTACCCTTTTTTAAGCACTTTTATACCCCAGTTAACAACGTAACTTGTACGTGTATGTGTGCGTATTGAGAAATCTGTTTTAAAAATGCATTTGAAATCTCCTTATTGCTTTGAATCAAGACTAAATTTAATTTATTATAGCGCACTGAAGGAGTTACATCATAATTGCAAATTTAAAAGCAGTAAGATACATTAAAAATTGTTGGAATCAATTCAATTACCGATTTAGAACAAACTACTTTCAGGTCTTGCGTTTATTATGTTACAGCTTGTATAGTTTAATGTTGTGACACAATTAGAGAAAAAATCATAATATTTGGTACTAAGAAGTGATGTAGGTGTGATGAAGGATCTATCTGGCAGTATTTTTAAAAAAAGTTCGTCGACTGTTAAAGACATCAAAGGGGTTAGATTTCATTGATAACTCGTCGTTAAGGCGACACATTTTTGTAATAATACTCAAATTATCTATTAATTTATTGGAAGGTGGTCTAACATGTCTATGATAAATAACTTAAAAATCAGTTCACAAATAAAGACGTTATAAAAAAACACAGACGAATTGTCAATCTCCTCCTTTTTTGAAGTCGGTTAATGTTCTGATTAGTTCTATGGCAGGGTACCTATAGGATTGACGTAACACCCATAATTTACCAATCTACGCATTCGTATTGTTTGTCGTTAAGGAGTTACCTGGTGTATCCAAGGTCCAACCAAGGTCCAAGCTATACTGAACCCGCATTTAGCGCAGTGGTTAAGAGCTTGAGCTGCTCCGCCCACTGTGTCGAATAGTCGCGGGTTCGATTCCCGCACGGGACAAATCTTTGTGTGATCCACAATTATTTGTTCCGGTCTGGGTATTTGTTTGTGAATTTTCATGTTTGTAAACGCACCCACGACACAGGAATAAATCCTAGTGTGGGGCTACGTTTTATAAAAAAAGAAAAAAGAAAGAAGAAAAAGAAATGCATAAGGAATCATCAAAATCGATTCATAATTGGCGGAATGATCGCGTAACATACATACAAAAAAAAACATACAGTCAAATTGAGAACCTCCTCCTTTTTAGAAGTCGGTTAAGAAATGATGGTAGAGATACCTTCTCGCTGAAGCCGTGTCAATGTTAAAAGGGTCAAATGAAAGCTCTTTACATATATGGTTAAAATCTCTGCTTGCACGAAGCATAAATGTAATTGGAATTGATTGGTGTTATATTAATGGGAGAACCTAAGAGCATATTAAAATTATTTTTGGAACAAATCAGTGTATTAATCTACATTATTATGATAATATATTTATCTGACCGAAAACCTTGAACTTGGTAAGATAACGGTTTTCACCTTATTATGTAACTTGTTTGAGTTGTTTTTCAGCATCATAAACATTTTTAATGTTTAACAATGTTATTTTCCATAAAAATATTGTTCATAAATTATTTTACGATTTGGGGATCGTTACCATGACCAAATAGACCGTGTCTTATCTAGAGGGCAAGCCAAGAGTCTCTGTAATCGACGAGTGTGTATGAGACGAACCATGAGGTCTGCAAGGAAATAACCTTCTGGAACTCTGTATTCTCTGCTTACACGGAAGGGATCTGGCGCAGTAATAAATATACTAGATAGATATAACATTTCAAACCAACAGAAAACACACCAACCCTTCCGTATGCCTTATCTCCCTCCTTTCGGATTCAGATAATGCACACAGGATCAGACACTGACCTCGCCGGCGAGCTCTAAGAAATCCGCCGGCTGGTGCATAGCACCACGGCGCGACACCTAGTATAGCCCCCACACCAATAGCGACTTCCCAAGCAGATGCCGTTCCTCTTTGAGGCGCCCTTGAGCCAGTAACCCCCTTGTTCTTCTAATAATAATATAATAATATCAGCCTATACTGCCCACTGCTGGGCAAAGGCCTTCTCTCACAAATCGAGGTGAGAGAGATTGGGTCATACTCCACCACGCGGACCCAGTGCGGATTGATGGAGGCAGGTTTGTGGCCACCTGCTGTTGGAACTTATCAAGCCACCTTTAAGGCTTCCAACTCGGCTTAACGACTACCACATTAAGTGGTAACCGGGACCAACGGCTTAACGTGCCTTCCGAAGCACGGAGACGCTCGAATATGAAATGCCACAAACGGTCACCCATCTCAGGCCGACCGAGTCGAACGCTGCTTAACCTTGGTGATCGTTAAGAACACCGCGGTCGCACAGGGCTACGAGCGCCTCCGCCTTGTTCTTCTAGCTGGAGCGTAATCGTGGCACGCTCGCACTTTTCACACAAATACACACACACTCACACATAAACTCCGGTGTTTCGTTATTTCAGTTATCTAATGAAGGTTGATTGAATGCCGCTTTGACAATTTAAATTTTTCACTGTCGATATATGCCTACTTATCTATCTACCTATATCATCACGTCATATCTCTAGAGCGGTTGGCAGAGAACACACCAAAGACTTTTCCATACTAGCTCATACTCTATGTATGTTTAAATTTATAACGCATTACCTGAATCCCTTAAAGCCTTTCCTCTTCATACATTTAAAAAGACAAGTTATGGCTGCTCAAAAATTTTTGTTTTTTTTTCATTAGCCCCGTTAAGAAACTGTCCCACTGTTGGGCACGGGCCTCCTCTCAAACAAAGAGGGCTTAGGCCATAGTCCACCACGCTAGCCCAGTGCGGGTTCTTCACACACCTTCGAGACACTCTTAGGCATGCAGGTTTCCTCACGATGCTTCCCTTCACCGTTAAAGCAAGTGATAATTAATTTTTAATACGCACATGCTTTCGAAAAGACAGAGGTGCGTGCCTGGTTTTGAACCCGAGACCTCTGACTTTGCAGTCCAACGGTCTAACCACTAGGCTATCACTGCTAAAAAAAATTAAATGATTTATTCAATTAATAAAATGATTGTATTCATATCTGGCATTGACCTAACATTAAGATTAAAATAAGCATGAAATTAATTAAACGATTGCTAATTGCTATTATTTAATGTATCGTATATATTTTTTTTGTAACAATAAGTAATGGAATTGGACGGGTCACCTGAACCAAATGGACATATGTGGGCCAAGCTGTGTACCGAATGGGTCCCACACCAAGTTCATCGTCGCCGAGGAAGGCCCAGGAAGCGGTGGCGTGCTGACCTCGACGCGTATCGAAAAGAATGGCTTATTGACAGGGGTTAGGAATCGTTGGAGCAAAGAGGGGGAGACCTTTGCCCAGCAATGGGACACATTAGGTTATTAAAAAAAATGTATTATATATTGCCAATAGCCAAGCAGTGATAGCCTAGTGGTTAGACCGTTGGACTGCAAAGATCTCGAGTACAAACCCAGGCACGCACCTCTGTCTTTTCGAAAACATGTGCGTATTAAAAATTAATTATCACTTGCTTTAACGGTGAAGGAAAAACATCGTGAGGAAACCTGAATGCTTAAGAGCTTCTCGAAGGTGTGTGAAGTTCGCCAACCAGCATTGGCCCAGCGTGGTGGACTATGGCCTAAGCCCTCTCAGTTCGAGAGGAGGTCCGTGCCCAACAGTGGAACAGTTTTTTAACAGGGCTAATATTAATTATATATTTACCTGCCTACATCTCACATGTCTACTAAAAACAAAATAGACGTGCGTGTGTATGTATGTAATAGATCCAGACCAACTGTTATACCCTATTTTATGTGAAATAAATGAACTTGAGAGTACAGCGTTCCAACAGGTTATTTCCTTACAGACGTCTCTGGCTTCCTCCACTCTCATAGTTCGCCTCATACACGACTCTTGATTTGCCCTTCACATAAGACACGGTCTATTTGATCACGATAAGATAGTCTACATTTTCCCTGGTACCTACATCCTTCTATTTTCGCATTGTATATCTGTTTTGTCATTTTTAACCGACTTCAAAAACGGAGGAGGTTCTCATCGCGATCATTCCGCCAAATATGAATCGATTTTGATGGTTCTTTTTGCATTGGGTTTAGTATAGCTCCAAGGTGGTCCCATTTTAATTTCATAGGTATTGGCCCTTGGACTTGGAAGATACACTAGGGAACTCCTTAACATGGAGTCATGGAGATATTATGGGTATTATGTCAATCCTATAGGTACCCTGCCATAGAACTTATCAGAATATAAACCGTCTTCAAAAAAGGAGGAGGTTGACAATTCGTCTGTGTTAAAATATATTTATTCATGTATCAAGTTATCTATTGCACGCGCCTTACTTTTTTCGTTTTAAATCTATTTTATACTAGCTGTCACCCGCGGCTGCGCACGCTTTTGAATGGGACTAAGAAAAATGCGGTGTTTCTTTATTCCGTGTGTGTGTGTGTGTGTGAGTGATGTACGCTGTTGGCCGCGAGGCCTTTACAGCTTCACCGGACTTAAGGGCGAGCGTGCAACCACTACGCTCGAGCCAGAAGGGCAAGGGGCGACATACTCGAGGGCGCCTTGAAGAAGCGCCCTCGTAGTCGGCGGCGGCTACGATTAACGGATTCGCATATGTAGATGCGTTCGCGAAGTGTCGTGTTGTCGCCTTTTTAATATAGGCGCGAATAAGTTCGAGACCTAGATCGGAGTGGAGATCGACATTCCGTACGAACCAGGGGGCTCCTACGGCTTTACGGAGGAAGCGGTTTTGAACCACTTGGAGTTTATCGATGTGAGAGGGGGCCGAATGCCCGAACACAACACTCGCATAAGTCATGATGGGTAGAACGCAAGTTTTGTAAAGCGTCACCTTATTTTTAAGGGACTTTTTACTCCGCTTGCAGATTAACGAATGGAGACGACCGAGCACAAAGGATGCTCGGTGACGGACCCGCTTGATGTGCGGGCCGAAGGGCATGGTGCTGTTTAGGGTGACCTCTAGATATTTGACCTCTTTGACCCAGGGAATGGGTCGGTCGAATATGGTCACTTGACCGAGATTACTTCTAGGGCGGCGCAGGGAGTGGCGCGGGGTGGCACCTCTGGAGAACAACACCGCAGCGCTCTTGTCCGGGTTCACCTCAATACGCCACTTCCTGAACCAATTCCCTAGGGAATTGGCGGATGCCTGAAGGTTTCTGGTAATGAAACCCTTATTCCTATGCGAGACGTAGAGAGCCGTATCATCCGCGAATAGGGCTAGATGCGCCTTACTCGAACGAGGAATGTCGTTCGTGTAAAGGCTAAACAGGAGGGGCGAAAGAGCTGAGCCCTGCGGGACTTCAGCTCGGGTGGAGTGGGGAGTGGAGCGCGTCATTTCGACGCGATTTCGGAAGGCTCGATTCGACAAGAAGTCTCGTATGATGAGCACGAGTCTGTCCGGCACACCCATTTGGTAGAGCTTGTAGATCAAGCCGTTGTGCCAGACTTTTTCGAATGCCTTCGCGACGTCGAAGAAGAGGGCGCCCGTGTAGACGGGTTTGGGTCTGTTAAGACCGGAGAGGATGTGCTCTGTGATGCGGTGCACTTGGTGGACACAGGAGTGTTTGGCTCGAAAGCCGAACTGCTCGTCGATAGGGATACCCCTAGACACTGCAAAGTCTTTGAGCCGCGCCAGAAGTAGGCGCTCGTAGACCTTAGCCAGGAAGTTGAGAAGACTGATAGGGCGGTAGCTCGCGGGGAGATTACGAGGTTTGCCGGGCTTGGGAATGCCTATGACGTCTGCTTCCTTCCACTTAGCGGGGAAGGTGCAGTTCGTCATGACGGCGTTCAATATGGCCACTAAGAGGCAGATGAGTTGGGCGGGCAGGCATTTCAGAACGCGATTCGAAATGCCGTCAGAGCCGGGGGCTTTTTTGGTTTTGAGACCCATAATGAGATCTTCGAGCTCCGTTTGGGTGATAGGAGGTACGGAATCGGCGGGGGGGAAGGATGCCCTGCGCTCGACTTACCTGTCGACCGCGTCGACGTGGGACTGGTCGACGAACTGAGAGCTGGGGGTGCACTGGCTTTCGAGGGAGTCGGCGAGAAGCTCGGCCTTTTAGTCGTCGTCGAAGGCTGGGGGTGCGCCTGAAGGGCGGGACAGCGGTGGCATGCCAGTCGTGGAGTCGGTTTTGAGGCTAAGCGCCAGCTGCCAGTAGGCCAGGTGCGTTGGCGCGATGCCCTCTAGGAAGTCACCACACCGTTTCTCCCGGACCTCCGCGACACGACGCTTTACCTCACGTTGTAAAGCGCGCATCCGGGCCCGATTAGCTTCGGTGGGGTAAGAGTCGTGCGCTCGGATTGAGGCATTCTTGGAACGAATGAGATCCCTAACATCGTCCGGCAGTCGAAAGCGGTTGAGGTTGAGATCTTCCGCCTCGACTTGCTTAGACGATCGACTGACAGCCGATCAGATGTGGTCCGTGAAGGCATCTACGACCTGATCAGTGTCCTGAGGGGACAAGATGGAGTCCGAGCTGGGTTTCTTTATTCCGTGCAATTGACGACGAATGAGGGACGAATTAGTGCAGCGGTTAAGAGCTTAAGCCGCACCACCCACTGTGTCTTGTAGTCGCGGGTTCGATTCCCGCACGGGACAAATCTTTGTGTGATCCACAATTATTTGTACCGGTCTGGGTATTTTTGTATATGGAGTTTCATGTTTGTAAACGCATCCACGACACAGGAATAAATCCTAGTGTGTGCCTACGTTATTAAAGAGAAAAAAAAAAAAACAAAAAAAGTACATTTTTTCTCCTCATAAGAACCTTCATCGGACTTCAGCGAATATCCATTCCGATCTCGGTCTTGAACCTATTCGCGCCTTTTTTAAAAAGGCGGCAACCCGATATTTCGCTAACGCGTCCAATCATAGAAATCCGTTAATCGTAGCCGCCGCCGACTACGAACTTAACTCCCCTCCTATCAGCCGCTACCGCCGTCCGCGGCATGTTCCCACCGACCCTCCCGATGCCCTTACATCCCTTCTTTCAGATACAGATACCGCACACAGGATCAGGCACCGACCTCGCCGGCAAGGTCAGTGTGGGTGTCGGGTGAGAGAAGAATCCCTTGCCCGCTGGCCGGTGCAGAGCATCACGGCGAGACACCTAGTATACGCCCTCCCCCATAGCGACGGAATGTTCGGATTACTGGATTTTATATTATAATAATAGTAGCCCTGTTAAGAAACTGTCCCACCGTTGGGTACGGGCCTCACTCGCAACCATATTAGAGGGAAGGAGTGATCCGCTTCACAGATAGTGCCGGATTATTGGACGTGCCGAACTACTGAAGTGCCGAATTTCGTGAGACTACTGTACTGACTTTTTTATACCGCCTCTTCGATCTAGTGACGATTAATGTGCGGTGCTATCACGAGGTCCTGGGTTCAGATTCTAGGTCGGTCAGATGTAGTTTTTCTATAGAAAAATTTCATGTCAGTCTGGAATCTGGATTTGTTTCCGGTGTATGGCAATAGGCTCGCCCCCTATTATATGGGAACTTTTTTTAACGGGGGGAAATGCCTAGCGCATACTGCCACATCGCAGGCTTTGGTGATGTGGCAGTTATGTGGGGCTTGCACCCACTAAAGGTGCCTTGCTGCAGGAATCGCCAGTGGCATAACATCTGCGGCTATTATATGGGACGTAACATCGTCGACGAAAAGTGTGTGTAATCAGTACACCTCTGCCACCCCCGCTTGGGGAATATACCTAGGCGTGACTTTTTATTTATTTTTACGTCTAGTTCGATTCAAAAACGTGGTACTTGTATTATTTTTATCAATAATAATGGTTGCCTCATTAGTCGAATGGTGCAAAGTGAGGGTACCAATCACGAAGTGATGGGTTCGAATCTTAGTTCGAAAAAGTAGGCTGTTTATATACACCGTCACGCCTATATTCCCCAAGCGGGGGTGGCAGAGGTGTACTGTGTACACCCACTTTCCGCCGACGATGTTAGGTCCCATGTTACAGGGGGCGGACCTATGTCATATACCGGGCACAATTCCAGACTCCGGACTTATACTAGGAAGTTTTCGTTAGAAAAGCTACAGTTGTCTGACCCAGGATTTAAATTTAAGACCTCGTGATCACAAAGCAATGCGTTTTGCCACTAGATCAACAAGGCAGTTAAGCTGTTTCTATAAAAAAAATCAATAACGGTCCAAAGTTTAACATTGTGCTCAGTATAAAGAGAATAGGCCCGCCCCCTTTTACGTATCATCGGACCTAACATCGTCGGCGATAAGTGGGTGTACTAAATACACCTCTTTTACTCACCCTTGGCGAATATTGCCTATATTCGCCAAGCGGGACGACGCGGCGTGGACAGAGGTCACGGTATTTTTTTTTATATATATTAAATATTATTTTCTGCCTACCCTGCAAGTGATTTGGCATGATGATATAGATTTATTCTGTTTTTAATTTAGTGTGTCTTTTTTTATGCAGTGATTAAATATTGTATTTTGAGCTGTTTCAAATTTCAACCAGAAGTTATTTAAATATCCATTAAGGCAACATTCTTACAGACAAACAATAAAACAGACCGATAAAAAAGTGAATGAACAAAAACATGACAAATGACTCAAGGACACCGGCATCATACGTTAATTTGTAAACTATTTACATAATGTTTAAACTATAACCAATATTAAAGTATACTCGACAATATTAACAACGGAAAATCTATTTAAAACCATTATCTTCCTACACGTCCATTAACTGTATCATAAATTCTATTTGTCGTAGTTAATTTTCGTAAAAATAGTCGTTAAAATAGAAACTAACCTGTGACATTTTTGCAAAGAAAATAATGCACGTCTCCTCCACACCGAATGAGTAAGGCGACTGCAACACGCCTTAGCAAAGCGCTAAAACGAAATGAATGGTTAGGAACAGGGCTGCCAACGCCAATCCTCCGAATTCTCCAAAAATCTAGGTCAAATTTCCCAAATTTGGGGAGAACGAAATTCCAATTCCCCGCAAATACCCCACAAAAATTGGTTTGTGTCATTCGCCATGGCGTTTCTTTTTGGGTCTTGTAAATTAAGCGGTAATTTGAATTATGTCCAAATCAGCTCTTGTTATTATTACATAGTTAATTTAAACAAATGAGTCGTTGTACCACATTAAAGAATTATGTTTTATAGATATAACTAATGTAAAAAGCACACAATGCAGCTATTAATTCCTTTGCTGTGCGAGTCTCCCGGCCAAGTTGGAGACCTTCATGAGCGAGGACTTCTGGCCGAGGGGTGACGTTTTCGTGGGAGACTGAGAGATACCCCTGTACAGCGCAACATGTCGCCGGCAACCCATGTTACTTAGCTTATAATTTTTTGTATATTATAAGTATGTTAGTTTGTAAGGTAAATATTCTATGGGTAAATATTTTTGTAAAGTTCATTTGCTTGAATTAAATGACTTATTATTATATTATTATAAAACAGAAAATTAGAAAGTAAATGAAAAACGTTATTGTAGTCAAATTAATGGAAAAAATATAAATATTACTCGAGTGGCTCCTTGTCACATGACACCCGATACTTGCTAGAATAGCTCTAATGTGTTTAACACTCTGTAAAGGTCTTTGTTTAATATATTTTCCGAAATCTCTTAGCCAGATACCATAAAACTAGATTCTCAATAAATTAAATCTCTTCAATTTATTTAAATTGAGCCCGCGTGACAAAACCTCATCTAATGTCTAGGAGGTAGCATCTATCTGGCACCTTGTAAATTCCCAAGACCCAATAAAATTAGAAAATAGAAACAAGTTATGTAAATTGAATCATTGTTCATTTTTAGCCTAATATATCAAAATCCCCCATTTTCCCCACATAATTGAATTCCCCGCGATTTGGGAAATTCCTCACAAATTGGCAACCCTGGTTAGGAATGAATGGACAATGAGTAAAAATAGCGTGAATGGGAATGAATGATGTAATAGCAAGTGTCGGGAACGTAAAGGTGCGTATCCATTATGTTGACGAACGAATAGCACTGCGATCACGAACCTAATACATATAAAAAAAAACATACAGAGGAATATAGAAACTCTCCCTTTATGAAGTCGTTCAAAAAATTCGGAAATGGAAGGATGTAGGTAATGGGGAAGAACTCAACTATCTTACCATGTCAGATAGACCGTGTTTTATATGAAGAGCAAATCAAGAGTCTCCGTAACCGGCGAGCGTGTATGAGACGAACTATGAGAGAGGACGAAGCCAGAGAGGTCTGTAAGAAAAGAACCTGTTGTAAATCTGTTCTCTCTGCCTACCCCATACGGGATCTGGCGTGATGGTATAAAAAGATAAAAAAAACTTTGTTTTAGCTTCATGAATGCGATCCTCCCGCTCAAATGCAGGGCCCTTATTAACTATGACCAATTTTTCGTAACGCGATGCATTACGACAAATGATAATATACGCTACTAGCATGCGAACGTAACTAGGAGTGATCGCGAAGCGTTCTGGTTCGTGAACATAATGGATACGCACCTTTAATATGGTTTAGACAACTGCAAACTGATAATTTAAACTCAATGTTATGGTATTAGAGTGCTTATTTAAGTAACCAAATTTTTGAGTTATATCATTATTAAATTCGGAGAACGATGGTATTTAAATAGAATGGTTATGCGTGACTACTAATTTTTACTATCATGTTTTTTATGTTTGGCTTTATAGTTTCTGAATAGAATATACGCGTTCGTTTGGTTGTTTGGTAGAGGTAATAAATACACTTAGATATACTTATTAATAATTGCCTTATATTAATTACGACTGACTCCCTTATATTTATTTCTAAAAGTTGTTAACACAAAACTCTTTAGTTTTATCTAGTGTTCGACCGAAGGTCGATTTTTGGCCGAAGCCATCGCCGAAACCTTCGGCCAAAGCCGAAGGTTTAATTACCATAAGAAATTTGGTTTATGTTTGGCTACATTTTTAAAACACACACACCGTCACGCCTATATTCCCCAAGCGGGGGTGTCAGAGGTGTACTGAGTACACCCACGTTTCGCCCACGATGTTAGGTCCCATGTAATAGGGGGCGAGCCTATTGCCATATACCGGGCACAATTCCAGACTCCGGACTCGTACTTGGAGGTTTTCGCTAGAAAAACAACACTTGTCCGACCTAGGATTTGAACCCAGGCCCTAGGCCTATTACCTGTAACTGTTTATAAATAATAAAACTGGAATAATAATATTAGCCTTACAATCCCACTGCTGGGCAAAGGCCTCTCACAAATCAAGGTGAGAGAGATTAGGTCATACTCTAGCATCTTACTTAAAAGCATTCGTAAGTCATAAATTGTAATAGATCGTTCAATTTCGGTACTTGCTGGAAGCGGCTTCAGTCCCATTTTCGGCCCATTTTGGCTGAAACCGAAGGATTGGCCAAAACCGAAGGATTGGCCGAAACCGAAGGATTGGCCGAAGGTGGCTGAAGCTGAGGCTTTGGTCGGTCACTCGTTTTATTAATTTATTATGGCCATGGATATATTCTCCAAAATGGATTGGCAACAAAAAAGTATTTGAGTAAACTGTCGAATTTCTTGCTGTCTGTACATTTCTTTAATCTATAAATTTAGCCCCAAATGTCGCAAAATTATGTATAGTCTCCTAGGGCCGTTTTTCTGTAGTTACAACGGTTGAGATAGCTGGCCCCACAGTCCCATCTAAAAATCCATCCTGTATATACAAACCAATTGAGAACCGTGTTCGTTTAGAACACGGTTATAAATGGTTTACAGCGTATTTTAACTATATCATAAATAGCTAAAGTCCGTATTAGTTCTACCTTATGGTCACCGTACTGCATTTTAATGGGTGCGAGCAAGATACCGGGCTCCAGGTTAAAGCTCTCACTCATCATGGTTTCTCGAGTTGTTTAAATCATAAAAAAATCAGTGTTGTATCTGTGAGTAGTAGTTTAATTTTCTTTAGCAATATTTTAAGAGTACTCAATCCGTTCACATATGGAAAATATATAGCCTCATAATGTGCGATTACGTTTGATCAAAATCGGTTGGAGAAAACGGTAAAGTTCTACCAAGGTCGAGAAGGAATGAAAAAACGTAGTACTCCATTTTATTACCTACACAATGATTTATGCAAACGAACTCTCGGGCTAAATCTAGTATAAAATCCCTACCTTTATATTTTTGCACCTTATGCATGAGCAAAACTTCACTATTTTTCAATCTGAACCCCATGTTTCTAACACTTAAAACAAGAAAAGTTTTTTTGGGGTTAATATAACTAAGCATTTTTCAAAATGAACAATGTTAAGATGATATATTTCCAATTGTCTCATGTAAATTAACATCCATTTACACAAAAACGCATGAAATAAATCTATCTATCTATCTATATCTATCTATCTATAACCTCACGCCAGATCCCTTGCGGGGTAGGCAGAGAGTACAGAGTTCCAACAGGTTCTTTCCTTACATACCTCTCTGGCTTCCTCGACTCTCATAGTTCGTCTCATACACGCTCGCCGGACATGAAATAAATCATTGTGTCAAAAAATATGTACACATTTTAGTTAATATTAAGAAACTCAAAATGATTTCTTGAGTCTCTGAGTCAAATAATCTGTAAGTAAATGTCTAACTATTACCGAAATGAATATCTATTAAGGGCAGTAAAAAAATGAGAGGACTTTTTAAAACTTTAAAGTCAATTTTCTGAAAACAGGATTTTGGACTTGTCATCACCTTTTACTGAAATTATAGAAATATATCTAGCATAAACTTCCCATAGATTAGTATACATAGCGCCATCTTTATTTCAGTAATAAAATTAAAACCCCCCCCACAAGGATATTATATATTACCGCTAGTCGATAACAGATGTCGCTTGAAAATTATACATTAAAAATATTTTCTACTTAACAATAGATGGCGCTGCTAGTACCAATTCAAAACTATTTCACGGCTAAAATTATCGGCGAAAGATTCTTATCATAGGCATTCGCGCAAAATGGTCCATTGAATCGCATTAAATACGCCCCGGCCGTGTCATTACGGCTAATATACGATGTTTATTACGGTTTATTTCCTTTATTTTCGTTGGCCGTACCGCCTATTGCCTATCGAGACATCTTTATGATATTATTAGGTACCGTGTTACTGTTATTATACGTTTTATGTTAATGTTACACCTAAAGAAGTAGGCATAGGTGTACAGAAGTACTAAGCACACCCACGAATTAGTTAATTTTCATAATAATTTATCTTAATTTTTATCATCAGCCGATTCATCATTGTGGGAGGCCTGCTTACTCCATCTCTATTTCTACGTGGTCACCACTCGAGAACCTTTCTGCCCCAACATCCTTTTTATTGGATACCTACCTATCTAATAATAATATTAGCCCTGTTAAGAAACTGTCCCACCGTTGGGCACGGGCCTCCTCTCAAACTGAGAGAGTTAAGGCCACCACGCTGGCCCAGTGCGGGTTGGCGAACTTCACACACCTTCGAGAAACTCTTAGGCATGCAGGTTTCCTCACGATGTTTTCCTTCACCGTTAAAGCAAGTGATAGTTAATTTTTAATACGCACATGCTTTCGAAAAGATAGAGGTGCGTGCCTGGGTTTAAATCCGAGACTTTTGACTTTACAGTCCAGCGGCCTAACCACTAGGCTATCACTGCTTACTGATTATGTAAGGTCCTAATGTATATGAAGAGAGCCTAGAACCATTATGCCGGGCACAATTCCTTCGGACTCCGGTCCTCCGGAGGTAGGATTTGGTCCCAGGATCACGTGAACGCTATTCGCAGTATGCTCCACAAGACTAACGAGGTGTGCAGAGAGTATAGAGTTTCATTAGATTCTTTTGTTACAGACCACTCTGGCTTACTCCACTCTCATAGTTCGTCTACACTGTCGCCGATTATGGAGACTTTTACCCTTCAAATAAGACACGGTCTATTGGTCATGGTAAGATAGTCTAGGTCTTCCCTTTCTCCCCCGATCCCCTGCACCAACATCCGCAGGGGAGCCCTTGGGGTCGTGGGACGCTGGGGCAGGAGCCCTAAGCATCCTTAACGCGCGACTCCGAGGAGGAAGGCGGCGTGGTTTGGCCCACGCTTCCATGAGCACCGCGCAGTGCAGGGGGGAGCGGGTCCATAGGCTCCCCCCCGAAGTTGGGCTCTTCGGAGCACGACACCCACGGGCACCGGTGCGTTTTTAACGGAGATCCGGGAGCCCCTCCTCGATATGTCGATACCGGCCATCGTGGGGTTTTAGTCGGTAAGAGTCCGACATGCCCAGCCTCCCTTGAGGCTGGCGGAAGTCCATGAGCTTTCCCCACGTAAAAAAGGTCTTCCCTTCCTACTACCTGCATCTTTCCACTTTCGCATTGAATATCTGTTTTGTCATTCTTTCTTCCGACATTCTCTCTATGTGCCCAAACGATACAATCTTCTTTTTAATAATAAGCGATGTCGCGACACAACTCGCATATTTTTTACGGTAAGGTGTTGCCAGTTACAAAAATAATTGACGTTTATTACCGTTAATTTTTTTTCGCAAGAAAAATCACTCCTTACTGGCGTTATAAGTTGTAATTATAATTGCAGAAATTTATTGTTAAATTATGGTTCGTGCGAAAGCGTCTTTTATGTGTTAACGTTTTCTCACTTACAATAAAACAGTGTTAATTAAAAAAATATATATATAATTAAGTGGCTAGCATTTATCGTTGTTTTAGAATGAAAATTGATATGCGATTTGGAAAATTTTTCATAGCTCTGTTAAGAAACTGGGCACGGGCCTCGTCTTACACTGAGAGGGTTTAAGCCATAGTCCACCACGCTGGCCCAGTGCGGGTTGGCGAACTTCACACGCCTTCGAGAAACTCTCGGGCATGTAGGTTTCCTCACGATGTTTTCCTTCGACGTTAAGCAAGTAATAGTGAATTTCTAATACGCACACGGCTTTGAAAAGACAGAGGTGCAAGCCTGGGTTTGAACCCGGGACCTCTGACTTTGCAGTCCAACGATCTAACACTAAGCTTTCACTGCCTTCTAGCTGTTATAGCTTTAATATTTCACTACCCTCAAGTAGAGTGCTTGTTAGATAATTCTTGATTAGAGTTACTTGGCAATTAAAACTGGTTAATTTACCCGTCGGATAGGGCTATTTAAAGATGGTGAAATTCATGCAATGACTTACTTAAGACTTTAATTGTCGATTAGTCTACTTTAGACTTTCCTGGAGAGGGTCCTTAAAGTCCTTATTTAATTTAATTTATGGCACCTATATTTTGACGCGGTCTTCGCGCTGGGACAGCGGTGTTCTTACCGATCACCAAGGTTAAACACTCGGTCGACCTGAGATGGGTGACCGGATGTGGCATTTTCATATTCGAGCGTCACCGTGCTTGAGGCCCGCTAAGCTGTTGGTCTCGGTTACCATTTAATGTGGTTACGATAAGCCAACAAGATGGTATAAAATTGTATTGTATTAAATAAAATATTCTTTAAATGTTGCTGTGTCCTAACCCCCTCCTATCAGCCACTACCGCCGTCCGCGGCATGTTCTCACCGACCCTCCCGATGCCCTTAAATAAATAATATCAGCCTATACTGCCCACTGCTGGACAAAGGCCTTCTCTCACAAATCGAGGTGAGAGAGATTAGGTCATACTCCACCACGCGGACCCAGTGCGGATTGGTGGAGACAGGTTTGTGGCCACCTGCTGTTGGAACTTATCAAGCCGCCTTTAAGGCTTCCAACTCGGTTTAACGACTACCACATAAGTGGTAGCCGGGACCAACGGCTTAACGTGCCTTCCGAAGCACGGAGACGCTCGAATATGAAAATGCCACAAACGGTCACCCATCTCGGGCCAGCCGAGTCGAACGCTGCTTAACCTTGGTAATCGGTAAGGACACCGTAGTCGCACAGCGTTACGAGCGTGCCCTTATATCCCTTTTTTCAGTTACTGCACACAAGATCAGACACCGACCTTACCGGCGAGGTCGAAGAATCCCTTGCCCGCCGGGCGGTGCAGAGCACCACGGCGAGACACCTAGTATACGCCCTCCCCCATAGCGACTGCCTAAGCCGAGGCCGCTCCTCCTTGAGGCGCCCTTGAGCTAGTTGACACCTTGCCCTTCTGGCTCGAGCGTAGTGGATGCACGCTCGCCCTCTTTTCCGGTGACGCTGTAAAGGCCCCGCTAACAGCGTAGAGCAGGGTCACGTGTAATTTGTTTATACATCTCTTAAACAAATGAAAGCAAATAATCATTTGAATTTGAAGCCTTATATGTGACTCGATAATGTCCAATAGCTGGCCACAAACCTGCCTCCACCACACTGGGTCCGCTAAGCATACCTTCCGAATCACGAAAATCTTGTTCAAACCAAATAAAATAACTTTTGAATCATCAAATTCTTAGCTTTATTCACCCTAATAGTATCAAATGATGCCTCGACTCAACAAAAGAGTGACTTGTAGAAAAGTTTTTAATTAAAAAACGCTACCGACCCACTTCATTGCGAGCGTGAAGGTACGCTCCGTGAGCATTATCTTTGTTTTACGAGAAACTCTTGACTTATTTTCTAAGAGGTTTTTTTAACTGTGAAACGTTCGTGCTGTGTTTGGTTCGGGCGAGTTACTTGCTTGAAATAGGGTATGGAGAAAAAATTGATAAGAGAGGGCAAGCTACTAATCTTTTAACGTTATAGTAATTGCTCGTTAATAGTTTACTAGTTAGTGACGAGAAATGGTGCTGTAAATATTTATATATAAAATTCCAGTGTGCGTGTGCTCGTAATTCTCTTGCTAAACTGATTGACTTTGATTTTTTTTTGTACTTAGGAGGTTTCCTGGATGGGTTTTAGCTATAGCCGGAACTGGCAGATGGCGCTGTTGTCGGCCGGGTGCGAAGCCGCTGGAAATTGTCAGAATGTAGTGTTTAAAGTATGGCATATCAATTCGATAGAATCACGATAACTTTCATATGTTTGTACTAAGCCTTCACACAGGTGTCTTGGTTGTACAATGGCGCTCCTAATCTTATGTATGTCGCAGAAGGCAGCTTAACGTATAAAAAACCTTTTACTTGTTACCAATATAGCAGATAGTTAGAGTTTTGGCAAAAGGTCGACAAAGTTACTTATTATTAGTATTTGTGTATATGTGGATCAGTATTTTATTAAAAAATCAATGTATATTTGACTACCACGTTGGTCTTTTCGCGAAAAATACGCGTAGCGATCACTAGATCCTGGCCTGAAATAGGTCTAAAACAATATTATTTTTCCATAGAAACATTTTCAGTATCTGTCTGGATTCTGGAAGTGTGCTCGCTACAATAACAATAGGCTTACCAACTATTACATGGGACCTAACATCGTCAGCGAAAGGTGGGTGAACCCAGTACACCTCTGCCATCCTCGCTTGGCGAATATAGGTGTGACGCTGTAATCAATGTGTCTAAATTTCGATATACAATTTCATTTTTATAAACGTTTGACTGCCTCGGTGGTCTAGTGGCAAAGCACATCGCTTTGTGATCACGAGGTCCTGAGTTCAAATCCTAGGTCGGACAAATGTAGTTTTTCTATCTATCTATCTATCTATAACCTCACGCCAGATCCCTTGCGGGGTAGGCAGAGAGTACAGAGTTCCAACAGGTTCTTTCCTTACATACCTCTCTGGCTTCCTCGACTCTCATAGTTCGTCTCATACACGCTCGCCGGTTACGGAGACTCTTGACTTTTCCATCAGATAAGACTCGGTTTATTTGGTCGTGGTAAGATAGTCTAGGTCTTCCCCGGTACCTGCATCCTTCCACTTTCACATTGTATATCTGTTTTGTCATTCTTTCCTCTGGCATTCTTTCTATATGCCCGAACCAACGGAGCATGCCCTTTCTCATCTTTACACCGATACTATCTTTTTAGTTTTTCTAGCGAAAAATTCCCAGTATGAGTCCGGAGTCTGGAATTGTGCCCGGTATATGGCGATAGACTCGCCCCCTATTACATGGGACCTAGCATCGTCGCCGAAACGTGGGTGTACTCAGTACACCTCTGCCACCCTCGCTTGGGGAATATAGGCGGGACAGTGTTTTTTTTTATTTTTATAATAATCGACTTTCCACGATTCATACTACCTATCTACTCTAAGTAAGTTTATACGTCATTTTCAGTCCAGATGTTAATAAAACCAATATCGATACTTTAACTTGTGAGAAAAGAACCTGCTGGAACTCTGTAGTCTCTGCTTACCCCGCAAGGGGTCTGGCGTGATGATACATACAGATAGATAGACCGGTATGTTCTATTATCTACTATACTATTTTACATTAAATATTCGGCCCAGTAACTCGCCTCTCAAAAACACAAGTCTAAACGCAGCACACATCTTAAACTAAACTCGAGAAGGTTAGTAATTAAAAAACTCCCTTCTTTGTAGGATAGGTTTTTATTTTCTCATCCCCCTCCTGTTTGGGGGGATGCAGCGAGACTCGACGTGACTCGGGGTAGCACAAATTGCTAATTTAAATGTTACTTACATAGATATATTTAGTAACACGACATATTTTTTTTATCTTTATCATTGTTTTGGTGATATTTTTTTATTTGTGTTACTTTCTTCTTATAATGTTAGCCCTGTTAAGAAACTGTTCCACCGTTGGGCACGGGCCTCCTCTCAAACGGAGAGGGCTTAGGCCATAGTCCACCACGCTGGCCCAGTGCTGGTTGGCGAACTTCACACACCTTCGAAAAACTCTTAGGCATGCAGGTTACATCTCGATGTTATCCGTCATCGTAAAAGCAAGTGATAATTAATTTTTAATACGCACATGCTTTCGAAAAGACACAGGTGAGTGCCTGGGTTTGAACCTGAGACCGTGAAATGTAGCCAGATATTTTTCTTTTTTTTTTGAATACGTAGCCCCACATTAGGATTTGTTCCTGTGTCGTAGGTGCGTTTACAAACATGAAAATTTACATACACAAATACCCAGACCGAAACAAATAATTGTGGATCACACAAAGATTTGTCCCGTGCGGGAATCGAACCCGCGACTATTAGACACAGTGGGCGGAGCGGCTTAAGCTCTTAACTACTGCGCTAAATCGTCCGTCTAAATATAATACACTCTTTACAACTGTGCCAAATCGCTGGCGTTCGGCAGGGTGCCCAGAAGGCTGGTAGCGTTCTCGCGCTGGATAGGAATGCTGCCCTCTAGTCACGTGTAGTATCGACCAGTCGTTTAGACAGTTTCTCAAAGATGTGATGGGCACTTGAACCCCAAATTCTCCACACCAAACAGTTAAAATAAGCATCATTTGCTGTTTTTGCGCCGTTAGCGGCACTCGGCAGAATCCGCGGCGCTACCAGCCTTATTATATGAAATAAAATTATATTTTAGATTTTATCCTCCTAACTTCTAACCTCGTGTCTTTCCCGTGGCCGTGCTGCAAAGCACTCGAAACATCCGGAACATAAAAATCAAAAATAAACCGATGTAAAACCCGAAAAATAGTTTTATTTCATGTGTAATATTCGCGTAAATATAAGAACTCTATTATCAATATACAATTTACTTATGTATGTTATTATATATTTAATATAGGATATTTTATTGCCCGCGACGCCAAATGCAAAGGTTCTGTACTATAACTTCAGCTAACGTCAAAGTCGAAAGTCATTTATTTGTAGAGTAAGAAAAAGTACTTCAAAACGCCTAAAATATTACAATTTTTATATTTACCACAGGTTCAGAACGCGGCCTCCACTGAGAAGATCCGCTGCTGAACTGAGAAGGCTAGTTAGCTTTTAACTTTATTTTTTTTTAATTGAGTGGCCTTTCTCATAATAATTTTTAACCACCGAAGCAGAAAGAGAGGGTGTTATACATAGAAATGTGTATTTGATTATCCGTATGTCTGTTTGTCTGTGGCATCGTAGCTTGTAAATAGATGAGTCGATTTTGATTTTGTTTTTTTGTTTGTTTGACTTGATTGAGTGAAAATCAGCAGGATACCCAACTCCTAACCAAAGATGGGCAAAATGTGATCAGATTACTGATAACGATTACATTTTGTAATGCTCAAAAATGATTAAAGATTTCAAAATGTAATTGTAATCTTTATCTATCTATCTATATCATCACTCCAGATCTCTTGCGGGGTAATTAGAGAGTATAGAGTTCCAACAGGTTCTTTCCTTACATACCTCTCTGGCTTACTCCACTCTCATAGCGAATTTTAATCGAGAATCATTAATCTGATTACATTTTGCCTATCTCTGCTCTTAGCCAACGTACAACAGAGATGTTCGCTCTCCTTGGAATGGTCTCAATGGATAGATTATAGATAGATAGATAGTGATCAGTGTCTGATGACGAGTCAGGTGTCCTCAATATTTTCCTGTTATTTAACATGCTTCTCCGTTCAATAGTACCAATGACGCTGCTGTCACGGCTACATTA
The DNA here is from genome assembly GCA_905147815.2 of Phalera bucephala. NCBI lineage: Eukaryota > Metazoa > Arthropoda > Insecta > Lepidoptera > Notodontidae > Phalera > Phalera bucephala. The sequence goes on along the minus strand of LR990636.1, from coordinate 11,759,355 downwards.
TTCTCCCAAAGCCGATGACATTGGAATATGCCCGTAAGAAGATCATGTACACTCTGAGGGCCGAGAAGCTGAACTCGCAAAACAATGCTGCGTTTAATACTTTTGTGGTGCGAGTTCCCACTGTAAGGCTGAAGACCTTCATGAGCAAGGAGTTCTGGCAGAAGGGTGCCGTCTTCAGGTGATTTTGTGGGAGACTGCGAAACGCCCCACAGTGTAACATGTCGCCGAAATCACACATAAAAAAAATAAAAAAATAATAATATTAGCCCTGTTAAGAAACTGTCCCACTGTTGGGCACGGGCCTCCTCTCAGACTGAGAGGGCTTAGGCCATAGTCCACCACGCTGGCCTAGTGCGGGTTGGCGAACTTCACACACCTTCGAGAAATTCTTAGGCATGCAGGTTTACTCACGATGTTTTCCTTCACCGTTAAAGCAAGTGATAATTAATGTTTAATACGCACATGCATTTTGAAAAGACAGAGGTGCGTGCCTGGGTTTGAACCCGAGACCTTTGACTTTGCAGTACAACGGTCTAACCACTAGGCTATCACTGCTTCACTTCAATCACACATTACTTAGGTTATATGTTTATAATTATATTTATGCATTCTGTAAGGGCCTGTAAATTGCACAATTTCTGGTGCCTGAAATAAATAAATAATAATTATTATTGTTAATAGTGCATCAATACGCTAAGGCAGAGTTTTGTTTGTCCCCACACAACTTGTGTTGCTACTGGTACCTGTCTATTTACTGTTTACTCTAGTGTGTCGATAATATAAAGGGCTTTCTTTCTTTTTTACATACTCTAGATCCTTTGCGGAGCACAAAGATAATACAGTTTTAAAAATAATCTAAATAAATATAAAAATCAATTGCCGTGCTTTAGTCTCGCAAAACTCGAAAATGGCTCGAGTAATTATAATAAAAATAATAATAATAAAATTAGAATATTTTTTTATTGTTTGTCTCAATACTGGGGTGGTTTAGGAAAAAAGAAAATGAATAGAAACCCAAAGGAACAGCCGAGAAATCGAACAATTGGTAATTTAAATACATGATATAAATACAGCGATAGCTAACTATGGAGAGAGCTATACTTGGAGTTTCTATACTAGATAGAATCAGAAATGTGACTATTCCGGAAGCAAAGTCACCGACATAGCTCTGAAATCAGCAAGCTGAAGTGGCAGTGGGCTGGTCACATTTGCCGCAGAACAGACAACCGTTGGAGCACACGGGTTTTGGAGTGGAGACCCCGAACTGGCAAACGCAGTGTAGGACGCCCCCTACGAGATGGAGTGATGACTACGTCGGATAGCCGACAGGAGGATGCATACAGCCGAGGATCGGGCTCTATGGCGCACATTGGAAGAGGACTATGGCCAGCAGTGGGCTAATTTGGTCTAAAGATGATAATACGAATACAAGGGCTGTCTAACACCAATAACAGAAATGTAAAAAAATAGGCCACAATATCGTAGTGTATAAGTTACCTGATTATATGAAAATACAAAAATGATAACAGTACTTTCAAAAATAAACTTTGTTGTTTACAAAAATGTTACTATAATATAAAAGAATTTATTAAAGATAAGTGGTAGCTAAATAAGAAGTAACACACTAGAAATATGTACATAATTATATTAGCTATTAGCGATAAGACCGCCAATTGTACCTCCTTTGTTTATTTATTTTTTTCTTCTCTATGTAAATGTATTGGTGTACAATAAAGAGTAATCTATCTATCTATCAATATCATCAAGCCAGATCCCTTACGGGGTAGGCAGAGAGTACAGAGTTGCAACAGGTTCTTTCCTTACAGACCTCTGGCTTCCTCCACTCTCATAGTTCGTGTCATACACGCCCGCCGGTTACGGAGACTCTTGACTTGTCCTTCACATAAGACACGGTCTATTAAGATCTAAGAAGTCTAGACACCTAAAGATATTAAAGAACTCAATAAGTTAATTGAATCATTTTCTACCTTTAGGTAGGTACCTTTATTCTATTCCAATCAACCTTCAAAGCTTTGTAAAAAAACCATCACCGTTTTTAATGTTTTAGTTTTGATTGCAATCTATAAACAATGTAATATGAAGGCGACAGTATTTCCGAAGACATTGAAATGAAAATGCTGTTAGCAAAAAATCGACGCTTTTATATTGAGTCAAAAACGTTTTGGAAAGTTATATAATAAATATATTAATTTCTTATAAAATTACTGCTCAATATGGGCGAGGCTTAGGCGAGGTACACCGGAATAAGTGATATTGAAAGGAATCTAAAATACATGATTTTATTTCATTTGTCTCCTAAGAACATAAATTTTAATTTTGTTTTAATCTGTTTGTGTACCAATTAAAAAAACAAATCCCAGGATTTTTTTTTAAATTTCTCTAATAATATAGCTATGGTTTAATTTAGTGATATATTTACTTGCCGGTATAATATAACCATGGTATCTGATTACGTACATAATTAAAACTAATTCAAGAATTCTGTTTAGGTAGGTTCAAGTAATATTCAATAACCTTTGCTACCTATAGTAAAAAAAATCACAACACAATATTTACATAGGTAAAAAAATATTTTTAAATCAACCACAGATCGCAAAAATAAAAATACCACATTTCACTAATTAAAACTCCACATTAAAATCTTACAATACGATATCGATACAACTTTTCCGACATCAAAAAAACCTACTCAATTAAGACACGAAAAATCACGAAGTCAATACAATGACGAAACAGCAAACAAACAGTCAGAATTACAATATAATAAAGTGCCCGAACGAAAATAATAAAACCAAGAGCGTAGTATAAATAGTAGGGAAAAAAGGCTTCGCCCCGCCCAGCGGTGGGCATGCCGAGGCCACGCCTGCGTGTAGGGGGGTGGCTGTGTCATTCGCCAGTCGGTACCGATTCGCGTATTGCGTTCACGTACGAGCCGTTATGAAACCTTTTTATTAAAAAATCTATTTAACTGTCAAAATATTATTTTAACCTGTGCGATTTTTAATCTATATTTTTCATTGCCGCGAAAATTGACGTTTGAATTTGGACGCGTTCGGTTTAGTGTTTGTGTTGTGAGTGCGTGGACTGTTTATGTTATGTTATTCTGTATAATAATCATTTAGAAAAAAAAATTGCAAAATTGCGGATTTATGTGGGATTATGAGAAGATTTTATTGAAATGTGAGTAATTTATTACTGTATTTTAATTGGTATATCTATTTTATGCCTAGTACTGGTACCTATGTAAAGAACTTTACTTAGTTATTAGTACAAACCCATTTTAAAATAATGACGCATTTTTGTCATACATACGCTGTTGTTACTATTTATAATAAATTCTACCAAATAGGTAATTTTTTAACGTTTAATCAATAGGCACAAAAAATGACTATATCACTATGTTTAGGAGAATATAGGCAATTAAAATGATAGGTTTTCTATTCATTAAGACAAAAGAAGTGCTAATAAATAATAAAAAAGGATATAGATATAGTAATTACATAAGACTCTACCATCAGTTGGAAAAGCCGGTTGGTGTGGCGCTGTTAGGAAAGGCCTTTGTCCTAAAGTGGGCGTCCTTCAGCTGATGATAGGTCCGTTGTAAATAAAATTTCTTCCTGTGAAGAAGAAGGGCAAGAAACTCTATGGTTACTATTTTCAATAGATTAGAGTAGGTTGGTAGGTAGTAGTCGATTTTTCCGATTCCTCGTGTATACTTTTTTCGTAATAAAATTTGTTGCGGGTTCCAACACAGTTAAAGTACTCCCCGGGACACCCCGAGGTTCAAACCTTGGTGTTATCTGTGGATACCATTATGGCTTACACGAGTTAAAATGGTGGAAATGTATGGCGAGATTAGTCCCTTATAAATGTTGCAGGTCCATCGCTAAGCCCACAAATAAAAGTCAGAGAATCTCTAATTTTGTAATAAATAAAAAAATGATTTAAAGGCTGTCTATTTAGAAGGCTGTCTATTTAGAAGGCTTTTAGGTAAAGTATAAATTATGAACAAATTCATTGGAAAAATTAAACGTATATATCATTTGAACGTCAACGAAAATGTAAAACGTTTTAAGTAGACATAATTTATTTACCATCATTATATACTTTTTTCTGCCGCGTTGGTCTATTGGCTTCTATAGACTGAAGATCACGAGATACTGGGATTTAATCCTGGGTCGGAAAAAGAGATATTGGAGTTTTTCTGTCAAACACATCTTCATTACCAAAATCCTGAAATCCTGTAGGGTCTCTGACGTGAGGTTATAGATAGTTAAAAAAATTATTAATAACAATCTGAAGTTTCTTTTTGTACCCGGTAGGCATAATGGCAATATCCTTACTACCTATTACATTGGGACATATGATCGTCGGCAAACATGGGCGTTCTTGATATTTTCCATTAAAAAAATAACCCAACAATACTACCCGATGTGGATTTGAACCCGGGACCTTGTCATTGCAAGGCTTACAATATGCCACCACACCACGTTTAAAACTTAAAAAGTAGCGCCTTTATTTTTTTTTTTTATTTAAGTGTTTAAACACTAAACAGAACGCGCTTTATTTTTTTTCTCCATGATTTAAGATGGCGGAGCTGTCACGCAAAACTTGTACCTTGATAGTTTAACAAAACACCTATTTATACAGCTACGTACATCTTAATTACTATAATTTATTTAAAATACTTATTTGCGTTGGAGTGAAACTGGTTTTATATGTTAAAATCTTAAGTATTAGGTATATTAAGTACCTATCTTAGCAAGGGATCTGGCGTGATAATATAGATATAATATAGGATATAGTCGTATTTAGATTAGTCTTATACTCTAATGCTTATATATCTACAATCCCAAAAGGATATTTTGGGCCACGGCCAAAATCGGAATGTGTGTGTGTGTGTGTGTGAATGATGTACGCTGTTGGCCGCGAGGCCTTTACAGCTTCACCGGACTTAAAGGCGAGCGTGCAACCACTACGCTCTAGCCAGCCAGAAGGGCAAGAGGCGACATACTCGAGGGCGCCTCGAAGAGGCGCCCTCGGTTGGGACAGTCGCTGTAGGGGGACGGGTGCACTACTAAGTGCACCGGTCAACCGCCGGCTATGGGAGGGGATCTACTACTACGTCGTCGTCGTCGCCCGTATTCTGAGCGGAAAGAAGGGATGACAAAGCATCGGGGGGGTCGGTGAGAACATGTCGCGGCCGGCGGTGGCGGCAGGGGTCGGGGGGGAGATCGTAGTCGGCGGTGGCTACGATTAACGGATTCGCATGGGTAGATGCGTTCGCGAAGTGATGTGTTGACGCCTTTTTAATAAAGGCGCGAATAGGTTCGAGACCTAGATCGGAGTGGAGGTCGACGTTCCGTACGAACCAGGGGGCTCCTACGGCTTCACGGAGGAAGCGGTTTTGAACCACTTGGAGTTTATCGATGTGAGAGGGGGCCGAATGCCCGAACACAACACACGCATAAGTCATGATGAGTCGAACGCAAGTTTTGTAAAGTGTCACCTTATTTCTAAGGGACATTTTACTCCGCTTGCAGATTAACAAATGGAGACGACCGAGCACAAATGATGCTCGGTGACGGAGCCAAAATCGGAAGTAACACTGCCATCAAGTAAAATGACATTTCATGACTTTGATATTTAACCCAAGTTCATTATTTAATTAATAACCTTGCAGGCCCACCTGTTGAAATATTTCCCTGGAAATAGAAAAAAAATACTAAATAATACCCCTAATTTCCCCCTAACCTGCCCCCCTATTAATGTCATCCACAGGCCAATATTCAAAATATATATACAATAAAATTGATGTTTACACTGTTGTCAGGTTTTCGCACTTTTTAAATAGTTATGTACCACAATATATTTTTTGTCTACAGAGTTTACAGAGTGAAAAAATTGAATCGTATTTCAATAAAATATATAAATATTTTTACGCATGACGATGATTTATGTCGATTGATTTAATTGTTAGCTCCGCACTAGTGTTAGTCGTCATAAAACTGGCAACATTTTTGTCCGTCATTTTATACATTTCCTAGGTCATGTATATAATGACGGATTACAAACATTTCCGGTAATATATATTCCCTAATCAGCAGTAGCTGAGGTGTAATATATACATCCGAACTTCGCCGACGATGTTATAAGCCTATTGTTATTATACCGGGCATAATTCCAGACCCAGGACCGAAAATTTTTCGATAATTGAGATGATTTCGAAAATCCTTAACAGCACTTTGTCCGACCACTCCAGGACCTCGTGATTGCTATTCGCATTATTCGCTGTTAGACTAACGACGCAGTAATAATAATACAATAATTAATATTGTATTAAAAATAAATAAATAAACACCGTCACGCCTATATTCCCCAAGCGGGGGTCGCAGAGGTGTACGCAGTACACCCACGATTCGCCGACGATGTTAGGTCCCATGTAAAAGGAGGCGAGCTTATAGCCATATACCGGGCACAATTCCAGACTCCGGACTCGTACTGGGAAGTTTTCTTTAGAAAAACTACACTTGTCCGACGTAGTATTTGAATCCAGGACCTCGTGATCACAAAGCGATGCGATTTGCTACTAGACCAACGAGGCAGTCAGTAATATTGTATTGCGGGGTAGTCAGAGAGTACAGACTTCCAACAGGTTCTTTCCTTACATACCTCTCTAGCTTCCTCCACTCTCATAGTTCGTCTCATACACGCTCGAAGGTTACGGAGGCTCTTGAGTTGTCTTTCAGATAAGACTATTTGGTCATGGTGAGATAGTCTAGGTCTTCCCCATTACCTACATCCTTCCACTTGCGGATTGTAATCTGTTTTGTCGTGCTTTCTTCTGACATTTTTAATATCGTATTAATATTGTTGTGAACGCAACCATGGTCTCGCTTTTGTCTTTGGTCACTACCATAAAGCTCCAATTTTTCGAATTAGAATTTTATACACACTTGCGCTCTCATCCGTTGATACATCATATGATGTACAATCGTCTTTTTAAATATAAAGCTGTTCAAGAACTAGCGCCCTTTTTGATTTCCTATTACACCTGGGGAACAAACATTAAAAAACGATTTAACGCCATTTCTGTATGTACATAAATGTGTATAAATAATCTATCTATCTATCTATAACCTCACGCCAGATCCCTTGCGGGGAAGGCAGAGAGTACAGAGTTCCAACAGGTTCTTTCCTTACATACCTCTCTGGCTTCCTCGACTCTCATAGTTCGTCTCTGTATGAGATATTTATACACACGACCAAATAAACCCAATCCTTATCTGATGGAAAAGTCAAGAGTCTCCGTTACCGGCGAGCGTGTATGAGACGAACTATGAGAGAACTGTTGGACCTCCATACTCTCCGCCTACCCTGCAAAGGATCTGGCGTGATGATGTAGATAGATATTTATTAAGCTTTACATAGAGACCAAGGTGTTAACACACGAGTTTTACGATGACAAGAGATTCTTCATTTATGTGTATAAAATATACATCATGATATAAAAAAAGCTTAACTTAACATACAGAAAAGGTAAATAATCGTGGATTTATGTAAATTATAATTGTATCACAGCTTATTGTGAGCCAGCTTACTTTGCGCTTATAATAATTGTGATATAGAAAAAAGAAGAGTGCTTCATTGGTACGTAGCGACCACGAGGTCCCTGGATCAAATCTTGAATTGGATAAAATGCAAAATTATGTCCGGTATGATGGCAATAGGCTCGCCCCCTATTATGTTGGGACCTAACATCGTCGGCGAAAAGTCAGAGTACACGTCTGCCACCCCCTTTTAGGGGATATAGGCGTGACGGTGTTATTTTAAAGTTAGTAGAAAGAAAAGTTTTATTTTGCAAAGAATAGGTACTCACCGCCGCCGATATTAAGGGTAATGCAACAGGAGGGTGAACTTATTACCATTATAACGGACATAATTCCGAACTGTGAATTTTTCTATAAAAAGCACACTCATTGTATCAAGGATTAGAAAAATTATAGGCACATAAATGTGGGACATTTGGAGATTTTTAATGTTTCTGGATGACGACTTTCACAGATAATTAGTTTTTAAGTAGTAAATTTTATTTAAAAATAGATCGTGTCTTACCTGAAGGACAAGTCAAGAGTCTCCGTAATCGGCGAGCGTGTATGACGAACTATGAGGGTGGAGGAAGCCAGAGAGGTATGTAAGGAAAGAATCTGTTGGAACTCTGTACTATCTGCCTATCCCGCAAGGGATCTGGCGTGATGATATAAATAGATAGATACAATATTATTTAAATTAAGAGTAACGGAACTACTATAAGTATTATATTAGTGGCGTAGACGGCTCGAACATCTACGGTTTTTTTAAACGAAGCTCACACTAAGTTTGGAAATGTCTATGGCAAAAGAAAACTAGACTACCTTATTCCATCCCTTATAAATAACTTATCAGATCATCTACAGAAGCTATACTTAAATTCCTCCATACCTAAAAGTAAGTTAAATAAGTATTTCTTACAAAATAACTCAATAATGTAAGGTACCTATTTAAACTGAGTGTTATATCTATGTTAAAATCCAACAGCTAAGAACGACTCCTCCTCACAGATTAACCTTATAAGGTTTCCGTGTTGGAATCACGAAATATAAATAGTTGATTAAGTATATTGAACAATAAACAAATAAAAAAAGGTAAGCCCTGTATCGTGGGTGCGTTTACAAACATGATATTCATATACACAAATACCCAGACCGAAACAAATTTTAAATTTGTGGGTCACACAAAGATTTATCCCATGCAGGTATCGAACACGGAACCACTCGATCCAGAGGGCGGAACGGCTCAAGCTCTTAACCATTGGATCAAGCTGTTTCTCGAATTGATTAGGTTCACCATATATTAAACCATCCTATCAGCCGATACCGCCGTCCGCGGCATTCTCACCGACCTTCCCGATGCCCTTACATCCCTTCTTTCGGATACAGATACCGCACACAGGATCAAACACCGACCCCGCCGCCGAGGTTGAAGAATCCCTTACACGATGGCCGGTGCAGAGCACCATGGCGAGACACTAGTTTATGCCCTCCCCATAGCGACTGCCCAAGCCGAGGCCGTTCCTCTCTGAGCCCCCCTTGAGCTAGTTGCTTCCTGGTCTCGTAGTGATTGCACGCTCATCTTCTTGTCCAGTGAAGCTGTACAGGTGCGCGGCCAACAGCGTAGATCATTCACACACACATATCAAACCAAATAGAAAGAAGTCATATGTGTTTGTTTGCTATTTCTAAATTCAGTTTTAGCGTGTTAATTCAGACTTAGTCAGCTGTGTTATTAAGCTGTCATTTTATACACATAATAATATGTAGGTGTATGCATTAGCATCGATTATCAATATTTGACACCAAAAAATTAAGATGGCGGAACGCTTTATGAGAAATTTATAGGGTTTTTGAACAAATTATTATTAAATTCGTTTAGCCAAGTTGCAAGCGTTTTATAACTTAAATAATTTATTTTGTATAAACCCTTAGCGCCCCTAACAAAAAGGTCAATTTAATTTTTTTTTAATCTAATTTAACGCCTAATCTACCACCGGATCAGATCCCGGCCTTCACTGAGAAGATCCGGCGAAAAAACTCAACTGGCTTTGGTTTTTTTTTTAATTCTTTTTCTCTTTTTTCCTATCTATTTTTTTTTTCAATCATATCATATGGTTACAATGTTTACGGGCCCGAGATGTGGCCACTCACAGTGGGACTAGTCCACAAATTCAAAGTCGCACAGCGGGCTATGGAGCGAGCTATGCTCGGCGTCTCTTTGAAGGATAAAATTCGTAACGAGGTAATCCGACAAAGAACCAAAGTTGGCAATGGGCTGGTCACATCTGCAAAAGGACCGACGGCCGATGGAACAAGCGTGTCCTAGAGTGGAGACCGCGACCGCGACCGAAGCGTAAGGTAGGACGGCCCCCAGCTAGATGGACCGACGACCTCAAAAAGGTCGCTGGGACAGACTGGATGCGGAAGGCGGAGGACCGTGTGCAATGGCGCGTGTTAGGAGAGGCCTTTGTCCAGCAGTGGACTGCGATAGGCTGATTGATTGATTGAATGTTAGGTTACAATTAAATAGTTTACAATCTAGCTTCAGTGTGATGCCGTACAACCGAGATATGAGACTAATAATGTTCTTTATAAAGAGTGTATTTACGTAGAATTCCAGATGAACCAGTCCCCACAAGCAACCGTTCACGAGTATGACTACTGGAACAGCCTTTATTCAGCAATCGACACCGCATTGTTCTGACCACGGACTTCTCCTTGTGAAATCTCATTCCCGTACATTTCTCGACTTCTATTAGAGTTAATACTGTGAAAAGTTCCCCTGGCTAAATTACCTGATAATCTAATAGATAGAGTGTGGTCCTAGGTTGAGATGGTATAGGGTTTAAAACCCCCTGTTTGTACTGTCTTTCCAGTCCAAACAACTGAAATGGATCAACTAATTTTCTTTTTCAACGATAAAACTATTAGGTTGGTTCGATATATTCCTGGCTTTACTGAAAACTAACTAGGTATATACAATTGCCATTTAGTAAGCTGTATCATCACGTCAGATCCCTTGCGGGGTAGGCAGAGAGTGCAACCAGTGAGCCAGTAAACCTCTCTATATAAGAAAAGAAATGCTTAAATACATTTGGCAAATTATCCCTAAAATGTATTGGAGAGTCCCAGTCCCACTGCTGGGTGAAAGCCTTTTCTCACAAATCGAGGTGAGAGAGATAAGGTTAAACTCCACCACGCAGACCCAGTGCGGTGCGGTGGAGGCCGGTATGCGCCCACCTGTAAGACTATGTGGCGCGCCAAGACACATGTGGCGGTTTTTTTGTCTTACATGCTACCGTGACAAAAGTTAGACATGAGAAAAGTTGTTTAGAGAATTGTATTGAATTGACGTATAGACAAGACTATTTTGACTTACGTACAAGACTAATCACGAGCCGTCAAAATTTCGTCCCGCGCAAGAAAAGTCTTGCCGCTTGCTGGCGCGACAAATGCCTGTCTACATTCGCTCGAGCGCTTTATCAACGCGTGTTAATACAGCGCTGCAATGAAACAAACGTCTAACAGTCAATTTTTCAAAAAACTTAGCCTTAGCACGACGAAAAAGCGCCCGTTAAACAAGCGCTCGTTCGCACACGAGGGGTTATTTGGATCAATTTTAGTTCCTACTTTTGATCACAGAGGGCGCTAGAAGCGCCACTTTGTACGGATAATGGAGGCGTGACTTTAGTTACAGAGGTCAACAAAACAGAAGGTCCATCGTGATATCGATTCGTTTTAGATGTAATTGAAGAGTTAAATCATATTTCGCTGTATATTTCCATTGATTTATCAGGATGTAGATCATAGTAATGTAATTCCATTTTATTTATTTATTCTTTATGCACTTTTATGTACATAGGCGGCCTCAATGCCTGAGGCATTTTCTGCCAGTCTACCTTGGGGTGATGTAGAGACAAGTATGGCAGGTGCGAAATTACACGAATTGGAAACGGTATAGAAAAAAATTACAACTAATTAACTATATATAATACTTAATATATGTAAATGATATATAACGATAATATACATATATACATATTTATATATACCACAAATATATACATATATAAATAATTATACAATGTATACATAAACTAGAGTCTCCGTAACCGGCGAGCGTGTATGAGACGAACTATGAGAGTCGAGGAAGCCAGAGAGGTATGTAAGAAAAGAACCTGTTGGAACTCTGTACTCTCTGCCTACCCCGCAAGGGATCTGGCGTGAGGTTATAGAGAGATAGATAGATAGAGCTGTGCGACATAACATCGTGAAGAAACTAACATTGAGAGGGATTCAACCTTTTGTGTAGATATTCCTGCAGGCTTTTTTTAAAAGTGGGACGATTAGTGGCCATCCTGAGTTCCAGAGGCAAAGCATTCCAAAGAAGGATAGACTGAACAAAGAAGGAAGAATGAATGAAATCAGTACTATGAGAAGGGCACTGAAGAAGACGGTTATTTACAGACCGAAGACGTTTATCGTGGTTAGAACACAAATATTGAAATTGGGAAGTAAGATAAGCGGGCGAGACTGGAGAATAAAGGATGAAAAATAGCGTTGTCAGTGCCCTCAGAGTTCTACGCTGCCGAATTTTGTATTATGTGAATCTCTGTGTAACCAATATATGTTCGGTTTGCGTTTGTGTATGTGAAATGTCACGTAATAGTAGATAATTTATAAATAAAAATGCTTGAATAGGTGCTGTTCCAGCTCCACTTGTATTATTATACTTTAGTTATCTATTGATAACTAAAGTATTTTTCACATAGGATAGGTAGTGACAGTTCTAATTGCCATACGAAATTATACTTTATTAAATGGGAATAAGAGGCATGCTCCGTTTCTATACTTATGGTTTTATGCCTTTACACCATTGAATTAAATATTAATTTCGTTTGGCAATTAGGACTGTCACTGCCCATCCTATGTGAGAAATACTATAGTTCAGCTATTATTAGCATTCCCTCTCTTTCTTCTGTTAATTTGACATAACGTGTTTTTATTTCCTTCTGTATAAATGAGGGAACTATGTGTGTGTGCGAACGCTGTTGACCGCGGGGCCTTTACAGCTTCACCGGACAAGAGGGCGCGCGTGCAACCACTACGCTCGAGCCAGAAGGGCAAGGGGGCAATTAGCTCAAGGGCGCCTCAAGGAGGAACGGCCTCGGCTTGGGCAGTCGCTATGGGGGAGGGCGTATACTAGGTGTCTCATCGTGGTGCTCTGCACCGGCCGGCGGGCAGGGGATTCTTCGAGCTTCGGGCGAGGTCGGTGTCTGATCCTGTGTGCGGTATCTATGTAGCCATCCTCTGAACAGTTAGTTTTGTTGATTTAACTTTAACCCGTATTGTTTTCCCAAACCCCACAACAAAATTTATTTTGAAAAAAATATTTTAAAACAGTAACCGTTCAGTTTCTTGCCCTTCTTCTACACAGGAATTACTTTCCGACGATTTATAATAATCAGTCAAGTCAAGAGTCTCCGTAACCGGCGAGCGTGTATAAGACGAACTATGAGGGTGGAAGCCAGAGAGCCCCTTTTAAACAGAAGATACCAGTACATAGGTACTGGAATCGGCATGACTTGTTTAGATAGATTCATATCTCGATCATAAGGCATTACACTGGCGCTAGATCTTAACTATTTAATTGTAACATAAACATTGTATTTACACAATATGATTAAAAAATTTAAAAAAGAGTCTTCTTCTTCTTCTTCAGCCGAAAGACGTCCATTGCAGGACAAAGGCCTCCCCTAAAGACCGTCACAACGACCGGCTTTGTGCTGTACGCATCCAACTTCTACCTGCGACCTTCACCAGGTCATCGGTTCATCTTGAAGGGGGCCTGCTCACTCCACGTCTTCCGGTACGCGGTCGGTACTCGAGAACTTTTCTGCCCCAACGGCCGTCAGTTCTACGAGCGATGTGCTCCGCCCACTGCCACTTAAGTTTAACAATTCTGGTCCTACGTCAGTGACATTGGTCCTCCTGCGGATCTCCTCGTTTCTGACTCAATACTGCATGGTTACTCCGAGCATAGCTCTCTCCATCGCCCTTTGGGTGATCTTGACCCTTCTTATGAGGCCCATTGTAAGCGACCATGTCTCAGTGCCGTAAGTCATCACTGGCAACACACACTGGTCAAAGACTTTTGTCTTGAGACACTGCGGAATTTGGGACGAGAAGGTGTTACGAAAAAAGAGTAAGAAAGTTAAATAAAAAAGACATACCCGCCGAGTTTCTTACCAGTTCTTGTCAGAGGAGGCCGCGTTCCGATCCGGTGGTAGCTTATTAGTTAGATTTCGGTTAATATAATTGTCCTCTATGATCGTTAGATTAGATGAAAAAAAAAATATAAACTGACAATTTGACCGCAGGGTTTATACAAAAGAAATTATTTGAGTTTGAGTTTTGAGTTAGATATGGGTTTACGAAGTACACTCTACCTTCGCATATACTGATAAAAGATCGTGTTACACTTACATTTATATCATCGACAAACACAAATATTTAAAAAGAAAAATACCACAGACTATTTTCATTGCATCACCAGTATTACCAACATAATCATTCCAACAGACACAGACTATAAAAATCGTGTCCAAACACAAAAATATAGATAAATTATGTTTCAAACAAACACGCACTGACATTTATAAGATATAAAACTAACGTTTATTTTTGTTTTCGTTTCGGATAATTTACGATTTTGGAATGGTTTTAAACTATTTTTAATTAGATTTTCAAATACGTGCAGTTGAGATGTTTGTGTAAAATGGTTGGAGGTGATGTCGGACGCATTTAGACATTAGATGGGTGACCGTTATATGATGAGAGCATCTCCGGGCTTTGTGAAACCCATAACTTTGGATGGGTTACCGCCAGTAGCCGCGGGTACGCTTAATGATTCTGGGCTTTTGTCTGCACATCTAATAAAAGTACGCAAACGCGTACATAGAATACCTAAATGTACGTCATTGGATGTAAACACTTTACAAACAATTTGTTGGTCTAATGGTCAAAAGAATTTTTAATTGATTTAATTACATACCCTAAACCATTTACGCGATTCCGTCTACCTCTCGATGAAAATCAAATGGAAATTTGTGTAGTAATTTCTAAGATTATCCTGTACATTTACTTATAGAAAAAACGGTGCGGCCGGGTCTAATTTGTATATTATTGTATAGATAAAAATTGCTTTTGGTAGTAGGTACAAAGCTGTTTTTTTTGATCATAGCCTCACACTAGAAATTATTCCTGTATCCTTTTGGCATAAGTGTAGTAAATTATCATCATATTTTAAAGTTTTTATGTTAATAATAAGCTCAAGGCAATTTCGAGAATAGTGTGTGACCCTCTACTTAGGCAGTCAGGTGAGATAAAACTATTGGGAAGATATCCCTAACGGTGTAAGAGACTTCGTTAACCCCGCTGCCGTCGAAATCCATGTTAGTTTGTATTGGGGAGGAGCCAAGTACCTGGAGGCTACCCTCCAGGTACCTGGTAGGTAGGTATGGGCCTTAGGTTAAGCTATCAGAGTAGAAAAAATATTGGCAGAGTGCGCCCAGAAGCGGAAGCAGAAGTGAAACATGGCTAATCCAACCGACGGAGTCGATATCAATTTAAAAGTGTAGCCATATCAAAGCTGGTTGAACCACTAACCGTTGAAATTATCCGCATTAATTGTAAATTATTAAATATGCCGCTAGACAAATAAGGCTTTACAAATACTCTATCTTTTGACTGATAAAACCTGTTCAGTAGTACTGTTAAATTTTATCGCGTTTGGCATCACTGGAGCTATAACCAATATATATAATTTTGTACCCACTAATTACATATTTTATAGAAAAGCAAGTCTTTTTCTTACTGTTATTACTACAATTACTTTTTATTATATACCTTAACAAATTCTATTCTGTAAATGAGAGGACTATGTTGACACTGATTGATACCATGAATTTTAGTACATTAACGTTTAATCAGCACATGAGCACATCTACTTAGTTCGTTCTGCACTCTTCTGCCATTCCCTTATACCCCATCAACGCAATGTATACAAAAAGAATTGTAAAAATCGCATTTTTAAAAGAGTAATCGCGGAGTTTCTTGCCCTTCATCTCCACAGGAATGACGTTCCGAACGGGTGATAAGAGTCTTAAGTAATCAATATCTTTTTCTTTCTTGACCATTCATATCTACCTTTTGGTCTAAATGAAAATATAACTTTTGATTTCGATTTGTACATATTGTGATGTAGAAAAGCAACAGCTATACTTTTGAGAATATAAGATCAATATAGATCATAATTACGGGTTTTCCCGAATAGCTAAAAATCGAACACGAATAGCTTTATTGAAATACTTAAATAAGTAATCGGCCTCCCCAAAACGTCCATCATACTTGATCAGTAAAGTATCCACCGATTTGCTGTCTAGGGTATTTCATGAATTTCATAATTATAGTTATCATTATTTTCATTGGGAAGTCAAACTAATTTAGAACTTATTATAATAATATTCTACTTGATACCGATAAAAATGGCTCAATTTCACAGCCCATTGCTATTATGAAAAAAGAAGAAGAAAATATCGGCCAGAGTTGCCGCAGTAACCGTAAGTCATGTGCGAAAACCGTATTTTTTCCATTCAGCTATACTTTTCCTTATCAATTAAATTCCTTTTTGAGCATAAAAATAAATTATTTATGTTTTCACGCTTGTGCTGCTGTCAATTTGCGAGAGAAACGTTTATTAAATCATTAAATTAACAATTTATTGCCGTGTTTTATTGTAATTGAAATTTTATTGGATACTGATAAAGATTGTTATTTTTTTTTAATTTCCGTGATTGCGCGCAATGGATTTATTTATGGTTGCCCTAAATTAATCCCTATTATTATGTATTGGATGCATTTACGACCACGAATTATGTATAATATGCTTAAAATTGGTTTTGAAGAATTATACGTGTTGTGCCTAATTATGTATTGGCCTTTAAAGTAAAGTGTACAATAAAGTGGCATGTTTCTATTATTACTGTAATTAATAAAACCCAGCAAAAATAACGTTACAAGTGAAAATAAATAACAGTAAATAATTAAACTCTATCTTAGATACAAATCGAATACTTAGAACCGATGTGCGAACCATATACGTAACGCTTAATGTGTCCGTCGCCCATTAACACGTAAAACGGAACGCGTCCGCTGCTACCAACATAAAAAAACTTAACTGTCAACCTGAGGTTAGCAGTTTTCGCGCCATTTCGTACGTCAATGGCGGAAAAAATGCAGATAACAGTAAAATGGCTTCTCTATACTGATATGCACTAAGGATGCGTTCCAGATAATAAAATTGAATGGCAAGATATTTATATAGGCAGTTTGTAGAGTATGGTATTAAGGATAGGGCATAATGATTGGCAAAGGTGTTATTTTTGAATTAATTATGTATTATTGAGAATTATTAGCTTCGTAAAATGAAATGGTAGGATAAATTGTGTATTGGAAACATCTATATACATAAATTTGTTGGCAGCTTTGCCTAATAATAATAATAAATCAACCTATACTGTCCTATTCTTGGATAAAGGACGTTTTCTTAAGAATCCAGGTGATAATGTAAAATAATAGGCCTTACTGCACCGTATCATAGTCCGCGGCATATTATCACCAATCCTGACGATGTCCTTACCTCTCTCCTTTCGCATACAAATATCGATCTCGCTGGTGGGGTTGAAAAATCCCTTGTCCGCCGGCTGGTGCGGAGCACCACGACAAGACACCTAGTATATGCCCTCCCTCAGAACGGCGGCCCAAGCTGAGTCAGTTCCTCCTTGAAGCCTCCTTGAGCTAGTTGGCCCCTTGCCCGACCGGCTGGAGCATAGTTGTTGCTTGCTTGCCCTTTTGCCCGGTAAAGCTGTAAAAGCCCCTTGGCCAGCAACGTGGATCATTTACACACGCAAAAGTGAACAATCTGAGTTGGTGAAGACAGGTTCATAGCCAATTGTGTTTATACATGCACCCACGCCACAGGGATCCATTTAAATGTAAAAGAATTTATAAGAAGAAACTGACTCCTGCTAAAAATGTAAGGTCTTCTACCAAAATCTCGATCAGTGGGCTTGATCGAAGTTACATTATTTTTAATTGCTTTTAACATCTAGAGGTAAGTGCATCATTATTCTATATCCGAAAGCTTTAGCGTCAGATCTGATAATTTCCATCTAAAGATCTCCAGAGCTTTTGTCATGTCAAAGTAATTTACAACCAGGGATATTTTAGGTTCATATGAATCTCCACAACCTATAGACAGATAGATAGATAAGAGTTATCGAGACACACTTTTTGAAAATTTTATGAAAATTATTTGACTGCCTCGTCGGTCTGGTGACAAAGCACAGCGCTTTGTGATCACGAGGTCAAGGGTTCAAATCCTAGGTCGGACAAATGTAGAATGTGTGCGTGCGCGTACGTACTACAATTATATATAATAATAATTCATCAAGGCTGATTTATTTCCTTTACTGCTACGTTAGCGATATTAAGATCCTGGTTGAAAATCCTAGGTCGGACTAAATTAAATTTAACGATAAAAAAAATTCCAGCATTATTAATAGCACTAGATTCGCCCCGTATCACATAATCTATTAACGCCAGCGAAAAGTGGGTGTTTCCAGTACACCTTTACCAACCCGCTTGGGGAACATAGGCGTGGCGGTGTTTAGTTATAATTTAAGTATCCATACTTCAGTCCTCGCTTAACAAAAATGGGAATCTATTAAAGATCCCCGCATTTTCCCGGCAAAATGAATTAATATTCCTGGCAACCCGCGTTGAATATCAATTTAAAAAAATGATGTCCTGTCACTTGCTATATTCTATAATGACCCAGACAAATTAGTCAGGAGATGACACCAATGGCAGCGAGGTAGGCCGGGTTGGCATAGTAAATTAATTATCTGACGCGCGAGCCTGTGAAAAATTCTTTTAATTTAATTAACAGTAGCTGTCTTAAATGTCACTTGAAAAGAATTTGTAGGGTTGCCAGTTAACTACCACTTGGTACCGCTAAATAGTACATATAAAAAATAGGCCGAGTTTCATCTGAAGGTCCAATCAAGAGTCTCTGTAACCAGCGAGCGTGTATGAAACGAACTATGAGAGAGGAGGAAGCGAGGTCTGTAAGTAAAGAACCTGTAGTGTGCAGAGCACATTACTCGTAGAACTCTCGGCCGTTGGACAAAAAGGTTTTCCAGTTGCGACCATATACCATAAGAGGTGGATTAGGCAAGCTTTCCACGAGTTGGACAGATGACCAGTGAAAGCTGGACGCGTAAACCAAAGAGCCCGTCGTCGTGGAGATATGAAGAGGCCTTAATATTTTTCAAATAGGAAGGGTAGTGCCAGTTCTAAGTGTCAAACGAAATAATTATTTAATTCAATGGTGTTAAGGCATACAATCATAAGTATAGAAACGGGTCATGCCTCTTATTGCCATTGAACAATTGTCACACAGCTGTCATAGTACCCACCTTACATGAAAAATACTATAATGTGTGTTGCCAGTGACATACTGCATCGAGACATGGTCGCTCACGAAGAGCCTCATAAGGAACGTTCAGAATCACCCAGAGGACGATGAAAAGAGCTATGCTCGAAGAGGTTTTCTGCGCGATCGAATCAGGAATGAGGAGATCCGCAGGTAAGCTAGATGACTACAGCATCCGGGCCGGTCGTGGCGATTTGGAGAAGTTTTAGCCCTGTAATGGACATATTTCGTCTGGTGATGATAAAAATTTTCTTTTTCTACTTTTCAAAGATGTTGATAGATACTATTAAAGTACAATGTACATATTAATCTCGTATTTGTATGCGAATATCACGACGCTAACAACGACGGTTGTCGGCAGTAACCGCGGATGCCTCATCAAACTAGTTGTAACATGTTGCGCATGGAAGATGATCTACCATGTATTATATACTTATATAAATTATTTGTCTAAATATAGGATCGTGCGCGCGGAAATGCCATAAAATTTATCTATTCATAGGGTAGATAAATCGTAGTACGCACGCGCACATATTGACGCTTTTGAAATACACACCGTCACGCCTATATTCCCCAAGCGGGGGTGGCAGAGGTGTACTGAGTACACCCACGTTTCGCCGACGATGTTAGGTCCGGTACCGGGCACAATTCCAGACTCCGGACTCATACTGTGAATTTTTCGTTAGAAAAACTACATTTGTCCGACCTAGGATTTGAACCCAGGACCTCGTGATTACAAAGCGCTGTGCTTTGTCACCAGACCAACGAGGCAGTCAAATAATTTTCATAAAACCGATGCCTGGGATAACGCACCCATAGTGCATAACTAAGGCCGCTTTTAGGCGCCATTTTTGTTAGCAATGCTCTATTAAGACAAGTCTTAGTCTAATATTACAAATTGCCGGTCGTGTAACTTGCAGTAACTTTGTCTTAATAAATCATAGTCTTTGTTTAGGACTAGCCCGCCATACATTCCCTCCACTGTAATTCCTGCCAAGCCAAGCGAAGATCTACAATAGTCTCCTTAGATAAAACCAAGGTATGAACCTTGTACCTTGTGTGTTGTATGGTGTACTGGGGCTGGCATCGTCTTGGAAACCGTTGTCAGTTACAAATTTAGAAAAAAGAAAAACTAGAGTAGGAATAAATATATTTCTACTAAAATTAATTACATACTTGGTATGTTATTCTAAGCGATATTACTGTAAAGTTTCACTTAAATCCGTTCAGTAGGTTTTTCCGTGAAAGAGAAACAAACATACACCCATTCTCACAAACTTTCGCGTTTATAATATTAGTAGGATTAATATTATTTGATAGATATCTGCCTCGTTCGTTTAGTAGTGCATGGTGCGACCGGCAACCACGACATCTTGGGTACGATTCCTAAAATAAAATTAAGGCCTACCTCTTACGGCTAGTGGCGCATCGCACCAGTAGCGATTATGAGGGTTTGGATCCATTATCGTGTGGTTTTACAACCGATAAAAACAGTCCAGAGCCTGGAATTGTGCCCTAACATTGAGATCTAACATTGTTAGCGATAAGTAGGTGAACATAGAACTCCTCTACTACCGCCGCTTGGGGAAAACATGCGTAAAGGTATTTCAAAATTCCAAGTAGAGCATTTTTCCCACCGTTTCTACTGTGGGACCACACACGTCGACGCACGCGCACCTTTAACCAGATATTTCGACCAATCCCGCCGCAGACTTGCTATTACTTATAAACATGCCAAAATCAACCATATTATTCATCTATTAAGGTTGAATACAATCGCACGAAGATGTTTGCATACATTTCTTATATAGCCAATTTAATTTGGAGAGAAAATCAAAGGATTTTCGAGCTTATTTCATTGTGATAAGGTTTATACGAGTTTTTGTATTACAGTGAAGTGAATCTTGAAATTTTTTTTAGCTGTATCACGATTTTGCGATCTCGGAGGTGTTAGGGATAGTAAATTACTCTTGTAATGCTTACAAGCTTTATAAATATTATGGTGTGGGTAAGCAGTATCACTTTAGAAAAAATCCATCTATGTAATCACAGAGTACAGAGTTCCTACCCTCCCCGATGCCCTTACATCCCTTCTTTCGGATACAGATACTGCACACATGATCAGATACTGACCTCACCGGCGAGCTCGAAGAATTCCTTGCCCGCCGGCCGGTGCAGAGCACCACGGCGAGATAACTAGTATACACCCTCCCCCATAGCGACTGCCCAAGCCGAGGACATTCCTCCTTGAAGCGTCCTGGAGCTGGTTTCCCCCTTGCCCTTCTGGCTCGAGCGGAGTGGTTGCACGCTCACCCTCTTGTCCGGTGAAGCTGTAAAGGCCCCGCGGCCAACAGCGTAGATCATTCACACACGCACACACACACACACAAAAGTACAGAGTTCCAATAGGTTCTTTTCTTACACACCTCTCTGGCTCCCTCCATTCTCATTGATAAGAAATATTTAAAAATAAATAATACTCTTGATTGCCTAGTTGGTCTAGTGGCGAATAAAACGCTTTGCGATCACGAGGTCCTGGGTTCAAATCCCAGGTCGGACAAATCGGTCGGTCGGTCGGTGCTTCTACCGAAAAATGCCAGTATCAGACCGGAGTCTAGATTTGTGCCCGGTATGTGGGCAATAGGCTGGCCCCCTATTACATGATACCGTCGGCAAAAAGTAGGTGAATACAGTACACTTCTACCATTCCTGCTTGGGGAATATAGGCGTGACTGTTTTTTGTTGTTTTAATACTCCACGTACCACTCCACTCCAAGTTTGTATGTTTATATGTTTGTTACCCAATCACGCAAACACGGCTAAATGGATTTGGATGTACTTTGGCGCACAGATAGTTTATTACCTGGATAAACACATAATAATAATATTAGCCCTCTTAAGAAACTGTCCCACCGTTGGGCACGGGCCTCCTCTCAATCTGAGAGGGTTTAGGCCATTGTCCACCACGCTGGCTTAGTGCGGGTTGGCAATTTTCACACACCTTTGAGAAACTCTTAGGCATGCAGGTTTCCTCACGATGTTTTAGTGATAGTTAAGAAGTGAATCACGAAGTGATAGTTAAAAACACACCGTCACGCCTATATTCCCCAAGCGGGGGTGGCAGAGGTGTACCTGAGAACACCCACGTTTTGCCAACGATGTTAGGTCCTATGTAATAGGGGGCGAGCCTATTGCCATATACCAGGCACAATTCCAGACTCCGAACTCGTACTTGGAAGTTTTCGTTAGAAAAACTACACTTGTCTGACATAGGATTTGAACCTAGGACCGCGTGATCATAAAGCAATGCACTTTGCCACTAGACCAATGAGGCAGTCAGACCAACGAGGTAGTCTGTGTGAGGGCTCAGTGCGGGTTGGCGAACTTCACACACCTTCGCGAAACTCTTAGGCATGCAGATTTCCTCACGATGTTTTCCTTTACCGTTAAAGCAAGTGATAGTTAATTTTTAATACGCACATGCTTTCGAAAAGACAGAGGTGCGTGCCTGGGTATGAACCCGAGGACTCTGACTTTGCAGTCCAACGGTTGAACCACTAGGCTATCACTGCTAACTCTATTTCTGCATAAATAGAAATTTAACAATCTAAATCTTTAACAGATGGCGTAACCACCGTAAAACAAGATGGCTGCCGTCTCAGCCCACATTCAAGACTCCAGGATCAAAATTCAAGAACAAAGCGATGATGAACCATATTCCCCAAATACGAGAGATACTACCACCCCAGAATACCACGACGAAGACAAACCGGAAGAGCGACAACCTCTATCGTCCTCTTTCTCCATCCACAATGTCCTTAAGAAGGAAAGAGACAGCCACAGTCCAGAAAACGTATTCTCAACTGATAAATTACTTCAAAACACTCCTAATTACGAGGAATTAAGAGAAATAAATGATAATTCTCATCATTCTGACAATATAGATGATGATGATGACAGAACAAACGAATCGAGAGCCGAAATCAGTATTGATGATAACTCCTGTTGTAGCGATGACACTGTTTTATCAGTTGGCAATGAAGTACTGCCAACATTCGAACATAAAATGCCTGAATCAAACCAGAACATAACATCTTTTAAACACATACAAACGCATTTGAACGCAATATCCCAGTTGAATCAAAACATAAGTATAAATCAACCAATGTTGTTAAGACCGAGTCCTATAACTCCAAATCCTTTAATGTTCCTAAACCAACCACTGCTATTTCAAAACCCATTGATAAATCAGGTAGACTTAAAATCAGGGTTAAACAGAATGCCAGTACCGCAAGCAAATCTGAATGTTAGCCCACAACCGTTTGGTCTAAATTTCGGTATGAGGAAGAGTCTGAATCTGGAAAGGAGAACAGATGAGAATAGAAGATATAATTACGGGACTCCTAAATCCCCTGATAATGAATCCGAAAGGGATTTCATCAATCAGAGTTGTCTGAAATTTAGTATAGATAATATTCTCAAAGCTGATTTTGGGAGACGAATAACTGATCCGTTAAATAAGAGGAAGGTTAAGGGTAGAGTTGAGGCTAAAATTTCGCCGGTTAAGGATACTTCGCCGGCTAAAGTTGAAGAGGCTAGGGTACCTGAAGTGAAGCCGGGGGAGAAAGGGGGAGCGATAGATCTGTCGAAAGGAGAAGATAGCGGGAGTAACCAGAGTTCTGCTTCTGGTAAGTTTATCATTATTTAGGTTTAAAAATTAGTTTAATCTTTTATTAGATTTTTGGGATCTCAAGAAGTGAATTAGTAGGCATCGGAAGACTTAGAATGGGCAGGCAACTTACAAGGAGGACCGATGACTGGAGGTCTTTCACAGAGCTGTAAAAAAGCAGGTCGTCATAGCGATATTTGGGTGACGCTTTGGTAGACGTCTCTCAGCTAATAGTGGTATTTATTTTGGCCGCCTTGTCGGTGTAGTAGCGTACAATGTGGCTAACAATAACGATCTTGGGTTCGAATCCTAGAATAAAGTGTTGTCGACTTTGTTTCTATAATATTTTTAGTAGCTATCCAATAGACGTAAAGTAGTACTAATATACTCTCCCTCTCCCTTTATTAGTTTGATGTGATCAATGGAGCCTATATCTAACTGGTCTCATTTAAACAAATATATGGCATGCAATAAAAATTGAGTATTTAGTATTGAATTTTGGGTCTGATGTCAGTATTGATTTTGCAGGCACTACAGCGGGCGACAGCGCGATGGTATGGCCTGCGTGGGTCTACTGTACTAGGTATAGCGATCGGCCGAGTTCGGGTAAGTCTTCCTACTTCTTTAAAGTATAATCTAACACGTCAAATTCAGTACTAGCTCAAACAATCTAGCCGATTTTGGCAATAGCCTTGGCATATGTGACGATTTCATTCGCGTAAAGGATTTTTCTAGTATTTGCCTGGAGCCAAGTTGACTTTCTATAGCCGTTATGCTACAGAAAAAATTACGGGAATTACCACGTAAGTTTGTCGTGAAATGTAATTCTCGTAAGATTTTCCTGGCGTTAACGTCTGCAGAAAGTCTATTGGTTTTGCTGCTTGTTTCCGCAGTGGATACATTTTAGTTAATTATTCGATAGGATTAATAAAAAGCTCAGTCCCGCACTTGGAATTAATTATTCCTGTGTCATGGGTGCGTCTACTATAATATTTTTCGCATAGGATGGGTAGTGACAGTTTTAATTGCCAAACAAAATTAGTAATTAATTTAGTGGTGTTAAGGCACAGAACCATAAGTATAGAAATGGGTATGCCTCTTATTGCCATTGAAGAAAGTATAATTTCGTTTGGCAATTAGAGCTGTCACTACCTATTCTATGTGAGAAATACTATACCATGCAATTCACGTACCCAAACACCCAAACCGAAGCGGATACTTGCTTTGTGCTTATTTAACAACAGAGCTTTGTCACGTGCGGGAGTCGAACTTGCAACTACTCAATCCCATAGATGGTTTAAACTCTTAACCACTGGATGTCTTGCTATCGCCAAACCATTTCATTATGACCTCTTTTATAAACAGTGAAATACATACTTAGCGTGCAAAATAATATCCAATAAATACGTTTTACTAAATAATAACTTTATGATACTCACTGAAAATTAATGAACTGCCATTTATCAAGTTTCCGTCCATTAATCTTGCGATAATTCGATTAAAATCAATAACTATGAGGTGACGAATTATCGGTGACTACACGGGCAGCGACAAAACGTTAAGTATACAATGGAAATCTAATTTATTATAAAAATGCTGTTCTAGACACATTCTGACCACCATCTTTGGGGTCTGATTTGGTTATGCTTACTAAAAGGTCTTTGCTTGCGTTCTAGACACATTCCGACAACCGTCTTTGGGATTTTGATTTGGTCATGCTCACTATAAGGTCCTTGCTTGCATTCTAGACACATTCCGACAACCGTCTTTGGGATTTTGATTTGGTCATGCTCACTATAAGGTCCTTGCTTGCGTTCTAGACACATTCCGACAACCGTCTTTGGGATTTTGATTTGGTCATGCTCACTATAAGGTCCTTGCTTGCATTCTAGACACATTCTGAGCACCATCTTTGGGGTTCTGATTGCTTTAAGGTCTTTGCTTGCGTTTTAGACACATTCTGACCACCGTCTTTGGGGTTCTGATATAGACATGCTCACTATAAGGTCTTTTCTTGTGTTCTAGACACATTCTGACCATAATATTTGGGGTTTTGATTTGATTATGCTCACTAAAGCGTCTTTGCTTGCGGTGGCTGCCTGGTGCGGGTCACTCCCTTCCCTCCAATATGGTCGACGGGAGTTATGGCTCGTTCAGTAGCACCGGTGCTTGTGGAAACTAGTTCATACGAAATCTATAAGAACACTTACTCCTTAGAAATAACATTATTATACATATACCACACCGTCATACCTATATTCCCCAAGCTGGGGTGGCAGAGGTGTACTAAGTGCACCCACTTTTCGCCGACGATGTTAGGTCCCATGTAATAGGGGGCGACCCGGGCACAATTCCGGTCTGCGGACTCACACTGGGAAGTTTTTTCGTTAGAAAAACAATAGTCTGACCTAGGATTTTAACCTAGGATCTCGTTATCACAACAAGGCAGTCATTATTATAAGTCTCATATATCGATTGTAACGCATCACACGGGAGCTAGATCTCAACTGATTAATTGTAATATAAACATTGAACTTGAGGCGTTCGTAGCGCTGTGCGACCGCGGTGTTCTTACTGATCACCAAGGTTAAGCAGCGCTCGACTCGGTCGGCCTGAGATGGGTGACCGTTTGTGGCATTTTCATATTTGAGCGTCTCCGTGCTTCGGAAGGCACGTTAAGCCGTTGATCCCGGTTACCACTTAATGTGGTAGTCGTTAAGCCGAGTTGGAAGCCTTAAAGGCGGCTTGATAAGTTCCAACAGCAGGTGGCCACGGACCTGCCTCCACCAATCCGCACTGGGTCCGCGTGGTGGAGTATGACCTATTCTCTCTCACCTCGATTTGTGAGAGAAGGCCTTTGCCCAGCAGTGGGCAGTATAGGCTGATATTATTATATAAACATTGAACTTACACAATATGATTGAAAGACTAAATAGAAAATAACAAAAACAGAAAAAAACAAACAGTGTCACTCCGGGAGTGCCGACAGAAGTGAAAACTTTAACAAAGTGGATGTGTATCTATGTACGTACATACACAATATATGTACATACTTATATACAGAGGTGTCGGTAACGGTAACAGTGTAGCGAGTTCAATGTTTTTTTCCCATTTAAAAAATGCCCAACGCGCCTAAAGAAATGTTCACTTCAAAAATAAAAAAACGCAAGTCCGCTGAAATTCTCGCCGGATCTTCTCAGTGGAGGCCGCGTTCCGATCCGGTGGTAGCTTAGTAGTTAGTTTAGATAAAAAATGTAAACTGACAATTTGTAAGTACAGGGCTTATAGGATATAAATTATTTGAGTTTGATTTTTTTTTGTTATAACTTTTCGGGTTGTCGTGGCGATCTTTGGGGAAGGCTTATGTCCTCCAATAGACGCTAATAATGGCTGATAATGGTGATAAAATTCGCTTGTAGTGCTTCGCCACCTTGGTGTTCTGAGCGAGCAAGATTAAGGGCCTACCGCGATCGACCATATCTCGACCGGAAGAGTCACAGTAATGCAATTCAGAATCAAAATGACAGACGATTTAGCGCAGTTTCTAACAGTTCGATTCCCGCACGGAGCAAATCTTTGTGTGATCCACAATTATTTGTTCCGGTCTGGGTATTTGTGCATGTGAATTTTCATGTCTGTAAACGCACCCACGACACAGAAATAAATCCTGGGGCAATAATAAAATTTGGGGCAAACAAAAGTTTTTTATTCACGTAGACAAACAAACACTCGTGAATAGTCAAAAAGAGAAAATTATTGATTATTAAAGACTCTACCACCCGTTCGGAAAGTCATTCTTGTGATTTAATTAATTTATAAAAGAGTAATTTATAAAAGAGTAATAAACACATTTTATCATTTTCTAAAAGAACTTCCACTATGAAATAGATAACTGCTTCGCATGAATTTTGGCAACAATTATTTGCTATGTATTTAAGTACATTCTATTGATTAGTTCTTAAGCATTTCCTGTTGGAATCCGAAAATGTAAAGCAATAGAGAAGACTTTAAACTCTTTTCTATCGAGAAAATTTCGTTTAATCGTGTATTCCTTTTACCAGATTCTAGGTTATGCAATGAAAAATCATATTTCGAAATATTAAGTCTCTAATTCATATAATTTTTGAAGGGTGTAGAGTACAAAACACGTTTTTTCAAAAAACGCGGTAGGCCCTTAAGCAGCGTTCGGCTAGGCCGGTCTAATACCCAGTTTATACAATGTGATCAGAGACGTGGTCTCTTACAATAGGTTTCATAAAAAAGCTCAGACTGGCACAGCGAGCTATGGAAAGAGCTATGCTCGGCGTTTCTCTACGTGATCAAATCAGGAATGAGGAGATACGTAGAAGAACCAAAGTCACCGACATAGCCCTCAAGATTAGCGAGCTGAAGTGGCAATGGGCGGGCCACATAGCGCGAAGATCGGACAGGCGTTGGGGCAGAAAGATTTTAGAGTGGAGACCACAGCGCAGCGTAGGACGGCCGCCTGCCAGATGGGCCGACGATCTTGTGAAAATCGCAGGAAGTCGTTGGATGCAGGTGGCATCGGACTGGTTACGCGAGAAAGCAACTGGGGTGGCCTATGTTCAGCAGTGGACAAGTATAGGCTGAGATGATGACTGCCGCTATATCCCGCCAAAAACATTTGAGCTGTACCGCGGCAGCGTCGACTGTTCAAATACTCCCTTCGCACTTGAGCATCGCTCTGTGTTTCTCTTACGTTTGCAAAACAGATATACAATGCGAATGTCGAAGGATGTAGGTACCGGGGAAGACCTAAACCATCTTACAATTACCAAATAGACCGTGTCTTATCTGAAGGACAAGTCAAGAGTCTCTGTAACCGGCGAGCGTGTATGAGACGAACTATGAGAGTGGAGGAAGCCAGGGAGGTATGTTAGGAAAGAACCTGTTGGAACACTGTATTCTGCCTACCCCGTAAGGGATCTGGCGTGATAATATAGATAGATAACTTAAGTATCCGAATTAAAACCCAGAATACTTGTAATTGCCAGCATCACTATACCAACGAGGCTATGTGTGTATAAAAATCATCCCTCTTAATATAAGGGTGCCTTACACCCAATAAATAAAAGTATCCTCTTTTTAATAAACATTGCACCCTGTAACAACCCCAAAACAAGGGTTACTACCCCTTATCTAAGCCGGCATACCCCAGGGGTGTAGTTATCAAATTATTGGCTATGTTACAGTACATTGAATATTGTGGTTGGGATTTAATAAACCCTCATTTTGAGGGTTGGAGTTGAGGTGTGAGTGCCGAGGTGATTTTGCGGATGGGTCGGTGATTAAGATAGCT
The DNA here is from genome assembly GCA_905147815.2 of Phalera bucephala. Classification (NCBI taxonomy): domain Eukaryota; kingdom Metazoa; phylum Arthropoda; class Insecta; order Lepidoptera; family Notodontidae; genus Phalera; species Phalera bucephala. The sequence continues at coordinate 11,730,196 of LR990636.1, read as the reverse complement.
ACGTTCCTCATTGGTCTAATTTTCAATTTTTATTATTAAAAGAACCTCAACAGCTTTTTTACTATGCATATCGTTAACAGCAAAGCAGTGATAGCTTAGTGGTTAGACCGTTGGACTGCAATGTCAGAGGTCTCGGGTTCAAACCCAGGCACGCACCTCTGTCGTTTCGAAAGCATGTGCGTATTAAAAATTAACTATCACTTGTTTTAACTGTGAAGGAAAACATCGTGAGGAAACCTGCATGCCTAAGAGTTTTTTGAAGGTGTGTGAAGTTCGCCAACCCGCACTGGGCCAGCGTGCTGGACTATGGTCTATACCCTCTCAGTTTAAGATGAGGTCCGCGCCCAACGGTGGGACAGTTTTTAACAGGGCTAATATTATTATTATATTATATCGTCAACAGTGTAGATTCTCTTAGCACAATATTCAAAGTGTTAAGTTCATAATGCTGTTATTTGCTAGGAGTACCTACAACAAAAACGGCTTAAGCCAATAACAGCTTCGTGGCATTTAAATGTAAACGGTAAGAAATATGATGAAAATATAAGATAAAATTCTATCTATCGATTTCATCACGCCAGATCCCTTGCGGAGTAGGAAAAGAGTACAGAGTTCCAACAGGCTCTTTCCTTACATAGCTCTCTGGCTTTCTCCACTCTCATAGTTCGTCTCATACACGCTCGCCGGTAATGGAGACTCTTGACTTGCCCTTCAGATAAGACTCGGTCTATTTGGTTATGGTAAGATAGTTTAGGTCTTCCCCGGTACCTACATCCCTCCACTTTCGCATTGTATATCTGTTTTTTCATTCTTTCTTCTGACGTTCTTTCTGTATGCCAGAACCATCGGAGTACCTTTCTCATCTTTACACCGAAATAAAATGTGTGAATATATACTAACCCAAGCACTTAATGATAATGTAACATCAAATCAAAATCTACTGGTGTATAATGCACGTAGCGATCAGAAGATCCTGGGGTCGAATCCTAGGACAGACACACTCCTTCTTGACATTCTTTTTTATTTGTTGTAGTGTATAAACTGTTTATAATTCTTTCATTTTTACAAATCGCGCGTTCCTGAACCTAGCAATGATAATCCAAAATTAGTAAAACACTTTTCACATTTTTGTTTAATACCATTAAAATTCAAACGTACAGAACCCCAATGCAATCAAATTAGGGATCATTAAGCGTGATGCTGGATCTGCACGATAAATATTTATACGGAACCGTGAGAGAGGGGCCGCGAAAAAATTGTATTTTGTAGTGATGAGGTGTTGTCGATAAAATAATATCGATATATGGCACATTAATAATAATTACCATCCTTTTTTATAAAATGTTTCTATTTTGTTTTGTGTTTTAGTATGATTTTAATAAAAATATTATTTATTAATGAATTAAATAATATTTTCTTTCAGGTAATATAATTTCATATTTTTTTAAAGTAATTGAATTGACAGGGATGTGGAAATAAAAATCTTTTTTTCTTTTTTCTTTTCTAAAAAACATAGCCCCACACTTGGATTTATTTCTGTGTCGCTTACAAACATGAAAATTTACATACACAAATACCCAGTTCGGAACAAATTATTGTTGATCACACAAAGATTTGTCCCGTGCGGGAATCGAACCCGCGTCTATTAGACACAGTGGGCGGAGATGCTTAAGTTCTTAACCAGTTCGGTAAATTGTACCGTATGCGTTAATTCGGGTGATAAACTATCTGCCTGCCAAATTTTATGAAAATCCATTCAGCCGTTTTTGCCTGATTGAGTAACATACATCCAAACATACAAACTTTGACAACTATAATATTAGTCGGGTATAAACACCTTCACAAAAGTTAGTAAAGAAGTTATTTTAACATACTGCGTTTGTTTATAGTTTCACCGTTAAGAAATGACAATCCTTCATCATTATCAATCAGTATAGGTCTCTCCTTTATCAAAAGCAACATCCTTAAACAATCCTTAAAAAAAATCCTCTATATTCTCTACTTACATCATCTTAACAATCATAATGCCTGACATTTAGATTACGAGTATTGCACTCGATTGGTGTGAATAATCGATTAATTGATTCGATTCTTTCCGATTGTGTATCGTGATCGATTGCCGTGGCTAATTCTATGTGGTTTCTATTAATATTTATGAGTATATTGATTGAGTCGCGGTTTTGTTTTTCGTTTCGTTTGGTTAGTCGTAAACTGTTGAGATGGCTGAACGGTTATGGAGAGGCTTTTGACCAGCATTGGGACAATATAAAAAAATATTTCACATGGGGAAAATCCTTTAGCAAGACGTGTCGGATTCCTATTGACTAAAAATCCTATGGTTGGCGGCATCGACTCCTTACTCCTTGTCCACTAGGAAGGCACTGGTGCCCCTCTGTGATGGAGAGACCACACTTCCCCCTACATAGACACGGTCCTCTTTAGGATTGCGTAGAGGAAGCTAAGCTAAGCACCATTTACATCACCGAACCCTGAGTGCCTAGTTTGTCGCAAACCTAGTGGAATGTTTTTTAAGCACTCTGTTGTAGAGAGATGTAGGCTTCTAACTTAACCTAAGAAACTAACTTAGAGACAAAAGCTGGGAGTCCTATTAACTGCTTCCTTAGCGCTACGTCCACTTCGATCTAGTAGATAGCTCCACTGATGGATCCTAGTACTCTTTCTCCACTTGAAATAATCATGCCAATAAGTTTCAAATAATGGACTCTAAGTAAGTTCAGAGTTGGTTTGATTGACAATCTGGAGATCCTGGCTTCGAATTCTTGATTATACAAAGTGTTCTCGGAATTCTTCTCTATCTATCTCGCCACGCTAGATCTTTCAGGGTAGGCAAAGAGTGCAGATTTCCAGATCTCTCGCGCCCGATTCTTTCATAGTTCGACGCATAAACCGCTTGCCGGTTACAGAGATTCTTGACTTGTCCATCAGATCAGACACGGTCTATTTGGTCATGGTAAGATACTCTAGGTCTTGCCAGGTACGTGAATTCACTTTCCCATTCTTATTTTGTCCTTCTCTATTCCAACACTCTTTCTATGTTACCGAACCACCAAAGCATACTCTTTCTCTGTCCTTCTGATATTATGTCATATCCTATATGACACATGATTTCAAACAAAGTAAACAGATTTACGGGCAAAAGGCACTTTAGAATATTATGTCCACAGCATTCACTCCTTTTAAAGACATATTTGTTGTAATTTCCACCATAAATAGTTTAGCAACATCTTTCGACGGACTTTATCTCTGCGTGGGCGCATAATCCGACGTTGTTTATGTTTTCATTCGACCGATCAAGTGCTGTACGAATAAACCATAAAATTAAGACTCTTGAAGTACTTTTGTTGGATTCTACTTTGTTGCTCGTATTGCTGGTTGTAGACTCAACACTCGAACTTAAATCCTTTAATTTAATTTAATATAAAACCTGTGGGGGATATTACGAATTGTCGATTTAATTTTTTTTTCATTCTGCTTACCACGAAGATCCGGAGAGAAACTTACCGGGCTTGTCTTTTGTGTTTACCTCTCTGTCTATTATTTCTTTATCGTTTTTATATTGATACAATGTTACCGGTAGAAGATTAAGGCCCGTGTTACAGAATGTAAATCAGTCGTGAATTTAGGTTTAAAAACTGATTTTTGTTAACTAGATTTACTACTGATTTTCGGCCTGTGGTACGGGCCTAAGATTACAATCTAGCCACATTGTGATATCTTACAATGATACACGATAAAATGAGACTAAAGTTAATATTTTTTAAAGTAAAGGTCTAAAGAATTCCTGAAGAACCAGTCCTCACAAGCAGCGCCTGTTCACTAGTAATACTAGAACAGCTATCACTCCCCTCAACCATATTAACCGCATAGCCCCTTCAAGCAGAGACTTAAATTTCAGTGAGCATGACCAATCGATACAGTACTCAGACCAATACACACACCGTCACGCCTATATTCGCCAGAGGGGGTGGCAGAGGTGTACTGAGTACACCCACGATTCGCCGATGATGTTAGGTCCCATGTAGTAGGGGGCGAGCCCATTGCCATATACCGGGCACAATTCCAGACTCCGGACTGATACTGGGAATTTTTCGTTTGAAAAACTACATTTGTCCGACCTAGGATTTGAACCCAGGACCTCGTGATCACAAAACGATGCGCTTTGCCACCAAACCAACGAGGCAGTCTCAGGCAGTACTCAGAATATGTCTCCATCATCATCATCATCGTATGGCGGTGTATTTTTAATAATGCGAACCACGATGAGCCATTGTTTAGCCTCCGGTGTCGGCTGGTGTATCCTCTCGAATCCGCCGCTGAATTTGCGAGTGGGACAGCCCTCCACGATGTGCTGAATAGTCTGCACTGAGTTTCCACAGTCACAACAAGTAGACTCATGGCCCACCAGTGAAGATGATAGCACCTTGCGACCACACCACAGGACCACAGCAGCCGTTGCTCTTTGAAGCCTTGTATTATAGTCGAGGGGTCGGCTATGGTGATGTTACCCTGTATAATATCAGCCCTGTTAAGAAACCGTCCCACCGTTCGGCACGAGCCTTCCCTCAAATTGAGAGGGTTTAGGCCATTGTCCACCACGCTGGCCCAATGCGGGTTGGCGAACTTCACACACCTTCGAGAAACTCTTAGGCATGCAGGTTTCCTCACGTTGTTTTCTTTTACCGTTAATGCAAGTGAAAGTTAATTTTGAATACGCACAAGTTTTCGAAAAGACAAAGGCGCGTGCCTGGGTATGAACACGAGACCTCTGACTTTGCAATCAATCGGGCTAACCACTAGGCTATGCCTGTTACAGTTACCTTGTGAGGCAACCGAATTCTTCCATTGCTTTCTCCATTCTGACTGGATGTAAGGTTTAAAAATATGAAATTCAGATAATAAAGTGTCCAGACCAAAACAAACATTTGTGATGAAATAATACTATTTTTTCGGATTTTATCGCGGTTTGTTTTTGATTTTTAAGTTCCCGACGTTCCGTGTCCATGGGTCCTTCCCGTGACCATGTGTGCTGCAAAGCACGCGAAACGTCGGGAACTTAAAAATCAAAAATAAACCGCGATAAAATCCAAAAAAATAGTTTTATTTCATGTGTAATATTCGCGTAAATCTAAGAACTAAGTAAACATTTGTGAGTCACACAAAGATCCCGTCCAAATGTTCCACGAATATTCGACTCAGTGGCCGGGGCGGCTTAAGCTCTGTATGACTGGTCCACCAACCACATTCATACTAATCTACCACCGGATCGGATCGGAACGCGGTCTCCACTGAAGAGATCCGGCGCAGGAAAACTCAGCATGTCTGTCTTTTGTATCTAAATCTATTTTCTATTTTTTATTTTTTTTCAGTTTTACAGTTGCTCCTAACTCGACTAGACCAAGCGGTATCTTAATTAACTTTTCTTAAAAAAACTAATTAGTACAAAAATGGCTCGTCCCCACAGTTAATAGAATTATTATTGGCGTGATAACAATCTTGCGGAATGGCCGGTGGCTTTGATGTTGCCGACGTGGGATGCGTCCGCGCATATATTAAGTTGTGGTCAGAGTCAAGCTGAGGCGCGGTAGGTAGAGAATTCACTCTCTGCCTACCCCCCTTTGGAGTATTCCAACAGGTTCTTTCCTTACAGACCTCTCTGGCTTTCTCCACTCTCATAGTTTGTCTCACACACGCTCAATTGATTGCTCTGCAGATAAGACACGATTCAATTGGTCATGTTATCATCGCTTAAGCCTACGGTTAATAACATACACTCACGCCTTTATACCACTGGGGTAGACAGAGACTACACTTCATTGCATGTTTCAATTCTGATATATCCTAGGTCGGACAAATGTAGTTTTTCTAAAGAAAAATTCCCAGTATGAGGAATTGTGCCCGGTATATAGCAATAGGCTCGCCCCTTATTACATGGGACCTAACATCGTCGGGGAAACGTGGGTGTACTCAGTATCTCTGTCACCCCCTCTGGGGAATATAGGCGTGACGGTGTATATACTCCTTTCGCTTCATCTACATTCATATATCTCATGCGTTTCCGTCGATTTAAAGTGGTGTATATGAGACGAACTATGAGAGTGCAGGAAGTCAGAGACTTACATATTATTATAAGGAAAGGACCTGTTGAAATCCTGTACTTTGTGTGTGAATGATCTACGCTCTAGGCCGCAGGGCCTTTACAGCTTTATCGGACAAGAGGCCGATCGTGCAACCACTACGCTTGAGCCAGAAGGGCAAGGGGCAACTAACTCAAAGGCGCCTCTAACTCAAAGGCGCCTCAAGGATGAACGGCCTCGGCTAGGACAGTCGCTATGGGGGAGGGGGTATACTAGGTGTCTTACGGTGCTCTGATGCAGAGCACCGTAAGACACCTAGTAGGCCGGCGGGCAAGGGATTCTTCGAGCTCGCCGGCCAGGTCGATGTCTGATCCTGTGTGCGGTATCTGTATCCGAAAGGAGACAAGTAAGGGCATCGGGAGGGTCGGTGAGAACATGCCGCAGACGGCGGTAGCGTCTGATAGGAGGGGAAATCCTGTACTGCCTACCTACCCCGTAAGGGAACTGACGTGATGTCATTGGTCCTGTTAAAAAAGACCATTTAAGAAATGCAATGCGACAGATGCCAGCACGGGACAAAGAATTGTCCCGTGCGGGAATCGAACCCGCGACTACTCGATTTAGTGGATGGAGCTGCCTAAGTTCTTAACCACTGGACTAAGCCGTGAAGTTAAAAGGTATTTTGACTTTACCGCTCGCCGCTCCGCTATCGCTTATCACCCTACCAACACCCTTAATCTAAAGATCAGTATCTATTACCTGTTTAGTAAACTTTTATGGATGTCTTAGACCAAATAGGTTTTAGATTACAACGTTAAATTTTACAGGCCAATTAAGTTATGTTACAGAGGGCATAAGCAAATTGTAAGCATTTTGTATATATCTGCTTCCGCAATCGACAGCGCCTAGTGCTGATCACGTGACTTTTCTTTGTAAAATATAATATCAGCACAGTCCTCCGTTTTCTAACTTAGATTTAACTGATAGATCTACCTACATTGTTCTCCCATACGCTATATTAAAATGTAGATAGAAAAAATGTAAAAATAGTATTTTAAAAGAGTAACCGTGGTGTTTCTTGCCCTTCTTCTCTACAGAAATGACATTCCGAAAGGGTGGTAGAGTTTTAAGATCGTACCGTGATCGACCACTTGTCCACCGGAAGTGACAGTGATGCAATAACTTTATGAATAATAAGGGAAGGATGGAGAGGGGATGGGAAGAGGAGGAAGGAAGTAAACGACGTATGTGCAAACAAAAATTTTATCATTTTCTAAATAAACAAGAACTTTGCTACAATTATTCTATACTAGCGACCTACCCTGGCTTCGCATGTGTAAATTAAACACATATACGTTCCTCTTGAATCACTCCGTTCATTGGTGAAAACCGTATGAAAATCCGTTCGGTAGTTATTGAGTTTATCGCGTTCAGACAGACGGACAGACGCGGTGGGGGGACTTTGTTTGATAATATGTAGTAATATTTTCAAATAAATTCCATTGACTGGTTTTCAAGCGTTTTACGATGAAATTAAAAATGTAAATAATAATAATTTATTTCAGGCTAGATACAACCCATATATTTAATTACATTTAGTGTGTTAGTAAAATATTCTTATAATGTAATGTTAGTTTAGCCTAATTGTTCATGACAGGAGCCCCAACCCTGCACAACATGTAAGTGTATCCATTTATGTATTTTTTTATCCAGCGCTGCAGCAGGGAAGAGTCCCACCTGTCAGATTATAATCACGTTCAGGATACTGTTGGTGCTGTTGGTAAAGCAATAGAGATGACTTTTGATTTTATTTTCTATCGAGAAATTTTCATTTAATCGTGTATTCCTTTTACCAGATTTTCAAATATAGAGTCGATAATAATTTTTCTAAATACTAAGTCTCTAATCCATATACTACATAAAGTGCAAGAACTACTAAAACATGCCTTTTTCTTTTCCCCTCCTATCAGCCGCTACTTCCGTCCGCGGCATGTTCTCACCGACCCTCCTGATGCCCTTACATCCCTTCTTTCGGATACAGACACTTCACACAGGATCAGACACCGACCTCGCCGGCGAGCTCGAAGAATCCCTTGCCCGTCGGCCGATGGAGAGCACCGTAAGACACCTAGTATACGCCCTCCCCCATAGCGACTGCCCAAGCTGAGGCCGTTCATCCTTAAGGCACCTTTGAGCAAGTTGCCCCTTGCCCTTCTGGCTCGAGCGTAGTGGTTGCACGCTCGGCCTCTTATCCGATGAAGCTGTAAAAGCCTTGCGGCCTTTTTCTTCATGTACTTAGGTTTTTTTACTTCATACACTTAAGAAAACAGATATACAATGCGAAAGTGGAAGGATGTAGGTGCCGGGGAAGACCTAGACTATCTTACCATGACCAAATAGACCGTGTCTTAGCTGAAGGGCAAGTCAAGAGTCTCCGTAACCGGCGAGTGTGTATGAGACGAACTATGAGATTGGAGGAAGCCAGAGAGGTATGTAAGGAAAGAACCTGTTGGAACTCTGTACTCTCTGCCTACCCCGCGAGGGAGCTGGCGTGATGATATAGATAGATACACTTAAGTAATCAGTAGCCTTTTCTTTATTGTCTATTTATAAGCACTTTTTGGTCTACATGAATAAAAATCTTTTGATTTTGATTACATGATCATTTGATGAAGTTAGCGAGCTAGAGGCCTAAAAAGCCACAACCAACAAACAATTCCTAATTAAACTTGTCTTCTCAAATTAGTGTTGTCATCGTAACATTAATCGATACGAAAATAGTCGATTTTCGATCTTACACCGCCGCGATAAAACCGAGTTTAGGCGATTACGAGCGAGTTAATCGATTGAAAATGTCGGTAATTAGTCGAGCAATTAGTTCTAACGTGTAATTATAATTTACAGCTACGTACAGCCATTACTTGTATGTAATACAACACGGCGTTAGTTTTTTTGTGTGTTAATGTTATTTTTTGTGATGATGTGTTTGATAATTGGGTTGATTTTGACACACTCGGATTGGTAATTAAGGAAAATTAATTAAAAACTTACAGAGTTTGCTTGATAGATGTGATATAGCTACAGATTTTCTTGTATATTTAGTAAGAAGTAAATATGCCTTTATCGTATTTTAGGCATGTCTAGTGGATGAGAAAAGTTGTTTGTAATTTGTGTTTTTTTGGAAAATACATGATATTTTTATGTCGTCGTTGGTGTACTGGCGCATAATATGCGTGTCGATTACAAGACCTCCGCTTCGAAACCTTCGGTTCAGTCTCTATTCGGGCCTGCCATCGATATTAATATGTTGGTTTACTCAGTACCTCCCTCTTTTAGGGAATATATATAATCTTTATTTCTACTTTCATACCATAGCATAAACTATTTGAAATATGAGTGCCTATTCAAGTAAATCCATTTATAGAATTATTTAAAGTATTAGTTAGTAGCTAGATGTGTCTAACCATTTTTTTGGGATTGTTGAATTGCCCATCTAATTTGATCATATCGCAAATCATTTAGCTACTTGTTTACCACTGTCGAACTTTATGCATTGATAAAAATCGACATAGCATGGGTCTAACTTTCGTCTCCTCAGCCTATTTCAGAGTGATTTAGGCTATTTCTTAATCAGTAAGCCACTTTTTGGCTCCATCGTCACATTTCCATCGAATGAGGGAAGAGCCAATGACTGCCCAGTCCTTAACGCGAACGTTTTACAAGCTCTCGATGTATGGTCTCCAGAAGTCCACTCTGTACCGTCTTGTTAAAATAAAATACTATAAAAAATAGAAACAATTATGTCGATACTTCTGGGACATATTATGTCGCATCACTAATCCTCCCCTCGTGTAAACATATGTTCTCGCCGCCAATAAAAGATTCCTCCTAAGTTATTGACTGCAGCACCCTCCACTCTGATCTTCACTTTATCAAATTAGATTATTTAACAAGAGGGGAAGCGGTAAATGTTTTGTTTTTGTATTTACATAATGATGTGACTTGTAGGAATTGAATTTATTTAATTTTTAACTTAATGAGAAAGGCGGACCAAGGCTATGATACAATGGTGATCCAGAAAGCAACGAATGCGAAAAGCAGGCCATCAGAATCAGAATATTTTTTATTCATGTAAACCATTACAGCAGTTATGAATCGTCAGAAAAGTAACAAAGACTATACCACCAATTGGGAATGTCATTCCAGTCGAGAAGAAGGGCAAGAAACTTCACGGTTAATCTATTAAAATAAAAATTTTACAAACTCTTTTATCTACATTTTGTTGTGGGGTATGGGAGAACAATGTAGGTTGGTCATAATGTAGGTCTAAGTTAAATAAAGCAACTTACACTATTTATGAGAGTAGCGACATGGTTTCCTCATTTACAAAAAATCAGTCAGATAGAGCCAGATATTATAGATATAGAGCCATCAGCCAGATAGAGCTATGGCACTGTGAAGGTGGCCGGAAAATTTTGGAATAGTCTAACACAGGACTGGAACGAATGACGTGATGGAGAGGCTAACGCTTAGCTGAGGGTAAATATAGGCTGACTGATGATAAGAATGATGAATTTATAACACTGTGATTAATAATAAGCCTAAAAAATCCCACTGCTGGACGAAGGCCTTCTTCAATTGGAAGCGAGAGAGATAAGGTCGTACTCCACCATGCGAAATCAGTGTAGTATGGTAGATGGAGGAAGTCTAGAATTGTTACACCGTCACGCCTTTATTCCCCAAGCGGGGGTGGCAGAGGTGTACTGAGTACAGCCTCATAGTTTATCTCATACACGCTCGCCGGTTACGGAGACTCTTGACTTGTCCTTCATACAAGACACGGTCTATTTGGTCATGGTAAGACAGTCTAGGTTTCCCCGGTACCTACATCCTTCCACTTTAGCATTGTATATCTGTAAAATAAGTAAAATATAAATAAGTTCTTAATCGTCTTTACAAAGCTTGAACATTAAAACCGTTCGCTTCAAATATTAGTAATAGTCGATTTCATCGATAATCGTTTAACTCCCAACACTATTAGAATCGTTTCATTCCGAACGATTAGGTGCGGATGTCTGTCGATTTTTTCTCTTCAATTCGCGAGAAATGGCCGTGGAAATAGTTTGGAAAATTGTTTTTCTTACACTTGAACGTTTTAAACGATTTTGTTGTTGTTTATTTTTAGTCTGTGTTGGTCTAGGAGCGAATAATGCGTGTAGGGATCATGAGGTCGGGTTCGAATCCTAGATCGAAGAAAGTGTCATTTGGGGTTTATTTATCGAAATATATTTTTAGTAACAATCCGGAGTTTTCCGGCATTCATCATCATCTTAAGCCTATAGCAGTCCACTGCTGGACATAGGGCTCTCCAAGGGCACGCCAGCCGCCCTACGAAGCTCATCGCTTCACCTAGCCTGAGGGCGTCCTGCATTACGTTCATTACGGCATTGTGCTTGATATAATAAATAAAATAAAACAATGGTACTAGACTCGCCCTTTATTACGAGGCATGCCTTTTAAGTTTTGTCGTTTGAAGAAAAAAACACAACTAGAACCTTATAGTACTTTTTATTGTTTTTCAAAGTATTCACCACGTAGCTTAATACACTTTTCCAATCGCTCAAACCAATTATTATAACATTTATTCCACTCTAAAGTGGGGGTGTTCAAAATGGCTGACTTGAAAGCGTCGACAGCTTCTTCACCGGACTGGAACCTTTGACCACGAAGACTTCTTTATTTTAGGAAATGTAAAGAAATCGTTAGGGTGTGTGTGTGTGAATGATGTACGCTGTTGGCCTCGCGGCCTTTACAGCTTCACCGGACTTAAAGGCGAGCGTACAACCACTACGCTCTAGCCAGCCAGAAGGGCAAGAGGCGACATACTCGGTTGGGACAGTCGCTGTAGGGGGACGGGTGCACTACTAAGTGCACCAGTCAACCGCCGGCTATGGGAGGGGATCTACTACTACGTCGTCGTCGTCGCCCGTATTCTGAGCGGAAAGAAGGGATGACAAAGCATCGGGGGGGTCGGTGACAACATGTCGCGGCCGGCGGTGGTGGCAGGGGTCGGGGCAACAGTAAATCGTTAGGGCTTAGGTCAGGACTGTATGGAGGATGGTCAAGTATTTCTACTTTTTCCTGCTTCAAATACTCAATCGTTTGACGAGCGCTGTGTGAGCTTACGTTGTCGTGGTGCAGGATGATACGTCGCTATGAGTTAGATTTTCGAAGTTCGGCGATGAACATGGTAAACAAACTGTGGTATACCACTCTGCGTTAACCGTTCTACGATCTTCAAGTGCAATAGTCTCAACATGGCTGGTTTTTCCAAAGATCGTGGCCACCATCTTCTTTGAAGTGCTTCGAAAACGAACAACTTTAGTCGGCTTTGGCTCGTCTAGAAAGACCCAGATTGTAGATTGTTGTTTGGAATCAGAATCGTAGGCATAGATCCAAGATTCGTCACCACTGATGATGTCGTAGACGTGATTTGATTCTCCTCGGTTAAACCTTTGCAGAGTTTTCTTACACCATCTGACGCGGGCCGCCTTGTGATCGTCGGAAAGCAGATGCGGTATCCAACGGCAAACTAGCTTTCTCACACCAAGCGCTTCATGCAAGATCTTCTGAATGGTTGTCCCTGAGATGCCTAATAGAGCCTCTGTCTCTCGATACGTCACATGACGATCTTCGAGAATTAGTTGTCTCACAGCAATGATGTTATCTTCAGTGAAGGCGAATTTTGGGCGTCCTCCGCGAGATTTGTCACTAACACTAGTATGTCCACGCTGAAATTCTAAATACCAGCGTTCGACAGTCCGCAGACATGGGGCTTCATCACTGAACACAGATGTTAGCTCTTCAAAACACTGAGGCCGTGTCAGGCCTCTTCTAAAGTTGTAGAAAATTATTGCACGAACATTTTCCTTAGAAAGATTTATTTTCGTACGTAACCTGACAGATTCCAATCGACGCTGTGACTAAACAATAGCATTAATCCTAATACTTTCAACTGTTTTGAGATTCAAAATTTAAACACATTCGAATATAGAACAGTTCCAAATTCAAAATTGCCGGGAAATATGGAAACGACAGAACTTAAAAGGCATGCCTAGTACGTTGTCCATAGTACACCTTTACTAACCCCGCTTATCCTACTAATATAATAAATGTAAAAGATTGTATGTTTGGATGTCTGTTACTCAATAACACAATAACGGCTAAACGGATTTAAATGAAATAGGATACTTTTTATCTCGAAAAAATTTAAGGTTCCTGAAGAAAAGTCAACGGGAAAGTCGCGGGTAGAAACTAGTAAGTTATATAGATGTGACTGTTTATTTTTATAAGTAACAAGCAGCACTTTCCCTTGGCTTTGCACATCATCGACAACAGCGCCACCTTTCGGGTCCAACTGTAGCTAAAAACCATCCAAGTGACTCCATAGGTACAACCAAAAATTATCAAAATCGGTCAATAGATTTAAGAGGCGAAGAATTACGAACACTCGCAGACTGATTTTTATATATTAAGACACAAGCTGTTAACGGAAGCAGCGCCCGCCGTTTTTTAGTAAATTATATTGTCACTAGTTTCTGCCTGTGACTTCGTACGTTTTGTCTTTAGACAGGAACGTAACATTTTACCGGGATAAAGTATACTATGTGTTAATCCAGGACGTAAACTATCTGTGTGCCAAATTTCATCTCAATCCGTTCTGCCGTTTTTGCGGGAATGAGTAACAAACATTTTTGTTTTACCGACGTAGTCAACACTAGGATTTATTCCTGTGTCGTGCGTGCGTTTACAAACACGAAAGTTCACACACAAATACCCAGACCAAAACAAATAATTGTGGATCACACAAAGATTTGTCCCGTGCGGGCATCGAACCCGCGACTATCAGACACAGTGGGCGGAGCGGCTTAAGGTCTTAACCACTGCGCTAAATCGTCCGTCAAACATCTAAGCATACAAATTTTCACATTATAATACTACTAGCAGTTTCGCGCGACTTCTTACCCGCTCGACAACAGCGCCACCCACCGGGTCTATGTTATATAGCCTATGTTACTTCTGGATATTGTAGCTTTCTAATAGAGATGGTGTAGTTTTTGAGTTTATTCGTTTCAAACATACAATACATCTTTATTATATTAGTGTAGATTAAAAAGGAAAGAACCTGTTGGAACTCTGTACTCTCTGCCTACCTAGGGAACTGGCGTGATGATATAGATTGATAGATTAGGATAAAAGTTCCTAGGTCATTTGGAAATAATACCGCCTTTAATAGGCATCACAATTAATTGTATAGTTACCAATTTACATCGAAATAACCAGGTGTCAATTCACACCTCGTATGTACATAAGAAACACGTAATTAACGGTTGCTTCTTATTACCTGGTGGTTGCCGCAGTTGCTAATTAACCACTCATTATAGTGGCCTCATTACCTTTAGTTACATGTAAGTATGTAATTAAGGCGTTTGTAATGCTGTTGTACGTGATAACGAAGATTAAGCAACGTTCTACTCGGTCAGTTTGAGATGGGTGACCGTATTTCCATTTTAAAGTGTCTCAAAGTTACGTTAAGCCGTTGGTCTCAGTTGGCACTTAAGTGTAAAGCTTTATAAGCAGCTTGATAAGTTCCAAAAACAGGCCATAACACTGCCTCCACCGCACTGCACATGCTCCCCGTGGTGGAGTATGACCTAATCTCTTTTTCTTATTTAATACTAATAATAAAAAATTAATTTCTGCTTCTCGTTATTTATTTAGAGAAACGTTGGCCCACTTGATATTACTATGATATCATATATATCATAATACCACTGTGATTTATTCCTGTGTTGTGGGTGAGTTGACAAACATGAAAATTCACATACACAAATACCTAGACCGGAACAAATTATTGTGGTACACGCAAAGATTTGTCCCGTGAGGGAATACGAACCCAACTCCCCTCCTATCACCTGCTACCGCCGTCCGCGGCATGCTCTCACCGACCCTCCCGATGCCCTTACATCCCTTCTTTCGGATACAGATACCGCACACAGGATCAGACACCGACCTCGCCGGCGAGCTCGAAGAATCCCTTGCCCGCCGGTCGGTGCACACCACCACGGCGAGACGCCCTCCCCCATAGCGACTGCCCAAGCCGAGGCCGTTCCTCCTTGAGGCACTCTTAAGCTAGTTGCGCCCTTGCCCTTCTAGCTCGAGCGTAGTGGTTGCACGCTCGCCCTCTTGTCCGATGAAGCTGTAAAGGCCCCACGGCCAGCAGCGTAGATCATTCACACACACACACAAAGGAATCGAACCCGTGACTATTAAACACAGTGGGCAGAGCGGCTTAAGCTCTTAACCACTGCGCTAAATCATCTGTAAATTTTTTAGCTTCCTGTTTATTGACTGCCGCGAATAATGTGCGTGTGATCGTGAAGTGCTAGGTTCAGATCCTAGGTCTGTTTAAATATAATTTTTCGATAGGTGTGTGTGTGTGTGAATGATGTACGCTGTTGGCCGCGAGGCCTTTACAGCTTCACCGGACTTAAAGGCGAGCGTGCAACCACTACGCTCTAGCCAGCCAGAAGGGCAAGAGGCGACATACTCGAGGGCGCCTCGAAGAGGTGCCCTCGGTTGGGACAGTCGCTGTAGGGGGACGGGTGCACTACTAAGTGCACCGGTCAACCGCCGGCTATGGGAGGGGATCTACTACTACGTCGTCGTCGTCGCCCGTATTCTGAGCGGAAAGAAGGGATGACAAAGCATCGGGGGGGTCGGTGAGAACATGTCGCGGCCGGCGGTGGCGGTAGGGGTCGGGGGGGAGATCGTAGTCGGCGGTGGCTACGATTAACGGATTCGCATGGGTAGATGCGTTCGCGAAGTGACGTGTTGACGCCTTTTTAATAAAGGCGCGAATAGGTTCGAGACCTAGATCGGAGTGGAGGTCGACGTTCCGTACGAACCAGGGGGCTCCTACGGCTTTACGGAGGAAGAAAACTCCCAGTTTCAGTCCGGATTCTGGCATTGTGCCCGGTATATGGCAATAGGCACGCCCCCTATTACATGGGACCTAACATCGACGGCAAAAGTGGGTATACACAGTACATCCCTGTCATCTACTCTTGGGGAATGTGGGCGTGATGGTGTATTTTAAAATACTAATTTTAGCTTCTGTCTTTATAAATATGTGATCAGTATTACCAATACAGTTAACCCTTTAAAATCTGCGGGAATTCGAATTACCGTCTGTATAGATATCTATCTACTTAGATATCATTAGTATTAAAATACGCGATAAATATATTAAGCAAGTACGTATGAAAGATAGTGTCGGTGTAAAGATGAGTATGGTATGCTCCGTTAGTTCGGGCATATAGAAAGAATGTCAGAAGAAAGAATGACAAAACAGATATACAATGCGAAAGTGGAAAAATGCTGGTACTGGGGAAGACCTAGGCTATCTTACCATGACTAAATAGACCGAGCCTTATCTGAAGCACAAGAGACTCCGTAACCGGCGAGCGTGTATGAGACGAACTATGAGAGTGGAGGAAGCTAGAGAGGTATGTAAGGAAAGAACCTGTTGGAACTCTGCACTCTTTGCCTACCCCGTAAGGGATCTGGCGTGATGATATAGATAGATAGATAGAAAATACTTGTTCCCTAACTCCCATCCCTTAGATCCATGTCAAAATCCTTACCTAATAAAATAACGGCACTGCGAGTAACAATTTCAATTATTTTCATCGCTTTATTAGCTGGCTCGGAGACGTTTGACTGGCTTTTAATTAGGAAACTTGGATTCAATTGAAATTTCACAGCAGCAGGGGCGGGGTGAATGGGGTCGAGGGAAATACTAGAGAGTATTGTTAGTGTTAAATAACCGGTATTGAGTGTATTTTGTGCGATTTTTGAGATTAATGTAGTCACCGTTTGTTGCACATTGTCACGTCAAGGATGCTATGAAACGAAATAAAAAAAATCGCATTTTATATGCGAATTCAAAATCATTCGCAATAAAAATAAAAAATAATCATATTTCATGTGTAATATTAGCACATTAAGAACGTAACATATTGTAGATATATCTAAGTTTTAAGTTTAATATGAATTGGATATCTATATGCTTATATTTAACTTGGGAAATCATCTTTCTCCAGAAGTAATTTACTTTTGTGAAAAAAAAAATGTATTTTAAGCTTGTTGTAGTAAAAAATTCTGTCTGTATCGCTAGATCTCTTGCGGAGTAGGCAGAAAGTACCGAGTCCAACAGGTTCTTTCCTTACAGACCTCCAAAATATAATTAAATAATATTAGCCCTGTTAAGAAACTGCCCCACCGTTGGGCACGGGCCTCCTCTCAAACTTAGAGGGTTTGGGCCATAGTCCACCACGCTGGCCCAGTGCGGGTTGGCGAACTTCACGCGCCTTCGAGAAACTCTTAGGCGTGCAGGTTTCCTTACGATGTCTTCCTTCACCGTTAAGGCAAGTGATAGTTAATTGTTATAATAAAATTGTATGGTCGGTTTTTAGTCCGTGTTTGGTCTTCGTTCGGTCTGTGTTCGATCGGCCATGTATGTACTCCTTAAGTTAAGCTGTGTATTTAAAGCCGTTATCTTTCGGAAGTGGTATTCCGAGAAATTAACAGTAGCTAGAAACACTACGGGAAATACCATTACAATGAAACTTTCCGTACTAGATAACAGCAATCATCTATTTATTTATTTTATTCTTCATGCCCATATGTATATAGGCAGACTTAATGCCTGAGGCATTTTCTCCCAGTCTACCTTAGGTGTGGTAGGTGCGAAAATACACGCAGCTAAAAAATAATGTAGAAAATAAATCTAAAAGATATTAAAAAATCAATATTAATAATAATACAGTATATATAACACCGTCACGCCTATATTCTCCAAGCGGGGGTGGCAGAGGTGTACTGAATACATCCACGTTTCACCGACGATGTTAGGTCCCATGTAATAGAGAGCGAGTCTCTGTACTTTTGTGTGTGTGTGTGTGTGAATGACCTACGCTGTTGGCCGCGGGGACTTTACAGCTTCACCGGACGGCGAGACTTCAGAGGGCGAGCGTGCAACCACTACGCTCGAGCCAGAAGGGCAAGGGGGCAATTAGCTCAAAGGCGCCTCAAAGATGAACGGCCTCGGCTTGGGCAGTCGCTATGGGGAAGGGCGTATACTAGGTGTCTCGCCATGGTGCTCTGCACCGGCCGGCGGGCAAGGGATTCGCCGGCGAAGTCGATGTCTGATCCTGTGTGCGGTATCTGTATCCGAAAGAAGGGATGTAAGGGCATCGGGAGGGTCGGCGAGAACATGCCGCGGACGGCGGTAGCGGTTGATAGGAGGGGAGTTGGGTTCGTAGTCGGCGGCGGCTACGATTAGCGAATCACTATGGTTGGACGCGTTCACAAAATATCGGGTTGTCGCCTTTTAATAAAGGCGCAAAACTCTGTACTCTCTGCCTACCTCGCAAGGGATCTGGCGTGATGATATAGATAGACAGACAGATCTGTGGCTATTTATAATTTAAAACTAATTTCTGCAGTCGCTAGCTACGAGTAGTTAGATGCATAAGTATATCTAACCGCCTGTTAACTAATGCAAATAATATTTCGATGCTACACTCACTTTAATATCTTTTAAATAACGTAGTCCCACACTAAGAATTGTTCCTGTGTCGTGAGTGCGTTAAACATAAAATTGAAGCACACAAACATCCAGACGAAAAAAATATTTGTGGTACACAAAGATTTGTCCCGTGCGGGGATTGAACCCGCAGCTTCTCGATTCAGTGGAGGCACTGGACTGGACTAAAGGCACTGGACTAAAACCGTCATCACATTCCTTATTGTTATACAAACACGGGCGTTCTTAGTTGTCATTTTGTTTGTGATAATATGTCAATGGCCATATGTCTATCTATCTATATGTCATCACGCCAGCTCCCTTGCGGGTAAGACAGTGAGTACAGAGTTCCAATAAGTTCTTACAGACCCCTCTGGCTTCCTCCACTCTCATAGCGATCAACATTTTATGAACTCTGAAGAGACTAAAAACTTAGACTAACTTAGAAAACTTAGACCCGTCTGATGACCAGCCTACAGTGTGCGCATACCCCACAACAAAATGTAGATGGAAAAATCGTAAAAATACTATTTTAAAAGAGTAACCGGGGAGCTTCTTGCCCTTCTTCTTAACAGGAATGACATTCCGAAGTGTTGGTAGAGTCTTTGTTACTGCTCTGACAATTTATAAATACTATAATGGATTACATGAATAAAAAGTATTCTGATTCTGATACTAAAGTGTATTCTATCTATCTAAAGCAGTGTCACATCTATGAGGTCTGTCCAAGAGCGTGCTCGTCGCGACCCCTGCCAGTCATTATGGCTGCAATCTTGGACCGAAGACGTACCGCAGTGCGGGCTAGGGCGTCCCCCCGAGGCGACGCGTACCGGCCCGCCCCCGTCGGTACGAATATAGGTGGAAGCGGCGATGGGGGCCGCCACCCATCACGCCGGGCCCGAACTGGCGAGTCGTGGGGTGCAGAGTGCCGAATAGGCACTTGGAATGTAAGAGGTGGTATGGAAGATAAGATGCATGAGGTGATTGATGTAATGAAAGAGAGACGCCTGGATGCTCTGTGTGTAACAGAGACTAAGCGGAGGGGCAGTGAAACCTGTGATCTGCCTGATGGAACGATGGCTCTGTGGTCTGGTGTACCGCAGAGCAGTCGTGCCAGCATGGGGGTGGGTATCTTGCTGTCCCGTCGCCTGGCCTCTGGAGTGAGAGATTATGGCCTGTGCGATGCGAGACTTCTCTGGGTCCGTTTAAAACTGGGTGTCACTAGAGTATTTTTGGTCGCAGCATATGCTCCCGTAAGCTCGTCGACACCCCAGGACCTTGAGAAGTTTTAGGATAATGTCAGGGAAGTTCTGGATTTGGCTGAGGCTAACGAAAAGGTGATTCTGTGTGGCGATCTGAACGGATGGGTAGGAACCAGGCGGCAAACTTGCGACGCTGCTCTGGGTCCTTATGGTGATAAGAGAGTGAACGATGCAGGTAAGCTCATTGTAGATGTTTGTTTGGAAAGGGGTCTCCTTGTGTCTAATACGATATTCCAGCATAAGGACATACATATGTATACGTGGAGAAGGAATGAACAAAAAAGCATGATAGATCTGATCCTGGTTGATAACCGTCTCCGAAGCAAACTACAAGATACGCGTGCGTATAGAGGCCCCACTCTGGAATCAGACCACTATCTCGTAGTTGCGCGGTTTAGTGGTTTGTTCAGGAAGTGGAGGCACTGGCGAGAGCGTATCCCCTTCGGAGACCTTGAAAGATTAAAGGTTGAAAAGTTGCAAGATGAGAGCGTGAGGAGAATGTATGAAGACAGAGTCCGGGACAAGCTTTTGACAGCAGGCTCTTCGGACTCAAATGTAGATGAATGCTGGAATAGCCTGAAAGAGAGTTTGGTGGAATCCGCGAAAGAAGTATGTGGTTGCTCAAAGAAGCATATTACAGCAAAAGGTGATGCATGGTGGGATGCGGAGTTGCAAAGCTCCGTAGAAAGTAAGAAGAAAGCGTGGCAGGACTATGTATCTTCTTTGAACCTGAATGCCAGTATGACAGAGATGAGGAAAGAAATATACCGGCAATGCAAGAATGCCACTAAAACTTTAGTGAAAGAAAAGCGTGATAGAGCCAGTATGATTGAGGAGGAGAGGCTAGCGAAGAACTTCGAGAACAACACCAAACTCTTTTGGAGCAAGGTGAGAAAGGCTCGAGGTGATTCGTCAGGCTCCAGAATGGAAAGGATAAAATCTAAAGATGGTGACATTCTTGCAGACACACAAGCTGTGCTAAACCGGTGGAGTGAATATTTTGGAGAAATGTATGGAGATGACCCAGATGCTGATGCCGCAGACGTGCCTAAAGGCGAGATTGCGGCACCAGAATCAACGGAGGACATCACTATGGAAGAAGTTGAATGGGCGATAGGAAGTATGAAAAACGGTAAAGCTGCGGGAGTAGACATGATATCTGCCGAGATGATCAAATATGGTGGAACTTGCGTCCGGGACGCTTTCCGGGCCCTTGCAAACCTTTGCTGGAGGACCGGTAGAGTCCCTACAGATTGGCGCCGCGCAGTCATAGTACCCTTGTATAAAGGCAAGGGTTCACAATATGACTGCGCCAATTACAGAGCCATCAGTTTGATCAGCTTGGCAGCCAAGGTGTACGGTAAAATTATTGAACGGAGAATGCGCGTGAAGTCCGATGGAATGTTGTGCGAGGCACAAGGGGGTTTCAGGTCTGGAAGAGGATGTTCGGATCAAGTCTTCTCACTCCGCAACATCGTAGAGAAGCATCTGGCAGTGGGCCGGAAGGTTTTCTGCGGTTTTGTAGATCTGGAGAAGGCATTTGACAGAGTTGTGCGAAAGAGACTTTGGGACATTTTGCCAGAGTATGGTATAGATGGCACTCTGTTGCGAGCCGTCCAGTCCACTTATGTGGACTGCAAGGCATGCGTTCGGGTGGGTGGTAACAGGTCACCCTGGTTTGACGTTAAAATCGGCGTCAAGCAGGGTTGCGTGTTGTCCGCTAGACTGTTTATAATATATCTGGACAAAAGTCTTCAAAGACTGAAAGCGATGAATGAAGGTGTACAAATGGGTGACTTAGTGGTAAACCATCTACTTTATGCAGATGACGCGGTTTTAATAGCGCCAACAGCCACTGATCTGCAAACACTAGTCACAGTTATGAAAGACGACTGCATGATCAATGGCTTACACTTGAATGTGAAGAAAACCAAGATTATGGTTTTTGAAAGGGAAGAAACCAGAACGAATGTAAGGATTGTGGTTGGTAACGATGTGCTGGAGCAAGTGAATGAGTTTGTATATCTTGGATGCGCCTTCAGTAAGGATGGGAAATACACCGCTGACATAGAGAGAAGAGTGAGTGCAGGGAACAGAGTGAATGGTGCGATGGGAAAGCTACTCGGGAGCCGGCACTTAAGCCATAAGGCGCAGCTGGCCATACATAACGGAGTTCTTGTCCCAACGCTGTTATATGGTAGCGAGAGCTGGGTATGTAAGAAGGAGAATGAAAGTAGGATAAATGCGGTAGAAATGCGAGCTCTGCGGAAGATGTGCGGAGTGAAGCTGACCGACCGCATTAGCAACAGCATAGTAAGACAGCGAGTAGGTATGAAAGATAGTATCGGTGTAAAGATGAGAAAGGGCATGCTCCGTTGGTTCGGGCATATAGAAAGAATGCCAGAGGAAAGAATGACAAAACAGATATACAATGTGAAAGTGGAAGGTTGCAGGTACCGGGGAAGACCTAGACTATCTTACCACGACCAAATAAACCGAGTCTTGTCAGATGGAAAAGTCAAGAGTCTCCGTAACCGGCGAGCGTGTATGAGACGAACTATGAGAGTCGAGGAAGCCAGAGAGGTATGTAAGGAAAGAACCTGTTGGAACTCTGTACTCTCTGCCTACCCCGCAAGGGATCTGGCGTGAGGTTATAGATAGATAGATAGATAGACATCTATGAGACGAACTAATGCGAGAGCGGTCTGTAAGGAAAGAACCTGTTGGAACAACGTAGTCTCTGTATAACTTGCAAGGCGTGATTATAAAGACTGTCACAACTATATTCCCCAAGGGAAGGCGGCAGAGGTGTACTGTGTGCATGCATATTTCGTCTACGATGTTAGATACCGTATCTGTATCATGATGTCAGATCCTTTGCGGAGTAGGCAGAGTACAGAGTTCTAACAAGTTCTTTCCTTACAGAGCTCTCTGACTTCCTCCACTCTCATCCATTCCGATCTCGGTCTCGAACCTATTCGCGTCTTTATTAAAAAGGCGATAAACCGATGTTTCGCCAACGTGTCCAATCATAGGAATCCGCTAATCGTAGCCGCCGCACACTACGAACCTAACTCCCCTCCAATCAGCCGCTACCGCCGTCCGCGGTATGTTCTTACCGATCTTCCCGATGCCCTTGCATCCCTTCTTTATGATACAGATACCGCACACAGGATCAGACACCGACCTCGTCGGCGACGTCGAGGAATCCCTTGCCCGCCGGCCGGTGTAGAGCACCACGGCGAGACACCTAGTATACGCCCTCCCCCATAGCGACTGCCCAAGCCGAGGCCGTTCCTCCTTGAGGCCCTCTTGCCCTTCTAGCTCAAGTGAAGTAGTTGCACGCTTGCTATTGTCTGAGCTGTAAAGGCTAAGAAGCTGTAAAGGTCCCGCGGCCAACAGCGTAGATCATTCACATACACACACCTCCACTCTCATACTATCTCATTTAGGGTATAATTGCAGATACCGGTATGCTTTAGAGAAATTACTAATAATAAATGCTACTAATGTAATAAAATAGTTTCTGCCCGTGACTTCGTCCGCGGTAACATTAGACACAAACCTGACATCTAGGTCAGTGGCAGATTTACACATTTACCGCCAGTAGGCTATTAAATATTTTCTCCCCCTACTAACCTCTGCAATTCAATACCCAAGTTCACAATTATATTAATTATATTTACTTTGTCAAGACTGCCTCGTTGGTCTGGTGGCAAAGCGCATCGCTTTGTGATGACGAGGTCCTGGGTTCAAATCCCAGGTCGGACAAGTGTAGTTTTTCTTACGAAAACTTCCCAGTATGAGTCCGGAGTCTGAAATTGTGCCCGGTATATGGCAATAGGCTCGCCCCCTATTACATGGGACCCAACATCGTGAAACGTGGGTGTACTCAGTACACCTCTGCCACCCCCTCTGGGGAATATAGGCGTGACGATGTTTTTTTTTTTTGTCAATGAAGTTTTATGATTTGTGCTGTATAGGCATCATTACATCAGTTTTCCCGTTATTAGTATCATTGTGAACTAAGGGATCGTCGTGTTAGTTCCTAGGTTAGGTAGATAGATAGAATACTCTTTATTGAGCACACCAAATACATTATAACAAAACAAAGTAGTTGTTGTAAAATAACAAGCACAATTGGCGGTCTTATTGCTAATAGCAATTTCTTCCAGACAACCATATATAGTATATATATAGTAAGAAATATATTAAATTTATACATAGTGCAATAGAAATAAACGTAACGTATAAATAAGGATAGGTAAATACAAAAGGTTAGAAGTTATGACAGCGTCTCACTATTGACAACAGAGAGGAAGTGGTTCTTAACCATCATTTTAAAAGTAGCAAATGTCTGTGCACGTCTAATTGACTCAGGTAATGCATTCCACAAGCGGACAGCTTGAACTGAAAAAGATTTATCATAGAAATTTGTGGAATGCATCGGTGTTTTTAGTCTGAGATTTTCCGATGACCTTAGGAATCTTGAATGTGTTTCGTGAAGAAACTCAAATCGTTCTTTGAGATAGGATGGAGATGCTGGATTGAACAGGATGTTGTATAAAACATCCTGTTCAATTATTCTTACAACTTATGATTTAGTGAAATTAAAACAATAGTCTTGGGTATATTTTTGAGCTAAGGAAAGCAATCATGTGCTACTTATAAGGTGGGGTGAGGTGTGCCTTAAAACTACTTACACGTGTATAGAATAATGTTGTTTTTTATTTCTGTAAGACAAAAAAAAAATTGAGCCAAATTTCCTAGGCTTCAGCCTACTCAGCTTGCTGGTACGCCACTGATCCAGGTACTTTTCAATAAAAAATGGTAATAAAAAAAAGAAAATTTCATCCAAATCCGTTCAGTCGTTTTTGCGTGACTAGGGGCAGAAGCTAGTCCCTAATAACACTGAACACTCAAACACAAAAGTGCATCTTAATGTACGCTGAGTACTGAATTCTCTATGTTTGTATTGTAACTTAATGTTCTCGGAACTTGGAGTACCGACTCAATATAATTAAACGCAAATGGCTTGGAGGTCCATTACCTTTGACTTTTCAACCTTACGAGGCCGCCGTTACACCGTCGCGTAAAGTTCAGCGCTCGTATTCGCTATGATCAATAAAATAAGTCAAGAGTCTCCGTAACCGGCGTATATGAGCCGAACTATGAGAGTGGAGGAAGCCAGAGAGGTCTGTAAGGAGAGAACCTGTAGGAACTCTGACTCTCTGCCTACCCCACAAGGGATCTGGTGTGTTGATATATACAAATAACACAAACCGAAACAAACAATTGAGGGTCACACAAAAATTTGTCCCGTGTGGAATCAAACCAGCCACTATTCAACCCAGTAGGCGGAGCGGCTTAAACTCTTAACCACTGCGCTAAATTACCTGTCAAGAGATATACAGATAGAAAGAGCAATAAAATACGTTACGCAGGACGTTACGATTACTGCGAGAAATTATGGGGTATGCCCATAGAAATTGTAATATATTATGACACTAGAAGTGGTATCGCCATATGAAAAAAATATCACAAAATGCTTCAGGACTGTGTGCACCAATGTATATGATACAGTGGCTAAAGTTGCTATATAAAGCCTTCCAATAGGACATTGTCGAAAATTGCCCCAGAACCAACAAACATTTGACCCATGCCGTCATTATTTATCTAATTTATTAAAGTAATGGCAAATATCCGTATCTAATGGACAATTTACAATCTAAAACGAATATTTCAAAGTATTGGAAGTACTTATATCGAAGTCGCCGACATTTTCTGAATGTCAACACACACAATATAACCTCAAATGTACTAATAGCAACTGAATTATAACTTCAAAATCTAATACTTTTTTCGCAATATTGCGATTCCCCCGCTTGTACGTTTAATAATAAATGCCTTAAGAGAATTTATTGGTGATTTGAAATCATACAAGTATTTTTTCATTGCTGCTGGTTCTGGGGCAAATCTTGTATGGGCGCAGAACAATGTCTTTTGTAACTGTACTTATAAGGTAAAACAGTTAATCGGAAAATATTTTTTATAGCAATAATGTGAGTGTTTATGAGTCTGTGTACATTTTTTCAAACTATGCATATATCGAAAAGCGGTGGCAGTGGTGCCTTCGAACAAAATATAACGTAGGATTCGAAGCCTCCTTGTAATACAGAACCCGCTTCATGCACCATCCGACCAACTAGGCCAGGCATGTCAAACATGCAGCCTACTGAGCATTTCCTGCGCCCTGAATCAATTTTGAAACCAGCAAGATAATGCGGCCCGCGAGCTTGCTAAAACCGTTTTGGAAACGTAATAAATATACTTGCGGTTTTAATAGCGCCAACAGCCACTGATCTGCAAACACTAGTCACAGTTATGAGAGACGACTGCATGAACAATGACTTACATTTGAACGTAAAGAAAACCAAGATTATGGTTTTTGAACGGGAATTAAACCATAACGAATGCAAGGATTGTGGTTGGTAACTATCTGCTGGAGCAAGTGAATGAGTTTGTATATCTTGGATGCGCCTTCAGTAAGAATGGGAAATACACCGTTGACAGTGACCGGTGCAGGGAACAGAGCGAATGGTGCGATGGGGCAGCTACTTGGGAGCCGGCACTTAAACCAAAAAGCGCAGCTGGCCATACATAACGGAGTTTTTGTCCCAACGCTATTATATGGTAGCAAGAGCTGGTTATCTAAAAAGGAGAATGAAAGTAGGATAAATGCGGTAGAAGCGGTTAGAGCGTAGTTCGCTCCAGGGAGTGCACTGACTCGAATGACCGTGTGCTCTATCCCCGCTCGGGCGTGCTAGGTCGAATAAAGTATTACGTGCTTGCTATTAGGTATTCTACACCTACCTAAATCGGTATATCGAAATAATGAGTGTACAGAATACACCATTTAGGGAATGTAGGCATGATCTTTTCTCGCACTCCAGCATCTAAAACTTGCGATTTTATATAGTGATTAAATAAAGCTGTGAATCTAAGTTCTTATCAAAGCTACAGCTACAGTATTACACTACATTGTAAATGAGGAACGACTTAAGACGCCTGACTAATCGTTCAAGTAATTATCCGACGCGTTATTGGGAGCGCCCGCCGCCAAGATGGCGTCCTGTCACATTTGACAGTTACAAGTTTGGCGCGAACACAACAGACGCGTTCAGTTTAAGACGTTACAAGTTACAGAATTACTAGTCGATATATTATTTTACTAGATTAAGCGCATCGCTAACGTCAATGACCTTGACAATTTTTTTCCCTTGTTGTCAGACAAGGGAAATTTTCAAACCAAAATTGTGAAGGTTGACAACAGTGAAAAGTGTGCCGCACACCGCACGCCTCTATTCCCTAAGCGGCGGTAGCAGAGGTGATCTGAGTACACCTGCATTCCGCCTAAGATGTTAGGTCCCGTATAACGGGGCGTGAGCCTATACCTATATACCGGGCACAATTAAGACTCCGAACTCATTCTGAGTCAAGAGTCTCCGTAACCGGCGAGCGTGTATGAGACGAACTATGAGAGTCGAGGAAGCCAGAGAGGTATGTAAGGAAAGAACCTGTTGGAACTCTGTACTCTCTGCCTACCCCGCAAGGGATCTGGCGTGAGGTTATAGATAGATAGATAGATAGAACTCATACTGGTAAGTTTTCGTCAGAAAAACTACATTTGTCCGACCTAGGATTAGAAACCAGGACCTCATGATCCCAAAGCGATGCGCTTTGCCACTAGTCCAACGAGGCAGTCTAGATATTTTTAATAAAAAGTTCTCCATACAATTAACAGAGCATATCTTAAGCTTTTTTCGTGTATATTTTATGCATATGTTATCTACCATTGAATGCAATATATATTTTAGATACACTACACTACATTCACCAACAATCTTCTGTAAATCTTCTGTAAAATAATCTAATTTCTCCTTGAGGGCGGGCCTCTTTCACCACCCACGCGCAAAGTGCTAGTTAGTTACTTCTCGATTAGCGTTACCCGGCAAAAACTGAATAGTTTAACCGTTGACAAGGCTATTCAGAGATGGTGAAAGTTGCCAGTAAGTCTGTATAGACTTACTGGCAACTTTAATTGTTGCTTAGTCTACTTCAGATTTTACTCGAGGGTGGTGAGAGAGACCCTAAAGGTTTGGTCAAACAGCAAACGAAGCGTGACGGGAGCGCGACGGAAGCGCTCGGCTACGTTCAGTTATGACGTTTGCTTTGACGCCGAGCGGGGCTGTACTGTGTGTCGTCTCCCGTACATTTCAGTACATTACAACTCCCCAAGCCGCGCCACCGTCGCGATCTCGTCGTGCTGCATCGGCTATGTCAAGAAATCTTAAGTGAGCTTTTCAAGCGAAATATAAAAGTCTTAGTCCGGAGTCTGGAATTGTGCCCAATATAATGGTAATAGACTCGCTTCCAATTACTTAACGTAACCGTCGCCGTCTACGCACCCGACCCTCCTCCTATCGGACGCTACCATCGCCCGCGGCATATTCTCACCGACCCACCCGATCCCCTTACTTCCCTTCTTTTGAATACAGATACCGCACACAGGATCAGAAACCGACCTCGACTGCGTGGTCAAAGCAATCCTTGCCCGCAGGCCGGTGCAGAGCACCACGGCGAGACACCTAGTATATGCCCTCGCCCATAGCGACTCCCCAATCGAGGCCGTTCCTTCTTGAGGCGCCCTTGAGCTAGTTGCCTCCTTGCCCTTCTGGCTCGAGCGTTGTTGCACACATACGTATAACGAATATAAAAGGCATTATTTGACTTTTTTCAGCACTGTAATAGTATATAATTTACGAAATAAAGTAGGTATCCATTTTGTAATTTGTATTTTTTTAACCAACATAAGTACTAATTAGTACGCGATAAGAAACCACTACATAATTACTAGTTAGCTGTCAGCGGCTGGTAAACACGGGTTTTTAGTGTTTTTAATTAGTCTGTTATTAGTTTAATTATACAAATGAAAGACTTATTGTCTATTTATTTATTTATTTATTTAATACTTTTTGCACAATTGGTACAAAGGCGGACTTAATGCCTGAGGCATTTTCTACCAGTCAACCTTAGGGTGATGCAGAAACGATTGAAGCAGGTGCAAATTCACAGGAAGTAAAAAAGTCAGTGGAACAAATATATATTAGATCATACAATATACATATATATATATATATATATATACTTATACACACAACAAATACATACATATACACATACATATTAATAATAAAATGAAATTTTATTGAGATAACTCTGCCAAAGTTTCGTGAAGATACTCTTGTACTTTACTTTTAAAAGACAAGCGATTTGTAGCCATCCTGATATCCCGAGGTAGTGTATTCCAGAGTAAGATGGATTGGACAGAGAAAGATGAGTGAATAAAATTAGAACGGTGAGGAGGGCATTGAAGAAGACGATTATTTGAGGAGCGAAGATGTTTATCATGATTAGAACATAGATATTGAAAATGAGAGGAAAGATAATCAGGCGAAGCAGGAGAGTCAAGAATGGAAAATAGCATTGTCAGTGCCCTCAGAACTCTGCGCTTGCGAATAGGCAACCACTTTAAGCGGGATCGATATTCAGACACGTGGTCAAATTTACGTAAATTAAAGATAAATCGAATGCAGTTATTAAGAAGGCGGTCGAGTTTGTTGAGGTGATCTGCATTCAGGTCGTAGTAGCACACATCACCATAGTCGAATATAGGAAGGATTAAGGACTGCACGAGCATTGCTTTTGTGTTAGAGGGAAGCAAATTTTTAAACCATGCCTATGGTTATATTGTGGGTTACTTTTAGTGATTTCAACACATTTTTGTGATTCACTTACTGTAAGCTTGTAGGCCTGTCGATTCATATTAAGTTCTTAGATTTACGCGAATATTACACGTGAAATAAAAGTATTTATCGGATTTTATCGCGGATTATTTTAGATTTTTAAGTTCTTGACGTTTTATAGGAGGAACGGAAGTGTATGACATTTAAAAAGCATAGTTTCTTCTTTTTCTTCAAGTTATTCATCATCATCATCATCATCTCAGCCCATACTTGTCCACTGTTGAACATAGGCCTCCCCAATCGCTTTCCAGCGTAACCGGTCCGATGCCACCTGCATCCAACGACTTCCTGCGATTTTCACAAGATCGTCGGTCCATCTGGCAGGCGGTCGTCCCACGCTGCGCTTGCCAATACGTGGTCGCCACTCTAGAATCTTTCTGCCCCAACGCCCGTCCGATCTACGCGCTTTGTGGCCCGCCCATTGCCACTTCAGCTTGCTAATCTTAAGGGCTATGTCGGTAACCTTGGTTCCCGTCTCTGATCCATATATCATCACTGGTAACACACATTGACTGAAAACTTTAGTCTTAAGGCACTGAGGTATTTTGGATGAGAAGATATTGCGCAGTTTCCCGAACGCTGCCCAGCCGAGTTGGATTCGTCGATTGACCTCTCTCTTAAAGTTGGACCTACCTAACCGGACTACCTGTCCCAGGTAAATGTATTCGTCGACAACTTCAAGAGTAGAGTTCCCAACGGTGAGTGCGGTGGGTACGACATGGACGTTAGACATTATTTTCGTTTTGTTCATGTTCATTTTAAGACCCACTTGTTGAGATACTCTGTTGAGGTCACCGAGCATGTCGTCGGCAAATCGAAGGTGAGTGATGTATTCGCCATTGATGTTGATGCCAAGTCCTTGCCATTCCAAGAGCTTGAAGGCGTCCTCTAAGGTGGCCGTAAACAGTTTCGGAGAAATGACGTCTCCCTGTCTTACTCCTCTTTTTATGAGGATTGCCTTCGTGCACTGCCCCTGTACTCGGACTGACATGGTGGCGTTATTATACAAGCACTTCAACACTTCGATGTACCGATAGTCAATGCGGCATCGCTGGAGAGATCTAAGAACCGCCCAAGTCTCGATCGAATCGAAGGCTTTCTCATAGTCCACAAACGCTAAGCATAGTGGCCGATTATACTCCTCGGTCTTCTGTATAATCTGCCGCAGCGTATGTATGTGGTCTATGGTACTTCTGGAAACCGGCTTGTTCGGGAGGCTGGAAGTCATCAAACCTGCGTTCGAGACGATTCGTAATGACTCTCGAAAACAACTTATAAACATGGCTCAGCAGTGTGATGGGCCTATAATTCTTCAGTAAAGTTCAAGTTATTGCTTCGCACTAATTATAAGTGTATTTTGCCAGTAAGATATATAATCATGTTTGTTTAAATTAATTCGACTCCCCGATAAATTTGATGACAACGATGATAATGAAATTAATGAAGTACCCTATCCTGGACAAATTGCCGCCAAAAAACCTCAAAGCCTATTTCTTCCGGGGTACCCTTAAACTTCTTAATCATGAACCCTAGGAACTTAAAAATAAACTATGGTAAGATCCAAAAAATAGTTTTATTTCATGTCAGTATATTTTAAAAAACTTCGATTTTCGAGTTGTATTACATCAAACGCTGTAGAATCGATTCTGGATTAAATCGAGAACTAGGAGAGAAATTCTCTATTATGCTGATTGAATGAAAATATGAAATAAAACTATTTTACGGATTTTATCGCGGTTTATTTTTATTTTTAGTTCCCGACGTTTCGAGTGCTTTGCAGCACCCATGGTCACGGGAGGGACTGAGGTGTTAGACGTCCAAAAGGCATAGTTGTTCCGGGGTACCCTCAAACTTCTTAATTATTTTTGTTGTTGTTGGTCCGATCTACGCAGAATGAGCTCACGGTGTCTTGAGGTCTTGCAGTGTTATGCTTGGTTTTGGATTTGATTATATTAATTACCGGATCCCAAGACGATGGAAGCACCCAGCCATCTTCTCTATTGAAATTAGGATGTTTTTTAATTTCAATAGCCTCGCGAACCATCCTTGGTAGGAATCGGTGTTCTTTCACGAGGATTTGTGGTCTATCAAATCTGATGTTATGGCGGGTGCGGTCAAGGACATGTTCACAGACTGCAGACTTCTTTGAGCGACTTCTTTGAAATAAACCGCGATAAAATCCGTAAAATAGTTTTATTTCATGTGTAATATTCGCGTAAATCTAAGAACTCAATATGTGAATGAAAATAGTTTTTCTGACTATTAGTACCATTTTTTGTTGCGGTTATTTAAAGATTATCAAATATATCTACAGATTTTCAAAAAAATCTTATATTTAGCACTTAGTATCGTACTAATATGATAAATGTGAAAGTTGTATGTATAAATGTTCGTTATTTATTCACGCGAAAACGGCTGAACGTATTCAGAATTTAGCACACCTGAATTAACACATAGAATACTTTTTATGGCAAAAAAAATTTTAGGTTCCTTCAACGCGGATGAAGTCGCGGGCAGAAACCAGAATAATAAACGTTTATTCAGATTATTTAAATACTTGACGTACAATTTCTGACGGTAAATAACTCAAATGTAAACATTTAATACAAAATCTCCTAACAGTTCCTGTAAAATATGTCGAGTTTAAACTACTTCATAACCCTCTCCGCCTGTAGAACAGATAAGGGTGAAAAAAAACCATTAAACTTACCCCCTGTACGGAATATGTTCACGCTAGTACACCATGGGGTTGAACAAGTGCGAGGCGCAGATAAAACGAATATTATTCCGAATCATTAGTTACGGGTAGAGTGAATATGATTCTTGAATTTATCAGGACATTTTTAAACACAAGTCAAGAGTCTCCGTAACCGGCGAGCGTGTATGCGACGAACTATGAGTGGAGTAAGCTAGAGAGGTTGGTAGGGAAAGAACCTGTTGGAACTCTGTACTCTGTGCCTAACCCGGAAGGGAACTGGCGTGATGATATAGATAGATAGATTTCTAGGAACAAACGTTTTTTAATTTCATTTATAAAATATAATAATAATATTAGAGCTGTTAAGAAAACGGTGGGCACGGGCCTCCTCTGAAACTGAGAGGGTTTAGGCCATAATCCACCACGCTGGCCCAGTGTGGGTTGGCGAACTTCACACATCTTCTAGAAACTTAGGCATGCAGGTTTCCTCGCGATGTTTTCCTTCACAGTTAAAGCATGTGATAGTTAATTTTTAATACGCACATGCTTTCGAAAAGACATAGATGTGTGCCTGGGTTTAAACCCATGACCTCTGACTTTGCAGTTAAACGGTCTAACCACCAGGCTCTTTATACTATATTATGAAATAAAGAAAATAAACACTGATACGCCTATATTCCGCAAGCAAGGGTGGCAGGGGTGCACTGCCCACTTTTCGACATAATATATGTCTCTCGCTATCTAAATTATCACGCTAGATCTCTTGCGAGACACGGAGTAAATAATTCCAACAGTCCTCTCTGGCTTCCTCCACTTTAATAGTTCTTCCCATACAAGATCGCCGGTTACGAAGATTCTTGACTTACCCAGGTAAGATATCCTTTTGATCACGGTAAGATAGCTTAGATCTTCCCCGGTACTACATTTTCCACACGAGATCCTTTCCGATATCAACATTAAATTCACCCTCTGCACGGAATATGTTCACGCTTGTACAATACGGTGTTGGACTAGTGCGGGGCGCAGATAAAACGCATTTTATTCAGAATCATTAGTTACAGGTAGAGATAATATGATTACGAAACTATTATACGGACTTTCATTCGATTTTCACCCATAGATAGCCTGATTCTGAAGGACAAGTCAAGAGTCTCCGTAACCGGCAAGCGTGTATAAGATGAACTATGAGAGTGGAGGAAGTCAGAGAGGTTTGTAAGGAAAAAAACTTTTTGGAACTCTGTACTCTCTGCCTACTCCGAAAGGGATCTGGCGTAATGATAAAGATTCATTTCCTCGTGAATCAGGCTATCAGGCTATTAGTTTGGTTATCTGATTTATAAATCTTTTATTTAAATAATCCTAATTATTATGATACTAGTTTCTGTCCGCATCTTCGTCCGCGTTAACTTTAGACAGAAACTTTACATTTCTGCGAAATAAAAAGTATTTTATGTGTTATTCCAAATAATAAACCATCTGTGTGCCAAATTTCATGCCAATCCGTTCAGCCGTTTTTGCGTCATTGAGTATTAACATCTAAACATTCCAACATACAAACTTTCACATATATAATACTAGTTTCTTCCCGCGACTTCATCCACGTCCATCATGACTTTAGACAGGAACCTTTCATTTTTTCGGTATAAAAAGTAGCATTTGTGTAAATCCAGGTAATAATCTATGTATGCCAAATTTCATCCAAATCCGTTCAGTCGTGTTTATATGATTGAGTAACAAACATCCAAACATACAAAGTTTCACATTTATAATTTTTGTAGGATTAGTACGTCCTATCCGAGCGAAGTCGCGAGGGTGTGTTTGTTTTGATAAAATTTGGTATTGTCCATGTTTAGTATAAAACATTGTCACTCTACCCAATCGCCCCGTACAAAATGGTTGATAGGAAACTGTAATTGAACTCACTACAGAGTTCATTCTTTACATCTTTGACGCTATCACTCTTAATAGGGTAAGTAGGAATTAAAAAATCTTCACCCCTAGAGTGGTAGAGATGTACTACTTTATAAACCCACATATCGTCAAAGACGTTAATTCAAATGTAATAATAGGTTGCGTGTCTATTGCCAGTATAAAAGATATCATTACAGTATTTGGACTTCGACTAAGATTTTGAAAATACGAAAGCACCCTTTGCCCGATCTAGGAAATGAACCCGCAATTGCAACATGACAGAGTAGGACTTATAAATTGTCTCATGATCTATATCAACACGCCCGAAAGTACAGAGTTTCAACAGGTTCTTTCCTTACAGAACACTCTTGCAACCTCCACCCTCACAGTTCGTCTCATACACGCTATATTTCGATATTTCGCGAACGCGTCAATCATAGTAATCCGCTAATCGTAGCCGACGCCGACTACGAACCTTGCTCCCCTCTTGTCAACCGCTACCGCCGTCCGCAGCATGTTCTCACCGACCCCCCGATGCCTTTACATCCCTTCTTTCGGATACAGATACCGCACACAGGATCAGACATCGACCTCGCCGACGAGGTCGAAAAATCCCTTGCCCGCCGACCGGTGCAGAGCATCACGGCATGACACCTAGTATACGCCCTCCCCCATAGCGACTGCGCAAGCCGAGGCCGTTCCTCCTTGAGGCGCACTTGAGCTAGTTGCCCCCTCGCCCTTCTGGCTCGAGCGTAGTGGTTGTACGCCCGCCCTCTCGTCCGGTGAAGCTGTAAAGGCCCGCGGCCAACAGCGTAGATCATTTATACACACACACACACATACACACAAAATCTCATACTCGCTCGCCGGTTACGGAGACTCTTGACTTGTCCTTGAGATAAGACTCGGTCTATTTGGCCATGGTAAGATAGTCTAGGTCTTCCCCGGTACCTACATCCTTCCACTATATCTGTTTTGTCATCCTATCAGATATAAAAAAAATATAACATTGGAAAATCTAGTAATAGTCACACTGGCCGGGATATGAGCCTATAGCACATAATAGTACAATAAAACTGATTATACCTATCAGCGCACGCGCGCGGGTAAGAGACGGGTGTATAGTGACGTCACTGGTGCTGTTCCGCTCGCACCCGTAGCGTTCGTGTTACTTTTGTTTTGTAGTGCCACGGTATCAGACGGCTGGGCCACCCAGAGGCAGTGATAGGGTTGTCATTTAAAAATAATTATAAATATTTCTTCAAAATTCTATTTCTGTATATTTTTTTTGTATAGAAAGAGAGACTAAAAAAGAAATTTATTTTTCGGCTAATACGCCAAATACTACACAAAAAATAAACACCTATAATAGTCACCGTAATCGCCTTTCCCAAGCGTTAGTAGCAAAATGTGCTGTGTACACCGATTCAGCAAAGATGTTCGGTAGCTATCACGAACCTAATACAGATTAGTATTTGCTTGCACATCAGGTATAATATCAAATTTGGGATCAGAATTGAGACAGATAGACCTTGCCGGCGAGGTCGAGGAATCCCTTGCCCGCCGGCCGGTGCTGAGCCTTACGGCGAGGCACCTAATATACGGCCTCTCCCATAGCAACTGCCCAAGCCAAGGCCGTTCCTCCTTGAGGCGCCCTTGGTCTAGTTGCCCCCTTACCCTTCTGGCTCACGTGTAGTGGTTGCACACGCGTCTCTTGTCCGGTGAATCTGTAAAGGCCCCGCGGCCAACAGCGTAGATCATTCACACACACACACACACACACACACACACACACACAAACAGATTTGGGACGAATACTGGGATTTTTTCGCTTGAAAGTGGCGTACGGAATATCATAACACAACCATTTCACGAAGTTATTGTTATGCACCATATTTGATCTTAATGGATAAGAACCCTGGTTTCCTTCCCAACAGGGCTAGTAGGCAGCGACAGGACATATGTCTCGGATTTTGTCGCGCTATACG
This sequence comes from Phalera bucephala, assembly GCA_905147815.2. Classification (NCBI taxonomy): domain Eukaryota; kingdom Metazoa; phylum Arthropoda; class Insecta; order Lepidoptera; family Notodontidae; genus Phalera; species Phalera bucephala. The sequence continues at coordinate 11,693,727 of LR990636.1, read as the reverse complement.
CCAAATCACTGTTTTGCCCTGCGTGCTAACATGGCGTGGCGTGACAAAACTTTGACAGAAGAAAACTCGTCTCTAGAGAATTGTATTGTATTTACTTATAGACAAGACTATTTTGACTTACGTACAAAACTCGTATCACGTGCCTTCATGTTCGTCTCAAGAAAAATCTTGAGAAGTAGGCGTAGGTGTACATAGTACTCCTACAATTTGCCGTCGTATTTATCTTATCGTGTTGTTGGTTTTGTGGACTGCGAGGACTTCAAGCGCACTTAGACCTGATGGGATGTTTTATGCTGTCCTTGCCCTGCGTACCTGGAAATCCAAATACTCCCTGTACCAAATTGTAGATTCCAGCAGGGGAAAGAGCCGAAATTCCTCTGGAGTTGGACAGGCCACTCCCAGTCGCTTCATTCGCCGCGCCGCCAGTATGTCGCAGTTGCAGAGGACGAGCTTCATCATTTCTGTTTCTGTACCACAGTTCCTGCATACCACGTCGCTTGATAGGTTCATCTTGTGTAGATATTCTTTTGTGCCATAATGGCCTATATATGCTCCAATTAGTTGCCTGAGTTGAAGTCTACTGTGTTCTTAGTAATTTTTTGTTTTTAATTCCTTGGAGTGTCTCAGCGTGCCGTCGTATTTAATTCAAGCATATCGCTATTATGCATATAGCAAGGATGTGCGTATTCGAACACATACACAACCCAGTCGTTTTCTTACCCTTGGGAAAGTGACAGCCCTAAGGCTAAATATAATTATCGGTAAAGTCCGGCGCAGAAATGAATTTGTCAAAACATACGTCGGGTTCGGTATTAATAAATGTACGGATATTATCACGACCGCTCTCCGAAGAGGGTGGATCAGAGACTTTAGGAACGTTATATGTAGTGTCCGACCGAAGGTCGAGTTTTGGCCGAAGCCGAAGCCGATGGTTTAATATCCCTAAGAAAGGACATTGCCGAAAATTGTCCCAGAACCAACAAAAAATTGACCCATGCCATCATTATTTGTCTATTTTATTAATATAATGGCTAATATCCGTATCTAACGGACAATTTGCAATCTAAAACGAATATTTCAAAGTATTGTAAGTACTTATATCGAAGTCGCCGACATCTTTACTTAATTTCAACACACAATATAACCTCATATGTATTGATGGCTACTGAATTATAACCTCAAATCTAACACTTTTTGTTCAATATTGCGATTCCTCCGCTTGTCCGTTTAATAATAAATGCCTTAAGAGAATCTATGGGTGATTTGAAATCCAACAATAATTTTTTCATTGCTCTTAGTTCTGGGGCAAATCATGTATGGGCGCAGAACAGTCTTTTGGTTCCTAATTGGCTAGTTTATTAGCGAACTTGTTATGTTCTGATTTGGTTATTTACTGGCAATGGCGGCCAGCCGGCGCAACACAATGTAACCCCTGCCTCCCGCGCGTTGCCTCTTCGTAAATCGTAATAGATCGATCAATTTCGATGCTTGCTAGAAACCGGACTGGACGTTCGGTCGGTCACTTCGGACGGTAGTTATATGTAAGTCGTTAGTATCTAACCTGGCCACAGTTTTAACTAGTGGTAAGAGTATAGGCCACTCTTTCTATCGAATAGTCGTAAGTTTTAGTCTGTTTATGTGTGCCCCACAAATGGTGTTTCCTTATGTGGGTTCCTTGTTTGTAAACGCGCCCACGACTAGTGTTGTAAAAGCGCTCGAGTCAGCGCTTTAAACGCTCGCGTCGTCTACGTGTTTCAACGCTCGTGAGCATCGACTCAGGGCTAAACGCTCGACTTCAGCGTTCATTTTTACAACACTACGACACATGAACGATTCCTAGTCTTTTCTTACTTTTGTCATCAATCTATATCCCTTGCGAGGTAGGCTGAAAGCACAGAGTTCCCATTGGTACAAGTTTATTTATAAAATAATACGTAGTCCCACTCTAGGAATAAAATTTATGCCTACTGGTTGCATTTACAAACTTGGATATCATGGTCACTATAATGTCTTCACTTGCGGTGGCTGTTGGCGCGGGTCACTCCCTTCTCTCCAATATGGTTGAAGGGAGTGATGGCTGTTCCAGCATACTGGTTCTGCTTGTGGGGACTACTCCATCTGAAATCCTTTGAACACTCTTATCAAGTAACATCATTAGATTCATATCTCGATCGTAAGAGACACTGGAGCTAGATCGTAAACTATTTAATTGTAATTTAAACATTGTATCTACACAATATAATTTAAAAAAAAAGAGAAAGACAAGGAAATAAAAAAGACAAGCCCGCTGAGTTTCTTTGCCGGGTCTTTTATGTGGAGGCCGCGTTCCGATCCGGTGGTAGCTTATTACAAAATAAATTATTTGTATATATTATAAACAAAAACTACGATGCAGGAATCGAACCCGCAACTACTCGATCTAGAGAGACTAGCCTACGCTTACTCCACTGTACCAAACCGTGCTTTAATTATACAAAAAAGAAATATGCAAGGACATTATGTTCTGCATTTCTTCCCACACATTCGAAACAATGGCGTGTCGATAAATTAATTTATTTATGTAAGTATGTCATTATTTCAGTCGCACTATTACTCTTAAAACATTAATAAATCATTATACAGTGATCCACTGCTGGGCAAATGCCTTCTCTCGCAAATCAAGATTAGGTCATACTCCACCACTCGGAGCCAGTGCGGTGCGGCGAAGGCAGGTTATTGGACACCTGTTGTTGGAACTTATTAAGCTGCTCCCATAAGGCTTCCAAACTGGGCTTAGTAATTTTCAGCAGTCGACCTACATAACATCAAATTCTCGCAGTCTCTACGTGTATACATGACCGAGACTGTCCCAAAAGCGCGCCTATAATGATATCGAATGAAACATCAGATTAGATTTAGATCTGATCCAATTCAAATAAAAATATTATAAAGGTAACATAATTGTATCAACGAAACCATACCGCGGGGCAAATTGACGGTGGCGCCATCTCGTTTTACCTTTAGAACTAATTAATTACAAATACTATCGATTACCCCAAACAACGTGTTTGTACATTTGTCCACGCGTAAGCCTTTCAAACGTGCTGTTAATACAACAAACTTTTCAAGATAAATCCAACGAGATCAAACACGGTGGTGTTTTGTTCAGTAGTTGGGAAGTTTTATTAGTCACCTCATTCGACCAGCTCCATGGTATATTATTGCACTGTCACCGAACTTATAGGAATGCCAAATTTTAGCTCAATCAGATATCCGCAAGTGCTTGAAAAATGTACAAGATATGAACCGAAAAGACACAGACATACGAACAGTGCAAGTTACATTGAAAAGATTATCTATCTATATCATCACGCTAGCTCCGTCGCGGGGTAGGCAGAGAGTACAGAGTTCCAACAAGTTCTTTCCTTACATACCTCTCTGGCTTCCTACACTCTCATAGTTCGTCTCATACACACTCACCGGTTACGGAGACTCTTGACTTGCCCTTCAGATAAGACACGGACTATTTGGTGATGGTAAGATAGTCTAGGTCTTCCCCGGCACCTACATCCTTCCACTTTCGCATTGTATATCTCCTTTGTAATTCTTTCTTCTGACATTCTTTCTATATGCCCAAACCAACGGAGCATACCCTATCTCATCTTTACACCGACACTATCTTTCATACCTACTCGCTTTCTTACTACGCTGTTGCGAATACGGTCGGTCAGCCTCCCAAGTAGCCTTCCCATCGCACCATTCACTCTATTCCCTGCATTCACTCTTCTCTCTATATCAGCGATGTATTTCCCATCCTTACTGAAGGCGCATCTAAGATATACAAACAATAAAAAATATTGAAAAGATTAGAAAGGCCTAAATCCCGAAATTTTAAATCCATCTTGTCCACGAAAGCGACAGTTCAGCGCTCAATGTCCTGCCTTGTGATCATCCTACCTTAGCCGGGCGTGGGCGTGGGCAGAATGGCTTCATAGACCTCACACGTCGACGATATAGATGTCAAATCGGTGTTCGGAGATACAGGCTGTTGTTTCAGAGAGAATAAAAATGTTTATTTTATACCTAAGCCCTCTCAGTTTGAGAGGAGGCCCGTGCCTAACGGTGGGACAGTTTCTAAACGGGGCTATAATATTATTATTAGTTCTATTAACTCGTACGAGGCCCTCGTAGCGCTGTGCGCCTGCAGTGTTATTAGTAATCGCTAAAGTTAAACAGCGTTCGGCTCAGTCGACCTGAGCTGGGTGATCGTCTAAGACAATCCTATTTTCGAGGGTCGCCGTACTACGAAACGTTAAACCGTTGGTCCTGGCTGCCGCTATGTGGACCTTTTTTTTAAATAAATGCGTGGCCCCACACTAGGGTTTATTCCTGTGTCGTGGGTGCGTTTACAAACATGAAAATTCACATACACAAATACCCAGACCGGAACAAATACTTGTGGATCACACAAAGATTTGTCCCGTGCGGGAATCGAACTCGCGACTATTAGACACAGTGGGAGGAGCGGCTTAAGCTCTTAGCTACTGCGCTTAATTCGTCCGTCTCTCTAACTCTTTAACGCAAAGTAAGAAGCCTAATGGTCATGACCTTATTATAACGGCTTAATAATATCTAGTAGCAAGTAGCCACAAACACCGAGTCCGCGTGTTGGAGAAAGACCTAATCTCATAATCATCACCTTGATATACGAGAAAATGCCGTCGTCACAAAGGGCATTGTTCAGCGCCAATACATGATTTGCCCCAGATCCAACAGCAATGAAAAAATACTTGTATGATTTCAAATCACCCATAAATGCTCTTAAGACATTTATTATTAGACGGAAAAACGGGGGAATCGAAATATTGCACAAAAAGTATTAGATTTTTAGGTTATAATTCAGTAGCCATTAATACATATGAGGTTATATTGTGTGTTGACATGTAGTAAAGATGTCGGCGACTTCGATATAAGTACTAACAATACTTTGAAATATTCGTTTTAGATATCGTCCGTTAGATACGGATATTTACCATTATTTTAATAAAATAGATGAATAATTATGGCATGGGTCAAATGTTTGTTGGTTCTGGGGCAATTTTCGACAATGTTCTTTCCCTCAACTGAGCTTTTTAAGTCTTAAGCGTTAAATCTTGGTGTCATTAATACTTTAAAACTATTTTCTACAATGGCAGAAGAAAGAATGACAAAACAGATATACAATGCGAAAGTGGAGGGATACAGGGAAGACCTAGACTATCTTACCATGACCATGGCTGAGTCTTATCCGAAGGACAAGTCAAGAGTCTCGGTACCCGGCGAGCGTGTATGAGACGAACTATGAGAGTGGAGGAAGCCAGAGAGGTATGTAAGGAAATAACCTGTTGGAACTCTGTACTCTCTTCCTACCCCGCAAGGGATATGGCGTGATGATATAGATAAATAGGTAACTACGAGTAAAGATGCGTAAGTACATGCGATCGCGGCCGGTTTTTGGCTGTCATTTTCTTCGTGTCATTTTCTTTCACCTTTAATCTACAAATAATATATCGATGGCCTTGAAGACTTTCTCGGTTTGAAACATCCTGTACACTGAAATCGTAAAAAGGTATCACCCATTGGGCGCCCACGCGTGCGCCGTGTATTTTGCAACGACAAACAAACGGCAGGCAGTACATTTATCACTCGCACTTTCACTTATTGAAGTGTAAGCAGAGATAATAAAATAAAAAATACCGTCACGCCTATATTCCCTAAGCAGGGGGGGCAGAGGTGTTTTGTATTCATCAACTTTCAGCCGACGATGTTATATCCATGTAACAGGGGACGGGAATTGTTATTTATTAAACGTAGCCCCACCATAAGAATTATAAATATCCTGAATGAATTATGAATATTTTAAACTAACGACTCGCTTATGTATGCCAGTGAATGTTGGGTGTGGCAAAAGAAGCATGAAAGTAGAGTGAATGCTGTGGTAATGTGTTCTTTACGGAGTATATGTGGAGTTACCCTTGCTGACCGAATGAAGAATAGTGTGATTAGAAACCGATGTAAGTTGAAAGGTGACGTGGTGACTAGAATTGAAAGGGGTATGTTGAATTGGTATGGGCATGTGGAGAGGATGTGTGACAGGCGGCTAACAAAAGGAATATATCGAGCAAATGGGAGTGGAAGCGTCGGAACAGGTCGCCCAAGGAAAACCTATCACGACCAAATTAATAGTCTCTTGGAAAAGGGTCAAGTGCGTAGCATACCAGTATGGGGTGGAGCCTGTAAGACAAAATTCATAAAAATTGAACGAGCACAACGATCTTTACTTAAAGTAATGTTAAAAAAGCCCTTTCGTTATCCCACAGAGAGTTTATATAAAGACTGCAATATATTGACAGTAAGACAACTATTTATCCTGCACACTTTACTTCGAAAGCACAAAGATATGACATACGATGCTAATATAAACTATCCTGCGCGAAGAAATAACAGAATATGCAAAACCACCAAGCACAATACTGCCTTCTTCAGAAGACATTCATGTTTCCTTGCTCCTTACTTATATAATAGACTAAATTCACTTCTTAATATATTCCCAAAGACCTCGTATCAATGTAAATCTACTATACAAAAGTATTTATTAAGCTTAAATTATAATGACACTGAATCCCGATTAATAATTGTTACCTGATTTTACATACTGTAGCTACTTGAGCACTCACACTTATTTATTCACTTATAAACACACATTCCACGCACGCGTATTTAAACTTATCACACTTACACATTGACATACACACCCAACCGCATGCACGCTCACACACACATACACACACATACACACACATACACACACACACACACACACACACACACACACTCATTTCACGAAAGATCAAGTATATTATGTCAATACTTATACTTATATAACCATAAACACCACATTAGATAGTTACCTTCACCTATAACCTACCGTGGAGAGAGACCTGGAGTCCTGAAATACAGGGTTACCCTAGTTTAGTTAGTAGTAGTAGTAAGGCTCCAGTCCACTCCAAATAGAAACTTCATAAACAACTTTACATTAAATAGATTTAATTATGAAATATTAATGTAGCTAGCATTGTTGTGGAAAAATAAATAATTTTTTACTTTTTTACTTTTTACTCTAAATCGACGGAAATGTATGAAGAGATGTATGAACGTAGATGAAGCGAAAGAGGTGTGTCAGGATCGTAGTATGTGGAAAAGTGTAGTCTCTGCCTACCCCAGTGAGATAAAGGCGTGAGTGTATGTATGTATGTAGCGATTTGCCCCAGCTGTCACACAAGTGCATTATACATATAACCCTTCCTCTTGAATCACTCCGTCCATTGGTAAAAAACGTATGAAAATCCGTTTGGTAGTTATTGAGTTTATAGCGTTCAGACAGACAGACGCGGGGGGGGGGGGCTTTGTTTTATAATATTTAGTGATAGTGATAACCTGTGGGTGCGTTTACAAACATGAAATTTACATACGAAATTGACGGACGATTTAGCGCAGTGGTTAAGAACTTAAGCCACTCCGCCCACTGTGTCTAATAGTCGCGGGTTCGATTTCCGCACGGGGCAAATCTTTGTGTGATTCACAATTATTTGTTATGGTCTGGGTATTTGTGTATGTGAATTTTCATGTGTAAACGAACCCAATGCACCGACACAGGAATAAATACTAGTATGGGGCTATGTTTTAAAAAAAATACACACACCCAGACCGAGATAAATATTTGTGGATCACACAAAGATTTGTCCCATGCATAATTCAAGCTCCTGTACTTGTAGTAAGCTCCTAAACACTGGAGTAAGTCTTCCGTTAAATCTTGCCATTATTCTGGCACTGGAGATTTTTCGATTAAGTCTTTATTATCAGCACGTGAGATCCCTTGCAGAATACAGTACAGAGTTCCAACAGGTTCTTTCCTTACAGACCTCTCTGGCTTCCTCCACCCTCATAGTTCGTCTCATACACGCTCAACGGTTACTGAGACTCTTGATTTGTCCTTCAGATAAGACACGGTCTATTTGGACATGGTAAAATAGTCTAGATCTTCCCCGGTACCTATATCCTTCCACTTCGCATTGTATATTTGTTTTGTCATTCTTTCTTTCGACATTCTTTATATATGCCCGAACCAACGGAGTATACCGTTTCAGATCTTTACACCGATACTATCTTTCATACCTACATGTTTTCTTACAAAGCTGTTGCGAATACGGTCGGTCAACTTGACTCCGCATATCTTCTGCAAAAAAATTTGGATACAAAAAGGTCAATAACTCTTCATACGAGCTATGATTCGATTCCAGGACCTCTTGATACGCCGTTACATCAACGAAGCAGTCAGTTAATTAATCTATACCATTATAATCCCATTACCTACTTCCATTTCAAGATACAAAGAACAATACCAATATTTTGGACCTGTTCAACTCTAATGGATTCTTAAAACATCTTTTCCGTCCAGATTTATCTATCCGACTTATATTAATAGGCCTATTAAACCTCCTCCGTTTTATCTATGACGAAACCGTGTAAAATTGATACAAGAAAAAACTGCCCAATTTGTCAATGGTAGCTAAGTAGGCTGACAAGATTTTTTTGCCTTTGCCTACCGAGCGAAAGTAATTAAAAAGTTGATTGGGATAGTCTATGATATTTCTTTTTTTTTGGTAGTCGATTATGAATGGTCGAGACAAGAATGTTTTAAGGTTAAATCGATTAAAATATTATGATGTTATTTTATAAAAAATGGATTTGTAGGTTTTATTAGGGATTTGTTAATTTTATATTTTGGCTATGCAATGAAAGCAACGTTTTATATTAAGAACATAATATTTATCTATCTATATCATCACGCCAGGACCCATACGGGGTGGGCAGAGAGTACAGAGTTCCAACAGGTTCTTTTCTTACCTCTTCCTCAACTCTCATAGTTCGTTTCATACACGCTCGCCGGTTACGGAGACTCTGTACTAGTCCTTCAGATAAGACTCGGTTTAAAGATAGTCTAGGTCTTTCCCGGTGCCTGCATCCTTCCACTATTACATTGTATATCTGTTTTGTCATTCTTTTTTCTGACATTCTGTTGACATAATATTTAACTAGGTAATTTATTTTTAAGGTTATTCGATCTTAGCAAAGACAAAGAATAATTACATAAAAGAAGTCAGGGCGTTTTATGCGCTATACCAAACGCTTTTATACAAGCTTTTATTTAACTTGCAATGTTCGTTTATCTATCTGTCTGTCTGTCTTATCGGTTCCAATCTTTTGAAAAATGTTTTAAGCACTGGTAGGTATCGGATTGAGGTGAAATTTGGCATAAGTATATAAAGTCGTTGACAACATAATTATATGGTACCATGAAGCTGGTCTGATGATGGAGTCGGAAGGTGATCATAGGAACATGTAACCTAATTGTGTTTAGGCTCGTTGGATTGGTAATGACAAGTTCTATTCAACCAGATGGTAATTAGGGTCTGACAATAAAGCCATAAAGTGGCCAATAGAACAACCAAAACACTTAATATAACCCCGCCATGTTTGGGCTCGTTGGATGGGTCTTGACGAGTCCTTTTGACTCGGATTGTGTCCAAAGTCTGATGATGGAGCTGGAAGGAATCCACGGGAACTCCTTAACTGAGCAAGATATCTTTGTAGTGCTTTTGCTATAAAAGCATGTTTTTTAAAAGGTCATCTTGAATTAAAATTATTTTGTGTCTACCCTGTTGGCGTGGCCTTTACAGCTTCATTTCGTTACGATAACTTCGTGGAATTATCTAGTAAAGATATAAAGAATAGTATTGAGTTCTTAGATTTACGCAAATATTACACATGAAATAAAACTATTTTATGATTTTATGGCGGTTTATTTTTGATTTTTAGTTCCCGACGTTTCGAGTGCTTTGCAGCACCCATGGTCACCGGAGGCATAACCAAGCATAACACTGCAAGACCTCAAGATTTAGCTAAAGTCGCTCCGCCCACTGTGTCTAATAGTCGCGGGTTCGATTCCCGCACGATACAAATCTATGTGTGACCCACAATTATTTGTTTTGGTCTGGATATTTGTGTATGTGAATTTTCATGTTTGTAAACGCACCCAGGATACAGGAATAAATACTAGTGTGGAGCTACGTTTATTAAAAAAAAATGCTGCAAATTTTACATTATGGAAAAAGATCTGGGACTATGGGAATAAGGTTTCGATGGACAGAAATTAATTTCAAAGGATATTTAACAATACTCATTTAAATTATAACATATCTACTAGCAAAATGTAAATATACGAAGATCCAAATGGGAATCCAACTTAAAACAATTTATAAAACAAACTGAACGTTACTAACTCCAGATATAGATCACTTAAATCCAATTGTGACCAATTTAGTCGATTCTATAAATGGCGCCAAAATAAAATGGCGGATATTTTAGACATCAATCGGAACGCGTTGTGTGGCCAGCCGTATTAAATTTTATTAATATCGAAATATTTTTTATTCGTTCGTCGTAAGGGATATGTTCCAGTGAGAGATATGAGCTAAAATAGGCGTTAGTTTATATTTGTCGTTAGCCGTTTTGAAAGGATATAATAATGTAATGTAAATTAGCTTGTACTGCTCCACTAGTTGTACAAAAGCCATCTCTCACAAATAAAGGTGTAATATGGCCTAGTGAAATATGGCCTAATTTCTCAGTCATATTCCACTACGTGGACTTAGTGCGATGCGTTTGAGGATTTGTGGCCACCTGCTGTTGGAACTTAACAATCTGCTTACTAGGTGTCGAAATCGGCTTTTCGACTATCACATTTAAGTGGCCGCTGGAACCAACGGTTTAGCATCGTTCTCGAAACGGAGACTTTTAAAAATGGAAATACCTCAAAAGATTACCCATCTAACAACCATCAAGTCAAATTCTGCTAACGATAATAAATTATCTTGTTCTGTATATACGTACGTATATACAGAACAAGATAATCGTATCGTTACGGGTATCATGTGTATCTTGTTATATATGTGTATATTGCTTAAAAGTTACCTTAAGAAACGTCCCCAAATTCACGTGAGTAGTTATATTTATAATGTAAACTTAAATTGGGGCATATTGGACCTTACTCGTATCACTTAAAATTGTATTTACAAAACACCGAAAGCCTGTTAATTAGTACCGTCCTCTTTTGCCTGCCTTTTGGTGGAACCATTTTTCGTGCGGCGAGCGTGTGTCTATCTATATTTGATCGAAGGTAACGGGTCTATATTGCCTAAGCGGGAGTGGAAGAGGTGTGTGTACACCCACAAATCGTCGACGATGCTAGATCCCAGTGTAATAGAGGACGAGCTTATTAAGTAGCATAGTTCCGGACTCTATGGAGAATTTTTCTATAGAAACATCATGCTGTGCAACTTAGGATTTTAACCTCCGGATCTCGGAACCAAAGTATCTCATAATAGCCGGACTCACTATATGCCGTTTAACTAATTAGACAATACTTTGGCGCTTCAGAGGATCTGGCGCCGAATTATTTATGCAGGTAAATAAATAAACTGCATTTGTAAAGCTCTATATTTAATAGCGTCCACAGTGACAGTATCCTAATGAGTTTATATTTATTTTAATCTGTTCGTCCCAGTAAATCATGCGACGCGGCGCGTGACAGCGAATTTGGCGCCAACCGATGTGGCTGTCAAGCGCGATCCGTTTTACGTGAATGACATGGTGTTGCAGTGCTTTAATATTTTTTTATTAGTAATCTTTATTATGTGACATTATATTTGATTACAGTTTTTTTAATCAAATCAATTTGAATTATTCTATGACTAAACGTATGTATTAGGAGACATAATAAAAATAATTATCGTTTATTACTACTACTACTAGTAGTGCTATATCATCACGCCAGATTCCTTGCGGGGGAAATGCCAACAGATGGTCAAATTTACACACCGCTCTTTCACACTCTTCTGTTCGTTTCACTTCTCCTCTCACATAGGTTTTTTTTACTTAGCTCGCCACACATTACCACCACTTCTGTTAAGCCTCAATCAAGATTTGAACCTAAGGGATTCCGGGGAGCGCTATAATTAACTCGAAATACCAGACAATAACTCTTATAGTTTGTGTCACACGACCGCTGGTTTTGTGTTTTAAGTTCATAAGAGAATCTAAATTTCTCTTCTACCTACTAAAATTCTTTCACTTTCACATTATCTTCAAAATAATTTATAAATAATTACCACGCAATAATACTCACTTGGTATGTCTGGTTTTCATATTTCCTTTTTTCCAAGTAATAAAGGCGAGATTAGCAATACAATTTCCGCTGCAAAAGATAAATTATTATGATCATTGCTAGTGCCCACCGTCTCTTTGATCAAACGACAGACCTCCACATAAACAACGTATCATCATTAACACACAAAATTCTAAAATACCAGCCATTTACAGAACATTAAAAAGTTAAAATTATATTTTTAAATTATTGCACCTGGCAATACTGCCGCTGCGTTTCGAATCACGCATATAATTTTCGGATGCGTTCACTTTTAATACGTGATTAGTGCAAGCTAATGGGGCCGCGGACATATTTGTTGGTCGTTCATCTGTCTGTTCTGTATTTCTGGATTTTCTGTCTGTAGTTTCGTTAAGAGGTATCGAATGAGTGGTAAACGGTTCGTATCTTGTTAATAGTGAGGCGACAAATTAAAGTAATTGGGTGTTTTGTCTCTGGTCTTGAAGATGGCGGACCGTGTGAAGGGAATGAAAACTTTGGGTATATTTGTTGTTTGGTTTATGTAACATATTGGGTTTTGGAGGAAGTTATTATTTCTGCTTGGCGTTGTATTTTTATTAAGTAATACTTTTATTCATTTACAAGAGCAACTTAATACAATAGGAACATATGTACACCATTAAACAATTTTAATTTTAATTTATGTACAAAAAATATATTTGTATTGCTAAATCGCTACCGCTAAGCAGTGTGCCCAGAAAGCTGGCAGCATTGCCACGTTGTACGGCAATGCTTATCCTCTGTGCGAGGTAAGAACCAGCCCCCTGATAACCAGTGACATCGATCAGCAATTAAGAAATATCGCCGAAAATGTGATGTGTGCCAAGACCCCACGGACCAAGCGTCTCTACCCCAAACGGCTCAAACATATAACCCCTGTCAATGTTGTTATATTTGCGGAAGCTAACATTAAACCGTCTTACAAGGTGCAGGTCTTATATATGTTTAAATTAGTTAAAAACGTAGTCTATAAAATAAAATGGTTTAAGAATTTTTTGCTCTGACTGTGAGACCCTTTAAAATGTAGGTCTAACATTCAAACTCCATCTTGCACCTATTAATATTTTTTTGGAAATTAAAAGACTGGAAGATGTGGGCAAGACTTATGCACTGCCGAAGTCCAACAAAAATATATTCAAATAAAGTACCATATGTAACAGGCTCACCTACTAGCATATTGGAAGCATAAACTCTCAATAAAAAATAGGTGTACTATGCACACCTCCTTCTGGGAAATAATTCAGGAAATTCCAGTAGCATTAAACATCTCAAAACACTTATTAAAACCATTAAAAGTATTCGTATCGCGCCCATTCATCATGGCCGACTAAATGCTATTTTGACAGCTGTCAAATTAACGTCAAAATGGCGGCGGGCGCGTTTGAGCGTCACCATTTGGTACCAACTACAATGGAAGCACTTTTTTAATTTGTTTATTTTTCTTTCGGTTATCTGGCCAACGATTGCTGTTATTTTGGGAATTTAAGAAGCTCGAAAGGGTATTGTTGTCTTTTTTTATAGATGGAGTGACCAGAAACTTTTTATTCAAGTGACTAATACTCATACATGGGTTAGTAGACTTAAGACTATCTATCTATATCATCACGCCAGATCCCTTGCGGGGTAGGCAGAGTGTACAAAGTTCCACCAGGTTCTTTCCTTACATACCTCTCTGACTTCCTCTACTCTCATAGTTCGTCTCATACACGCTCGCCGGTCACAAAGACTCTTGACTTGTCCTTCAGATAAGACTCGGCTCGGTCTATTTGAGCATGGTAAGTTAGTCTTGGTCTTCCCCGGTACCTACATCCTCCATTTTCGCATTGTATATCTGTTTTGTCATTCTTTCTTCTGTCATCCTTTCTATATGCCCGAACCAACGGACCATACCCTTTCTCATCTTTACAGCGACACTATTTTTCATATGTACTCACTTTCTTACTACGCTGTTGCGAATACGGTCGGTCAGCTTCACTCTGCACTTAAGACTATTGTTAATAACTATTATGTCACTATCCCGTGTAAAATAGCACACCGCCTCACATATTCGCAGTCTAACCAACTGGCTATCATATTTGGAACGCTGTTGGAGCTGGCCCGTACGGGTAGCGTCTTCGCATTAAGTGCATCCTTGTGCATCCTTAATGCGTCTTCGCATTAAGGATGCACACCGTTTTCGCTACTTTCTGTAAAATCGTCCACCTGGGCATCGGCAATCATCCCAGATGAGCAACAGAAGCGAGGCAGACCCACCAGCTTTCTAAGATCTACATTTCAGAAGTTCTCACTCATGAAATGTAGAGCTTTTGACGTGAATACGTCTTTAAAATTGTTTACATGGTGGAGGCATGTCAAAAAAACGAATGATAACAAAATCGAGGGATACAGTTTGTATTCTTTTTATTTAAACTTTAATTCTTCTCTTACTTAAAACAGTATTTCTAAAAAATAAACACCGTCACATATACATTTGACGCATGATGATTTAGCGCAGTGGTTAAGAGCTCAAGCCGCTCCGCCCACTGTGTCCAATGCCCAATAGTCGCGGGTTCGATTCCTGCACGGGACAAATCTTTGGGTGACCTACAATTATTTATGTGTGTGACTTTTCATGTTTGTGCACGCACCCACGACACAGGAATAAATCCTAGTGTGGGTCTACGATTAACAATAAAATATATATATATATATATATATTCCCCAATGTGGGGTGATAGAAGTGTACTCCTTTCGCCGACGATGTTAGGTCCCAATACATCTATAGGGGGCAAACCTATAGCCATTATATAAGGCACCATTCCAGACTCCCAATCCTCAAGAGTATATCCAAAATCCCAATACCAGTCTGGACTGACTTTTCCTGATCTAGGATTTGAACTCAGAACCTCGGTATCGCTAAGCGCATTATACACCACTATACCAAAGAGGCAGTCATTTATCGCAGCGCTATTAACTCTGAACAGTGGGTAGGTAGTATATACTTATAGTTAAATTGGAAAACTTTTAGGATAATTTTCATTAGAAAAGATTTTTTTATAAACAAGCTTTTATAACAAAAACACAACGAAGATATCTTACTTAGTTGAAAAATTACTTTGGCTTCCTTCCAGGTCTGCATCAGACCTTGGACGCCATCACGGTATAAAGTACTCGTCAAGACAAATACTACGAACCATCATCAGACCCTAAACACTATGAGGTTATATAGTACTTTTCAATACTAATCTAACAAGCCCAAATACGAGAGTGTTACTTCGTTTATTTCACAAGTTCCTTTGGCCACCTTCCGATCCCATCATCAAAACAGCTCCATGGCATATTATTGTATTGTCACCGAACTTACATATATATATATATATATATATATATATATATATATATATATATATATATATATATATATATAATTATAATATCAGCCTATACTGCCCACTGCTGGGCAAAGGCCTTCTCTCACAAATCGAGATGAGAGAGATTAGGTCATACTCCATCACGCGGACTCAGTGCGGATTGGTGGAGGCAGGTTTGTGGCCACCTGCTGTTGGGACTTATCAAGCCGCCTTTAAGGCTTCCAACTCAGCTTAACGACTACCACATTAAGTGGTAACCAGGACCAACGGATTAACGTGCCTTCCGAAGCACGGAGGCGCTTGAATATTAAAATGCCACAAACGGTCACCCATCTCAGGCCGACCGAGTCGAACGCTGCTTAACTTTGGTAATCGGTAAGAACACCGCGGTCGCACAGCGCTACGAGCGCCTTACATACGTATGCCAAATTTCAGCTTAATCGGATACCAGCAAGTGCTTTAAAAATGGATCACAAGATTTGGACCAAAAAGACAGACAGACATACGAACATTGTAAGTGGAGTTTCTTGCCATTCTTCTCCACAGGAATGACATTCCGAACGGGTGGTAGAGCCTTAAGTAATCAGTAACCATTTCTCTTTTATCTATTCATAAGTACTGTTTGGTCTATATGAATAAAAATCAATCAATTTTTTTTATGAATGTAAGGAAAGAACCTGTTGGACTCTGTACTCTCTGCCTACCCCGTAAGGGATCTGGCGTGATGATATAGAATAGAATAGATTTTTTTTTAAGTTGTTGTCATGAAATCCGAAAGAAACATTTGTGGATCGTAATAAGATTTCTTCTCGTGCGGGGGTGGAACCTGCTATTGCTCTACCAATGGTATAATTCCCGTCGTGATTTTTTTTTAATGTAACCTCACTCTAAGTATTATGCGTGTGTTGTAGGTGCCTTAACAAGTATGAAATTTACATAAAGAGACACCAAGATCAGAACAAACCCTTGCAGGGTCATACAAAGATTATCCCCGTGCGGGAATTAAATTCACGACTCTACCTATGCTCTAACTCCTACACTAATCCGTTATTTATCATAACGCTATTAATTCTTGGGGGTAGGCAGTGTATAATCATAGTGTCGTGTGTCAGGCCTGCTGTAGTAAGACCTCGTAGATAAACGGTGTCGAGTTGCAGGAGTGTATACCCGAACGGTATACTAACACGACCATTATTTCATAAAAGTGTTGACACTTTTACTAGTGTTGGTTTGTGTTGTACTAGTTTTAGTCGTTGTGTTTGGAAGTAGTTTTTGTTTGTGTCACTTTATATCTCCGTTATTACGTGACTGATTGAAATAAAAACCATTCTATATATACCTACACCCAATATTTGACTAAATAGTATACAATAATTTACAAGGAATAACGTTGGGTAAATGCGCAATAGAAACTAAAATGAATGGATAGCTTATATTTTTTGCACTGCAAAAAATAGGTATGAATTATTGTATGAGTTTTCTCCTTAATATTGTGTGTTGCATGCGTGTGTGTGTGTGTGTGAATGATGTACGCTGTTGGCCGCGAGGCCTTTACAGCTTCACCGTACTAAAAGGCGAGCGTGCAACCACTACGCTCTAGCCAGCCAGAAGGGCAAGAGGCGACATACTCGAGGGCGCCTCGAAGAGGCGCCCTCGGTTGGGACAGTCGCTGTAGGGGGACGGGTGCACTACTAAGTGCACCGGTCAACCGCCGGCTATGGGAGGGGATTTACTACTACGTCGTCGTCGTCGCCCGTATTCTGAGCGGAAAGAAGGGATGACAAAGCATCGGGGGGGTCGGTGAGAACATGTCGCGGCCGGCGGTGGCGGCAGGGGTCGGGGGGGGGGAGATCGTAGTCGGCGGTGGCTACGATTAACGGATTCGCATGGGTAGATGCGTTCGCGAAGTGACGTGTTGACGCCTTTTTAATAAAGGCGCGAATAGGTTCGAGACCTAGATCGGAGTGGAGATGTTGCATGCGCTACCCATTATTTGTTTTAAACTATTTTATACATTTTAGTATGTTTGAAAAATATGGTAACTATATTAAAAGGCTTTGTTTATATAAATGTCGTGGTATATGAATTATAAAGCGTCTTTTTATTATTTTATTGATTTTTTTGCTCGTATAACTATCGTGTCGAGTAAAGTCGAGTAAGCATGTCGCGCGGGTGTGCCCGTGTCCAGTAACATCGCGGTGGTTCTAAAAATTAAGTCATCACTCACAAACCGAGTTGTTTTTTGTTTCTTTGTAAATGCCACGGAGGTCCGCGTTATGCATAATGCCATAATCATAACGAAACTTAAACAATATCGAACTGTGTCATTTTAAGTAAAAATTAACACCTTGGCTATCGTTAAGTTATTAGACACGAATTGGCGCAGTGGTTAAGAGCTTAAGCCGCTCCGCCCACTGGGTCGAATAGTCGCGAGTTCGATTCCCGCACGGGGCCAATCTTTGTGATACCCACAATTATTTGTTTCGGTCTGGGTATGGTGTATTTGAAATGTTTGTAAACGCAGAAAAATGGCGCGCAACTTAATAATCTCGAGGTTAGCGAATGTTTATGTGTTTTATTATAGATATTTTTTTTGGTTCTCGAGTTGCTTAAACAGTATCTCAGTGTACATGGAGGCATAGAACTAAAATTAGCGCAAAGGAAACTTTTCTAGTACGTAGTACATTATAAATCAATGCCGGCTATCTAGCACACTTCCTATCACACTACTAGGCCTGTCAGTAGTACTACGGGATTCCCCTCCTATCAGCCGCTACCGCCGTCCGCGGCATATTCTCACCGACCCCGATACCCTTACATCGTACACAGGATCAGACACCGACCTCGCCGGCGAGGTCGAAGAATCCCTTGCGCGCCGGCCGGTGCAGAGCACCGTAAGACACCTAGTATACGCCCTCCCCCATAGCGACTGCCCAAGCCGAGGCCGTTGCTCCTTGAGGCGCCTTTGAATTAGTTGCCCCATGCCCTTCTGGCTCGAGTGTAGTGGTGGCACGCTCGCCCTCTTGTCCGGTGAAGCTGTATATGCCCCCCGGCCAATAGTGTAGATCATTCACACACACTTAAAAAGTACCATGTGAAAGATTTAAGGTCCGTGTGAAACTGAAAATGTTTTCGACAGTTTGACAAACTTAATAAAACTTTGTCTGACTCAGAATATACCGTACCCACACCAGAAATATAATTGCGCGTAATGTATGGACATAGATACAGAGATTTTTGACGTAACGTGATTTTTAATGGACGATTTAGCGCAGTGGTTAAGAGCTTAAGCCGCTCTGCCCACTGCGTCTAATAGTCGCGGGTTCGAGTCCCGTACGGGACAAATCTTTGTGTGATCCACAATTATTTGTTCCGGTTTGGGTATTTGTGTATGTGAATTTTCATGTGTAAACGAACCCAATGCACCGACACAGGAATAAATACTAGTATGGGGCTATGTTTTAAAAAAAATACACACACCCAGACCGAGATAAATATTTGTGGATCACACAAAGATTTGTCCCATGCATAATTCGAGCCCCTGTACTTGTAGTAAACGCACCCACGACACAGGAATAAATCCTAGTGTGGGGCTACGTTTTTAATAAAAACGAAAAGAAAGAAACCCATCAGATGATACACTGTCTATTTGCTCATGGTAAGGATCATCTATCTATATCATCACGCCAGTTCCCTTGCAGGGTAGGCATAGAGTACAAAAGGTCTTTCCTTACAGACCTCTCTGGCCTCCACTCTCATAGTTCGTCTCATACACGCTCGCCGGTTACGTAGACTCTTGACTTGTCCTTCAGATAAGATACGGTCTGTTTGGTCATGGTAAAATAGTCTAGGTCTTCCCCGGTACGTACATCCTTCGACTTTCGTATTGTAAATCTGTTTTGTCATTCCTTCTTCTGGTTCTAACTAAAATCTAATAAGAAAATATTTTAATAAAACCATTACAATTCTCACATGAAACCGTCCAAACACTTTTATAATCCTTATTTTGACAGCAAACTCTTCAATGGAGGTAAAAAAAGAGTGTGCGAGCGAGACACCGCTATACGAGAGACGAAGATACCGCTATCCCGCTCGTTGGGTGGCACAATGACTCACGCGCAACGTTCATGGATAGCGAAAGGGGATATTGGAAGGATTATAAACGTTTTTTTCGTTTATAGACTCTATCAGTTATATAGACTAAGTTATCCAGGATTGAAGCGATTGAACACCTGCGGAATTACGATTCTGAGCGATAACTTACGGCCGAGCTATCAAATATAGACTTAAACAATTATATAGACATAATGTTGTGTTCGTACTTAATATTACAACAAAACCTACCTCACAAGGGATTTGGCGTGATGATATAGATTATTACAATACATCATCATTATCAACCTATGTCCAGCAGTGGACTGCTAAAGACTATAGATAATAATGAAGGGTAAGCAGCGTTCGGCTCGTTCACTCTAAGGTGGGTAAACGTTTGCGGCAAGCGCCTTCGTGCTTCGAAAGGCAAGCTGTTGGTTCCGGCGGCCACATAATGTAGTAGTCGTTAACATACAACGAGACCTGGACTTCAAACGTAATCAGCAAAAAAATAGGCTGCCATCTTATATGAAATATAACTTCGATAATGTTATCCTGATTGAATCAGGAATGAGGAGATTCGTAGGTTCCAAGGTCACCGACATAGCCCTCAGGATTCGCAAGCTGAAGTGGCAATGGGCGGGCCACATAGCGCGAAGATCGGACGGGCGTTGGGGCAGAAAGATTCTAGAGTGGAGACCACATATTGGCAAGCGCAGCGTAGGACGACCGCCTGCCAGATGAACCGACGATCTTGTGAAAATCGCAGGAAATCGTTGGATGCAGGTGGCGTCGGACCGGTTACGCTGGAAAGTGATAGGGGAGGCCTATGTTCAGCAGTGTACAAGTATATGCTGAGATGATGATGATGAATGTTATCCTGATGTGTCGCATATGTTAGCGAACCTTTAAGGCCAAAATAAGTTATCATAGTCATATGAAGGCACATGAATGACGCCTTGACAACAATTAAACAGTGGTCGCCGTGGCCGAAACGGCTAGAAAGAGAGTGAGTGAGTGATAGTAGTAATTAAACCAAGTCAGATGCCTCATATATCTTGATAAGTTCCAACAGCAGGCGTATACGACAAATCTCCACTTAAGTAGTGCTTATTTTCAGTCTCGGGTCTAAACCTGGCTCTACGTATTCTTTCAAAAGTACTAAGTTTGAATTTCTACACCGTCACGCCTATATTTCCCAAGCGGGGGTGGCAAAGGTGTACTGAGTACACCCACTTTTCACCGATGATGTTAGGTCTAGGGGACTATTGCCATATACCGGGCACAGTTCCAGATTTCGGAGTTTTTAGTTAGAAAAACTACATTTCTTCTACCTAGGATTTGACCCAGGACCTCGTGGACCCAGGATTTCTACACTTAACTAAAATTTTATACGCCATGACGTACTATTGTCACATTCTAACCAACTTCCCAAAAAAATGGGACTTCCCTGCGGAATCAAAATGTATGTTTAGGTGAAAGTGGCATTTCGCGAGACTACGAACGCGGTACGTTAAGATAAGTTCGTGATATGATCGTTAATGATATGTTATACAAGGTGTATCGTAAATAACGCAGGACCTCAGACACCCTAATTAGATAAATGCTTCACATATTTAATTAACTATCACTTGCTTTAACGGTGAAGGAAAACATCGTGAGGAAATCCTAAGAGTGTCTCGAAGGTGTGTGAAGTTCGCCAACCCGCACTGGGCCAGCGTGGTGAACTATGGCCTAAACCCTCTCAGTTTGAGAGGAGGCCCGTGCCCAACGGTGGGACAGTTTCTTAACAGGGCTAATAAACCAAATTTCGAAATTTGAAGGTTATTACCCTGTATTTTAAATACTTATATACCCCAATTATCAATGAAACTTTTACATATATGTGTGCGTATTGAGAAATACGTTTTAGAAATCAATTTGTTATCTATGCATTATCTATGTAAGATACATTAAAAATAGTTTGAATCAATTCAGTTACCGATTTAGAACAAACTACTTTCAGGTCTTTCGTTAATTATGTTACATCTTGTAATCAGTCCGTGATAAATTTACGATGATATCTGTACCTCGTAATAAGGACCCCGTGCTATTGTAATAACAAACTGTTTATGTCTGTCTGTATAATTCTTTAAGTCTGTATTTGTTATTTTTTTACTTTCCACGTGTCATCTCTGAGTGGTCAAGTGGGTTTATATTAAAAAAACTGACAAGTAAACAAACTTAATTAAGTTATTATGAACTAGGTATTAACTCGTCCGCCCTGGGACGAGTTGACTACTTACAATATTAAACATCGTTTAGTTATTTAGAAAAAAATACATTACCAGAGAGGTCTGTAAGAAAAGAACTTGTTGGAACTTTGTACTGACTGCCTACCCCGCAAAAGATCTGGCGTGATGATATAGAAAGATAGAGATAGACGTAGTCCCTCACTAGCAATTATTCCTGTCGTGGGCGCGTTTACAAACTTGAAATTCACATACACAAACATTCAGACCGGAACAAATGTTTTGTTATAGCGGAAATAGCGGATAAGAAGTGATACTCGCTTGAAGTGATAATAGCGAAAAGTTATTATTGCTAAAGTAACAGTCGCAACAAATAACATTAATAAACATAAAAAGTAGCATTAATAAAAAGTGACTATCGCAAAAATAGTCAATAAAAAAGTGACTATCGCAAAATATTTAAATTATAAAAGTGACCATCGCAAAGTGACGATAGTCAAAGTGACACACAAAAAGTGACGGCCGGAAAATCGGGTTGTTCGGGTCTCATTTCTGTCGATAATGAGGGCAAGAAATCTCAAGCTATAGCAAGAAAGAGAATACTTTGTACACCCCTGATTACTCCGATAAGAGGCAAGGAAGATATTTATTTAATGCCAAGTTAAACGTATGCCTTCAAGCTAATTTTGGGATTACAAAGTCAGTTGGAATTTGCAAATTGGCGGGTGCCGGGCGTTTCAAGTAATTATAATTTGTTTCGCTGGATGCTTAAATTCTGATGATTCAATCAACATTTTTGGGGTACCGCGGGTCAAATATTGATCAGTTATTTTTGAGACAAACATTTAGGGTAGACACACCTTTACGCCTATATTCCCAGAAGGGGGTGGCAGAGGTGTACTGTGTACACCCACTTTTCGCCGACGATGTTAAGTCTCTTGTAACAGGGGGCGAGGCTATTTCAGACTTTGGACTGATACTAGGATGATTAAAAGATGTAAATTGTAGTATAGACTAGTTATGCAAATGGCAAAAATAAGAAGGATCCGGAAGGAACAGTGGTTATATTGTTTTTTCTTTTTTATAAAAAACGTAGCCCCACACTAGGATTCATTCCTGTGTCGTGGGTGCGTTTACAAACATGAATATTCACATACACAAATACCCAGACCGGAACAAATAATTGTGGATCACACAAAGATTTGTCCCGTGCGGGAATTGAACCCGCGACTATTAGACACAGTGGAGTGGTTTAAGTATTAACTACTGCGCTAAATTGTCCGTAACTATGGTTGGCGGGACGGACATTCAGTTCCGGCTGCCCGTAAAAAATTATATAAAAACATATTTAAAAAAAACAAGCTTTTATAGCGAAAACACGACAAAGATATATTGCTAAGTTGAGAAATTGCTATAGCCATCTTCCGGCTCCATCATCATACCCTGCCACCATCTATCCATATATATATAGTTCTTATTAGAAAAAATCGAACAAGTCTGAACATAAGGCATTATGTTGTGAGTATGTTCCTATGGCCACCTTCTGCATCATCAGACCAGCTCCATAACACCATATTATTGTATTGCCGCCGAAGCTACATATGTGTGCCAAATTTCAGCTGAAACATGTCAGCAAGTATTTAAACCGGAATAAGAGACATACAAATAGTGCACGTTAAATAAAAAAATTTACAAGCTTTGATAAGTATTTATAAACTTTGACAAGAACTTTTTTTGAGAAATACATTTAATATGTAAATATGACAGACAAAGACGATCATAATTGGACAGTCGGCTTGGTCTAGTGGTTAAGAGTTTAAGGCGCTCCGACCACTGCGTTGAGTATCGCGGGTTTGTTCTCAGCACGGGATAAATCTTTGTGTAACCCACAAATATTTGTTTTTTTAGTATCTTATTTATGCGACTTCGCGGTTCGTAAGCCACGCTAAGCCGTTGATTTTAGTTACCACTTAGTTTGGTAGCCTTTAAGCTGATTTGGAAGCCTTGGTTTAATAAGTTTCACCAGCAGATGGCCACAAACATAAGTATTATATTAAAAACCACGCATTCAAATTTATAATTTTCTGTGCATATTCGTCAAAAATCAGTTATAGCCTAGCGGTTAGACCGTTAGACTGCAAAGTCAAAGATCTCGGGTTCAAACCCAGGCACGCACCTATGTCTTTTCAAAGTCATGTACGCATAAGAAATGAACTATCACTTGCTTTAACGGTGAAGGAAAACATCGTGAGAAAACCTGCATGCCTAAGCGTTTCGCGAAACAGTTTCTTAACACGGCTATTATTTCTTACTTGTCAAATTGATGGCCATTTTTAGCAGTATGCTCCTAAGTAAGTTTGCTAGCAGCGAGCGGTTTGTCCTAGTAGTAATTCCAGGAGCTGTGGTACACATACCACAGCTAAAATTACCACTAGCAATAGACAGGCTAAGTTTATGAGTAGCGTCATAATAGCTCCCAACCGCCACTACAGTCCAACCACCACGAGGACACTGGCCAGCATCACCTGAGACGCTTCATGAGTTCGAAGCCAAACCTGCCTCCACCGCTCTGCACTGGGTCCGCGTGTTGTAGGATGACCTAATCAATCTCACCTCCATTTTTGCGAAGCCTTTGCTTAGCAGTGGGACATAGATTGATTTATAATAAGTATCAGATACATTAAGTTATCAAGCGTTCGTTCTTGACCGGACTTTAATGTTACATTCGTTTTTTGTCAGTGTGTCTGAACGGCAGAAATAGACACGATAAGATTAGATTAGTGTGTGCTATTATAATGTTTTAAAGGTGCTATTTGTTTATTTGTACAGTTTTTGTTTCATTAAAACCCTATCTTAATCTTATAAATATTTCTGACTAGCTATTACCCGTGACTACATACTTAGACCAAATGTAGCCTGTCCTACCTTTGTGCATAGAAAGAATGTCGGGCGGAAGAATGACAAAACAGATATACAATGCGAAAGTGGAAGGATGTAGGTGCCCGGGAAGACCTAGACTATCTTACCATGACTAAATTGACCGAGTCTTATCTAAAGGACAAGTCAAGAGTCTCTGTTACCAGCGAGCGTGTATGAGACGAACTATGAGAGTAGAGGAATCCAGAGAGGTCTGTAAGTAAAGAACCTGTTGGAACTATTCACTTTTAACCTACTTCGCAAGAGATCTGGCATGATGATATAAACAGAGATACAACCGCATTCAGATATCACGACTAGTGACTTTTAAAGTATATTTTTTGACAAAGTTTTCCTTGTACACAATTTTCATGTCAATTCGTTCCGACGCTAAATATAGCTGTAAATTGTTACAAAACTGAAAGTAAATGGCGGTTGTTTCCTTATCATTCGATTTGTTACAGACTGTAAGTAAACCACTTTAATAAGGCTCTCAGGTTATTTACATATTTGCTAATTATCACAAACTTGAAATGTCTATTTGAACGAGTTTTTAAGCTGAATTGGAATCACTTCGTCTTACCCTACGGAGTTGAAATTTGACAAGTTGGTTCAGTTCCGATGAAAATGCATTTTTATGGTAAGCATGACCTGATTTTTCACCCAGGATTGGCTCCAGACGAAGGAATTCTTCAACGGACAACAGCATTAATACGGAATTTTGTATAAGTAAGGACGGAAGTTTGGTTCGGGCATATAGAAAGAATGCCAGAGGAAAGAATGACTAAACAGATATACAATGTGAAAGTGGAAGGATGCAGGTACCGGGGAAGACCTAGACTATCTTACCACGACCAGATAAACCGAGTCTTATCTGAAGGAAAAGTCAAGAGTCTGCGTAACTGGCGAGCGTGTATGAGACGAACTATGAGAGTGGAGGAAGCCAGAGAGGTATGTAAGGAAAGAACCTGTTGGAACTCTGTACTCTCTGCCTACCCCGCAAGGGATCTAGCGTGATGAGATAGATAGATAGATAGATACACATTAAATTTTGATTTTGTGTTTGCACCATTACCTGGCTGCAAAGAAGCTGGATTTTGAAAAGGTTTTTTACTTTTGGGACTACACGAGGAATTGCTCATATGCAGTGGTGCGTTTCCCAACATGAAATTAGTATCCGAACTAAGCTTCTGCTTCAGCCACCTTCGGCCAAAAATATCGGATGAAATTGTTTTTCAAGTATCCTTCGGCTTCGGCGAAGTTTTGGTGTGACAGAGGTGTACTGTCTAAACCTACTTTTCGCCAACGATATTAGGCCCCTTGTAATAAAGGACGAGCCAATTTCCATATACCGGGCACAATTCCAGTCTCCGGATACTGGGAATGTTTGATAGAAAGACTACATTTGTCCGACTGGGGATTTGAACCGTTCGACCGTATGGCGTAGTTTTTCCACTAGTATAAGATAATTTATCACCACTTCTCTGGTCACCCCCGCGAGTGCTAGCGTCAGCATACGAGTAATGCACAGAATTAGGGATCGGGGACGCGTCACCTAATTCAGTGCTCGGACAAACAGATGCAAGAGTACGGACTGGGTGGTCGGCCACCCAGCGAGCCGAAAAACTATGGAGTAGCAATGAAAATTAGGCGCGTTTAATTAATTTCCTTTGATAAAATCGAGGTATGTAAGGAAAGAACCTGTTGGAACTCTGTACTCTCTGCCTACCCCGCAAGGGATCTGGCGTGAGGTTATAGATAGATAGATAGATAAAATCGTAATTATATTTTACGGTGATTTCAAATGTGAAATTTCACTGAAATAAATATATAAATTTTCATATATATTCTATTAATTCGCAAACTCACTATTTTTATTCTTTTTTATAAAAATGGCTAAGTCCTGACAACACTATAAACGTCAATTTATGTCGTTAATTTGTGAACACAAGTTTAATGTTAAGTAATTGCTACTTATTGCTACGAAAGTGAAGTGTGTGTGTGAGTGATGTACGCTGTTGGCCGCGAGGCCTTTACAGCTTCACCGGACTTAAGGGCGAGCGTGCAACTACTACACTCGAGCCAGAAGGGCAAGGGGCTACATACTCGGTTGGGACAGTCGCTGTGGGGGGACGGGGTGCACTACTAAGTGCACCGGTCAACCGCCGGCTATGGGAGGGGATCGAAAGTGAGGTGTCAATGATTTGTATAATACTAGTTGTACCCTCCACTTCGTTCGTGTTATTTACAGACGTGTATTTAACACCCTTAAGTTGTTTATTTTGAGGCAAAAGCTAGCCTATGTCCTTGTCCTGGCTAAAATCTATGTCCTTGCCGAATTTGATCAAAATTTGTTTAGCGGTTAGGCCGTGAAAAGGTAACAGACAGACAGAGTTACATTCGAATTTATAATATTAGTATGGATGTGATGATATCTAAAAGATTTCATAACAATTGCAGTTTTAGCAACCGGCAGGCAGGTAGAAAACGTGTCAGAGATGTACTGTGTACCATCCATATTCGCCTACGATGTTAGGTTTCATTGTAATAGGGGCAAGTCTATTATCATTATAACGGTCACAATTTCAGACTCCGAAACAGGCTTTCGATGACAGAAAATTTTTATCCGACCTATATTTTGAACCCAGGACCTCCGAAGCGCCACCCGGACTATGCGCTACAATACCAAGAAGACAACACCTTTGATATGAAAGTATGCTGTTAAGATTCCAATAAG
This sequence comes from Phalera bucephala, assembly GCA_905147815.2. NCBI lineage: Eukaryota > Metazoa > Arthropoda > Insecta > Lepidoptera > Notodontidae > Phalera > Phalera bucephala. The sequence continues at coordinate 11,666,097 of LR990636.1, read as the reverse complement.
AAAACTAAATAAGATTTTAATAAGAAACTCAACTCTTTAGCTTTTTTGTTTCAACATCGTTCGCTCATGTCACCAAAACATTTCAAGCTTGGCTGGCTACGTATTTACGTCTTACCAACTGATAAACACCTTATATTTATGTAAATACGGTAGAAATTTGCATAACACATCATCCGGCCTTCTTTATTTATTACCATACTGAGAAAAATGTTCTTTATCGTATAAGTTTTAAAGTTTAATTCACATTGAAGTGTAATCTCGTGGATTGTTAAAAGGAATTCGATGGAATATGCAAATGTATTAGCATATTAGACTTTCTTGTGTTGTTCATAAGGTCGTTTTTGGTATGTTAACTAGTTATCTATTTAAAGCCTGTATGAACTAATTGAGACGTCTTCCTTAGTTATCTTTTTGTGTGTCTGTAAGTCTGTGGCCGGCTGGCAACGGTTATGAAATTAAATCTAGGAAATTAAAACTTTTGAGTTTATTTAACTGTTGACTTCTATCTATCTATATCATCACGTCAGCTCCCTCGCGGGGTAGGCAGAGAGTACAGAGTTCCAACAGGGTCTTTCCTTACATACCTCTCTGGCTTCCTCCACTCTCATAGTTCGTCTCATACACACTCGCCGGTTACGGAGACTCTTGACTTGCCCTTCAGCTAAGACACGGTCTATTTGGTCATGGTAAGATAGTCTAGGTCTTCCCCGGCACCTACATCCTTCCACTTTCGCATTGTATATCTGTTTTGTCATTCTTTCTTCTGGCATTCTTTCTATATGCCCGAACCAACGGAGCATACCCTTTCTCATCTTTACACCGATACTATCTTTCATACCTACTCGCTTTCTTACTACGCTGTTGCGAATACGGTCGGTAAGCGTGACTCCGCACATCTTCCGCAGAGATCGCATTTCGACCGCATTTATCCTGCTTTCGTTCTCCTTCTTACATACCCAACTCTCACTGCCATATAACAGCGTTGGGACAAGCACTCCGTTATGCATGGCCAGCTGCGCCTTTTGGCTTAAGTGCCGGCTCCCAAGTAGCCTTCCTATTTTTGACTTAGCTAGGTAAATCCTCTCTCCTCTCTCCTTGGCATTTATTATTCCCATCTGATGGTGGGGTCTGCCTTCTTAATTTTCTTCTTCCACATCGCTCTGTCGGACGTGTCGTGTTCGGAGGCATTGCAGATACACAGGTCCTTCTTGACCACATCTGCCCATCTTGTTTTTGGCCGCCCTCTGGGTCTCAGCCCTGATAGGTTTAGATTGGCCATAATATTGACGTAATATCGGGAGGTCTTCTCTTTATGTGGCCATACCAACGGAGTCTACTATCTTGTAGCTTATCAGCGATGCGAACACCGAGACTCCCGCGATCGTACTCGTTGCGAATTTTATCGAGTCTCGTCACCCCGCACATCCACCGAAGCATCTTTATTTTCGCGACTTGGATCGAATGGACTTGGCACTGCATGCCCACGTTTCGCTACCATATGTTAAGACTGGCTCAAATAACATAAAAAATCAGTATATGCTGTTCCACTGGTGGGCAGAAGCCTCTCACAAATCCAGGTGAGAAATAGACCATAGATCACGCGGAGCCAGTGCGGTGGAGGCAGGTTTGTGGTCACCTGCTGTTGGAACTTATCAAGCCGCCTATAAAGCTTCGAACTTGGCTTAACGAATACCACATTAAGTAGTAACCGGGACCAACTTGCCGTGACTTCCATAGCACTAAGATGCTCAAAATGAAAATGCTCCAAACGGTCACCCATCTCAGACTGACCGAGTCAAGTACTGCTTAACCTTGATCGGTACAGAAAATGTTTATCTGACAATGTAGAAGTATGTAGATACCGGGCAAGGCCTAAACTACCTTACCGTGACCAAATAGACCGCGTCTTATCTGAAGGGAAAGTCAAGAGTCTCCGTAACCGGCGAACGTGTAGACGAACTATGGGGAAGGAAGCCAGAGAGGTCTGCCAGGAAAGATTGAAGAATTTAGCGTAAATATATAGACTGATATTTAAAATATCAGCATTCAACAATATCAGCTATGCCGATGACATGGCTCTGCTGAGTGCTTCGGTGTGTGGTCTTAGGAGATTGGTGGCCATTTGTGAAGAATACTCAATTCGACACGGACTGGTCTACAACGTAACTAAAAGTGAGATCATGGTTTTTGAGGCTGTCGGCCGTTGCCCTGAAAATATTCCTCCTATAATTCTGAATGGAGTACCATTAGTGAGGGTAATAACTTTAAATACCTAGGGCACATCTTGACCGTCAACCTCAAGGACGATGAAGACATTGAAAGGGAACGAAGGGCGCTGTCGGTTAGCGCTAATATGATAGCTCACAGGTTCGCACGGTGTTCTATGGAAGTTAAAATAACGTTATTCCGTGCGTCTGCACTTCATTTTACACGTGCAGCCTGTGGGCGACTTATACTCAAAAGTCGTACAGCGCTCTTCGAGTCCAATTCAACAATGCGTTCCAGGTTGCGTGATGGGGCTGCCCCGTTTCTGCGGTGCATCGGGGATGTTTGCTGATGCCCGTGTCGATTGTTTCTTTGCAACGATGCGTAAGAAATGCGCTTCCTGGTGCGCCGTCTGCGGGCCAGCCCCAACAGCATCCTAAGCTGTATAGCGAGCAGACTAGACTGCTTGTATGTGAACCGCAGCTGCTGGCTTTCAACATTTAGGATAAGGGGTGGTTCACATACCATACATGTACATAGATAATAAGAATACTAACATAGTTTATAAGTGAAATATAACTTACAAATATGAGTCCATGAACTAGAAACATAAATAAATTATTATTATTATTAAAACTATTTTAAAGACGAAGTCCCACTAGATGTATGTAAGGAAAGAACCTGTTGGAACTCTGTACTCTCTGCCTACCCCGCAAGGGATCTGGCGTGAGGTTATAGATAGATAGATAGATAGATAGATAGAAGTCCCACTAGAAATTATTTCTGTGTCATGGCTGCGTTTACAAACACGAAATTCACAAGCACACAGACCGAAACAAACCTTTGTGGGTCTCACAAAGATTTGTTCCGTGTGGGGATCGAACCAGCGACTGTTCGACTCAGTGGGTGGATCGACTTAAGCTCTTAACAACTGGGAAATTTCACGAGGTATTAGAAAAGCTGCCATTAAAATAATCTATAAAAATCGCTTATAATTAAAAAAAAAACCACCGTCACGCCTATATTCCCTAAGCGGGGGTGGCAGAGGTGTACTTAGTACACCCATGTTTCGGAGACGATGTTAGGTTCCAGGTAATAGGGGGCGAGCCTATTGCCATATACCGCGCACAATTCCAGACTCCGGACTCGTACTGGGATGTTTTCGTTAGAAAAACTACACTTGTCTGACCTAGGATTTGAACCCAGGATCACTTGATCACAAAGCGATTCGCTTTGCCACTAGACCATCGAGGCAGTCGCTTATAATAATAATAATATTAGCCCTGTTAAGAAACTGTTCCACTGTTGGGCACGGGCCTCCTCTCGAACTGATAGTGTTTGGCCATTGTCCACCACGCTGGCCCAGTGCGGGTTGGCGAACTTCACACACCTTCGAAAAACTCTTAGGCATGCAGGTTTCCTCACGATGTTTTCCTTCACTGTTAAAGCAAGTGATAGTTAATTTATAATAAGCAAGTGCTTTCGAAAAGACAGAGGTGCGTCCCTGGGTTTGAACCCGAGACCTCTGACTTTGCAGTCCAACGGTCTCACCACCAAGCTATCACTAAAAATCGCTTAGACGAAAAATGATAGGGGCACATTTGGTCACCACATTCATCAGCTGTCAAACAATCCAAGATGGCCGCCTTACCTTTTGATGAAGCCATTAAAGCCTCTTAGTTAAATTTATTAATGTTTTCGAGTAATAAAATTTGCATACAGAAGTGACGAAATGCGTGAGAATGTTGTACTGTGACACACGGATAGGTTAGATGTCTAACAAATTTGTTGGGTGTGGACAGACAGTGAACTTGTTTATCAAATTTATATTACTAGCTGCCGACCACGCTTTCGTCTACGTTTGCATCTTTATAAAATATAGCCTACTAGTTTCTGCCCGCCACTTCGTCCGCGTTGATTTAGACAGGAACCTAACATTTTTTCGGCCCGGTGAAGCTGTAAAAGCCCCGCGGCGGTCAAGCAAATCAAAAATTATTCATCATCATATAGGTCAAAAACACAAACGTCAAAATTCTCACTTTTTAACATATACCTTCGCATCCAAATGTTATATCCATTGCCAAGATCTTTAACTCACTTATTTGGTGAACGTACACAGTCCAACATCGACCAACGCCAACAAATATGTTCGCCAACTCGGCCGTACGTCCGTCCCTTTCCAACACAACCATAAATTCTTTATATTACCATAATATCACAATTATGAGGCCGCAATTAAAATTTTAAGAGTCCAAAAGACAAGAGATAAATTTAAAAAAGTCTTTAAGTTAAGTTTTTTGAATTCCAACGTTAATTAATATATATACCTACCGATTCTTAACGTATGGTCATTAGATTAAAGTGACAGACCGCATAACGGCCCGAAATTAAGAGAACAAGTACATATATGGTCTTATTTCAAATTAGTTCGATCCAACCCTAGCCATCGTGAGGACGTGTTAAAATTCTGCAGTTTGCTAGAAGTACCATTATAAAAATATATTTAAAACTAATTGCGTTCTTAGATTTACGCGTATATTACAAATGAAATAAAAAATATTTTTTGATTTTATCACGGTTTATTTTTGATTTTTAAGTTCCGAATCCAAAATACCTCAGTGCCTTAAGACTAAAGTTTTTAGTCAATGTGTGTTACCAGTGATGATATATGGATCAGAGACGTGGTCTCTTACAATAGGTCTCATAAAAAAGCTCAGAGTTGCTCAGCGAGCTATGGAGAGAGCTATGCTCGGCGTTTCTCTACGCGATCGAATCAGGAATGAGGAGATTCGTAGAAGAACCAAGGTCACCGACATAGCCGTTAAGATTAGCAAGCTGAAGTGGCAATGGGCCACATAGCGCGTAGATCGGACGGGCGTTGGGGCAGAAAGATTCTAGAGTGGAGACCACGTATTGGCAAGCGCAGCGTGGGACGACCGCCTGCCAGATGGACCGACGATCTTGTGAAAATCGCAGGAAGTCGTTGGATGCAGGTGGCATCGGACCGGTTACGCTGGAAAGCGATTGGGGAGGCCTATGTTCAGCAGTGGACAAGTATAGGCTGAGATGATGATGATGATGATGAAGTTCCGAATTACAAGTGCTTTGTAGCACCCATGGTCACGGGAGGGACTGAGCTGTTTGATATCCAAAAGAGAGTTATTTTGGGGTACCTTCAAAGTACTTAATTATTTTTGTTGGTCTGATCTACGCAGAATCAGCTCACGGTATCTTAAAGCCTCGCAGTGTTACGTCGGGAACTTTAAAATTATAAATAATGCAATAAAATCAGGAAACATAGTTTTATTTATGGTTAAAACTAATTTTACAGTTGTTAGCTTGTAGGTATATCTAAACGCGGCCAATTATAGCTGTTATTTGTACGAGATCCGTAATCCGATACGAATAATATTGGTGATGACCTACTGCTTCTTTACGTGCGGTGCTGGAACTACACGTTATAGAATAGTAGAATTACGCTACATAACGTATTGCAAAGCAGGATCAGACACCGACCTCGCCGGCAAGGTAAAAGAATCCTACCGGCCGGTGCAAAGCACCACGGCGAGACACGTAGTATACGCCCTCCCCCATAGCGAGCTCTTCCGGCTGGACCGTGTAACAACTAAGTTACAGCGAGAAGGGCGCCTCAAGAAAAGGCCTTGGCTTATGCTAACATATTCTTCTTAGCCTTTCGACGGAAACCATGATATAGTTATATGGAAGCAACCCAAAATACGGCTACATTGACTGTATTGTCGGAGGCAGCCATCAAGTCAAGCGTACAGATGTTAGGGGATGCGAAGCACGATATAAGGTGGGACATGGTTTAGGTTACGCGGCACAAACACCCCAAATTGGCACTGTCTGTGAATCCCTTGTCTGTGACTTGATTCCGAAGTCTATTTAAAGATTTCCAGACCGGCCATGGTAATTTATGTCTAGGTAAGACTTTCAGCAGGTGAAACAAAGGGATTTGGTAGGCATATTTCTTCTTTCCAGAGATTGCACCTCGCTTTTGTTGGCTCTAAGTTTAATGGTTCGACGCACTTAATAAAGCTCTTACGGCTTTTCAGCCTTTGCGCCACTGGATTGTGACTATGCATGGGGTACCGTGGGTCATTAACCATTTTACCTCTCTCTACAGAGCTCGCCACAGCCCTCGTCGCTAACATAGGCCTCCCCAATCGCTCTCCAGCGCAGCTGGTCCGATGCCACCGGCATCCAACGACTTCCTGTGATCCTTACAAGATCGTCGATCCATCTGGCAGACGACCGTTCCAGACTGTGCTTGCCAATATGTGGTCTCCATTCTAGAATCTTTCTGCCTCAACGCCAGTCCGATTAAAATTATGATTGACTAAAATTCATAGGTTAAGTGATTAAAATTATTATGCATACTTTATCTAAAATTAATGATTATTAGTGTTATACGATCATTCCACGATTTTATCGTAACGCGTCGTGCTTAGTTATTACAAATAAAAACCCAGTAGTTTTATATCGATGCTTCCGTATCGAATCGACCCTTTGATCGAGCCGTTGGGACTAAAAAAGGACAAAACAAGATGGCGGCCTAATGTTTATTGTTATTTTAATTGGTTTAATTATTGTTATCAAATGGGCATTTTAAATGATAAATTCCTGTAGTACATACATTATTTTCGTTGTTGGTCTAAGGGCGCATAATATGGCTGGCAATCATGAAGTCCCGAATTTAAAAGTCTCGAGACCTAAGGGGCAAACAGTATGAATATTATATTGAAAAATTCTCAATAGCGGTGCGTTATCTTAAATTGTGCCCGGTATAATGGCAATAGGCTCGCCCTCTACTACATTCACATGGGACCTTACATCGTCGGCAAAAAGTGGGTGTATATAGCACACCTCTGTTACCCCTCCCATATTCCTCAATCAGGGCCGCTTAAGGACTATAGGCGGGACCATGTTTTAAAACTCTATCTATCTATCTATATCATCACGCCAGTTCCCTTGCGGGGTCAGGTTCTTCCCTTACAGACCTCTTGCTACTCTTTAGCGAATTAAAAATTCGTATACGAGGTGTAACACATATACCTAATGCAAGACCTCAGAAACCCCAACTAGATTATTGGTTTACAATTTCAATAGGAAAATCAAACATCCAATTTTTAGGAGCTTTTTCATTGTCGAAAATTGCCCCAGAACCAACAAACATTTGACCCATGCCATCATTATTTGTCTATTTTATAAAAATAATGGCAAATATCCGTATCTAACGGACAACTTGCAGTCTAAAAGGAATATTTCAAAGTATTGTAAGTACTTATATCGAAGTCGGCGGCATCTTTACTGAATGTCAACACACACATACAACCTCATTGACGGACGATCTAGCGCAGTGGTTAAGAGCTTAAGCCGCTCGGCCCACTGTGTCTAATAGTCGCGGGTTCGATTCCCGCACGGGAAAAATCTTTGTGTGATCCACAATTATTTGTTCCGGTCTGGGTATTTGTGTATGTTAATTTTCATGTTTGTAAACGCACCCACGACACAGGAATAAATCCTAAAATGGGGCTATGTTACTTAATGAAAGTAAAAAATATAATAAAAAATACGTATTAATGGCTACTGAATTATAACCTCAAAATCTAAAACTTTTTGTGCAATATTGCGATTCCCCCGCTTGTCCGTTTAATAATAAATGCTTTAAAAGAATTTATGGGTGATTTGAAATCATACAAGAAATTTTTTTATTGCTGTTGTTTTTGGCGCAAATTACGTATGGGCGCAGAAAAAATATCCTTTAATAAATAATTATCTTTTGTGTGCATATTGATGTGTCTGTAATAGGAATGCATTTATTTTAAATAGCAGAGTTGCTTTGAATAATGATTAAATTTTGGCTAATACAGCGAACTGAACGAATAAAAGCAAAATTTGATAAATAAAAAGAAATCAAAATCGGAATCAGAAGAAATTATCAGATTCTTCTTCAATATTTTATGGTACAGAACTTGGGTTGTACGATCCCTGCTAATGGATATGGGGGTTAAGCTATTCAAGAGCAGAAGAATTTGACGGACGATTTAACGCAGTGGTTAAGAGCTTACGCCGCTCCGCCCACTGTGTCTAATAGTCGCGGGTTCGATTCCCGCACGGGACAAATCTTTATGTGATCTACAATTACTTGTTCCGGTCTGGGTATTTGTGTATGTGAATTTTCATGGTTGTAAATGCACCCACGAAAAATTGATGTTTTATTTCTATTTATGGGACCATCTAAATGGGACTTAGCTAATTGGACCCGATAGGGTGCGCTTTTATCGACCGGGTGCGAAAACCCTAAAATCCAAAACCGAAATCTGTAAATCGAGATTGATTCCATCTTAATTGACATTGGTGTAATTAAGAAATGCCTTTTATAAGCAACATTAAGTTCTTGAGATAAAAATTCAATAACGATGCGATTTGGAGGTTGAAATCTTCATTAAAAGGAGACTGAGAAAAATGTCATAACCAAACAAACTTGTTACTAGTGGTTATTATATTCTACTACAGAATAACTATAAATAATTAATAATATCAGCCTATACTGCCCATTGCTGGGCAAAGGCCTTCTCTCACAAATCGAGGTGAGAGAGATTAGGTCATACTCCACCACGCGGACCCGGTGCGTATTGGTGGAGGCAGGTTTGCGGCCACCCGCTGTTGGAACTTATCAAGCCGCCTTTAAGGCTTCCAACTCGGCTTAACGACTACCACATTAAGTGGTAATCGGGACCAACGGCTTAACTTGCCTTCCGAAGCACGGAGACGCTCGAATATGAAAATGCCACAAACGGTCACCCATCTCGGGCCGACCGAGTCGAACGCTGCTTAACCTTGGTGATCGGTAAGAACACCGCGGTCGCACAGCGTTACGAGCGCCTCTATATAAATAATTAAATAATTTTAATTGACTGCCGCGATCACGAGGTCCTGGGTTCAAATCCTAGGTCGGACAAACGTAGTTTTTCCAACGAAAAATTCTCTGTGTGAGTCAGGAGTCTGGAATTGTGCCCGGTATATGGCAATAAGATCGCCCCTTATTACATGGCACCTAACATCGTCGGCGAAAAGTGGGTGTACTCAGTACACCTCTGCCACCTCCGCCTGGGAAATATAGGCGTGACGGTGTGTATTGGAATATAGGCATTTTTATTATTAGTTATGGTTTTTTATATACTTAAGGGCCTACTGCAATCGACCACTTATGTACCGGAGCTGTGATAGTGACGCAATAACTTTAATAAGAATAACAATAATAAGGGACGGCATAACGGAGTTCTTGTCCCAACGCTGTTATATGGTAGCGAGAGCTGGGTATGTAAGAAGAAGAATGAAAGTAGGATAAATGCGGTGGAAATGCGAGCTCTGCGAAAGATGTGCGGAGTGAAGCTGACCGACCGTATTCGCAACAGCGTAGTAAGAAAGCGAATACGTATGAAATATAGTATCGGTGTAAAGATGAGAAAGGGCTTGCTCCATTGGTTCGGACATATAGAAAAAATGCCAGATGAAAGAATGACGAAACAGATATACAATGTGAAAGTGGAAGGATGCAGGTACCGGGGAAGACCTAGACTATCATACCACGACCAAATAAACCGAGTCTTATCTGAAGGAAAAGTCAAGAGTTTCTGTAACCGGCGAGCGTGTATGAGACGAACTATGAGAGTGGAGGAAGCCAGAGAGGTATGTAAGGAAAGAACCTGTTGGAACTCTGTACTCTCTGCCTACCCCGCAAGGGATCTGGCGTGATGAAATAGATAGATAGATAGATAAATCAATAAAAAAACATTACACACACTACATGTATTTGACACACACACGAATATATACTCTTTTTTATTGTAAAGGCTGCGGTCAAATTGAGAATAGATTAATATTGTTTGTCTTTAATATTATTTGTCTATAGTCTTACTGAATGTCAAACATAACCAGCAAATAATGAAGGAGTAGGTCGAATTTCGACCTATGGACGACCACTACTAGTACTATGAAGCTGTAAAGGCCTCGCGGCCAACAGCGTACATCATTCACACATACACACACACACACACACACACACACTATTTGAAGTGCACGGAGTACAAAAACACGATTTTTTCGCACTAGTCCCTTAAGTTGACGTATTCATGAAAAAAACTATTTTTTCGGATTTTATCGCGGTTTATTTGATTTTGAAGTTCCCGACTTCGAAGAACTCAAAACACAGTGAGCTCATTCTGCGTAGATCGGACCAAAAAAAAAAAAATTAACAAGTTTGAGGGTACCCCGGAACAACTATGCCTTTTGGACGTCCAACACCTCAGTCCTTCCCGTGACCATGGGTGCTGCAAAACATTCGAAACGTCGGGAACTTAAAAATCAAAATAAACCGCGATAAAATCCGAAAAAAAAAGTTTTATTTCATGTGTAATATTCGCGTAAATCTAAGAACTTAACTTATTCAGTTTAAAAGGTTTAGTGGTAGTTTACAATTGTTTCTTGTGTTAATGTTTTGTCTGTTTCGAATCTAAATAAGATATAGAATATTTCTAGCAGAATTGCTATTTATAGCAAAAAAAACTTGTCGTTTCCGATGTCCTTCCTTAACAAGCCTCGATATATACTTCATTGGTGATGCTTACGATAAAAAGAGCTCGGCAGGGGTCTAATAAATTGACAAAAGTATATTTTAATCTATTAACAGACGCTGCCTCGTTGATCTAGTGGCAAAGCGCATTGCTATGTGATCACGAGGTCCTGGGTTCAAATCCTAGGTCGGACAAATATAGTTTTTCTGATGAAAAACGTCCCAGTATGAGTCCGGAGACTGGAATTATGCCCGGGATATGACAATAGGTTCGCACCCTATTACATGGGACCCAACATCGTCGGCAAAATTGGGTGTACTCAGTATACCTCTGCCAGCTCCACTTGGGGATTATAGGCGTGATGGTTTTTTTAACAGCTAGTGGAATATAACTTTAAAACTGTGATGTACTGTTAATATTCATACGTAGATCTATATATTATAGTTATGTCAGACTTGTGTCGCAAGCGCCAGTCTGCGAACATACGACGTGGCAGTGAGACGTTGTTTCATTCTAACCTAATTACCTACCTGCATAATACAATCTATCTATATCATCACACCAGATCCCTTGTGGGGTAGGCAGAGAGTACAGAGTTCCAACAGGTTCTTTCCTTGCATAACTCTCTGGCTTCCTCCACTCTCATAGTTCGTCTCATACACGCTCGCCGGTTACGGAGACTCTTGACTTGTCCTTCAGATAAGACTCGGTCTATTTTTTCTTCTTCGGTCATTATTTCTTTGGACATTCATTCTATATGCCCGAACCAACGGAGCATACCCTTTCTCATCTTTACACCGATACTATCTTTCATACCTACTCGCTTTTTTACTACGCTGTTGCGAGTATGGTCGGTCAGCTTCACTCCGCACATCTCATAATACAATATTTCTCTAAAACAAACCAAATGTACCTCGGGCGATGACAAAGACCTAGGCTATCTCTCTGTTTCCTCCACTTTCAGTTCGTCTCATACACGCTAGCCGCACGCCGGTTTCGGAGACTCTTGACTTGCCCTTCAGATAAGACACAGTTTATTTGGTCATGGTAAAATAGTTTAGGTTTACCCCGGTACATACATCCTTCCACTTTCGCATTGTATATCTTATATGTCATTCTTTCTTCAGATATATATATTTATTTTATTCTTTATACAATCAATCGGCCGCTAAAACTAAGTTATAAAACCAACCGGATGTACCTCGGGCGATGGCGGCCCACCCAGTCTGGCGCTTAATTAAGACATTACTTTTGTAATTATACGATCGTTATCTTTTCCTTTTTATATGTTCAATTCGAAGGCCAATAAGCGACATTTTTGTGCACAATAAATAATACAATAAAACTTTAGTGTTGTCTGATGAGAAATTTTTAATGTTGCTATTAAAATCTTTTGTAATTTTAGTAGAGTTAAATGGAGCTGTAAAAATATGTTAAAAAGGTATTCATATAGCGTTATCAAGACCATTCTCCTGAAAGTTTTAGAAAAGTTAGAGAGATATTTTCTTTTATTCCGTTTTTAAAAACGTAGTCCCACCCTAGGATTTATTCCTGTGTCGTTGGGTGCGTTTACAAACATGAAAATTCATATATACAAACAAAGATTTTTCTCGGGTGGGAATCGGGACCCGCGGCGATTAAAAACAGTGCGCTAAAGGTTTGGTCACATAGCCGACGGAGCGCGACGAGAGCGCGGCAGTAGCGCTCTGTCGGCGGCCGGCAGAATGGCACTAACGTCACATTGCGGGAGCGATGATGCGCCAGCAGGGACACACTAGCGAACCGTTCACACGCGTATTGGCGTCTCTCTCCCCCTGTGTTTCGTTTGTAATCGCGCCGAGCGGGGCTGCGCTGTGTAGCGTCCTCCGTACATATCAGTACATTAAAACTCCCAAAGCCGCGCCACCGTCGCGCTCCCTTCGCGCTGCGTCGGCTATGTGGCGAAAACTTAAATCCGTCCTTTAATCCGTCAAATTGGGCACATGATTCCTATTCGTAACGTCTATATATCACCAAAATAATTGTTTAAAAGCCACATACTAGACGAGCTACTCACCTACCGACCTATACTACTACTAAGAACGACGCATAGCGCTGTGCGCTCGCGTTGTTCTTAGCGATTGGTAAAGATATTCTTTCGGATTTTATCGCGGTTTATTCTTATTTTAAAGCTCCCGACGTTTCGAGTGCTTTGCAGCACTCATGGTCACGGGAGGAACTGAGGTGTTAGACGTCCAAAAGGCATAGTTGTTCCGGGGTACCCTCTAACTTCTTAATTACTTTTGTTGGTCCGATCTACGCAGAATGAGCTCACGGTGTCTTGAGGTCTTGCAGTGTTATGCTTGGTTTTGTATTTGATTATATTAATTACCGGATCCCAAGTCGATGGAAGCACCCAGCCATCTTCTCTATTGAAATTAGGATGTTTTTTTAAATTTCAATAGCCTCGCGAATCATCCTTGGTAGGAATCGGTGTTCTTTCACGAGGATTTGTGGTCTATCAAATCTGATGTTATGGCGGGTGCGGTCAAGGAGATGCTCACAGACTGCAGACTTCTTTGAGCGACAGTGTTTTAGGTCAGCTATGTGTTCTTTAACCCGAGTTTTTACTGGTCTTACATACAAACTTTCACATTTATAATATTATTAGGCTTAGTAGCATGAAAAATGAATTTATAATTTTAGTCACTTCCGACGAAGTCCAAAAGGTGTTGTTAGTCCTTCATTTGCCAATAATTGTTGTGTTTTAATTATGTGGTTTTGTACAATGTCTAATTATGTTTTCTCTTTTGTTATAGGAAGAAGTAAGTACGGGACGCGCTCACGGGAATCACGTGAGAAAATTCCATTTATTTTATTTTTATTTATTTCATATTTCAAAAAAACACTCCACATTTCTTATTAGGCCTCGCCGGCGAGGTCGAAGAATCCTTTGCCTGCCGGCCGGTGCGGAGGCCCACGGCGAGACACCTAGTATACGCCCTCCCCCATAGCGACTGCCCAAGCCGAGGCAGTTTCTCGTTACACGCTCGCCCTCTTCCCCAGCGCTGTAAAGACCCCTCGGTCAAAAGCGTAAATCATTCACACACATATAAAAATCGTAATCCAAAACGTGATATCATTTAATCACTTAACACCTGAAAAAAGTGTAACTCAATTTCGTGACTCATATTTTTTATACTTTATCATAAATTGAGTAAAAAATAAAATTCACAAACACAACAAAAAAAAAAAAAACTGACAGCTTTATCGTAAAAAAATCATTGCCGTTTTAACTGTCTATGGTCACAAAATTGTAACATAATAATATTAGCCCTGTTAAGAAACTGTCCCACCGTTGGGGACGGGCCTCCTCTCAAACTGAGAGGGTTTAGGCCATACTCCACCACGCTGGCCCAGTGCGGGTTGGCTCACGCTGGCCCAGTGTGGGTTGGTTCACGCTGGCCCAGTGTGGGTTGGCTCATGCTGGCCCAGAGCGGGTTGGCTCACGCTGGCCCAGTGTGGGTTGGTTCACGCTGGCCCAGTGTGGGTTGGCTCATGCTGGCCCAGAGCGGGTTGGCTCACGCTGGCCCAGTGTGGGTTGGCTCACGCTGGCCCAGTGTGGGTTGGCTCATGCTGGCCCAGAGCGGGTTGGCTCACGCTGGCCCAGTGTGGGTTGGCTCATGCTGGCCCAGAGCGGGTTGGCTCACGCTGGCCCAGTGTGGGTTGGCTCATGCTGGCCCAGAGCGGGTTGGCTCACGCTGGCCCAGTGTGGGTTGGCTCATGCTGGCCCAGAGCGGGTTGGCTCACGCTGGCCCAGTGTGGGTTGGCTCACGCTGGCCCAGTGTGGGTTGGCTCATGCTGGCCCAGAGCGGGTTGGCTCACGCTGGCCCAGTGTGGGTTGGCTCATGCTGGCCCAGAGCGGGTTGGCTCATGCTGGCCCAGTGTGGTTTGGCTCATGCTGGCCCAGTGCGGGTTGGCTCACGCTGGCCCAGTGTGGGTTGGCTCATACTGGCCCAGAGCGGGTTGGCTCACGCTGGCCCAGTGTGGGTTGGCTCATGCTGGCCCAGAGCGGGTTGGCTCACGCTGGCCCAGTGTGGGTTGGCTCATGCTGGCCCAGAGCGGGTTGGCGCACGCTGGCCCAGTGTGGGTTGGCTCATGCTGGCCCAGAGCGGGTTGGCTCACGCTGGCCCAGTGTGGGTTGGCTCATGCTGGCCCAGTGCGGGTTGGCTCACGCTGGCCCAGTGTGGGTTGGCTCATGCTGGCCCAGTGCGGGTTGGCTCACGCTGGCCCAGTGTGGGTTGGCTCATGCTGGCCCAGTGCGGGTTGGCTCACGCTGGCCCAGTGCGGGTTTACCCTGATTTTTCATCTTTTGTAACCAAGTGAACTTTCTACAGTCGTTAACGATACAGTCATACAAGGATCTTTTGGCATTTGGCCAAAATCAAAACTAACGCTGTCATCAAGTGAAAGGTCACTTTATGACAGCCGCAGAGTTGCCGTTTGCTATAAAATTTACTGAAGCTCTTTTTTTCATTAGTAACCGTACGGACCCACTTGTTGAAATATTTCCCTGGACGTAGAAAAATTCTGTGTCGTCCACAAGCCAAAAGATCCTTGTCGCACTATAATAGAAATCGGAAAATTGTATAGAAATGACATTTTACAAGAAAAAAGCCACTTGGTCAGAACAAGCCGTTGTCGATTGGGACAAGTTCATAGAAAAAAAACGCTTATTACTTATTTAGATAAGTGGCAGGCGTACCCTCTGGACCCTCTCTGCATGTTACTGGCAGTATATTAAAGTCCTTATGTAAGCCTAAAACGTGCAGCTCGCCTGCAGTCAGTCAGCAGTCATTAGAACTGCACGTTGACTGCATCCAAACTACATGTTCGGAGCTGGCGAGCAGTTTTAATGTTACTGACAGTATGTAAAAGTCCTGATGGAGTTAATAAAAACGTGTAGCTCGCCTGTGGTCTGTGAGCAGTCATTAGAACTGCACGTCAACTGCATCTAAACTACAATTTCGGAGCTGGCGAGCAAGTAAAATGTTACTGGAAGTATGTAAAAGTCCTTATGGAGTTATTAAAAACGTGCAGCTCGCCTGCAGTCAGTGAGCAGTCATTAGAACTGCACGTCGACTACATCTGAACTACATTTTCAGAGCTGACGAGCACTTTAAATGCAGATTACCTGTTTAGACTCTTAGGCACGTATTACAGAACGAAAATCGGTCGTCAATCTAGTTTTAAAACTAACATTTTAGTACAAAAATCAGTTTTTAAAACTAGATTCACTACTGATTTACGTTTCTGTAAAGGGGCCTTAGACTTAAACCTTTAATTTATGTATGTTTAAAAAAAATTATTTAGACACTAACTGTATCCGCAAATTCGTGACCGTTATTTTCAGGCATTCATTAATGTCTAGCGCCTATGTCGTTCCCCTGAGTAAAATCTATAATAATACCAGCCTATACTGCCCACTGATGTGCAAAGGCCTTCTCACACAAATCGAGGTGAGAGAGATTAGGTCATACTCCACCACGCGGACCCAGTGCGGATTGGTGGAGGCAGGTTTGTGGCCACCTGCTGTTGGAACTTATCAAGCCGCCTTTAAGGCTTCCAACTCGGCTTAACGACTACCACATTAAGTGGTAATCGGGACCAACGGCTTGACGTGCCTACCGAAGCACGGAGACGCTCGAATATGAAAATATCACAAACGGTCACCCATCTCAGGCCGACCGAGTCAAACGCTGCTTAACCTTGGTGATCGGTAAGAACACCGCGGTCGCACAGCGCTACGAGCGCCTCGAGCGCTTCAAGTAAAATCTATGTCCTCCCCAAATTAGACCAAAATCTTATCAGCAGCTTGCGCGTGAAAATGTAACAGACAAACAGACAGCCATAGTTACTTTCGAATGATTAATATTAAGTACTAGCAGTTCCCCGCGACTTCGTACCCAGTCGACAACAGTGCCACCTACCGGGTCTATGTTATATAGCCTAAGCTACTTCTGGATACGGTAGCTTTCCAATGGTGAAAGAATCATTAAAATCGGATCAGTAGTACCGGAGATTACCCCGAACATCCAAACTCACAAACACTAACTCCTCATAATATTAGTATAGATAGGTAATTGCAGCTCTAATAATTATCTTTTAAAAAAAAAGGTAAGCCGACTTCAAAAAGCTAAAAATAAATATTTGAAGTCGGTGCTGGTTGGTGCAGTCGGTTACTTGGCACCGACTTCAAATATTTATTTTTTGCTTTTTGAAGTCGGTTTACCTTTTTTTTAAAAGATAATTATTTTAAAATTTTAAGTGACGAGTGAATTATTTAGTAATATTTATATACCGATATTATATTATTTTGCTGAGTTGTACAGTAAGGTACCTACAGGATTAATATAATGACTATAATAACGGAATCTATACATTCGTGCTGTTAGCCGTTAAGGAGTTCCCTCTTGTGTCTTCAAAGTCCAAGGTCCAATACCATTAAAATAGGACCACCTCAAAACTATACTGAACCCAATGCAAAAAGAATCATCAAAATCGGTTCATAAGCAAAGGAGTTATAAAAAATGACGAATTATGAACCTACTTTTTTGAAGTTGGCTAATATACTGCTTAGTTCTATAGTAGGGTACCTATAGGATTGACGTAATACCCATAATATATCAATTTACACATTCCTATTGTTTGTCGTTAAGGAGTTCCCTGGTGTATCTTCTAAGTCCAAGGTCCAATGCCAATGAAATTAAAATGGGACCACCTTGGAGCTATACTGAACCCAATGCAAAAAAAAATTATCAAAATCGTTCCACAATTGACGGAAATATCGGTGAACATACATTAAAAAAAAACAAAAACGCATACATACAACCGAACATAGAACTTCCTCCTTTTTGAAGTTGGTTAAAAAAGACTTTCAGTCACATTCACGGTTGCATTGAAATTAAAATTATAATTACGTAATAGAATACAATTATTAAATACAATATTTTAATTATTATTACACTATTGTGAATTCGTATTCAATCAATGAAATAATGCATGTTATTTTAATAACGCTATTTGTGTGTATACCTAAATGCGAAATAGGTATTAATGGGTGTTAATTAATAATGTTAAATTAAATACGTTTCAGTATTTAGGTAGTTGCATTTGACCTAGGTTTCGGTCTAGGCTAATTTTATTTCTAGTTTTTTTTTCTATTCTACATTTGCCTTGTTGGTCCAGTGGCGTAAGATCACTTACAATAAGATCCGGAGCTCGAATCCTAGAGTTATTTGGGTTTTTCAATTGAAAATTTAAAAATGTGCAGCTTAAGTCATTAGAACTGCACGTCGACTGCATCTAAACTATAACTTCAGAGCTGGCGAGCAGTTTTAATGTTACTGGCAGTATGTAAAAGTCCGTATAGAGTTATTAAGAATGTGCAGCTCGCCTGCACGTTCTCAGTATCAATCCGGAATTGTGTCTGGTTCGCCTCCATCGTCGGTGAAATATGAATGTACCTTGTACACCTCTGCCCTGAATATATCTATGCATGACTATATTTGTTACGCGTTCCAAGACAATAAAAGCACTTCCCGGGGCACCCTGAGGTTCAAACCTTGGTGTCATCTAAGGAGACCATTGTGGATCCTGGCGTACAGGATCTACAATGGAGGGAACGTGTGGCGGGCTTAGTCCCATTAACAATACCAAGGCGTGAAGATTTCATGTATATTTTGTTTTTAAAAGTAGCCCCACACTAGGATTTATTCCTGTATCGTGGGTGCGTTTACTAACATGAAAATTCACATACACTAATACCCAGACCGGAACAAATATTTGTGGATCACACAAAGATTTGTCCCGTGCGGGAATCGAACCCGCGACTATTAGCACAGTGGGCGGAGCGGCTTAAGCTCTTAACCACTACGCTCTTAACCGTCGCTAATTTGTAATGGTAATCTATCTATATCTATATCATCACGCCAGTGCCTTGCGGGGTAGGCAGAGAGTACAGAGTTCCAACAGGTTCTTTCCTTGCATAACTCTCTGGCTTCCTCCACTCTCATAGTTCTTCTCATACACGCTCGCCGGTTACGGAGACTTTCGATTTGTTATGTTCACCTTCATAATTTATTAACTCTACCTACCTGGCAAGGGATCTGGTGGGATTATATATATAGACAGCTAGAAATTCGCCTATTGCTTAATAATAATATCTTGTGTTTGTGAACGCTTGTGTATTATAATTTTTTGTACTATTTTCATTTAAATAATCTTATTATGAGTATGCATTCTGCCATCACGCCAGATCCCTTGCGATGTAGGCAGAGATTACAAGGGTCCTTACCGTAACTAAACTAAAGGCTTACGTAAACTTTCTACTCTCCTTCGCTCTTAATAGTTTGTGTCGTTAAAGAGACTCTTGACTTGTCCTTCAGATTAGACACGATCTATTTGGTCATATTAAGATAGTCTAGGTCTTTCCTGGTACCTACATCCTTCCACTTCCGCATTGTTTTACTGTAACATGCTTCTGTATGGATTTGTGCTTTTTTTATTCATTTGTGACTAACATTAGTTCGGAAAATTGTGTCTTTATTATTTTGATGTGTAAAAATTTTGTGCCCGTTTGATTTATGTTTTGTGTCGAACATTTCATGTTTGTGTTCTGTGTACTTGTTTTGTGCCTAACAATTTTGTGTTTGTGCCTTTTCTGTTTGCAATTCCACAGGTCAACTCCACACACCCACCAGGCGGTCGGTGAAATATTTTGACCAATTTTTTATAACCTCAACACCCAGTATTCGTCTTGAGAACTGAATTGGTTAAGATATTGCATCGTTCGCTTGGTTCGGGAATTTCTTCGAGGGATTGCCCAATGAGTTTGTGCCTGCTGCGTTTACAATACAAATTTATCCATTGTCGGGTATAAATATTGGGAATAAATGTAATTTATATTTAGATACCGAAAATTATGAATTCAGTGTTTGTGCCTGTTGCATTTACAATACAAATTCTTCAACTTCCGGTTGTAAAAATTGGAAATTAATTCCGATATTACGCAAATATCGATACTTTGAAATTACTTTTTTACGAAATAGACTTATTCTAACCGAAAAAGATAAATTTGTGATATTATATTTAAGATTAAAATACAAAAAATATATGTTTTGCGATTTAGAAAAAATAAATCAGTATTTCTTATATTAGTTTAGTTCTTATTATTATTATTATTATATTAATAGTGCATTCTGATCGTAAACGCTTAAAGCGATAAGAAAATGATTGTACTTCTTTATGATATTAATTGCATAGTTTCATTACTATAAAATGCAAATTTATAAGCGAGGTCATTGCAAAATATATTAATGGAATAAATTCATTTTGCTTAGAAGCATAATTATTTTCTATTGCCTTTTATGTTTGTGCCTAATTCATTATGTCACTAATTGTGTCGTGTTTTTGATTTTGGAATTTAATGTTCTTTTGTTTCTTGTGTGATCTTTATTATGTTTTTTTTTATACCTATATAACCCTACGTTCGCACGAACGCTTTTTCAACGCGCGTTCGTAAAGCGCTAGAATGAAATAAATGACTAACCGTACATTTTTTTAAAAGCGCTGATCACCGTGTGTGTGCGTGTCAATGATCTTCGCTGTTGGCCGCGGGGCTTTTACAGCTTCACCGGACAAGAGGGCAAGCGTACAACCACTGCGCTCGAGCTAGAAGGACAAGGAGGCAACTAGTTCAAGGGCGCCTCAAGGAGGAACGGCCTTGGCTTGGGCAGTCACTATAGGGGAGGGCATATACTAGGTGTCTCGCCGTGGTGCTCTGCACCGGCCGGCGGGAAAGGGATTCTTCAACCTCGCCGGCGAGGACGTTGTCAGATCATGTGTGCGGTATCTGTATCCGAAAGAAGGGATATAAGGGCATCGGGAGTGTCGGTGAGAATGTGCCTAAACGGCAGCGGCTGATAGGAGGGGAGTTAGGTTCATAGTTGGCGGCGCACTGTATAGCGCTCCAACGCCACACGTTGATAAAGCGTCCGTGCGCTAAAGCAGCGCATTTACTAGGCGACTAATATTTGACGGATCAAATTTAATGACGAATATTTTTATTTTTTTATATAACTACACCTGAATCCCCCAAATCAAAGTGGCTGAGGTGTAGTGTACAACCATATTTCTCCCATTAAAGTCCAAATATAATACCGAGCTAGCTTATTGACATTATAGCAGACACAATTTTAGAATACGGATGATTACTGAGAATTTTTGATCGAAAACCTTAATAATACTTTTTTCAACTAGGAATCCCATGATTCGAATTATGCATCTCGTAGACGCTAGACATACTAAATATCATTAGCCCAAAAAAATAGGTTTAGGTTTCTTCCATTGCAATAAATTAATCAACACAAGTTTCACAAATTTAGTCTTCATATAATGATTCACCCCATATTGTCCGACTGCTGAGCAAAGGCCTTTTCAGATAAATCAAGGTGTGAGAGATTGTGTCATGCTCTACCACGCGCACCCAGTGACCAGACTGAATGCGCCGAATGTTGCTTAATTTTTGTGATTGCAAAGAACACCGCGGTCGCAGAGCGCTATGAGCCCCTCTAAATGAATTAGTGACAAATATGGGTTTCTCAAATATAGTTTATGAGACTCAACAGCGGCAGAAAGAGTCCGCTGTGGGAGGAGCTAGGCAGTTTACTTTTGCAGATGAGGGTATAGGCAGTATATGAGCCGGAGGAGTGGGTCCCAGGGCGAGATGTGGAGTGTGTGGAGGGAGAGCATCCAAATAATCCCATATGAATAATATTATAATGTTAGCCCTGCTTAGAAACTATCCCTGCGTTGGGCGTGGGCCTCCTCTCAGACTGAGAGCGTTTAGGCCACAGTCCACCACGCTGGCTCAGTGCGGATTAGCGAACTTCACACACCTTCGAGAAACTCTTAGGCACGCAGGTTTCCTCACGGTGTTTTCATTCACCGTTAAAGCAAGTGATAGTTAATTTTTAATACGCACATGCTTTCGAAAAGACAAAGTTGCGTGCCTGGGTTTAAACCCGAGACCTCTGACTTTGCAGTCCAATGAACTAATCACTAGGCTATCACTACTTAAGCTTCCATATATTCATAACGAATATTCACGAGATTTTTGTTAAGTTAACTCTATTTTCTCCCAGGCCCACGCACCAGGAGGCCTAAGAAACCTCCCGGAGACAGTTCAGATGAGAAGAGACCCCGCACCGCCTTCTCGGGCCCTCAGCTTGCTAGATTAAAGGTATGTGCGTCTTCTCCTTGCGACCGTCACCAGATCTTCAATACTCGTTGTAACGGCATGTCGCTCCACGTCTTCCGATACGTGGATGACAGGGGGATCTTTAAAGAGACCTTTGTGGACTTTCGGCTTATGAGGATGATTATTTACGTAATAGTAGAAGAGAATCAATGAAAGAACCTGTTGGAACTCTGTACCCTCTGCATATCCTGCAAGGGAACCGGCGTGATGATATAGATAGAAGAGAATACTCTCTGCCTACCCTGAAAAAGATCTGGCGTGCTGTTATAAATAGATAGATCGAAGATAGTCACTCCTGCATCCAGTGGATGTCCTAAAACAAGACTAAGGGTCAGAAAGGACAAATTTTGATCCTATTTAGAGCTTTGAAATAAGATTCATTTTATATCTTTCATAATAAGAAAGTTCTCAATATGTAGACCGGCTCTCCCTAGAATGAAATTGTTCGCTTTCGAGCAGTCGACCTCCGGTCACCACAGTACGCCTTCATTACCCAAGTGGACGCAAGGGTGGTGGCAAATTTGCACTTTGTACACCCAAATATATTTGGCATCAACGTAATAGAGTGAAGTCAAGCTATGGTTTGGTTAAACTCTATATATTATATTGGGTATAATTTCTGACTTCAACTTTTATTTTCAAGAGAAAAAATACACTTTGTCAGACCTAGAAACCAGGAGCTCGTGGTCATCACTCACAATATGTGGCAATAGACAAATAAAAATAATATATCTATATCATCACGCCAAATCCCTTTTGAGGTAGTCCTTACTACAATTCGATTTTTTCTTTCTTAGCACGAGTTCGCAGAAAACCGGTACCTGACAGAGCGCCGGCGGCAAAGCCTGGCCGCTGAGTTGGGGTTAGCAGAAGCCCAAATCAAGATATGGTTCCAGAACAAGCGCGCCAAGATCAAGAAGGCTTCCGGTCAGAGGAACCCCCTAGCCTTGCAGCTGATGGCTCAAGGCCTGTACAACCACAGCACAGTTCCTCTAACGAAGGAGGAGGAAGAACTCGAAATGAAAGCCCGGGAGAGGGAACAGCAGTTAAATAGGTGTTAAAGGGATAGGTTGCCGCTTGAGTTTTGTACAGAGTTTTTTGGATATCACTAAGCTTGATGGACAAAAAGATTAAAATTGTGTAAGACAATTTGCAAGAAACGTCTGAGGTACTTCATTACTCGTACCTTGTATAAACTTGGGAAAATGTTATGCGTTTAAGTATTTTTGCCATACGAGCATAGCATTATATTAGACAGTTGGCAAGACTAAATAGTTTACTGTGAGGACCTTAGAAGAATTTGGGAAAATTTCCGTTAGTTCAAGCGTTTTTGCCATACCTATGTCACTAATCAAACAAAAGGGTCACAAATAACCCCCGTTAAGCTTTTGTTGCATATGCCGTGCTTTACAACTGGGCTTATCCTAGTTTTATCCTCCTTTTTTGTGAGTTACCTGCTGCTTTTTCGTGTTCGCAGTAAAGTGGAATTTCATGTTTTTCTACTCCAGTTTTTGATCCAATTTCATTTATTGTAGGTTTAAAGACAATTGCTCCTTGAGGCACCCCGAGATTTAAAACTTAGTGCCATTTATGGAGGTCATTGTGAATCCTAGCTTACAGGAGTTAAAGTGATGGGAATGTGAGTCCCATAAGAAAAAGATAGAACTAATATTCAGTATATGCGATATCACTGAATATTATTTGTGAAGTAGAAACGAAAAAATCTTGTCCATTCATTTCTTTAAATACATCCTACTAAAATAACTTTAGTATAGATCTCAGCATATGTATTATAAAACTCCACATCAAAACTTAAGCGGCGATATCACGTTACTAAAAATAAAACGGACAGAACCTAGGGTCCTTATTCGCTTACCAATTAAACACGTAACGCAACGCGCTACGATTACTACGTGAAATTACCGATTAATGGTACTCCAATGGAATACAGAATACCATTATAGGTGGATTTGCACAAGGTCCGAAAAATGCCCCGAAAAATAACAACACAAGTATGGGTCTGGTCCTATTTCGAATTAGTTCGACCCAATTTTTTTTTTTACCTGGGGAAATTCCTGCATAGGACTTCTGCGAGCCTCGAGGGAAGCTCAAGGGGTATGTCGGATTCCTACCGATTAAAAACCTCAGGGTGGCCGACATCAGCACTTTGGAGGGGCCCCGGGATTTCCGTATGGAACGCACCGATGCCCCTCTTGTGCCGCGCTCCGAAGAGCCCGCCATCGGAGGAGACTTAATGACACGCCCCCCCCCCCACACCGACGCGGTGCTTACGGCGACGTGGACCACACCACGCCGCAGTCCTCTAGGATAGTTCGATCCAACCATAGCCAACGTCCATAGCAAAAATACCTGAGATCATTAATAATTTAAAACTACTTTCTATAATTACTAAGAGTAGATAATACATGTGTAAGTATATCTAATGGCGGCCGTATTTGGCTGTCATTTTGATCGTGAGACGTTATTTGGTATGAATAATATATCGAAGCCATTACACAATCATTTCGCGAAGTTATCTTAACACGCTGTGGTTGGTCATATCGAATAAGGACCCGCCGTCTTTGGACGCAAGGAATTAAAACAAATTGGACGCATCATTCAAACCGCATCGATTTGACAAACATGTCTTGTAACATTTGTATAGCTTTCTGTTTTATTTATATTTAACGCCACTAATGTTACTGCGATATCCAATGACAGGAATTAAATTATTTATTATTATTATCCAAATCGATTTTATTAACTGCCTTTCTTGTATGTTTCTTTGTGTGTCTGTTTTGGTACACATTCTGTAATGAGCTAGAGACTAGAAACAGATTTTTTTTTATTTTAAACTAACTTCCCGATAAGTTAAAGTATTGAAACTTTGAAAATAGCTCAGAAATGGATGACACAATGCATTATTGTATGAAAAATATCACAGATATGAAGAATCAGATAATTATTAAAGACACTTTAATACACTTAACAAGTTATTTTGAAACGGACTACGAAGTATAAAATGAGAAAAAGCAACACTGGAAGAGTTGTAATTCGAAAGTTATTAGCATATTAAAATTTTCGAAATTAAGTGATCACATTTTAATGCTAAATTTGGACAGTCTTCTTTTTACGCTATTGTAAACTATTTATATTATTTTCAGAAATTCAGAATCAAAGTACTCTCTATTTTCTAAAATCACATCGGGAAACATATATTTTATTAAAATAACTCAGTTTCGTGATTTTCATAGCATGTCCTACACGAGACAAGTTCTCTACATTAAATAAAATAATGTCAATTACATTCAAATCGTTGAGTGAGATAGCTAAACGCTCATATTTGATCTGGACACTAAAACTTTATGGCAACTGGTCGCCTCTTGATGCGCAAGCTCGTTTGAAAATATTACTGGATAATATTATGATGGAACTTTAGAGACGAGCGATAATTTAGTGGATATCGGCAACGACAGCGGGCGACCTTTTTTCTGTTGTCTACACATCAGCGACAATCTTTTTTAGTCGTTGGTCGCTTTGTGTTACATGAAACACGCCTTATTATTTAAACTGTATTTTTTTTAAGTGGACCAGAATATCATAAATCTGCATAAACTAGTATCAAATCTGTTATCTGTAAAAAGCTCTGAAAAAGTGTAGGTTTGCAAATAAATTTGTAAATATGGTAGCACTTTCGTCAAGAACCGTCGCTGTCTGCGAGCTCCCTTCGAAAACGCCATGGGTAACCTGTCTGCATAAAAATGATCGTCCATATCGCAGTAGCATTTGTATGAAATATATTTGTATCATTGTTTTCTGGTCATATTCACATTTCTTAATAGCATACCGTGTTACTAAAATTAGTTACACCGAAGATTATTTACACCGAGTTTTGTACTTTCCCTCAGTATGTCTTTCACCGCCCTCAAGTAAGGTCTGTAGATTAATCGACACTTAAAATTGCTAGTAATTCTATATACAGATTTCACCATCTCTGAGTAGCCCGAGGATTCAACAAGCCAGTTTTAATTGGCGAGTAACGCTAATCGAGAAATAACTAACCAGGACTTTACACGAGGATCGTGGAACAGGCCTTTAATATTAAAATATAAAATGACTAAGAGTAAGAACACACTTGCGATTAATCGCTGTAATTTGAACTGATCAAAAGATATTATGGAAAAGAAACATGTGAGCGCTTACAAACAGAGTTTTTGTTATAAAACAAATTACATCGGCACGAAATTTAAGACCAATAACTTTTGTGGCCTACGCCACCTGCCGACCCAGCATTTTACAGTAAAAAGTACCCAAAATGTGCTATATTGCTACAATCTATTGTTAATAACAATAGTTATTAATTAAAGACATCAGAGTGCAGTTGCACTACGATTGGATCTTAGTATAGCGATTAATTGGAAGTGTGTATTTGATCTTATACAAGTATAATGCTCGGTGCAGTCAATCCTTACTTATTCATAACACGGGTTGAGTTTTACTACTGACTAATAAAATAAATAATATTATGTATATATCATATTATTGTTAATTATAACTATTGTGCATTTGACTTAAAACCCAGTGTTTGAAAAATTAATAAAAAATATAATAGCCACTCTCACATCACTAAAATAATGTTGTTGTTTTTTTTGTAAAAAATAAACTCATAGTCGAAATTTTGTCCCACTCGAATAATTGTGTAAAATAAACCTTAAAAGAAGAACTGTAAATAATAATTAATTAATAAAATAAGTTTTAATAACAAATTTATTTTTAAGTTATTTATTGTGCAATGTAGCAGTATTAGTCGTGTTTTTTTTATATATTGACAACAATTCGTAAATGGAACGAGCACGAACGGATTGTAAATCAGAAAGGCACAAAATAAAAAATGTAACGAATTATATGTTCTATTTTTAAATTTTCAAATTGTTGTCAAAATGTAAATGTGAAGTAGCGATTTATAGAAGAATCTTATTAAAAGAAGTTAAAAATATACCTGTTATTGTTTTATTTTGTACGTACCTATATATAAAAAGGCGCTTTAAATAAAGCATTAAAAAGTAACACATCGTCTCAACTGACGTGTAAGCCAATGACGGATGACTCAGCCCAGTGAGATTATGCAACTGCAAAGGATTGAGTGGTCGAGAGTTCGATCCACGCATGAGACAAATCTTTGTATGCCCTACAAATATTTTCCGGTCTGGGTACCTGGGGCTACAAATATTACGACACAGGAATAATTGCTGATGTGGGGCTACATTTTTAAAATAAAGAAAAACTAATTATTGTAGGTACCGGGGAAGACCTAGATAATCTTACCATGACCAAATAGACCGAGTCTTATCTGAAGGACAAGTCAAGAGTCTCCGTAACCGGCGAGCGTATATGAGACGAACTATGAGAGTGGAGGAAGCCAGAGAGGTATGTAAGGAAAGAACCTGTTGGAACTCCGTACTCTCTGCCTACCCCGCAAGGGATCTGGCGTGATTATATAGATAGATAGAAAAACTATGAAGAAAAACAAAGAAAATGTATGCATTAAAATATTGCCTATATCCGCATATTATTTCTACTACGTTAATGTCTTAGTTAATGTGTTAATTAACGCATTACGACAGTATCATGAGCATTATAAAATAAATAAAAGAAAACTCCAGATGCAATTTTGAATTTGCCGTCTACGTGAGCTGTTCGAGCTCTATAAAATGTGGTCATTGTGAATACTAAAGTGATCAGAATTTCCCTAGCCACCTCTTCTGGGTTAGTGGTCAGAATATATAAGTTTGTACAGGAGTGTGGAATATTGTACATATTTACCTACATGAGGCCCTCAAGTTCTGTAAGTATATGAAATGGAAATACGATGTTCTGAGCGATCACCAACATAAGCGACGTTAGGCTCGCTCTGGCTGAGATTGGTAGCCATTTACGATATCTATACTAATAATAAAAATTCGAAAGTAACTCAGTCTGTCTGTTACCTTTTCACGCCCAAACCTCTAAGCAGATTATGATCCAGGGGGAAGACAGGATAGAAATAGGCTACCTTTTTAATGAAGGAATGAATGAAATATTTATTTGTAAAAACATAGGTAAAATTAGATGGATACATATTTTTTCTAAGTTCAGCTGTCTTTCAATATAATGGTATATAAATTAAATCGAATTAGTAAATTAAGAAGTAGTGATAGCCTAGTGGTTAGACCGTTGGACTGCAAAGTCTCGGGTTCAAACCCGGGCGCGCACCTTTGTCTTTTCGAAAGCATAAGCATATTAAAAATTAACTATCACTTGCTTTAACGGTGAAGGAAAACATCGTGCAGAAACCTGCATGCCTGAGAGTTTTCCGAAGGTGTGTGAAGTTCGCCAACCCCAAGTTGACCCAGTTGCCCAGTGTGGCCTAGACCCTCTCAGTTAGAGAGGAGGCCTGTGCCCAACGGTGGGACAGTGTCTTAACAGGGCTAATATAAATTTAATAATTCAACATATTGTAGCAACTGCATAAAATAATTAGTGTTTTTTTTTACAGAATACCTAATCAATTTGAATAAAATGATTTTTTCTTAAAAAAGTAAAAGGGTGTGAGAGAACGCGAAGTTGCTGGTAGTGTTGTAAAAATGAGCGTTGAAGTCATGCGTTTAGCGCTGAGTCGAAGCTTACAAGCGTTGAAGACGAGAGCGTTTTAAGCTCCGAATCGAGCGCTTATACTAGGAGGGATCAAAAAGTAGTGAGAACGACATACTACTTGGTAAAAAAAAAGAAATACTAGCACGCATAGCTCAGATACATATTTGTAATATTAATAAAAAAAAAAAACTTCGATTCTCTTTTGTTTTTTTCTGAATGTAGTCATTTGTTTGCTTCGTGTCGGAACGTGTTCACGAAAATGGAGGAAAACGAAGTGCGACCCGTTATTAAATATCTCTGTTTAAAAAAGTTAACGATGCAAGAGATTCATTGCGATTTGGAGGCAACATTAGGAGAGTCTGCTCCGCCGTATTCCACTGTCGCAAGGTGGGCTTCTCAATTACGAGTAGGGAGAACGAGCACGGAAGACGAACACCGTTGCGGACGTCCATCGACGTCAGTCACCCAAGAAAATGTTGCGAAAGTCGAGAAAATTGTATTGAGTGATCAAAGATTCAGATCAGATTCAAGAAACGGGCATTTCATATGGAAGTATTCAATCCATATTGAAACAATCTTTTAATATGAGAAAAGTCTCCGCCAGATGGGTGCCGAGAATGTTAACCGACGGTCAGAACAAAATCGACTTGACATTTCGAAGATATTGTTGGATAAGTTTCAAGAAGATTTTGAAAACTTTTTGTCTCGTTTTGTAACAATGGACGAAACATGGGTCCATCATTTTGATCCCGAGACAAAACAGCAATCTTCGCAATGGAAACGGCCATCATCACCGACCCCCGAAGAAGTTTCGTGTCGTGGCATCGGCTGGCAAGGTTATGGCCTCAATATTTTGGGACTCAGAAGGAATATTGTTGATTGATTACCTGGAGCGTGGAACCACTATTACAGGCCAATATTATGCAACTTTAATTCCCAAGTTGAGGAATGCCATCAAAGAGAAAAGGAGAGGGAAACTTCAAAGGGGCGTGCTGTTTCATCACGTCAATGCCCCCGCACACAGGTCGGCAGTTGCGATGGCTGCCATTCAGCAAGCTGGCTTCGAATTGGTTGACCACCCCCCTTATTCACCAGATCTGGCGGCAAGCGATTTTTATCTGTTCCCCAAATTGAAAAAATACTTAAGGGGAAACAGGTACGAAGACGATAACGAGGTGATGGATGCCGTGGACAGCTTTTTGCAGGACCAAGACAAATTTTTTTTGTGAAAGGGATTGAAGCCTTGGAAAAGCGCTGGACTCGGTGTGTAGAGAGACTCGGAAACTATGTAGAAAAATAAATTATTAAGTTATCAATAGTCATTATATTCTATCTCATTCTCACTACTTTTTGATCCCTCCTCGTACAACACTAGTTGCTGGTACAGCTGGTTCCTATATACAAGCATCTCCATGCTTAGGAAGACATGTTAAGAAGCCTTATGCAGCTTTAAAAGTCACAACAACAGGCCACAAGTCTACTGCCATCGCACCGCAATGGGTCCGGGCGATGGAGTAGTATGAATCTCCACGACCTCGATTTGTGAGAGAAGACCTTCGCCCAGCAGTGACACCATACAGGATTTAGTATATCGTGAGGCTAGATCCCTAGTGGTGTAGGCTCATGCTGTTGGAACGTATCAAGCCGCCTATAAGGCTTTCAACTTGGCTTAACGACGACCATATTAAGCGGTCACCAGCATTAATGGCTTAACGTGTCTTCCGAAAGACACGTTAAGCCATTAATGCTGGTTAAGACGGTCGAAATGGAGAAGCAACGATCACCTATCTCAGACTAAACGTAAAAATCTAGATATATTTATAAAAAAAAATACACAATTGGCAACCCCTGACAATTTTTTCTTAAAATTCACCCCTTTAATTTAGTGTGTCTTCACGAGTGAACTGACAGCTGGGGAGTTACAGGGGTTGATATTGAAATACTTGCGGCGTCTCGAATCGGGAATCCGGGTTCGACTCCCGCGCAACAATTTTAATTTTGAACACCATTTTATTGCATTTTTAACTTCATTCCCTTTAGAAGTTTGTTTGGTGCCTTGCCTGCTTTTGAAAAGTTACTTGAACGTTAATTTTAGGAAGCAAAGAGACTTCTGGATTGAGATTATCTAAATTTTTTCCTTGTGTTTGGAATAGTAGCATATATTTATCGGCGCTTAGGTTTTCTGGATGGCCGTTTCAATGCTGGTAACGCTGAAAGGTGGATTTATCTTCGTTTTCATAGTCGTCCGCATGGTGGCCGAACATAAAGAAAATCTTGAAATAACACTGGAGTCTCGTCCGACACACTGATCATCCTTGATATGCGAGTATGCGCACAATAATTGGAGATTAATAATCACATGGAATGCAGTAAGGTGCTGCTCCGCGATACGTCCGACCGGTTACCCCGTTGTCAATCGAAAAACAACGCAATGCCGTGCGCATCTTACATCGACTATCTGTCATCGGTGATTCGTCATTTGACAGATGTCATCTGTCATCGTTTCACAACTAAACACACTCGAGCGATCATTAAAGGCATAGAGTATATCTATGACAAGATTAAAAGGTTACTAAAATGAAAGTAACTGCTCGTCTTTCCATTAACTGTGATTTTCAAATAATAGGATCCGACATATTAATGTTTGGTAAAAGGCTCGTTCCCCATTATAGACCTAACAATCAAACGGCTTTATGCGGTTTTACAGTATGTATGTATGTATACCACCCACGGTTAAGAATATGGGTCTAAACATCGATATATTATTTGTACTACAGGCACAAATAATATATCGCTAAAAAACCACCCGTAAAATAAGTGCACAAGTAATAATGTGGTCTTATTTTGAATTAGTTTGATCCTACCATCGTCAACGTGAGGACGCGTTGACATCGAAAAAGATCTGTAGTCATTAATAATACTAAACTAATTTCTACAGTTTCTAGCTACGAATAGGTACGTAAGTAAATTCAATCGCGGCCATGTTTTGGCCGTCATTTTGTCAAGGGGATTAATGGTGTTTTTGAGACCTTCAGGTATAAACTACGTTTAGCCAATTGCCTTTCCCATTTACTGGCCAATCGACAGGGCACAATGCTAAGGGCAGTAAGCAAAAAGTCTGTAGTTGAATTACCTTTCTCATTTACTAGAACAATAGGCACAACGCAAGGGGCAGTAGCAGAAAACGTAGTTAAATTGCCTTTCCAGTTTACTTGACAATCGATTGGGCACAAAGTTAAGGTCAAAAGGCAAAAACTGTAGTTGAATTACCTGTCCTATTTCCTTAATTCTTAAAATGTTATAGTCAAACTAGTTAAATTGCCCCTCCCGTTTACTTGCCAATCGATTGGGCACAACGTTAGGGGGGCAAAAAAGTAGTTAATTTAAAAACGTCGTGAGTTTAGCATGCCAATGTTTTAAGATTGGCTTACATAGAACTTAAGCTTTTTTATTTTAACTAGCTATTGCCCCCGCACACGGCTATTTTGCATATTGACAAAGATAGGAAAGTGTTACATTTTAACTGAATTCCCCATACTCCTATCATAATACATTTTGATGCTTACCAATTAGAGCGCACTTTTCCGTTAAAAATCACTGAAAAATAATATAATAATAATAAAAGTTTGCAAGTCGTTCAATGAAAGTTTATGACAAAAACTTTTTTTTTTTTAAAACCTAGCCCCACACTAGGATTAATTCCTGTGTCGTGGGTGCGTTAACAAACATGAAAATTCACATACACAAATACCCAGACGGGAACAAATAATTGTGGATCACACAAAGATTTGTCCCGTGCGGGAATCGAACCCGCGACTATTAGACACAGTGGGCGGAGCGAGTTAAGCTATTAACCACTGCGCTAAATCGGCGGTCAAATAATATATGAACAAGACGACGTGAAGTAAGGTAACAATTATTTGATAGAAATTGGAAGTGCATTGGACGTGCAAAGTCAAGAGTCTCCGTAACCGGCGAGCGTGTATGAGACGAACTATGAGAGTCGAGGAAGCCAGAGAGGTATGTAAGGAAAGAACCTGTTGGAACTCTGTACTCTCTGCCTACCCCGCAAGGGATCTGGCGTGAGGTTATAGATAGATAGATAGATAGATGGACGTGCATCCCAAAAAGTCTTCAGTCTTCAGTCAGCAAGTTTGCTGAGTTAGGATCTAACTCAGCAAGTTTGCTGCGTGAAGGCACCTAGTGCTGATCTTCCGATAGCACCTTTTTGCGGACCGTTGACGTGTCAGTATGATTCAACACAACATACCCTATTCTTCCGATAGATTTTAAAATCTTCCATTGGAAATCCCGTAAAAATCGGTTCAGCCGTTCCGTAAATTTATTAATTTAAGTTGTAAAAGAACAAGGATAAATTAACCACAACTGACATAGTATCATGGATGTATTTACTTAATGGTTGCAAAAACTCAATTTCTCGCTAAAAACAAACAAAAAACAGTAACCATTATTAAATTAAACAAATGCAACCAAAAAAAGTTGATGAATTAAAAAAAAATCGCCCAAACACAGGTGTTAAAATTAATCGGACCGGGGTGAACGACCTTTTGACGTCGAATAAAAATTACAGACCACCCACGTCGTACGCACTGCATTCAACACAACTAAGCTGTTCTAAGCAATAACAATTCAACCTTATGTAAACTACTTTTACAATTTTGCACTTTATTTGGTTTGGTTAGAGTTACAACTGCATCGTACCCTGTGAAAAGTTTGAAAGCTTATTGCATAACGCTCTTCAACGAAAACATTTAAGAGAACGATAGATATTGCTATCTTCGTCTGCCGTAGAACGTTCCGCGGAAGCTGCCAACGAGTGAAAGAGCAGGCAATATTTTATCAGTATTCTATTGCGATATACGAATTCTTCGTTTGAATAGTAACAAGTTTAAGTTGAGCTATGATTAAGAACAATTTATTTGGTATAAGAGGTCCTTTTATTATTTAACAAACTGGTATAAATTGGACTTTTATAGGGAATTCTCTAGTTTATTATTAGAAGGCTTATTATTGTAGATAACGTCCAATATAACTTGAACTTACCATGTTCTCACTAAGTGAAGCATTAAAGGTCTTATAGTTATGGTTAGTAACTTAACCATTTTATAATGAGCCGTACTGTTGTATTGATAATAGTAAGTTACAGCTCTATTAATTCTAGCTAACGTTAGGTTAAGTTAAAGACGTGTTTTCGCTTAGGCCACACATGTCAAGCGCTTGACTGAGTCCTAATGCACTATTTAAAGAACTTTACATAGATTTAAAGCTTCATAAGGCCATTTTTAAGTTTATTTCAAAATTTTTGAGGTTATGTCAATTGCCACCGTACTGTTAATTTCAACGTTCTTTTTACAATTTATTATGGTATAAGTGTATTATGCCAAAATGGTTTGGTCTCTTAGTTTAGTGGTTTAAGCTTGTATTACTGAAGGAACGGTCGTGAGTTCGAAGCAATAACTCTATCGCCAGTTATTCGAATATTTTTAAAAAGTCACAGTGACATATAAATAAATAAGCTTAAACTGGTCCATTGCTGGGAAAAGGTCATCTCTCACAAATTGAGGTGAGAGAGATTAGGTACTCCAACGCGGAGCCAGTGTGGTGTGGTGGAGGCAGGTTAGTGGCCACCTGCCGTTGGAACTTATCAAGTCACTTATAAGGCTTCCAATTTGATTTAACGACTACATCATTAAGTGATAATCGGGACTAATGGCTTAAGATGTCATCCACGGAAACGAATTAAAAATACCATTAATAGTCACCCATCTCAAACTGACCGAGCCTAACGCTGCTTAACCAGAATATAACGGTTTCTGTGGCTACGAGAGCTTCGAATAGCCAAAAATTGTGAGCTGGAAATCGACCCATAGCCTTCGGGGTTACCAGTTGAGAATTTCATCCACTAATCAATCACATGTTCTTCTTTACAAAACATAATTATAATATGTATCGTTTAAAAATGCAATAATTACTTAAAAATAATAGTTTAAAAAACGAAAGGGGCATTTTTTTCAAAATAGAATGTGCAAGGCGCCGGTCAATCAGTGTGTAGGGTTGCCACGTTAAAAATATATATTATTTGTAAAATATGAGAGTAGAGGTAGCCTGAGAGGTCTGTAAGGAAAAAACCTATAGGAACTCTGTACTATCTGCCTACCCCGGAAGGGAACTCGCGTGATGGTACAGATAGATAGTGAATCGCCATTCGCACTATACGCTACTAGGTCAACCCCCTAGGCAGTCTTATTAAATCTACAAGACAGACACATATTTAATCTGATTTCCTACAATATAAGTACTGATAGCCTAGTGGTTAGATATATCTTAGATTCAAGCCCAGGCACGCATCCCTGTCTTTTGGAAAGCAAAAAATAAACTATCACTTGCTTTAACGGTGAAGGAAAACATCGTGAGAGAACCTGCATGCATAAGAGTTTTTCGAAGGTGTTTGAAGTTTGCCAACCCGCACTGGGCCAGTGTGGAATACTATCACCTAAACCTTTTCAGTTTAAGAGGAGGCCCGTGCCCAACGGTGGGACAGTTTCTTAACAGGGTTATTATTATTATTATTACTACAATTTGTTCGAATTTGCTTAAATTGCTTTCAGTATTGTTTATCCACACAAAACTGTTTTATCTCATTCCTATTTAATTTCAACTTTATGTAGGGAGAAATTTATTCCGATGTTTTCAAAATTTTCAGCATTCCTACTGGTTCTAAGACTGAGGAAGGTTGGTGGTGACAAGAGTTATTTTAGTAATATCATTCAGGAAACCGTTGCGGGAAAACCTGCCAGCACTTTTGCGGCACGAAAGCCTATTGACACCTGACCAGGACCGGTATACCTCTACCCCAAATGGAAACTTATGTTCCAGCTAATTTGAAACGAATGCCCACTGCAACCCGAAAGCTTTCGTCATCCAGCAAGGGGTTGATAGCAGGTTGCCCGTATCTCAAGTGCCCGAAGAGAGACTTGCGAAGTAGATTCTTAATTCTGAGCTCATGGATGGCAAGCGCAATGAGGGCGGCCAATATTTGAGATACGAGTATAGGGTGCACCCTATAAAACATATAATATTAAAACACCACATGATCTTTCGCAGTAGGAGTCTAAGGCGGCATTGCGGATTGGAACGGATAACCTATATGGACAGTAAAGTGCAAGAGTTTGAGGATTAGAGTGTAACCTTGTTTAAAAACATGACGAACTATAAGCCCTACCTGCGGCACTACAGTAAACTATTTTAATGGTGAGTTGACGTGTGCACGCTGCGTTCGTACTTTTACGGCCAAAATTGGATATGTCAGTCACTGGAGAGCACACCAAAGCGCACACCAGATTAACAATTCACACTAGTAAAGCTATCACGTATGCCCTCGCCTTTGTAGAAATCGGCTGGATTCATCGAT
This sequence comes from Phalera bucephala, assembly GCA_905147815.2. NCBI lineage: Eukaryota > Metazoa > Arthropoda > Insecta > Lepidoptera > Notodontidae > Phalera > Phalera bucephala. The sequence continues at coordinate 11,629,928 of LR990636.1, read as the reverse complement.
TGAACTAGTTGCCCGATTCCTATTGACCCAATTGCATCTAGCGTTCGTGTTATACACGGTAACGCCCAAGTACCAAAACTACTGCTTAAGAATGTTTGCTTTACACCATTATACAGCCTATACTCTCTTATAAAACTTTAGTACAACTGAAAGCTGTGAAAGGACAGTTACTTCCTCTCTTGAGCAGCACTTGTCGTGCTACTTGGGCGATCACTCATAGTGTTTTCGAAAAAGCGTGAAGAAGAGCGTGGGACAGCCACCTACCTGATGGACCGATGATCTTGTGAGGATCGCAGGAAGACGTTAGATGAAGGTGGCATCGGACCGGCTGCGCTGGAGAGCGATTGGGGAGGCCTATGTTCAGTAGTGGACAAGTATAGGCTGATATGATGATGATGATTATTGAAAATATTAAATAACTTGAACGGACCAACCCTACCATCTCAACCAATCACCGCCCTGCGCGCACGCCGATCTATCACCGGCTCGCGCTTGCACACAAATAAAAATAAACAAGCTGCGCGAGCTGGGTGGCCCCAGGTTTATATATCAATTTACAAATTTCACTTTTAATCAGTTTAATGCGGCGGCGATTCCAGATGCTGAATAATTATACATTATTATTAAGTATATTTTATCGTTTACTCTAGACTTTTAAAAGCGGTGTACAAAATACACTTACGGATATTTGGGTCTCATTGTGACAGGACAACTTGAGGTCTTGTTACGCGCTTATGAGGTATTGGCATCTGTAAAGACTCAGGGAGATCCAGATTAAAATCAGCGCCTAGCACTTGTGCCTGACATTAAGCTGTTCTGGATACGTATTTGGCTTAGCCGTATGACATAAACTCATGTATGTGTTTTTGCGTTCCTATATATTTTTGCTGCTTTGCACTGCTTAATATATTCCTATATATTAAGCAGAGACCGTTGCACTGAAATGTCAGAGGTCTCGGTTTCAAACGCAGGCACGCACCCCTGTCTTTTCGAAAGCATGTGCGTATTAAATAAAATAAGTATCACTTGTTTTAACGGTGAAGGAAAACATCGTGAGGGAACCTGCATGCCTAAGTTTCTCGAAGGTGTGTGAAGTTCGCTAATCCGCACTGGGCCTGCGTGGTGGACTATGGCCTAAACGCTCTCAGTCTGAGAGAAGGCCCGTGCCCATCGGGGGGACAGTTTAACAGGGCCAATATTATTATATCATACATATGGGATTATTTGGATGCTCTCCCTCCATGAACTCCACATCTCGCCCTGGGGCCCACTGGGCCCGCGTGGTGGACTATGGCCAGCTATTATTATTATTTATTATTATATTTTTGAGACGATGATAATCGTTCGGATTTTCTGTAATTGAATAATTAAATTTTTGAGGTATGTGTTATGTCAGCTAAATATTGTCTATCATGGTGTGGCAAATAAAATTTCTTTCTTCCTCTTTTCTGATACATGTATTTTGACCTTTTTAAACGATGCGCTGGTCAAAATGTGACACATTATGATGGTTTGATACATGTATTTTGTACTTGGCTCAATTTTTTTTTTAAGATAGCGCTGTTTAATTTCGACGGACGATTTGGCGCAGTAGTTAAGAGCTTAAGCCCCTCCGCCCACTGGGTTGAATAGTCGCGGGTTTATTACCGCACAATAAAAATCTTTGTTTCGGACTGAGTATTTCTGTATGTGGATATCCGTGTTTGTAAGCACACCTATGATGCAGGAATAAATCCCAGTGTGTGCTTAGGTTTTTTCTTTAAGAGATTATTAAAAAAATAAAGTATGCCTAAGGATATTTGGGTTGGTGGCACCGCACAGGCTCCGCGTGGTGGAGTATGACCTAATCTCTCTGACCTCAATTTGTGAGAGTTGGTCTTTGCCTAGCACTGGCTCAGTTTAAGCTTTTTTTATTTATGTGTAGGCTCTGCGTGGTAAAGTATATACCTCTTTTACGTCGTTATACCTGTGTCGTGGCTGCATTTACAAACATGAAAATCCACATACACAAATACCCAGACCGGAACAAATAATTGTGGATTACACAAAGATTCGTCCTGTGCGGGAATCTAACCCGCGACTATTAGACATAGTGGGCGGAGCGGCTTCAGCTCTTAACCACTGCTCTTAATCTTCCGTCGATTTAATCGTTGAGTCGATATGTGAGAAGCCTTTCTCCAGCTATATATTCTAAGGAAATCAGAGTACCATTTACCATTTAAACTCTTTATTTTAGCTGTATACAAAAGACAGACAAGAAAAAAACGTAATCGAGAAAAGAAAAATTTAAGTGGAAAGAGCCACAACTGAACTTGCTGCAGTATATGAAGTAGCAAGGAACCCAGCTCAGTGTACGCTGTGCTTGATGGACAGCTGACTTTCAGCTGGTCCCCGACATCATCATAGTACAACAAATCAAGGAGCAGACACACGCATTGACAACACAATGACCAAACTAAAATAGACAATACAATTGTCTAAGGAAAATTACACTAATGCCGAAATAGAACACAAAGCAGATCTGAGGTCATATATACATTGCACAAAATACCATTATGAACCGATCAGCACGACAAGGATAAATAAATTGATTAACTGATTACCTTATCTATCACCTAATTTCTTTCACCTCGATTATTCACAGAAGGCTCTTGCCGCGGGACAGTTTAGGCTGATATTATATAGCTATACTAAGAAACTCAGTTATCAATACACCTTTTTTTTTGTTTACCTGGGGAATATCCTGCATAGGACTTCCGCGAGCCTCGGGGGAAGCTCGCCGGGCGTGTCGGATTCCTACCGACTAAAAATCCCAGGGTGGCCGACATCAGCACTTTGGACCCCTCCGGGATCTCCATATGAAACGCACCGGTGCCCCTCTTGTGCCGCGCTCTGACGAGCCCGCCATCGAAGGGAGACCTGATGACACGCTCCCCCCGCACCGACGCGGTGCTGTGGGCCACACCACGCCACCATCCTCCTTGGGGTTGCTCGTAAAGGACGCTAAGGCCCCCGCCCCTTGTGTCTGCGACACCGGAGGCGCCCTGCTGATGTTGTTGCAGGGGGAGGTCCCCCGCCAGATATTACGGCGAGAGACGCGAGTTAGCCCGTATTCTTAAGCCCCAGGCTATTGGGCTGAAGGGCCTGGGGGGCTGTGCCCCCGCCCCGGCGCCGTTGCCTTCCAGTTATCATGACCAAACAGGCCGTGTCTTATCTGAAGGGCAAGTCAAAAGTCACCGTAATCGGCGATTCATGAGACAAACTATGAGAGTGAAAAAAACCAGAGAGGTCTGTAAGGAAAGAACTTGTTGGAGAAATGTACTCTCTGTGTATCCGACAAGGGATCTGGCATGATGATATAGATAAATAGATAGATATCAATATCTGTACTCTTTTTATTTACAAATTAGCGTAAAGGTAGATTTTGACCTCTTGAATTTGAAATGTGAGGTCTGGAGATCATAATAAGGATATAACTATATCGTAAGCTATATTTTGATATACATTTTAACAAATGAGAAATATCAATAAAAATATCAGAATCGGAATATATTTTTTTACTGTGTGTGTTTGAGTGATATACGCTGTTGGCCGTGAGGCCATTACAGCTTCAACGGACATAAGGGCGAGCGTGCAACCACTACGCTCGAGCCAGAAGGGCAAGCGACATACTCGAGGGCGCCTCAAAGAGGAACGCCTCGGTTTGGACAGTCGCTACAGGTGAAGGGGGGTGTACTAAGTGCACCGGTCGGCGGACTAGGCTAGGGATCTACGACTTCGTCGTCGTCATCGTCCGTATCCGGAATGGAAAGAAGCGATGTCAAAGCATCGGCGGGATCGGTGAGAACATGTCGCGGCCGGCGGTAGCGGCAGGGGTTGGGTTCGTAGTCGGCGGCGGCTACGATCAGCGGATTCGCATGGGAAGATGCGTTCGCGAAGTATCGAGTTGTCGCCTTTTTAATATAGGCGCGAATAGATTTGAGACCGAGATCGGAGTGGAGGTCGACATGACGTACGAACCACGGGGCTCCTACGGCTTTGCGGAGGAAGCGGGACTGAACCGCTTGAAGTCTATCGACTAGCGACCCGCCCCGGCTTCGCACGGCTGCAATGTAGATACTAATATGGGACAGTTGGGAGTTATTAATAACATTATGATTATAGTCTATACTACAGGATATTACAAATCTTTGAATTGTTCGGCTTTTCCCTACTATAATATGCATGTATACTCCATATAAACCTTCCTCTTAAATCACTATATCTATTGCTGAAAACTGCATTAAAATCCGTTGCGTAGTTTAAAAGATCTAAGCGTACAAACAGCGGGAGCGACTTTGTTTTATATTATGTAAAGATTTACATAAACCATAATATGACTTACGGGGCCGAGACGTGGACACTCACAGTGGGACTAGTCCACAAATTCAAAGTCGCACAGCGGGCTATGGAGCGAGCTATGCTCGGCGTCTCTTTGAAGGATAAAATTCGTAACGAGGTAATCCGACAAAGAACCAAAGTTACCGACATAGCTCGCAGACTCAGTCAGCTAAAGTGGCAATGGGCTGGTCACATTTGCAGAAGGACCGACGGCCGATGGAGCAAGCGTGTCCTAGAGTGGAGACCGCGACTTGGTTAGCGTAAGGTAGGACGGCCCCCAGCTAGATGGACCGACGACCTTAAAAAGGTCGCTGGGACAGACTGGATGCGGAAGGCGGAGGACCGTGTGCAATGGCGCGTGTTAGGAGAGGCCTATGTCCAGCAGTGGACTACGATAGGCTGATTGATTGATTATAGTATTAGATACTTACATACTTTAACAGAAAGGTCTAACCATTTTTCCATTAATTTTATTAAAGACTTTAATAATACTTTAATGACTGTGAACTATTTGAACTTAAACTCTATAGGAGAAGCACTAATGTTCTTTTTAACAAATGATATCGCAAGGGTTGAAGAGGATTTTAGAGATTTAGTCATCTCTAGAGGCGCCCGTAGCGCTGTGTGACCGCGATGTTCGCACCAATTACGAAGGTGGAGCAGCGTTCGACTCGGTCGGCCTGAGATGGGTGACCGTTTGTGGCATTTCATATTCGAGCATCGCCGTGCTTCGGAAAGCACGTTAAGCTATTGGTCCCAGCTACTACTTAATTTGGTAGTCGTTATCTTGAGTTGGAAGCCTTAAAGGCGGCTTGATAAGTTCCAACAGCAGGTGGTCGCAAACCTGCCTCCACCGCACCGCACTGGCTCTGTGTGGTGAAGTATGAGCTAACCTCTCTCACCTCGATTTGTGAGATAAGACCTTTGCCCAGCAGTGGACAGTATGACACGACGACTTGACGGACGATTTAGCGCAGTGGTTAAGAGCTTAAGCCGCTCCGTCCACTGTGTCTAATAGTCGCGGGTTCGATTCCCGCACGGGACAAATCTTTGTGTGATCCACAATTATTTGTTCCGGTCAGGGTATTTATGTGTGTGAAATTTCATGTTTGTAAACGCACCCACGACACAGGAATAAATCCTAGTGTGGGGCTACGTTTAAAAAAAAAAAAAATCTATACTCAAATCTATACTCAAAGGTATAGGCTGATATTATTATAGTCATCTTTAATGAAATATTAGTAACAAATCTTTCAAATTCTAGAGCTATTTCTTTATCTATGTTAGACCGCGCGGTTGTCTCTTCCCTGCAGACTTCTTGAAAGATTATGAGGGTTAAAAAGGCTTTTTTTATTGAGGATAATATACGATTGACTTCTATCTCACCTGATGGAAAGCGACAATGGTTTCGAAGACGTGGCTCGCTGACTAAATAATAGTCTATTTCTCTGAAATATGTTGAGGAGACGGGAGTTAGTTCAACGGCTGGCTCCCAAACCATCAACAATTTTTTGATGAAAAAAATTGCGAAAACAATATTTTAGAAGAGTAACCGTGGAGTTTCTTGCCCTTCTTCTCCACAGGAATGACATTCCGAAGTGGTGGTAGAGTCTTACTTTTCTGATTCATAAATACTATAATGGTTTACATACATTAAAAAATATTCTGATTCTAATTCGGCTTGGTCCAGTGGTTAAGAGTTTAAGATGCTCCCTCCTCTGAATTTATTAGTCGCGGGTTCGATTCCCACATGGGACAAATCTTTGTGTGATCAAGTGATAATTCATTTTTAATACGCACATGCTTTCGAAAAGACAGAGGTGCGTGCCTGGGTTTGAACCCGAGACCTTTGACTTTGCAGTCCAACCGTCTAACCACTAGGCTATCACTGCCTACTACTACTAAGAAAAGAACCTGTTGGAAAACTCTACTCTCTGCCTACCCCGCAAGGGAACTGGTGTGATGGTACAGATAGATTTGTGAATCGCCATTCGATGCCATCGATCTACAAGAAAGGCACATATTTAATCTAGTTTACTACAATATAAGCAGTGATAGACCGTTGAACTACAAAGTCAAAGGGGGTTCAAACCTAGGCACGCACCTCTGTCTTATCGAAAGTATGTGCGTATTAAATATTAACTATTACTTGCTTCAACGGTAAAGGAAAACATCGTGAGGAAACCTGCATGCCTAAGAGTTTCTGGAAGGTGTGTGAAGTTCGCCAACCCGCACTGGGCCAGCGTGGTGGACAATGGCCTAAACCCTCTCAGTTCGAGAGGAGGCCCGTGCCCAACGGTGGGACAGTTTCTTAACAGGGCTAATTAATGATTAATATTTTATATAAAAAAAGTTCTGAATCAATATGATAGGGCTAGACCCACCTCCTCGTAAGGTAACTCCAAGCAACATGATGGGATATGAAATGTTCTTTATAGCTTAGTATAGTATATCTTTAACTACAATAATAGTTTTATATCGAAGATAAATCTCACAACTGATCAATTAAACCGATAGTACTGCTTTGACAACCAGCCGTTTTGACAGCTTTGACAGTTTTGACAGGTGTCATGACAGGCGAGCGCGAGCATGTAAGCAATTACTGTACAGTGTCGTGAGCTTTTTTTATTGTAAATTAAGTTGTATCTTATTTGAAGATCGATGAATCTTTTCAAGTTCGATTCTCAGGTGATTTTTTTTGGATATATTTTTGTAATTTTCTTTTATTTTTAACGTCAGTCGTCTTTTATTAATAATATTTATTATAGCAATTTCAGATTTAAAAAAAAACATATTAACCAAAATTAAAATGACATTTATAAGTGCACGCTAATTAAACACTATTTTAAGTTTAATTTTCAATGAACAATTTTATTTTTTTCAATGTCTATTGGTTCTATTACCAACCTACCTCTATAAAATATATTATATAATCCTTACTCCTATAAATATAACGATCAATGTTTCTGAAACGCGCTTAAGCGATTATTGCCAGACAAATTTTGTAAAGCGAATCACTTCATAAAACCAATAAAATATATTTTAATCAAATTTGAACCTTAACACCTACAACATTAAGCTTAATTTTATAGCACACAACTTAACAGATTATTGCAATACACGATCCTACAGTGAATCATCGTGTAAAAGTGACAGAAACAATTTTCTTCACGAAAGAAAAAGGACGGAGAGAGCGTAAAGGTCATAGGTGCGCCGTGAAACGGATTTATACGAAAGCAGTGCAAGAGAACGAGATAAATATATCGCAAAAATAATGGTAAAATGAAAACTTCATAGATTATTTCTAAAACAGACTTGTGAAAAGTTTAGTTTTTAATACGATCAGAGCGGGTTTTGAGAAACAGATAAGTATTCTGGATCCTGTAGTCGCCAGTTCAGTCCCCTTACGGTATCAATTATCGTGTGTCACTGATATTAGATTCGGTCTAAGTATATGTCGGTCTACTTTTTTTAAATCACATAGCCCTAGGAATCATTTTTGTGCCGTTTATGCGTTTACACACATACAATTCACATACACAAACATCCAGACTTATAGAAATATTTGTGGGACACATAAAGATTTGTTCCAATTGGATATCAAACCCAGAACTACTCGATTTAGGGAGCACAACGACCTATGCTTTTAATCACTAGATCAAGACGTCGTTGCACGATGTGTAACTTCGAGCGCATGGGCGTTTTCTTTACGCGTTGCACTGAAGCGATGTAAGCGCATTTCAAAAAAAATTACTTTTTCATTCGTTTATAATATGGCTTCATCTTTTTCTATGTCAATGGTTCTTATTTTGTCCTGTTAAGTAAGTAGCTCTTCTCTTTTACAGGTGGGGCACAAGGGGCAGACCAGCAAGTGTGACAGCCTGTGAGGTCACACTTGCTGGTCACCCCCATGTGCACAAATATTCCGTTCATCCTGAGAGCGGAGCCGATTGGATGATTTCCACAACAGCCACACACACATGGTAGTTGGTGCACTGAAGGTAGTTCCTGACATGGGACAAAGTAATCTCTGATTTGTACAGGCACTTTTTCAACGCTCTAATAAAGCGCTGTAGTGAAAGTAACGACTAACAGTCCATTTTTTTGAGAAGCGGTCACAGCGCTTCAGCTCTAGGCGTAGAAAAAACGCCCGTGCGAGTAATATGATGGGGTTTTCATATCGCTCCATTATCAATGATGCTAAAATGTGCGATTTTGATACTGTGAACGTAGCAAGTCGCCAAATCGTGAAAGAGCCTCGATACAGTCGCCAAATCGCCGATCGCTATGCTAAAATATCATGTTTGATATGGCTTTGAGTTAAATGCTTGAACTTGGCGAAACCAAAGGCAAGTGAAAGATTCAGTAAGGAAATATTATATAATAATAATACAATAAATGAGTCTATGCTGTCCCACTGTTGGGCAAAGGTCTTAAACTCACAAATCGACGTGAAAGAAAATATCATCATCCTTCACCACGAGGACCCAGTTCGGAGCGGTGAAGGTATGTTTATGGCCACCTGCTGTTGGAACTTATCAAGCCTTCAGGGCTTTAAACTTGGCTAAACGACTACCACTTCAAATAGTAACCGGGATCAATGGTTTAACATACCTTCTGACGCACGGAGACGCACAAATGGTCACCAAGACTTTTTGGCGGGAAATCGAAGAGTGATGTTGTCAATTTGTTTTAATTTCCAAAACTTGTGTTATTTCGAATTATAATGTGTAATGTTGGTGGAATATTAACCATTATGTGTTCCTATATGTGCATGAGTGAAGGTAATCGTAACAAAGTGGTAACGTGCCTTTTCGATTTCCCTCAAAACGGCCGTCGCAATTGGTATGTAAAGTATCCATCACTTTACTATCCAGGGTGGGGCACTTCATCAATTTCATTATCATCTTCGTCATCAAGTTAAATTAAAAATTTAACTTGATGAGAATTAATATTCGTAAACTTTGTACAATGGCATAAGGTAACGCAATTGCCACGAAAAAAAAAATAAAAAAATGGTCACCAATCTCAGACCGACCAAGCGGAACGCTGCTTACCCTTGGTGATCGCTGAGAACACCGCGGTCGTATAGTATAACGAGCACCTCGAGTAAATATTATACACGAATTAAAACTCTAAAAAAAATATCAAACAAAGATTGCGCAAATTAAGTGCAATCCAAACCATTTTACTGATTATTCTTTGACATTCAAACTTTGCCGTGGTAAAGGACAACAATATATGAGAATGTAGACGTTGGAAAGAGACGGCTCACACGCCGGGACCACCCAAGTCGTCGTATGGCATCTACTGAGCTATTTAATGATGGACGAAATAATTTGATGCTTGTATTTTTTAGTTTTATTTTTTAATAATAAGTAATTTATTAAGTGAATATCATCGAAAGGTTAGGCAGAGGTGTTCATAGCATGCCTTTAATTCTCCGAAGTTTTAGTCACAACGTAAAAAAAGAAAGAAAACTATCGTAATGCTTTGGCAATTATTGTAATTATCAAGATATTTAACACAATATTTAAGTTTTTTGACTTAAGCTTGTATGCTAAAGTATGTTTCTCGCAGGATCTTCCAGCGAGAAACTAAGCGAGCTAGTTTTTTAACTTTAAAAGTTTATTCGATTGGGATTGTGTTTAATACTCATACTCAAGAAGAGTGATTCTAAATAGAATAACGTATAACGATTTTAACATATAATAAAAAGAAAATATGTTTTCTTCACCCTTAAAGCAAGTGATAGTTAATTTTTAACACGCACATTCTTTCGAAAAGACAAAGGTGCGTCTGGCCTGGTTAGAGCTTAGAGTGGTCTCCCCAGTGAAAAAACTGAAAAGTGCGTTTGGGGGACCCCCGTCACGAACGAAGTTCTAATCAAACTTAATGTAACTAACTGTTAATAAAAGTGTTAGTTAATGAAAAACGATTTTATTTAACGGGAGTATACTCTGACAATCGAGCAATTTTTACTTATGCGTGATATATACGATATTACGATAACACCCGAACTACGCCGGACGAAACTGAACGTCTCGTAACGTATTCTCGTTATGTTACGATTTCTACATGTCAACTCCTACCGCAAGCCGGGTTAAGGAACTTCGTTCCAATAAATTCTGTCAAGTATCAATCGTATAAGTCCGAGTACATCCTCTTGTAATACACTGAGAGGTTTGCGCCAATACATTTTTTGATCTGGCCCAATGATTGTACTCGGTGCTATAGCTGAACGATTTAGCGAGGAAACATACGGGCTGATAGTGTGGACGAACTAGCTACGATGTATTGACGAAGGGCCGAATAAACCGTGTGTTTAGGTAAAAGTACGCAAGTTCATTATACAAAAATAGCTGATGATACGTTGTTGGTATGACTTTGTATTGTATGCTAAATACAAAGTTGATCGTGAAGATCTTTATGAAGGCCTTTCGCCTGGGGTGGACTTCTTTTGGCTAAAGAATGAAAAAAAATTGGTACTATGTAAAAAAATGGAGGATGTAGGTCCCAATATAATGGGATGCGAAGAATTGTTTGATGAGAAAATCTTATTAACACTTTGTCTGACCAGAGTTTAGGATCGAGAATAATTTATTTAATCATTCACTCGACCGTAAATTAAGTTTCCCGTTAAATCGAATTGATCCGATGAGAAACTTAGGGGACTTGTCTTTTCTCGATTCTCCTTACGACTAAGATATGAAAGGAAAGGCATATTTTTAAGAAGTTATAGTCCAAAGGATTCTTTGGACTATAACTATATCCAATGGGGACGCTTCTAGGGACAAGCAGCACCCGCCGAAAATTACAGTTAATCAATTAATCGTTTTTATTTATATAATATAAGTTTTAATTTATATTCAATTATATTGTTCAACCTATCGATATCATCACGCCAGATCCCTTGTGGGGTAGGCAAGGTGTACAGAGTACCAACAGTTTCTTTCCTTACAGACCATCATATTGTAAATGAAATAAAAAAAACTTAAATGTGACTAGAGCTTCGCTTAATCGTTCTGTTACAGAAGTAACCCGTCTCACTGACAATACAGCGTGTTCGCTCGTAATACATTCCTGTATGTATCCAAAAACCCCAAATGTTAGTTTAGCGCCTTCTTAACTGACTACTTTAATCGCACTGGTAATCGTATCGATAATATTACTGATTGATGTGGTTTAAACTGTGTGTAGACTTCGCTTTCCTGCCTAATGATGCTTACTGCACTTCCGTTACTCTACTTAGCGGTTAAGTAAACACACTTCTTTTAAGATCAATTTAAGTGGTTTATGATTTTTATTCGACTCCAAAAAAGAAGGTTAGATAGAAAGAAGAAGTTCCCCATTCGACCCGTATGTATGTTCGTATGTCGGCGATTTTCTTAAAATCTACTGATGCATATTTTTTCAGGGAAAGTTTAAGTGTATATATTAGCCCTGTTAAGAAACTGCCCCACCGTTGGGCACGGGCCTCCTTTCAATCTGAAAGGGTAACCCTTTTCCACATTTCCGGTTTAGGCCATAGTCCACCACACTGGCCCAGTGCGGGTTGGCGAACTTCACACACCTTCGAGAAACAGGCATGCAGGTTTCCTTACGATGTTTTCCTTCACCGTTAAAGCAAGTAATAGTTAATGTTGAATATGCACATACTTTCGAAAAGACAGAGGTGCGGTCCTGGGTTTGAACTTTAGACCTCTGACTTTGCAGTCCAACGGTCTAATCAGGCTTTCACTGCGTCTTCTTAAACCTATTCGCGCCTATATCAAAAAGTCACTCACACAGGAAATTTGGCACATACATAGTTTATTACCTGGATAAACAAATAGGATTTTTATCCTGGAAAATGTTAGTTTCCTGTCTGAAGTCCAAGAGGAGGAACTCGCGGGGAGAGACTAGTAAGAAATTATCTGAGCTACATCCCATAGGCATATTATGATAGATGTTGACGTATTTGATCCTTCATATATTTCTTTCATGTGTGTGTGTGTGATCTACGCTGTTGGCCGCGGGGCCTTTACAGCTTCACCGGACAAGAGGGCGAGCGTGCAACCACTACGCTCGAGCCAGAAGGGCAAGGGGGTAACTAACTTAAGGGCGACTCAAGGAGGAACGGCCTCGGCTTGGGCAGTCGCTATGGGGGAGGGCGTATACTAGGTGTTTCGCCGTGGTGCTCTGCACCGGCCGGCGGGCAGAGATTCTTCTAGCTCGCCGACGAGGTCGGTGTCTGACCCTGTGTGCGGTATCTGTATCCGAAAGAAGGGATGTAAGGGCACCGGGAGGGTCGGTGAGAACAGGACGGACGGACGATTTAGCGCAAGTAGTGGTTAAGAGCTTAAGCCGCTCTGCCCACTGCGTCTGCGTCTGCGTCTGTAGTCGCGGGTTCGAGTCCCGCACGGGACTAATCGTTGTGTGATCCACAATTATTTGTTCCGGTCTGGGTATTTGTGTATGTGAATTTTCATGTTTGTAAACGCACCCACGACACAGGAATAAATCCTAGTGTGGGGCTACGTTTAAAAAAAAAAGTATTTCTTTCTACCGCATTGCGAAATTCAACATAATTTAATGGCGTCTATTACGGTTATTTCTTATTATTTTCCTGCATAAACTCCCGTGTGCCGAGGGACCCAGACTAACATCTTGACAGATGTGGAGCGCGCAACACGGTCAAGTATATGGACCTATAATATCATATATACATATCCATAATTACATAAATATATATACATAAAATATATACAAATAGCTATACAAGCTGTAACATAATTAACGCAAGACCTGAAAGTAGTTTATTCTAAATCGGTGACTGAATTGATTCCAACCAGTTTTGATATACCTTAATTTTTTTTTTAATTTGCAAAAAATGCTTTTACTCCTTCAGTGCGCAATAAAAAATTAAATTTATTCTTGATTCATAGCAAGAAGAAGTTTCCAAACGCATTTCTAAAACGTATTTCTCAAAACGCACACATACACGTACAAGTTTCATTGTTAATTGAGGTATAAAAGTGTTTTAAAAAAGGGTAAATTACTTTAAATTTGAAAATTTGATTTGATTTATGAACCAATTCTCTAATCGGGGTGTCTGAGGTCTTGCGTTTATTATGTTACACCTTGTATATACATATATATTAGGTATATAAAAATACAAAACTTATACTACTATTAACGTTTAGATGATTCTGCCAATGTTTTGTGCAAATAATCCTGCACTTTCGTATTGAAATAAAAACGATCGTTTGCCGTCATGACGTCCAGTGGTAGTGCATTCCATAGCAAGATAGACTGAGCAAAGAAAGAAGAGTGAACAGAGTCCGAACGGTGACTTCTCACCGCTCGGACTCTGTTCACTCTTCTTTCTTTGTTCTTCTTTTATTCTTCTTGATGTTAAACCAAATGTAATCATATCTTGGGTGTAACCTGTCTATGTCCCAAATAAAATAAATAAAAAATAAAATAAAATTTGTATACTAGATTAAAAGAGACGGCCCATAAAACGGCCTGAAAGAACACAAGTATGGATGAGGTAAAAAAAAATACCATCACGCCTTTATTACCCAAGCGAGGGTGGCAGAGCTGTACACTTCACACTTTTCGCCGACGATGTTAGGTCCCATGCAATAGGGGGCGAATCTATAACCGGGCACAATTCTTGACTCCAAACACATACTAAGAAGATTTCGTTAGGCAAACTACATTTGTCCGACCTAGGATTCGCACCCAGGACCACGTGATCACAAAGCCAATAAGATAGTCTTAGATCATATAGGAAAATATATGTGTAATGTATATAACGGGGACGCTAACAAATAGTCAAATAACTTCTTTGTACATCTAATTTAACTACAAATCTACCACCGGATCGGCACGCGGCCACCACTGAGAAGATCCGGCGAAGAAACTCAGCGAGCTTGTCTTTTTATGTACTTCTCTTTCTCTTTTTACTTTTCTTTTTTTTTCAATAATATTGCGTGGATACAATGTTTAGATCACAATTAAATAGTATACGATCTAGCTCCTGTATGATGCCTTACGATCGGGATATAAACCTAATAATGTTATCTCTAAAGAGCGTCTAAAGGATTCAAGATGGACCAGTCCCCACAAGCAGCACCCGTTCATGAGTATGACTGCTGGAACAGCCATCACTCCCCTCGAACATATTGGAAGTAAGGGAGTGACCCGCGCTGACAGCCACCGCAAGCAAAGACATTATAGTGAGCATGACCAAACCAGAACCCCAAAGACGGTAGCCAGATTGTGTCTACAAAGCAGCAATACCCTAAGCTCGTCAGGCAGAACACGCTACGCTTCAAAGAGACAGCCCATTAAACGACCTGAAAAGAACACAAGTATAGATAGGGTTTATTTCGAATAAGAACTATCTAATTTCGACCGTGTCTTATTTGAAGGGCAAGTCAAGAGTCTCCGTAACCGGCTAGTGTGTATGAGACGAACTATGAGAGTGGAGGAAGCCAGAGAGTTATGTAAGCAAAGAACCTGTTGAGACTCTGTACTCTCTGCCTACCCTGCGAGGGAGCTGGCGTGATGATAAAGATAGATAGATAGAACTATCCAATCTTATCTTATTCTTATATATTGATGGTCCAACTCCCTAATCGTAGCCGCCGCCGCGGTACCGCCGTCCACTAACTCGAAATATGACCACATCCCTACGTCGTGCTTTTATTTTACGGGCTATTTTTCAGACTGTCACCTATAATATAGTACATATTGAAAACAGCGAGAGCGTGAAGAACGCTGAGGTGCCGAAAAAGAAGATAGATATGTGGCACGAAATATTAGGCCATTTAAATGAACAAGATTTAAAGGTCATGGTGAAACAGCGAGAGTGTGAGAACAGCGTGAATAACGCTGAGGTGCCGAAAAAGAAGATATACATGTGGCACGAGATATTAGGCCATTTAAATGAAAAAGATTTGAAGGTCATGGTGAAAATAGCGAGAGTGTGAGAACAGCGTGAAAAACGCTTAGGTAGCGAAAAAGAAGATATACATCTGGCACGAGATATTAGGCCATTTAAATCTTATTTATTTAAACGGTTTAAAATTTCGTGCCACATAATGCGCGCGAGCACTGCGTGAGCTGTGGAAGCGTGCTGGGTTCATAACGTATTGGCAGGGTACTAGGAACAAGGAAATCAAAACAGTTTCTTAATGAAAGGACACACGTTTATTTGTCTAGCGGCTAGTACTACAAATGACAATTCACAGGACGGCTGCGCAGGCGCATCTAACCTTACCTAGCTATAGATGTATATACTAATTACAAGGTACAATATTGGCGTAGGCTCACTTCCATCGTATATTTAACACATGTTATATAACAATGCCTAATACTTAATATTTGGAAATTACGGACACATGAATTTTATTCATTGCTAAAAAGCAATGAATGATATTGTGAAAATTTAAGCTTATAAAAATAAGCTTAAATTTTCACAATATCATTCATTTTCTGTTAAGATTCTTACAAGAGTAAAAGTTTTTCATTCACGTAACTCAAACATTTTCTAGGAAAAGTTAGCGCTAAGTAGAGCACGTTGCCGATCGTTCCGCGGACCACACACGACGCGGCCGCCCCTGCGCCTGCGCACCGACAGACATAACATGGGTATGATTCACAAACTATATGACCTTTTGGATTAATGTTAATTTCAAAATTCATATTTAAATGAAATTGGGCGGGTCGTTTTCTTTTATGATTATAATTGGCTACGAAATTAAGCAATTTTTACTAGTGTCAAACAGTATAATATTATTTTAGGCATAGGCAGCCACCTTAACCGTTGTATCTACGGGAAAACGGTCTTAAGATACCGTCCTTCACTTTTAAGACACTTAACTGCATTCGCAGATTAAAAAAATATATAAGCTGTCATCAAGAAAAAGGGGAAATTTACACAAAAACTTTTTTGGTGCCAATCCATTGTGTTTCGTATAAAGAATCAAAAACTTTATTGGACCTACTGAGACTTATCTAGATAAGTCAAAAATCGCAAAAATAGATACGGTACAAATGTCCTACTCAAATTTCTTTCATTCAATCGGACGATTTAGCGCAGCGGTTAAGAGCTTAACACGCTCCGCCCACTGTCTCTAATAGTAGCGGGTTCGATTTCCGCACGGGACAAATCTTTGTGTAATAATATTAGCCCTGTTAAGAAATTGTTTCACCGTTGGGCACGGGCCTCTTCTCAAACACCAAATCTTTGTGTAATCCACAATTATTTGTTTCGGTCTGGGTATTTGTGTACGTGAATTTTCATGTTTGTAAATGTGTTTACAAACATGAAAATTCACGTATCACGTATTATTTCTGTGTCACACTGTCCCAAATCCCAAGGTGGGGCTACGTTCTTTTTTTTAAAAAAAAGCCTTGCTTCTTGTAACATTATGTTGCAAATAACATGAAATTCCTAATGTACAAACAACGAGTACATACAGTACTACATTTCTACCATAAGAACACAAGTGTGGGTGTGATCTTACTTCGAATTAGTTTTTTGAAATTCGAATTCTACAATTTGCAATAACTACCTAAGAAGATCTGAGCGCATTAATAATTTAAATCAAATTCTTTCAGTTGCTAACCACGAGAAGTATAAATGCGTAAGTATAGTGGGACATTGACAGGTGGGCATTGGTGTGGAATTAGGGTTATCATTCAGTAAAATTTTCCTACTTCCAGGAAAAAATTTCAACAGATGGGTCCGCACGGTTATCAATTTAAAAAAGAACTCGTGTAAACTTCATAGCAAACGGCATCTCTGCGTGTGTGATGAAGTGACATTTCACTTGATGACAGCGTTAGTTCCAATTATCGCCGCGGGTCACAAGATCCTAGTATGACTGTACATTCAGACACAGCCGTTATTAACTGCCATTATGTTCCTAGTCCGTATTCAGCTACGAATAGAAATATCGATGAGTACAAATTTTAATTCATACATTACAAAGGTATGTCCATACTAATCCATCTATGTTGAACCACTGTAATCGTCCAGAAGCAATAAACGGCTCGCATTAATAACAATAATAAACTTTATATAGCGACAGAGTCGAGAACTAATCGCTGCGCCGGATCACGTCGGGGGAGGGGGAAGGGAGAGACGTCAGTCACACGGACGGAGGACGTAGTAGGTTAAGCACCATGTGACCCGGCCAGTAATTGGATGGGTGACCGTTGAAGTTGCAGCTCTTCTACTTAGTTACATTATTTAAAGTCGGTTAAGCAATGGTGGGCGAGGTCAAATTTTGGATGGGTGACAGAGATTAATGTGAGGAGTAGATTAAGGGACATTTAACGCGGTTAATGGATGAGTGATCGTTGAGTCTCTGGTAAAGCAACGGAGAACGAGGTCATATTTTGGATGGGTGGCCATAACTCTGGCAACTGGATAATATTAAAGGGAGGACGTTAGTTAAATGGGCATAGTAGGTTAAGCGACATGTAACGTGGTCAAAAGTTTGATGGGTGACCGTTAAATTTGTAGTTCTTCTTGGACACATTGTATATAGCTACAGAGTCGAGAACTAATCACCCAGACGACGTAGATAGGTTAAGCAACATTTGGTCGAGTCGGTAGTTGGATGGGTGATCGTTGAAATTACAAATTTAGTTATTAACTTTATACGTTGGTTAAGCAACGGAAGGTGAGATCTAATTTTGCATGAGTAATGATGTTTGATATGACAATTGATCAATTTAAGAAGTAAGTTAAGGGATATTTAAGACGGTCAGTATTTAAATAGGCGACAGTTGTTTTTACAACTATAGTCTAAATAGAGACATTAATAGTTGGTTAAGCAACGGAGGGCGAAGTCAAATTTTGGATGGGTGACCACATCTGTGACAGTTGTATCTGTGACAATTTAAGAACGCCAGTGACGCGGGCAGTGTAGGTTAAGCAACATTTGTTGCGGTCAAAATTTGGATGGGTGACTGTTGGAGTTAAAGCTCTACTGATTAATAAGTTGATTAATAAACAGAGGGTGAGTTCAATTTTTGGATGGGTGACCGTGGGTACTGAGGGTTGGTTAACTTTAGTGTTACTAAGTGCGTTCCACCATTGGGAATGGGTGCCATTATTGGGAATGATATGTGAATTACAAGACAAAAAGTCAGTTAAGCTTCGTATAGTCCCATCATGAAGGCTTTCCGATAACGCGTAGAAATGACGCGTTCCACCCTTCTTCACTTCACCCGAGCTGGAGTCCCGCAGGGCTCAGCTCTCTCTCCCCTCCTGTTTAGCCTCTACACGAACGACATTTCTCGTTCGAGTGATCTTAAACTAGCCTTATTCGCGGATGATACCGCCCTCTATTTTTCCAGTAGAAGCAAGGCCTTCATCACAAAAAAACTCCAGGCTGCTGCCAATACCCTAGGGGCCTGGTTAAGGAAGTGGCGAATCGGGGTGAACCCGGACAAGAGCGCTGCGGTGTTCTTCTCCAGAGGTGCCACCCGGCCCCTCCCTGATCCACCCCAGAAGGAATCTCGGTCAAGTGACCATGTTCGACCGACACATTCCCTGGATCAAAGAGGACAAATATCTAGGGGTCACCCTAAACAATACCATGTCCTTCGGCCCGCACATCAAGCGAGTCCGTCACCGAGCATCCTTTGTGCTCGGCCGTCTCCATCCACTAATCTGCAAGCGGAGTAAAATGTCCTTAAGAAATAAGGTGACACTTTACAAAACTTGCGTGAGACCCATCATGACGTACGTGTGTGAGGTGTTCGGGCACGCAGCCCACTCTCACATCGACTTCAAGCGGTTCAGTCCCGCTTCCTCCGCAAAGCCGTAGGAGCCCCGTGGTTCGTACGTCATGTCGACCTCCACTCCGATCTCGGTCTCGACTCTATTCCCGCCTATATTAAAAAGGCGACTCGATACTTCGCGAACGCATCTTCCCATACGAATCCGCTAATCGTAGCCGCCGCCAACTACGAACCCGGCCCCTGCCGCTATCGCCGGCCGTGACATGTTCTCACCGATCCCCCCGATGCTTTAACATCGCTTCTTTCCGTTCCGGATACGGACGATGACGACGACAAAGTCGTAGATACCTAGCCTAGCCCGCCGAACGGCGCACTTAGTACACCCCCTTCCCCTGTAGCGACTGTCCAAACCGAGGCGTTCCTCTTTGAGGGGCCCTCGTGTATGTCGCCCCCTTGCCCTTCTGGCTCGAGCGTAGTGGTTGCACGCTCGCCCTTATGTCCGGTGAAGCTGTAAAGGCCTCACGGCCAACAGCGTATATCACTCAAACACACACACACACCCATCATGAAGTACGCTTGTGAGGTGTTTGGGCACGCCACCCGCTCTTACATTGGTAGACTGCAACCGGTTCAATCCCATTTCCTCCGCAATGCCGTCGAAGCCCCGTGGTTCATACGGAATGTCGATCTCCATTCCGATCTTGGTCTCGAACCTATTCGCGCCTTTATTAAAAAGGCAACAACCCGATATTTCGCAAACGCGTCCTATCATAGAAATCTGCTAATCGGAGCCGCCGCCGACTACGAACCTAACTTCCCTCCTATAAGCCGCTACCGCTGTCCGCGGCATGTTCTCACCGACCCTCCCGATGCCCTTACATCCCTTCTTTCGGATACAGATACCGCACATAGGATCAGACACCGACCTCGCCTACGAGCTCGAAGAATCCCTTGCCCGCCGGCTGGTGCAGAGCACCACGGCGAGACACCTAGTATACGCCCTCCCCCATAGCGACTGCCCAAGCTGAGGCCGTTTCTCCTTGAGGCGCTCTTGAGCTAGTTGCCCCCTTGGCCTTCTGGCACGAGCGTAGTGGTTGCACGCTCGTCCTCTTGTCCGGTGAAGCTGATCATTCACACGCACACACACACACAAATAAGGCTCCCAACTTGTCTTAACGACTACCACATTAAGTGGTATCCGGGAACAACGCCTTCACCTGCCTCCCAAAGCACAGAGATGTTCGACTATGGAAATGTCATACATCTCAGACCGACTGAGCTGAACGCTGCTTAACCTTGGAATCCTACCACGATCTCGCGAATTACATTACACAAAGCATACATCCGTAAATACATTTAAAAACTCCCAATAGTACAAGTCGTCACTTTTAAAACTAGATTCACGGTTGATTTTCGTTCCATAATACGGATCTAAAACTCTAGACTTAGCTTCCAAAACGATTCAACAAACATCATTGTATCAATATTTAGAGCTCCTGTTCTTAAAATAGATCGTGAACTACATATAAGACAATACACAAATATTGGTCCACGTTTTCAACTCTTTAACGATCATAATCACACACACAATACTTATTTATAACTTAACCCAACATCGGGTTAAATAAACCAAGACAAATTTACATTTTCACTTTACAAATTCAAAATAACGAACATTACATTTGGAAAATTTAAATATTGAACGCACTTTTAAAATTGTAACTGTCAATTTGAGCGCTAAGTTGAATTTGCGGTTGGATAATATCCGAATGAATGAAAAAAAATATGTATGTAGGTATTATATTTGGATTGCAGTGATAGCCTAGTGGTAAGACCGCTGCACTGCAGAGTCAGAGGTCTCGGGTTCAAACCCAGGCACGCACCTCTGTCTTTTCGAAAGCATATGCGTATGCAAAATTAACTATCACTTGCTTTAACGGTGAAGGAAAACATCGTAAGGAAACCTGCATACCTAAGAGTTTCTCGAAGGTGTGTGAAGTTCGCCAACCCGCACTGGGCCAGCGTGGACTATGGCCTAAACTTTCGCCGTTTAAGAGGAGGCCCGTGCCTCAAGGAGGGATGATGAAGCCGAAAGGTAGTCAAAAATCTAAGCAAGCTACTCACGTTGGATTTGTCTTAACGAGTGCTTAAACCCGAATGATGTCCAGGTTCTAATGATGGAGCTGGAAGGAAGCCATAAGAACTCCTTAACGAAGTAAGATATATTTATTGTGTTTTTGTTATAACGCTTGTTTTTAAAAAAATCTTAATAAATTAAAATTATTCAATTTTTATTAGCGTTAACGACTGTAAAAATTCTTCGCCTCCTATCAGCCGATACTACCATCCGGCATGTTCTTACCTTTACTTCCCTTCTTTCGGATACAGATACCGCACACAGGATCAGACACCGTCGTCGCCGGCGAGGTCGAAGTATCTCTTGCCCGCCGGTCGGTGCAAAGCACCGCGGCAAGACACCTAGTATACACCCTCCCTCATAGCTACTGCCCAAGACGAAGCCGTTCCTCCTTGAGGTGGCCTTGAGCTCGTTGCCCCCTTGCTCTTTTGGCTCAAGCGTAGATTGCACGCTCGCCCTCTTATCCGGCGAAGCTGTAAAGGCCCCGCGACCAACAGCGCAGGTCATTCACACACCACTACAAATGTAAAAAGCCCACTACAGGGCTTGGTATGACTGCACTATTAACTTTGTCGAGTATTACATGAAAACCGCAAACATTTGTCGTGTTCTTTAACTCGATCATGATCGGCAAACATCGGGTGCCGCCGGCAAACATCGGTATCTCTCGTCAAACATAACTAAATTGATTCTAATTTTGAAACTGTAGCATGGGCAGTTTGACTTTGGAATTAGGAAAATCGTTTTTTTTATGAATCGTCGGATACTATCGAGTGTAACATCAGATAATGCCAGATATTCGAGGGTTGTTCTACAATAGTTTTTTCACCCCCTGGGGTCACATCGGTGTTTAAGTTTCATCATTTCCAGCAAATGAACTCGGCAGGTAACTTACATAAAATTAACATCTCGTAAATGGCCTCTACGTAGTCACGCAGGCCTTCCAAAAGTCCCGGTAAAACCGATGAATTTTGAGATACTTTCATAATCTTATCTTATAATATACTGTCCCAGTGCTGGGCAAAGGCCTTCTCACAAGTTGAGGTGAGAGAGATTAGGTCATACGTGGAGGCAGTGCGGATTCGTGGTGGCAGGTTTGTAGCCACCTGCTGTTGGAACTTATCAAGCCACCTATGAAACTTCCGACTTGACTTAACGACTATTACGTGGTAACCCAGACTAACGGCTTAAGGTGCTTTTCGAACGCTCGAATATGAAATGCCACAAACAATCAACCATCTTAGACCGACCGAATTGAACGCTGCTTAATCTTGTTAATCAGTAAGGACGTACGCAGTCGTATAGCGCTACGAGCGAATTAAACTCAAACTCTCAAATTCAAATCGTTTATTTTGCATAAACCCTGTCTTTTTAATTTGCATAAAACCTTTTTAACTTACTAATCTACCAGCGAATCGAAACGTGGCCTTCACTGAGAAGATCCGGCGAGATACTCAGCGGGCTTGTCTTTTTTGTCTAATTCTTCATAAACATACATTTTTATATTACACAAAATCATGTATGCGATCCAGCTCCAGTGTGATGCCTTACGACTGAGATATAAGACTAATAATAATATTTGAAATATATATGAAATAAAATTATTTTTCGGATTCTATCGCGGTTTATTTTTAGGTTCCCGACGTTTCGAGTGCTTTGCAGCACCCATGGTCACGGAGGGACTGAGGTGTTAGACGTCCAAAAGGCATAGTTGTTCCGGGGTACCCTCAAATGCTTAATTATTTTTGTTGGTCCGATCTACGCAGAATGAGCTCACGGTGTCTTGGTCAAAATAAACCGCGATAGAATCCGAAAAATAGTTTTATTTCATGTGTAATATTCGCATAAATCTAAGAACTTAGTATTAAATATATGTTATAATGAAGTTAAAATATATGTTATATTATAAGTCAGGAGTCTCCGTAACCGGCGAGCGTGTATGAGACGAACTATGAGAGTAGAGGAAGCCAGAGAGGTATGTAAGGAAAGAGCCTGTTGGAACTCTGTACTCTCTGCCTACCCCGTAAGGGATCTGGCGTGATGATAAAGATAAATAGATAGATAGTTATAATGAAAAGCTAGAGGATTCTGGGTGGACCAGTCTCCACAAGCAGCACCCGTTCACGAGTAAGACTACTTATAATCATAATCTTACTATAATTGAAAGTGTCGAAACATATTCCGAAACGACATTATTTATAAATAAATACTTGATGAAAATAAAACACACAGTTTATCAAGCGGGTAATATTGGTGCTGCAGACATATTCCGTCGCTAAGCGAGATAAAATTTAAGTGTATAAATATTATACATTAAATCTATACATGTATGAAAAATAATAGTTTGTCTGTTGATCGATACAGTTAATATCGACAACGGCTTTGAACTCAAAACTTAAATTCAAATATAGAGCGCCAAGGATATTTTGGCCTGTGGATGACATTGACAGGCATTAGCGTGAAATTAGGGTTATCATTCAGAAAAAAAATCCAATTTCCAGGGAAAAATTTTAACAGGTCCCCGCACTGTCACTAATTAAAAAAAGAACTCGGGTAAATTTCGTAACAAATGGCAACTCTGCGACTGCCATGAAATGACATTACACTTGATGACAGCGTTAGTTCCGATTTTGGCTGCGGGCCAAAAGATCCTTGCATGTCTGTAATTTATTTTGCAGGGGTAACAAATTGTCAATTTATATATTTTTTATCTATATTTAACTCTGGATCAAAATGTGGCCTCCACTGAGAACATCCGGCGAGAAACTAAGCGGACTTGTCTTTTTTATTTAATTGTGTGTTACTTTTTTCATTTTTTTTTATTGATCACATAAAAGGTTCGATCAAATAGCCGACGGAGCGTGACGGAAGTGCGACGTAAGCGCTCGGATACGTTAGGTCGTGGCGTTTGCTGTCCCGCCGAGCGGGGCTGCGCTGTGTGGCGTCTCCCGTACATTTCAGTACATTACAACTTCCCAAGCCGCGCCACCGTGACGCCCTTCGCGCTGCGTCGGCTTTGTGGCGAAATCTGAAAGGTTCTCGAGTGGCGACCACATATCGAAAGACAGACTGGACAGATCTTCACCAGTTCATCGTTCCATCTTGTGTCCGATGCACTGGTGATGACCGCGGGCATAGGTACAATATAAAGCCGGTCATTGGGGATCTTTGAGGAGACATCGTAGTTGACATCACATAGCTACAGATTTTAACATGGAAAATAAGAAAATAATTAAATCATTGTTAAAGTAGTCGAGTAGGTTTCTGGTTTTTGATGTTTAAATAATAAATGAAATGTTATTTTAAACCACACAACAAAATGTAGATGGAAAAATTGTAAAAATAATATTTTAACAGAGTAACCGTGGAGTTCCTTGCCCTTCTTCTCCACAGGAATGACATTCCGTATTGGTGGTAGATTCTTTGTTACTTTTCTGACGATTCATAAATACCATTTGATTCTAAATATATGAACAAAGTGTTCATTTTCTACTGAAATAATATTAGTCCCACTGTGGAGTCTTAATTGGTACCCGGTATAATAATAATAAAAATGCAGTATATTGATAAAAATCAGTGATAGCCTAGTGAGAGTTAGAGCGTTGGACTTCAAAGACAGAGGTCTCGGGTTCAAACAGGCACGCACGTCTGTCTTTTCGAAAGAATGTGCATGTTAAAAATTAACTATCACTTACTTTAACGGTGGACTAAAACAACTTAAGTAAACCTGCATGCCTAAGAGTTTTTCGAAGGTGTGTGAAGTTCGCCAACCCGCACTGGGCCAGCGTGGTGGACTATGGCCCAAACCCTCTCAGTTTGAGAGGAGGCCCGTGCCCAACAGTGAGACAGTTTCTTAACAGGGCTAAAATTATTATAATGATAATAGGCTCTCCCCAGTAAATTTAAGACCTGACAAACGCCGAAAATATCTACATATTGTGTACAAAAACACTTCTGCCACCCCCGCTTGAGGAATATAGTTGTGACGGTATTTATTTTTTAATCTAAATAAGCGAGTCCGCGTGATACAACTACTACCCGAATAACATCGGCCGTTGAGTTACTAGCGTAAGTAAATCTGTCAGTGCGCACATTCGTCATATAGATGCGCACGCGCCGCTTATTTATAGTTCATATTTGGTCTATTGAATACCCTCTTATATTATATTAATATCCGTTTTAATAATGTGTACTAACGTCGATATATTATTTGTAGTTCATTACGAATAACGAACAAAATGTCTGCCAAAAATGATATAATATTATAATAATAATATTAGCCCTGTTAACAAACTGTCCCACTGCTGGGGACGGGCCTCCTCTCCAACAGAGAGGGCTTAGACCATAGTCCACCACGCTGGCCCAGTGCGGGTTGGCGAACTTCACACACCTTCGAGAAACTCTTAGGTATGCAGGTTTTCTCACGATGTTTTCTTTCACTGTTAAAGCAAGTGATAATTATTGTTTTTAATACGCACATGCTTTCGAAATGACAGAGGTGCGTGCCTGGGTTTGAACCCGAGACATCTGACTTTGCAGACCAACGGTCTAACCACTAGGCTATCACTGCTGTTGCTGACCATAAATGAGTTGGGATAAAATTAATTGTGAAGGAATAAAAATTACTCAAAATATTTTGGATTTTAAGGCGGTCTCTTTCGGTTTGAAGTTCGCGACGTTTTGAGTGCTTTACAGCACGGAAACGTGAACTCTGTACTCTTTGCCTAGATAGAGAAATCTTTTTAGTATGGGAGTTTTAGCAAACTAACATTCTAACACGTTCTCATGTTGGCATTAGTTGGATCGAACTAATTCAAAATAAGACCACGTCCATACATGGGCTCTTTTTTCGAGCCGTTTTTTTAGACTGTCACCTTATAAGCAAAGTAATAATGAAACAGTCTTGCTAAAGAGGGAACGGTAACCCCTCAGTTGTACTAAAGAGCATACATTTGTACACTCCCAATAGAATCACGGCGATTTTAATAAACTTAACTGAATAGTGACATAACTCAAAAGCAACAGCAGGGGAAATCGATCTTTATTAATGTACGTTAGGGTTCAAATTCAAATAATCAAACATTTTGAATTGCATCATTGTTGCATGCATAACAACAGCGATATATCAAACGCGACAGACGAAATCAAACGCCAATTAGTGCAGCCATAGACGATGCATCACGCGGTTATGAGGAGGAATGTGTCGTGACACCCGCCACTAATAACTTGGGACATTTAATTTAATTTACTTTCTTAGACTTACAAGTATTTTGCTGGTAAATATGGTGGTGCAATATTTATTTTTTTACAGTCTGCCTTGTTAGTCCTGGAAGTCCTGAATTCGAGTCCCAGGTCGGATAATGAGTAGGCGAGAGCGAGTTATGAAGTCTCCCCCCCGATGGCGGACTCTTCATAGCGCGGCACAAGAGGGGCACCGGTGCGTTTCATACGGAGATCCCAGACGCCCTCCAAAGTGCTGATGTCGGCCACCCTGAGGATTTTAGTGCTTCGGGGAAGTCCTTTGATGGATTATCCCTTGTCAAAAGTTCGAAGAAAGTGTGATGGAGGATTTCAGTCAAATAATTCGCAGTAGATATCCGGAGTTTGGAATTGTATGCCCGGTATGACGGTATTAGGCTGAACTCCCCTATTACATAGGACCTAACATCTTCGGCGAAAATAGATGTGTTGTAGTATTTATATTTTGTTTATGGCTGGAAACACGGTTGGTGCGTTACGGAGCGTAGGTAAAAGTTGCCCAAGATAGTCGTAATCAAGTACTCGTACTCTTGAACGGGCGCTGCTTGTGGAGACTGCCCCCCCCCCAAAATCCTTTATCTTTTCATTATAACGGACATTTAAACATAATATTATTAGTCTCGAGAGCTATGCTTGGAGTTACCCTGCGGGATCGAATCAGAAACGAGGAGATCCGCAGGAGGACCAAAGTCACTGGCATAGCACTCAGAATTGCTAAACTTAAGTGGCAGTGGGCGGGGCACATCGCTCGTAGAACTGACGGCCGTTGGGGCAGAAAGGTTCTCGAATGGCGACCACGTACCGGAAGACGTGGCGTGGGCAGGCCTCCTACAAGGTGGACCGATGACTTGGTGAAGGTCGCGGGTAGAAGTTGGATGCGTACAGCACAAAGCCGGTCGTTGTGGCGGTCTTTAGGGGAGGCCTGTGTCCCGCAGTGGACGTTTTTCGGCTAAAGAAGAAGAAGAAGAATTATTAGTCTCTATATCTATCATATCTCAGTCGTAAGGCATCACGACTGAGATATGATAGATATAGAGATAACAAATAATTACCCTGGAGCTGGATCGCATTCACGATTTTATATAATATAAAAATTTATGTATCTATACAAAAAATGATGAAAAAAATGAATGGAGAATAAGACAAAAAAGACAAGCCCGCTGAGTTTCTTACCGGATCTTCTCAGTGGAGGCTGCTTTCCGATCTGGTTGTAGATTAGTAAGTAAAAAATATATAAATATGACAATTTGTAAACACCTCCGCAGGTTTATGCAAAATAAACGATTTGAGTTTGAGTCTTAGGACAGGGGTAAGAGGGGGAGGCTTATGCCAGTGGGAGGAATGAGCTGAAAATGATGATGATGATGATCATTGCAGGCACAACCATAATGTAATTATCGCCATATATATTCACCGTCTCATTTGAAAGACAAGGCAAAAATTTTTACCTGAGAAAAATAAGCTTATTTTTGTCTTTGTCGAAAGAAAAATTTTCAGAACACTAAAACTGGAAACACTTGTTTGTGCATGTAAAATTCATGTCAATAAATACACTTTTGATACGGGAAGAGTATTATAGTGTAGGGCAACGTTTTCTTTTCAAATAAAATATGAAACATCACGACTATAGGGTTAGAATGATTTCAAAATTTACCCTCGACTTAGGAAAAGTTCCTATGATAAAGTTGGGATATTTTTTTTTAAATAAAATATCAATTTGTCACGATAATATATTTTTATAATATTGGCGTGTGGATAGAAAAACTACTAGAAAAAACATGTTATCCAAAACTGTTAAAGATTTTTTATTGTACAAGCATAACTGTAATACATCTATCTATCTATATCATTACGCCAGATCCCTTGCGGGGTAGGCAGAGAGTACAGAGTTCCAACAGGTTCTTTCCTTACATACCTCTCTGGCTTCCTCCACTCTCATACTTCGTCTCATACACGCTCGCCGGTTACGGAGAGTCTTGTAGTACATCACACAAGAAATATTAGTCAGTAACAAACGGCCGAATGGACGGACGATTTAGCTTAGTGGTTCAGAGCCTAAGCCGCTCCGCACTGGGTCGAATAGTCGCGGGTTCGATTCCCGCACCGGACAAATCTTTGTGAGACCAACAATTATTGGTTCGGTCTGGGTATTTGTGTAGGTAAGTTTTCATGTTTGGAAACGCACCCACGACACAGGTATAAATCCTTATGTGGGGCTACGTTCTTTTTAAGATACAGAAGTAGAAAAAAAACAGACTTTTTGATAATTTAAATCTATTTCGTATAATATATTTCGGGCCGCATTTCAGAATGTCTTGTTTAAAAGTATATTATATAAGCACTATCACGTCTATATTCCCAGGTGGCGGCAGAGGTGTACTGAGTACACCCACTTTTCGCCGACGATGTTAGGTCTCACGTAATAGGCCGCGAGCCTATTGCCATATACCGGGCACAATGCCAGGCTCTAGACTCATAATGGAATTTTTCGTTAGGAAAACTACATTTGTCCGACCTAGGATTGGAACCTAAGACCTCGTGATCACCACCAGACCAACGAGGCAGTCTGACTCGTTTACTCTTCAACAAATAATTATATTTTTCCCAACTATTTAAGGAAAGAGCCGTAAATATATTATTAAACTCTACATCTCTTTAGCATATTCAAAATAGATCAAAGAACATAACGGAGTGGTTATTGCGCTAACAATTAGCGCGCGGTCCCGGGTTCGATTCCCGGTATAGGACGTTTAAATCATGCGTGGAGACTTCGCGTCCGTGATTTATAAGCGTCTTTTGATTTATGTAAGTAATGTTCAGTTAGTTTTGTTTAAATAGTTTTGTTAGTTAGTGCGAAATTGTAGAGTTTAGATGATTTATAAATATATTTATATCAAACTATAATAAGTTTTACAGAAATATATATATATATAAATAATAATAAATAATGTTATCCCTGTTAAGAAATTTTCCCACCGTTGGGCACGGGCCTCCTCTCAAACTGAGAGGGTTTAGGCCATAGTCCACCACGCTGGCCAAGTGCGGGTTGCGAACTTCACACACCTTCGAGAAATTCTTAGGCATGCAGGTTTCCTCACGATGTTTTCCTTCACCCATAAAGCAAGGTATAGTTAATTTTTAATACGCACATACTTTCGAAAAGACAGAGGTGCGTGCCTGGGTTTGAACCCGAGATTCTGACTTTTTAGTCCAACGTTCTGACCACTAGGCTATAGAGGGCTGCGCTGTGTGGCGTCTTCCGTTAATTTCAGTACATTACAACTCCCCAAGGCGCGCCGAGCGGGGCTGCGCTGTGTGCCGTCTCCCGTACATTTCAGTACATTACAACTACCCAAGGCGCGCCGAGCGGGGCTGCGCTGTGTGCCGTCTCCCGTACATTTCAGTACATTATAACTACCCAAGGCGCGCCGAGCGGGGCTGCGCTGTGTGCCGTCTCCCGTACATTTCAGTACATTACAACTCCCCAAGGCGCGCCGAGCGGGGCTGCGCTGTGTGCCGTCTCCCGTACATTTCAGTACATTACAACTACCCAAGGCGCGCCGAGCGGGGCTGCGCTGTGTGCCGTCTCCTGTACATTTCAGTACATTACAACTCCCCAAGGCGCGCCGAGCGGGGCTGCGCTGTGTGCCGTCTCCCGTACATTTCAGTACATTACAACTCCCCAAGGCGCGCCGAGCGGGGCTGCGCTGTGTGCCGTCTCCCGTACATTTCAGTACATTACAACTACCCAAGGCGCGCCGAGCGGGGCTGCGCTGTGTGCCGTCTCCCGTACATTTCAGTACATTACAACTCCCCAAGGCGCGCCGAGCGGGGCTGCGCTGTGTGCCGTCTCCCGTACATTTCAGTACATTACAACTCCCCAAGGCGCGCCGAGCGGGGCTGCGCTGTGTGCCGTCTCCCGTACATTTCAGTACATTACAACTACCCAAGGCGCGCCGAGCGGGGCTGCGCTGTGTGCCGTCTCCCGTACATTTCAGTACATTACAACTCCCCAAGGCGCGCCGAGCGGGGCTGCGCTGTGTGCCGTCTCCCGTACATTTCAGTACATTACAACTACCCAAGGCGCGCCGAGCGGGGCTGCGCTGTGTGCCGTCTCCCGTACATTTCAGTACATTATAACTACCCAAGGCGCGCCGAGCGGGGCTGCGCTGTGTGCCGTCTCCCGTACATTTCAGTACATTACAACTCCCCAAGGCGCGCCGAGCGGGGCTGCGCTGTGTGCCGTCTCCCGTACATTTCAGTACATTACAACTACCCAAGGCGCGCCGAGCGGGGCTGCGCTGTGTGCCGTCTCCCGTACATTTCAGTACATTACAACTACCCAAGGCGCGCCGAGCGGGGCTGCGCTGTGTGCCGTCTCCCGTACATTTCAGTACATTATAACTCCCCAAGCCGCACCCCGTCGCGCTCCCGTCGCGCTGCGTCGGCTATGTGGCAGAACCTTAATTCAGTGTAATTATATTTGAGCCTCTGTGTTACATCAAACACGTCATTTATAAAAAAATAAAACAACAAAAATAATTATAATAAACCATAATATAATTTATTAATTTTATTTACAGACATTTTAAAATAATTAACTAGCACAGTCACGATCGCTACCCGAGTTATTAATAAAAGTTAATTTATTATTACAATAAAATATTTACACAAATGGAAGTATGTTAATGACTAAAAGACAGTTTTATTTAGTTATAAAATAAAAATGTACAGGCTGTTTTATTTGTATTCTCGAGGAATATCTATATATTTATACGTAATACGTAATCTATCTCTATCATCACACCATTCCCCTTGTGGGATAGGTAGAGAGTACAGAGTTCCAACAGTTTCTTTCCTTACAGACCTCTCTAGCTTCCTCCACTCATGAGAGTTTTCTATGAAGAACACAAAACAGTTCGGACTAACATTTAGAAAAACATATGAGGAATTATTTCTGCGTCCCGTATGCGATTACAAATATAAAATCGACATACACAACCACCAAGACCGAGACAAACATTTGTGGATCATAAAAAATTGTCCCATCCGGGATCAAACCCGCTTTTGAATGTGTGTGTGAATGATATACGCTGTGGCCGCGGGGCCTTTACAGCTTCACCGGACAATAGGCCGAGCGTGCAACCACTACGCTCGAGCCAGAAGGGCAAGAGGGCAACAAGCTCAAGGGCGCCTCAAGGAGGAACGGCCTCGGCTTGGGCAGTCGCTATGGCGAATGGCATATACTAGGTGTCTCGCCGTGGTGCTCTGCAAAGGCCGGCGGGCAAGGGATTCTTTGACCTCGCCGGCGAGGTCGGTGTCTGATCCTGTGTGCTGTATCTGTATCCGAAAAAAGAGATGTAAGGGCATCCGGAGGGTCGGTGAAAACGTGCCGCGGACGGCGGTAGCGGCTGATAGGAGGGGAGTTAGGTTTGTACGCATTCGCGAAATATCGGGTAGTCGCCTTTTTTAATAAAGGCGCGAATAGGTTCGAGACCGAGATCGGAATGGAGCGGATCAAACGTGGGAGGGGCTTAACCATTGGACGAAACTATCGTCATATATTAATCTATTAAAGTGGAAACTTGTAATAGTCTATATATAAAATCTAAATGCCTGTTTCTGTATGCGATCTGTTGTATGTTTACGTAAGGAATCAAATATAAAATTGTGCTTCGCTCGTCCCGACCGCGAGGGCGTCACCCACACACGAGGTAAAAGTACAGAAAATATTTCTTTTGTTAACAAAAGGACTACTTTTAGTTAATTGTTCATTTTTTCGTCCATAAATTTAAAGTCGCACAGCGGGCTACGGAGCGAGCTATGCTCGGCTTCTCTTTGAAGGATAAAATTCGTAACGAGGTAATCCGACAAAGATCCAAAGTTACCGACATAGCTCGCAGACTCAGTAAGATAAAGTGGCAATGGGCGGGTCACATCTTCAGAAGGACCGACGGCCGATGGAGCAAACGTGTCCTAGAGTGGAGACCGCGACTTGGTAAGCGTAAGGTAGGACGGCCCCCAGCTAGATGGACGGACGACCTCAAAAAGGTAGCTGGGACAGACTGGATGCGGAAGGCGGAGGACCGTGTGCAATGTTGTTAGGAGAGGCCTATGTCCAGCAGTGGACTTGATAGATTGATTGTTCTTTTTATCATGAATTTGTGTTCAATATTAACAGTAGATGTTCCTATAAATTTCTCGGAGATGCAAAATAACAGCCTGTATATATTTTTGGACTTTATTTACAATAATTAATTAATATAAATAATTACGTGTTAATTATGAATGTAATTAATCATTTACAATAATTACACAGTTGTTTTTCAGAACATACGTAGTAATTGTCTGAGCGTAAATCGCTACAGAGCAAATTTAGAGCAAATTTCTCGAAATGGGATATATTTAGAAAATAACAATTTTCATATTGTTTCCTTCACTTTGACATACATTTTAATTTGATAGCTTCAACCATTCCTGAGAAAAAGAGTCTTAATACATCGGACAGACATACAGACAAAATGATCTTTAAAGGTTCCGTTTCTTCCGATTGAGGTACGGAACCCTTGAAAAGCCTTCGATTTTGAGATAACAATATCAATGTCTCTACCGCACCGCATTGGTATCGAATAACTCCACTCAACTACACTTATTTCGGTCTTGAACCCATTCGCCCCGTATGCTTTGCCCCCGATTGCATAAATGGACCTGTTCGCCCTTGAAATTTAAAATCAAAAGTTTTTATTCATATAGACCAAGAAGTACTTGAGAATAGTCAAGAATGAATTTTTAATTAATAATATAATTTCATTCTTTACTCTCTCTCTACCACCCGATCGGAATGTCATTCCTGTCGAGAAGAAGGGCAAGAAAATCCACGATTACTCTTTTAAAATGAGAGTTTTGCAATTCTTTTTGTATACATTGCGTTCATGGGGTATGCGAGAACAATACAGGACGAGGTAAGTAGATGGGATTAAGTATAGACTAAATGTAAATGTACGTACACTCATGTTATGAATCAGTGTCAATACAAAAGTGAAAAGGATCTTCTAAAAAAATTTAAATCCATCAACTCAAAACACAGTACACAGTGAAATAAAATTTAGATAAAATGTACTTTTATTTTGAAACATAATAATTATATAAAACGAGGGGCGAATGGGTGCTTTATAAATATTAAAAATAAGCCCCGTACCCGTTCGACACAGGACGAACGGTACCGTGAAAAGGGGCAAATAAACGCTTTTAAGCAACAAGGGACGAAAACTGGGAGCGAAAGGAAAGACCCTTATTCCTAACATCTATATTTTACACAAATCTACAATACTTAAAAACTATTTGGTTATAATATCGCATCTTGGAATAAAACAAAACATTTTAAACTTTTTTGAAACGAAAACAAAGAATTAAATGGAGATTTTTATGACCGATTTTCTGTTACATAGGGGGATTTTACTTCTGTATTCAATCCATACTTAAGCGATAAAGTGTGGCAAAGATCTTTTGGCACTTGAATGACTGACAGGTGGGTGTTGGTTTGAAATGAGAGTTACTATTTAGTGAAATGTTTCTACTTCAAGGGAAATATTTCAAGAGGTGATGCACTCCTTCAACAATCTCAACCAAGTTGCATCATGTGCACTCAGTTCATCTCCGATATAAAAATACATACACTGCCACGCCTATATTCCACAAGCGAGGCAGAGGCGTAGTGAGTACACCCACTTTTCGCCGACGATGTTAGGTCCCGTAGGGGGCCAGCCTATTGCCATATACCGGCCACAATCCCAGACTCCGGACTCATACAGAGAAGATTTCGATAGAAAAAGTTCATTTGTCTGACCTAGGATTTGAACCCAGGACCAACGCCAAGCTATGCGCTTTGCCATTAGACCAACGAGGCAAATAAAAAATGTCTTTTACGGCAACTCCAGCCAACTGTCATGTAGCGACATTTTACTTGATGACAGCGTTAGTTGCGATTTTGGCTACGTGCCAAAAGATCCTTGTCGGGCTATACGCAGCTTCGAAACTGAAACCAGGGCCCTGTTTAATAAAATGACTAAGACAGACGACATGTGACAATTTGATAATTGAAGTTTGACAATTTGAAATCGTTGTCAAATTTGTTGACAAATCGTCTCATTAAACTACATCTGACGTAAAAATCCGATAATTCTGTAATTTTTCGATGAAAACGCGGACAAATATATTGCCTGTGCTTATCACTGTTATTAAACCATCATTAAATTATTTTAATTAAATGTCCAAATGATTAATTTAACTAAATTTTATTTCAATTAAAATTTCACCTCCTTCAATAAAATCTATCTCTTTATATCTTTAATATAATAAATAACATTAAAATCTAATATTTATTTACAATATCAGGAACATTCTTTTTAACGTACTATTATTATGTCTATTTTATTACTAATAAATTTTGCATTTATTTTTAATAATTATTAATTAGTCTCAAAATGGCTATTTTAATAATGTTACGCAATCTTTGACAAAGGCTTATTTATTGGTTTATTTTATTGTGGTCTTAGACATTTTTCCTCATGGGGTATTTATGAGTAATATTTGTCGATTCTCGTATGCGAAGCTATGAATAGCATTTAGCAAGAAAATTATTTTCTCGGACCACCTTAATATGTAATAATATAATAATAATATCAGCCTATACTGCCTACTGCTGGACAAAGGCCTTCTCTCACAAATCGAAGTGAGAGAGATTAGGTCATACTCCACCACGCGGACCCAAATCGGATTGATGGAGGCAGGTTTGTGGCCACCTGCTGTTGGAACTTATCAAGCCGCCTTTAATGCTTCCAACTCGGCTTAACGACTACCACATTATATGGTAGCCAGGACAAACGGCTTAACGTGCCTTCCGAAGCACGGAGACGTTCGAATATGAAAATTCCACAAACGGTCACCCATCTCGGGCCGACCGAGTCGAGCGCTGCTAAACCTTGGTAATCGGTAAGAACACCACGGTCGCACAGCGCTACGAGCGCCTCGCCTTAACATGTGTTAATTTATTAATGTTTCATTCAAACTCATGATTAAATAACGCATAAATTTGTATGGGAGAATATCCATACCCAAATAATCATTACCTCATATATTCACCCAACAAAATGTGTTTATCCATCCAAAACGATCAATACAACTTATTGTGCTTAAAGGGCATTCTGCGTCCATACATGATTTGCCCCAGAACTAACAGCAATGAAATAATACGTGTATGATTTCAAGTTACCTACTAATTATCTTCATGCATTTATTATTAAACGGACAAGCGGGGGAATTGCATTATTGCAAAACGAGTATTAGATTTTGAGGTTATAATTTAGTAGCTAACAATTGTAAAATCGTTATGTAAAAATACACTAGCAATAATCAAATCGGTCATTATTGAATGTAATCGATTGAATATAACCGATTGATAGGATTGACATCTCCAACCGTAATTCTATAACAACGTTGACATTCGGAAAAGACGTTGGCGACTTTGATTTAAGTACTTACAGTACTTTGAAATATTAGTTTTGGATTGCAAATTGTCCGTTAGATATGGATGTTTACAACTACTATTAGAAAACAGATAAATAAGTATGGTATAGGTCACATGTTTGTTGGTTCTGGGGCCATTTTCGACGATGTCCATTCCGCCTGAAATATTCATTACCACACAATTCTAGCCCACAAAATGTGATAAGATCAAGCCAAATAATCATCACCTCATTAACTTACATATTGTGGTGATATGCAAGTCCATTCTAAATAATAATAACCACATATACCTTCTGTGACAATATGTCCAACCCAAAAAAGTTATTACCACTCTACCTCACAAAACATGTTAAAAGCCATCCTAATAATCATTACCACATTGTATTTTACCTCAGAAAATGTTGAAAAATTACTTATGCTTTACAAATTGTGGCAAAGCGTCAATACCCAAACCAATCATCATTACATTACCCCACAAGTTGTGGCAATACGTCCACAAATTGTGGCAATGTGTCTAGAAGTTGGCAATATGTCAATTCAGTCACCACAATTATGTGACATTAATCTCCTCCTCTTCGTCACTTTCCGTGACAGTGCGGTGGTTGTACAGGCCCTGAGCCATCAGCTGCAAGGCCAGGGGGTTTCTCTGTCCAGAAGCCTTCTTGATCTTGGCGCGTTTGTTCTGGAACCAGATCTTGATCTGGGCTTCTGCCAGCCCCAACTCAGCCGCCAAGCTCTGCCGCCGGCGCTCTGTGAGGTACCGGTTTTCTATGAACTCGTGCTGGATGGGAGAAGAAAGAGAATTTAGTAGACGAATATAGACTTAATGAGGACTTAAGGAATATGGTGTTGGTCTAGCTACACTTCTATTGTGAGCTGGTCACGCGTTCGAAATTGCCTTAGAAGGCTTAGCACGAAAACATTGACGTTAGCCTAGCGCTATTTGTGTGTGTGTGTGTGTGAATGATCTACGGTGTTGGCCGCGGGGCCTTTACAGCTTCACCGGACAAAAACAACAACTACGCTCGAGCCAGAAGGGCAAGGGGGCAACTAGCTCAAGGGCGCCTCAAGGAGGAACGGCCTCGGCTTGGGCAGTCGCTATGGGGGAGGGCGTATACTAGGTGTCTCGCCGTGGTGCTCTGCATCGGCCGGCGGGCAAGAGATCCTTCGGCCTCGCCGGCGAGGTCGGTGTCTGATCCTGTGTGCGGTATCTGTATCCGAAAGAAGGGATGTAAGGGCATCGGGAGGGTCGTTGAGAACATGCCGCGGACGGCGGGAGCGGCTGATAGGAGGGGAGTTAGTTTCGTAGTCGGCGGCGGCTATTACCATGATTGGACGCGTTCGCAAAATATCGGGTTGTCGCCGTTTTATTGAAGGCGCGAATAAGTTCGAGACCGAGATCGGAATGGAAATCGACGTTCCGTATGAACCACGGGGCTCCGACGGCTTTGCGGAGGAAACGAGCCTAGCGCTAGTGAGTAAGCGTTCTATCAAGTTTATGTTTATAAATTGCAGTATGACAAGGATGGCATCAACTCGCTAGCGTCACGCTTACGTCAAAATTTTTGTGCTAAGCCCTCAGATTCTGGAATAGTTTGTAAAATTATCCTAGTTTGTTAGATTGAAAAAATAGAACTTGGTTTTTAGATTGTCGTGTTCATTTATCATAAAAAAACCAAACGAAGAGTTGCCAGAATTATACATAAAATGATACGTTCGACTATCACAATAAACATATATAAACAGTAGAACATCCAATTACTAGCATTCGAATTAAAAGTCACGCACTCAGACGCGCGCTCTACACGGCTTCTTGACAGGTTTTGATGGGTATCGCGCATCTTCACAACAAGTTTTAGGGGGTACCACCTCCTTGTATTAAGATTTTATACTGTTTACATATTTTACTATGCTTTCATTGAATTATAATGGTATCTACCTTTAGTCTAGCGAGTTGTGCCGCGCTAAATGCGGTCCTCGGTCTTTTCTCTTCTGAATTCATCTTCTTTTTCATTCTTCTACTTCTGGGACCTGGAGACAAGAGAACGGCGATAAATAAATATAAATAACGCCAGTGTCCACGAGTCCTAACCTTATAATTAAATTCAAATTAAATCAAAATCGAAATGTCTTTATTTTAAACACGGGCCATGTGGCAAGCATTTAAAAAATAAAATAAAGATAATATAGTCATACAAAGATCTTGTGATATGACAACTCATGACAGTCGCAGAGTTGCCGTTAATAAAGCTATAAAATTTACCCAAAACCTTTTTTTTATTAGTAACCATGCGGACCCTACCGGTGAAATGTTTCCCTGGAAGTAAAGAAATTTTACTAAATGATAACCCTAATGGGATGTAGAAAGATGTAGGTACCGGGGAAGATCTAGACTATCTTACCATGATCAAAAAGACCGAGTCTTATCTGAGGGACAAGTCAAGAGTCGCCGTAACCGGCGAGCGTGTATGAGACGAACTATGAGAGTGGAGGAAGCCAGAGAGGTATGTTAGGAAATAACCTGTTGGAACTCTGTACTCTCTGTCTACCCCACGTGGGATCTGGGATCGGGATAGTTAGACAGATAACCCTAATTTCACACCAACGCCCTCCTGTCAATGTAATATACGGGCTTAAACATCCTTGTAGCACTATATTTCAAAGACGGGCAATGCGGTAAGCAAATTAAAAATAAAATAAAAATAATATACATTAAAAATAAAAAATAATCAAGACTCCGGACCGATACTGGAAATTTTCCGACATTCCGACCACATTTGTCCGATCTAGAAGTTGAACCCATGACCTCATAATCACAAAGCCCATTATCGGCCACTGGACCAACGACGGAGTCATTCAAATTCATTTATTCCGTTTTATATATTTTTCATATTTATCACCTCTTGCGCATCTTCCGAACCCCATTTAATTCAATTATAACAACCAAAATGGCGTCCAAATTATCACTTACACAAACATCTGTCACTAGCAATAATAATTTTAATATAACAATATTAAAATAACAATGTCTCGCTCACGCAACAAGACTATGTTATAAGCGAAGAGGGAGACAGCATGATTTCTCTATGGCAACGTTATGGGATTTAACCCCTCTGATTCCCTATGATTAGGGTTCATTAAATTATTGTTGAATTTAATTAAGAACTCTTTGTTGGTGACTATATGCGTGTATTTTTAACAGAAGTCTTTCCGCCCACTGGATCTAATAGTCGCGGGTTCGATTCCCGCACAGGACAAATCTTTCTGTGACACACAAATATTTGTTTATATCTGGGTGTTTGTGTATGTGATTTTCATGTTCGTAACACGACACAGGAATAGTACTACTTTGACGTCTTTCGCCATCCTCGAGCGAAGTCCTGGTTAGTTATTTCTGGGTTAGTGTTACTCGGCAATGAAAACTGGCTACTTTAACTGAATGAAATAGGATAAATGCGGTCGAAATGCGAGCTCTGCGGAAGATGTGCGGAGTGAAGCTGACCGACCGTATTCGCAACAGTGCAGTAAGAAAGCGGGTAGGTATGAAAGATAGTATCGGTGTAAAGATGAGAAAGGGTATGCTCCGTTGGTTTTAGGCATATAGAAAGAATGTCAGAAGAAAGAATGACAAAACAGATACACAATATGAAAGTGGAAGGATGTAGGTACCGAGGAAGATCTAGACTATCTTACCATGACCAAATAGATTCAGTCTTGTCTGAAGGGGAAGTCAAGAGTCTCTGTAACCGGCGAGCGTGTACGAGACGAACTATGAGAGTGGAGGAAGCCAGAGAGGTATGTAAGGAAAGAACCTATTGGAACTCTGTACTCTCGGCCTACCCCGCAAGGGATCTGGCGTGATGATATAGATAGATAGATACCCCGGAATCCCAACACCCAACATCCATCAACCGTAAACAGCCCGCAATAAACAAAACAAATTAAACACAAACATATAGAGGCCATTTAAAAGACATAATTCCGCCGCGACAACCCTAACTTACCCCATTAACAGTTAGAACAACCCCAACTGACATACCAGGGCGAAAGGGTGGAAATAACTCTTTCGACTGTTATCGTTAATGGGGAGGCCATAGGCGTACTTCGTACACCTCAAGACCCTTGTTCACAATAAAAAAATGCACCGCATTAAGATGTCTTCATATTTTTTGCTATTAGTCCTTAATAATAAAAATGATCACGCCAGTTCCATTGCGGGGTAGGCGGAGAGTAAAGAGTTCCAACAAGTTCTTTCCTTACAGACCCCTGTGGCTTCCACTTTCATAATTCGTCTCATACACGCTCGCCGGTTACGGAGACACTTACCCTTCAGATAAGACACGGTCTATTTGGTCATGGTAAGATAGTCTAGGTCTTCTCCGGTACCTACATCCTTCCACTTTCGCATTGTATATCTGGAACTGGCGTGATAATATAGATATCTATCTATATCATCACGCTAGTTCCAGATAGATAGATAGAATGATAAAAATATTTAGGGATCATTAAAACCGTTTAAGGGCATTACTAATGTCAATGACCTTGACAATTTTTGTTAGGAAATTTCCTTTGTCTGACGACCTTGACATCATGGACAAGTGCGCCCGGAGGACATATTGCAGGGTTTTTTAAATCATTCAGATATAACAATAATAATAACTCTGTCAAGAAACTGTCCCACCGTTGGGCACGGGCCTCCTCTCAAACTGAGAGGGTTCAGGCTCTAGTCCACCACGCTGGCCCAGTGCGGGTTGGCTAACTTCACACGCCTTTGAGAAACTCTGAGGCAAGCAGGTTTTCTCACGATGATTTCCTTTACCGTTAAAGCAAGTGATAGTTAATTTTTAATACGCACATGCTTTCGAAAAGACAGAGGTACGTGCCTTAGTTTGAACCCGAGACCTCTGACTGCAGTCCAACGGTCTAACCACTAGGCTATCACTGCTGTTCCTCAATAATTAATATCAATTTACAACCATTCTTTTAGTAGATTTATGTATTTTCTTTGGAACAGAAAATGATAATATTTTATGATAATCAAATGACAATCACACTTTTATTTGTATCGTATTAGTTTTTAAAAACAAGCTTTTATAGCGAAAATTAATCGAAGATATCTTACTTAGTTACTATGGCAATCTTCCAGTCCCATCATCAGATCAGCTCCGTATTATTACCACCGAATTTACATACGTATGCCAAGTTTCAGATCAATCATATATCGGAATTTCTTGAATAATCACAAGATTTAAACTGGGAAGACAGACATACGAATAAAGCAAGGACTGTCTCACTGGTCTGCGCTTTCATGACCACGAGGTCCTGGGTTCAAATCCCAGGTCGGACAAATGTAGATTTTGTATCGAAAAATTTCCAGTATTAGTCCTGAGTCTGGAATTGTGCCCGGTGCATCACAATAGGTTCGCCCCCTAATACATGGATTTCAACATTGTCGACAGCGTGGGCACAGTACACTGTACCACCCCCGCTTGGAGAATATAGGCGTGACGATGTAGGAAGTTCATTACAAAGCCTGTAACAATGTGGAATGGCATTTTTGTACTGCAAAAGTACTGGCTTAGGCATTATTCAAATAAAATTCATGGAATCAATTCTACTTCTTGAATAAATGTACAAAATGGTCACTAAATTCCTGTCAAATACCGCCATTTCCCACAAAAGATGGCGGCATTCGAAAATGGCCGGCGACTTTTTTAAAACGCAGGCAAGGCATTTCCCTAGCTGCCAACATAGCACCTCGTTACACGAAACACTCTGCATTTTCGCTTGTTTAATTAAAAACACGAATAAAAATTTTTTACTGGCCATTATCTCGGTGATAAATGGCCTCAACTTGTTTAAAGTTGTACACGAAAATAAACATTATTTTCTTGTGTTTAGAACTGATGTTCGTATGGTGATGGATGTCGATTCGCTATCAAAAGATCCGCGGTTAATGATTTCCTGTTCTATTCTTAGAACGATAAAATTCAATTTCGATTGCCACAGCTATTGTTTTATATTGTTTTTGGGATTGCGTTTTGGCGTTTACATCTTCCCCAAATTCTTCTTGTATCCATCCCGGCATGGCGTTACCATAATTCCACTTTATGTGGCCACGTTTACATTTTTCCTAATTCCAATTCCCTTGCCATTGCCGAATCGTATCGAGTGGGATGTCAAATCAAAGAGGAGAAAATTCTGCGTTCATATAAATTTAGATATGTTAAGTTCTTTATCACAAAACAGTATTAAAACTAGGTACAGGAAAGCGCAGAAGTGTTTATAGTGCTAGTTTTCCGGCGGTAGTCACTGACAGAACAATTTATACTGCTGTTAGCTCGCTAGATCTTTTCGTTGATTGCAACTTGATTTAAAATACGTTCCGGATCCGAATGGGGGTGACTTATGGTGTGTTGAGGGGTACGTACGTACTTTTGTATTTTGTAGGATTTTATTCGCTAGGAAGTTACATGGTGTTTTTTTCCGTAAAAACTAACGAGTTATTGCAAAAAAAGAGTCCCATATCTCAAGAAGAGTAGAGGTGTACTAGGTACGC
Source organism: Phalera bucephala (assembly GCA_905147815.2). Classification (NCBI taxonomy): domain Eukaryota; kingdom Metazoa; phylum Arthropoda; class Insecta; order Lepidoptera; family Notodontidae; genus Phalera; species Phalera bucephala. Next base: position 11,587,317 of record LR990636.1, on the reverse strand, counting down.
TTATTCTGCCGAAGTTGGTAGGTCTCAATGTAAGTGGGCTAGCTTATTGCCAAATATAGACTTCAAGAATTCATAGACGAACTATGAGAGTGGAGGAAGCCAGAGAGGTATGTAATGAAAGAACCTGTTGGAACTTTGTACTCTCTGCCTACCCCGCAAGGGATCTGGCGTGATGATATAGATAGATAGAAGAATTCATAAGGCTGTTAGCCAGCTAGATCTTTGTGTTAATTGCAAATTGATTTAAATTAGGTTTAGGATCCGAATGGGGGTAAATGACTTATGGTTTATTAAGATGTATGTACGTACTTTCGTATTTTGTAGGATTTTATTTGCTATGAATTTAAATGGTGTTTTATTTCCGGTGATAAATAAATTACTGGTTAAAAAGAAAATAAACACTGTCACATTTTTTAAATGGTTTTCTGTGATAAATAAACGTTTTTTTTTTACATGTAGCCCCACACTAGGATTTATTCCTGTGTCGTGGGTGCGTTTACAAACATGAAAATTCACAAACACAAATACCCAGACCGGAACAAATAATTGTGGATCACACAAAGATTTGTCCCGTGCGGGAATCGAACCCGCGACTATTAGACACAGTGGGCGGAGCAGCTCAAGCTCTTAACAACTGCGCTAAATCGTCGTCATATTCCCAAAAACGAAGACAGAGTACATTGTACATCCATATTTCACCGATAATGTTAGGTTCCAATGTAAAGGGGCTGGCTTAGTGTCATTATACCAGACATAATACCTAACTATGGCATCACACTGGAGCTAGATCGTAAACTAATTGTAACCTAAGCATTGTATTTACACAATATGATTAAAAAATAAAAAAAAAACACCGTCACGCCTATATTCCCCAAGCGAGGGTAGCAAAGGTGTACTGAGTACACCCACGTTTCGCCGACGATGTTAGGTCCCATGTAATAGGGGGCGAGCCTATTGCCATATACCGGGCACAATTCCAGATTCCGGACTCATACTGGGAATTTTTCGTTAGAAAGACTACATTTGTCCGACCTAGGATTTGAACCCAGGACCTCGTGATGACAAAGCGATGTGCTTTGCCACCAGACCAACGCGGCAGTCATGAATCAGTGATTAAAAAATATATAGTAACGGTGTTCTGAACACCGTCGCTTAAAGAAGTCTGCAGTCTGTGAACATGTCCTTGACCGCACCCGCCATAACATCAGATTTGATAAACCACAAATCCTCGTGAAAGAACACCGATTCTCCTACCAAGGATGGTTCGCGAGGCTATTGAAATTAAAAAACGTCCTAATTTCAATAGAGAAGATGGCTGGGTGCTTCCATCGTCTTGGGATTTTTTTGAGATAAGTCACTACTGTTCTGAAGTTGCGATTTGTAACCGCCCCCGAAGGGCTTATACAAAATAAATTATTTGAATTTGAGTTTAACTCTGGACTGCTAGGTATTCTTAAGTTGAAAATCTGCACTGATTTTGTCCGACCTAGGATTCAAATCTAGGATTGCCGACCACTCCATGTATGCGTTTGTATCTAAATATACATAAGGACATACTCATAATCTTCATTAGACAATAATATAAATAAAATAAACCACCAATATAAAAAACGGACAATTTGGCGCAGTGGTTAAGAGCTTAAGCCGCTCCACCCACTGAGACGAATAGTTGCAGGTTCGATTCACGCACGGGACGAATCTTTGTGTCACCCACAATTATTTGTTAGGGTCACGGTCTTTGTGTATGTGAATTTTCATGTTCGTAAACGCACCCACACCGCAGTAATAAATCCTAGTGAGATCCTACGTTTAAAAAAAAAATAATCATAAAACCCATACTTTCAATAAGAAAAACAATTATTGCCTTAGCCTTTACAAATAATTTACGTTCTCACTGAGCTAATTAAAAAAACCCTAACGAGCTCATAAAGTATTCAGATTACTGAAAATTTACTTTCAAACACATGACCACAATAATTTTATGAACAAAAAATACAACCTACCTAATTATAACGTAACACACACTATATCACGAGCTTCCAATTATAAAAGGGGTATTTTTTCTAAGCACAGCTATAAACTCAGCTGGTTCACTCCGTACAAACAGCGGCGTTAAAAGTAAACTATTCATAGAGATGTGTGCGTACTTCCGCAAGTCCAATAAAATACAATAAAAAATAAGCACTGCCTTCTCTATATTCTCAAAGCAGAGGTGACATTATGTACATCGACGATGTATAGAGAGCGACAGACTCCTGACTTTGCTACTATGAATTTTACAACTGATAAACTAAAGATAAGAAAGGGTATACTCTGTTGGTTCAGGCATATAGAACGAATGTCAAAAGAAAGAATGACAAAACAGATATACAATGCGAAAGTGGAAGGATGTAAGAACCGGGGAAGACCTAGACTAGCTCACCATGACCAAATAGAACGAGTCTTATCTGAGGAACAGGTCATGAGTTTCTGTAACCGGCGAGCGTGTATGAGACGAACTATGAGAGTGGGGGTAGCCAGAGAGGTATGTAAGGAAAGAACCTGTTTGAACTCTGTACTCTCTGCCTAATGATAAACTATGATAATTTTTCCCCTTAGAATTCGGACACAGGACCCTGTTTGCACCATATACCATTGAACCAGCAAGACAATAGAACGTTTTATCTGTATTATCACCGCAGATCCCTTGCGAGTTGGTAGGGGAAACAGAGTTTCAACCGGTTCTTTCCTTGCAGAACTCTCTCGCTTAAACCTTTACCATACATATGTATTATCATAGTTACATCACCAAGCTGAGCTAGCTGTGTTAAGCCGTGTCATAAACTAGCTGAATTATTTTTCAACACGCACAGAGAAAAATAAAATTAATGTAGTTAACACCTTTTCGCATGGCTGTACCCCGCCATTATGAGACAAACATTATGATTTATTAGTTTTCGTAAAATGAGTTTAATTAACTATTTTAATACTATCACGGCATATTCTTGGCAATGTAGGCAGAGAATACAGTGATAATAGATTCAATTGACAACTTACGGCCGGTTGCAATATTTCACTCAAGGATAGATTTGCCTACTACGGATAGAATTATGACATATTTTGTATGGAAAATATGTTAAAATTTTACTAACAGTATGCAAATTTAATTAAACTAGTAGTCGTCTATTGGTCGATACTCGACCTACTCTTTCATCGTTTGCGGGTTATGTTTGACATTCAGTAAGACTATAGACAAATAATATTAAAGACAAACATCGATTTGACGTGTATTGTGTCAAATACATGGTAGTATGTGTAATGTTTTTTTATTGATTTAATGTATGTGTTATGCATAATTTTAAAAAAATTTTAGCTTTCTGCACTCCTGCTCTATATAAACTATAAGTGTGGGAAATTTCATACTCCTCCGTCCGCGCCATTTTCGTAAAAAGGGGTACAAAGTTTTTGCTTCACGTATTAATATAATGATATTAAAATCGGTCATTAGTAGTATCTTAAAACAATAAACCTCGTAATCTCTTTATTTCCCAAACGAGAGTGGGAGAGGTGTACTATTCTCCGACTATCGGTAATATATAAGAGGGGACCATTTGCCATTAAACGGGGAACTATTTTAGACTCTGGACTGCTTTTTTTCTATATAAACGTAGCCCCACACTAGGATTAATTCCTGTGTCGTGGGTGCGTTTACAAACATAAAAATTCACATACACAAATACCCAGACCGGAGCAAATAATTGTGGATCGCACAAAGATTTGTCCCGTGCGGGAATCGAACCCGCGACTATTAGACACAGTGGGCGGAGCGGCTTTAACTCTTAACCACTGCGCTAAATCGTTCGTCATGTTTAGAATATATGTGGGTAGTATACGTAAGCGACGACAAAATTGGTGTACGGAAAAACTCAAATGAGTTTATATTGAACCTTACTGAACATTTTTTGTGGAATTGTTATTTATATTATCAAATATAATAATAATTATATTAGCCCTGTTAAGAAACTGTCCCGCCGTTGGGCACGGGCCTCCTCTCAAACTGAGAGGGTTTAGGCCATAGTCCACCACGCTGGCCCAGTGCGGGTTGGCGAACTTCACACACCTTCGAGAAACTCTCAAGCATGCAGGTTTCCTCACGATGTTTTCCTTCACCGTTAAAGCAAGTGATAGTTAATTTTTAATACGCACATGCTTTCTAAAAGGCAGAGATGCGTGCCTCGGTTTATATCCGAAACTTCTAACTTTCCAGTCCAACGGTCTAACCACTAGGATATCACTATCAAATAAAATAAATTAAAAAATGTCCCGCGCAGGTTTCGAACCCGCCACTACAGTCTACGCTCTAAACATTGGACAAAGCGTTTTTAGATATTCAAATATAATAAAGCTTAAAGGTATGTTTATTTGATTTTTTTTATTTGAACGCTCTAATAGGAACTGCCCGTCGGATCATAACAATTCTTTTTGCATTTGGTAGTACAATTCTTCAAAGAATGTTATGTGATTATTTAAAATCACGCTACCACCCTTAGGAGCCAAGTAAAAAGATAAAACGTTAGAAAGAACGCCAAGGGTTTCGCCACATAGCCGACGCAGCGCGACGTGAGCGCGATGGAGGCGCTACCTGGGGGGTTGTAATGTACACAGAGAGCAGTCACGCTCGGCGCGATGGCAAACGTCATGACCTGCCGCTGTCGCGCTCGATACACTTACAACCGAGCACGGTGGAAGCGAGACGCTAATACGCGTGCGAGCGGGACGCTAGTGTACAGCGGCTGCTTAGCCATCGTGACATCGCGCCTGCTGGTGACGTGCATGCCACGCTATCGACCGCCGGCCGAGCGTCAGCCGACCGCCTCCATCGCGCTCCGTCGGCTATTTGATCGAACCTTAAGTGGAAACGAAGTAAGAGCGCGACCGGACGATGCTTTGCAACCGGCGGGTGAAACCGCGGGGTTCAGCTAGTGATCTTATTCACTAGTATCATCCAATTTTACTTGCATCTAAGAAACCTAACATGTTTTTTAAATATCTACTCGGTCCGTTCACCTTAACAAAATTAAGTTATTACAGTATTATTCACAGCCATTTAGACCGGCTTAGAACCGGTCTAGACAAGTTTGCTGATTGAAAAATTTGCTACAAACTTTGTACTTGTCTCGCTTGATTATAGTTTAAAGTTTGGTGAGCTGTGAAATCTCTCTAGACTCTTTGATAATCCAATTAAAAATGCTGATATACAATGCGAAAGTGGAAGGATGTAGGTACTAGAGAAGCCAATCTTACTATAATCAAATAGACGGTGTCTTATCTGAAGGGCAAGTCAAGAGTCTCCGTAACCGGCGAGCGTGTATGACACGAACTATGAGAGTGGAGGAAGCCAGCTAGACCTCCCGTCTGCAAGGAAAGTTGGAACTCTGTAGTATCTGCCTATCTTTGGAGCAGGAGATTTGGCGTGACGGTATAGATAGAGAACAGTTTTAGGATTTTCTCCTTCACTTATACTGTGAAACTGTGCTGCTGACCGATTTTTATGGTTCGAGGTCAACGGGATGTACCCTAAAGGTTTTTATGAATGAGTTTTAATGGCATATCTTTTCATTAAAATGACTATTAAGCCGCCGGGGGATCGTGGACTTCAGTCTTTTAAAAGCTGGTATTATGTGGCTTTCATAATGCTGAACAATGACACAGCCAAAAAATGTCTAAAAATATAGAAAAAATCTAGTTACTACTTTATTTATGCATCCGAAGAAAAGTTAGCACATTCTTAACTTGATGTTTTTGCCAAATTTCTACCAAAAAAACCATCTGGATTCAATCGGAAATTATTCTGAGTAAAAAGCATGAAATGACTTATTTAAAACACGCTTTTTAGAGATCCGTAACTGTAAGGGGAAAAGTTATCAACAAATCTATAAGTTTATCATAAAATTCTCAGAAATAGAAATCATGAGTTTTAATCCGAGGTAGGATACAGTGTTATTAAGGTTTTTCTACTGAAAAACGTTTTTTATTCTTGGGATGACAACACGATATCCACACTGGGTGCCAACCAATGTAAGCTACGCCACTAGCGGGTGTGTCCACACTACAAAATTGGGACGACTTTAAATTATTTTGGTACGGAACGATTCTTGCATCATCCCGACTCTAGCTTGACCAATCACAAATTACAGTCACGGAAGAATACATGTAAATTGAATTTACGAAATCTTCGCTAATATCTCCCAACATTGTTTCTTGTTTCTTGCAATTGTATTATTCAACATTTCAAGTTTTCAGTAGATACAACATTTTACAAAATAGTTTCGAAGCAATTTGTTACTTTTTTGTTGTTGTAAATACAAAGAAAAAGTTAAATCGTTGTACGTGTGTGAAAAACGTTCTAAATAGGATGTTTTGTTGCTTTTTTACTTATTTTACTAGTAAAGAGGCAAAAAGATTTAAGATACAATTTAAGAAATAAAAATTACATAGTCTCGTAATTTTTCTTCAACGTTATTATGTTCGTTTTCGTTTCTGCAATCTGTATCCCCTTGTAGGGTAGAGAGTTGTAGGGTTCCAACAGGTTCTCTCTTTACATACCTGTCGCTTCCTCCACTCTCATAGTTCGTCTCATACACGCTCGCCGGTAACGGAGACTCTTGACTTGCCCTTCAGATAAGACACGGTCTATTTGGTCATGGTAAGATATAACTTATAGGTTGTTTTTTATATTATATCCGCAGGTTCGTTCGCGTTATTTTCATATATATATTTTACTTATCCCCACACTAGGCTTAGTTCACACTGAAACAAATAATTGTGGATCACACAATAGAGAAAGATTAATCCCGTGCGGGAATTGAACCCGTGACTATTCGACCCAGTGGGCAGAGCGTCTGAAGCTCTTAACCACTGCGCCAAATTATCCGTCAATATATCACACGCTTAAGTTTACTTTTTGAGATAAACGGTAGTTTATATCCTTTCTCCGGATAAAATCTATTTTCTTCCCCAATTTGATCAAAAATCCGTCCAGCGGCTTGGGCGTGAAAAGGTTACAGATTAACAGACAGACAGACTTAGTTTAGAATTTATAATATTAGGATGGATAGTAGACAAAAAAAATAAAAAAGCTGTGATAGCCTAGTGGTCAGACCGTCGGATTGCATAGTCAGAGGTCTCGAGTCCAAACCCAGGCACGCACCTCTCTCTTTTCGAACGCATGTACGTATTAAAAATTAACTATCACTTGCTTTAACGGTGAAAGAAAACATCGTGAGGAAATCTGCATGCCTAAGAGTTTCGCGAAGGTGTGTAAAGTTCGCCAACCCGCACTGGGCCAGCGTGGTGGACTATGGCCTAAACCCTCTCAGTTTGAGAGGAGGCCCGTGCCCAACGGTAGGACAGTTTCTTAACAGGGCTAATATTATTATAGATTGTATAGACTAGCGGTAACTACCAATTGAAACTTATCCGACACAGTCTTATCTGAAGGCAAGTCAAGAGTTTTCGTAACCTACGAGGATGTATAAGACGAACTATGAGAGTGGAGGAAGCCAGAAAGGTCTGTAAGGAATGAACCTGTGGGAAATATATCTATCTCTGCCTACCTCGCATGTGTTCGTCGTGATGATATCAATAAATAGACTAGCTGTTACTTTACCTACCTGTTTATTATGTTATCTGTTATTATTAATTATAGCTATAAATATTAATTAATAACCTATGTGTACTCTGATGTATAAGCTATATTACTGTAAAGTTCCATGAAAAACCGTCCAGGAGTTTTTGCGTAATAAAGTAACATACACCTATCCTCACTAACTTTCGCGTTCATAATATTAATAAGACACACTCTGCCTACTCCGCAAGAGATCTGGCGTGATGATATAGATAGAGAAAGAAATACCTTTAAAATACTGTATTTATGTATCGATTCACAGCCGCGTAATCGATTTAATCATACCAATTATCGATGTTCGCTTTGTAAATATATTGAATTATGCGGTTTTGCGGTACGGAACCCTTCGCGGTTTTATTTTTTGTTCTTGCTGGTATTATTTTATTGCGAATATAATATAGTAGTTGAACGGTCACTTTCTGTACATGTGGTCTTGGGTTCAAACACTGGGTCAGACTTCTAATTTTTTTAAAATATTGAAAGGTTTCTTGCTGTTGCTGCTAACGGTTGAAAGTAAACAAAGACAGAAAAGCTCCATATCCAGAAGTAATTAAATAACAAGTTTTTGAAAGATATGTGAAATAATATGCCGACACGGTATTACATCAAACAAAATAATGCCTAGTTGTATTGGCGGGGTAAAAAAACGTTGCTCTTTGTATACCACGGCTAACCCCTTCAAGGATAATATGAGGAATTAATTGGAGAGATCCATAAGCGGCTCCAACTATCGGCGAAATATAAGTGTACATAGAACACCTCTGCCTCACCTCGGGAGAAGCAGATGTGAGAGTATTTTAGTGTGCTCAATTTTATATACCACATCCATTTAATTTAACATCTATGTACCTCTTTCATATTCAGTTCACGTGCACTCAACATTCAATATCGATACCCATAATCGAAATACAATCTTATCCTCTCAAAAACAAAGTCTACTTTCCTTTGTGGCATCGCAAACATTGATTTCTAAATAACCTCCAGAGTATTTTAAGAGCTATACCACAAAGAATAGAGTCGGATTTCGTATGTAATAACATATCGTTAAGGTAAAGATTTTTTTCATTGCTTTGATTTCTTTAAGGGTAGTTTTACAAAGGGGATTCGGTATTCGTAAGTAAAAAAAACAGTTCAGGTTATTGAAAAGGTTATACAGAGTGTTCTTTCGTTTTCTTGCAGAATTTGTAGAATATGTAAGAGACGGATAATATTTATCGTTACATTTAAAATTCTGATGTGTGTGGGTTTGTTATTCTTCTCCTAAACAGCTAGACCTATCTTGATATTTTTAACTTATCCGGACACCTGGATGAACCGGGTGCGAAACCGCGAAAAAACTGCTAGTTTTTCTTTATAACAGAAGAACGGTATGTTTGGTTTCAGCTCATATTTCTACTAATTATCATTTGACAGTAAATCAAAATAAACTTTAGTCGAAATGAACATTACTACCATGCGGTACGTATGTATGTATAGATAGTAATGTGTACTTCGCTCGGCCCGACAGTACACGAAGTAATTTCAAAATATTTAAAATTTAGTGTCTAATTATTAAGGCAAGAGTCTCCTTAACCGGAGAGCGTGTGAGACAAACTATGAAAACAGAGAAAATGAGAGGTCTGTAAATCAAGAACCTGCTGGAACTCTGTACTCCCTGCCTACTCTCCAAGGTATCTGGCGTGAAGATATAGATAGGAAGATAAAGTACATAAATAGAAAAATTCTTCGTAACCGGCAAGCGTGTACACGAACTATGAGAGTGGAGGAAGCCAGAGAGATCTGTAAGGGAAGAACCTATTGGAAGTCTGTATTCTCTGCTTACCCCGCAAGAGGTCTGGCGTGATGATATAGACGGATGGATAAAGTAGTTAGATAAATAAAGTAATGCCTTCGTCACCGGCGATAGGATACGAAGTATAAGTATGGAAGTCTATAAGCTCTTGACTCTAAGCCTACCCCGCAAGGGAACTGGCGTGATGACATAGATCATTATCAGCCCGTGTCAGTCCACTGCTGGACGTAGGCCTCTCCCATGACACGCCACTGAGCTCGATCTTCAGCTCTCCTCCTCCAATCCCTGCCCGCTGCCTTACGAATATCGTCGCCCCACCTAGCTACAGGGCGCTCTAGTCTCTAACGTAGTGTACATTTGTCGACACGCGGTCTCAACTCAACAACCAGTCTGTCCCACGGCTATCGGTTCTGCGACATATGTGACCTGCCCACTGCCACAATGATATAGATAGATGTTGGCAAAACTATTGGCCCTTATTTACCACATCGAGACTAGTGTTGTTTCAATTGCAATTCTATTAATCCTCTTAAGGTACTCCGGAGTAACACTGACTTTTGGACGTCAAAGCCTCAGTCTCTCCCGTGACCATGGGTGCTGTTGAGCACTCGAAACGTCGGGAACTTAAAAACAAAAAAAACCGTGATAAAATCCGAAATATTTTGAATGCAATTGCATTAAACGGATAGGTGCTGTTCCAGCTCCACCAGAATGTTGATAATATGTTCAGCTATTCTTATTTATTATTCCCTCTCCTCCTTGTAGTAGTTTAATAAATGTATAATTTTTCTTCCTCGTTTTTTTTATCTGTTAATGAGAGGATCATGGCCATTCTTATGAATAGTATAACTTGGTTAATTTAGACTGACCTGATACTACATTGTTCTCCCATACCCCACAACAAAATTTAGATGGAAGAAATTGTGAAAATACTATTTTAAAAGAGTAACCGTGGAGTTTCTTGCCCTTCTTCTCCACAGGAATGACATTCCGAAGTGGTGGTAGAGTCTTTGTTACTGTTCTGACGATTCATAAATACTGTAATGGTTTACATGAATAAAAAATATTCTGATTCTGATTCTGATCTATTTTTGCCCAACTCTGATTGACATTATAGTCGGCGAATATGGGTGTACATAGTGCATCTCTGCCACCCCATTTTAAGAACAAAAGCGTTACGGTATTTTTTATTTTATTAGTTCTTTGAAGTTATTTCCCAAGCGTGGGAGAGGAAAGCATGTTAAATGGCTGAAATCAAGTTATTATCGGATTCTGTTGATGACAAAAACTTATACACACGGTGGGCCTTTCTTAGTACTGCGGTAGTGTTGTGCTGTATCATATCGATGTGATTGGGGGTAGTGATGGGACTGGTTTTTATCGATATTAAAATAATTACATTAATTTTACTGCCTCATCAGTCCATCCTTTTGTGATTACGAGGTCCTGGGTTCAAATCCTGGGTCGGACAAATGTAGTTTTTCTAACGAAAAATTTCCAGTATGTAATCTGGAATTGTGCCCGGATATACCGGGCGCAATTCCAGATCCCGGACTCATAGCAATAGGCTCGCCCCCTATTACGTGGGTCGTAACATTGTCGGCGAAAAGTAGATGTACTCAGTACACCTTTGCCATCCCCGCTTGGGGAATATAGGTGTGCCGGGTGTTTTTTTTTATATGAATTTTAATTAAATACCTTCTGTAATGTTATTGGACGTGTAGCTGTGAATTAGATTTTCGTTGTTGCCTCCCCATTTTGAGAAGGGGTAAATCTATCGCCATGTCCCAATATTTAACATATAACAACAACACAAATAAATCAACCTAAACTGTTTTATTGCTGGTCAAAGGCTTCGTCTCACAAATCGAGGTGAGAGAGAACAGACTACCGCGCGAACCCAGTGCGATGTAATGGAAGCAGGTTTGTGGCCACCTGCTGTTGAAACTTATCAAGCCGCCTATAAGGCAAATTCGACTTAACGACTAACACATTAACTGGTTACCAGGACCAAAGACTTAACGTACCTTCCGGAGCTCGGAGACTTTCGAAATGGAATTGCCACAAATGGACATCCATTTAAGACCGACCGAGCTAAACGCTGCTTAGTCTTCGTGATCGAAGCACAAGCACCTTCCATGTACGTATAGATACATATTCGGAAATATATGAGGTCGGTAAAAGTGTGTTTTCAAAACCAGCCGGATGGCCAAGGGGATAACTAGCTCAAGCGTGGTATATGTGGGTGTTTTTTGAGACTGTGATGTCCCAGAAAGAGGAGGCTGAGCCTGCTCGACGAAGTTGACGGCGCTGGGGTGGAGCCACAGCCCGCCCAGGCCCAGCCTAATAGCCCGGGGCTTAAGAATACGGGCCAACTCGCATCCTCCGACGTAATATCTGGCGGGAGACCCCTCCTGCACCAACATCAGCAGGGGGGTCGCGGACGCAAGGGGCAGGAGCTTTAAGCGTCCTTCACTAGCGATCCCGAGGAGGACGGTGGCGTGGTGTGGCTTACGTCGCCGTGAGCACCACGTCGGTGCGGGAGGGATCGTGTCATCAAGTCTCTCCCCGATAGTGGGCTCTTCAGAACGCAGCACAAGAAGGGTACCGGTGCGTTCTTTATGGAGATCCCTGAGCCCCTCTAAAGTGCTGATGTCGGCCGCCCCGGGGTTTTTAGTCAGTAGGAATCCGACACACAAGGTTTGTAAGTAACTTTACACATCGAACCCACCGACTCATTGACACAGCCCGGTGGCTTGGTGTTGGTGGCCTTATTTTATGGCATTTTATTAGGCAGCTTGCGTACAGGTGCAGATTACCGGTAACATTTAACGTGTTGTCAGTCACTAACTGCTTTGGCAAAGTTGGATGACAGCTTGGACCAGTGGATAAGAACTTAAACCACTCCAAAATCAGAATATTGTTTGACCATTTTCAATCAATCAATCAATCAGCCTATCGTAGTCCACTGCTGGACATAGGCCTCTCCTAACATGCGCCATTGCACACGGTCCTCCCGCATCCAGTCTGTCCCAGCGACCTTTTTGAGGTCGTCGGTCCATCTAGCTGAGGGCCGTCCTATCTTACGCGTACCAAGTCGCGGTCTCCACTCTAGGACACGCTTGCTCCATCGGCCGTCGGTCCTTCTGCAGATGTGACCAGCCCATTGCCACTTTAGCTTACTGAGTTTGCGAGCTATGTCGGTAACTTTGGTTCTTTGTCGGATTACCTCGTTACGAATTTTATCCTTCAAAGAGACGCCGAGCATAGCTCGCTCCATAGCCCGCTGTGCGACTTTGAATTTGTGGACTAGTCCCACTGTGAGTGGCCACATCTCGGCCCCGTAAGTCATAACCATTATAGTTTTTATGAATTGTCAGAGAAGTAACAAAGTCTCTACCAACACTTCAGAATATCATTCCCCTGGTGAAGAATGGCAAGAAATCGACGTGTCCAACTAACAAAATCCTATAGTCCAGTTTTTATATTTAGCATAAATAACCTTATCGACAGGCATGAAAGTTTCAAATGCCGTTTATTTTGTTTGGCATATGTAACTTTGTTCCATAGGGCCGTCGAAATAACGGTTACTTTTTTCAAATAAAATACCTACAAATTACTCTTTTAATATATTTTTTCTATCTTCATTTTGTTGTGGGGTATGGGAGAAGAATGTAGGCTGGCCATCAGGTGGGTATAAGTCAAATTAACCAAATTAATTAATAAAACTGCATTAGTAGTCGCAGCTTACATTTTTTGAATCGGAATTTCGAATCTGTTTGGGTGTTTCTATATGTCTATTTCATGTTTGTAAATGCATCCACGATACACGATACAATTCCTAGTGATTTTCCTTACATAAAAAGTCTTATGCAAGATTTCCTCCTGAGAAAAAAGGTGTTCCCGGTACCTACATCCTTCTACTTACGTATTTTAAACCAGTTTCGTCGTTGTTTCCTATAAAACTCTTTCTACATGCCATATTTTATTCCTAAACTTAAGCAAAGTCGTGGGACATGCCTTGTTGATATTCATATAAAAACAAACAGTTGGACACGCCATTCTTATAGCGGCAGGTATTTTGTTATGGCCTTTTATCAGTGGCCATAAATGTTCGCCATTAAAACTAAAGATGTATTGTTCGGTAGTGATGCGACACGCCGATGGATATCGATAAAGTTATCGATATTTGCATATGGTTATTTATTGGTTGGGGCTTCGAAAATGGGACGAGAGAACGCGAAGGTTTTTTAAATTTTGTTTTAATTTGAAAATAGACAGCCTTGGTGGTTTAATGGTTTATAATGTGGCTGGCGTCCTCGGTTTAAATTCAAAGTTGGACAAAGCTAAATCCTAAGCGTGGATTTTTTATTAAAATATTCTCAGTAGCAGTCCACAGTCTGTAACCATGCCTAACGGTTATAGGTTCGCCCTCTATTACAATAAGACTTAACATTGTTCGCGATATGTGAGTGTATATTGTTAACAGTGTCTTTGAAAAATATATATAAGTATATTCTTTAATCACAACCAACATCCCATAAAGGATGATTAAAATCAATGCAAAAAATATTGGCGTTATGAAATAGAAATATTAGTTCAAATTTTATCGGGGCTTATTTTTAAAATAATACAAAGATATTCGATTAGTTCGGTAAAAGTATAATAGACACATCACTAGGGAAAGGCCTTTTCTCTCAAAATCAAGTGAGAAAAAAAATAGAATATTTAGCGATTTGGTAATAGAGTGCGGAAATACAATCAATGTGGCCGCATTCTTGGCCGCTTCCATATAACTATACCATGTTGGTCATTGAAACGCTAAATAGATGGTAATAGATGTTTAATCTATCTATCTATCTATAACCTCACGCCAGATCCCTTGCGGGGTAGGCAGAGAGTACAGAGTTCCAACAGGTTCTTTCCTTACATACCTCTCTGGCTTCCTCGACTCTCATAGATGTTTAATAATCGATAGAATCGGGACATCACTACCGTTCCGTGTAACGCCAATTGTCGGAGTAGCGGGAAGTGGGGGACTAATTAAGAGACGTTGAATGTGCGTTCGCGCAGGTACAATCGGGCGCAACAATGTTGCGGAATAATTATTTACAATAAAAACCAAATAATTGACTTCCTGTGTAGCCTTTGAGCAGTATGTCAGTAAAATTGCCACCGTCACGACTTTACTCCTCAAGTGGGGGTGGCAGGGAATTGCAGTTTACACCCAGTTATTGTCGATAGTGTTAGATTCCAACGTGATAACAGCCGAATCTGTTGCCGGTCACAACCGAACTGACTGAAACCGAAAATTTTTCGATAGAAAAATTACACATTGACTCACAGTATACCAGTAATCTACCACGCTAGTAACTGCGTTTCATCGAATTGAAACGCAGTTTTTACTTAGACGACCCGACGAGAATGACGGCGGGCTTCTTTTTAATTAATCCTTATAGAAGAGCGGGGCTTTCTGCCACAAATTTTGTACTGAACTTACAAGGAGGATCCGTCAACAGCTAAGAATGTTTTTAACTTTTTTTAATCCTCTCTATAGAATCCTCACTCCTTCTTCTTTCACTTTCCGTATCTTGATCCAATAAGGGTCATCATACTTTGAGCATCAGCTATTAGCGATTTTGCAACTGTATAGATGCGCATCGCATTTTGGTAACTGCGTTCGATCGCAGTATCAAAATCAGGGTAGCGTAGCGGTCAGGGTCTGAAGCAACATTAATGAAACAAGGTTCCAAAAAAGCGACATGATGGTCGCGACTGGAGCTTGTTTGTATGCGCATGGGAGTGTTCGGACACGGCATCGAACTTCCGAAAAGCTCAAATTAAGGATTATTGATTCTAAAAGTAGCTAGTCTGTTTTGTTCCTAAGCCGAGGGGCTTATGCCTAAACTACTAGACCAAGCAGTGATCACTATTTAGTATCAGCAGCTTCGACGACTTCATTTGCGTATGCATCTTTTCAAATTATAGCCTACTCGCAGTTTCGGGTGACTTCATACCTGGTCAACAACAGCGCCACCTACTGGGTCTGTTATGTAACCTTTGTTACTTCTGGATAAGGTAGCTTTCTAATAGTGAAAGAATCATTAAAATTGGATCAGTAGTACCGGAGATTACCCCGAACATCCAAACTCACAAACTTTACCTCCTTATAATATTAGAAGAGATGTGTTATTCTGGTGTATATATCACAGTAAAGTTTCAACAAAATCTGTCCAGTAGTATTTGCGTGAAAAAGTAACAAACACCATACATCCATTCTTATTTATTTCTGTGTTTATAATATTAGTTGGACCCTCAAACGACTTTTGTACATAAGTGTACCTCCACATTTTATGCATACTGGTCCTAAATTGGACTTTTAGTGAAGACATTTTGATTTTACTTTTTATACAGACACAATGTGGTATTGAGCAGATGGGCAACTTGAAAAGTTACTTTAAAGATCTAGTTCCAACATCTCCTTTCCATCACCCGACAACCAGCCACGGTAAGCGATTTCATCCTTAATAATATTATAATAATATCAGCCTATACTGTTCAACAACTGTGCAAAAACCTCTCAGAAATCGAGATTAAAGAAATTAAGTCATACTCCACCACGCAGACCCAATGAGGTCCAGTGGAGGCAGGTTTGTGGTCACCAGCTCTTGGTACTTATAAAGCCGCCTATAAGGTTTCCAACTTTGCTTAACGAATACCACATTGAGTGGTAACCGGGACCAACGATTAAAGGTACGGATAAACTAACTCGTTCAGCCGCGTTGGCGTGCACGGTGGCGATTAGATCCGGCAGTAGTTTTTGTCCCACGCGCCATCTGTGCGGCGTCTGCACGCGCGATCATAGGGAGATACTGATCGCCACCGCGGACGCTTTGGTTTGACCATACCTTTAGCGTGCCTTCCGAAGTACGGAGACGCTGGAATATGAAAATGCCGCAAACGGTCATCCATCTTAAGCCGACCAAGCCAAACGCTGCTTTAGCTTGGTGATCGCTATCTGGTGGTCATGCATAACGGAGTACTGGTCCCAACGCTATTATATGGCAGCGGTTGGGTATGTAAAAAGGAGAATGTAAGCAGGATAAATGAGGTCGATATGCGAGCTCTGCTGAAGATGTGCGGAGTCAAGCTGACCGACCGTATTCGCAACAGCGTAGTAAGAAAGCGTATAGGGTATGAAAGATAGTATCGGTGTAAAGATGAGAAAGGGTATACTCTGTTGGTTCGGGCATATAGAAAGAATGTCGGAAGAAAGAATGACAAAACAGATATACAATGAGAAAGTGAAAGGATGTAGGTACCGGGGAAGACTTAGACTATCTTGCCATGACCAAATAGACCGTGTCTTATCTGAAGGGCAAGTCAAGAGTGTCCGTAACCGGCGAGAGTGTATGAGACGAACTATGAGAATAGAAGAAGCCAGAGAGATATGTAAGGAAAGAACCTGTTGGAACTCTGTACTCTCTGCCTACCCCGCAAGGGATCAATGGATGTTGACGCTAGATCATTTGTGGAGGAGAATTCCAAAAGATTCTTTCTTTACAGACCTCTCTTAGTTTCTCCATTTTTATAGTTCGTACACACGCCCGCCGGTTAAGGAGACCCTTGTGTGTGAATTATCTATGCTGTTGGCCACGGAGCCTTTACAGCTTCACTGAACAAGAGACGGAGACTCTTGCCTTGCCCTTCAGATAAGACACAGTCTATTTGGTCATGATAAGCTTAGCCTGTTTTTATTTTATTACAAAGAAACTCTATTTGACTGTGGTCATGAGATAGTCTAGGTCTTCCCCGATATCTACATCTTTCTACCATAATAAACAATCAAATCAATCAAATTAGCCTATTGCAGTCCACTGCTGGACATAGGCCTCTCCCAATTCGCGCCACAATACACGGTCCTCTGCCTTCCGCATCCAGTCCCACCCTGCAATGTTCTTAAGGTAGTCTGTCCACCTAGCTAAATGGCCCCCTACCTTACATTTGCCGAGTCGCGGTCTCTACTCTAGAACTCGTCTGCTCCACCGGCCATCGGTTCTTCGACAGACATGGGCAGTCCACTGCCACTTCAGAGAGCGCACTCTGCGAGCTATGTCAACTACTTTGGTTCTTTGACGGATAACCGCATTTCGGAGTTTATCCCTCAAAGAGACTCCGAGCATAAACCGCTCCATAGCTCGCTGCGCGACTTTGAGCCTATGGACTAGCCCTACTGTAAGAGTCCACGTCTCGGCACCGTATGTCATGACTGGTAGAACGCACTGGTTGTAGACTTTCGTCTTCAGGCATTGTGGTACAAGTGAAGAGAAAACCCGACGTTGTTTGCTGAATGCTGCCCAACCCAACTGGATCCTTCTGTCGACTTCTTTCTCGAAGTTGTTCCTACCAAGCTGGATAACCTGCCCAAGGTAGGTGTATTCTCGAATAATAATAAACACCATCACTTAATATGATTGCCTGGTTGGTTTCATAATATTTGGGAAAGTGTAGTTAACTTAGATTTTCATGTTTGTAAACGCATCCACGATACGGGAATAATATCTATATTTTAGCTACGTTTAATCCTAAAAAAAAATAACACCGTCACGCCTATATTCCCCAAGCGGGGGTGGTAGAAGTGTACTGAGTACACCCACGTTTCGCCGACGATTTAGGTCCCATGTAATAGGGAGCGAGCCTATTGCCATACACCGGGCACAATTCCAGACTCCGGACTCGTACTGGGAATTTTTCGTTAGAAAAACTACATTTGTCCGACCTAGGATTTGAACGCAGGACCTCGTGATCACAAAGCGATGTGCTTTGCCACCAGACCAACCTTTAATCCTACTTACTACTAATATTATAAAAGTGAAAGTTTGTATATTTAAAAGTTTTTTTTTTAAACTTAGCCCCACACTAGCCTTTATTTCTGTGTCGTGGGTGCGTTTACAAACATTAAAATTCACTTACACAAATACCCAGACCAGAACAAATAATTGTGGATCACATAAAGATTTGTCCTGTGCGGGAATCGACAGACTATTAGACACAGTGGGGGGATCTGCTTAAGCTACTGCGCTAAATCATCCGTCCGTTTATTACTCAATCACGCAAAAAAAAAGAATTCGCTTCCTCCGTTAAGCCGTAGGAGCCCCCTGGTTCGTACGGAATGTCGATCTCCACTCCGATCTAGGTCTCGAACCTATTCGCGCCTATATTAAAAAGGCGACAACACAACACTTCGCGAACGCATCTACCCATGCGAATCCGTTAATCGTAGCCGCCGCTGACTACGATCCCCCCCCCCCGTCCCCTGCCGCCACCGCCGGCCGCGACATGTTTGTCATCTATTCTTTCCGCTCAGAATACGGGCGACGACGACGTAGTCGTAGATCCCCTCCCCTAGCCGACGGTTGACCGGTGCACTTAGTAGTGCACCCGTCCCCCCACAGCGACTGCCCCAACCGAGGGCGCCTTGAAGAGGCCCATGAGTATGTCGCCCCATTGCCCTTATGGCTCGAGCGTAGTGGTTGCACGCTCGCCCTTAAGTCCGCTGAAGCTGTAAAGGCCACGCGGCCAACAGCGTACATCACTCACACACAAACACACGCAAAAACGACTGAACTGATTTGGACGAAACTTGGCACATTCTATATTACCTGGGTTAACACATAGAATACTTTTTATCCTAGAAAATAGCTCCTGTCTAAACTCAACGCGGCCGAAGTCGGGGGCAGTAACTAATATAATGATATAACCCCGCTAAGTACCACTTTCATGTATGTGTCTATGGATATCCATGTGCGGAACCATTCAACAGCTTCACACTCGACTGCGCCGCTCCCATTAGCGATAGCGTAATGGTATGATAGACTTGTTCAAGTATATTCTTAGAAACGGCGTGTTGTAAAAACATCGATTGTGTGTTAGCAGTTTCGTAGTTATGTAAGGGTGAGATATACTGACAGAATTGACAGACTGAGGAACAAGTCAAGAGTCTCCGTAACCGGCGAGCGTGTATGAGACGAACTATGAGAGTGGAAGCCAGAGAAGTATGTAAGGGAAGAATCTGTTGGAACTCTGTACTCTCTGCCTACCTCGGAAGGGATCTGACGTAATGATATAGATAGAATTGACAGACAGGTTGGTTCAATGATTAAGAGCTTGAGGAGCTCCATCCACTGGATGGAGTGTTCGCGGGTTTGATCCCCGCATGGGACAAATCTTTTTGTGACTCATATTTATTTGTTTCGGCCTGGGTATTTGGGCATGTGAATTTTAATTTTTGTAAACGCATCCACGACACAGGAATAATTCTTAGTGTGGTGCTACGTTTTTTTTAACTGTATGCCCGGTAAAATGTCAATAGGCTCGCCACCTATTATATGGTGGGTGGGTGTACACAGAACACCTCTGCCACCCCCGCTTGGAGAATAGGCGTAACGGTATTTATTTTATTTATTTGTAATTTTTTTTTAAAAGTGTTCTTTTCCGTCCAAAAATCCTCAATATCAGTTCGGATTTTGGAATTGTGTCCGATAAAATGAGTAAATAGGTTTTGTTATTTTTAGGTGTACTGTGAACACTCAAATTTGAAACTGGTATCTATGGACAATTTTTCGACATTAAAACCCTAATAAGTAATTTTTTTCGAACAAAATTATTTATCTTATTATTTTCAACATAAATATAACATTTATTTACAAAAACCAAAAGATTATATATATTTATTCTCTCTCTCTCTCTCACTCTCTATATAATTACGCCAGTACCCTTGCGGGGTAGGCAGAGAGCACAGAGTTCTAACAGGTACTTTCCTTACACACCTCTCTGGCTTCCTCCACTCTCATAGTTCGTCTCATAAACGCTCGCCGGTTACGGAGACTCTTGACTTGCCCTTCAGATAAGACACGGTCTATTTGGTCATGGTAAGATCGTCTAGGTCTTCCCCGGTACCTACATCCCTCCACTTTAGCATTGTATAACTGTTTTGTCATAAATTTATTAAATGACAATAATTTTAAAAGGAAATTCTTGTCTCTATTTTTCCATAGACGCACCCTTACCCTCGATTGGGCGTGCCGCCATTTCGTGCTGCAAAATGGCGGCCACGCGAAAAAAAAAATTGATAATCGCTCAATATAATTGAGGCTAAATTGTTTCATTACTTCACCTGTTTAACACGATACAAGATACCAATTACACTTATACAAACTTAAATCAATCGATTTTCAACTCTATAACGAGGCAAAATTGATCTACGTAAAGTTTATTAACCGCAAATTATAAATGTCCTTGTTTATGGAAAATAAAACAAGTGGCGACGCGCGAAAATAATTTTTAAAATACATTTTTTTGCAATTTTGTACTTTATGAATGACTATTAAAGTCCTGTTTGGATTGGAAATAAATACTTTTTTCGAATAATTCATATAATTACGTTGTCAAAAGCTTTTTTTTTTAACGAGGCATCGTAGGCACTGATAATAAATGTCCTGAGTAGTTTTATCGTTAAAATTACCGGTAAAGAAATGGCGGCAGGGTTTGTTTTATCATCATTAAATTATTATTTTTTTAAATAAATGTCTTTACTACCTCGTTACTTCTGCTGTTGTCCCAAGATCTAGTGACAAATGGTACGGTAAGCAATTATGAGAGCTTGAATTTGAATCCTAGATCGGACAAAGTTTCTTTATCAAAAAGTTCCCAGTTTTTATATCTAAGAGTTCTCAACGGCGATAAGTAGGTGTACACGGATAATAACACCGTCATGCCTATACTTCCCAGGCGGAGGTGGCAGAGGTGTACTGGGACCACCCACGTTTCGCGGATAATATTAGGTTCCATGTAATAGGGGGCGAGCCTATTGCCATTTACCGGGCACAGTTCCAGATTCTGAACTCATACTGGGAAGATTTCGTTAGAAAGAACTCATTTGTTCGACCTAGGATGAACCCAGGACCTCGTGATCACAAAGCGATGCACTTTGCCACTAGACCAACGAGTCAGCTAAATAACGTGTCATTATTTATTATTTTTGTTAACACCCGACGCAAAAAAAGCGGTGGTCTGTCTGTGGCATCGTAGCTCCTAAACGGAAGAACCGATTTTGATTTAGATTTTAACTGACTTGATGGAAAGCGTTCTTTAATTTATGCGTGTAGATATCAGTGTTTATTTTGTTTATGACTTAAAATTTGCTTCTGAAGCCACTAGTTAGAAAAATATAAAAATAATAATTATAGTTGGAATTAAAATGAGCACTAATTGCGATGGTTGCCAATTAGAATAATAACAAATATTCCAACTAGAATTGTGTATGATAATTTTCATTAAACTAACAGCTATTTTGATGTGTATCTGAGTAATCGAACAGACATCTTACTAATTAGAATCTAAATGTATACAATTATTCATGTAGATTCTCTTTCGAAAAAGAAACATTTATACAAGCTTTTATTTAACTTGCAGTGTTCATCTGTCCGTCTGTCTTTCCGGTTCAAATCTTGTGATCCATTTTTTAAGCACTTACGGGAATCCGATTGAGCTGAAATTTGGTATACGAATGTAAGTTCGATGCCAATAATATTTCATTTCATTTTTCATTTTTTTAAAAAACGTAGCCCCACACTAGGATTAATTCCTGTGTCGTGGGTGCGTTTACAAACATGAAAATTCACATACACAAATACCCAGACCGGAACAAACACTTGTGGATCGCACAAACATTTGTCCCGTGCGGGATTCGAACCCGCGACTATTAGACACAGTGGGCGGAGCGGCTTAAGCTCTTAACCACTGCGCTAAATCGTCCGTCGATATGGAGCGTATATGCGTAATATGGAGCGGGTCTGATGGTTTAATCGGAGGGTGGCCAGAAGAACATGTTAACTACACAACATAACCCCCTTGTATTTAGGCTTGTTAGATTGGTACTGACACTAGTACTATACAACCAGATGGTATTGAGGGTCAGCAGTGATAATGAAGCCGAAAGGTGGCACATGGAACCACCCAAGTACTCAACATAACCCCACCGTGTTTGGGTTCGTTAGATTGGTCTTTACAAGTACTGCACACCCGGATGATATCCGGGGTCTGATAATGACCCCTCGGTTGGGACAGTCGCTGTGGGGGGACGGGGTGCACTACTAAGTGCACCGGTCATTTGCCGGCTATGGGAGGGGATCTACGACTACGTCGTCGTCGCCCGTATTCTGAGCGGAAAGAATGGATAACACAGCATCGAGAGGATCGGAGAGAACATGTCGCGGCCGGCGATGGCGGCAGGGGTCGGGGGGGGATCGTAGTCGGCGGTGGCTACGATTAACGGATTCGCATGGGTAGATGCGTTCGCGAAGTGTCGTGTTGTCGCCTTTTTAATATAGGTTCGAGACCTAGATCGGAGTGGAGATTTTTAAAAAGATCGACGGTCCCTTTGAACAACGTTATATATGCCTAACAAAATAAATTGCAACTTTCGTGCCCGACGATAAAGTTATTTATGCTAAATATAAATACTGGATCATACGACTTTGTCCGTGGGGCTCGTCGAGATCTTTTTAAATTAAAAAAAAGTAATCTTGCGGGCCGATCTCATTATATCGCCCCGTAACATACCTACTTACAGGAACGTTATTCATAACTATATGCGATATATCACACTGTCGTGACAAAGAGCTACTGTCCTAGCTTAAAATTAACTTCTTAACAATAACCACTCATCTAAAACAATCGTAATTAACATACAATGAGAATAAATAATAACGTACAAATATGACAAAAAAAAGTGTTACGAAATATGATGACAGACAACATATATGAATAGTAAATAATTCTGATGTGGTCAAACCACAGAAATAATAAAGTGAAACACTAGAAGTGGAATAGTCCACGCCTGTTCAGAACCTATGTCGCGCCTTTACCAAACATGCACAGTTTTAAAAAATAGACACAGACTTACATACTGCACTCAGATTTTTATCGCACACAAGATCAGACACCGACCTCGCTGGCGAAGTCAAAGAATCCCTTGCCCGCCGGCCGGTGCAGAGCACCACGGCGAGACACCTAGTATACGCCCTCCCCCATAGCGACTGCCCAAGCCGAGGCCGTTCCTCCTTGAGGCGCCCTTGAGCTAATTGCCGCCCTTCTGGCTCGAGCGTAGTAGTTGCACACTCGCCCTCTTGTCTGGTAAAGCTGTAAAGGCCTCGCGACCAACAGCGTGGATCATTCATTCACACAAAAAAATATTATTGCTATAAAAATAATTTCCGATAAATTATACTACAATTACAAGTCAAGGGTATCCGTAACCTGCAAGCCTGTAAACGAACTATGAGAGTGGACGCCAGAGAGGTATGTAAGGAAAGAACCTATTGGAACTCTGTACTCCCTGCCTACCCCGAAAGGGATCTGGCGTGATGATATAGATATATAGAGAATTACAGGTTTTGAAAGAACTTTATACCAATGCAGTGTGATATGTTTCTCACATGTACTGATAAGTTCAGGTCGCTTTGCGACTTCCAGTGTCCTACGAGTATCATTATGACTTATATAGATCAAACGGTCCGTGGGTTCCTCCACTCTCATAGTTCACCTCATACGCGCTCGCCGGTTACGGAGACTCTTGACTTGTCCTTCAGTTAAGACTCGGTCTATTTGGTCATGTGAAGTATGCAAGGAAAGAACCTGTTGGAACTCTGTACTCTCTGCCTACCCCGCAAGGGATCTAGCGTGATGATATAGATAGATAAATAGAAACGTTCCCTAGTGTGTGTGAATGATCTTCGCCAGCGTTTCCCAAACTTAATTGTGCCCTGGCCCAGTTACTTCAGAGTTTTCCTATCGTGATCTACTACAAGTTTTTTAACCGTACTAGTGCATATAAGGACAATAAAAAACACATTTCAATGTCCATGATAATGTAGTAGGGGGAAGGAACTATACGCGGGGCGCAAGGCGAGTAAAACAAAAGCTACACAGGACGCGTGACGACCACCACTGACTCCTCAATGCAACAGCGGAGCGAGCATTCGCGTTGACACAAAAGCAACACATCTCTTGATCATGAGCTAGTATGATTATAATAATAATATTAGCCCTGTTAAGAAACTGTCCCACTGCTGGGCACGAGCCTCCTCTCAAACTGAGAGGGTTTAGGCCATAGTCCACCACGCTGGCCTAGTGCGGGTTGGCGAACTTCACACACCTTCGAGAAACTCTTAGGCATGCAGGTTTCCTCACGATGTTTTCCTTCACCGTTAAAGCAAGTGATAATTAATTTTAAATACGCACATGCTTTCGAAAAGACAGAGGTGCGTGCCTGGGTTTGAACCCGAGACCTCTGACTTTGCAGTCCAACGGTCTAACCACTAGGCTATCACTGCTAGTATGATTGATTGTTAACAATGAGACAATACTGCGACCCAATATTTTATTGGCCGTGGCCCGGTGCCGGGTACCCACCATATGGGAAACGCTGATCTACGTTTTGGCCCGGGGGGTCTTTACAGCTTCCCTAAGAGGACGTGCAACAACTACGCTCCAGCTAGACTGGTAAGGGGGAAACTAGCTCAAGAGCACCTTAAGGAACGGCCTCGGCTTGAACTGTCGGAGGGGAGGGCGTATACTAGGTGTCTCGCTATGGTACTCCGACCGACCGACGGGATTCTTCGAGCTTGCCCGCGAAGTCGGTGTCCGATCCCGTGTGCGGTATCTGTATCTGATCTAGATGAGGACATCTGGAGGGGTCAACTGACACTACTACCAGATCCTGGTAGCCAAGTCGACTTTCTCCAGTCGTGAACGAAGTCGAAAAATGTACGGGAATGACATTTTACAAGGAAAAGTCCGTGGTCAGAATTATACGCTGTCGATTTCTTAAAGAGAATAGATACAAAATGCATGTAACTTTAGGCCCTTAGCTATCATCATCATCATCATCATCAGCCGTGTCAGTCCACTGCTGGACGTAGGCCTCTCCCATGGCACGCCACTGAGCTCGATCTTCAGCTCTCCTTCTCCAATCCCTGCCCGCTGCCTTACGAATATCGTCGCCCCACCTAGCTACAGGGCGCCCTACACTACGTTTGCCGACACGCGGTCTCCACTCAAGAACCAGTCTGCCCCAACGGCCATCGGTTCTACGGCATATGTGACCGGCCCACTGCCACTTCAGCTTGCTAATTCGCTGAGCTATGTCGGTAACCTTGTTTCTCTGACGAATAACTTCGTTCCGGATTCGATCCCTAAGAGAAACTCCTTGACTCCTTAGCTATCGGAACCACAAATATTAGGACCTTTGTAATCAAAATACTTTGGCCTTCTACAATATGGGACGTTGAAGTAAATTTAAATACTTAATTTAAATAACATAAGTTTAAGTTTTCCATTGTAGTCGTGTCATGATGTCCAAAATATTAATAATTTTACATACACGTATAATTTTTTGAACCTTAAGTTCAAGGAGGAAATATTGATTATTCAATATGACTTCATGATCAGTGGCGAATTTACACATATGCCGCCAGTAGGCTATTCAATTTTTGCCGCCCCTACTTCTCTGCAATTCAATAGCCTAGTTCAAAATCATATTCATTACATTTTCTTTGTCAATGAAATTGCAATTTTATGATTTCTGCTCTGTCTTCATCCTTACATCACCTTTTCCCCGTTATTAGTATGATTGTAAACTAAGGGATCGTTGTGTCAGTTCCTAGATTATTCTTACAACTTACGATTTAGTGTAATTTACACAAGATCTTCTTTTTCTTTCTTTATCGCAAGAAGATTTAGTTAGTTTTTTTTTTATCGCAAGAAGAAGTCTTTGGGTACATTTTTGAACTAAGAAAAGCAAATTACGTACTATCTATCTATATCATCACGCCAGCTCCCTCGCAGGGTAGGCAGAGAGTACAGAGTTCCAACAGGTTCTTTCCTTACATACCTCTCTGGCTTACTCCACTCTCATAGTTCATCTCATACACACTCGCCGGTTAGGGAGACTCTTGACTCGCCCTTCAGATAAGACACGGTCTATTTGGTCATGGTAAAATAGTCTAAGCCTTCCCCGGTACCTACATCCTTCCATTTTCGCATTAAATATCTGTTTTGTCATTCTTTCTTCTGGCATTCTTTCTATATGCCCGAACCAACGGAGCATACACTTTCTCATCTTGACACCGATACTATCTATCTATCTATTGTGTACTACTTATAAAAACAATGTTGAGCCAATATTGCCGGCCCCCTAAAATTTGCTACCCTAAGTACTAGCCTATTAAGCCTGCTAATAAATGCGCCACTGTTCATGATTCATTATGCCTCGTATAATTCTACGGTCCCATTGAACAAAGTTACATATGCCAAACAAAATGAATTGCATTTGCAACTTTCTTGCCCGCCGATAAGGTTACTTATGCTAAATATAATACTGGATTATAAGACTTTGTTCGTTGGAAATGTCGAATATTAAGCTCGCTTCCTATTACATGGCACCTAACATCGACGGCGAAGAGTGGGTGTATACAGTACACCTCCATCCAGGACGGGGTTCATGTTTTTTTTACTATTCTACATGCTTCCATGGTGGTGTACTAGACGTTATTATTATAAGCCTTTACCGTTTCTCAACTCAAACTTAATTCATTTATTTTGTATAAACCCTGCGGGGGCACTTACAAATGTCAAATTAACTTTTTATTAACTTACTTATCTAACACCTGATCGGAACGCGGCCTCCACTGAGAAGATCCGGCGAGAAACGCAGCGGGCTTGTATTTTTTGTTTGAGTCTCTATTTTTTTTCTTTTCGTCATTATTGATATAGACACACACCGTCACGCCTATATTCCCCAAGCGGGGGTGGCAGAGGTGTGCTGAGTACACCCTCGTTACGCCGACGATGTTAGGTCCCATGTAATAGGGGGCGAGCCTATTGCCATATACCGGGCACAATTCCAGACTCCGGTCTCATACTGGGAATTTTTCGTTAGAAAAACTACATTTGTCCGACCTAGGATTTGAACCCAGGACCTCGTGATCACAAAGCGCTGTGCTTTGCCACCAGACCAACGAGGCAGTCAATTGTGGATCACAGAAAGATTTGTCCCGTGCGGGAATCGAACCCGCGACTACTAGACAGAGTAGGCGGGGCGGCTTAAGCTCTTAATCACTGCGCTAAATTGTCCGTCATATTCGTCCGTAGATGTTTGTTACTCAATCACGCAAAAACGGCTAAACGGATTTGGATGAAATTTGGCACAAAGATAGTTTATTACCTAGATTAATACATAGGATACATTAGACATACCCAGATTAACATATAAGAGATTATTATTCTAGAAAAATGTAAGGTTCCTGTCTAAAGTCAACGCGGGCGAAGACGCGGGCAGAAACTAGTTTTTATTATATTGACATTTTTATAATTATCTACACTAATTATACTTACTTTTCTTATTCGATCCGATTAATAGAAAATTTTAGCGCCATCAGAATAGATTTAAAATATTCAGAACAAAATAATAAATATCGACAATGGCCACACCCTTTCCTATTGTGTTTATTTGAATAACATTATAAACTAATATATTGAAGAGCACTAACTGACAAATGTTTTATACTCAAATTTGAACTTCAGATGCAACTGAATAGAGTTCCGTTTACGATGTTTACACACAGTATAATCTAACGTTTTGTTAACTTGTGTTTAAGCAGGATAAACAATGTTGACATGTAGAAAATATTTTAATATATATACCTCTATTAAGGTTAGGGTTGTAGAAAAAAAACACCGTCACGCCTATATTCCCCAAGCGGGGGTGGCAGAGGTGTGCTGAGTACACCCACGTTTCGCCGACGATGTTAGGCCCCATGTTATAGGAGGCGAGACTGTTGCCATATACCGGGCACAATTCCAGACTCCGAACTCATACCGGGAATTTTTCGTTAGAAAAATTACATTTGTCCGACCTAGGATTTTAACCCAGGACCTCGTGATCATAAAGCGATGTGCTTTCACCAGACCACCAGACCAACGAGGCATTCAGGGTTGTAGAGTTAGTGAAAATATATCGATATTTTTTTTCATAAAATTATCGATTTCAATCTCGATATCTACATCATCATTATCATCTCATCCTATACTTGTCCACTGCTGAACATAGGCCTCCCCAATCGCTTTCCAGCGTACCCGGTCCGATGCCACCTGCATCCAACGACTTCCTGCGATTTTCACAAGATCGTCGGTCCATCTGGCAGGCGGTCGTCCCACGCTGCGCTTGCCAATACGTGGTCTCCACTCTAAAATCTTTCGGCCCCAACGCCCGTCCGATCTACGCGCTATGTGGCCCACCCATTGCCACTTCAGCTTGTTAATCTTTAGGGCTATATCGGTGACCTTGGTTCTTCCACGAATCTCCTCATTCCTGATTCCATCGCGTAGAGAAACGCCGAGCATAGTTCTATCCATAGCTCGCTCAGCAACTCTGAGCTTTTTTATGAGACCTATTGTAAGAGACCACGTCTCTGATCCATATATCTTCACTGGTAACACACATTGACTAAAAACTTTAGTCTTAAGGCACTGAGGTATTTTGGATGAGAAGATGTTGCGCAGTTTCCCGAACGCTGCCCAGCCGATTTGGATTCTACATATAACCATTAAAATAAATTTTCCAGTGTCAATCCTAGTATCAAATTAAATATTTCCCTGTACAAATGCAGCCCAGTATGTGCCAGTATCTAATTTCATCCGTTGCTTATAGTGATATGGAACAGGTCTTCTTTTAAACCGATATTATTTTCTCGATATACACCGATCCGGTTAGTAAATGTCGGCACGATATTTATCGATATATTTTCCCATTTGCCCATCTCTAACAATAAATTAAATCTTATTTAATTTTACACTCAATACTCACATAATAAATAAAAATAAAAGAATTATTGTACTAATCATAATAAATTATGTGCATTGAAATAAACCGAACAAATAAATTGAATCTAATTAATTAGAGTGACCAATTTATAAACCAAATAAAAAATAGATAACTATAAATGATACATTTTGAGAGCTGCCTTTTTGTATTTAATACGAAACTTTAATAATTTAAATCACCTTTGTTACTTTAACCTCACACTTTATTAGCAAAATAAACGCAACAAATAATAAACGAACGCCGTCACGCCTATATTCCCAAGCGGGGGTGGCAGAGGTGTACTGAGTACACCAACTTTTCGACGACGATGTTAGGTCCTTTGCAATGGGGGGCGAGTCTAAAAAAATATAATTTCTAGAATGAGGTCACCTTATTTAATTTTTTTTTTAGCGTCATATGTGATAATTATAGAAAAAAAAACACACACACACACTCCGTAGTACCGCGGCCTCCTGACAAAAAAAATACAATTCCTATGACCTGCGGCATAATTTCTAGTGATGTGCTTTTAATTTTACCTATTATACGAAAATCGAATAGTTATCGAGGAGCATTTATATAAAAGGCGATATTTTCATACTAAACAAATAATAAAAAATATATTGAACTGTACGACTCAATAAGTAAATAGAGCCCCTTTTAATTAGAGCAATGAAAATTAGGCCACTATTTCCTAAGGAAACACGACGGTTAGATGAAACATTTTACAAAGGATATTTGGTTTACTTGTGAAATTAGTACAAAAATCCTTTGAACGACGAAAAAGTGGAGTTAAACGTTCCTCAAACCAAATCATTACACCATAAACTAATAATAATGAATAGTACTCACCAGAACTAGGTCTATCGCTGTATCTCGTGCAGTACACCCACGCAGGCCATAAAGATGCATTTCCTTGAGAAGTCTGACTATTCGTGTCCGTACTTCCGCAAGTAGAAGGCGCCCCACTCGACGTCGAAGACACAACAGAACTTGCAGAGTCCGGCCTCTTTTGAGCCTCAATTACCTTAGGCAACTCTTTCTCTTTACTAATTTGCTCTCCGATTTGAGAAACCGTCTGCCTTAACCCTCCTAGAGGCGGCAGCGAACTAAACTCAGATTCTTTCGATTTTAAATAATCGAAACTGTATTTCTGATAATCGTTTTGTTTCGATAAATCATAGGGTTTGTATAAAATGCTGTGATTGGGCCCTACTGGTTTTGGGCCCTCAATTTTGCTGGTTTTTCTTAGAGCGTTTAGCCCAAATTCTGGATGGAGGATGTTGCTAATGGAGAATGCGATGGGTGCCGACGGTTGTGCGCGCTGATTCCTTAGTTTCTCGACGTCAAATCTTTGTTCTTCATGGTTTATTTGTGGCTTCACGTCAGGTGTTTCGGGGCGGTAGTAGTTCTGATAGTTTTCCATTTCGTTCTGGTTTTCTGGGCTCGGTGGAGGCGAATGTGGTTGCACTTTTACAATAGTCATATTTGGCGAATTTCTCTCGTACCTTGAATCGATTGTGGTGCAAGTATATTGATTTTCAGGGCAGAAATTGATAGGGTTTTCAGCATGTGGGGCGGGTACTCTCCCGGTGACTGGTCCAGGGCTATTAGCCTGATTAGGGCTGCAACGATCTTCGAAAGCCATTTCACAAGTTGATTCTTACATCACAGTTCACAGTCTAAGTCACAATCGATTCGGATCGATTATGGAATAAATTTCTAACGCACTAGTGTTTTTTTTTAATGAAAAAGGGACACGAGACGGACAGCCTCAGCTGTCAAATTGAAATGTCAATCGTCTGACGTACGAACTGCTCCCGACGGCGATCGCCGAGCGACTGCGCCCCTCGCCTCCACAACTCGACACGCCCCCAAATAAACAAGCTTTTTACCCTACCCATACCGTTTTGTAGGCGTGGACCATTCGCTTTTCATTGCTCGATATCATCACCTATCCTTATCTAACTTACGGCATTGATTGGGGTTAGAAAGAGATGTATACACGCCAATTGATTTAACCTGTCTGTGTGTTTAGCGGGGCTCCGTTCAGATTTGTAATGCAGTTGTAAATTGCGTCCATGGCTCTTTTGCGAGTAGTAATGTATCAATAATGCGCGGTACGCTTTTGTACTGAATTTCAATTAAACTTTGACAGAATTATTATATTGATAGGCAGCCATGTTTGATGAATTATTGAACGAAAGCTGTCGTGCGAGTTGAAATTTCTTTCTTATTTAGGCAACGGTAACAATTTTTAATTAAGCCGTAAAGTGAATTAAATAGTTGGACCGTGATAAATATCTATGATTGTTACTATTTTTTGTTTTATTGCTGAATTGTAATTAGTTTTTTAGGGTCCATTATTAAATTAATGTAAACTCTTGTTTGCTATAGTTTCAAACGCCCCTAGAGTAGGAAGGAAGTAGTAGAGTAGGAAGGTAGGTAGGTAGGTAGGTAGGTAGAGTAGGAACTTATTCCTAATCTATCTACCTTCCTACGCAGATACACAAAAATACCAATAATATGTTATCAGTAATGACGATACTATCGATTTAAACGTCACGTGCAAATTCGATAGTGCTATCGAAATTATTACTGACTTTAGAATATAGACAAGAACCTTTTTATTTTATTTTTTTATCTTAATGTTGGCTTACCGGACCGAGGAGACCTCTGGCGCACTTCGACCCATGGGATCTTTTGTGCTGTCCTTGCCCTCATACTCTTACGTACCTGAAGTGTCTAATACTCCCTGTATTAGGTTGTAGATTCCAGTGGGGGGACAGGACCGTAGTTCTTCTGAGTTTGGATAGGCCATTCCCAGCAGTTCCATTCGCCGCGCAGCCAGCGTCGCAGTGACAGAGGACGTGCTTACCTTACATTTGTTCTAAGATAAAAAGTATCCTCTGTATTAATCCAGGATATAAACTACCTGTGTGCCAAATCACATTTACGAGTAAATCCGTTAAGCTGTTTTTGCGTAACAAACATACAAAGTTGCACATTTATTATATTAATATAATATAATTATATCAGCCTATACTGCCCACTGCTAGGCAAAGGCCTTCTCTCACAAATCGAGGTGAGAGAGATTAGGTCATACTCCACCACGCGGACCCAGTACGGTGCGGTGGAGGCAGGTGGCCACCCGCTGTTGGAACTTATCAAGCCGCCTTTAAGGCTTCCGACTCGGCTTAACGACTACCACATTAAGTGGCAACCGGGACCAACGGCTTAACGTGTCTTCCGAAGCACGGAGACGCTCGAATATGAAAATGCCACAAACGGTCACCCATCTCGCCGACCAAGTCGAACACTGCATAACCTTGGTGATCGGTAAGAACACCGCGGTCGCTACGAGCGCCTCATTTATAATATTAGTAGGATGTATATCTAAGGTCGATATATAAATTATCGATAGTTTTGCAACACTAATTCTAATTTATTTTTATATCGAATTCCTCAAAACTAGATTATTACCACAAAGTAGAAGTTATAAGGAGTTCTAGAAGTTGAGGCTTAAGGAGTGATGGCTGCTCTAGAAGTCACACTCGTGGACAGGAGCTACTTGTGGGGCTGGTCCAACCGAAATCAAAGTCAAAGTCGAAAATTATTTATTTGTATAGGCCAATGCAACAGCCTTTACAAATGTCAAAAATATTACATTTTTTTACATCTACCACCGGATCGGAACGCTGCCGCCACTGAGAAGATCCGGCGACAAACTCAGCGGGCTAGTCTTTTAAATTAATTTGTTTAACCTTTCTGCTAACCATTTTATTTCCTTTTTAAAACTGTAGTATACAGCATTGTTTAATGTTGCTGGTTGAGGAGTTGCTCAAACCCAATCTGCTTTTTTTTATTTTAAAAGTTTTAACAGATAGCTTAGATTTATCGTCAAGATAATCCGAAATGTTGTAATACTCTTTTTCACAGCCTTATTTTGATTGCCTTTTTAACTTACTATTGATAGGCGTGTTTCGGATATCTATGGGTAATTTGTTGTAGAAGCGTATACGTTGCCCCATGAAAGATTTACTAATTCTGTGGAAACGAGTAGAATGTACAATAAGGTCATCTTTGTTCCGTGTATTTGCATAACGAATGTCGCTATATTTTTCAAACTTGCTGATATGTATTGAGTTCTTAGATTTACGCGAATATTACACATGAAATAAAACTATTTTACGGATTTTATCGCGGTTTATTTTTTCGCTCAAAGAAGTCTGCAGTCTGTGAACATGTCCTTGACCGCACCCGCCATAACATCAGATTTGATAAACCACAAATCCTCGTGAAAGAACACCGATTCCTACCAAGGATGGTTCGCGAGGCTATTGAAATTAAAAAACATCCTAATTTCAATAGAGAAGATGGCTGGGTGCTTCCATCGTCTTGGGATCCGGTAATTAATATAATCAAATCCAAAACCAAGCATAACACTGCAAGACCTCAAGACACCGTGAGCTCATTCTGCGTAGATCGGACCAACAACAACAAAAATAATTAAGAAGTTTGAGGGTACCCCGGAACAACTATGGCTATTGGACGTCTAACACCTCAATCCCTCCCGTGACCATGGGTGCTGCAAAGCACTCGAAACGTCGGGAACTAAAAATAAAAAAATAAACCGCGATAAAATCCGTAAAATAGTTTTATTTTATTGCTGATATGTTTTTAACTTATAGAAGATTTTCATATATAAATTGTGTTTTCCTCAAGGGAAGCTCTCGAGGACATATTTTAAATTACTCAAATAGCCCTTTTCTGTGAAACAAATATGGTATTCAGTTCTGCAGAGCAATATTAGGTACTTAATAATCTAATTTTGTATATGGCATATGCCGCTGAGCTTAATCTGAGATTAAGTGAGGTCTTCGGGCACTCCGCCCGCTCCTCCATCGATAGACCGAACGGTTCAATCCCGTTTCCTCCGCAAAGCTGTCGGACCCCCGTGGTTCATACAGAATATCAAGCTCCATTCCGATCTCAGCCTCGAACTTAATCGCCCCTTTATTAAAAAGGCGACAACCCGATATTTCGCGAACGAGTCCAATCATAGGAAACCGCTAATCGTAGCCGCCGCCGACTACGATCCTAACTTCCCTCCTATCAGCCGCTACCGCCGTCCGCGGCATGTTCTCACCGACCCTTCCGATGCCCTTACATTCCTTCTTTCGGATACAGATACCGCACACAGGATCACACACCGACCTTGCTGGCGAGGTCGAAGAATCCATTACCCGCCACCACGGTAAGACACCTAGTATACGCCTTCCCCCATAATGACTGCCCAAGCCGAGGCCTTACCTCCTTGAGGCGCCCTTGAGCTAGTTGTCCCCTTGCCCTTCTGGCTCGAGCTTAGTAGTTGCACACTCGCCATCTTGTCCGGTAAAGTTGCAAAGGCCCCGCGGCCAGCAGCGTAGATCATTCATACACACACTTACGCTTAATCTACCAGAGAATTGTTTAATATGGGGGCTCCATTGTAATCTGGCATCAAGAGTGATACCTAGAAATACAGTTGACTCTACAAGGTCTAAAGCCACGCCATTTATTTTTTATTTATTTGAACAATGATTCTGTTTGACTTTGACTATGACAGCTTTTGAAAACATTTTCAAAAAAAATCGAACTCTGGCATCATGCACATATAGCGTGTAAGCAAAGCCGCTTTTAGGCGTCATTTATGTTAGCAATGGTTCGTCTAGACAAGTCTTAATGTTTCGCCACATAGCCGACGCAGCGCGACGGGAGCGCGACGTTGGCGCGGCTTGGGGAGTTGTATGTACTAAAATGTACGGGAAACGTCACACAGCGCAGCAGAGCTCGGCGCGACAGTGGCGTGGCTTGGGGAGTTGTAATGTACTGAAATGTACGGGAGACGCCACACAGCGCAGCCCATCTCAGCGCGACGGTGGCGCGGCTTGGGGAGTTAGAATGTACTGAAATGGACTGGAGACGACACACAACGCAGCCCCGCTCGGCGTGACGGCAAACGTCACCACCGAAAGTAGCTAAACGCTTCCGTCGCGCTCCGTCGGCTATTTGACAAAACCTTTAGTCTAACGCATAAGGTGTCACACTGAAGCTAGATCGTAGACTAACTGCTAGATTCTAACTCATGTGTTATACATAACAACACAAAAAAATAAAAAGAGACCATCCTAAAAAGGACATTCCTGCTGATTTTTTTCGCTGGATCCTCGCAGTGGAGGCCACTTTCCGATCCAGTGGTAGATTGATAGGTGATATTGACATATTTGTAGCTCATAAATGATTCGATTTCATACATTCCTACGCTAGTCAGTTTCATGTCTATTACCCTGTTCAGCTGTCGAGCTAAACAGAAAGCAAGGGCTAGAAGTGGCTTGATATATTCCGCCAGCTCATGGCCACAAACCTGCCCCCAGCGCACTGCACTGGGTCTGAATGGTGGAGCATGACTTTATCTCTCTCACCTCGATTTGTGAGAGAAGGTGTTTGCCCAGCAGCACATAGATACTGATAAGTTTCAATATCAGCATGACTAGCAAAGATGTCGCGACAAGATATAAGATTTTGTCGCTCGAAGAATAAGTGTCTTGTCTCACACTAGCATGGCATGCCATAAAAGTTTGAAACGAGATAACTTCTATCTACCTATCTATAACCTCACGCCAGATCCCTTGCGGGGTAGGCAGAGAGTTCAGAGTTCCAACAGGTTCTTTCCTTACATACCTATCTGGCTTCCTCCACTCTCATAGTTCGTCTCATACACGCTCGCCGGTTACGGAGACTCTTGACTTTTCCATCAGATAAGACTCGGTTTATTTGGTCGTGGTAAGATAGTCTAGGTCTTCCCCGGTACCTGCATCCTTCCACTTTCACATTGTATATCTGTTTTGTCATTCTTTCCTCTGGCATTCTTTCTATATGCCCGAACCAACGGAGCATGCCCTTTCTCATCTTTACACCGATACTATCTTTCATACCTACTCGCTGTCTTACTACGCTGTTGCTAATGCGGTCGGTCAGCTTCACTCCGCACATCTTCCGCAGAGCTCGCATTTCTACCGCATTTATCCTACTTTCATTCTCCTTCTTACATACCCAGCTCTCGCTACCATATAACAGCGTTGGGACAAGAACTCCGTTATGTATGGCCAGCTGCGCCTTATGGCTTAAGTGCCGGCTCGCGAGTAGCTTTCCCATCGCACCATTCACTCTGTTCCCTGCACTCACTCTTCTCTCTATGTCAGCGGTGTATTAACGAGATAACTTGTTTTACGAATTGCATTAGCGTATACAAGCTGTAACATAATAAACGCAAGACCTGAAAGTAGTTTGTTCTAAATCGGTAACTAAATTGATTCCACCAATTTTTATTGCTTCTTAAATTTTTTTTAAATTTCCCAAAATACTTTTACTCGCTTTTTTACGCTATAAAAAACTAAATTTATTCTTGATTAATAGCAATAAGAAGATTTCAAATGCATTCGTGCTAAAACTTATTTCTCAAAATGCACACATACACATCCAAGTTTCATTGATAATTGGGGTATAAAAAAGCTTAAAAAAGGGTAAATGAAAGTAGGATAAATGCGGTAGAAATGCGAGCTCTGCGGAAGATGTAAGGAGTGAAGCTGACCGACCGCATTAGCAACAGCATAGTAAGACAGCGAGTAGGTATGAAAGATAGTACCGGTGTAAAGATGAGAAAGGGCATGCTCCGTTGGTTCGGGCATATAGAAAGAATGCCAGAGGAAAGAATGACAAAACAGATATACAATGTGAAAGTGGAAGGATGCAGGTACCGGGGAAGACCTAGACTATCTTACCACGACCAAATAAACCGAGTCTTATCTGATGGAAAAGTCAAGAGTCTCCGTAACCGGCGAGCGTGTATGAGACGAACTATGAGAGTGGAGGAAGCCAGAGAGGTATGTAAGGAAAGAACCTGTTGGAACTCTGTACTCTCTGCCTACCCCGCAAGGGATCTGGCGTGGGGTTATAGATAGATAGATAGACGGACGATTTAGCGCAGTGGTTAAGAGCTTAGGTCGCTCCACCTACTGTGTTTAATAGTCGCGGGTTCGATT
Organism: Phalera bucephala; assembly: GCA_905147815.2. NCBI lineage: Eukaryota > Metazoa > Arthropoda > Insecta > Lepidoptera > Notodontidae > Phalera > Phalera bucephala. The sequence continues at coordinate 11,549,851 of LR990636.1, read as the reverse complement.
CCCGCACGGGACAAATCTTTGTGTGATCCACAATTATTTGTTCCGGTCTGGGTATTTGTGTGTGAATTTTCATGTTTGTAAACGCACCCACGACACAGGAATAAATCCTAGTGTGGGGTTACGTTTTTATAAAAAAAAAAGAGAAAAAAAGAGATAGATAGAAAAAGGGTAAAAATCTCTAAATTTGGAAATCTGGTTTTCGTTTTGATTTTATGAAGCTATACATGTAATCGGGGTGTTTGATGTCTTGCGTTTATTATGTTACACCTTGTGTATAAGTCTATTTGTACTTGCGTTCAAGACTCGAGTCAATAGCTGACAAAATTGCTCCACGCGAGAAGTCTTACCGCCCGTGCTAGTAGCTAGGTGGCCACAGACCTGTCTCCACCGCACCGCACTGGGTCCCCATGGAGTATGACCTAATCTCTCTCACCTCGATTTGTGAGAGGCCTTAGCCCAGCAGTGGGACAATACAGATTTATTATAATCGTCTACAACGGAACCCCTAAAAATATTTAGGTACGAATCTTTACCAAGAGTAATTTTTTCACATTTTTTTTTGGTAAGTTCATTTATTTTAAATCTTTTTAATGGTTTAATCTAAAGAGTTTGTATTAATCAAATCGTTTAGTTTTTACAACAGCGTTTTTATTACATAAAGGAATTGTGTTAAATTGGCGTGTCAAATTTTATAAGCGAATTTTAAATGGAGGAGGTATTTTTTAGTATGTGAAACTCTTAACGATGAGACGGAACTCTTAACTATGAGCTTCCTCTATGAAAGCCAGATAGGTCTGTAAGAAAAGAACCTGTTGGAACTCTGTACCTACCCTCTGCTTATCCCGCAAGGGATGTATTGTGATAATATAGATAGATAATCTCTTAACAGTTTTGTTAGAGTAAAATCATATGGTTTTAGTTCCGTAGCCTAAGTGACCTTCTACAATCGTTAACACTAATAAAAACACAGAAAAATGTACGAGGATGACATTTTACAAGGAAGAGTCACATGATCAAATTCAAACTCGAATAATTTACTTTGTATAAACCCTGTTGGAGCACTTAAAAATAGTCAATTTACATTTTTTTTTAATCTAATTTAAGTACTAATATACCACCGGATCGGAACGCGGCCTGCACTGAGAAGATCCGGCGAAGATACTCAGCGGGCTTGTCTTTTTTTATTTAATTTCTTATTTTTTTTCAATCATATTGTGTGGATACAATGTTTAGGTTTAATTAAATAGTTTACGATCTAGCTCCAGTGTGTGATGTGTTATGGCCAAGTTATGAGACTAATGCTGTTATTTATAAAGAGTGTCTAAAGGATTCCAGATGGAACAGCCCCCACAAGCAGCACCCATTCACGAGTACGACTGAAATGAAATAGCCATCACTCCCCTCGTCCATATTGGAGGGAGGGAGTGACCCGCGCTGACAGCCACCGCAAGCAAAGACATTATAGTGAGCATGACCAAACCAGAACTCTAAAGACGGTGGTTTTTGTGTTTACAAAGCAGCAGCAGGTGAGACCAATGCGCTATCGATTGGATGTCTTTGTCAAATTGGCACCTATCGCCTGTCATTCTGACTTTTATAATACAAAGCGCCTGTAGCCCTTATAGTAGTAGCCAAATGACCTTTCTATAGTAGTTAACGTTCAAAGAAAATGGAAAAATGTATGGAAATGACATTTCACAAGGAAAAGTCACGTGGTCAGAACAAGGTGCTATCGATTGCAGAACTATAATATTTTTTACATAGGATGGGTAGTGACCAAATGAAACGACCTAAGTGCCAAACGAAATTAATATTTAATTCAATGTGTTAGCGCATAAAACTGTAGCGACCCCTATACATCGCTACATAGTTGCAACTATCTACCAATAGCTGGCGCTGACGATCCGCCATACATATCTAGAACGCGATATTGGAGTGCGCACGACGTGTAACATATATACAAGCTCCCGACAACAACTCTTGGGCGCGCCTATATTAATAAGGCGACAACCCGATTCTTCGTGAACGCATCTAGTCATGCGAATCCGCTAATCGTAGCTGCCGCCGACTACGAACCTAACCCCTCTCGCTACCGCCGCCCGCGACATTTTCTCACCGATCCCCCAGATGCTCTCTCATTCCTTCTCTCCGGTCCATATACGGACAACGACGAAGTCGTAGAATCCCTAGCCCGCCGACCGGTGCGCTTAGTACACACCCTCCCCCCATAGTAACGGCCCAAGCCGAGGCCGTCCTCCTCCCTGAGGCGCCTCGAGTTAGTTGCCTCTCTGGGTCGAGCGTAGTGGTTGCACGCTCCCCCTCTCCCCCCTCCTCCTTACAGTCCTGTAAAGGCCTCGCGGCCAACAGCGTATGTCACTAAAACAACCAACAACTCTTAGGGAGAGTGGCAGGCCCCGCCAGACTCAACACCCGTCTGGCTGGAAGATCTTCCCTTTGACAAATCCTGCCAAAACGTTTCTGCCACAAAACCATAAGTATAGAAACGATGCCTCTTATTGAAGAAATAATGTATAATTTTCTTTGACTTACAACTGTCACAGTACCAATCTTACATGAAACATACTATAGAATAGATACGGGATGCGTGCAACCTTCCAGTTGAACACTATTCAACCTTCCCACTGATTTAGTTCTTGAAGTGTGTTGTTCTTTGTAACTGGTATTTTTTGTTGATTTCTGTACTGTCTTCATGTCTACTGGCTTACTCTCCTATCTCTATTACTTATGCTATCTGTGGAAACTTTTAAATGGCGTTCTCTACTATGTCACATTATTATTTATACATTAACTGTACGTTTTCCTAAAATAACAAAAAAAAACACAAAGTAGGTATCTAAATATGTATGTATTTCTTAGTGAAATATGTCAAAAGTCATACAATGGTTGTATGCTTGTTTACAGAAGAACAATGCCAAACCCTAGAGGTTAAATGTCGTCACTTGTCGGCTAGTTTTGGCGGCAACCGGGCGTTAGACCCCGCCGTCTTCGTTGTATGGCGGTAAAATAATTTATCCTACACAACAACATGCACATATAATCATTTCCTTACCCCTTTTCATACTCTGCTAGACATTGCTGATAAATATTTCCAAAATTCCTTGTTGTCATGCGTTTTTTCCTTCGTTTCCCTAACCTTGAACAATGGCATAATGTAAACACAATTGGCATAACGAAAAAAAGCTTGAAAATTACCGCAGCTTAAAAAAATTAACAAAACCGTCGACGGTTACTTATCACGCCTGTTATCAGTAGGCAGAGGTGTATTGAGTACACCTACATTTCGCTAACGATGTTTGCTTCCAATATAATACAGAATAAGCCTCGTAACTCCATTTCGGATTTTTTTTCAATAAATTAAAAGAAAAAAAAACATTTAAAAAAACTTTATACAACAGCCAAGTACCAAAGGGCGCAATTTAAAAAGGCCAATGTAATTTAAATGTGTAAAAAAATATTATGCCTATACTGCTGATCGTTGAGGAGTTCCTGCGTCTGGAACTAATCCTGGGTACAGAATCAGGTACTTACCATAAAAATACAAATTCAAATTATTTATTTATTTTTGATACATAGGTAGTATCTTTAAGTAGTAATTTATGAGCACTATGTTTGCCCATTCAATGGCGTAAAAAATATTATTTAAAAAAAAAATAGCTGTATTAAATGTTAAAGAAAATTACAATTTAATTCATTAATAATAAATCATTATTCAAAACATAACCAATGTCAGCACCCTTTTTTGCTTTATGATGTTATTGTATCATTAAGAAATTCACACACAGAACAGTATGTCTTTTTATTTAGCTGTTCGAGCAGGCTATTTTTGAATATATTTAAATCAGTGTCGTTTCAAATGTACATTGTCAACGGAACTGAACCAACATGTCAAATGTCAACTCCGTATAATAAGAGAAAGGGGATCTAATTCAACTTGGAAGATTTGACCCAAAACAAACGAACATTGCCAGTTAAATAAAACCTTGTAAAAAGCACACTGTTCATATTTAATTTTATTCTGAACTTTTGCGCTTTACCATAATAACATCTTCTTCTTTAAGTTATGGCTTCACACTAATTTTAAGTGTAATTTGCCAGTGTCCAGTGAGATATGTAATCGTGTTTGTTTAAATGAATTCGTCTCCCCGATGAACTTGATGATAACGATGATAATGAAATAATGAAGTACCCCACCCTGGACAGTAAAGCGGTGGATACTTTACATACCACTTGCGACGGCCGTTTTGAGCGAAGTCGAAAAGGCACGTTTTATCACATCGTTACAATTACCTTCACTCATGCACATATAAGGACACATAATGGTTAGTATTCCACCAACATTACACATTATTAGTTGAAATAACACAAGTTTTGGAAATTAAATAAATTGACAACTTCACTCTTCGACTTCCCGCCAAAACTCCCATAATAATATCAATAGCGAGTTTTGGCGGGAAGTCGAAGAGTGATGTTGTCAATTTGTTTTAATTCCCAAAACTTGTGTTATTTCGACTAATAATGTGTAATGTTGGTGGAATATTAACCATTATATGTTCTTCTACGTGCATGAGTGAAGGTAATTGTAACAAAGTGATAAAACGTGCCTTTTCAACTTCGCTCAAAACGGCCGTCGCAATTGGTATGTAAAGTATCCACCGCCTTACTATCGAGGGTGGGGTCCTTCATTAATTTCATTATCATCGTTATCATCAAATTCATCGGGGAGTCAAATTAATTAAAACAAACACGAATATATATCTCACTGGACACTGGCAAAATACACTTATAATTAGTGTGAAGCCATAACTTGAAGAAGAAGAAGAAGAATATCAATAGCACACGTAATAAGGTTTCTCTTAGAAAAACAAATCATGGAGTTTTGGCGGGAAGTCGAAGAGTGATGTTGTCAATTTATTTTAATATCCAAAACTTGTGTTATTTCGACTGATAATGTGTAATGTTGGTGGAATATTAACCATTATGTGTTCTTATATGTGCATAAGTGAAGGTAATTATAACAAAGTGATAAAACGTGCCTTTTCGACTTCCCTCAAAACGGCCGTTGCAATTGGTATGTAAAGTATCCACCGCTTTACTATCCAGGGTGGGGTCCTTCATTAATTTCATTATCATCGTTGTCATCAAATTCATCGGGGAGGCGAATTAATTTAAACAAACACGATTATATATCTTACTGGACACTGGCAAAATACACTTATAATTAGTGTGAAGCCATAACTTGAAGAAGAAGAAGAAGGTTTCTCTTGTCGTAACAGTGCCATAGATAAATGTTTGACGTTTTTTTCGTTTAATCGAATTTTATTATGTTAGTAATCGTCACCGGTTAATTTTGCGTGTAGTTACCGAATTACACACAAAATTAACTTCTTATGAAAATTCTTGCGAAAATATCATCAAAATATCTATACCTATTTTATTTTGCAAAACAATTTGCATTCATCACAGTGACCTCAAAAGCTAATGTCAGTATCTCTAGACGACGTTTAAAAAAAAAACAATAGAAAAACAGCGCATAATCAACATGGCGTCGCTAACGAGCCGACGCGCGCTGTCACTTCGCTTCCCGCCTAAACCGCTGTCAAATGTCAGGTGAGAAGGTTCGAGTGACAGCGGGTTACAGGATAAAATTATTAATTTACATACATTCATACCTACTCTGTCGTGTTAATTGAAAGGACAGTAAGTTGACGACATAGGTACCTACTGTTCTTCATGTAAATTATTTTTATTTCTATGCTGCCCGCATTTCTGAGCTGACTGCCACGTTGTCTTGTGCTTTCTATCGAAAAAGTCCCAGTATACGTTTGGAGATTCGAATTGTGTCCGGTATAGGTATGTCAATAGGCTGACCCCCTATTACATGGGACTTAACATCGTCGGCGAAAAATTGGTGATCACAGTACACCTCTGCGACCTCCGCTTGGAGAATATAGCCGTGGAGGTGTTTATTCATTTATTTTATTTTTATAAAAACTTCGATACAACTTTTAACCAACCTAGGATTCGTACCACTAGACCAAAGACAAGGAATTCCTCTCTCAGTAGATTTAAGTCCTCGACCAATGGCCCTAAGCATCTCAAATTTATATGAGAATGCAATTACCCTTGATCCCAAGTCCAAAATACATTATTTCCTATGTGTGTAATTGTAGACGCATGGGTCTTCGTTATCTGAGGTGCGGAGTGCAAACCGATATCCGTTACGTAGTAATTATTGTGCTGTTTGCACTTAAATTAGATGGAGACTAGTTGGAGCTTGTGACTTCGGCTATCAAATCTTTTGAGTAGGCTGACTTAGGAAATCATGAACGTCTTAGAGTAATTTTATTTATTCAACAAGTACAGAAATGGAGACCATAATAATACTTTACTAACCTACAAAAATAAAAGAACCCGTTATCCATATATGAATCTGACTATTTGATTAGGTGCATTGTATGGTTGGTGATCACGAGGTGCTGGACTCGAATTCTAGATGTGAAAGTGTTCTTACGTTAACTTGTTCAAAGCAATGCAGGGATCGAACCAGCAACTCCTTAGTTATTGATAAGACCAATCTGATGCACTAATAGTCAAATAAATTATTAAAATACTAGCGTCTGCCCGCAACTTTGTTCGTGTTGACTTAGGTAGGCACCTAACATTTTCCAGGATAAATAATGCCTAGATGTTAATCCAGATAATAAGCTATCTGTGTGACAAATTTCATTCAAATTTGTTCAATCGTTTTTGGATGATTGGAGAACAAACCTCCAAACATACAAATATTCACATTTATAACATTAGTAGTACCACAAACATACAAACACCATAACATAGCTACAATGATTTTGCACAATTCTATCGCATTAAATGTAAAACGAGTATCGATATATCGTAATGGCATACATTTACACCATTATTTAACTTATTACTATTCGCACATAGATTGTTAGGTATCCGGGACAAAGCTCGAACACTGTATCTTTAGCACTTAAAACAATACGTCAGTAAAATAACTTCCTAACTACCTAATTCTAAATTAAATAAATATATAAAATAGTAAAAAAAACGTAGCCCCACACTAGGATTTATTCTTGTGTCAGGGATGCATTTACAAACATGATAATTCACATACACAAATACCCAGACCGTCACAAATAATTGTGGGTCACACACAGATTTGTCCCGTGCGGGAATCGAACCCGCAACTATTAGACACAGTGGGCGGAGCGACTAAAGCTCTTAACCACTGCGCTAAAGCGTCCGTCTTTTTAATTACAATGCTAACAGAATAACCTCAAAATTTTACAAATTAAACGTACTAATTTATACATAATATAACTTTTAAACAAAACAATAAATTTTATAATACTGATTAACAATAACGTACCAGTTTCTTCTTCAATAGTTGGCATGGAACTTGAATTGTACGATCCCTGCTTATTCATATTAATATTATAAATTTAAAAGCAACTATGTATGTCTGATCGTCTGTTACCTTTCTACGCCTACACCACTGAACAGATTTTGATCAAATTCGGCAAGGAAGATTTAGCCAGGGGAAGGACATAAGCTACCTTTTATCTCAAAAAAATCTTATGGTTGTGAAATACACGCCTTAAAATAACACGAACGAAGTTGTCGGACAAACTGTGTTTTTACCATCGATAAATTCTAACATAGTCCGGAGCCTGGAATTGCGTTCGGTGTAATGCCAAAGGGATCGCGGTCTATTTATATTGGGACGATGTTAGGTCCTATGCCGGGCCGGCCATTATGCCGGGCTCAATGCCTGACTAGGCCGGAACGTTACGAGGAGACTGAGACATGTCTAGACTGAGTATTGCTAACAAAAATGGCGCCAATGAGCGGCCTCAATTACACACTACTCGTATAAATGATGACAATGTTAGATTTTTTGAAAATTTCGTCAAGAATATCAATGTCTACGTGCGCGTGCGTGTGCGCATGACAGTTTATTTACCCTATAGGTAGATAAGTTTTATGCCGTTTTCGCGCGTGCGATCCTCTATCTATCTATCTATATCATCACGCCAGATCCCTTGCGGGTTAGGCAGAGAGTACAGAGTTCCAACAGGTTCTGTCATTATATACCTCTCTGGCTTCCTCCACTCTCATAGTTCGTCTCATACACGCTCGTCGGCTACGGAGACTCTTGACTTGTCCTTCTAATAAGACTTGGTCTATTTGGTCATGGTAAGATAGTCTAAGTCTTTTCCGGTACTTACATCCTACCACTTTTGCATTGTACACCTGTTTAGTCATTCTTTTTTCTGACATTCTGACATATGCCCGAATCAACGGAGCATACCCTTTGCCACCTTTACATCCATACTATCTTCCATACCTACTCGCTTTCTTACTACGCTTTTGCAAATACGGCCGGTCAGCTTCATTTCGCACATCTTCCGTAGAGCTCGCATTTCCACCACATTTATCCTACTTTCATTCTCCTTCTTACATACCCAGCTCTCGCTGCCATATAACAGCGTTGGGACAAGCACTCCGTTATGTATGGCCAGCTGCGCCTTTTGGCTTAAGTGCCGGCTCCCAAGTAGCTTTCCCATCGTACCATTCACTCTGTTCCCTGCACTCATTCTTCTCTCTATCCGCTATCTAGACAAGTAATTCATATAAGGTCAGAACCTAGGCCTTGAACTCAGGATATTGTGATCGCTACGGTTTTATCCGCCACTAGACCATTGAGGCAGTTAGGCATATACACAAAACCTTATTTATTTCTCCATGTAGATGTATCTCTATTGGGATATGGAGACAAAGATACAAGGGATATGGCGTGATAATATAGGTGGCTATATCATCACGCCAGATCCCTTACGAGGTAACTCCTGCCTACCGAGTTAGCTTACAGAGTTCCACAGGCTCTTTCCTTTCAGAACTCATTGGTTTTCTCCACCCCTATTTTCTCCTATTTATGTCACAAGTATATTATTATTTTTTTCCACACCGCTAGCACTGGGGCCCCTCCCTACCGACCTGTCAAAATGTCAATAACACACAATCGTTGCGGTGTCGACGCGCATTGTTTATTGTTAATCGATTATTTGTTTGTCTAATACCGATTGTTCACGATTATCGATTTATATGTTACGATTGTGATTAATGTGGGTACTATTTTGAAGCGCTATTTAGACCATTTTGTTGGTCTATCTATCTTTTTTATCACGCAAGTTATCTTGCGGGGTAGGCAGAGAGTACAGAGTTCCAACAAGTTCTTTTCTTACAGACTTCTCTGGCTTCATCCACTCTCATAGTTCGTGTTATACACGCTCGCCGGTTACGGAGACTCTTGACTATGTTGTTCTGGTGTTCACGAAGTTCTCTGGGCTTCGTGAAGTGAATTCGGAAGTGTAGTTATCTTTGAAATAATTTCCTTAGGTCTCGACCCGTATGCTTTTTCTATAGAAAAAATGCCTCGTTGGTCTAGTGGCGAATAATGTGCGTAGCGATCCCGAGGTCCTGGATTCGAATCCTAAATCGAACTAAGTGTGCTTTTACTATAGAAAAAAATCCTTTCTCTGGAATTTTGCCCGGTACAAAGGCTTGCCCTCTATTACACTTTTTTAATTTAATTTCTTTTTTTTAAATAAACGAAGCCACACACTAGGATTTATTCCTGTGTCGTGTGTGCGTTTACAAACATGAAAATTTACATAATTTGTCCCGTGCGGGAATCGAACCCGCGACTATTCGACCCAGTGAGCGGAGGTAAAGCTCTTAACCACTGCGCTAAATCGTCCATCAAAAACGCAGGGACCTAACCATCGGTGACGTGGATGTGCAGAGTACACCTCTGCCATCTCCGTTTGGTGAGTATAGGCGTGACGGTAGGTTAATAATAATAATATTTTGAAGCAATGATAACCTAATTTTTTTTTTAAATGGGTATATCCTCATGGATTTCTGCCAGCCTCGGGGGAAGCTGGCGGGGCAGGTCGGACTTGTACCGAGTAAAACCCAACGGTGGCCGGCACTGGCACGTGTCAGAGGCGCTCCGGGATCTCCGAGTGGAACGCGCTGGTCCAGGGTCTGATGATGGAGCCGGATGGAAGCAATAGGAACTTCTCAACTATGCAAAATATCTTCGTTGTGTGTTTGCAATGAAAACTTGTTAAGAAAGGGGTCCTTTTCAATTAATTATTTTTTATCATTGAGGACCTGTTTACGCTTGACTCCTATCTCACCTGAGAGAAAGTGACAATGTTGCCGACGATGTGGCTTGTTGACTCAGTTATAGCCTATTTGTTACGAAATTAAAGACACCTAAGGTGTACCTCTCTGGAGCGAATTCCATTTCTTGTTTAAATAAAACACGGTAGCCTCGCACTAGGATTTATTCCTGTGTCGTTTCGGCGTTAACAAACATGAAAATTCACATACACAAATACCCAGACCGTCACAAATAATTGTGGGTCACACAAAGACTTGTCCCGTGCGGGAATCGAACCCCCGACTATTAGACACAGGGCAGCTTAAGCTCTTAACCACTGCGCTAAATCGTCCGTCGATACAATAGTTTGTGATCTAGCCCCAGTGTGATTTCTTATGATCGAGATATGAGACTAATGATCTTTGTCCTACACGCATCACGATTTTACCACTATCTTCAAATAATCATTACAATATGTATATCTACAAGGTGTATCGTAAATAATGCAAGACCTCAGACACCCCGATTAGATAACTCCTTCATGAAGGACATCATTCTGCGCCCATACATGATTTGCCCCAGAACCAACAGCAATGAAAAAATACTTACATGATTTCAAATCACCCATAAATTCTCTTAAGGTATTTACTATTAAACGGACAAGTGGGGGAATCGTAATATTGCACAAAAAGTATTAGATTTTGAGGTTATAATTCAGTAGCCCTTAATACATATGAGGTTATATTGTGTGTTGACATTTAGTAAAGATGTCGGCGACTTCAATATAAGTACTTACAATACTTTGAAATATTCGTTTTAGATTGCAAATTTTCTGTGAGATACGGATATTCGCCATTATTTTAATAAAATAGATAAATAATGATGGCATGGGTCAAATTTTTGCTGACAATTTTCGACAATGTTCTTTAAAGGAAAAACCAAATGTCCAAATTTAAAGTTTTTTACACCGTCACGCCAATATTCCCCAGCGGGAGTGGCAGAGGTGTACTGAGTACACCCACGTTTCGCCTACAATGTTAGGTCCCATGTAATAGGGAGTGAGCCTTTGCCATACACCGGGCACAATTCCAGACTCATACTAAGAAGTTTCTGTTAGAAAAACTTCATTTGGCGGCCTAGGATTTGAATCCAGCACCTCGTGATCACAAAGCGATTCGCTTTGCCACTAGACCAACGAGGTAGTCAAGTTTTTTACCCTTTTTTTAAGTACTTTTATTCCCCAAATATAAATGAAACTTGTACGTGTATGTATGCGTATTAAGAAATACGTTTTAGAAATGAATTTGAAGTCTTCTTATCGCTCTGATTTGAAAATAAATTTAGTTTGTCATAGTGGCTCGACTGCTTCATTAGTCTAGTGGTAAAGCGCATCGCTTGATGATCACGAGGTCCTGGGTTCAAATCCTAGGCCGCCGAATGAAGTTTTTCTAACAGAAACTTCTTCCGTCCGAATCCAGAATTGTGCCTAGTATATGGCAATAGGCTCGCACCCTATTACATGGGACCTAACAGTGTCGACGAAAAGTGGGTGTACTTAGTACACCTTTGCCACCCCGCTTGGGGAATATAGGCGTGACGGTGTTTATTTGTCATACTGCACTGAAGGAGTAACAGCAATTTTTGCAAATTAAAAATAAATGTAATATAATATATAATAATATCAGCCTATACTGCCCACTGCTGGACAATGGCCTTTTCTCACAAATTGAGGTGAGAGATATTAGGTCATACTCCACCACGCGGACCCAGTGCGGATTGGTGGAGGCAGGTTTGTGGCCACCTGCAGTTGGAACTTATCAAGCCGCCTTTAAGGCTTCCAACTTGGCTTAACGACTACCACATTAAGTGGTAACCGGGACCAACGGCTTAACGTGCCTTCCGAAGCACGGAGACGCTCGGAGATGAAAATGCCACAAACGGTCACCCATCTCAGGCCAACCGAGTCGAACGCTGCTTAACCTTGGTAATCGGTAAGAAATAAAGTTACCGATTTAGAACAAATTACTTTCAGTTCTTTCGTTAATTATGTTACATCTTGCATAGCTTAGAACTGTTGGTGTATGGTTGTGTTCCGGTGGCGTTACTATTTCTGTGTCGTCGTGTGTGGTCCGGCCGGCGCTGCGTATGCGCACACAATGTTAAGGCATAGACACTTTGATCAGTTTACTTTCCGCTCAGAATACGGGCGACGACGACGTAGTCGTAGATCCCTTCCCATAGGCGGTGGTTGACCGGTGCACTTAGTAGTGCACCCGTCCCCCCACAGCGACTGTCCCAACCGAGGGCGCCCTCGAGTATGTCGCCCCTCGCCCTTCTGGCTGAGCGCAGTGGTTGCACGCTCGCCTTTAAGTCCGGTGAAGCTGTAAAGGCCTCGCGGCCAACAGCGTACATCACTCACACACACACACACACACACACATTTTGATCAGTCTGAGAGTGGACCACATAAATCGTTTTATCTATATATCTATTCGACGGACGATTTAGCGCAGTGGTTAAGAGCTTAAGCCGCTCCACTGTGTCTTATAGTCGCGGGTTCGATTCCCGCACGGGGCAAATCTTTGTGTGAGCCACAATTATTCGTTCCGGTCTGGGTATTTGTGTATGTGAATTTTTATGTTTGTAAACGCACCCACGACACAGGAATAAATCCTAGTGTGGGAGAACGTTTTAAAAAAAATATCGGCTTAAATGGCCATCATTGAGCGAGGATAGGACTGTTTGGAAGAAGGAGGGGGAGATCTTTGCCCAACAGTGGGACATAATAGGTTAGTTAAAAAATAATAATTTTGACGTTTAAAGTGCTTTTGATTGGATACAAATAAATGTTTTTTGACTTTTAATTTTGACAAAATGGAAATGTTTATTAGACTTTTTATGTATTTTGTATTGGCCTATGAATAAAGACACCGTCACACCTACATTCCCCAAGTGGCGATGGCAAAGGTGTACTGAGTACACCCACTTTTCGCCAACGATGTTAGGTCCATGTAAAAGGGGGCGAGCCTATTGCCATATACCGGGCACAATTCCAGACTCCGAACTCATAACTTTCCGTTAAAAACACTACATTTGTCCGACCTAGGATTTGAACCCAGGACCTCGTGATCACAAAGCGATGCGCTTTGCCATTAGACCAACGAGGTTGTAAAAATAAATTAATTTTGACTTCAACTTTGACACCGTGTTTGAGTGCTTTGCATAAGCTTCGCCTTAACGAACTATGCGCCGGCGCATACGTCCACGCGCACATATTTTAGTATCGCGGGGCTACTGTCGTGCGTGTTAACAGAATAGATAACCATGTGCTGTTTGAGACTATGAGGTCATTCTGCGTATAATAATAATATTAGCCCTGTTAAGAAACTGTCCCACTGTTGGGCACGGGCCTCCTCTCGAACTGAGAGGGTTTAGGCCATAGTCCACCACGCTGGCAAAGTGCGGGTTGGCGAACTTCACACACCTTCGAGAAACTCTTAGACGTGCAGGTTTCCTCACGATGTTTTTCCTTCACCGTTAAAGCAAGTGATAATTAATTTTTAATACGCACATGCTTTCGAAAAGACAGAGGTGCCTGGGTTTGAACCCGAGACCTCTGACTTTGCAGTCCATCGAACCAACCACTAGGCTATCACTACTTTTTTTAATACTTCTTTAAATCATCGATGAAAAGTGGGTATACACAGTACCTCTACCATCCCCGCTTGACGTATATAAGCGTGACGGTAATTATTTTTTATTAATAACTCCATAGTCCTTCCCTGTGTGCTCCTAACAAGCCCAAAATATCGATCTAACCACTAGGCTATCACTGCTTTCTATCTACACGGTTTTTATTCTGCGTATATCGGACTATTAAAAATATTTAAATTTAAAGCTGAAAGTCGCATTACGTGGTTGTACACAGAACACCTCTGCCACTCCCGCTTGGGGAATACAGGCGTGATGGTAATTAAGTTTTAAGAGACCCCAGAATAATAATGACCTAAACCTACGCCAAGAACCTCAGTCTTTACCGTCATCGTGACCATCATCACCATCGTATGGCGGTGTATTTTTAACCGACTTCAAAAAGGAGGAGGTTCTATGTTCGGTTGTATGAATGCTTTTTTTTTTATGTTCAGCGATATTTCCGTCAATTGTGGACCGATTTTGTTGACTTTTTTTGCATTGGGTTCAGTATATCTCCAAGGTGGTCCCATTTTAATTTCATTGGTATTGGACTTTGGACTTAGAAGATACACCAGGGCACTCCTTAACGACAAACAATAGGCATGTGTAAATTGAGATATTATGGGTATTACGTCAATCCTATAGGTACCCTACTATAGAATAATTCACTCGTCACTTAAAATTGTAAAATAAAAATCTTTTATAAAAAAAGATAAACCGACTTCAAAAAGCAAAAAATAAATATTTGAAGTCGGTGCCAAGTAACCAACTGCACCAACCAGCACCGACTTCAAATATTTATTTTTTGCTTTTTGAAGTCGGTTTACCTTTTTTTATAAAAGATTTTTAATAATGCGAACCACGATCAAAACTTAATGTTAGAGTGGAGGAGCCATTGTTTAGACTCTGGTGTCAGCTGGCGTAGCTCCTCGAATCCGCCGCGGAACTTTCGAGTGGGTTAGTCCTCCACGGATCGTTAAAACAAGTGATAGTTAATTTATAAAAGCACATGCTTTCGAAAAGTCAGAAGTGCATGCCTCGGTCCGAACCCGAAACCTCTGACTTTGAAGTCCAACGGTCTAACCACCAGGCTATCACTGCTTTTGAAACATTTATGAAAGTTAAAAGTTAAGTGGCTCTGCCCACTGGATCGAGTAGCCGCAGGTTCGATTCCTGCAAGGGGCAAATTTTTGTGTGACCCATAAATATTTGTTTCTGTCTGGGTGTTTGTGTGTGTGTATTTCGTGTTTGTAACGCACCCACGGCACAAGAATAATTCATAGTGCCGGCTAAGTTTTTTTTTTAAATATGATCAATAAAGTGTTATCAACATACCTACTACTTGATCGGGTAATTCACTTTCACTAAAGTTATTCTGATTTTTTTGTTTAATGATTTACAGCCGGTTTCAATATTCATCTCAAGGATAGATTTCCCGATTGGCAATAGGCTCGCCCCCTATGACATGGGACCTAACATCGTCAGCGAAAATTGGGTGTACTCAGTACACCTCTGCTATCCCCACTTGGGAAATATAGGCGTGTTTACGTATTCCATAAACTTCACAAACCTGTAATATATAAATTAGTAGTCTTATATTAAAAAGAAAATAAAAACAAGGTTTTAGTCAAAATTAAATTTGTATACAAAATTCTGATGAGGAGTTCTTTCCTCTGGAGCCACCATAGTAGTAGAATAAGGTCATGCTTACTATAAAATGCATTGTAGTTGGAACTGAACTAACATACTGAGTTCTTAGATTTACGCGAATATTACACATGAAATAAAACTATTTTACGGATTTTATCGCGGTTTATTTTTGATTTTTAGTTCCCGACGTTTCGAGTGCTTTGCAGCACCCATGGTCACGGGAGGGACTGAGGTCCCTCCCGTGACCATGGGTGCGTGACGCGATAAAATCCGTAAAATAGTTTTATTTTATGAACCAACATGTCAAACGTCAAATCCATCAACCAACAAACATTGCAAGTTAAAAAAGGCTTTACAGAATTCCAAACATTTTTTTTAATTTCAACACCAAGACGCGTTGTATTCAATTGACCCCGAAATGTGACCTCTTGTGTCAACATGACAGCTGTAATTAGGTAATAAATTGGCAATTACAATTTTAATATTAATAATTTACACTTTCTAATCTGATATCGTGTGAACGCATCCACTTGGCGTCGGGCTAGGGTTGGCACTGGCATTTTTTTTTGTATTTTTTTAATGTAACACACACTAGAACTTATTTCAATGAAGTGGGTGCGAGTTTTTGGCGGGAAGTCGAAGAGTGATGTTGTCAATTTGTTTTAATTTCCAAAACTTGTGGTATTTCGACTAATAATGTCTAATGTTGGTGGAATATTAACCATTATGTGTTCTTATATGTGCATGAGTGAAGGTAATTGTAACAAAGTGATAAAACGTGCCTTTTTGACTTCCCTCAAAACGGCGGTCGCCATTGGTATGTAAATTATCCACCGCTTTACTATCCAGGGTGGGGTACTTCATTAATTTCATTATCATCGTTGTCATCAAGTTAATCGGGGAGTTGAATTAATTTAAACAAACACGATTATATATCTCACTGGACACTGGCAAAATACACTTAAAATTAGTGTGAAGCCATAACTTAAAGAGGAGAGAAGTGGGTGCGTTTATAATAATAATAATATCAGCCTA
Source organism: Phalera bucephala (assembly GCA_905147815.2). NCBI lineage: Eukaryota > Metazoa > Arthropoda > Insecta > Lepidoptera > Notodontidae > Phalera > Phalera bucephala. The sequence continues at coordinate 11,533,260 of LR990636.1, read as the reverse complement.
TACTGTCCACTGCTGGGCAAAGGCCTTCTCTCACAAATCGAGGTAAGAGAGATTACCGCGCGGACTCAGTGCGGATTGGTGGAGGCAGGTTTGCGGCCACCTGCTGTTGGAACTTATGAAGCCGCCTTTAAGGCTTCCAACTCGGTTTAACGACTACCATGTGTCATGTTGAGGTAAGCAACTGATATATTAAGGCGGCAACGCTCTTGACGCGCTTTCCGCCGCGCGACATCCTGGCCGACATGGACGCGAGAGTCTACGACCAGACTCGCGGTGTCCGCCAAAGCGGCGAGAGCGTGCCTGACCTCGAAGAAGTGAGACGGCGGGAACGACGGCGCGCTCTGGAGGAGTGACGCGCGAGGCTCAGTCAAGAGCACATCGCGCGTAAGTGCGTCGTTCAAGCTATCTTGCCGTCCTTCGAAGCCTGGCACCAGCGGAGGAGAGAGCGAGTCACCTATAGACTTACTCAGATAATCACCTGTCACGGTTGCTTCGGTGATTATCTGAGAAAGATCGGACGCGAGGCGACGACGACCTGTCACCACTCCGGTGGGGACCAGGATTCCGCCCAGCACACGCTCGAAGAGTGCCCAGCATGGATCTTCGAGCGGCGAATCCTGGTCGACCGAATGGGACCTGACCTCTCCCTGCCGGCAGTAGTAGCGGCTATGCTGACAGGGGAATCGACCTGGGGGGCCGTATCCTCCTTCTGCGAGACTATAATGTCCCAAAAGGAGGAGGCCGAGCAAGATCGGGAGAGGGCCGATCCTACTCGATGAAGGTGACAGCTCCAGGGCGGAGACACAGCCCGCCCTGGCCCCCCAGCCCAATAGCCCGGGGCTTAAGAATATGGGCTTACTTACGTCCCCCTTTGTAATATATGGCGGCAGACCAATGCACCAAAATCAATATCAAAAGCCTTCGGGGTCACTGACGCAAAGGGCGGAGCATCCTTCATGAGCGACCCCGAGGAAGACGGTGGCATGGTGTGGCCCACGTCACCGTGACCATCGCATCGGTGTTGGGGGAGCATGTCATCAAGTCTCCCCCGATGGCGGGCTCTCCTGAGCAAGGCACAAGAAGGGCATCGGTGTGTTCCATACAGAGATCCCGGAGCCCCTCCAAAGTGCTGATGTCGGCCACCCTGGGGTCTTTAGTCGGTGGAAATCCGACACGTCCTGCGAACTTCTCCCGAGGTTCGCGGAAGTCCTATGCAGGATTTTCCACAGAAAAAAATTGATTAAAAAAACGCACCGGACATAAATAATGTATTCTTAGCTACAAAAAATAGTTAAGGTATTTTCTTTAGTACGTAATACACAATAACTCAATGATTTTATATATATATAGACCATTGGGCAGCATAGAGGTACTAGAAGCATAGAGGGAGCATTTACAAGATTATATATTTGCACTGCAAACACTTATGTCATATCAGTGATAAGAAAGGGGACAAATCTATCGTAATCAGTTACAGTCTTGTGTACTTTATTGTGGCATCAATTATTACTTGAAAACAAATAAAAATTCTTTGAGAACGCAGTCACTAGACAAACAAATATTTACCGATAAATTTGCGTGGAGCCTACGTCAAAATGACAACCCATAACATTTTCAATAAAAAGGAAGTTCGAACCATGTAGCAACAAAGATTTTTAAATTGGTTACCTAAATGGTACCAATTGTCCAGAAAAAGTGTACTGCTGAAGTGGGTTTAAAATCCCTCTATGCTTTTAAGTCTTACCTGTATGTTGGGCAGCCCTGGAGAGCCAAGCCCAGTGACAGCTGTCAGATTTCCCGCGCGGGCGGGACGCCATTTTCAATTTCCGAGCGCTCACTCAGTGGGTTTTCTGTAAATAGAAGGCTAAGTGGATTAGTTTGGGCGCACACATGCGATTATTAGTCATATCTGTTTGTTTTTAAAAAAGCAAAATAAATAAAGACCCTCACGCCTAAATTCCCTGAGCGGGGGTGCCAGAGGTAACGTATACTCATTATGGCGACCTTAGGGACCCATGTAATAAGGGTGGGCCTTCACCTATTTAATTCAATTAAATATTCTTATCTATTTATTATAATGATTAGTTATGTTAATTTCATTGTCAGTCAATATATTTTACAAATTAAAATACACCGTCACGCCTATATTCCCCTAGCGGGGGTGCCAGCGGTGTACTGTATAAACCCACTTTTCGCCAACGATGTTAGATCCAACGTAATAGGGGGCGATGGCATTAGAATGCCATATACCGGGCACAATTGCAGACTCCGGACTCATACTTGCGACCTAGGATTTATTTATTTATTTATTTATAAGGCTTACCAACTAAAACACATACATAACATCCACATCAATCAGATTACATAGAAACTTAATATTTATATGGTTTTAACTTACAGGCTAGCACAACAATTATGTGAATCTTATTTCCAATGAACAATTATTAATACAAATTATATTAAAATTAAAATTATACAAATTATACTTCAGATCAGGCAACTTACATTAATAATAATACAATTTGAACACTAATAAAGATAATTAGAATCTGTTATAATAAAAATGTCAAATTATTTTATTATAAAATGAATATAATGAAATGAGCATATACATATATTAGTTTCCGATTATTATTATTACTATTTTTTTTTAACAGCAATAACATTAAAACTTACGGCCGCTTACGGAGTCAATGAGTTAATCACCCAAATATGGCTTTTTTGAACAATTCCATTTTTTCAGCGAAAATGTCAGTATTCAGTACATAGAAGTAGTCATTACATTTTCTGACTATATAAGAGAGAGGTAAATTTGACCAGGAACTCGTGATCACCAAGCGATGCGCTTTGCCACTAAACCAACGAGGCAATCGGGGCATTTTACATTAGTAAAGCGTAAAGAATTTTAAATTTAATGAGAACCAATTATAGATAGATAGATAGATAGAGTTATCTTTATTGTACACCAGTGATATTAACAATTAATTACATACAAGAAAAAAAAATAGGTACAATTGGCGGTCTTATCGCTAAAAGCAATTTCTTCCAGACAACCAATGTATTGGAAGAAGCAACATACGGAATAGGGCAGTTATGGTGGCGTACACTATAAACCTCAATAATACATACTGTCATCATTTTACTTACATACATATCATAGTTATAATACAACATTATATACATACATATATACACATAAAATACTATGCAAATATATAAATATATCTTACACACAATACAGAGAGTGTGCAATGAAAAATTTATAAATGAAGAAAGTGGTGGTGAACCATATTTTTAAAGGACGCCAACGACTGTGCACGACGGACTGTTACAGGCAATGCATTCCACAAGCGAACGGCTTGATTAGAAAAGGACTAGACTATACTCGTAGTTCTTACCTTTATGTACGAAATTTCAATCAATAGTGTATTCATATTTAATTGATGACGGGATAACAGCCGAGCTTGTCAAGGCTAGTGGAAAGCCGATATTGAGGGCTCTCCAGAAACTATTCAACACCGTCATCCTCGAGGGCAAAACGCCACAGTCATGGCGCGGAGGTGTGGTGGTTCTCTTCTTTAAAAAAGGTGATAAAACCCTCTTGAAGAATTATAGACCCATCTCACTTCTGAGCCACGTCTATAAACTGTTTTCGAGAGTCATCACGAATCGTCTCGCGCGCAGACTAGATGACTTCCAGCCTCTCGAACAAGCCGGTTTCCGAAAAGGCTTCAGCACCATAGACCACATTCATACGCTGCGACAGGTCATACAGAAGACTGAAGAGTATAACCTGCCACTATGCTTAGCGTTTGTGGATTATGAGAAGGCCTTCGATTCGATCGAGACTTGGGCTGTACTAAAGTCTCTCCAGCGGTGCCAAGTTGACTACCGGTATATCGAGGTGCTGAAGAGTTTGTACGAAAACGCTACTATGTCAGTCCGCCTTTAGGACCAGAGCTCGAAACCTATTTAACTGCAGCGTGGTGTGAGACAGGTTGACGTTATATCCCCGAAACTGTTCTCCGCCGCGCTGGAAGATGTCTTCAAGCTTCTGGACTGGAGAGGACTAGGTATCAACATCAACGGCGAGTACATCTCTCACCTTCGATTTGCCGATGATATCGTGCTCATGGCTGATACCCTGGAAGACCTCAGTACCATGCTCGACGACCTCAGTAGAGTCTCTCAACAAGTAGGTCTTAAAATGAACATGGACAAGACGAAGATCATGTCAAACGTCCATGTAATACCAACTTCTATAAAGGTTGGAGACTCTACGCTCGAAGTTGTTGACGATTATATATACCTGGGACAAAGAATCCAATTAGGTAGGTCCAACTTGGAGAAAGAGGTCAATCGTCGAATCCAGCTCGGTTGGGCGGGGTTCGGGAAGCTACGTAACATCTTCTCGCCCAAAATTCCGCAGTGTCTCAAGACAAAAGTCTTTGACCAGTGTGTGTTGCCAGTGATGACTAACGGCACTGAGACATGGTCGCTTACGATGGGCCTCATAGGAAGGCTCAAGGTCACCCAAAGGGCGATAAAGAGAGCTATGCTCGGAGTTACCCTGCGGGATCGAATCAGAAACGAGGAAATCCGCAGGAGGATGAAAGTCACTGACATAGCACTCAGAATTGCTAAACTTAAGTGGCAGTGGGCGGGCACATCGCTCGTAGAACTGACGGTCGTTGGGGCAGAAAGGTTCTCGAATGGCGACCACGTACCGAAAGACGTGGAGTGGGTAGGCCCCCTACAAGATGGACCGATGACCTGGTGAAGGTCGCGGGTAGAAGTTGGATGCGTACAGCACAAAGCCGGTCGTTGTGGCGGTCTTTAGGGGAGGCCTTTGTCCTGCAGTGGACGTCTTTCGGCTGAAGATTTAATTGATACGCTTATCAGAACAATATTTAAGAGCTTAAGCCGCTCCGCCCACTGCGTCTAATAGTCGCGGGTTCGATTCCCGCACGGGACAAATGTTTGTGCGATCCACAAATATTTGTTCCGGACTGGGTATTTGTGTATGTGAATTTTCATGTTTGTAAACGCACCCACGACACAGGAATTAATCCTAGTGTGGGGCTACGTTTAAAAAAAATACAGGTAATGAACTATCTGTTTGCCAAATAACATCCAAATCCGTTCAGCCATTTTTGCGTCATTGAGTAACAAACATTCAAATATCCAAACATACAAACTTTCACATTCCTAATATTAGTACAAAGTAAGATGTAGCGAACTGTAGTCTCTGTTACCCCAGTCAAAATACAGGCGTGAATATATGTATATATTTTTACCTTCAAGTGCGATGTCAGGGTACAGACAGGACTAGCCCGTCTCCACCGCACCGCACTGGGTGGTGTACGACCTGATCTCTCTCACCTGGATTTGTGAGAGGCCTTTGCCCAGCAGTGGGCAGTAGAGACTGAATTACAAGTTTCATACATTGACCCATTATTTCTCATTTCGATAAGGGAGTGTAAAGCTACAGAAGCATTTCATACGCTCACTTCTTTTGTCGATCAGATATCGTACACATTGTGAAATGGAACGCAACATACACCTACAAAGGAATCTCAACTATATCCCGTCTGAAATAAAACTCATTTCAGTATACATCGATTCGGTATTCTATCTGAACTTGACACGTATCAACCAAATGATCGTATCTAAAACATGTTGCTAAGGATAATGGGTGGTATAGTTAAGACACTAAGGTTGGTTTTAGGTTGTGCTTATTTGAGTATTACGGCGTTTTGTAAGCGGATGATAGCATTGCGTGCGACATTCAATGTGTACTTACCTCAAATGTATTTTGGGCTTGTTAGGAGCACACAGGGACGGACTATGGAGTTATTAATAAAAAATAATTACCGTCACGCTTATATACGTCAAGCGGGGATAGTAGAGGAGTACTGTGTACACCCACTTTTCAGCGATGATTTAAAGTAATATTAAAAAAAGTAGTGATAGCCTAGTGGTTGGTTCGTTGGACTGCGAAGTCAGAGGTCTCGAGTTCAAGCCCAGGCACGCACCTCTGCCTTTTCGAAGGCATGTGCGTATTAAAAAGTAACTAACACTTGCTTTCACGGTTAAGAAAAACATCGTGAGGAAACCTGTATGCCTGAGAGTTTCTCGAATGTGTGTAAAGTTCACAAACCCGCATCGGGCCAGCGTGGTGGACAATGGCCTAAACCCTCGCAGTTAGAGTGGAGGCCCGTGCCTAACGGTGGGGCAGTATTTAACAGGGCTAATATTATATTATTATGGATTAGAAGGCTAACTTAGGCACGATTTCATCCGGACTGATACTGGGGATTTTTCGATAGACTTTATCTGACCCAGGACTTGAACGCAGATGGTAAAATGTTTGAAATCTCCATGTAACTGTGGAGTTTCTTGCCCCTCTCCACAGAAATTGTATTCTAAAGTTGTGATAGAGTTATTGTTACCTGATAAACAAATATTTGTTTCGGTCTGGATATCTGTGTATGTGAGTTCTACATTTGTAAATAAACCCACAACACATGAATAATTCATAGTGTGAAGCTATGTTTTTTTTTAAATAACGCTCTTTCATCACACGTTATAAAAGCACTTAACACTTAAAAACGTTAACCGTTTTTTTCTTCAAGCTCTTTAAAAACGCGCGCTGCTAAAAGGCTTGTTGAAAACATGCTTAGGAATGATAAATCAATACTAATATTATTGACGGACGATTTAGCGCAGTGGTTAAGAGCTTGAGCCACTTCGCCCAATATAACTAATAGTCGCGGGTTCGATTCCCGCACGGGAGACATCTTTGTGTGATCCACAATTATTTGTTCCGGTCTGGGTATTTGTGTATGTGAATTTTCAGGTTTTTAAACGTACCCACGATACAGGAATAAATCCTACTGTGGGGCTATGTTTTTTAAAAAAAAAGAAAAAAGTTAACATTTGTATGTTTGTAATTGAGAAACTCTAAGCAACTGTATCGATTTTTATCATTCTTTCACTGTATTTAATCATTGTATTTAAGTAATAATGGGATAACACATAAAGATATTACGAAATTAATGCGTACGTGAGCCGTCTGAAAGCTAGTTTAAGGTTCTAAATAATGGATTTTATTACTAAAGTCCGCCTCTGTTCCGCATTGAATTCGGTAATGGTTGCTCGCGGGCTCCGTCGGTTATATTTGTAATCTTATATCAATTATGATTGTAAACAACCCACCCGTTTCACAATAGAGAGATTGGGGGGTGAGCAGACATAAATAACCGGCTTGGTTTAGCGGTTTGAGAAGTCGCGGGTTCGATTCCCGCATAGGACAAATCTTTGTGTGACCCATAAATATTTCTTTCAGAGTCTTAGTGTATATGTTTTTTTTGTTTATAAACGCACCAACAGGTTCTTTCTTACAGACCTTTCTGGCGTCCTCCGCTCTCATAGTTCGTCTACACCAGAGGTTCCCAGACTGCTGGCAGAGCTGGTTCCGGTGGACCCCCTGCAGCTACATTTCTACCATATTCCCAAAACTCGACAAAAAATGTGAAGATTAAATCTAACTATGGAAATTTGCGTTGCGGCTGAGTTCCAATCAGACGCAATTAACAATAATAAAAGCAAAGCAGTTGTTAACGACCTTAAGCTGTATTTTTAAGAAATTTTCGCCCCTTAAAGATTTAGTCGGAACCTTTTGTAAGCTGATTATTAAAACAATTACACTATAAATACTTCTGTAAATATTTGCTGGCTTCTAAATATTAACATATTTTTTCGTAATAAAGAAGAGCTGTTGTGCTATACAGAGTATATTATCTATCTATCTATAACCTCACGCCAGATCCCTTGCGGGGTAGGCAGAGAGTACAGAGAACTCTGCACCCCACGACTCGCCAGTTCGGGCCCGGCGTGATGGGTGGCGGCCCCCATCGCCGCTTCCACCTATATTCGTACCGACGGGGGCGGGCCGGTACGCGTCGCCTCGGGGGGACGCCCTAGCCCGCACTGCGGTACGTCTTCGGTCCAAGATTGCAGCCATAATGACTGGCAGGGGTCGCGACGAGCACGCTCTTGGACAGACCAGTATATTAATGTGTGGGTTTTGACGTAAGCCATCCAAATTGGCCTAATTTCTATGTTATAGGAAGTATTTCGTTACAACGATTGACGTTATAAGAGTTTATACTGTGTCTTAAACAAAGGAATATAAAAAATTTCGTGTCCTGGCAAAGAGTTCAGTTCTGAAGAGTCAATCCCGACTGCATCATCAGTTCATGCTAGACATCATGCCTGAGTATCTAAATCAAATGTGTATAAACAATTACGGGCACGTCCTATTAACCACTGAAGAGTTTCTTCATGACGAGACGAACCCGAGTCCAATAACAGTTCCTAGAGGAATTCATGTGTAGGCATAATCACACAGCTCGCAAATAACAATAATGAAAATATTTAAGTTTTATGGTTTATTATGGTGGAGCAAGCGTGTCCTAGAGTGGAGACCGCGACTTGGTAAGCGTAAGGTAGGACGGCCCCCAGCTAGATGGACCGACGACCTCAAAAAGGTCGCTGGGACAGACTGGATGCGGAAGGCGGAGGCCCGTGTGCAATGGCGCTTGTAATAGAGGCCTATGTCCAGCAGTGGACTGCGATAGGCTGATTGATTAATTGATTGATGGTTTATCCCGCGATTGCTTAATTTTTCCGGATCCTTGCCCTTCAAATAAGACACGGTCTATTGATTATGGTGAGATAGAAGTCTTCTCCGATACCTACATCCTACTACTTAGGCACTGTGTTTCTGTTTCGTCAATTTTCTTCAAATATTCTTTCTTATTCCCGAAACTAAAAATATATTGATCATCTTGGATATTTTTTTTAAAGACCCATGAAGTATGTGCCCGAAAAAATGTCAACTCTTGCCCCCTTTTGTCACATGCGTATCAAAAATACCTCAGCAAAAGACCAGTCACGATAAGCCCCATAAGAACACCTCATGGTCTTCCCAAGTGCTATGGAAAGGGCTATACTAGGACTTTGCGAGATCAAATCAAAAACGTGGAAGAGGAGACACATGAGGACCGAAGTCACCGTCATAATTTTCAGAATTGCCAAACTTAAGTGGCTGTGGGCGGGGCACATCTCTCGTAGAACTGACGGCCGCTGGGGCAGAAAGGTTCTTGAATGGCGACCGCATAAACAGGCCCCCCACAAGAAAAACCGATGACCTGGTAAAGGTCACAGGTAAATACTGGATGCGTACAGCACTAAGCCGGTCGTCGTGGCGATCTTTTGCGGAGGATTTTCTCCAGCAATGGACAGCTTTCGACTGGTGATAAAATAAAATTGACGGACGATTAAGCGCAGTGGTTAAGAGCTTAAGCCGCTACGCCTACTCGTAGTCGTCCGTGTCGTAGACGCGGCTTCGATTCCCGCTCTGGACAAATGTTTGTGTGACCCACAATTATTTGTTCCGGTCTGGGTATTTGTGTTTGTGAAGTTTCATGTTTCACGACACAGGAATAAATCCTAGTGTGGGGAAAAGTTAAAAAGAAAACACCGTCAAACCTATATTTCCCAAGCGAGGGTGGCAGAGGTGTAAGTACACCCACTTTTCACCAAAGATGTTAGGTCCCATATAATAGGGGGCGAGCCTACCGCCATATACCAGGCACAATTCCAGACTCCGGACACATACTGGGAAGTTTTTGTTAGCAAAACTACGTTTGTCCGACCTAGGATTTGAACCCAGGACCTCGTGATCACCAACCGATGCGCTTTGCCACCAGACCAACGAGTAAGTCTGATGTTGAAATGTTAGTGTTTTATATACATATCTGCTAATCTTCAAACGAAAACGGCGTTGGAGTAAATAATAAAAGGACCATTTACACTGATCTGGAGTTACCCAATCGCTGAGTCATGTAAGGGTGCTGCTATGCCTAAAAAGCTTGATATAAATAGAGTGGGTTCTGGGTGGGGCATTATCCCCCTATTGTGGACACACCTGGCGGATCCCATGCGGGGGATAGGGTGAATATATCGATAGAAGATATTAGGATAAGTCCTTGTTGATAGCTGTGGCAACGGCGACAGCGCTGAGGTATAGCAAGAGGAGCAGTTGCTCTGGGCTCCAGGATGCCCAAAAAGTCAAATGCAAAAAACAATTCCAGTGAAAACTAAAATTGAGTTGGCGCCTTTCGATTAAATTCAATAAGAGTGTTTTTTGAAAATTTAGAAATAAAGACGTATGTAACACGTATATAGAAAGAATATCAGAAGAAAGAATGACAAAACAGATACACAATGCGAAAGTGGAGGGGTGTAGGTACCGGGGAAAACCTAGACTATCTTACCACGACCAAATAGACCGAATCCTATCTGAAGGACAAGTCAAGAGTCTCCGTAACCGGCCAGAGCATGTATGAGACGAACTATGAGTGTGAAGAAAGCCAGAGAGGTATGTAAGGAAAGAACCTGTGGGAACTCTGTACACTCTGCCTACCCCGAAGGGATCTTGCGTGATGATATAGATAGATAGATTATTTCAGTCATCATCATCACTAGCCCGTGTCAGTCCACTGCTGGACATAGGCCTCTCCCATGGCACGCCACTGAGCTCGATCTTCAGCTCTCCTCCTCCAATCCCTGCCCGCTGCCTTACGAATATCGTCGCCCCACCTAGCTACAGGGCGCCCTACACTACGTTTGCCGACACGCGGTCTCCACTCAAGAAGCAGTCTGCCCCATCGGCGATCGGTTCTGCAGCATATGTGACCTGCCTACTGCCACTTCAGCTTGCTAATTCACTGAGCTATGTCGGTAACCTTGGTTCTCTGACGAATAACTTCGTTCCCGATTCGATCCCGATATTATTTATATGTCGTATCCTATTACGTATTTAAAAATCACAGTTACTGGAATGGCGAGCAGTTATTTTCATTTTAGTAAACTTGTAATCTTGTCATAGACGTACTCTATGATTGCTCGAGTGTGTTTAGTTGTAAAGCGATGACAGTTGACATTTGTCAGATGACGAACCATCTATGACAGATAGTCGATGTAAGATGGCGGACGGCGCTGCGTTGTTAGTCGATTAGCAACAGGGCAGACGCTCGGACGTATCGGAGCAGCTAACCTTACTGCATTCCATGTGACTTAATCGCCGGACGAACCGCAGTGCTATTTCAAGATTTCCTTTATGTTTGGCCACCATGCGGACGACTATATAAAGGAAGATAAACCCACCTCTCACTGCTACCGGCATTGCAACGGCTATCCAGAAAACCCAAGCGCCGTTATATATAACATAAAACCGAAGTCCAATTTACGTGATGTGTAAGCGTCAACCAAAGGGTGCTGAAAGGCAATCTCGTTCTACCCTGATCAAGCGCTAGGGTTGGCGCTATGTGGAAATATAAAAGGGGAGGCCTTTGCTCAGGAGTGGGGCATTCAGGCAGGCTAGAAAAAGAGAGTCCGTTTAAAGTCAGCAATGTAAGTCACTTAATATTATCAGTTTCGTAAATCAATCAGATCTGCTCTACCAATAATAATATTAGCCCTGATAAGAAATTGTCACACCGTTGGGCACGGTTCTCTTCTCAAACTGAGAGGGGTTATGCCATAGTCCACCACGCTGGCCCAGTGCGGGTTGGCGAACTTCACACACCTTCGAGAAACTCTTAGGCATGCAGGTTTCCTCACGATGTTTTCCTTCACCGTTAAAGCAAGTGTTAGTTAATTTTTAATACGCCCATGCTTTCGAAAAGACAGAGGCGCGAGACCTCTGACGTCGCAGTCCTACGGTCTAACTACTAGGCTATCACTGCTTGTCACTAGGCTCTACAAAATTTATAAAAAATCTCAACCCCACCCTAGGATTTACTCCTGTGTCAGGGGTGCTTTTACATGAAAAGTCACATACACAAATACCAAGACCTAAACAAATAATTGTGAGTCACACAAAGATTTGTCCTGTGCGGGAATCGCGACTATTAGACAAGTGGGCGGAGCGGCTTAAGCTTTTAATTACTGCGTAAAATCGTCCAATACATCCCTTTCTTGTTGATAGTACTTTGCTGTTTTTTTGTGCATAATTAGAGGATTTGTATATAATATATCAAACAACGTGTAAATTTTGTGTTTCTAAACGCATTCACGACAAAAGAATAATGTTAGGGGCTATGTTTTTCAATAAAAATACCGCAAAAAGTCTTTAAAAAGTTGTAAATGTACTTATACAGGTAGTTAAATCATCAAACACTATTTTTACAGCAATAATATGAGTGTGCAAGACTATTTGTTTCAAATTGTGCATATGTGGCGAAGCGGCTTCAGTATTTTCGGTCGAAATCGTGCGCTATTTAATTTCTAGTCTATTAATATTACGATTTCTTATTATTGATGCCTGCCTCCTTGCCTCGTTGGTCTAGTGACGAATGATGTGCGTTGCGATCTTGAGATCTTGGATTCAAATCCTAGGTCGTACAAACGTAGTATTTTTATCGAAAATTCCTGGTATTAGTCCGGAGTCTGGAAGAGTGTCAACGTATCTATATGGCAATAGGCTCGCCCCCCTATTAGATGGGTCGTAATATTTATTTCTACCAAAAAATCTTGACAAATCCAAACTCATGGTCACCCCACACTGCACCCTAAAATGGCGGCCTGATATTCTGTAATCTGTTGAACATTTTTCTTAATCTATTTTCGTCGGGCGCGACCGCGCCCGTTATAACTAACATTAAATTATTGTTGTTGTGTTTCCTTGTAACAAAGGCTGTTGTGGCTTTACACAAAGAGGGGTGGGTAGAATGTATTTTAGACAAAGCCGCCACACATTCCCACCACTGTACCTTCTGTGCCAGGATCCACAATGGTCTCCTCACATGAAAACAACGTTTGAATCATAGGTAAATAACTTGCGTGCAACTACTTCACTCGGGGCCAGAAGAGGAAGGGGGCAACTAGCTCAAGTGTGCCTCAAGGAGGAACGGCCTCCGCTTGAGCAGTCGCTATGGTGGAGGACATATACTAGGTGTCTCGCCGTGGTGCTCTGCACCGGCCGGCGGGCAAGGGATTTATCGACCTCGCCGGCGAGGTCGGTGTCTGATCCTGTGTGCGGTATCTGTATCCGAAAGTAGGGAAGCAGGGATGTGTGTGTGGGTTCGTAGTCGGCGGCGGCTACGATAAGCGGATTCCTATGATGGGACGCGTTCGCGAAATATCGGGTTGTCGCCTTTTTAATAAAGGCTCGGGCCTTTATAAGTTCGAGACCAAGATCGGAATGGAAGTATATATTGTTAAAGTCCCATTAATAGCAACATACTCAAATATATGTACATCAGCAAAAATAATGTATTTATTGCAAAACAAAAGCGTACAAGTGGTTTGAAAATCTGAGAATGTTAAGCGACCTATGTCGCTGACCGTACAAAAAAGAGTACTTTTATCTATTAAACGTCATTTCACAAAGTTTTCGTAACGCGGCACGTTACGTGTTTAATTAATCATAGCGATTATTGGCCCTGAATGGTTCTTAGTTATAGTTGGACACGGTAGGTGGCGCTGCTGTCGACCGGTTACAAAACCGCGGGAAACTGCTAGTAAGTATTATATAATTCAAAATATTTTCTTGTTAAATCCGAAAACCAGCATGTAAATTGTATTAACAATCGATATATCGTAAATATACTATTGAAAACGAAAATATTATAATATTTACTCCCTTAAAAAAGTAAAAAAATATATATTTTCGAACGCGGACATAAACAACATTATTCGAGGAAAATTATGACACTATTATAAACATAATTGCATGCACAGCAAAATGACAGCTAGTCCACTTCGTACCAAAGATGACTTTTCATCTGGGCATTTTTTAATAAGTGACAATGACAAGCGATAGGTGACTATGCAACAAATTTGTGAATAATAAGCCATATAAAACCGCTTTACTAAACAACATCTGTCATAAAAATGCAACAATTTTGTAATATTTTGACAAATATGTCGCATTCTTAGTTTTATTAAACAGAACCCTGGCTTTTGTTTTTGCCGTAATGGCGACAAGAAGCCAATTTTTATTATTTTATTATAATTTACTGTTATACTCTATTACTACTTGACATTGACGAAATACACTGTTAAAGTGTGCGGCTATTATTTAAATAAATAAAGAAGAAACAGGGCCCTGCAATATGCGAGAAAGGGTAGAGAAGGATGTTGTGAACCAAATAAGATTAAAAAATCAGACACAAAAAAATCACCGTCATGCCTCTATTACCGAATATTAGGAGTGGCAGAGGGGTATCTACTTAGTCCACCCAGATATCTTTAAAGATGTTAAAACCAAACTTTATAAAGGCAAGCCTACTGCTATTATATCGGGCAAAATTTGAGACTCTTGGTGCTACGGCAAGTTCCAAACATTGTGTATCTTTTCTCTTTCCGTCATTGATTTACGCGCATTTTACTAACTATAAACAAAATGAATAGAGAATTAGACAAAAAAGACAAGCCCGCTGAATTTCTCGCCGAATCTTCTCAGTGGAGGCCGCGTTCCGATCTGGTGGTAGATTAGTAAGTTAAAAACAATGTAAATATGACCAATCTTAATATATAAAATAAATAATTGGAGTTTGAGTTTCGTTGTAAAACGTTATTACTACGTTCTTTAATCTCGTTACCTGGATGATATAGTGAGTAGATGTACTTACTTAGTACATTCTATGCGTTATGGTATGTTACGCGATTATATCCTCCAAGTGAGAAAGCTATTTCATGAAGCTATGTTATTTACATATAAAAATAGCTATCCTTCTTTAACATGTCAATCTGTCTCGTTCTACGATCGTTTTGAAAATGGAACGCGGCATGAACGCCATGAAATTAGTACCGCTTTTTTCTCTCCCGCCGAGTTGGATTTGAATTTTTATTAAATACTAAGTTAGGCCGCGGATTTGCCTGCTTAAGACTTAGTGTGCCTTCAAAACAAAATTTTTAATTTTACACTTTTTCGTAATCTTCTCTACTAATCTTCAACCCGATTGAAACGCTGTCTCCACTGAAAATATCTCTCACTCAGTGTTCTTGTGTTTTTTTTTATCTTTTCTTCCCTTTCTGTTCCTTTTTCATCCACAGAGAAGATCCGACGAGAAACTCATTTTTACACGTGTTTTTATTCCTCTTTGTAGCATGTTGTGTATAGATACAAGGTTTAGGTTACAAATAATAAGTTGATGATCTAGCTCCAGTATGGTGCTTTACGTCCGAGGTTTGAGACTAACATCAGACTTTTGACTATTTTATATTATCCAATCAACCAATCAAAAAGAAAATATAATTGTCACTTGCTTTAACGGTGAAGGAAAACATCGTGAGGAAACCTGCAAGCCTGAGAGTTTCTTGAAGGTGTGTGAAGTTCGCCAACCCGCACTGGGCCAGCGTGGTGGACTATGGCCTAAACCCTCTCTGTTTGAGAGGAGGCCCGTGCCCAAGGTTGGGACAGTTTTATCAGGGCTAATATTATTATTAAATATATAGTATACTATCCCATTGAGAAGGTCTTGACAAAACGGCGAGAATATGTTTGTTTGTAAAATAAAAATAAACACCGTCACGCCTATATTCCCAAGCGGGGATGGCAGAGGTGTACTGTGTACACCCACTTTCGCCGACGATGTTAGGTCCCATGTAATAGAGGGCGAGCCTATTGCCATATACCGGGCACAATTTCAGGCTGACACTGAGATTTTTTTTGATAAAAAAATACATTTGTTCGACCTACGATTTCAACCCAGGACCTTGTGAACGCAAAACACATTATTCGCTACTACACCAACAAGTAAAATAAATTCTTTAATATACAGACAACCCTGTAACAGATTTATTATATAACATAATATATTTTTTTTTCGAATCGAAGGACGTCCCTACGGCGGCCATATTGGGTGTGTTTTTTTTTTATTTTTGGTTAATTATCACAATGTATTTTTGGTAGAGCATTTTGGTTTTTTGTTGTTGTTGTTTTCCGAAGCAGTGTCATTTGAGGTGGATTGCTGTTGCTGGTACAGTATGTTTGATATTTAGACATGATCAACAAACGAACGAACTTTCAGACGAACTATGAAAGTGGAGGAAGCCAGAGAGGTATGTAAGGAAAGAACCTGTTGGAACTCTGTACTCTCTGCCTACCCCGCAAGGGATCTGGCGTGATGATATAAATAGATAGATAGATCAACTAACATAAACCTGAGGGTAATGCTAAGTCCAACCGAAACGAAAACCAATATTTATCAGTCCAAAACGAACAAATTTCTCAATTAGTCTGTGTATCAATATAAGCGCAGTGGTTAAGAGGTTAAACCGCTCCGCCCACCGTGTCCAATAGTCGCGAGTTCGATTCCCGCACGGTACAAATCTTTGTGTGACCCACAATTAAAAAAAGAAATAAAAAATATTTGATTCGGTCTGAGTATTTGTGTACCTAAAATTTTATGTTTTTAAACGCACCCACGACACAGGGATCAATCGCAGTTTGCTGCGTTTAAACAAAAATATTTATCATGACCAAATACTCGTAGACCGTGTCATTATCTGAAGATGAAATCAAGAGTCTCCGTAGCCCGCGAGCGTATAAGAGATGCATTATGAAGGTAGAGGAAGCCTATATATATATATATATATATATATATATATATATATATATATATATATATATATATATATATATATATATATATATATATATATATATATATATATATCAAACATCTTACTAAATAAAGTTTTATACCGAAATCACGAAACAGATATTAGGTTTATTGACGGTCGGACGGACGGATTTGACGGACGATTTAGCGGTTAAGAGCTTAAGCCGCTCCGCCCACTGTGTCTAGTCGCGAGTTCGATTCCCGCACAGGACAAATCTTTGTCCACAGTTATTTGTTCCGGTCTGGGTTTTCCGATGCAGATTTTCAAAAAGAACCAAGTCGAGAAACATAATAATGTTCTATCTCTATCTATCTATTTATATCATCACGCCAGACACGCTAGGCAGAGAGTACAGAGTTCCAATAGGTTCTTTTCTTACAGACGTCTCTGGCTTCCTCCAATCTCATATTTCGTCTCATACACGCTCGCCGGTTACGCTCTTGACTTGCCCTTCAGATAAGACCCGGTCTATTTGGTCATGGTAAGATAGTCTAAGTCTTCCCCGGTACCTACATCCTTCCACTTTTGCATTGTATATCGGTTTTGTCATTCTTTCTTCTGACATTCTTTCTTGGTGCGAGCAAAATAATATTTTTAGTATCAAAAGTACATTTGTTTAATATCTGCTAGCAAAGTAAACGAGACAAAAGTAGCCTACATATATCCTTCCTCAGGATGCAATCTATCTCCTTGAATTTTATCAAGACCTATTCAGCTGTTAAGGCGTAAAAATATAACAGAGAAACAGATTTACTTTCGAATTTACCCATTGTGGTCTTCGCTCGCATTCGTTCTGGATGCGGGGAATCGACATCGGGGCGTCAGCCCCTGGCCGAGGTGGCAATCGCCGGCCATAAATATGACCGGGTCATTGTGTTGGGACTGTGTGTGCGTCGATTAGGCGGAGACCCGTAGATCCCGCGGGGGGAGGGCATCATGGGCATTTTTACGCCGCCTCCGCGATTAACCCTGTCTGGTGGAACCTATGGCGAACCATAGGAGGCCCGACAAAGCGATCAGCAGGGAGGCGGCGACTTCCCAAGGTCCCTCTTCTTTCGTCGCCCGAAATTATAATATTAGTATGTATTTTTATAAGTCTATAGTATGTATTTTTATAAGTATGACTGCCTCGTTGGTCTGGTGGCAAAGCGCATCGCTTTGTGATCACGAGGTCCTGGGTGCAAATCCTAGGTCGGACAAATGTAGTTTTTCTAACGAAAAATTCCCAGTATGAGTCCGGAGTCTGGAATTGTGCCCGGTATATGGCAATAGGCTCGCCCCCTATTACATGGGATCTAACATCGTCGGCGAAACGTGGGTGTACTCAGTACACTTCTGCCACCCCCTCTGGGGAATATAGGCGTGACGGTGTTTTTTTTTATTTTTATAAGTCATAGCCCCCTACACAATTCCACCACAATAACTCCTGTGCTGGAACTCACTATGGCCTAAGGAGACTTTGTCTAAGAAAATGAAAATATTGCATCATCCTGTATCTTCTCTAACATACGCTCCCAAATCCAGATATAACAAAATTCTGTTATTAAGGTTTTCAACCGCCGACAGATGGCGTATGGGTGCTGGTATTTTTTCCTCAAACTCTAAACTTGAGGGACAGGAATTAATTGCTATGATAATCGGGGAGAGATTGAAATCTTTAGTTTTTTATTGATTTTTAAAATCTATTTATAATAAATAAACTTATATATACCCACATATAAGTTTATTTATTATTTGAAACAAATACCATACTTGGCTCAACTTGGTTAGGTCAAGTTGGAAGGGTAATGGGTGGCTTGATAACTTCCAATAGCAAGCCTGAAACCTTAAAAATTCTCAATAGTACTCCAGATTCATCCTAGGCGATATGTGGCTGTACACAAGTAAACCTTTGCCACATTCACCTAGGGAATATAAGCAAGAAAGTGTTTATATTTTACAGCTCCGAGGTGGTCCCGTTTCAATTTAATTGGTATTGGACCTTGGACTTTGAGGATACACCAGAGGATTCCCTAACGGCAAACAGCACGAATTTGTAGATTGTGTTATTATGGGTATTATGTCAATTTTGTACTAAGCAGAATAATATAATAGAAGTAAGGAGACGGACCTGGACAAACGGCGCAAATATGCTGCTATTAGCAACAATTATATACTTGTGCCGTTTGCCGCAGAAACGTAGGGCCCATAGAGTTCGGATTCAAAAAAAAATAACACCTACGCTGAGTTCTTAGATTTACGCGAATATTACACATGAAATAAAACTGTTTTTCGGATTTTTTCGAGGTTTATTATTGATTTTTAAGTTCCCGACGTTTCGAGTGCTTTGCAGCACCCTTGGTCACGGGAGGGACTGAGGTGTTAGACGTCTAAAAGGCATAGCAGGCATTATCTTAATTACCGGTTCCCAAGTCGATGGAAGCACCCAGCCATCTTCTCTATTGAAATTAGGATGGTTTTAATTTCAATTGCCTCGCGGACCATCCTGGGTAGGAATCGGTGTTCTTTCACGAGGATTTGTGGTCTATCAAATCTGATGTTATGGCGGGTGCGGTCAAGGATTAAAAAAAACCTAATTTCAATAGAGAAGATGGCTGGGTGCTTCCATCGACTTGGGATCCGGTAATTAATATAATCAAATCCAAAACCAAGCATAACACTGCAAGACCTCAAGACACCGTGAGCTCATTCTGCGTAGATCGGACTAACAAAAATAATTAAGAAGTTTGAGGATACCCCGGAACAACTATGCCTTTTGGATGTCTAACACCTCAGTCCCTCCCGTGACCATGGGTGCTGCAAAGCACTCGAAACGTCGGAAACTTAAAAATCAAAAATAAACCGCGAAAAAATCCGAAAAATTATTTTTATTTCAACACCTACGCTAATCACCTCCTCGGGTGACAAAAGGGCTGACTCATTCCTCGCTCAAAAGATTGGTCTGTCTATTCAGCAAGGAAACTCAGCCAGCATTCCACGCGGATGCGATAATTTTAATTGATTTCCTATTTTTTTTTGTGTTTTATTTTCTATTTTAGTTTAAAGTGAGCGTTTTTATTATAAGTTAACATAATTTACAATGTAAATCAAAAAATGTATATACTCGTAATACAGGTACCTATATAAATTTTAATAATTAATTTGTAAATAGTGATGACTTACATCACTTAATTTTTTTAAATAAATAACTTTAAAAAAATAAAGTAACCCGACTTAAAAAAAGCTTAATTAATATTTGAAATCGGTGCCTTCGGCCTTCAAAGCTATTTTAAAAAAATATTTTTTCATTACGTACCTACCTATAGTAGGAATAACCAGTACTGCTTAAGGAAGATAATTGTGACAGTGTTTATTATTACATGTTTTTATTTACCTTGAAATGTTTGATAGTGTCTTAGGTCATGCCTATCTTGACGTACGCTTGTGGGATGTTCGGGCACGCCGCCCGCTTTTACATCAATGAACTCCAAACGGTTCAATCCCGTTCCATCCGCAAAGCCGTCGGAGCCCCGTGGTTCATACGGAACGTCGATCTCCATTCCGATCTCGGTCTCGAACCTATTCGCACCTTTATTAAAAAGGCGAAAACCCGATATTTCGCGAACGCGTCCAATCATAGGAATCCGCTAATCGTAGCCGCCAACGACTACGAACCTAACTCCCCTCCTATCAGTCGCTACCGACGTCCGCGGCATGTTCTCACCGACCCTCCCGATGCCCTTACATCTCTATTTTCGGATACAGATACCACACACAGGATCAGACACGACCTTTGTGTGTGAGTGAGTGATCTACGCTGGTGGCCGCGGGGCCTTTACACCAGACAAGAGGGCGAGCGTGCAACCACCACGCTCGAGACAGAAGGGCAAGGGGGCAACTAACTCAAGGGCGCCTCAAGGCGAAACGGCCTCGGCTTGGGCATTCGCTATAGGGGAGGGCGTATACTAGGTGTCTGCTCTGCACCGGCCGGCGTGTGCGGTATCTGTATCCGAAGGAAGGAATGTAAGGGCATCGGGAGGGTCGGTGAGAATATGCCGCGGACGGCACTATCAGCTGATAAGAGGGAAGTTAGGTTCGTAATCGGTGGCGGCTACAATTAGCGGACGCGTATGCAAAATATCGGGTTGCCATGGGTGTGTTCTACAATTTATCTGCCCTATAGATTAGTTTTAAGCTATTTCTGCGCACGCGATGCTCCACCTTAACAAGTAAATCGTCTACTGTTGATTTATTTTTTATATCAGTAAATAAGTTGATACCTATAAGCATAGACCTTTCACAGTTACTATCCATCTATATCATCACGCCAGATCATTACTTAATAGTAAAAAAAAAATATAACAATAAAAAAATAACAATAGCAGGCAACACTAACGACCAACGAAATTAAGTTTTTAAATGTAAGCCGGCACTTTTGAGCGGGAATCACGTCGGAACCAAGATGGCGGACAGTCGAATAGTTTTTTGTTCGCGCCCTAATTATAGGGCTTCGTGTAGGCGGGTACTGGTAGGGACGCAGCTTTGGATATTTTAGGTGTTAGGTAAAATAGCTCAGTACTCTCTCCTTTTAATCACTTCCGGCCGGTTGTAATATTTAACTCAAGAGTTTGCCTACTGCGGATAGAATTTTGACATACATATTTTGTATGGAATATTTGTCAAAATTGTACTGACATACTGACTTATCCACTATTCAAATCTACAAGTTTAAAGTTTGAAACTCTAATTTTTTTATACTACCTGTACACGTAACTTCGTTCGCTTTACTTTCAGACGTGTATTTCACACCTTTAAGCTTTTTTTGAGACATAATTTGTCCTTCCCTTGAATAAAATCAATTTCCTTGCCGAATTTGATCAAAATCTGTTCAGCGGTTTGCGCGTGAAAATATAAAAGACAAACAGAGTTACTTTAAAATTCATAATATTATTGTGGACGTACTAATTGGCAAGTTTACATTTATCTACCACCAGATCGGAACGCGGCCTCCCCAGAAGATCTGGCCAGAAACTCAACGGGCTTATCTTTTAGTCTAATTCTCTTTTCAATTTATTTAGAGGGAAATTATACCTATATTATAAAATTTAGACGGACGACGGACGATTTAGCGCATTGGTTAAGAGCTCAAGTCGCTCCGCCCACTGTGTCTAATAGTCGCGGGCTCGATTCCCGCACAGGACAAATCTTTGTGTAACCCACAATTATTTGTTTCGGTCTGGGTATTTGTGTATGTAAATTTTCACGTTTGTAAACGCACCCACGATACAGGAATAAATCGTAGAGTGGGGCAACGTTAAAAATATACTTTTAGAATCTAGCTCTAGTCTGACTGACGACAAATATAAGACTACTCAACTAAAATGTAAAGGATTCCGAATGAACCAGTCTCCACATGCAGTACCCATTTACGAGTACTAGAACAGCTATCACCTTCTTGTTCTTTGGTGAAACTGTAAAGGCCCCTCAGTCAACTGCGTAGATCACACACACACAAAACCACTGGAGCCTTCCACAACCTATTCTCACTCGGTTACTGTTAAGGAAAGATCTGAAAGGAATACATGCCTTTTCGAAAACTTGCTAAATTTGCGATAGACATAAGAAGGAAACTTCCCTCTACTCTCGGCCTACACCGCAAGGGATTTGGTGATAATCATTATATTAATACGTGAAGCAAAAACTTTGTACCCATTTTTACGAAAATTGCGTGGGCGGAGGAGTATGAATTTTCACACACTTATAGTTTATATAGAAAAGGGGTGCAGTATGCTAATATTTTTATTAAATTATGCATAAAAATACATAAAATAAATAAAAAAAAATATTACACCACCATGTATTTGACACACACACGCATATATACTCTTTTGTTTATTGTGAAGGCTGTTGTCGAATTGAGAATAGATTAATATTGTTTGTCTTTAATATTATTTGTCTATAGTCTTACTGAATGTCAAACATAACCAGCAAACGATGAAAGAGTAGGTCGAATTTCGACCTATGGGCGACCACTAGTATGAGGAAATGTGTAACAAAGAGCCCTCTATTCCCCAAGCGGGTGTGGCAGAGGTGTAGTGTGTACCTCTTCGAGGATATTAGGATCGAATAAAATACTTAGAAGCCGAGTCCACTGCCAAATTTTCTGTAATTATGGTAAAGACGGTGGTAAGCTTTACAAAACAAACGTACCTACTATGCGAAAGTGGAAGGACGTAGAAACCGGAGAACACCTAGACTATCTCACCGTGACAAAACACACCGTGTCTTATCTGAAGGGCAAATCAATAGTAGCGATAGGCGATTATTACTAAAAACAATCGAATCTTCCGATTGTTCCGTTTATTCGAATGCAATCGCAAATATAATTAGTTTTGTAAATAAATTATTAGAAAATTAATTCCAAAGTATTTTTATGAGTGTATACTACTAAAGTAAATGAGTATAATTCATAAAAAAAGATTCAGATCTCCTGCAGGGTATGTTTAGTGATTATAACTTCGTTAGATTTGTTTATATTTATCTATAGTTCAGTCGATATTTCCAAACTAATCTAAGCCCTTTATCAACATGAGCTTAGCCGACAGAAATTACTGATCAACTAACAATTATTGGTAACAATCGAATCGTTCCCCCGTATCGATTGTACCCTGCGCGTTGGCAACGCACCATCGATTTTCAATCGTTCGTCTATTGTTGTGTGTCTGTGTGTGTGATTGATATACGCTGTTGGCCGCGGGGCCTTTACAGCTTCACTGGACGAGAGGGCGAGCGTGCAACCTCTACACTCGAGCCAGAAGGGCAAGGGGCAACTAGCTCAAGGGCGCCTCAAGGAGGAACGACCTCGGCTTGGGCAGTCGCTATGGGGGAGGGCGTATACTAGGTGTCTCACCGTGGTGCTCTGCACCTGCCGGCGGGCAAAGGATTCTGCGACCTCGCCGGCGCGGTCGGTGTCTGATCCTGTGTGCGGTATCTGTATCCAAAAGAAGGGATGTAAGGGCATCGGGAGAGTCGGTGAGAACATGCCACGGACGGCGGTAGCGGCTGATAGGGGGGGCGTCTATTGTTATTCGATTGTATTTTTATGAGGACGAATGAATCGACAATTGAATGTATGTAACTACAATAGTATAGTGTTTTTGTAGTAATCACCCATCACTAATCAAAAGTCTCTGTAACCACCGAGCGTGTAGACGAACTATGAGAGTGGAGGGAGCGGGACAGATCTGTAAGAAAGAACCTGTTGAAGCTCTGTACTATTTTCTTACTCCGCAATGGATCTGGCGTGATGATATAGGTAGATAGAGAGATAGAAATGAAAAAGCGTACTATTTCGTCCGAAACTACTGTCGCTGCTTCGTCACACATACACAGTTTGAAATAAATAGACACAGACTTTCACACACTTACATTATTGCTGTATAAATACTTTCCGATGAATTTTAATACCCTCATAAATAATATAATAATATTAGCCCTATTAAAAAACCGTCCCACCGTCGGACACGGGCCTCCTCTCAAACTGAGAGGGTTTCGAAAATAGTCCAGCACGCTGGCCCAGTGCGGGTTGGCGAACTTCACACACCTTCGAGAAACTCTTAGGCATGCAGGTCTCCTCACGATGTTTTCCTTCACCTTTAAAACAAGTGATAGTTATTTTTTTATACGCACATGTTTATCGAAAAGACAGAGGTGCGTGCCTGGGTTTGAGAGGTCTCTACTCTGAATTTGCAGTCCAATGGTCGAACTGCTAGGCTATCACAGCTTATCCTTATCCGCATGATTAGTAATTAAAAAAAGAACTTGGGTAAATTTCATAGCAAACGGAAACTCTGCAACTGTCAGGAAGTGACATTTCACTTGATGACAGCGTCAGTTCCGATTTTGGCCGCGGGCCAAAAAATCCTTGTATGACTGTAGATGTTTTACGTTGGACCATACGCATAGATAGTTGTTCCCTACATCGTTTTCTCTTTATACAAATCTATCTATCTATCTATAATATAATCATATAAATCATATAACTCACACACATACACATAGGCATGCACGCACTCACACACACACACACACATTTTAACTTAAGTTTAGAATTTAATTTAAAATTATCTTATTTCTGATTATGTTAATAATCATAATATACAAGTAATGTATGTTATGGAAGAGCAGAGACTCCTGGCACAGGTACTACATACTTAAAAGGAGTCTCTAAATACGGCTAATTTGTAATATGATATTAAGTTAAAGAAATAAATTTTTGTATTTTTTTGTATTATAACCTCACGCCAGATCCCTTGCGGGGTAGGCAAAGAGTACAGAGTTCCAATAGGTTCTTTCCTTACATACCTCTCTGGCTTCCTCGACTCTCATAGTTCGTCTCATACACGCTCGCCGGTTACAGAGACTCTTGACTTTCCCTCAGATAAAACTCGGCTTATTTGGTCGTGGTAAGGTAGTCTAGGTCTTCCCCGGTGCCTGCATCCTTCCACTTTCACATTGTATATCTGTTTTGTCATTCTTACATACAAATGCTATGAATAAATTATTTATAACAAAAACTTTAACAATAATACGGTCAAACTTATAATGTGGCGTAGACAACCCTATTTATAAACCGCATAACTTTTTTAACAAACGGTAGGTAAGCTAGGTTCTTAGAAAATGGAGGGTTCCGTAACGGGTTTTTTTCTTGTTAAGAAAACACATTTTGATAGGTACCAGAAGGTGAAACATACCTATACAGAAATATTAATAATTAGTCGTTAACCCCGACAGTGCATGCGTTCATATTGTAATATAGAACACACACAGTCACGCTTATATTCCCCAAAGGGGGGTGGCAGAGGTGTACTGCGTACACCCACGTTTCGCCGACGATGTTAGGTCCCATGTAATAGGGGGCCAGCCTATTGCCATATACCGGGCACAATTCCAGACTCCGTACTCGTAGTGCGAAGTTTTCGTTAGAAAAACAACACTTGTCCGACTTAGGATTCGAACCCTCGTGATCACAAAGCGATGCGCTTTGCCACAAGACCGACGAGGCAGTCATTGTTATATATTTATAAATTATAGTATATGTGTTATTTTAATGTATAAGCTATATTGCTGTAAATTTTCATTAAAATCATTTCAGTTGTTTTAATTGGAACTTTCACATTCTACTAATATTAAAAATATAAAAGTTTGTTTATAATAATAATATCAGCCTATACTATCCACTGCTGGGCCTTTGCCCAGCAGTGGATAGTATAGGCTGAATAGTAGGAATGAAGGCCTTCTCTCACAAATCAAGGTGAGAGAGATTAGGTCATACTCCACCACGCGGACCCAGTGCGGTGCGGTGGAGGCAGGTTTGTGCCTATCTGCTGTTGGAATTTACCAAGCCGCCTTTAAGGCTTCCAAATTGGCTTAACGACTACCACATTAAGTGGTAGCCGGGACCAACGGCTTAACGTGCCTTCCGATGCACGGAGACGCTCGAATATGAAAATGCCACAAACGGTCACCCATCACAGGCCGACCGAGTCGAACGCTGCTTAACCTTGGTGATCGGTAAGAACACCGCGGTCGCACAGCGCTACGAGCGCCTTGCGCCCTGAAAGTTTGTTTGGATGTTTGTTACCTAACCACGCAAAAACGGCTGAACGGATTGGGAGGAAATTTGGTATAGGTACAGATACTTTATTGCCTAGATTAACACATACGGTACTTACTTATTATTCCGGAAAATGTAAGATTTCTGTCTAAAGTCAACGAAACTAGTTTATAGCATTAGTAGGATTATCCCTAGCTGATTACATAGGTACAGCTCATTTGTATTTGCTCATTTGCATGTAGGCAGCTATTCAGATGATATCATCATCATTGGACGATTTGGCGCAGTGGTTTAGAGCTTAAGACGCTCCGCCCGCAGTGTCTAATAGTCGCGGGTTCGATTCCCGCACGGGACAAATCTTAGTGTGATCCACAATGATTTGTTTTGGTCTGGGTGGTTTGTGTATGTGAAATTTCATGTTTGTAAACGCACTCACGACACAGGAATAAATTCTAGTGTAGGGCTTTTATAAAAAAAAAATATAAAAAAAAAAATTCTGCTGCAGCCCACATCAACCCACAGCTGAACATAGACCCCTCCCAAGGCACACCATTGAGCCCGGACTTCGGCTCTTCTCTACCAACCGCTGCCAGCTACCATGCACATATCGCTGTATCAAGAACAAAATAATTTTGTTAAATAGGAAAATAGTTCTCATGGTCCGATTAGATTAGATTGATCAAAACGTTACTGGGTTACTCGTAGAACTGACAGCCGTTGGAACAAAAAGGTCCTGAGAGGCAACAATGTTCTGGAAGCCATGGAGTCGAAAAGATTGACTAAAAACCTAGTGAAGGTCGCAGGTAACAGCTGGAAGCCTACTGAACAAAGCATTTCATAGGCTGTCTTTAGCTAATGATGAACCAAACTCAACTCAAACTCAAATAATTTATTTTGTATAAACCCTGCGGGGGTACAAACAAATGGTCAGTTTACACTTTTTTTTATCAAATCTAACTAACTACGCTACCACCGGATCGAAACAGAGCCTCCACTAAGAAGATCCAGTGAGACATTCAGCGGGCTTGTCTTTTTAATTTTTTTTTTTATTTTTTTTTATCATTTTACAATGTTTATGTAACAACTAAATAGTTCTAGCTCCAAAATCTAGCCCCAGTGAGATGCCTTACGATCGAAATATGAGACTAATTATGTAAGTGCCTAAAGGATTCTAGATGATGACCCCATAAGCTGTACCTTCCCGTTCACGAGTATGACTTCTGGAACAGCCATCACTCCCCTCGACAATATTGGAAGGAACGAAGTGACCCGCACCAGAAAGCCCCCGCAAGCAAAGACTAGTATGATTTTCAATTGCAAAAGTATCGTCAAAATCTATTCAATAAATGAAGAAAATATCTAAACAATATCGTTTTATATTAAGATACTTCTAAATTAGTACCTACCTATAAATTGTTAAATGATAATCATAATTATTAATTTAATCACCAAAGGACCCCTAAAAAATGATAATCCGTAAACAAGAATCGGCCCCTTCTTAAAACCTATATAATCAAAGCTTCGGATTAAAAAAACAAATCCCGACTCTATGCCGCGCATAAATTAATAATGTCATCCCGCAATATTCATTAGCTCTTTAAAAATAGAACGTTCGATTTCCCCTCATGTAACAAAGCAGAAACGGCTATACGGGTAATTACATGAGTTAGAAAGAGATAAGTATATATTGTAATGTTTTGCTCGAGTAGAAAGGGCAGCGCGTGATTGGCTGATAATTCCCGCGCACTGGGCGTCGCCTCCGTGTTCCCGCCATAAATTGAGTTGTTGACACATTAATATTGTGAGGTTATGTTTTAATATTATGTTTTTTTTCGGCGCTCGCTCGCTGCGCGCGAAATCATAAGGCTTGGGAATATAATTATTGTTATGATTTGAGTTTTAATGATCTGCGTGTGTGGTCCGGTATCGAGTTGCTTGTAATGAAACTGTTTCGGCGTAGCGGGCGATTCCGTGGCCATATTTTAATTCGGTTTATAACACTGGCTCTAGTTGCGGATTGCGCGGTGTCCGGCACGCACTGAGATTTTTAAACGCGTTCGAAAATGGCGGGCCGTTGACGCCATTTTGTGTGTTTATTGAAAATAATTTTAAGTGGATACCTAGTAGGTAACTTTATTAAGTCTCTCTTTATACCACTTCAGTGGCATTGTGACATAACTCGTCATTCCTACGGCTACGGCGTGTAAGCAATAAAATTTATTACAATTTTACATTGCATCATCTTATTATACGTTTTTACAACTGCTCCGGCGATAACTAGCTGTTGGACTTTCATTAACTTTCTTCTTGGTCTAGTGGCGAATTATGAAAGAAGCAATCATGGGATTTTCAGTTCGAAATAATCCTAGATCGGAAAGTGTCGTTTTTCTATTAAACAATTCCGAATAATAATTCGGAGTGTGTGGAACTGTTCCCGGTGTGGCAATAGGCCCGGCCCCGGGACCTAAAATTGTCATCGTAAAGTGGGTGTATATAGCACACCTCTCTCACCCCCGCTTGGGGAATTTATTAATATAATCTTGTTTCATGTCATTTTATACACGTTTGTTACTTGAAAGATATTTACACTAACTATGAGTGTACATATCTTTCAAGTATTAGTGTAAAAATACAAATATTTCTGCTTTATAATAACAAACAGGAAATATTTGTATTTTTGTAATGAATAAACTCAAAAACTACCTAATCCAGAAGTAACACAAGTTATATAACGTAAACTCGGTAGGCAGCGGTCGCGGGAAACTGGTAGTAAGATATAAAATATAAAAATAAACACTTCCTGGACCGGAACACTGATAATGAGATGAATAGTCCAGCGTTTTAAAACCGCCGACGGCTAACCGCCGCGATTATTTCGCCATTTCTAACACAACTCTTCATTTCTCTATAGCTTCGGCGTGTTAGCAATAAAATTTATTACTATTTTACATTGCATCAGCTTATTATTGCGTTTTTACAGCTGCTCCGGCGATTTCCAAGCTGTTGGACTTTCATAAGCTGCCTTGTAAGATTAGTGGTGACCAATAACGGATTTTGATCATGAGGTCTTCGGTTCGAAATAATCCCATGTCAAAAACTTGTATATAGTTTTTCTACTCAATTGT
This sequence comes from Phalera bucephala, assembly GCA_905147815.2. Taxonomy (NCBI): domain Eukaryota; kingdom Metazoa; phylum Arthropoda; class Insecta; order Lepidoptera; family Notodontidae; genus Phalera; species Phalera bucephala. The sequence continues at coordinate 11,503,839 of LR990636.1, read as the reverse complement.
AGAAACTGTTAAGTCTGCAACTATGGCCGGGAGTGGCTTTTCTATTGAAAAATCTTGAGTAAATATTCAGAGAGTGGAAAATGTCCGATATAATGAATGAGGTACGATTTAGCGCAGTTGTTAAGAGCTTAAGCCGCTCCACCCACTGTGTCTGATAGTCGCGGGTTCGATTTCCGCACGGGACAAATCTTTGTGATCCACGATTAATTGTTCCGGTCTGGGTATTTGGGTATGTGAATTTTCATGTTTGTAAACGACGACACAGAAATAAATACTAGTGTGTGGCAAAGTTTAAAAAAAAATGTCAATAGTCTTACCCTCCAATGTTTTTTTCCATTCTCATAACCTAATCATGGGAGCAGAAATAATTGATATTTTGTTTTGTGAAATACTAATCTTGGAGTTTCTGGCCTTTCTTACCCAGAGGAATCGCATTATTTAAGTGCATGAATAACACATATTCCGATTATGATAATATGTGGGTGTACATAGAACACTTAAGCCTTTACTTAGGACCAAAGATATAAATATTTATAATGAACTATCCATGTGCCCGACGGGATTCTCCATCGGTAATTTTTAAGCCCTTATTTAACCCCCTTAGAGGATAAATATATCTACACTAATATGATAAAGAGGAAATATTTGTATTTTTGTATAATAATATCAGCCTATACTGCCCACTGCTGCACAGCCTTCTCTCACAAATCGAGGTGAGAGGGATTAGGTCATACTCCACCACGCGGACCCAGTGCGGTGCGGTGGAGGCAGGTTTGTGCAGGCTTAACGACTACCACATTAAGTGGTAGCCGGGACCAACGGCTTGACGTGCCTTCCGAAGTACGGAGACACTCGAATATGATAATGCCACAAACGGTCACCCATCTCGGGGCGACCGAGTCGAACGCTGCTTAACCTTGGTGATCGGTACGAGCGCTACGAGCGCATCTATGTATATTTGTATGTTTGTAACGAATAAACTCAAAAACTACTGGACCGATTTTAATCATTCTTTAACCATTAGAAAGCTACATTATCCAGAAGTAACATAGACTGCCTCAGTCCTCTGGTGGCAAAGCGCATCGCTTTGTGATCACGAGATCCTGGGTTCAAATCCTACTTGTCCGACGACAAGTGTAGTTTTTCTAACGAAAACTTCCTAAAACGAGTCCGAAATTGTGCCCGGTATATGCCAATAGGATCGCCCCCTATTACATGGGACCTAACATCGGCGGCGAAACGTGGGTGTACTCAGTACACCTCTGCCACCCCCGCTGGGGAATATGGGCGTGACGGTATATTATCTCGTGAAATGGCGCTAGATAATATAATACTAATACCATTAATTCGATAGTAGATACTTATTATAATAGGGGGTGAGACTACAACCATCAAACCAGGCATAGTTCCAGACTCTAGTAATGAGATTATATTATAAAAATTGTTATCGTCAGCAATCATTCAACATTTAGCGTTCGTCAGCAATAAAATCATAATTAAAAGTTTTTATACACGTTGACCAAAAGAGCTTATGAATAATCTATCTATATCATCACGCCAGTTCCCTTGCATGGTAGGCGGAGAATACAGAGTTCCAACAGGTTCTTTCCTAACATACCTCTCTGACTTCCTCCGCTCTCCTAGTTCGTCTCATACACGCTCGCCGGGTACGGAGACTCTTGACTTGCCGTTCAGATAAGACACGGTCTATCTAGAATAATCGAGACAGAAAAGACTACTGATTACTTAAGATTCTACCATCCGTTCGGAATGTCATTCCTGTGGAGAAGAAGGGCAAGAAACTCCACGGTTAATCTTTTAAAAATGAATTTCCGTACAGTATAGGAGAGCAATGCAGAACGATCGAGCGCAAATAATGATCTACTCGCAGGCGGTAAGATACATCTATACATGTTTATCTTAGTATTATATTGGACTTTTATTTATATCATCACGCCAGATCCCTTGCGGGGTAGGTAGAGAGTCGAAGTTCCAACAGGTTCTTTCCTTACATACCTCTCCGGCTCCCTCCACTCTCATAGTTCGTTTAATACAAGCTCGCCGGTTACGGAGACTCTTGACTTCTCCTTCAGATAAGACAGTCTTTGATTCATTTATTTATTTATTTGGACAACAAAACAGATTATAATCAGTATATAATTTACAAATTACACATAAATATAGTTGTAATCTAGAATGTAATCCTTATATGTTGACATATCTTGGCAAAACAGTACTAATTATTACAAGAGCTACAAGTGTTATGTTTAACAAATAAGTAATAAATTATAATAAATCAATAGATGACTTTAAATATGTTATATTATAATACGTTTGACAGAAGATATAAAGGTGCATTGTCTTGTAGTGTTTATATCAAGATCAGGATGGTTTAATGATGATTCATTATAAAGACGACACATTCTCGTTATTGGGTTGTAGTAAGATGTGTTGTTTTTACAGATTCAGATTTGGTCATGGTAAGATAGTCTAGGTCTTCCCCGGTACCTACATCCTTCCACTTTCGCATATAATGAACTCCCGACGGCCACCTACCAGTTATCAAACAAATGCTGTGGCGTAGAAATCAGTTCATCTTCTTTGGGAGTTACAAGATCAAAATCACAATATACTTACTTACTTACTTACACACTGCCTCGTTGGTCTAGTGGCAAAGCGCATCGCTTTGTGATCACGAGGTCCTGGGTTCAAATCCTAGGTCAGACAAATGTAGTTTTACTAACGAAAACTACCCAGTATGAGTCCGGGGTGTGGAATTGTGCCCGGTATATGGCAATAGGCTCACCTCTTATTACATGGGACCTAACATCGTCGGCGAAACGTGGGTGTACTCAGTACACCTTTTCCACCCCCGCATCGAGAATATAGGCGTGACGGTGTGTGTACTTAGTTACAAGTAAAATAAGAATTCAAACATAGCTATTTTCTTATACGATATTTAACGAATCTCTATATTATAAATAACGAATCATCCGTTTTGTATCTAACGGCCCGACGGAAGACTAGCGCTGGTTGCTGTTGAAGGCTTCCTGCATTATGCTGAGTTCGGGACCGTTTTGTAACGATGTTAGAAATTAAGTATATACAAGTTTGGTCTCTTCAAGTTTTATATATACTAACGCGTTGCAAATAAACGTTTTTTTTCTTACTTCTTCTTCTTCTTCAAGTTATGGCTTCGCACTAATTATAAGTGTATTTTACCAGTGTCCAGTGAGATATATAATCGTATTTGTTTAAATTATTTCGACTCCCCGATGAATTTGATGACAATGATGATAATGAAATTAATGAAATACCCACCCTGGATAGTAAAGCGGCGGATACTTTACATACCAATTGCGACGGCCGTTTTGAGGGAAGTCGAAAAAGCACGTTTTATCACTTTGTTACAATTACCTTCACTCATGCACATATAAGAACACATAATGGTTAATATTCCACCAACACTACACATTATTAGTCGAAATAACACAAGTTTTGGAAAGTAAAACAAATTGTCAACATCACTCTTCGACTTCCCGCCAAAAACTAAGCATATTGAATACATTTGAGGTCACATTTGAGGTCAACTCAAGAAGTTTACTCTCAGTTAAAGGTATCTTTAACGGACCCTTTACTACGAAAAAATAACTTCAAACTTGGCACGCGTAACGCTAAATTCGGTAGTGGTCATTCTCACAATAAACGACAATACCACATACAATGAACACAATAAGAACAAAGATTGTCTTTGCTCCGACATTTTAAGAAAAAAATATATTATATCACAAAAGAATGTGTTTATTCAATGAACAAATTCGCGACGGTGTAAACAAGCCATTGTCTATACCCAGGTGACGTGCATGGACAATGTTGTATTTTTTTTCAAAACACCTGTCAAAGTTAACGTCAATATTTTGGCGCGATTTGTGACGCTGTGGGTGAGTATAAAGTATGATATCCCGTGGGTTTGTCTTTGTAAGGGAACGGGTTTTGGATGATATGATGGAGTTTTAGAAATAGCCGTATCATCACCATACCTTAGGGTAGTTAGAATTGTCACTATGTCCAAATCCCGAAAATTTGATACAGGCATAAAAATTATCGCTAAATTTAATTAATTAACACCCTTTTATTTTCAGTGAAATTACACGGGCAATGATTTTAATTCGCTAAGAGCTAGTAATAAGTAACGTCGACAGATCTATTGCACCATCCAATGCCCTTACATCTCTCCTATCGGAAACAGACACCGTAGAGAGGATCAGACTCCGACCTCGCCGGCGAGCTTGAAGAATCCCGCCGGCCAGTGCAGAGCATGACGCCGGGACACCTAGTATGTCCTCCCTCTTAGGGGCAGCCCAAGCCGAGAACATTCCTTCTTTAGCCACACTTGAGCTAGTTGCCCCCTAACCCTTCCGGCTGAAGTGTAGTTGATGCGCGTTCGTCCTCTTGCTCGGCAAAGCTGTAAATGCCCCGCGGATAACAAAGTAAAGAATGGATTATGATCCATCTGACAATATGAGATTTCATATCAAGTATGATTCAAACTCCTCCTACAAATCGAAGTAAGAGAGAATATATCATATATAATCGTATTTGTGTGGCGGTCGAGGGGCGTTTATGCTGTTCAAGAAGGCAAGCGTGCAACTACAATTCTCCAGTCGGAAGGGCAAGGGGGCGACTAGCGCAAGGGCGCCTGAAGGAGGAACGGCCTCGGCTTGGACTGTTCGTATGGAGAGACCATATACTAAGTGTCTCGCCGAGCTTGCTTGCTCTGCATCGGCCAGCGGACAAAAGATTCTTTGACCTCGGCGAGGGGTCGGTGTCTGCTTCACCACGTGGACCCATTGCTGTGCGGTAGAGACAGGTTGTGGCCGCTCTTGCAATTGCCATAATCACTACTTAACATGCCTACTGAAGCAGGGAGACTAACATACCGAAAGGTAAACAAAAAACTCAACAGGTAAATTGGAATCAACACAAAATGCCCAAATAAAATCGAAAATACTTATTGTAGCACGGAAATATGGCGATTTCTGTGCGTCACGGTACACATTGTTAATTTAGTAACGCATTCGGACGTCTAATAAGCCACGCTTGTTGCTAATGAATTGGATTTAAAAGTTTCAAAAACTGACTGTGGGTTTTCTAAGAAGCCATTGTTGTTATCGTACAAACATTAAAATGCAGTTTGGCAATTCAAAATTGTTAGCGTTCGAAGTAGAATTGAAATTGTTCTATGTACAAAAATATTTTTGTTTTGCAACAACCTTAGAGATGTAGTTTCGAAATTTAATTTGCTTGTCGATTAAGTGTGAAATGAGTTTTTCAACTGCAAATGGTAAGTTTGTTTACGTGTGTCGTGAATTTTTGCGGCAAAAATTGATTATCAGGTGTTTTGACGCGTTAACAGTGAAACTTTTTTTTGTTATTTTTTTTTCTGTAGTTTTTACGATGGCTGTGACATTGTTAGTTGTCGTTATTGTTGTTTTTTAAGTGCGGTCGACTGCAATAAGCGTAAATCGGTTTTAAGCGTAAACATTGTGACGGTTTGTTGATGGTTGAGAAAAGTTACGTGTACATTTAAAACTTAACTTTATTTAACTTTATTTGACTTTGGAATATTTGTGGAGTAAAAATTCTTTTTATTTTATACTAACAGTTTCCCGCGGCTTCGCCGATCGACAACAGCGCCACCAACTGGATCTATGTTACTTTTGCACTTAGAATAAAATTTATATTCTTACCGAATAACAGCTGTCCAAACTCAAGATTTGCCTGTGGCAAATCATATTCGAGCGTCTCTATGCTTCGGAAGGCAAGCTAAGTCCTAGTTACCATTGCTTAGCTTAGTTGAAAGCCTTATGGACGGTCTGATAAGCTCCACCAGCAGGTGGCCATAAGCCTGCGTCTACTGCACCGCACTGGATCCGCGTGGCGGAGCATGACATTTTTTCTTTCACCTTGATTCATGTAAGAAGGCGTTTGGTTAGCACTCTTAACAGCAACATTTTCATCATAATATCACAGTATATTTAGTCCCACAAAGATTTTGTGGCCCGCGGCCAAAATCGGAACTAACGCTGTCATCAAGTGAAATGTCACTTCATGACAGTCGCAGAGTTGCCGTTTGCTATGTAATTTACCAAAGTTTTTTTTGACCCACCTGTTGAAATATTTCGCTGGAAGTAGGATAATTTTACTAAATGTAACCCTAATTTCACACCAACGCCCCCCTGTCAATGTCATACACGTGCCAAAATATCCTTGTCGCACTATTTCTAACATTACGCCATTATATCCTCTTTACCAATAAAAATTACAAAAGGTATTCAAATTCACCAAAGAAATGTATTTCAAATTCACGATTGTGTAATCGAGAACAAACGCTTCGAGAGGCACTTTACACTATTGACATGAGAGAACAAACCGTTCCAATTTCAAAAGTCTTGTGGAATAAATGCAAAATTGACTATCAAATAAAAAAAAATGTCGAAGAAAAATAAAAAATATGCTGATTTTTCTTTTGTTCATGGCCATAGAGTTTACTCTTTTCTATAGATCTACTGACTATCCATATTCGCTTTGGTTGCACGCTCACCCACTTATCCAGTGAAGCTTTAAATGCCCTGCGGCCAACAGCGTAGATCACTCAAATAACAACCATAGTCACTTGCTAACTACAGAAACCTTCATATCCTGACTTAGTAATAACATTTTTCAAATAATTTCAGTAATATCTCTATCTGATATCATGCCAGATCCCTTGCGGGATAGGTAGAGAGTACAGAGTTCTAACAGGTACTTTCCTTATAGACCCCTCTGGCTTCCTCCACTCTCATAATAATAAATAAGATAATAATATTAGCCCTGTTAAGAAACCGTCCCACTGTTGGGCACGAGCCTCCTCTCAAACTGAGAGGGCCATAGTCCACCACGCTGGCCCATTGCGGGTTGGAGAACTTCACACACCTTCGAGAAACTCTTAGACATGAAGAGTTATTTCCTCACGATGTATTCCTTCACCATTAAAGCAAGTGATAATTCATTTTTAATTCGCATATGCTTTCGAAAAGGTAGAGTTGCGTGCCGTGGTTTAACCCGAAACCTCTGACTTTGCAGTCCAACAGTCTAACCACTAGGCTATCACTGCTTAACTGCCACTTGCCACTCTCATAGTTCGTCTCATATACGCTCGCCGGTAATCTATATGTGTTACCTACAACTCTTATGTGTGTGAATGATCGACGCTGTTGGCTGCGGGGCCTTTACAGCTTCTCCGGACAAGAGGGCAAGCGTGCAACCACTACGCTCGAGCCAGAAGGGCAAGGGGGCAGCTATCTCAAGGGCGCCTCAAGGAGGAACGGCCTCGGCTTGGGCAGTCGCTATGGGGGATAGTAAACGACATACGGCACCCCATGCATGGCCACTCTGACTGACTAAAGAGCTGTAAGAGCTTTATAAAGTGTGTCGACCCTGGAGACAATAAAAGCGAGGCGCAACTTTTGGAGGGAAGGAGTATCGCTACCATCCCTTTGATTTACCTACTGATAGTCGCCACCTGGATATAAATTACCTAGGCCAGTATGGAAGTGTTTGAACAGCTTTCGGACCCAGGTCGGCCGAAGCCAGGATAACGATCAGGTGTATGTGTGTGTATGATCTACGCCGTTAGCCGCGGGGGCCTTTATAGCTTCACCGGACAAGACAAACGATCAGGTGGGGATTCACAGACAGTATTAATCTGGGGTGTTTGTGCGATGCAACCAAAAGTCAAGTGTCCCACCTTATATTATGCTCTGCGTACACCTAACACCTTCGCGCAGCAAAATTTGACAATGCAATCGGTGTGGCCACCTTCTGGGCTGCATCCATATAATTATAATCATGTTTGCCGTCGAAATACTAAAAAGAGGACAGGAAAATACTGCATTATTCTGTCTATAGGACTAAGCCCGCCACACATTTCCACCATTGTTACTCCTGTAAGCCCGTAGTTACAATGGTCTCCTTACGTGACACCAAAGTTTGAACCTCGAGGCGTCCCGGAGAGCGCTTTAATTGTCTTGGCACCCGCAAAATTTTTAATTAGAAAGAAAAAAAACAGGAGGAGTAGGAAAAAATAAAATTCCCGTTCCCTCCTTTGCGAAGCGGGGGACACAAAAATTGCCAGATTAGCCATAGAGTAGGATACTCCGCATATAACCGCACCCAATGGAGACTGTTTGTGCGTGGTCGCGATCCTCAGCAATGAGGGAACGAGCAAGAAGAAGGAGACTACGACTAGGTTAAGCCCAGTTGTAAATCACCACGGATACAAAAATATATTAACAGGGCCTATTTGTAAGCCTCATGTTTGATTCCAGTAATAGGTACTGCGTATAAAAATACATTACATTACTTATTATAAAAAAAATAAACACCGCCCCGCATATATTCCCCAAGGGGGGGTGGCAAAAGTGTACTGTGTACACCCACTTTTCGCCGATGATATTTGGTCCTATGTAATAGTGAGCAATTCTATTGCCATTATTCCGGGCACAATGAGGACCTCGTGATAGCTTCGTGCCTTATTCGCCCTTACACCAACAAGACAGACAAGCCTATTATGTCATATAAAAATACATAAAATTATGTATTTATACCTAATATACGAGTATTTATAATTCAATGTCCAACTTTCCATATTTACCGAAAACCGACGTGGCAGGTATCTATAATAATAAAGATTATTATCCCACTCCCTGCTGGGGGAAGCTAATTATCAGAACAGAGGTACGGTTACAGCTTCGACACAGCTGGTTAGCTCTACGAACGTAACGACTCAAGAAGGGCCAGATGAAAATCAGCGCATATCACTTTTGCATGACATTAAGCCGACCGACCGAAAACGCTACCGCGTTTTGACTCAGCCGTAACACATATGTGTACTAATTAATTTTCGAACACTTTATCATAAAATTGTATGAAGATAATTATAAAATCAATATTTCTTAAGCAAATACAACATTAAATTAATATAATTCCAAACTAATAATTTATTTCTATTGTGCAATGTCCAATAAAATTTTCTCTTCTTATTTCTTTCATTGTATATTTTCGTTTAATTGTACAATGTTTAGATGGAGACGGACTCGTTTAGACTGAATATTATCGGAAGACGCTCTGGGTGAATCTATGGCATTGTTGGCACAGTGTATGGCACAGTATTTTTGGTTTTATGTGACACTAGTTTCGGCCCGCGACTTTGCCCGCATTGATTTTAGACAAGAACCTTACATTTTCCGAAATAAAGGTGTTTTATGTGTTAATCTAGGTAATAAACTATCTATGTGCCAAATTTCATCCAAATCCGTTCAGCCGTTTTTGCGTGATCGAGTAACAAATATATAAACATACAAATTTTCACATTATAATATTAGTAGGATTAATCATTTGTGTGTGTTACGCAAATTTAGATGCTCCTTAATGCTCTTAAATGACTGCGTGTCTCCACGCCCGTGATATTCGATCTGACCGCCGCTGTTAGAACGGAGCGAGCCAGCTGGCTTAGTAGAGCTGTAGTACAGAGAAAGCGGAGTACCGAGCTATCAAATTGAAGGTGTTTTTAAAATCGCCTCGGCATAGGGAGATATTATAGTCATAAGAGGTAGCGGGGACGATGACTTGGCCTAATAGTCAGGGGGCCGATTCTAATCACTTACAACGATAACCGAACTATTCTGTTTCGTTAACAGATCGATTTTAATTTATAAGTCGTTCCCTCACGTCTACATCATCCAAGCAGAGGTGGCAGAAGAGACTTAGCCCACCATACATCGATATACCAAGATACACAGTCCCGTTCAAAAGTTACACTAAAAAACGTCTCCAAATCCACGTGCGTGGTCATAGTTATCATATAAACATAAATCAGGACATATTGTACCTTACTCGTATCAATTAAAGTTGTATTTGCATAAAAGCGGAAGCCTGCTAATCTTTTAGTACCGTCCACTTTTGCCTGCCTTCTGGCGGTGCTATTTTTCGGACGGCGCGCGTGTATCTACCTAAATTTGATCGATGCCATCATATACTGTAACTCCTGTAAGCATCCACAATGGTCTCTTTATAAGGTGTTACTTAAATAATGCAAGACCTGAAAGTAGTTTGTTTTAAATCAGCAACTGAATCGATTCTAACTATTTTTAAAGATAGTTAGTTTTTAAATTTTCGAAAAAATCCTGTTACTCGTTCTCTTCGCTGTATTAAACAAATTGTTATACTTATTCAATGCATTACGGCTTTTATGAATATATTTCTATTACACACACCTCAATACAGATACAAAAGTTAGTTAATGATTAATTTTTATGATTAATTTGGGTGCCAAAGAGCTTAAAAAATTGATAGCAAAACTCCTTAAAATTGGACGTTTGATTTTCGTATTTAATTCGTAAAGCAATAATCTAATTGGGATGTCTGAGGTATTGCGTTACATAATTATGTTACACCTTGTAGATTACACTAAGATTTAAAACACGAGAATGAAAATTTACATACACAAATATTTGTCCCGTGCGGGAATGGTACCCGCGACTATTCGACCGAGTGGGTGGAACGATCTAAGCTCCTAACCACTGCGCCAAATCATCCGTCAATTATTTTTACAGCAATAATGTGTCTGGATTTTACAACTACGCGTCGTCGTGATGCCATTAAAAACAAAAAAATAAATAAAAATAAAAATTTGAGTCTGTGTCAATTTTTTTCATAATGTGCTTATATGGCAAAGGGACGACAATGGTTTCGAACAAATCGTGCTCTATTTCCCTTTCAGCGTTTTATTATTAAAATTTCCGAGTTTATATGTTATGAACTCGGGACCTATTGCTGTCTACCTGCACTGTGGGCCACAAGACCAACGAGGCAGTCCAATATTTTTGTATAAGCTTATATTCTACTCAAACTTCGTGTAGGTATTTTGAAATTCTCAGACCTCGAATCCCAGACCTCGAATCCCAGACCTAAGTCCTAAACAAAAAATAAACAACATAAAAGACTCCAAGAACCACCGTGGACCATGCCTAAAAGCGATTAGAGAAAACGTATTCACCGCATGTGGCCGTCCCGTAAGCCCGCCATTGTGTTAGCTGTCAAAATATTTCTTTTTTTTTATATATATAAACCCTCTTTTACACGGACCCGCCAGCCAAAATGCCGGGGTGCCGGCGAAAATTGGATTTGAAAAATATATTATGTGCGTTCTTTTTTCAAAAGTTTTTTATAAGATCAAGATAAGAACGTATTAATAACGCTTTGACGCGGCGCGGTGTTTGTTTTGAAATAGGAATTCGGCTGCCATTTTTAACGGTTAGATTTATATTTTTAATTATAATTGAATATTTGGCAGTGATTGCCTAGTGAAGTCCAGGGCCTCAAGTCTGCTATTTTAGCGTCATATGTAAATATGACATCCTATAACATTCGTTTAATTCCAATTATGCCTAAAGTCGGTAATCTACTAAATTCCTTATGGTCATATTAACAAATACCAAAAAATGTTTCAAATGGTACCCATGGAGTACCTATGGAAAACCATAAGGACATCAATGAGTAAATAGATTATATAAATTGACAAAACCAACGATTGATGAATAAATGAATGATTAATCCGACCGAATTCGGCCATGGCGACCACTTTGACCCCTAGTCGGAGTAATGGCGCTGGTGCGCTCGAAGATGGCTTATGTTACCTATCTTCGCGGCGAAACTCCGTGCACACCGAGGGCACGTGAGTACGCCGTTCTCATAATTGTATGTTATGGCAGCAGGTGGGTGAGCCTTTAACTGAGCGCGTTTGGTATCAAGGTTAGCTTTACGCTGAGCCTCGAACTCACGTACTTGGCTGTTCACCATCCTGCGCCATTGTGGCCGCTGTGCTACCAAACGTTCTCAACGAGAAGAAGGAACTGAAGAAGGGCAAACGGAATCATGGCGGTCCCCTCCTCCGGTACAAGGATGTCCAAAAGCGACACATGAAGAGATGCAACGGTTATGAAGTCAATGAACGACAATTTTACTAAAATTGCAATAGCAGACTTGGTGCTCAGGGTTCTATTGTCAGCTTGCACTTCATAGTTCTTCAAGAACCTTACGTGCTTCGTGCTTAAGTGGATCACTGGCTATGTAACTTTTGCTTGCCCAAAAATATTCTAAATAACGACTAAAGGAGAAATCAATGCCTGCCTTCACCAAAAAGACGGTGGTGGATTGGCATGCGCTAAGCACGGCCTTGGCGGATGCCGACCCTCCCCCCCTCCCTCTCAGCTCGGACTCCATCCCGTCCCCTCAGGACACCGATCAGGCCGTAGATGCCTTCACCGAACACATCCGATCGGCTGTCAGTCGATCGTCCAAGCAAGTCGAGGCGGAAGATCTCTACCTCAACCGCTTTCGACTGCCGGACGATGTTAGGGATCTCATTCGTTCCAAGAATGCTTCTATCCGAGCGTACGACTCCTACCCCACCGAAGCCAATCGGGCCCGGATGCGCGCTTTACAACGAGAGGTAAAGCGTCGTGTCGCGGAGGTCCGGGAGGAACGGTGGGGTGACTTCCTAGAGGGCATCGCGCCATCGCATCTGGCCTACTGGCAGCTGGCGCGTAGCCTCAAATCCGACTTCACGACTGACATGCCCCCGCTGTCCCGCCCTTCAGGCGCACCCCCAGCCTTCGACGACGACGAAAAGGCCGAGCTTCTCGCCGACTCCCTCGAGAGCCAGTGCGCCCCCAGCTCTCAGTCTGTCGACCAGTCCCACGTCGCCGCGGTCGACAGGGAAGTCGAGCGCAGGGCATCCCTCCCCCCTGTCGATTCCTAACCTCCTATCACCCAAACGGAGGTCGAAGATCTAATTATGGGTCTCAAAACTAAAAAAGCCCCCGGCTCTGACGGCATTTCGAATCGCGTTCTGAAATGCCTGCCCGCCCAACTCATCTGCCTCTTAGTGGCCATATTGAACGCCGCCATGGCGAACTGCACCTTCCCCGCTAAGTGGAAGGAGGCGGACGTCATAGGCATTCCCAAGCTCGGCAAACCTCGCAATCTCCCCGCGAGCTACCGCCCTATCAGTCTCCTCAACTCCCTGGCCAAGATCTACGAGCGCCTACTTCTGGCGAGGCTCAAAGACTTCGTAACGTCCAGGGGTATCCTTATCGACGAGCAGTTCGGCTTTCGAGCCAAACACTCTTGCGTCCACCAAGTGCACCGCATCACGGAGCATATCCTCTCCGGTCTCAATAGACCCAAACCCATATACACGGGCGCCCTCTTCCTAGATGTCGCGAAGGCATTCGACAAAGTCTGGCACAACGGCTTGATCTACAAGCTCTACCAATTGGGTGTGCCGGACAGACTCGTGCTCATCTTACGAGACTTCTTGTCGAATCACGCCTTCCGTTATCGCGTCGAAATGACGCGCTCCACTTCCCACTCCATCAGTGCTGGAGTCCCACAGGGCTCAGTTCTCTCTCCGCTCCTGTTTAGCTTTTACACGAACGACATTCCTCGTTCGAGTAAGGCGCATCTAGGCCTCTGCGCGGATGATACTGCTCTCTACGTCTCGCATAGGAATAAGGGTTTCATTACCAGACACCTTCAGGCATCCGCCAGTTAATCTGCAAGCGGAGTAAAATGTCCCTTAGAAATAAGGTTTACAAAACTTGCGTTCGACCCATCATGACTTATGCGTGTGTTGTGTTCGGGCATTCGGCCCCCTCTCACATCGATAAACTCCAAGTGGTTCAAAACCGCTTCCTCCGTAAAGCCGTAGGAGCCCCCTGGTTCGTACGGAACGTCGACCTCCACTCCGATCTAGGTCTCGAACCTATTCGCGCCTTTATTAAAAAGGCGTCAACACGTCACTTCGCGAACGCATCTACCCATGCGAATCCGTTAATCGTAGCCACCGCCGACTACGATCTCCCCCCCGACCCCTGCCGCCACCGCCGGCCGCGACATGTTCTCACCGACCCCCCCGATGCTTTGTCATCCCTTCTTTCCGCTCAGAATACGGGCGACGACGACGACGTAGTAGTAGATCCCCTCCCATAGCCGGCGGTTGACCGGTGCACTTAGTAGTGCACCCGTCCCCCTACAGCGACTGTCCCAACCGAGGGCGCACGGGCGAGGTTGCACGCTCGCCTTTTAGTCCGGTGAAGCTGTAAAGGCCTCGCGGCCAACAGCGTACATCATTCACACACACACACACACACGCCTGCCTTCACTTTTATATTCCCTTAGTAACGGTGGCAAAGGAAACTGAGTTCTGTACACCCAAATTTCGCCATCGATATTAGATCCAATGTACCTAACAACCAAAAATGAAAGCCGCAAATGGAGATGGGCAGGACACATTGCGCCAATGAACCAAGAGCGATGGACCAGAAAGCTTCTATAATGGAGACCAAGAGAGACCACGCGGGGCAGAGGCCGGCCACCTGAAAGATGGGTTAACGACATCTGAAAAAACGCGGGTCTAAATTGGATGCAAGTTGCACGTAACAGAGTGACTTGGAAGGTTTTGGAGGCGGCCTATGTCTGAAGACGGACCATAGAAAGGCTGTGATGATGATGATTATGATGATGACGTAACAGGAGACGAGCCTGTCGTCATTATACCGGGCACAAATCCGGACCATAGGCCAACGAGGTAGTTAAGCCTTTATTTTTCTTTTTTCTTTTTGCTGTTGTCTGTAAGAAAGTAACCGTTGAAACTCTGTTCTCTCTGCCTACCCTGCAATGAATATGACGTGATAATATAGATCGATAGATAGGATACCCTACACTAGGAATTATCCTGATATCGTGAATATATTTATAAATACATATATCACGACAAACGAAATAAATAAGTTTATGGGTCACAGAATTATTGGTTCCGGAATCGTACCCGCGACTTTTCGACAGTAAGCCGACATTCAAACCACTAGACCAAGCCGTAATAATTATAACAACCGCTAAAGGCATTCCACGTTAGGTCCAAACAAAATGGACGCCTATTAACAGATAACTCACCTCATACATTAAAATATATGACTTCTTTACGCTTATTATGCGTACGGGCATGTCCCTCTTAATAGGGTAATTACTGTGTTGCCAGCACGAAGCGTGGATAAATGCAATTATGGCGGTAATTGAGCAAGATGGCGGCGGGTAGGGTTGCATGCTTTAAAAATTATAAGCATATTTTTTTGTCTATGGTAGTTGGGTGTTTGAGTTATCTGTAGTTAAGAATGTATTAAGATTAATAAGGCGTGCGAAGTGTACTGTAATATATATTAAGAAGGTAATTTTTGCTTCTGTTATTGTTGTTGTGTGCTTCGGAAAGTACGTTAAGCTGTTTTTCTCGTTTACCACTTAATGTAGTACTCGTTAAGGCAAATTGGAAGTCTTATAGGCGGCTCAGTAAGTTCCGACAGCAGGTGTCCACAAACCTCCACCACACCGCACTGGGACCGCGCGGTGGAGTATGTAAGTGAAAATCTATATTAATACTAACTAGTTAGTGTGTGTGTGTGTGTGTGTGTGTGTGTGTGTGTGTGTGTGTGTGTGTGTGTGTGTATGATATACGCTGTTGACTGCGGGGCCTGCAGCTGCACCGGACAAGAGGGCGAGCGTCCAAATACTACGCTCGAGCCAGAAGGGCAAGGGGGCAACTACTTCAAAGGCGCCTCAAGGAGGACCGGCCTCGGCTTGGGCAGTCGCTATGGGGAAGGGTCGGCGGGCAAGGGATTCTTCGACCTCACCGGCAAAGTTGGTGTCTGATCCTATGTGCGGTATCTGTATCCGAAAGAAGGGATGTAAGGGCATCGGGAGGGTCGTTGAGAACATGCCGCGGACGGCGGTAGCGGCTGATAGGAGGGATGTTAGGTTCGCAGTCGGCGGCGACTACGATTAGCGGATTTCTATGATTGGACGCGTTCGCGAAATATCGAGTAGTCGCCTCTTTAATAAAGGCGCGAATAGGTTCGAGACCGAGATCGGAATGGGGAATGAACTAGTTATTGTTGTTATGTTTGAACGCGCTAATCTCTGGTACTCGGATTTGAATTTTTTTTTGCATTTGATAGACCTTTTCTTAAGGAAGGTTTTATGCTACTTAAAATCTCGCTTCGAACTTTAGGAGCCGTGAAAACCAATTTCTTTTAAATTGAACGGCGTATGAGAGAGCGATGCACAGAAAGTCGTATTTCATTCTCGAAAATCCCAAATATCCGACCCGGGATTAAATTCTGAACCTCAGGCCTTCTGCCAATAAAGCTATCACTACTATATACCCTATGGTATATCTATCTATCTATCTATATCATCACACCAGATTCCTTGCGGTATAGACAGAGAGTACAAAGTTCCAACAGGTTCTTTCCTTACACACCTCTCTGGCTTTCTCCAGTCTCATAGTTCGTGTCATACACGCTTGCCGGTTACAGAGACTCTTGACTTGTCCTTCAGATAAGACTCGGTCTATTTGGTCATGGTAAGATAGTCTAGATCTTCCCCGGTACCTCTATCCTTCCACTTTCGCATTGTATATCTGTGTTGTCATTCTTTCTGCCGACATTCTTTTTATATGGCCGAACCACCGGAACATACCCTTTCTCATCTGTACACCATAACTAGGGTATACCTGATAGTTATATTTCTCGTATTATGAAACAATACTGCCTTACTATGCAATTATATCTAAACTCTTCGTCGAAGTGAAGGTGTGTCGTTTCCATAGAAAAACAGTAATTAAGGGTGTAATGGTATACTTTATTAATTATAGTTGGATCCATCGCATAATTATGTCATGGAACTTTTAATTAGTATTTCTTTCATTACAGGGGTAGTAATAAACGTTGAATAATATATTATACCTACTAAAATAAAACCTGAAATAACCAACCACGTGTGATGGGATTTTATTTAATAGTTTTTATGTTGTAGGAACCAAAGAGAATAAAAATATGGTCTGTTTAATTACAAATTCCTTATTCAATAAACGGCGGGAATTACTTTTTTTATGCTTATGGCATCACGACGCGTATGTTGCTAATGTCAAGTATTACGAATATTCATTTCAAAATTAATTCAACACGCCGATGAACTTGATGACAAGGATGATTATGAAATTGATGAAATGAATTTGATGAGTTCGAAAAAACATAAGTTTTGAAAATTAAAACACATTGACGACATCACTCTTCCATTTCCCGCTTAAAAGTTTATTATGACATTGATATAACAAGCAGAAAAATGTCCTTAAATAAAGCTTTACCATTAAAATTTACAAATTAAAACCTGTATGTAGAAAATAATAATAAAAATAACACCACATTTTAAAAAATGCACTTATTTAATAATAATTCATTATAAAATGGCGGAAAATAGCTTATTATGACATTAATATTACAATCACAAAAATAACCTTAAATAAAACAAATAAAATATTTTCAAATTAACATCTAAAGGTAGAATAAAAATTTAAAATTAAACTGTACAGAAATAACCTTATTTCCTTTTTTAAATTTGTATCTAGGGATACATGAGAAAGGTTACCCTCTCGAAACCCATACATCCCTTCTTTCGCATACAGATACCCACACACAGGATCAGACACCGACCTCGCCGGCGAGCTCGAAGAATCCCTTGCCCGCCGGCCGGTGCAGAGCACCACGGCGAGACACTTAGTGTACGCTCTCCCCCGGAGCGACTGCCCAAACCGAGGCTGTTCCTCCTTGAGGCGCCCTTAAGCTAGTTGCTCCCTTGCCCTTCTGGCTCGTAGTTCTTGCTCGCCCTCTTATCCGGTGAAAGTTTAAAGGCCCCCATGGCCGTTATATCTACGCTAGATATATACTTTTTGAAACTCCGATGACTTTGTATAGCCTATAAAATACTATTTATTACTTGTCAAGGTTGAAAGTGAGTATTTTTAAACCAATTCCAGTAGTTGAGTTTTAATATTGGTTGTATTGGAAACCCGCCCTGGCTTCGCACGGGTGAATTATACATATAAACCTTCCTCTTGAATCACTGTCCATTGGTGACAACCGTATAAAAATATGTTCGGTATGTATTGAGTTTATTGCGTTCATACAGACAGACAGACACGGCGGGAGGAGTTTCTTTTATAATATCTAGTGATAGAGATTCAAAGTATATTTATTCAAGGTATTTCTGTTTCTTTTTGAGCCATTAAAACATGAATTTAGTTAGCTACGAGTAATAAACAAATGTCCTTCGAAAAGGACATAGCAAATTGGTTATTTCACTAATTGACACAAATAATGCGCGCGTAGGACTATTTAAAGGAAAGGAATGGACATGATTATGTCTTGGTAATTATCTATATATTTTTATGTGAATGTGTTTGTTGTTTATTTCACATAATTCTACTAATATTATAAATGTAAAAGTTTGTATTTTTAGATTTTTGGTTGTTTGCTACTCAATAACGCGAAAACCTTTTAAAGGAATTGGAGAAAATTTGGCACACAGATAGCTTATTACTTGGATTATACGTACGAGTAGAAATTTTAATAAATTATGTAAACAACACCATCTTGATCCCTACACATTGAGCGTGTCCTCGGTAAGAAGGTGTGTTGGCCTTAATTTCTTTAAATAATTATAATATGCAGACTACACAGTTAAATTTACATATTCCCTTTATTTTGTTTTTGTTTTCTTTTCTATAATTTAATTATGATCCTGTAAGATTAGTACTTATTTGCTCACGTGATATTAAAATATTTCTATAAGTGAAAACTTGTTATTGGCTCTCAGTCTTCTGTTCCGATGCTATTATGTTTTGATTGGCTGTAAGTTTTCCATATTGTAATAAATAAATAAATTAATGGATAAATAATTTTATCCCGAAAAATCGCAAGCTTCCTGACTAAAATCAACGCGGAAAAGTCGCGGGCAGCAACTTCTAAATATATAAGGCCGACTTCCTGCTGTAAAGAGGTTTTACATGTCCCATTAGCCAGGATCGTCCATGCAAAGAATAAATTCATAATACGCAGTGCCAGCTGCTACAACAACAAATTCAATGACATCGATATCTTTCATTTGTCACTTTCTAGGTTTAAGGAAGTAATTAGAATAAGGGAACAAATTTGTTAAACGACATTTTTATAAGTTTTCTATTTTTCAATTCTACCGGCCGTACATAGTTTTTTATTTCCATTATTGAAAACTTTATTGGTGAATGTGTTATAATTTGTGTGTACTTAATTAATTTCTGCATTTTTGTACTGTTTGTTTCCTTTACTTTAATAAATAAATAAATAATTTCATCTAAATCCATTCAGTAATTTTTGCGTAATTGAATAACAAGCATCCAAACATCGGAACATACAAACTATCACATTTATAATATTAGTAGGATACTAGCAGCGCCACCTATCGGTTCAACTTTAGCTAAAAACCATTCAGGTGACCTTATAAGCACAAAAAAATATTATTCAAAATCGGCCAAGCTGGTTAGGGGGAAAGAATTATTAATACACTCACATCGGAATTTTATAACACACCGTCACGCCTATATTCCCCAAGCAGGGGTGACGGAGGTGTACTGAGTACACCCACGATTCGCCGACGATGTTAGGTCCCATGTAATAGGGGCGAGCCTATTGCCATATACCGGGCACAACTCCAGACTTCGGACTCGTACTGGGAAGTTTTGCCTTTGCTGGGAAGTTTTTGTTTTTGGAAGTTGAACCCAGGACCTCGTGATCACAAAGCGATGCGCTTTGCCACTAGACCAACGAGGCGGTCGGAATTTTATATATGAAATAAATCGGTCTATTCTACCCCACAGCTGGGCAAAGGCCTTCTCTGACAATTCCAGGTGAGAGAAGGGTGGTCATACTCCACCACGCGGAGCGACTGCGATGCGGTGGAGGCAGGTTTGTGGCCACCTGCTGGTGGAACACATCAAGCCCATACCCTCTCTCTCTTTATTTATTTCCACTTTAGTGGTAAGAGAAGTTCCTATAACCAACTTAAAAATTTTAAGTCGTTAACGCTAATTAAAATCAGGAAATATACAGGAATGACATTTTATGTGCAGAGTGCCGAATAGGCACTTGGAATGTAAGAGGTGGTATGGAAGATAAGATGCATGAGGTGATTGATGTAATGAAAGAGAGACGCCTGGATGCTCTGTGTGTAACAGAGACTAAGCGGAGGGGCAGTGAAACCTGTGATCTTCCTGATGGAACGATGGCTCTGTGGTCTGGTGTACCGCAGAGCAGTCGTGCCAGCATGGGGGTGGGTATCTTGCTGTCCCGTCGCCTGGCCTCTGGAGTGAGAGATTATGGCCTGTGCGATGCGAGACTTCTCTGGGTCCGTTTAAAACTGGGTGTCACTAGAGTATTTTTGGTCGCAGCGTATGCTCCCGTAAGCTCGTCGACACCCCAGGACCTTGAGAAGTTTTGGGATAATGTCAGGGAAGTTCTGGATTTGGCTGAGGCTAACGAGAAGGTGATTCTGTGTGGCGATCTGAACGGATGGGTAGGAACCAGGCGGCAAACTTGCGACGCTGCTCTGGGTCCTTATGGTGATAAGAGAGTGAACGATGCAGGTAAGCTCATTGTAGATGTTTGTTTGGAAAGGGGTCTCCTTGTGTCTAATACGATATTCCAGCATAAGGACATACATATGTATACGTGGAGAAGGAATGAACAAAAAAGCATGATAGATCTGATCCTGGTTGATAACCGTCTCCGAAGCAAACTACAAGATACGCGTGCGTATAGAGGCCCCACTCTGGAATCAGACCACTATCTCGTAGTTGCGCGGTTTAGTGGTCTGTTCAGGAAGTGGAGGCACTGGCGAGAGCGTATCCCCTTCGGAGACCTTGAAAGATTAAAGGTTGAAAAGTTGCAAGATGAGAGCGTGAGGAGAATGTATGAAGACAGAGTCCGGGACAAGCTTTTGACAGCAGGCTCTTCGGACTCAAATGTAGATGAATGCTGGAATAGCCTGAAAGAGAGTTTGGTGGAATCCGCGAAAGAAGTATGTGGTTGCTCAAAGAAGCATATTACAGCAAAAGGTGATGCATGGTGGGATGCGGAGTTGCAAAGCTCCGTAGAAAGTAAGAAGAAAGCGTGGCAGGACTATGTATCTTCTTTGAACCTGAATGCCAGTATGACAGAGATGAGGAAAGAAATATACCGGCAATGCAAGAATGCCACTAAAACTTTAGTGAAAGAAAAGCGTGAAAGAGCCAGTATGATTGAGGAGGAGAGGCTGGCGAAGAACTTCGAGAACAACACCAAACTCTTTTGGAGCAAGGTGAGAAAGGCTCGAGGTGATTCGTCAGGCTCCAGAATGGAAAGGATAAAATCTAAAGATGGTGACATTCTTGCAGACACACAAGCTGTGCTAAACCGGTGGAGTGAATATTTTGGAGAAATGTATGGAGATGACCCGGATGCTGATGCCGCAGACGTGCCTAAAGGCGAGACTGCGGCACCAGAATCAACGGAGGACATCACTATGGAAGAAGTTGAATGGGCGATAGGAAGTATGAAAAACGGTAAAGCTGCGGGAGTAAACATGATATCTGCCGAGATGATCAAATATGGTGGAACTTGCGTCCGGGACGCTTTCCGGGCCCTTGCAAACCTTTGCTGGAGGACCGGTAGAGTCCCTACAGATTGGCGCCGCGCAGTCATAGTACCCTTGTATAAAGGCAAGGGTTCACAATATGACTGCGCCAATTACAGAGCCATCAGTTTGATCAGCTTGGCAGCCAAGGTGTACGGTAAAATTATTGAACGGAGAATGCGCGTGAAGTCCGATGGAATGTTGTGCGAGGCACAAGGGGGTTTCAGGTCTGGAAGAGGATGTTCGGATCAAGTCTTCTCACTCCGCAACATCGTAGAGAAGCATCTGGCAGTGGGCCGGAAGGTTTTCTGCGGTTTTGTAGATCTGGAGAAGGCATTTGACAGAGTTGTGCGAAAGAGACTTTGGGACATTTTGCCAGAGTATGGTATAGATGGCACTCTGTTGCGAGCCGTCCAGTCCACTTATGTGGACTGCAAGGCATGCGTACGGGTGGGTGGTAACAGGTCACCCTGGTTTGACGTTAAAATCGGCGTCAAGCAGGGTTGCGTGTTGTCCGCTAGACTCTTTATAGTATATCTGGACAAAAGTCTTCAAAGACTGAAAGCGATGAATGAAGGTGTACAAATGGGTGACTTAGTGGTAAACCATCTACTTTATGCAGATGACGCGGTTTTAATAGCGCCAACAGCCACTGATCTGCAAACACTAGTCACAGTTATGAAAGACGACTGCATGATCAATGGCTTACACTTGAATGTGAAGAAAACCAAGATTATGGTTTATGAAAGGGAAGGAACCAGAACGAATGTAAGGATTGTGGTTGGTAACGATGTGCTGGAGCAAGTGAATGAGTTTGTATATCTTGGATGCGCCTTCAGTAAGGATGGGAAATACACCGCTGACATAGAGAGAAGAGTGAGTGCAGGGAACAGAGTGAATGGTGCGATGGGAAAGCTACTCGGGAGCCGGCACTTAAGCCATAAGGCGCAGCTGGCCATACATAACGGAGTTCTTGTCCCAACGCTGTTATATGGTAGCGAGAGCTGGGTATGTAAGAAGGAGAATGAAAGTAGGATAAATGCGGTAGAAATGCGAGCTCTGCGGAAGATGTGCGGAGTGAAGCTGACCGACCGCATTAGCAACAGCATAGTAAGACAGCGAGTAGGTATGAAAGATAGTATCGGTGTAAAGATGAGAAAGGGCATGCTCCGTTGGTTCGGGCATATAGAAAGAATGCCAGAGGAAAGAATGACAAAACAGATATACAATGTGAAAGTGGAAGGATGCAGGTACCGGGGAAGACCTAGTCTATCTTACCACGACCAAATAAACCGAGTCTTATCTGATGGAAAAGTCAAGAGTCTCCGTAACCGGCGAGCGTGTATGAGACGAACTATGAGAGTCGAGGAAGCCAGAGAGGTATGTAAGGAAAGAACCTGTTGGAACTCTGTACTCTCTGCCTACCCCGCAAGGGATCTGGCGTGAGGTTATAGATAGAGATAGATAGACATTTTACAAGGCAAAAATCGCATGGTCAGAACAAAGCGGTGTCGTTTGAATGAGAATAGATACGACATGTTTGCAAATTGGCTAAGGGCTTAGGTGTCAATTTTTTTGACAAACAGTCTAGTGACTAGAGTATGCCGCTCCACTCACTGGACTAAATAGTCACGGCTATCGAAGCCATAACTTGAATGATGAAGTCTCGCACAGAACAAATCTTTGCGGGTCGCATAAATTTTTTTCTCGGTCTGTGCCTTGGGTCTGCTACTTTTTATGGGATTTATAATTTTTGCAAGGATTGTGATTGGGAACGTTGTGATAGAGCAAGTGAATGAGTTTGTATATCTTGGATGCGCCTTCAGTAAGGATGGAAAATACACCGCTGACATAGAGAGCAGAGTGAGTGCAGGGAACAGAGTGAATGGCGTGATGGGAAAGCTACTTGGGAGCCGGCACTTAACCCGAAAGGCGCAGCTGGCCATACATAATGGAGTGCTTGCCCCAACGCTGTTATATGGCAGCGAAAGCTGGGTATGTAAGAAGGAGAATGAAAGTAGGATAAATGCGGTGGAAATGCGAGCTCTGCGGAAGATGTGCGGAGGGAAGCTGACCGACCGTATTCGCAACAGCGTAGTAAGAAAGCTATTTGCAGGTATGAAAGAGAATATCGGTGTAAAGATGAGAAAGGGTATGCTCCGTTGGTTCGGCCATATAGAAAGAATGTCCGAAGAAAGAATGACAAAACTGATATACAATGCGAAACTGGAAAGATGTAGGTACCGGGGAAGACCTAGACTATCTTACCATGACCAAATAGACCGGGTCTTATCCGAAGGACAAGTCAGGAGTCTCCGTAACCGGCGAGCGCGTATGAGACGAACTATGAGAGTAGAGGAAGCCAGAGAGGTATGTAAGGAAAGAGCCTGTTGGTATCTGTACTCTCTGCCTACCCCGTAAGGGATCTGGCGTGATGATATAGATAGATAGATTTATAATTTTGGCCATTACAATTGTGCCAAAAGTCAGCAATTGTTTAACTGGCACCTACGACTGGAAAACCATAAAAATTACTGATAGGTACCATAAGAATTGGAAAGCATTGATATAGTAGAGAACGCGACTTCTTGACTTAGTGGGCGGAGCCGCTGAAGCTTTGAACCACTGAACCAAGTCCAAACTTTTCCCCAGCAGTGCATGAGGGAGATTTATTTACACCCTAAAACGCTTCTAAACTTCGTCACCGATATATAAATAAAAACCAGTTTATTCATATTACCTCTCGGATAGGTCGAAACACATAAATTACATTGTTTTATTACGCTCCACTCGCTTCTGAGGGACCGCCATCAGCAGCATTCCCTTTTTATAGTTTTTTAAATATACCTCTTAAGTAAACTCAGTTTGGGAAGAACGACGTAACCGACGAACCGCGTTCTTGCAATAATCAGTTACTTTCCTTAATAATTTAAGGAATAATAACTGTTTATAGAACGAATCGATTTCTACTTCTGATCTTTTTTTTTGATTATGTGTGGGTCCGCTTTGAAGATTATTTTGTTATCTGCATGTAATAAAGTAGGTGTGGGTATAGCTTATTTTTGTAATCGATTTTGGTTTCTCGTATCGAAAGAGCCGTGGAACGGGGGTTTAAGTGTTTTTTTTTAAAGATGTCCGCGCTCCTCTCTGCCGTTGTTTATAGGTTAGGATTTTAGAATTTAATTTCTGTTTGGCGGCCATGTTTTTGGTAGAAAAAGTGTTTTGTCAAATTATTGTGTTCACTGTACAGATTAACTATGTTGCTTTTGTTGTGGTGAGTTTATTACTGTATTAATTAACGTATAATTATTAGTTCTTCCGTAATAGTTATTGGTGGTTAGATCATTAGCTCATTTCTATCGTTACTGGCATCTTAAATTTACGCAAATATTACACCTAAAATCATTTTAATAGGCCTTTGTGCAAAACACGGAGACACTTGAATATGAATATGCTACAAACGGTCACCCATCTCAAACCGTTTGAGCGCTAAAACCAACGATGTTTTTAGCGGAGTCGTACAGCGCTCTGCGAGCGCCTCATGGCATACGTCTGCATAAGATGATTTTTATAATTATTAACAGAAAAAATCCATTGAACAATTCAATGGTTTTCAACCGGCGAGCGTGTATGAGACAAACCCCACATAACTGCCACACACCTTCAAGAAACTCTCAGGCATGCAGGTTTCCTCACGATATTTTCCTTCACCGTTAAGGCAAGTGATAATTATTTTTTTAATACGTACATGCTATCGAAAATGCAGAGGTGCGTGCCTGGGTTTGAACCCGAGACCTCTGACTTTGCAGTCCAACGGTCTAACCACTAGGCTATCACAACTCTTTTAAAATAAAAATAAAAATATATATTAATATACAGATACATAATGCGAAAGTGGAAGGATGTAGATACCGGGGAAGACCTAGACTATCTTACCATGAGCAACTAGACCGAGTCTTATCTGAAGGACAAGTCAAGAGTCTTCGTAACCGGCGAGCGTGTGTGAGACGAACTATGAGATTAGTGGAAGCGAGAGAATTCTGTAAGGAAAGAACCTGTTGGAACTCTGTACTCTCTGCCTACCCCGCAAGGAAACTGGCGTGATGAGATAGATAGATGCTAATACTAGTATAAAATAACATTAATAACATGTTTTTTAAATGCAGTGTGCTTTTAAAAGTACAATTGAATTGTATGCGTGTCATGACACCGTAAACAAGCGTTTTAACATTATGAATTCTTAAAAAAAGGTTAGTTAACATATTTATAACAATGGTAATAAGTAAGGTGGGAAAACTACATGGTTATGAATACATACAGTAGATATTAAAACACTTTATGATGAATTTATCCAACGCTTTTTGTTTTAGATATCTTTAGTATGTTCTTTTGATAAAGGTCCTTTGATACGTTGCTAAATTAAGTTATTCATTTTAAAATTAAAAATTAAATAAAAGACAGTATCTTCTTTTCTTCTTCTTCAAGTTATGGCTTCACACTAATTATAAGTGTATTTTGCCAGTCTCCAGTGAGATATATAATTGTATTTGTTTAAATTAATTCGACTCCCCGATGAATTTGATGACAACGATGATAATGAAATCAATGAAATACCCCACCCTGGATAGTAAAGCGGTGGATACTTTACATACCAATTGCGACGGCCGTTTTGAGGGAAGTCGAAAAGGCACGTTTTATCACTTTGTTACAATTACCTTCACTCATGCACATATAAGAACACATAATGGTTAATATTGCACCAACATTACACATTATTAGTCGAAATAACACAAGTTTTGGAAAGGAAAACAAATTGACAACACCACTCTTTGACTTCCCGCCAAAACTTCTTTTGCCCTAAGTTACTGTCTAGGGAGATTTTTTTTTATTTTAGGGACATTATGCCATTTTTCTGAAACAAAATATTATATTTTTTACGCTACGCAAAAGCAGTAATAGCCTAGTGGTTAGACCGTTGGACTGCAAAGTCAGAGGTCTTGGGTTCAAACCCAGGGACGCACCTCTGTCTTTTTGAAAGCATATGCGTATTAAAAATTAACTATCTGCTGTAACGGTGAAGGAAAACATTGTGAGGAAACCTGCATGCCTAAGAGTTTCTCGAAGGTGTGTGAAGTTCGCCAACCCGCACTGGGCCAGCGTGGTGGACTATGGCCTAAACCCTCTCAGTTTGAGAGGAGGCCCGTGCCCAACGGTGGGACAGTTTCATATCAGGGCTATTATTATTATATTACTGTTAATATTTGCGCTGGATCTAATTTTTATTTTCTACAAATGTTGATGAAGACAAAATTATTTAGTTTTATATAGACTAGTGGTCGCCCATTGGTCGAAATTCGACCTACTCTTTCATCATTTGTTGGTTATGTTTGACATTCAGTAAGACTATAGACAAATCTATTCTCAAATTGACCACAGCCTTTACAATAATCAAAAGAGTATATCTGCGTGTGTGTGTCAAATACATGTAGCGTGTGTAATGTTTTTTATTGATTTAATGTATTTTTTTTGCATATTTTTTTAAAAATATTAGCATTCTGCACTCCTTCTCTATATAAACTATAAATTTGGGAAATTTCATACTCCTCCGTCCGCACAATTTTCGTAAAAAGGGGTACAAAGTTTTTGCTTCACGTATTAATATAATTATTTATACCTTGCACTTAATATTATTGCGATTGGGTTATCAGTTGTTTTCTATATACGCTACTCTTAATAAATAAACTTCTTACTTATCTAATTATATGTAACAGATTGATTAATAATTAAACTTAAAAGCATTAACCTTGAAATATTGTCAGAACACTGAATTATAGTCTAAATTAATTGAATACTTTTAATTAGGAATGTAACTAGAAATGAAAGTTGGTATTTAGGCGGCAATGTAAAAGGTGTATCGTAATTAACACAAGACCTCAGACACCCCGATTAGATTTACGGACGGACGATTTAGCGCAGTGGTTAAGAGCTTAAGCCGCTCCGCCCACTGTGTCTAATAGTCGCGGGTTCGATTCCCGCACGGGACAAATGTTTGTGTGATCCACAATTATTTGTTTCGGTCTGGGTATTTGTGTGTGTGAACTTTCATGTTTGTAAACGCACCCACGAAACAGGAATAAATCCTAGTGTGGGGCTACGTTTTTTAAAAAACAAAAAAAAAAAGATAATTGCTTCATAAATTTAGGACGCCACCCAAATTTCCAAACTTATAGTTTCTTACCGCTTTTTTAAACACTTTTATAATTCAATTAACAATGAAACTTGTACATGTATGGGTGCATATTGAGAAATACGTTTTAGTAATGCATTTGAAATCTATGGTATATTGATTTGAATTTTGAAAAAATATATATATTACATTTTTAAATAGTTTATTGAATGAATGAATTCAGTTTTCGATTAAAAACAAACTACTTTCACAGTAGCCTTCAGGTCTTACGTTTATTTTTTTTATGATACGTAGCCCCACACTAGGATTTATACCTGTGTCGTGGGTGCGTTTACAAACATGAAAATTCACAAACACAAAACACCCAGACCGGAACAAATAATTGTGGATCACACAAAGGTTTGTCCCGTACGGGAACCGAACCCGCGACTGTTAGAAACAGTGGGCAGAGCGGCTTAAGCTCTGAACCGCTGCGCTAAATCGTCCGTCAATATTGATATACACATATTCGCAAAATAAAGAATTTGGATTTAAACCTAATCAGATAGGCTACTCTACAACTAATTGACATATGTAAGGACTCAGGAGTTCCAGATGAAAATCAGCGCCAACACTTGTGTCTGGCATTAAGCTGATCTGGTTACCTTTATTTCTCAACCGTGAGACACATACTTATTTCTATATATTTCTTTAATCATTTCTTTTCTATAGGCACCGTTAAGTTATATTCCCCAAGCGAAGGTGGCAGAAGTGTACTGAGCACACCCACTTTTCGTCGACGATGTTAGGTCCCATGTAATAGGGTGCGAGCCTATTGCTATATTACCGGGCACAACTCCAGACTCCGGACTCGTACTGGGTAGTTTTCATTAGAAAAACTTCGTTTGTCCGACCTAGGATTTGAATCCCTGACCTCGTGGTCACCAAGCGATGCGCTTTGCTGCTAGACCAACGAGGTAGCTTATAATGTTTATATTTAAATTACAAAGCCATGAATTATAGAAAGCTCTGTTATTAAATTATATGATTTAAATCAAAAAAATATTATATATTTTGTGTTGTGACAAATAAAATTTCCTTCATTCTCTTTTTCTTTAAATTATTCTCCGATACCCTACAATCTATAGTAGATAAACAAATGTAAATATTAAAAAAAGTGTAAAAGAAAAATGTTCTTAAGAAAATAGTAGGTAACCATGGAGATTCTTGCCTTTCTTCTCCAGAGTAATAGGCAATACTTATAATCACTATAATAGTTATAACAAAAAAAAATATGATTATAATATTATTGAATTATTCCATAGTTTATCCTATATTAAGCCAAGTAGCAAGAGTTTTGTATATATTCTCTTGTCGCAATCAACAGTGCATTGTTCTGCCCTTGTAAATGCCATTCCCGTGCATTTTTCCGTTATTTCTTAGTCATAATGACTACAGAAAACCAAATTGTCTAAAAGCCAAGATAATTTGATTAAATTTTAGTGAAATGAAGCCATGGAATTCGAATAATTCCCGAAGAACTCTATCCTTTTTCAAAATGCTAGAATGTTTTTCAGAGTCCAGTTATATTCTCAGAAATTTGTTTTAAGTGTTTTTAGCGAAGAGTATGGCTATCTCCATTTATTAAATAGTCAGAAGCTATACGTAAACGCCAATTAGAGAAATAACACGACTCTCTATATTAAGTCATACAACACAAAATAAAAATGAAATACTAACACACATACATACACAAAACGAAAAATGACATACAATTTTCTACCAATTAAGTTCTTTGGCGTTTTCAATTTTAAATACATAGTATACGAAAACATTCCGAAACGGAATACAAAGAGAAATACACCTTATTTTACGCGAGTTTAAGGTTGATATTTGAATGGTGAGTGTCATCCTGGACCACACACGTCGTCGTTTTTAAAAAAGGAACGCGGCAACCGCGCCTCGTTCGTTACCTCATCGTCGGGTGCTTTTTTTAATTTTCTTTTTTTTTATAAACCCGCGGCTTTGTGGCTAGTTATATACACGCCTCTCGTGTAGAGGTGGCCTTTTTGGCGGCAAGTTACGTCTTGTTGGCTTTATTAAAAATTTTTGATCGAGAATACCGGGTTATTTTTTTTTTTGGTAGAGTTGTTAAGTAGGTATGTACAGTTAAGGCTATAATATGTTGGCGCTTAAGGCGTCTGCCATACATTTATTTATTTTTATTCATTATTCATATTACTCTCTGCCCCCGCAAGGGATTTGGCGTAATAATATTTTTTTTTAAATACGTAGTATTACCACCAGGATTTATTCCTGTGTCGTGAGTGCGTTCACAAACATGAAAATTCACATACACAAATACCCAGACCGTTACAAATAATTGTGAATCACACAAAGATTTGTCCCGTGTGGGAATCGAACCCGCGACTATTAGACACAGTGAGCGGAGCGGCTTTAGCTCTTAACTAAATCGTATACGTACGTCTCTGCCTACCCCGCAAGGGATCTGGCGTGAGGTTATAGATAGATAGATAGATACGTATTAGTACGGATTAACCAATTACACGAAAGGCCTCTTTCACCACACTCGAGTACAGTCTGAAGCAGACTAATCAACACAAAGGTATCGTGGTACAGATTTTTCAGGAGACCTTTATGCTGATGTAGACGGCTATGGTTAAAGAAGAATATTATACATATACAAGATGATCTATTGTACATTCCACTCGTCTCCACAGAATTAGTAATTCTTTCATGGGGCAATGTATACGCTTCTACAACAAATTACCCATAGATATCCGAAACATGCCTATCAATTAGTTTAAAACGGCAATTAAAACTAGACTCTGTAAGAAAGGGTATTACAAAATTTCGGATTATCTTGACGATAAAACAGATTGGGTTTGAGCAGCTCCTCAATCAGCAACATTTATCAAAGAAAAATGGTTATCAGAAAGGCCAATTAATTGAAAGAGCCCGCTGAGTTTCTCGCCGGATCTTCTCAGTGGAGGCCGCGTTTCAATCCGGTGATAGATATAAAAAAAAAAAAAAAATTTTGACGTTTGTAAGTGCTTATGTATTGGCCTATACAAATAAATGATTTTTGACTTTGACTTTACATATCGTAACAACCGCAATTCTAAATGAGATGGCCTAACATAGTTGTGCTCCAATAATAAAACTGGAACTGAAACCAGAACGAATGTAAGGATTGTGGTTGGTAACGATGTGCTGGAGCAAGTGAATGAGTTTGTATATCTTGGATGCGCCTTCAGTAAGGATGGGAAATACACCGCTGACATAGAGAGAAGAGTGAGTGCAGGGAACAGTTAATGGTGCGATGGGAAAGCTACTCGGGAGCCGGCACTTAAGCCATAAGGCGCAGCTGGCCATACATAACGGAGTTCTTGTCCCAACGCTGTTATATGGTAGCGAGAGCTGGGTATGTAAGAAGGAGAATGAAAGTAGGATAAATGCGGTAGAAACGCGAACTCTGCGGAAGATGTGCGGAGTGAAGCTGACCGACCGCATTAGCAACAGCATAGTAAGACAGCGAGTAGGTATGAAAGATAGTATCGGTGTAAAGATGAGAAAGGGCATGCTCCGTTGGTTCGGGCATATAGAAAGAATGCCAGAGGAAAGAATGACTAAACAGATATACAATGTGAAAGTGGAAGGATGCAGGTACCGGGGAAGACCTAGACTATCTTACCACGACCAAATAAATCTTATCTGATGGAATAGTCAAGAGTCTCCGTAACCGGCGAGCGTGTATGAGACGAACTATGAGAGTCGAGGAAGCCAGAGAGGTATGTAAGGAAAGAACCTGTTGGAACTCTGTACTCTCTGCCTACCCCGCAAGGGATCTGGCGTGAGGTTTTAGATAGATAGATAGAATAAAACTGAACATAAATTACCATGGCCGGTCTGGAAGTCATTAAATAGACTTCGGACCCAGGTCGGTCGAAGTAAGGAAATTATTCGGAGGTGGAAACTCACTTACAGAACGAATCTGGAGTGTTTGTGTGGTGCAACCCAAATATGTCTCACCTTATATAAAGTTCTGCGTCTAGTAGTGTATGGCGCCAAACACTACTAGACCTCTACACCAACGAGGCAAAATTCAAACGTTATTATAATTGGTAATCTTCACAAAGGTAGTGTAGCCAGCTTTGGAGTTTTCCTAAATTTAGGGGATCAAGTGTTTTAAACGTTGTGTGTAAAAACGTTGAGGGGACCTAAAACACCGTCGCTCAAAAAGTCTGCAGTCTGTGAACATGTCCTTGACCGCACCCGCCATAACATCAGATTTGATAGACCACAAATCCTCGTGAAAGAACACCGATTCCTACCAAGGATGGTTCGCGAGGCTATTGAAATTAAAAAACATCCTAATTTCAATAGAGAAGATGGCTAGGTGCTTCCGTCGACTTGGGATCCGGTTATTAATATAATCAAATCCAAAACCAAGCATAACACTGCAAGACCTCAAGACACCGTGAGCTCATTCTGCGTAGATCGGACCAACAAAAATAATTAAGAAGTTTGAGGGTACCCCCGAAGAACTATGCCTTTCGGACGTCTAACACCTCAGTCCCTCCCGTGACCATGGGTGATGCAAAGCACTCGAAACGTCGGGAACTTAAAAATCAAAAATAAACCGCGATAAAATCCGCAAAATAGTTTTATTTCATGTGTAATATTCGCGTTAATCTAAGAACTCAGTACGTTTAGGGGATGTTTTCTTTTAATTTTGTTAAATGTTGTTAAAACGCGAATTAATTTGGAATTTACAAAATCTTCATTGTAAAATACAACGTAAACTTACTTTAAGGATATACTTACCGTATTAACAAATATACAATTTGGGGGAGGGAGTCCGACTGTATTGTTTCCAATTATTTTTTATGCATAATGTTACAACCACAAGGATCAGCGGGACGGAATGCATAATAGCTTTTAATAATTCTCATTTCGATTACATTCATTGATTTATTTTGCAGCATAATTAATAGTCGATTATGTAATATTTCGATTTTAGTTTATGTTTAATTTATAATTTAAATGTTCAATCAATCAGCCTATCGTAGTCCACTGCTGGACATAGGCCTCTCCTAACACGCGCCATTGCACACGGTCCTCTGCCTTCCGCATCCAGTCTGTCCCAGCGACCTTTTTGAGGTCGTCGGCCCATCTAGCTGGGGGCCGTATTACCTTACGCTTACCAAGTCGCGATCTCCACTCTAGGACACACTTGCTCCATCGGCCGTCGGTCCTTCTGCAGATGTGACCAGCCCATTGCCACTTTAGCTTACTGAGTCTGCGAGCTATGTCGGTAACTTTGGTTCTTTGTCGGATTACCTCGCTGCGAATTTTATCCTTCAAAGAGACGCCGAGCATAGGTCGCTCCGTAGCCCGCTGTGCGACTTTGAATTTGTGGACTAGTCCCACTGTGAGTGTCCACGTCTCGGCCCCGTAAGTCATAACAGGATGTTGGCAACACTAATTTTAAAATTGAGTGTGAGTGTCCGAATGATCTACGCTGTTGACCGTGGAGCCTTTACAGCTTCACCGGGTACGAGGGCGAGCGTGCAACCACTACGCTCGAGCCAGAAGGGCAAGGAGGCAACTAGCTCAAGGGCGCCTCAAGGAGGAACGGCCTTGGCTTGGGCAGTCGCTATGGGGGAAGGCGTATACTAGGTGTCTCGCCGTGGTGCTCTGCACCGGTCGACGGGCAAGCAATTTTTCGCCGGCGTGGTCGGTGTCTGATCGTGTTTGCGGTATCTGAATACCAAGGTAAAGGAGACTTGCCTTGTCCTTCAGATGGGAAACGGTCTCTTCGGTCATGTTGAGATAGTTTAGGTCTTCCTTTTAAATGTTGAACCTCCCGTTAAATGTTGTAATATTTGTTACCTGAACATAAATAAAAGTTACTTATCCTTAGCCACCGGGGAAGACCTTGACTATCTTACCAT
Organism: Phalera bucephala; assembly: GCA_905147815.2. Classification (NCBI taxonomy): domain Eukaryota; kingdom Metazoa; phylum Arthropoda; class Insecta; order Lepidoptera; family Notodontidae; genus Phalera; species Phalera bucephala. The sequence goes on along the minus strand of LR990636.1, from coordinate 11,470,053 downwards.
GACCAAATAGACCGAGTTTTATCTGAAGGGCAAGTCAAGAGTCTCCGTAACCGGCGAGCATGTATGAGACGAACTATGAGAGTGGAGGAAGCTAGAGAGGTATGTAAGGAAAGAACCTGTTGGAACTCTGTACTCTCTGCCTACCCTGCAAGGGATCTGGCGTGATAATATAGATAGATAGATAGACTTATCCTTTTATTTTGATATTACAGAAGATCACTAGTGTCCGACCGAAGGTCGATTTTTAGCCGAAATCGAGGTCGAAGTTGAAGCCGTTAATAGGCCATCGCCAAAACCTTCAGTTGAAGCCGAAGCCGCCTTCGGCTTTAACAACCCTAGGAAATATGGTTCATGATAGCCTAATTAAAAAAAATTATGCTTTGTGTATTAACTATTTTAAATCGTATTAGATATTTCAATTTTGGCGGAAGCCGAAGGATTGGCCGAAGGTGATATTTTTAGCCGAAGGTTGCCGAAGCCGAAGCTTCGTTCGGACACTAAAGATCACAAACATGTGGTGCTATGTTTTAAGAAAAAAAAAGATCTCGAGGCCTTTAAGACCACATGTAGGGAAAATAAAAATTAACGCTTGGCAACACTAAAGAGTAGATAGAGGAAAAACGCACCATCACGCCCTCACAATGGCGGAACACAAATTATAACAACATTGATCCCGGCGCTCCCCACCGCGGGGAGATGTGGGTAATTTGGTCTCATTCCGACCAGTTAGTGGTTAATGACGACCCTCTTGCCCCAGTTATTGTTGTTCTGTGATTTATTTCTTAGTTTCGTGTGTGGGGGTATAAATATATCTCACGATTATCTACACTAATATAATAAAGAGGAAAAAATTGTATTTTTGTATGTTTGTTACGAATAAACTCAAAAACTACTGGACTGATTTAAATTTCTTTCACCATTAGAAAGCCACATTATCTAGAAGTAACATAGGCTATAAAACATAGACCCGGTAGGTGGCGCTTTTGTCGACCGGGTAAGAAGTCGCGGGAAACTGCTAGTTATTCAATATAAGGTGTTCATTGTACACTCATTTTTCATCAAGATATTGTGATAGAAGGTATTTGCCTAGCAGTGAGATAGTATAAAGACTGCATTATGTAGTTTATTTCAACATTTATAGTTAAAATCAAATTCAAAAATATTTTTTATGCCAAAATGCACTTACAAACACCGTCACGCTTATATTCCCCAGAGGGGATGGCAGAGGTGTACTGAGTGCACCCATGTTTCGCCGACGATGTTAGGTCCCACGTAATAGGGCGAACCTATTGCCATATACCAGGCACAATTCCAGACTCCAGACTCGTACTGGGAATTTTTCGTTAGAAATACTACATTTGTCCGACCTAGGATTTGAACCCAGGACCTGGTGATCACAAAGCGATGCGCTTTGCCACCAGACCAACGAGGCACTTACAAATGTCAAAATTATTACATTTTTTACTGGTAATAAAGTCCGACAATAATCTTTTGGTCCGCAGCCAAAATCGGAATTAACGCTGTCATCAAGTGAAATGTCACTACATGACAGTCTCAGAGTTGCCGTTTGCTATGAAATTTACTCAAGCTCTATCTATGCATATCATCACGCCAGATCCCTTGCGGGGTAGGCAGAGAGTTCCAACAGGTTCTTTCCTTACATACCTCTCTGGCTTCCTCCACTCTCATAGTTCGTCTCATACACGCTCGCCGGTTACAGAGAATAACCCAAGTTCATTTTTTAATTAGTAAGCGTGCAGACCTAACTGTAGAAATATCTCCTTAGAAGTAGGAACATTTTACTGAAACAAATGAATTACATTGAAACAGTACAGCTGTTTCAATGTAATCCATGAGTCAAAAAAACCTTGTCGTATTATAGGTGCTTTTTTGTACTAATACTTTTTAGTTATATTCATGAAAGCCATGATTATATTCGAATCATGAAATCACAGACATGATACCGCATGGATTCAAATTTATTGAAAGAATTTTCCGAGGTAAATGTCAATGAGATGAACCTAACTACCCTCCTATCAGCCGCTACCGCCGTCCGCGGCATTTTCATACCGACCCTCCCGATGCCCTTACATCCCTTCTTTCAGATACAGATACCGCACACAGGTCAGACACCGACCTCGCCGGCAAGGTCGAAGAATCCCTTGCCCGCCGGCCGGTGCAGAGCACCACGGCGAGACACCTAGTATACGCCCTCCCCCATAGCGACTGCCTAAGCCGAGGCCGTTCCTCCTTGAGGCGCTCTTGAGCTAGATGCCCCCTTGCCCGTCTGGCTCGAGCGTAGTGGTTGCACGCTCGCCCTTTTGCCCGGTGTAGCTGTAAAGGCCCCGCGGCCAACAGCGTAGATCATTTACACACCCAAATTTGAGTGTGAATTAAAAAGGAGTCAACCAGGAATCATTCCAGTGAGGTAGGCGTGTTTACAAATATGAAACCACATACTACCAGACCGGAAAAACTATTGACAGATCACATAAAGATTTGTCCTGTACGGGAATCGAACCCGCAACTAGTCGATCCAGTGTATCAACGCTTATATTAGTTTTATTATATAATTATAAACTTTCGATTCGCAACAGCGTTGTAAGAAAGCGAGTAGGTAAAGATGGTATCGGTGTAAAGATGAGAAAGGGTATGCTCCGTTGGTTCGGGCATATAGAAACAATATCAGAAAGAATGACAAAACTGATATACAATGCGAAAGTGGAAGGATGTAGACCTAGACTATCTTACAACGGCCAAATACACTGATTCTAATCTGAAGGACAAGTCAAGAGTTTCCGTAAACTATGAGAGTGGAGAAAGCCAGAGAGGTGTGTAAAGAAAGAACCTGTTGGAACTTCTGTACTCTCTACCTACCCTGCAAGGGATTTGGCGTGAGGATATAGATAGATAGATAAATTATTAACTTTATTAGAATGCGCAATACCAGTCAATTAAGATTTTTTGTCAGTGACACTGCTAGTCGACGAGGTATGACGGTTCATTTATTAGTCTAGGTCTTCCCCGGTACCTACGTAATTCATTCAAATTATAGGTATATCCATTTCATAAACATCACCTAAGTTATCACCTGGAATATGCTCCTGTACTTCGTTATATACAGCTACAATATAATTTGGAGCCGCGGCGTGCCTTATCGCGTTCGCCGCCCCGCGCACAACAAATATCAATTTATATGTTAATAATTTGGCTTTTACGAGCCGTGGGATATAGTTACTGACAGTATAACCTACCTACTGAACTTTGGGAAGGTTTTATTTAGAAGAATAACTTTAAAAAAGCACACTGTCCCGCCCGTATATAAGTGTATCTTTTTCATATAGTAGGGCTATCCAAACCAGGAATTAGTCCAGTATTGTGGATGCGTTATTTAATACAACTTTTGTACTAGTAAAAGGGCTACTCTGTACCTACTCTCTGCCTACCCTGCAAGGGATTTGATTCGATGTGACCGTGTTTATTTTCATAGAAGCAACTAAAACAGAAAAAGAAAACATTTTGAGTCAAGCAGTCCACAATAGTATTAGGCTTATTTGTAGGTTATTTCAGATCGATTTTAGTAAAATGTAAGCATTTGGAATGGAGAAGATGTAATGTCTGTGATGATGTGTATCCAACGAAAAAACAACCTAATTTATGTTTCGACAGAATATCTCTACATCATTACCTACTTCCACTTTAAAAAAGTAGCCATCAAAATTTTACCTCAAGCGACAAGTAACATCATTACAAAAATCCAATTTCAAAATTTAAATAACATCATTATCGGCCACAAATCATTGGACTAGAAAAAAAATATAATGAAACAACCCCAAAACATCCCCACAGGCTACATAAAAACTACCAATAACATGCGTTAATGTTGGCTCAATGCATGCAGCTGTCGTTGCTATGAAAAAAGTTAGGAGCCCTGTTATTGGTGGACGCGTTATGGCGGGAACATTAGCCGCATCTGTCATCTTCTATATTGTCTATGTTCGGCGGCCATGTTTTCGGCGTTTTCATTTCGTATTTATTTCGCGATGAATGTTTTGTTTATTGGCTTTGTTACATATATTAGGTAATAAAAGCATTTTATTAATAATAATCTGAAAATGTGGCGACGGTTTGGTCTAGTGATTAAAGCTTAGCGACAATTCTTTGTCATTTGGGTGAGACCTTTGATCTCCAGTGGACGACTTTCTGAAGTAACTAAGTTCTAAAGTTTGAACAACAATCTTTCCCACGAAAAAGTAATCTAAGTATACCAAATTGCTCCTAATATTTTATCATACAAGTGCTTACGTAACTTCAAGCTTAAATAATATAACTTAGCACTAAACACTGGCACTTTACGAGCCATAAAATGTTAGAGACGATCCCCGATTTGTATCTAAGAAGGTAAGAACTGAATTATTCATGTAATATGGCAATAAAAAGTAGTCATATAGTTTAAGTTGATTATTTACTGAGTACTATCTCTGTGATCTTGGATTGGTCATCATCTTCAGCCGAACGTTGTCCACTGCTGGGCAAAGGCCTCCCCCATAGACCGGCTCTGTGCTGTACGCGCCCAGCTTATCCCCACGACCTTCAGCAGGTCATAGGTCTACCTTGTGGAAATTAGGCATGCTTAGAAGTCTCTGCTTGCGGAGGATATGTGGTGCGGGTTACGTTTCACCTCCAATGTGGTTGAGGGGAATGATGTCTCTTCTCTAGCAGTCATACCCGTGAACGGGTGGTGCTTGTGAGGAATGTTCCAGACGGAACCCTTTAGACTTTTACTCTTTTGCGACTTTTTTTACTAGGTCGTAAGGCATTATAATGGCGCTAGTTCGTAAACTTATTATCTGTAACCTAAACGTTGTTATTATACACGATATGATAAAAATAATAATAGAGAGAACATTAGAATATAAAAAAGACAAGATTTTTTTTTAATTTAATAATAATTGTTATTTTATTTATATATATATATAATTTTTTTATTTTTAATAAAAACGTAGCCCCACACTAGGATTTATTCCTGTGTCGTGGGTGCGTTTACAAACATGAAAGTTCACACACACAAATACCCAGACCGAAACAAATAATTGTGGATCACACAAAGATTTGTTCCGTGCGGGAATTGAACCCGCGACTATTAGACACAGTGGGCGGAGCGACTTAAGCTCTTAACCACTGCGCTAAATCGTCCGTCAAATACATAATTGTACCTGTACTTGTAATAGGTAACCATTTCAGGTATTTTGCATCTGTTCCTTACATCCTGTTTGTATGTTAGGCGTATACAAGTATACTGCAAAATACCATTCAAATCCGTTGAACTGTCTAAACGTTATTGAATAAAAACATCTAAACTATCGTATTTATGATACCTGTAAGTACAATTTCAACATAAAATACCATATCAAATATATAATATGTAATTGCCACTCCCAATTAACATAACGAGATTATTACACCGCACAATTTTTAAATTGACTTAAAAAAATACCTTCAGTAAACCATAAACAACGAACTTTATTCGAATCAATTAACCAATTATTGTCCTGAGCCACTCTCGAGTAAAAAAACGAGAGTAATATAATTTAAAAAAGAACAAAATTCAAACGGAGTTTATTAACCAATCAGTGCAATGAGTAGCGAGAACAAATCATTTTATCATAAAGTATCGATATCGACATAATACGCCGCCCTGCTCACGCTCCAAAATTAATTAGTAAGGATAAATGTGACAGAGTACTTTATAAAGTAAAGAGTACTTTTTATAAAACGTTACGCAGACACGTACTGACCCCGTATATGGATGGGTCATTTTTATCGTATTTTTACGTTGGATTCAAGAGACTCATCTTTATGACAAAACAGATAAGGTGGCTGGTAAGTTTTGAAATTATATCTGTGTTAAAGACTATATTATAACCGTTGACTAATAAAACGCTTTTGCTATTTTCCGCGGTCGTTTTATACTGATCTACCAGTTTCTTATTGAGACAATTGGTTATCTACCTTATCTTCGATACCTTGTCCACTTTCGCAAAATTAATTTGAAACCCATTTTTTTATAAATCAGGTAATATCTTCCTCCACCAAGATAAAAGTGTAGTAGAGGATTTTTATTAATTTATGATAATATATTCATTGAATTCTCGCATTGCGTCCATTTCTGCTGACCCGCCGCTTAAAGTGGCATTATTGAGTGCAACTTGGTTATAATTAAAACCAGATTGAAGAGTATCCATACCCGGCGAACGTGTATGAGACGATCTATGAGAGTGGAGGAAGCCAGCGAGATCTGTAAGGAAAAAAACATGTTGGCACTCTAAAGGTACTCTGCCTTCTTCGCAAAGGATAAGGCGTGATGATATAGATAGATTAATAAAACCGATCGCAATTATCTTAATGTCTAACAAACAACACATTCTAAAAGTACGAGTGGTTCCGATGTTATAACTCCTAGCATTGATTCTTTGACTCTTTGGGCGTATACTAAGTGTATATGCCTTCTCACTATAGCGGCAGCCCAGGCCAAGGTTGTTCCTTCTTAAGGCACCCTTGAGCTAGTTGCCCCCTTGCTCTTCCGGCGGGAACATAGTTGCTGTAAGGCCCCTCGGCAACAGCGTAGATTATACACATACAAAAGTATTGGCGGTACATATATACCAGAGTGGACACACCTTTAAAAAATAATTCCAATTTCAAAAATCACACACACGCAACCACACAAAATGACCAAGAAAAAACCATAACAAAAGCGCACCGCGATCTAAGGCAATAATTGTCGACGCGACCGACGCGACGGCGCGACAAAAAAATCGCGCGACCACCACAAAGGGACGACAGTCGCAACACAAATTACACCGGCGATTTACATAGAAAAAGTGACAACACCACGACGGTACATTTGTTACGGACCGCCATTGTATTTTAAAGTGTTTTATTCTTGATTTTAGGATTCCGTATTTCATGGTCAAAACCTTCAAGAGATTTAACATACAGAAATACACTTAAAAATGTTAAGTAGTCTTTGATAACTGATTCTAGTGGCGTATGATGCGGTTAATGATTAAGATTTCTTGAGTTGGAAACAGACGGTTTGGACTGAGCGAGCGCTTATTAGTCTGGAATCGTGGCCCTGTTACTATAATTTGACATAGACATAGATTTGTAAAAACATAGTCATGCCTTAATTCCCCAAGCGAAGGTGTACTCCATAGATACACGTTCCGCTCACGATATACTTCGGACCGTTATTTCAATACTAAGACCTCAATAACACTTTGTCCGATCTACAAGATCGCCAACTACACCAAGCGCGCTAAGAAACAAACGAGGTGATTATTCTAAAATTATATACGGAACTATAACAACAGAGTCACAAATCGCACTTGCCAATCTTTTTTACACCTTATTTATATTTATAAAAGTTCGTATTTGGTGTAAACTAACAAGATGTTTGTGTCAAAGCATCCCGCCCAAATTGATGGCCGCCATTTTCAATAGACAATTTGACTTTTTGGCAAAGGCGTTTCATTGTACAGTCATGCAATAGGTAACAACAGCCTATTATAGTTCAAAGAGCGGCCTCAGGTATCGATATCGTTTGCACTTAGTTTCATACGATTTCGATATCAATATCAATTTTTAGTGAGAGTTACTTAATGAATACAACTTAAGATTTATTAACTGTTTTTAATAAATAAACGGTTTTTTTCTTAACCTACAGTGTCTCACTGGGCAAAGACTTTTCCTTTAACCTTCCCAGTAAATCTAAGATAAGTCTCGGCTTTTATAAGATTAAATTTTATTTGCTTCTCAAATAATAATTACTAGTAACATAGTAGTAAGTCCCTACAGAAAACCAACTTAACGCTTCAAAGTAATCGTTAGAAACTATCGAGTATAGTCAAGGTCACTCTTTGTATCCGCGCTTTACCTGCAGATTACCCCCGCACGCCTTGCAACGAACGAAAGAGAGAAATAGAAAGAAGGAAAAACTCGTGAGGGAAAAAAGAAAGTGGGAGAAATATGTGGAGAGATATAAAGATCGGGATAAAAGGACAGAGGGAGACGGAAAGTGATAGAGCAAAAGAGGAGAAAGAGAGAGCGAGATATACTTGCTTTAAATCTGACTACTGTATCCCAAAATATCGATACCTACCAATGCATCGATAGTAACAGGCAATCCCTAAACCTGTAGAGTGTAATCCATGGATACTGGTGTAATCTTATTTTTTCATTGTTACATTTTTTTTTAATCTTTTTTTTAAATACTTATTACGTGATAGTAAAATTGGATCCCAGCTTTTGAGTTTTCGAGTGTCACACAATAATCCGCTTGAGTGAACGATTTGGGTAAGCCATTACGTAATTCAAAGGGATTATGTTAAGCTGAAAATTACCAATTTTAAAATGTTCAACAGCATTTTTGAAGCGGATAAGGATCGGCCATTTTTTTAAAAGTTGTTTTTGGGAAACTATCTTTTGAGATTTGAGAGGTGATGTTAGACTATTCCTAATAGCACCATTTTAAATTTTATATGATCAAGAAAATTTATATTACAATACTATAATCTATTGTCGGGTAAGGATAATGTTAAAAGGATTGAAATTGGTAAAAACTAGCAGTTTCCCGTGGCTTTGCACTCGGGCGACAACAGCGCCGCATACCCGATTCAACTATAGCTAAGAATCATTAAGGAAAAAAATTATCAAAATCAGTCAAACTGTCTAATCGGAAAAGAATTTCGAATAAACTTACACCGGAATTAAATATATAAAGAAAATCTCTTTATCCTTATCGTCGCCAAGTTTACTTTATCATCATCAGACAACATTAACCCAATACTCTTCACGCAACGAGAAAGCATAGTAGAGTAATTTAGAAGGCGAGGGTTTCCGTGCTTCGGAAGGCCCGTTAGTCCCGGATGACCCTTAAGGTGTTAGTCGTTAAGCCAACTTGGTGGCTTGATGAGTTCCAACAGCAGGTAACCACAACCCTGCCACCACTGCAATTCGCCTAACTTTGATTTGTGAAAAAAGGCCTATGCCCAGCAGTGAAACCCCTCCTGGCTAAAGTGTAGTTGTTGCACTCTTATCTTCTTGCCCGGTGAAACTGTAAAGGTCCCTCGGCCAACAGCGGGAAGCATAAGCTAATTTATTTTATGAAATGGCGCAAACTAAAAGAACAAATATTCAACCATCTAAAATCATCCAAACTTATCACACCCCAACTTTTAACCCAATAAAATCCAATCTAATAGAACTTACCCAAAAACTTAGTCAGCGGATAAATCCAATAAACGCCGTTGCTTTATCTAATAAAAAAAAACTAGTGTCATAGACAAAACCGCGGGAACATTTTCAACATGTGACGCGGCAATATGGCGGTAGTTTTATTGCTTCCAAAGATATTGGGAAAACTATTTGTTATGTACGAACGTGATTTATGATAATGTTGGCTAAGGGAAGGCCATTTCTGATATCTGTTAAATATTTTAGGTTGGCAGTTTTGTTTCATGATCGTAGTTGTTATATAGGTATCCACTTATGAATTCATCCTAAGGTCTTTTCTACTGAGTTATGGTACGAGAGTCATAGAAGAAAAAGAAGAGACTTGTAGCTCCCGCATTACTATTAGTAGCACCGGGAAAGTTATAGCTAGAAAGCGTTGTGTTTGTGTGTGAAGGATCTACGTTGTTGGCCGCGGAGCCTTTACAGCTTTACCGGACAAGAGGGCGAGCGTGCAACCACTACGCTCGAGCCAGAAGGGCAAGGGGGCAACTAGCTCAAGGGCGCCTCAAGGAGGAACGGCCTCGGCTTGGGCAGTCGCTATGGGGGACGGCGTATACTAGGTGTCTCGCCGTGGTTCTCTGCACCGGCCGGCGGTCAGATCTGGTTTCTAGCTACACAGGTCGGGGTCCGATTCTGTATAGCTAGGAACGAGTGGCTTGCATTATATATAGGCAATTAAGCAGTGCCTATCTCATTATATTATTCTGAATGTTACTCAATACTATACTTATACGTAAGTTTGATGATTTCTATTATTTTATTCATGTAGTAATCATTGAAAGTAGCGCATTGCATTCTTTAGAGGTAGGCACTGCTTAATTGCCTGTATGCAGCCCCGTGGTTCATACTAGTGATGTGTACCGGAGGCAAAATCAGTTTCCGGAGATTTTCGGAAAATTTACAATAATAACCGGAGACTCTCCGGAGAAAAATCGGTAGATAACGACGTTATGAAAATAATTAACATACACCAAATAGTTCATAGGTAAAAAGCAGTACGTACGTATACCTACCTGATTACCTACCTACATGACTTAAGTAACAGTTCTGAGTGGATTGAGTTTTCATTTATACATTCATGTGTATATTAACTACGAAATGAACAATACTTATTTAACTACGTGTTACGACTTACGTAGTACTTAGTTTTATAATATCAAAACTAATAGACACTATACGATACTTTATAAATTGGTACCTAATTACACATATCTGGGTTCGTCGGGAGTTACTTCTATATGGACAAAATTATGGACTAAGGTTGCATTAAAAATAATACTCCGGTATTTATAGTAATTACCGGTGAAAAACCGGTTCATGTGTAAACCGGTGAATCTCCGGTTCTTATAAAACCGGTTTACATCACTAGTTCATACGGAATGTAGATCTTCATTCCGATCTCGGTCTTGAACCTATTCGCGCTTTTATTAAAAAGGCGACATCCCGATATTTCGCAAACGAAATCATAGAAATCCGCTAATCGTAGCCGCCGCCGACTACGAACCTAACTCCCGTCCTATCAGCCACTACCGCCGTCCGCGGGATGTTCTCACCGACCCTCCCGATGCCCTTACATCCCTTCTTTCGGATACAGATACCGCACACAGGATCAGACACTTACCTCGCCGGCGAGGTCGAAGAATTTGCCCGCTGGCCGGTGCAGAGCACCACAGCGAGACACCTAGTATACGCCCTCCCCCATAGCGACTGCCCAAGCCGAGGCCGTTCCTCCTTGAGGCGCACTTGAGCTAGTTGCCCCCTCGCCCTTCTGGCTCGAGCGTAGTGGTTGCACGCTCGCCCTCTTGTCCGGTGAAGCTGTAAAGGCCCCGCGCCCAACAGCGTAGATCATTTACACACAAAAAAATGCCTGTATGCAATGCTATCCATACCATATTTCTATGTATCTACCACTATATACTATAAAACAAAATACCCCCGCGTCTGTCTGTCTGTCTGAACGCGATAAACTCTATGGCACCGATTTTCATAAGGTTTTAAGCAATAGACGGAGTGATTCAAGAGGAATGCTCACTATAATGTCTTTGCTTACGGGGTGGCTGTCTGGCGCGGGTCACTCCCTTCCCTCCAATATGGTCGACGGGAGTGATGGCTGTTCCGGTAGTCATACTCGTGAACGGGTGCTGCTTGTGAGGACTGGTCCATCTGGAATCGTTTAGACACTCTTTATAAATAACATCATTAGTCTCATATCTCGGTCGTACGGCATCACACTGGAGCTAGATCGTAAACTATTTATTTGTGACCTCAACATTGTATCCACACAATAAGTATGATTAAAAAAAAGTAAAAAAGAGAAATAAAAGAAGACAAGCCCACTGAGTTTCTTCGCCGGATCTTCTCAGTGGTGGCCGCGTTCCGATCCGGTGGTAGATTAGTAGTATAAATAAGATTTAAAAAAAATTTAAATTGACTAATTGTAAGCGCCCCCGCAGTGCTTATACAAAATAAATTATTTGAGTTTGAATTTGAACGTTTGTGTATAATTTTCATCCATGCGAAGCCGGGGCGGATCACTAATATTATAACAAATCAACTTTTAGTGTCCCACTACTGGGCAAAGGCCTTCGCTCACAAATCGAGGTGAGAGAGTCATACTCCACCACGCGGACCCAGTGCGGTGCGGTGGAGGCAGGTTTGTAGCCACCTGCTGTTGGAACTTATCGAGTCAATAAGGCTTCCAACTTGACTAAACAACGATCACATGAAGTTATAACCCGTACCACCGGCTTAACGCTCAAAAATGGGAAGTCCTCAAATGGTCACCCATCTCAGCCTGACCGAGCCGAACGCCGCTTAACCTCAGTAATCGCGAACCTAGGTCCCACAAAGCTACGATTATCTCTCACAATGTGATCGTGTTGAACATTATTTCTAAAAGAATTAACATTCAATATACACGATGGTATCAGCTCGTGCAGCCCTCTGCTCCCCCCCGATGCTTATATCTACAATCACAACAAGGGCACACCTTAAGAAAACGCTTGGTGCAAGTTGAAAGCTTTGAGCGCATTTCGATTTTCCTTTTTCTGCAAACATAAATAAATTATTCTTTCTGTTTACAAAAAAGGAAAATCGAACAACACTAAGCTTTTGTTGATATTCAAGCTGGAACATAATGAACAAAATCGGTAACTGGATTGATTTCAACAATTTGTATCTTTTTTTTTGTTTTGTAAAATATGCTGTTACCCCTTCAGTTCGCTATAACAAAAACTAAAATTATTCTCGATTCAAAGCAATACGGAGATTTCAAATGCAGTTCTAAACGTATTTCACAATTCGCACACATACACGTACAAGTTTCATAGTTAACTAGGGTATAAAAGTTTTTAAAAAAAGAGGGAAATGCTTCAAATTCGGAAATTTGGTTTTCGTGTTGCATTTGTGAAGCAATTATATAATTGGGGTGTCTGAGGTCTTGCGTTATTTACGATATACCTTGTATATAAAAATTACAAGTTCTTCTCACTTAAAACTAAAAGACGTTCAAAGTAGTAAAATAATCAAGTCAAAAAACAAGTCACCTAACTTTGACAAAATCTTTCTACAGTATGCTAAGTGTGCCTTGGAGAAACTACTTACTAGCTTTGATCGTTGGAGCAGCGTGGTCTGACAGCGTATTGATGCCCTTGTCTAGTGGCAAATAATGTGCATAGCAATCACAAGGTTCTGGGTATGAATGCTAGGTCGGACAATTCTTTCGAAAAATTATCAGTACCAGTTCGGTACCACTATCTCGTAGTTGCGCGGTTTAGTGGTCTGTTCAGGAAGTGGAGACACTGGCGAGAGCGTATCCCCTTCGGAGACCTTGAAAGATTAAAGGTTGAAAAGTTGCAAGATGAGAGCGTGAGGAGAATGTATGAAGACAGAGTCCGAGACAAGCTTTTGACAGCAGGCTCTTCGGACTCAAATGTAGATGAATGCTGGAATAGCCTGAAAGAGAGTTTGGTGGAATCCGCGAAAGAAGTATGTGGTTGCTCAAAGAAGCATATTACAGCAAAAGGTGATGCATGGTGGGATGCGGAGTTGCAAAGCTCCGTAGAAAGTAAGAAGAAAGCGTGGCAGGACTATGTATCTTCTTTTAACCTGAATGCCAGTATGACAGAGATGAGGAAAGAAATATACCGGCAATGCAAGAATGCCACTAAAACTTTAGTGAAAGAAAAGCGTGAAAGAGCCAGTATGATTGAGGAGGAGAGGCTGGCGAAGAACTTCGAGAACAACACCAAACTCTTTTGGAGCAAGGTGAGAAAGGCTCGAGGTGATTCGTCAGGCTCCAGAATGGAAAGGATAAAATCTAAAGATGGTGACATTCTTGCAGACACACAAGCTGTGCTAAACCGGTGGAGTGAATATTTTGGAGAAATGTATGGAGATGACCCGGATGCTGATGCCGCAGACGTGCCTAAAGGCGAGATTGCGGCACCAGAATCAACGGAGGACATCACTATGGAAGAAGTTGAATGGGCGATAGGAAGTATGAAAAACGGTAAAGCTGCGGGAGTAGACATGATATCTGCCGAGATGATCAAATATGGTGGAACTTGCGTCCGGGACGCTTTCTGGGTTGTTCCCATTTTAGTGGGGAGGAGTGTAGTTTAGCGTTTTAGTGGGGAGGAGTGTAGTGTAGCGACCTTTATGGTCACGACACGATTTATGGAACGATGAGTTGTGGGTGACGGATGTCATTCCGCTAATAAATGATGCCACGGAAAACTGGGGTTTGATTTCTATCCTGAGGGAACATCACACTTTCCGGGCCCTTGCAAACCTTTGCTGGAGGACCGGTAGAGTCCCTACAGATTGGCGCCGCGCAGTCATAGTACCCTTGTATAAAGGCAAGGGCTCACAATATGACTGCGCCAATTACAGGGCCATCAGTTTGATCAGCTTGGCAGCCAAGGTGTACGGTAAAATTATTGAACGGAGAATGCGCGTGAAGTCCGATGGAATGTTGTGCGAGGCACAAGGGGGTTTCAGGTCTGGAAGGGGATGTTCGGATCAAGTCTTCTCACTCCGCAACATCGTAGAGAAGCATCTGGCAGTGGGCCGGAAGGTTTTCTGCGGTTTTGTAGATCTGGAGAAGGCATTTGACAGAGTTGTGCGAAAGAGACTTTGGGACATTTTGCCAGAGTATGGTATAGATGGCACTCTGTTGCGAGCCGTCCAGTCCACTTATGTGGACTGCAAGGCATGCGTACGGGTGGGTGGTAACAGGTCACCCTGGTTTGACGTTAAAATCGGCGTCAAGCAGGGTTGCGTGTTGTCCGCTAGACTGTTTATAATATATCTGGACAAAAGTCTTCAAAGACTGAAAGCGATGAATGAAGGTGTACAAATGGGTGACTTAGTGGTAAACCATCTACTTTATGCAGATGACGCGGTTTTAATAGCGCCAACAGCCACTGGTCTGCAAACACTAGTCACAGTTATGAAAAACGACTGCATGATCAATGGCTTACACTTGAACGTGAAGAAAACCAAGATTATGGTTTTTGAAAGGGAAGAAACCAGAACTAATGTAAGGATTGTGGTTGGTAACGATGTGCTGGAGCAAGTGAATGAGTTTGTATATCTTGGATGCGCCTTCAGTAAGGATGGTAAATACACCGCTGACATAGAGAGAAGAGTGAGTGCAGGGAACAGAGTGAATGGTGCGATGGGAAAGCTACTCGGGAGCCGGCACTTAAGCCCTAAGGCGCAGCTGGCCATACATAACGGAGTTCTTGTCCCAACGCTGTTATATGGTAGCGAGAGCTGGGTATGTAAGAAGGAGAATGAAAGTAGGATAAATGCGGTAGAAATGCGAGCTCTGCGGAAGATGTGCGGAGTGAAGCTGACCGACCACATTAGCAACAGCATAGTAAGACAGCGAGTAGGTATGAAAGATAGTATCGGTGTAAAGATGAGAAAGGGCATGCTCCGTTGGTTCGCGCATATAGAAAGAATGCCAGAGGAAAGAATGACAAAACAGATATACAATGTGAAAGTGGAAGGATGCAGGTACCGGGGAAGACCTAGACTATCTTACCACGACCAAATAAACCGAGTCTTATCTGATGGAAAAGTCAAGAGTCTCCGTAACCGGCGAGCGTGTATGAGACGAACTATGAGAGTCGAGGAAGCCAGAGAGGTATGTAAGGAAAGAACCTGTTGGAACTCTGTACTCTCTGCCTACCCCGCAAGGGATCTGGCGTGAGGTTATAGATAGATAGATAGTTCGGAATTAGCCTTTGTGCCCCCCGATGGATTAGCCTCACCCCTTATTACATTGGAACCTAACATCGTCGACGACCAAATATCAGTGTACAATAAGTGATATATATTCCTTCCCTCCAATATGATCGAGAGGAGTAATGGTTGTTCCAGTAGTCATACTCGTGTACGGGTGCTGCTTGTGAGGACTGTTCCATCTGGAATCCTTTAGACACTCTTAATAAATAACAGCATTAGTCTCATATCTGGGTCGTACGGCATCAGATCGGAGCTAGATCGTAAACTATTTAATTGTAACCTGAACATTGAAGTAATATGATAAGAAAAAATAAAAAGGAAAAAAGAGTAATAAAATTAAATAAAAAAGACATGCCCGCTGAGTTACTTCGCCGGATCTTCTCATTGGAGGCCGCGTTCCGATCCGGTGGTAGATTTGTAGTTAAATTAGATTTAAAAAAAATGAAAATTGACTATTTGTTAGCGCTCCTGCAGGACTTATACAAAATAAATTATTTTAGTTCGAGTTTGAGTTCAGTGTGTTATAATGCAATAAATATGTACAATAAGTATGTGCATGTACACAGAACACCTCTGCCACCCCCGATCGAAAACTATAGGTGTGACGTATTTATTTTTGTTTTAAAAACTTAGGTGTACAGTAATAGGCTATCACAGCTTTCTTTTCAAATTATAAATGGTAGTTAATTATCGGACAAGCGGAAGCGTTTATAACCTCATTTTATTCGTACTCGCTTCCGCTTTTCCCCTAACCCTTACCCTCGGAAAATCCATTACCCGTGCATAGGGGTGAAAATTCTCAAACAGTCAGTTACACCCCCGGGGTGGTTTCACAGGGATGTTACTGTTTTATTTGTACACGTACTGTGATTCTGAACGAGGGTGATCTTGCATTCTCTTGTCGTGGTGTGAAGATTGGCTTGAGGATGCTAGGGGATACATGTTTAATATAGACAATATTGAGAATAAACTCCGTCTGGATTCTCCAAGTGGAGGTGACGTAGCGTATTATGTTAATTTCAATGACGATGTTAGGAAAATAAAATCAATTAGGAACGTAGGACGATTTAGCGCAGTGGTTAAGAGCTTAAGCCGCTCCGCCCACTGTGTCTAATAGTCGCGGGTTCAATTACCGCACGGAACAAATCTTTGTGTGCCCCACAATTATTTTTTCGGTCTGGGTATTTGTGTATGTGAATTTTCATGTTTGTAAACGCACCCACGACACAGGTCTAAGTTAAAAAAAAAATTCAATAACCTCGACCAGTCAGATTATCTATCTATCTATCTATCTATCTATAACCTCACGCCAGATCCCTTGCGGGGTAGGCAGAGAGTACAGAGTTCCAACAGGTTCTTTCCTTACATACCTCTCTGGCTTCCTCGACTCTCATAGTTCGTCTCATACACGCTCGCCGGTTACGGAGACTCTTGACTTTTCCATCAGATAAGACTCGGTTTATTTGGTCGTGGTAAGATAGTCTAGGTCTTCCCCGGTACCTGCACTTTCACATTGTATATCTGTTTTGTCATTCTTTCCTCTGGCATTCTTTCTATATGCCCGAACCAACGGAGCATGCCCTTTCTCATCTTTACACCGATACTATCTTTCATACCTAATTTGTGAAAACTTGTAATTGGCCTTCCTTTTATGTGATTTTACTTATATCTGTTTACTAGCTGTAAGTTTTCTTGAGAAATAAAATAAATAAATAAAATAAAATACCTACTCGCTGTATTACTACGCTGTTGCTAATGCGGTCGGTCAGCTTCACTCCGCACATCTTCCGCAGAGCTCGCATTTCTACCGAATTTATCCTACTTTCATTCTCCTTCTTACATACCCAGCTCTCGCTACCATATAACAGCGTTGGGACAAGAACTCCGTTATGTATGGCCAGCTGCGCCTTATGGCTTAAGTGCCGGCTCCCAAGTAGCTTTCCCATCGCACCATTCACTCTGTTCCCTGCACTCACTCTTCTCTCTATGTCAGCGGTGTATTTCCCATCCTTACTGAAGGCGCATCCAAGATATACAAACTCATTCACTTGCTCCAGCACATCGTTACCAACCACAATCCTTAAATTCGTTCTGGTTTCTTCCCTTTCAAAAACCATAATCTTGGTTTTCTTCACATTCAAGTGTAAGCCATTGATCATGCAGTCGTCTTTCATAACTGTGACTAGTGTTTGCAGATCAGTGGCTATTGGCGCTATTAAAACCGCGTCATCTGCATAAAGTAGATGGTTTACCACTAAGTCACCCATTTGTACACCTTCATTCATCGCTTTCAGTCTTTGAAGACTTTTGTCCAGATATATTATAAACAGTCTAGCGGACAACACGCAACCCTGCTTGACGCCGATTTTAACGTCAAACCAGGGTGACCTGTTACCACCCACCCGTACGCATGCCTTGCAGTCCACATAAGTGGACTGGACGGCTCGCAACAGAGTGCCATCTATACCATACTCTGGCAAAATGTCCCAAAGTCTCTTTCGCACAACTCTGTCAAATGCCTTCACCAGATCTACAAAACCGCAGAAAACCTTCCGCCCCACTGCCAGATGCTTCTCTACGATGTTGCGGAGTGAGAAGACTTGATCCGAACATCCTCTTCCAGACCTGAAACCCCCTTGTGCCTCGCACAACATTCCATTATCAGTTATTATATGGTTTTTATACAGTGATGGCTGCTCCTTAAGTCATACTCGTGAACGGGTGCTGCTGGTGGGGACTGGTCCGTCCTCTATCCTTTGACCGTATAATCATGTGCCGTAGTACTGTTGAATTTTGTCTCGGCATCACACTGGAGCTATAACCAATTATTTTGTACTTACACTTTACATATATTATAGTAACCCTTTCTCTTACTATTATTATTGTACTTTTTATTATATACCTTTACAAAGTCCCTATTTTGTAAAT
Organism: Phalera bucephala; assembly: GCA_905147815.2. Classification (NCBI taxonomy): domain Eukaryota; kingdom Metazoa; phylum Arthropoda; class Insecta; order Lepidoptera; family Notodontidae; genus Phalera; species Phalera bucephala. The sequence continues at coordinate 11,451,573 of LR990636.1, read as the reverse complement.
GAGAGGAATATGTAGACACTGGTTGATACCATGAATCTAAGTACACTTATGTGTAATCTATACTTAAGCACATCTATTTAGCTCGTTCTGCACTTTTCTCCCATACCCCATGAATGCCATGTATACAAAAAGGAATTGCAAAACTCTCATTTTTAAAAAGAGTAGCCGTGGAGGTTCTTGCCCTTCTTATACACAGGAATGACTTTCCGAACGGGTGGTAGGGTCGTAATCTCTTGGTATATATCAATAAAAAACGTTTGATTTTGATACAAGCATACAAGGATCTTTTGGCCTGCGGCCAAAATCTAAACTAACACTATCATCAACTGAAATGTCGCAAAGTTGCTGTTTGCTATGAAAAGACAATGCCCAAAACCGGGCTAAAGATGCATCACAATGCACGGACGCTTTTTATATACCAATAATTTGGATCTGAATTAAATCCCTGCTGGAAATTTGTAGCCCAATTAGTAATAACGTTTAAAAATAAAGTATAAACATAACTTCCATTGATTTCTATTATAATAATTATCGAAATAAATCCTATCGGAGTCGTATAAAATAATACAACAGAATCTTGTACATTTGCATCTTTTTGATGGCCCAATGTTTTCAATACACACACATATTCATAGGATTTAATGATATATTATGTTAAAAAATATACTTCCGATTCAGATTACCCACAATATTGAATAACTATTTTGATAAATAAGTTTTTTTTATGTTTATGGCATCACGACGACGCGTATTTTGCTAATGTCAAGTATTACGAATATTCATTTCAACATTAATTCAACTCCCCGATGAACTTGATGACAAGGATGATTATGAAATTGATGAAGTGCCCCACCCTGGATAGTAAAGCGATGGATACTTTACATACCAATTGCGACGGCCGTTTTGAGGGATATCGAAAAAGCACGTTTTATCACTTACAATTACCTTCACTCGTGCACATATAAGAATACATAATGGTTAATATTCCACCAACATTACACATTATAATTCAAAATAACACAAGTTTTAGAAATTAAAACAAATTGACGACATCACTGTTCGATTCCCCGCCAAAAACTCCCATAAATAAGTTGAAGGGTAATTGTCAAAATCGCTACTGGCCGGTTTCAATATTTTGTTTTTTATTTCTTTTCATTTTTATTTTCTACCAACAATTGTTACACTATAACATCTATTATTAACCAGGGTTACATATTCACTTAATCAAAGTGCACAATTTTAATGGGCAAACACAGTATACAAAGTTATGGAACTTTTAAATTAATAAAAGATAACCAATTCAACTGAAGTGGTAAAGGTGACAGACAGGATGAACAAAAAAAGAAACAAAATTAAAAAGAGAGCAAGAAACTGAGTGATGCTTGCTGTCAGTAGACTTTTGACAGATTTTCCATAGAATATATGTCAAAATTCTATCCGTACTAGGCCAATCTATTCTTGAGTTAAATATTGCAACCGGCCGCCAAAATCATAAGGACAGTTTTTCCATTAAATTAACCTTGTTTTTGTAATTCTCTGCGAATATAAGAGTTTCACAAATGTTTTTGTACTTACTAGATATTTTGTTGATAAGTGCAAGTGTCTCGTGTACAAATTACGATGTCGTCAAGATTTTATACAGCCACATACCACGGCGGAGTAGTAACTGTTCGGTGGTTGTGCCATGCCATGAACGAGTTCATTATATGTATGAACTAACCAAAGTCTATGCTAAGCGTTTTGAGCTCCTGAATTGCACCTGCTTCATCATCGACTCTTGTCATAGCAAAATGGTTACACCTATAGTTAGTTAGTTTAAATTTGAGCTCAGACAAACAATATTAGTTTTACAATACACATGGGTATTTTTTCTCTATCAAAGGGCTTGTTATAATAAAGTTTAATTTAACCTAAAAACGTTCTCGGAAAAGCCTAATTATCCAAATATCCATTAAATATATTTTTTTTACTTTTTCTTAACGGCATCTTAGGTTCCTTACCTACTTACCCTTTAATGACTGTTTGGAAGAGACGCAAGATACCGAAGACCGAACTTCCATAGGATTTTGGGCATTTTCCTTTACCCAATTTCTTTTTTTATTTAGTAACCGTGTGGACCCATGTTTAATGGAAGTAGAAAAAATTTACTAAGTAATGACTCTAATTTCACATTAACCCCCTGCCAATGTCATCCATGGCCCCAAAGATCCTTGTCGCATGTTACATGGGTACGGTTTGATCAAATCCCATTAGACGCATATTGTATTCAAGAATATTTAAATAAGGAATTCAAAAAATATAAAGGTATTAGATGTACCCCTACCCTATCAAAGCACTATGACGAGTGAATCTATAAAGGTGCGGTACTCGGCGATGCACGGACACTTTTTGCCCGGTAGCGCTCGGAACGGACGCATTTGGATTACTCGGTATACGTGAGCCATTTTGTGATATTGTTTTCTTGTTAGTCTATTTCTTTGTTAAATTGTGAATAACTTGCTGTTATCCATTGTTTATACTTGTTGTAAATTAATTTGTGATTTAAATGTAAGAATAAAATTTGATTGAAAGAAGGTTAGGTTATCGCATGTTGTTTTATTTTTTATTTTATTACCACTTCTGAAGCTAAAAAAGTATATAAAGATAAACGAAAAATCTATTTTAATTTGTTTCCATCACATATAGTTTATAAGTTTGCGTAATTATTTTAAAACCTTAAAACTTTATTTATCAATTATGTAAATCGGAACGGTTTGCGATTTAGGGACCGACACAATGAAATCGGTATAATCGATAAGTTGTTTTTCAAAATGTACAAAATCGATTGCCGATTCCTTTACGAATATTATTCTATGTATCCGACTGAAAGACATGATATGCTAATCAAGAAATTATTTAAAAAACGTGAATGCGCCATCTTGTCATATTAAAATAAATATTTTCATCGATTTTTTAAAACAATAATTTACATGAGCGATGAATAAAGCGATTGGCCAGAAAAATCTTCTGACGAATCGCTTTATGCGTAAAAAAATAATGATAATATTACTGATTATTTATTTTTGTTCCTTAATTATTGTTATTAAAATCGATTCATTCTTCATTATAAATTATCTCAATTCTATTCAATCGATTCTATTCCATTCAATTTAGTTATGATCGCATTTCTAGAAATGTCAAATCTCAAACGGCACCGAACCCATTGCTCGTGAAAAAGACTATATATAGAAGTTATGTCAAACGAAAAGTGGCGCGCATTTTTGATGATGATAGTTTGTTTGTAGATGTTTGTTTTTTTTATATTCATGGATAATAATTTATTTTACTGGAGTTATTTAAACAGTAACACGGTGCACATGAAGGCATATTTTTTAAATAGAACTTAGCACTTGAAGGTGTCACGTTGCGGGAAGCACCTGGATCAAATAAAGCTAGAGTGCACGCACTCTAACTTTTGCTACAAAAAAATTCCTTGAGGTATCTTCTCTAGAACGTAGTACATAACTACATGCCCTACGTCTCAATCTTACGATATCAAAGTTTTAAGCAGTTTTAATAATAATTTTTCAAACACGCTTGTTTATTCTTTTTTTTTTAAACGTAGTTCCACACTAGGATTTAGTCCTGTGTCATGGGTGCGTTTCCTGTGAAAATTCACATACACACATACCCAGGCTGGAATAAATAATTGTGGATCACACAAAGATTTGTTCCGTGCGGGAATCGAACCACTATTAGACGCAGTAGGCGGAGCGGCTTAAGCTCTTAAACACTGCACTAAATCGTCCGTCTATATGGTAAAAGCTATCCCTATTATCCCTATTCTTAAGATCGCATAGTACTAACACTGATACTATAAAACTGGTCTAAATACATTCACAATTCAGTTAATAAAAATTATCTCAAATTAACTTGACACGCGATACATAACCCTCAAAATCTAAACATAATGGACCACATCCAAACCCTCCATCTCCCTAGGGAGGCCATTAGAAGACTATACAATGAACCGACAAATCTATGAACACCAATTTCACACAATAGTTCACCCCAGAGGGAAAATGTAATAAGTAAAATAATAAACATTTTGAAGCCAATGGTGCCAACGTTATGGTTTATAAAACTTCGTTCAGGCCTATATTCCCCAAGCAGGAGTGGCATAGGTGTATAATGTTAGGTCCTAACATAAGTCTATTCCAAAATCTCGGATCACTTAGAAGACAAGACCGCATGGGTTTTAAGTGTCATGTTTTAAACAGGGGTGGTATTATTCCATTTGCTCAATTATAACAATGTTAAAGCGTACCGTGTAACTGCTTTTTTGACACATTCTAATCACCGTCTTTGGAGTTCTTATTTGCTCATGCTCACTAAAACGACTTTGCTTGCGGTGTCTGTCTGCGCGGTCAGCTTCCTTCCCTCCAATATGGACGAGGGGAGTGATGGCTGTTCCAGTAGTCATACTCGTGAACGGGTGTTGCTTGTGGGGACTGATCAATCCAGAATCTTTAATACACTTACACATCTCTGTCGTACTGCATCACACTGGAGCTAGATCTTAAACTATTTAATTGTAACCAAAACATTGTACCCAGACAATATGGTTTTAGAGAAAGGAAAAAGAGTAGAGAGTAATAATACATAGACTATCATTTAGAAAGAGACTATGGCCTGTACGATGAGACGAACAATGAGAGTAGAGGAAGCCAGAGAGGTATGTAAGAGAAGAACCTGTTGGAACTCTGTACTCTCTGCCTACCCTGCAAGGGATCTGGCGTGATGATATAGATAGATACGAGTAGATAGATCATTTATAAAGATACATAAGCAGACGAAGTTACGGGCGGCCGCTAGTCTTTACACATACATATTATAAGAGGAAAGATTTGTTTCCCGATACGCCTTAAACGGTACTACGGAACAAAAAACCCTCGGCGTTTATAACAAAGATTAGCCACAACCCCGCCATTTCATCCCCTGTCGGTCGTAAAACAATCATCCGTTAACATTGAATAAACAAGAGCACCCTCGACGTGAATATAATCTGTTTATGGGGATGTTTACACCCTCTAAGGGTTGCGGGATGTAGGAGCAAGATATTGTGTTATTATTTCTTGGAAGCTGAACCATAAATTGATAACGCTATTTGTGGTACATTGTTTTTTTTTTATGAGAGACTGCCTCGTTGGTCCAGTGGCAAAGCGCATCGCTCTGTGATCACGAGGTCCTGGGTTCAAATCCTAGGTCGGACAAGTGTAGTTTTTCTAACGAAAGCTTCCCAGTACGAGTCCGGAGTCTGGAATTGTGCTCGGTATATGGCAATAGGTTTGGCCCCTAATACATGGGATCTAACATCGTCGGCGAAACGTGGGTGTACTCAGTACACCTCTGCCACCCCCGCTTGGGGAATATAGGAGTGACGGTGTTATGAGAGTCTGATCACGATTGACCCCTTTCCCACCTGAAGGAAAGTGTTAATGGAGCCGAAGATGAGGCTTGCTGACTCAGTAATTATTTTATTTTTTTGATTTAAAAATACTTTGCGCCACCCTAGCAATTATTCCTGTGTCGAGGATGCATTTACAAACATGATATTCCCATACACAAACGCCCAGAGAGAAAAAAATATTTGTATTACACAAAGATTTGTCACGCGTACAGATCGAACCCATCTATCGATACAGTGGGCGAAGCGACTTAAGCTCTGAAGGGCCTTCCGCGTTCGACCATTTTTCGACCGGGCAAGAGACAGGCGTGCAATTATTTTACAAATGAATAATAAGGGACTATATTGAGAGCGCGCTCAGAAATCAAATCCAAAACCAAAGGACATTGTCGAAAATTTCCCCAGAACCAACAAACATTTGACCCATGCCATCATTATTTATCTATTTTATTAAAATAATGGCAAATATCCGTATCTAACGGACAATTTGCAATCCAAAACGAATATTTCAAAGTATTGTAAGTACTTACATCATAGTCGCCGACATCTTTACTAATGTCAACACACACAATATAACCTCATACGTATTAATGACTACTGAATTATAACCACAAAATCAAATACCTTTAGTGCAATATTGCGGCTTGTCTGTTTAATAATAATGCCTTAAGAGAATTTATAGGTGATTTGAAATCATACCAGTATTTTTTCATTGCTGTTGGTTCTGGGGCAACACAATCATGTATGGGCGCAGAACAATATCCTTTATCATTTTCAAAAAACTACACTATGAAATTAAAAACTGCTTTACAAGAACTTTGCTACAAATATTCTCTATTGTTTTAGGTAAATTCTATTATTTCGTTCTTTAACGTTTCGCGTTACAATAAGAAAATGTAAAGTAAGAGATTGAGACTTTAGATTTTTTCCATGTAGATAATTTCGTTTAATCGTGTATTCCTTTTACCAGATACTAAAAGTTAGAATCAAAATTCATATGTCTAAATATTAAGTCTCTAATCCGTACACTTCTTAAATGCATAGAGTACATACACACTTGTTTATCGCGGTAGCCACTTAACTACTGACAGACCAAGCCGAAGCAAGGCCGAAGTGATTCGCTGACTCTGTAACAGCCTATTCACTCTGAAATAGGCTGAAGAGACGAAAGAAGGATCTTTAATTGCTAATAACTGGATCGAGTAGATCAGAATATGACGATCTATACCCAGATCCAGTTCCAGGCCAGATCCCTTGCGAGGTAGGCACGGTACAGAGTTCCAACAGGTTCATTCTCGGTCTGGGTGTTTGTAAACTTCATGCTTGTAAAAGCACCCATGATACATAAATACTGTGGAGTAGGGCGCTACGTTTTAAAATAATCAAAAAGTACCCACTTCATACTTTGTATAACTGTCATCTGCCAAATTAAAAAATAAAGCGCGCGTAATCACTCACTAGCTAGTACCACTATAAAAGTTTTAACTCAAAAGTTAAACGCGAAAATAACATAACAAGTTTACAAGACAGGTAACAAGTAACACCGGTAGTTTTGCCTTTTATTTATTCATAAACAATCACTCAAAACCTCTTTATCCGTGTTCAACCATTGTTTGTGCCCCAAACAATTGGACCACAGAAAAAAAAAAAATACAAAAGTATACTTACCCGCCTTTTACGGGCACGCGACATTTTTCAAACAAACTCGACCAATTTATAAGACCTCAATATTCGTACATTTTGTCCTTCGTGAAAGGTCCTTTTGTTTTGGATGTTATACACTGACAAAGATAGCTCTGTATATATTTGCAATTCGAAATTACCAATTTAAAATGATCGAAGGTTTCTTATACTATGTTCCTAGTGAAAGCTCTTTTTATATTGGATGTTTGTAATGACCGTTATGAGAAGACTTGTATTATTTCATGTTTGCTATTCAAACGAGTGTCATTTTAAAATTGACCATTACTACCATTGTTATTAGACCTATCCTTTCTTGCGTACTCAACTGCATCACGGGTCATCGTAAGTGGTTAGTTAAACTAATGACTCCAGAGCTGCGCTTTTGAAAACTTTGGTATACAGAGAGGGGTCATTTGGAGATGGTTGCGTAACAATACAAACTTGTATGTACCGTGGGGTGTATTACGGGCCAGTGTAGTGGTTGACAGCTGATGTTTGTGCTATTGTTTGTGAAAAACAAATTGTTGCCTCCTTTCGAGTTTAAAATAGGGTTGGGTGGATTCAATTAAGTGTTTTATTAAAATGGGTAAATAGAAAGTTAACATTTCATAAACAGTTATCGCGTCTGCTATTCATGGAGAGGTAGGTGCAGATGGAAATTGTACACCCTCGTTAAACTGAAATAATTTCGGAAGCCTATTTTGCGAAAATAATAATCTCTGAACTTAAAGATTTTAATTGGATTTCTATCTTTCACATATACCAACAATGACGTTTTATCTAGGAAGATATTGCCACTCTATATCACATACATATCCGTAGCAACTGTCGTGTTTCCAGATTAACTTGCATTTCCAAAAAACAAGTTTAGCGCACAACAAAATAGTGCAATATTGTGTTTTCAAAAAGGTTCTTAAGTGGAGACCACCTACGGGAAGACGTGAACCGGTTAGGGTCTTCACAAGGTAGACCGAGGACCAGGTGAAGGTCGCGATAAAAGTCTGCGGTCGTGGCGATCTCTTGAACAAGGCTTTATCCTACACTGGACGTTTTTCGGCTGATGATAAATAGCGTGGATAACGTACATACCTATTTAGCTATTAATGTACCGTTAGTAAATGATAAAATCATTACACATAGAATTCGAAAAATCTGAAGTGAACAGCCTTTGAACCCTAGATCTCATGCTTTGGAGGCAGAATATCGGCCATATTAGTTCCTCGCTAGAAAGACAGAGAACACAGACAGGTAATTAACTCTATTCTTAGCGTTCATTCTTGCCTCCTCTACTAGCTACCTACATAAAAATAATCATCCTGTAATATCTGCACATTACTATTACGGAAACGCAAGCGGCATTCCCTGACATTTCCGCGAGCGGGAAAAATGACAGCTGTCATGTCTGACCATAAATTGTATCCTATTTTTTTTTAAGACGGCCGCGGTCTCGGCAAAGGCTCTGCGGTGGTCAGCCGCATCCTGCCAGGGTGTGATGTTGTTTGTATTGTCCGTCATATTTGGACACGTGTTACAAGATGGCGGATAATAATAGAGGCAAAGGTAACATGATTAGGCATATTCGCATTGTAGTGGATTTGTAAACGTTGGAGTAAAGTAATGGTTGTTGGTTTGGACAGGTTTTGTTATGTTTATAATGTGGTGTGACTGAAAAATGGGGGGATATTTCAAAAATCAAACAACACGATGCTAATATAAAAAAAATTACTAATAAATTCACTAAACTTACATGGAATCACCTTAATTACATTTGTATGGCTACGTTCTATCATTCAAAAGAAGGCATTCAGACAGTTCTATCTATTCATCGATATCATGACACTAGATCCCGAGCGGGGTAGGAAGAGAATACAGTGTTCAACAGGTACTTTCCAGAGGGATATAAGGAATTATTATAAACGTCTATATTTCACCCAAGTTGTCTTATGTTAAGAGCAGGCCTATAGCCTAGACTGATTCAATGAATACTTTTTTCATATTATGTAGTAACAATGTTCTGACCATATCACATCCCACCCCCGAGACAAAAGACGTTTAAGAAAACTACATTCCACCATAACGCATTACTTTCATAAATTAAAAAAGAGAAATATACCACCCAACACACCGCCCACCTTTACCAACTCCAAAAAAAAATCACCGGCTCTACAAACATCAATACCTTCGCCGATTTGTATAACAATAAAAAAAATGCACAACAAACGTCAATGCGTACGTCACAGAGCGCCCATTAATGTCAAAATATTTTGGAAAATACGCATTCGACGCCGCAGGGGGACGCTTTGCGGACGCCGCTAACTGCAAAAGTGGATTTGTGCCTTTGAGGGATTTTATCGCAATTCTGTTTTATGAGCAGTTTTAGTTTGGAGCTGCGTGAAGTTTGGTAAACGGATTAAAGGAGTTCATTCTGGATAACTTTACCTACCTAGTATAATAAGGTACCTAGATAGGTAAGTACTTAATTATCCGGCAGTAGGCGTTTTTCAAGGAAGTACAAATCAAAAGTTTAACCGACGAGCGTGTATGAGACGAACTATGAGAGTGGAGGAAGCCAGAGAGGTATGTAAGGAAATAATCTGTTGGAACTCTGTACTCTCTGCCTATCCCGCAAAGGATCTGGCGTGATGATATAGATAGATAGGCAATTTTCGGCTGTTAAAACAAACAAAGATATCCACTACAGGACAAAGCCCTCCCCCAAAGATCGCCATGAAAACCTACTCAAACTGCCTTTAGATACATGTAGGAAATAATAGGATATGTAGTGTTAACACAGTTGTGTTTATTGACAAAGTGTATTTTTAATGGAAGTTTAAATAAGTAACGAGGAGACTGATTATGAAGAAAATCTATCTATCTCTTGTCCCTTGCGGGGAAGAAAGTGCAGTTCCAACAGGTTCTTTCCTTACAGACCTCTCTTGCTTCTTCCGCTGTCATAGTTCGTATCATACACGCTCGGAGGTTACGGTCGGAAGAAAGTCTATTGGCCAAAAAATACGGTTTTAACGGTGCGTCAGCACCATTGTTTTACGCTATTCTTATCGAAGAAAACATACGCCATAAAATTGAAGACATATTTTATGCAAATACATAACAAAAAATACTCAATTCAAATAAAATAGAAACATTCATACGGAACGGTATAATGGCGCCAATAACAAAACGTTTGGGGGCCATTTAAATAATTCAAATAGAGAACGATTGTTAGATCGATATCGTCGAATTGTGATCGGATATGATCGCATAATTGTCGAAAAAAAGCGGAATTTTGTCTATGATGATCTTTTTTTTTTGGTTTGGACATAGTAATTTAAAATTAGTCAACAATTGTCGTTACATCGTATTTTTTACCTCTTTCTTTCGCCCCCGTTAAAAGTTGAATAGCACCATTTCAGTATATTTTACTATTATCTAGCTCTATCTATCTATATCATCACGCCAAGTCAATTGTCGGGGAGGCAAAGAGTACAGGGTCCCAAATGTCTGTCTTTCCCTACAAACTTCTCTCGCTTCCACAACCTTCATAGTTCGTCTCATACACGCTCACCGTTCGAGACCTACAAGTTACCTACTAGATGCCCTTAAAAGCGACTAATCGTATTATACCGTTTTAAATTATTTTTTAATCGTCATTTTAAAATCATTGACAAAGACTTCTAGTAATAAGAGCGTATATCCCGCTAACTGAAACCAGAAATCGCGGGATTAATCGAATCCCGTACCACTACCATAAATATTTCTTGTGCTCTGGTTGGTTATTTACGTTTATAAACGCACCCATGACAGGAAAATTCCCGGTAATGGGACGTTACGTAATAAAAATGCGATCATGTGATACAAAAGAGGCGCTCGTAGTGCTGTGCGACCGCGGTTTTGTGCCGCGGTGTTCTTAGCGATCAACAAGTTTTAACAGCGTACGGCTCGGTGGGCCTAAGATGGGTGATCTTTTGGGGCATTTTCTTCTTTGAGCGTCGCCGTGCTTTAGAAGGCACGTTAAATCAATTTACAGATTACCACTCGATGTGGTTGTCTTTAAGCCAAGTTGGAAGCCTTATTGATGGCTTGATAAGTTCCACCAGCAGCTGGCTATAAACCTGCCTCCACCGCACAGCACTTAGAGTAACCTAATCTCTCTTGCCCCGATTTGTGAGAGAAAGCCTTTGCCCAGCTGTGGGCAGTATAGGCTGATATTATAATGATACAATAATCTAGATACAATAATCATTATAACTAGGGCAAATTAAGTTCATTTTAAACAATATCCGTTTCGCGGACTTTCCATTGTTCTAGTATTAAATCACTGAACAATTACTAGTGTCCGGTCAAAGGTCGATTTTTGACCAAAGCCTAAGCTCAAGCCGATTAATAAAATAAATAAATAAAATAAAATATCTTTATTTCAGATTTATTAGGCGATCATATTAAATAGGTCATCGCTAGAACCTTCTGCCGAAGCCGAAACCAAGGCCAAAGCTTCGGTTGGACACTACCAATCACCAATCCAGGTGCCAACAAAAATCTTATTACAGAACAAGAATCAGCGTTGACAGATGTCACATCTTACATGTCTAAAAATAGTTGAATATGTTTCTCATCTCTGAATACGTTTTCGAGAATAACAGACGTACTTAAACCTAATGACTTCAAAACTTTAACGACATATAAATAAATACCACCCCATCCCTTCGATACCAAAAACAATTTCTACTATTAATACTTATCCGGACGTTGTAAAACATCGTTATTGCCTGCTTATATAAAAAACTCCCAACTTCCGCTCCTAATATTGTGTGACACGAATAGAAATGATAGAATTAAATATAATCGCTTGGATTTCTAACCCCGATCGTTGCTTAAACTATTATGCGGTTTAAAAAAGGATTTAATCCCTTTATCTACGGGCGCGGAAACCGCGCGAAATGTAATGTCAGCGTGACATTTAAAGAAAATGGCGTCGTTAGGGCGGGAAGCGGAATGATTGTTGGAAAATCGATGGCGGCCAATTAGGGTTCTTGTAGGGTTCTGTATAATTACTTATATTTCTGCTGCTGCTTTGTTTTTTTTTGCGTTTTGTGTTTAGATTGTGTGTTTTGTATTTAGATTATATTCAGAGGTGTACTACGTAGATGAGAAAGACGTGTAGAGCAGAACACTTTTGCACCTTAATGTTTTTAGTTCGTCTCAAATATTTCTTAATAATCTTGCCCATACAAGATCGATACTAATGTATATATAGCAGTAGCATATATCGCTAGAGTTATCATTATTTGGATGCTGCATTTACAATAGCTACATGATAAATCAGTTTAATTTATTTTCAGTAGATGCCTACATATTACTATTTTCTTTGGTATTTTGTGTCTCTTATTATTTTTAAATACCTACTTAGATACTAGCTACATACATCGCTATAATTATTTCCCTACCTTAGCCAAACTAGCAAAATAATTATAAATAGTCTATAGCCGAGCTGTGATACCATTTAACAAAAAAGCCAACAATAAAATACGCTGGCAAACAAACAAGTAAAAAATACGATTCAAATTTGAAACGTAAATTGGAATTATCGCATTTGAATAGCGGCCGGCGCTAGGACCACACACGTCGCGCGCTCGCAAATATGCGAGATCGTTGATCGAGCACGTATCAGTACTCGCACGCCACGGAATGAATACATTTTAGCTAACTAGTTTGAGTGCTGTTTGAATTTTGTACTCGTCATTTATTCTCTTTTGAATAGCGGGGATTTTGATGAGAAATGATTGAAGTAAGACTTAAATATTACAAAGTCTATAATAACAGAATTAATGAGCATTAGTATAGACTGACTGACGAACTCTTGTGCAATACCATTTTTACATAGTATGAGGTGAGCGACTGAAGAATAAGAAATTCAATAGATCACTAAATATAGGTAAGGATGATGCGAATGAACATATTCATGACCTTTTGCGTTTTAGGACTAATGAAATAATCTCCTGATACCTCCTTCTTTATAGTGCACCCCAACTTTCGTGGGTCGAGAATTCAATAAAATTACCTCAATCAGGTTACAGACGCATGAAGTTAACAAGTTCAATCATTTTATAACTTATAGGATGATGGACAATCCTGCTTAAACAGAAACAACATGCCCTGCACAAGTGGAGCATCACTGGGTCACCTTGTTGTGACCATGGAGACTTAGTGCAGACTATCCAGCACATCTTGGAGGACTGTCCCACTAGGAAATGCAATGGCGGATTTAAGGGGCTACACCAGCTGACACCGGAGACTAAACAATGGCTCCTCTACTCTGACATAAAGTTTTGATCGTAGATTGCATTACTGAGAATACATCATAAGTAGTTTAACCTATATTTTAAACTACTAATTCTACTATTCCTCCAACCACGGACAACACTATCTCCATAAAATATAACCGAACCGAACATTTTTAAAGTTGGAATTGGAAATTCAAAAAAGCGGCTACAATTGGGTCGTCTAGATGTTTATCAACGCGGCCTAATGGCCCATTGTCCGGACACGGAATTCCTACCTTTTTCTAAACACATATTTAATTATGGCAATTTTTATTGACGTCACACCGGAGTTTAAAAGGGGACATTAAAATTGAATAGGTTTGTTTATATTTTTTTATTTATATTTGAATGTTTAATGGCGACTAGATTGTTGGATATCAACATACTGTTTTGATTGAGGTGTTCAATCTATCTAGTAGAATCCTTATACTACTTTCCTGGGAGTATATGAAGGCGACTAATAAAAAGTACCTATGACCGATTTCTGATTTGAGAATTAAAGTTTTTTTTTCCTGGCAATTGCGTTTACATTATGCCATTGTACAAAGTTTACGAATATTCATTACTAAATTAATTCAACTACCCAATGAACTTGATGACGAAGATGATAATGAAATTGATGAAGTGCCCCACCCTGGATAGTAAAGTGATGGATACTTTACATACCAATTGTGACGGCCGTTTTGAGGGAAATCGAAAAGGCACGTTTTATCACTTGGTTACAATTACCTTCACTAATGCACATATAGGAACACATAATGGTTAATATTCCACCAACATTACACATTGTAATTGAAATAACACAAGATTTAAAAATTAAAACAAATTGACAACATCACTCTTCGATTTCCCGCCAAAAAGTCCAGAATTAAAGTTAATCATCGTTTAAGAAGTGAACTGTCAAATTAAGGGGCTTACGCGGAATAAATGTGTTTATGTACTCACTTCCAGTATATGGATTGGAGACTTAATATTTCGAAATATGATTTTTGACTATATATTAGAATCCGGTAAAAGGAATTTTCTCGATAGAAAAAAAAAATATAAAGACATCTCTATTCCTTTACATTTTCTTATTCTAGCGAACCGCTTAAGAACCAGTCAATAGAATTAACCTAAAAGATACAGCATAATTGTAGCAAAGTTCTTTTAAAGCAGTTTTTTCATTTCAAAGTGTAGATTTTTTAGAGAATGATAAAATTTGTTTTTACACACGTCGCTTCCGAGCGCGCGCCCAATTTATCCGTCCCTTATTTTTCATTTATAAAGTTATTGCATCGCTGTCACTCTTGCGTTGGTCGATCGCGTAGGCCCTTTAATGTACACAGTTCACAGTTCTTTGTCAAGAAGGCGGTATTCGTAAGACTAATCTAAATATCCTAACCCTATTTACCGGTTCTTTCTCAGACCTTTAAACCCGTCGTTCTCGAAAAAATAATCTTTCATATATTAGTCCACACGACTTCCACGACAATATTTTTATAATTTTATTTTACGTAAAATTTCACGGGTGCTACTGGCGATTATTATAAAGATATGACTTCCCAATGAGTATATTAGGATTAATAAAGCAGTGATTTCCATCTAGTTCTCGACAACACACCTCTCCTTATGCATGTTGACTGTACAGTATATAATTTGGAAGTCGTCGGAACTAAAAATATTATGGAAGTGGTGTGAATAAAATTTTGGAAGTCTAGAAACAACCCCGCGGTCATCAAGTTTCGTGATATTTCTTATTTAAAATAGCTTTTCTAGTACTTACATGATAACTGAATGGTGATACCTACCTTTTCTGATCATCCCACTCTTTTGGTAAAGAGAAGCTAGTTTTGTATGTCACAGATACACTGCTCTTTTTTTTCTGGGGAAAATTCAGCATGGACTTCCGCGAATCTCGGGAGAAGCTCGCGGGGCGTGTCGGATTCCTACCGACTAAAATCCCCAGGGTGGCCGACATCAGCACTTTAGAGGGGCTCCGGGATCTTCGCATGGAACCCACCGGTGCCCCTCTTGTGCCGCGCTCCAAAGAGCCCGCCATCGGGGGGAGACTTAACACACGTTCCCCCCGCACCGACACGATGCTCACGGCGACATGGGCCACACCACGCCGCCGCCCTCCTCGGAGATACACTGTTCTAAGTTAAGTAGAATTTTAAGACCAAACAAATACATCCAAAATAATCCAAGCTTTAGAAAAAAATCAGCCATCTTTTTTTAAAAAAGTAAAATAAAAAAAAATATTCCTACCTACTCAATCGCGTACCATCGACAAATAAGTCAGCAAGCTGTTTATCGCGCACGTCACATTTGAAATAAGAACGTCGTAGCGCCGCGCGCGGGAGATTTGAATTTGGAACGATTTGTTCTTATTTTTACATTTTCAACTGCGATAATGTACGGAATAGGAATGGCGTAGAGGTTTTTTGGTGTTCTAAAAAACAGAGTTTTTGTACTTCAGTAATCATGTTTAGTCGTTATGCCAATTGTTTTCTCAATATAGCACTCCTTAAACCAATTCGGAGTCTTTCAGTCGGCTTAAATAGATAACTCATTAACGAAACTGTATGAGTTACCTACTCGTAGTGTCCAGGAGTTCTACGAAAGGAGCAGTAATAAACTGACGGTAGAACGCTAACCTTATATTTACGAACACCAGGTTTCTCGTCGGCTTGCCTATCTAACCTTTAAAACATATGAGCGCTTGTCACTCTTCGTCACTAAAGGAAAACCTTTACAATCATGAAAACTGAAAAACATATTGAAAGATACGTAAAAAGATGTGCTCTAAAAAGGCGAAATGCTCACTCTCTGACACTTTGAGACTAAAATTACCTTAACTAGCTAGAATTAGTTTTGTAGACATTTTTGTAAGAGTATAAAACGTATTTGAAGTTAGGTCTCCACACCATTCTTTGTTCCA
Source organism: Phalera bucephala (assembly GCA_905147815.2). Classification (NCBI taxonomy): domain Eukaryota; kingdom Metazoa; phylum Arthropoda; class Insecta; order Lepidoptera; family Notodontidae; genus Phalera; species Phalera bucephala. Next base: position 11,435,201 of record LR990636.1, on the reverse strand, counting down.
AATCGTGTCTGATTTCAAAATTCGGTAGGGCATTACGCGTATCGAGCGCGATTTCTCATTGGCCCGTTCTAAAAAGGAACATTTATATTTTATTTTATTGTTGGTTTTTTTTTCAAACGCACAGACATTAACTTACGACAGCCAACGGATTCTTTATTTTATATCGGTGGTGACTTTTTTTTGAATGCATTTACTTAATTGATTTTTTTTTTGGATGTGCATGTTTTTTTTTTCATTCGGGTTTTGATAACGATTGCATTTAGGACTCGATTCGATTTTTATATAAAGCGCCGAAAATATCGATATTCGGAATTCATTTCTGTGGCAATTTTTTAACGAAGATAATACTTATGCTTTTTAATACGAATAAAGATAAAATTGAACTTTATAAAACTTTATTTAAATGACAACACTTTTATTTTTTTTAAGAATTAGCAAAGGCGGCAAGTCTTTAAAAAAATTGGCTTTGCTTGCCTTTTTTTTCAACCTATACCTATATCTCGCGCCTGCTATTTCGAAGAGAAAGACAGAGGTGTTTATAGCACTCCAATGATCCATTGATGAATAAGAGATCCATTTTAATAGAATATGAGGTTGGAGTTTGGAGTTCTTCGAAAGTATCAATTCTGCATTCAGAATCAGAATATTTTTATTCATGTATACCAGTATTTATGAATCGTCAGAAAAGTAAAAAAAACTCTACCACCACTTCTGAATGTTACGGTCCACGGTTACTGTTTTAAAATAGTATTTTTACAAGTTTTCCATCTACATTTTGCTGTGGGGTATGGGCGAATAATGTAGGCGGGTCTATCAGGCGGGTCTAAGTTAAATAACAAAATGATACTAGTCATCAGAATGGTTACATGGTCCCTTCATTTATAGAGGGAGCCATGTAGCCATTGGTGCCATTTATGTTCTTGGTGCACCCTCGGCAAATGTGGGTGCACCAAAAACACCTCTTACACCTGCTTAAGAATTAAAGGCAAACCGGATTTTTTAATTGGTAAAGGAAAGGTATGCTAGAACTTGGTACTCTCTGCCTTCCTCGCAAGGAATCTGGCGTGACTATATAAGCAGATAGGTAGAAGATTGGTAAATACACAAAAACTGTACAATCTGTGAAGTAGATTAGTACTGGTGCCCGGATTTTGATTGCCCCAATCCCACGGTATCACCGAAATGCTTATTATAGATATGGTCCCGTAGATTTAATAATCTACCGGACCATTTCCTTTATAATACTAGGTGTATCGCCGAGGTGCATTGACGTGTGATATCTATCTCTCTTAATGATTACGACACGGACCGCCTCGCCGAGCTCGAAGAATCCCATGCCCGCTGCCCGGTGCAGAGCACCATGGCGAGACATATAGTATATGCCTTTCCCCTACAGCGACAGCCCAAGCTGAGGCCTATCTTGAGGCGCCCTTGAGCTAGTTTCCCCCTTACCCTAACAACTGATGCGTTGTTATTGCACGCTCGCCCTCTTGCCAGGCCATCCCTCTTGTAAAGGCTTCTCTGCCAACAAATCATTCACACACATAAGAGAAATCCCTGCAGAGAGAGCAGGCTCCCAACGGATTCTTTCTCTTTCTTTTTACAGACCTCTCTGGCTTCCTTCACTCTCATACACGCTCGCCAGTTACGGAGTCTCTTGACTTGATATTATACAATTGTGCTATATCAATAAACATAAAAAATATGGCCTAATTAGAATGTAAAGCGTAGACAATGGTTTTAAATTATTTAAGTCGCATGCGGGCCCCTAATAAGGCGTATAGGCAATAAATAAAAACATTACTGTCGGTCTGTCTGTGTGCGTGATCTCGGAAACTAAATTATCACGTTTGTTGTTATACTGATTTTGTATACAGGGTGCTACAATGGACAAGAATCGAAACAAGTTTGGTACTATTTTTGAAAAAAAATAATTAAATAACTTTATTAATAATGCTTGACTACCTCATTGGTCCAGTGGCTTGCAGGATAGCAATCACGAGGTCCTCAGTTTGAATCCTAGGTCCAACAAAGTGTGGTTTGTGGTGGAGTCTGGAATTATGCTCGGTGTAATGGCAGCAGGCTCGCCCCCTATTATAGACATACCTTTAATTTCGGACAGAATTTACAGAAAGTGAAATCAATACGGTTAAATGTACGGGAATTACTGTTTACAAGGAAAAGTCAGGTGGTCTGAAAAAGATGCTATTCATTGCGGATAGATAAAAAACGTTGGCAACTTAGCTATGATAGGCCCACTGTATAATCTTAAATTGGTTTTGAAAATATAAGCTGCGAATTTAAAACACCTTGTACCTAAAAAACAATAATAACTAAAAGAACACCGCCCATGCACTCGAACATAAAAAAATAATTCTCCATCCCACTCTAACGCGCACTAATAACCTCTCCTCTTTCCCTCACACCCGAAATAGTAAGAAAATTAATAAGCTCCACGTCCATTATAAAATGACCTCCAATTTCATGTATAACATTGTTAAGTACAGTTCTTGTTATATTTGATGGTGTACCCATAGACCGTTCCTATGGGATACATATAATTTACTTGGGTTCCGTAAAATAATAATTATCTGTGCGTTTTGTCTTTTTTTTATAGTTCCGTCAGAATAAAGTAGGGTGGCATGTATTTATGGGAAATGAAGGACAACAGTTTTGTAGTATGGAAGTAGAACTGGTAGGAAAATTGACTTAGCATTAACACAGAGAGATGGACTTCCTCGATGGTCTAGTGGTGGATGGTGCGGCTGGTCATTAGGAGGTCCTGGTGACGAATGCTAGTTCCGTTCAAAGTGTTAATGGGGTTTTCAATTGAATAATTCTCAGTAACTGCCCATAGTGTGTGTGTGAGTGGTCTACGCTGTTCGCCGCGGCTTTTACAGCTTCACCGGACAAGAGGGCAAGCGTGCAACCACTTCGCTCGAGCCAGAAGGGCAAGGGGGCAACTAGCTCAAGGACGTCTCAAGGAAGAACGGTCTCTGCTTGGGCAGTCGCTACGGGGAAGGGCATACTAGGTGTCTCGCCATGGTGCTCTGCACCGGCCGGCGGGCAAGGGATTTTTATCTCGCTGGCGATATCGGTGTCTGATCCCGTGTGCGGTATCTGTATCCGAAAGAAGGGAAGTAAGGGCATCGAGAGGATCGGTGAGAACATGCCGCGGACGGCGGTAGCGGCTGCTAAGAAGGGGGTTAGGTTCGTAGTAGGCGGCGGCTACGAACCTAACTGGTTTGGACGCGTTCGCAAAATATCGAGTTGTCGCCTTTTTAATAAAAGCATTAATAGGTTCCAGACCGAGATTGGAATAGATAAATTGGTCATATAGAATCAGATGCCTTTACCTGTAGCAAAATGGACTTTCTACAGTCATTAACGCTAATAGAAAATTGATAGATCCACGGATCATTTTGCTACAAAAAGACACGTGGTCAGAACAATGCGCTATCGATTGCGCAAAAGAACAGAAACATAACGCTCGCCACTTTGCTAGATCTATTGGTCGTAGCGCAACGAGGTGTTTCAATAATCGCTCAAAATATGGCCACTTTAACATCAAATCAGTCCGCCATATTGTATTTTTTCCCTCCAAATATTAATGGCGTCGGCAGTCCGTAGCCGCGGGATGACTTCATATAATCTATGGTCCGCCCGATGACTCTATATTATCTATGGATAGTTTATTTTTTATTCCGACACGAAATTATTAGGCCATATATCTTAACGCTTTGATTAGTGTTGGCTATGGGAATGGAAGAAAATGGTGGATGCCAGAACAGACAATTTTTATATAAAATTTACTATATGACACTTAATTATTATATATGTACTACATATTTTTTTAACGGGTAGAAATGCCTAGCGTACACGGCCACATCGCGGGCTGTGGGGATGTGGCAGTTATGTGGGGCTCGCACCCACTAAAGCCCCCGGCGTGCGTCTATTGCCCAAGTACCCTGCTACAGGAATCGTGAGTGGCATAACATCTGCGGTGCGGGCGGGCCTGCACCTGTAGCCAAGTGGACAATCTACAGTCTTTCACGCTAAAAGAAAGCAATAAAATGTAAGGGAATGACATTTTGCAACTAAAAGTCACGTGGTCAAAACAATGCGCTATGGATTGCGACAAGAGAATAGAAACAAGACGTTTGCCACTTGTCTAGGCCCTCAGGTCTGTTTCGCTTCTTCGTGGGGACCTGTCACTGTTCGGGCGACCGGTTGCCCTTTCCCAGCGCCCACAGGCCTATTATCATATAGGGCGGAGGTTATTCGCGGCGTATGCTCTACGCCTTCGCATGCGAACTATATACTAAAAAGGACACCTTAGCTAATTTTTTGTAGCATGCGTTAAACACTTTAGTGTTTAAACTCAAGCTCACCTTGTTTTTTACGTGGGTAAATCCTCATGGACGTCCGCCAGCCTTGAGGGACGCTGGCGGGGCACTCTCACCGAATAAAACCCCACGGTGGCCGGCATCGACACCTCGGGGAGGGGATCTCCGTTAGAAACACACCAGTGCCCCTCTGTATCGTGCTCCGAAGACCCCGCCTTTGCCTAAGGATCCACTTCCCCCTGCACCGTCGCAGTGCTCACAGTGGGATGAGCCACATCACACCACCGTCGTCCTAGGGATTGTGCAGGTGCCTTTTTTTACTTGGTAAAATCCTGCATAGTACTTCCGCAAGCCTCGCGGTAAGCTCGCGGGACATGTCGGATTCCTACCGACTAAAAATCCTAGGGAGGCCGACATCAGCACTTTCGAGGAGCTCCGGGATCTCCGTATGGAACGCACCAGTGCCTCTCTTGTGCCGCGCTCTGAAAAGCCCGCCATCAAAGGGGAGACTTGATGAAATGCTTCCCTCTGAGCCGACGCGGTGCTCACGGCGACGTCGGCCACACTTCGCCGCCGTCCTGCTCGGGGTCGCTCAGGGCCACCGACCCAGCGTCCCACGACCCCAAAAGCCCTGCTGATATCGTGTCAGATGCCTGCCGCAACTTGACACGTTCGAGTGCTAACGTTTATGACAAAAACATGCCTTCATGTGCATTGAGATACTGTTCAAACAACTCGAACAACATACCATTGTTATCTATGAAAATGCACATCCCCGCTCACTTCGCGGTCATCAAGTCAAGCGCCATTTTTACAGGCTTTTATTCAACTTGCACTGTTCGTACGGTCGTTACGATCTTTCCGGTTCAAATTTTGTGATCCATTTTTAAAGCAATTACGGGTATCCGATTGAGCCGATAAGTTCGGCGACAATGCAATAATATGATACCATGGAACTAGTCTGATGATGGAGTCGGAAGGCGAGCCTAGTGGTGACATAATAGCCTCTCATCTGAACAAGGTATCACCGTCGTGTCATCGCAATAAAACCATGTTTAAAAAAAATCTTTTTAAACCATAATTATTTGCTTTTATAGTACATAATAACTGAATTTTATATATTAAGCTCAGTTTTAATTGGTTCTAGGTCTAAACATGAGGTTATCATAAGGTTCGAATACCGAGCTAATTATTTTTTTCAACACATGCAGTATCTGTGTGCCAAATTTCATCCAAATCCGTTCAACCGTTTTTGCGTGATTGAGTTAAAACATCTGAACATACAAACTTTGACATTTATAATATTATTAGGATTAGTAGGATAGTAGGAAATAGGATTTTCTACTCGTGTGTAACTATAAATCTAACACAGGGTACGAACGGCGACTCTACGACAATTAAACAATCTACAACACACGATAAAAAACAATTAATATATCAAAATATCATTCTAAGCCATCAACGGACAATGGCGACCATATATTATCAGTACAAAAAGGTTGTATTTTGAAGTATTTTGTCACTTTAAGACCACCCATGTATAAAAAGCGCCGCCAAAGTTAAAATATCGCTTCCTCAGGTAGATATGAAACAAACCGCTTACAATAAATTTAATCTTTTGTCACCCAGTGAGGTAAAATGTCAAAATATTTCGTATTGTCTGTGGTTTGTGAATAGTGAAAACTTTAAAAAGATTTTAGGCGGCAATGAAAAATGGACATGGAACGCAAATATAGTACGACGAGTGTGCCCGCGTCCAAAATCGGAACTGACGCTGTCATCAAGTGAAATGACGGAGTTGTGGCTGTAACTCGAAGAGTGATGTCGTCAATTTATTTTAATTTCCAAAACTTGTGTTATTTCTAATTATAATGTGTAATGTTGGTGGAATATTAACCATTATGTATTCTTATATGTGCATGAGTGAAGATAATAGTAACAAAGTTATAAAACTTTTCGATTTCCCTCAAAACGGCCGTCGCAATTGGTATGTAAAGTATCCATCGCTTTACTATCCAGGGTGGGGCACTTCATCAATTTCATAATCATCTTTGTCATCAAGTTCATCGGGGAGTTGAATTAATTTAGAAATAAATAGACATACCTATTCGTAATACTTGACATTGGCAAAATATGCAAACTGGGTTCCTCCTTGAGGCGCCCTTGAGCTAGTTGCCCCCTTGCCCTTCGTGCAACCAGCACGCTCTCTTGTCCGATGGAGCTGTAAAGGCCCCGCGGCCAACAGCGTACATCATTCACACACACACACGCAAAATTTGATTGGATATTCCCTCTTTTTAGTTACTGTAAGCTAAGCTCGTCTTATAAGGTCCGCATTACAGAACGAAAATCAGTCGTGAATCTAATCTTAAAAACTGTTACACGACGATCTAGTCTTAAAAACTGATGCACAAAAACGTTAGTTTTAAAACTAGATTCACGAGTGATTTTCGTTCTGTAATACGGCTAAGGCTACGCTGTTGAATTACAAGCGAAGTAACAAAATACAATAAAAATAAATATTTTTTACCTTGCGATGCGCAGACGCTTTCAATCAGTCCGCGTTCTGGCGTTCGTTTAGTATTTTAGCGTTACTAGTAAAACTACTGTATTTTTTTGGAATGACTGACTGCCTCATTGGTCTAGTAGAAAAGCGCAACGCTTGGTGATCAGGAGGTCCTGGGTTCAAATCCTAGGTCGGACAAATGTAGTTTTTCTAACGAAAACTTCCCAGTATGAGTCTGGAGTCTGATATCGTGCCCGGTATATGGCAATAGGCTCGACCTAACATCGTCGGCGAAAAGTGGGTGTACTCAGTACACCTCTTCCACCCCCGCTTGGGGAATAAAGGCGTGACGGTGTGAAGTATAGTCTGAAGTAGACTTATAGACAATTGAAGTTGCAAGTCTATGTACGAATTTCATCATCTCTGAGTAGCCCTATCCGACGGATAAGCTAACCAATTTTAATTGCCGAGTAACACTAATCGAGAATTAACTAACCAACTTCCACTCCGATCGCGGTCTCGAATCTATTCGCGCCTGTATTAAAAAGGCGACAACTCGACACTTCGCGAACGCATCTTTCCATGCGAATCCGCTAATCGTAGCCGCTGCCGACTACGAACCCGGCCCCTGCCGCTACCGCCGGCCGGCCTTTGACATCGCTTCTTTCCGCTCCGGATACGGACGACGACGACGAAGTCGTAGATCCCCTAGCCCGCCGACCGGTGCACTAATTACACCCCCTCCCCCCGTAGCGACTATCCAAACCGAGGCCGTTCCTCCTTGAGGCCCTCGAGTATGTCGCCCCTTGCCCTTCTGGCTCGAACGTAGTGGTTGCACGCTCGCCCATAAGTCCGGTGAAGCTTAAAAGCCTCACGGCCAACAGCGTATATCACTCAAACACACACACACACAGTAACTAACCGGCACTTTTCTCGAGGTTGATGAAAGAGGCCTTGGGGTAATATTTACTGCAATATTATATAATGGGAAAAATTGGGTATGGCATTTCGCCATTGGTTTTAACGTGAAATATGTGTTATACGCTAGATGATTATTTAAAAGACAAAAATACTTGGATAGGGGCTGTTCCAGCTCCACTTAATTGAATATGGACAACTTGTTTAGCTATTATTATTTAATATTCCCTCTCTTCCTTCTATTAATTTAGTAAATGTTTCTTTTTTTTCTCATTTCTGTCTCTGTAAATGAGGGAACCGTGTACCCATTCACATGAATAGTATCATTCGTATAATTTAACTTAGACCCACCTGATAGACCAGCCTACATCGTTCTCCCATATCCCACAACAAAATGAAGATGGAAAAAGAAAATGTAAAAATACTATTTTAAAAGAGTAACCGTGGAGTTTCTTGCCCTTCTTCTCCACAGGAATGACATTCCGAAGTGGCGGTAGAGTCTTTGTTACTTTTCTGACGATTCATAAATACTGTAATGGTTTAAATGAATTAAAAATATTCTGATTCTGATTCTGTCAGTAAGTTACTTTTAGTGTTAAAGATTGATTAACGGCAGCGAAAGCGCCAACGCCCGGCCCCGATGCAAATTCAAGCTCATAACAGCGAGCTGACTACATAACCTAAATAATTACACAGGATTCATGTCTCTAACACTAATAGTTTTGCATTTATTTGGGTAAGACTTTTAAAAGGTAGACCTTTTCGTTATGGGCCACTTTTCTGAGGCCCTAGACAAGTCGCAAGCGTTTTGTTTCTATTCTCTTGTCGCAATCGATAGCGCAATGTTTTGACCACGTGACTGTTCGTTGCAAAATGTCATTCCCATACATTTTTCCGCTTTCTGTTAGCGTTAACGACTGTAGATTGTCAACTTGGCTATAGGCGCTGGTGTCCGGATATTTCGAAGTGATTTTAAAGACATTTCACGTTATTAATACAAACATGTCTCAGAACGTCGCCAGAAATTCGAAAACTTCAACGTACCTATCAAATTATCCACCAAACCTAGAATAAATAACACCGTCACGCCTATATTCCCCAGAGGGTGGCAGAGGTGTACTAAGTACACCCACGTTTCGCCGACGATGTTAGGTCCCATGTAATAGAGGGCGAGCCTATTACCATATATCGGGCACAATTCCAGTCTCACTCATACTGGGAATTTTTCGTTAGAAAAACTACATTTGTCCGACCTAGGATTTGACCCCTGGACCTAATCACAAAGCGATGCGCTTTGCCACCAGACCAACGAGGCAGTCAAACCTAGAATAGGATAAAAATATATACAACGCGTAACATAATTACCGCAAGACCTGAAAGTAGTGTTTTAAATCGATAGCTGAATTGATTCCAACTATTTTTATTGTAATTTACATTTTATTTAAATTTACAAAAAATGTTGTTACTCCTTTAGTCTATCTATCTATCTATAACCTCACGCCAGATCCCTTGCGGGGTAGGCAGAGAGTACAGAGTTCCAACAGGTTCTTTCCTTACATACCTCTCTGGCTTCCTCGACTCTCATAGTTCGTCTCATACACGCTCGCCGGTTACGGAGACTCAGATAAGACTCGGTTTATTTGGTCGTGGTAAGATAGTCTAGGTCTTCCCCGGTACCTGCATCCTTCCACTTTCACATTGTATATCTGTTTTGTCATTCTTTCCTCTGGCATCCTTTAGTACGTTATAAAAACTAAATTTATTCTTGATTCATACGAACATGGAGACTTCAAATGCATTACTAAAACGTATTTTTCAATACGCAGTACAAGTTTCATTGTTGTAAAAATGTTAAATTTGGAAATTTGGTATTAGTATTAAATTTGTAGGCAATTATTTAATCGGGGTGTCGGAAGGTTTTGCGTTATTTACGATACAGCTTGTATATAATAATAATATTAGCCCTGTTAAGAAACTGTCCCACCGTTGGGCACGGGCTTGCTCTCAAACTGAGAGAGTGTAGGCCATAGTCCACCACGCTGGCCCAGTGCGGGTTGGCGAACTTCACACACCTTCGAGAAACTCTCAAGCATGCAGGTTTCCTCACGATGTTTTCCTTCACCGTTAAAGCAAGTGATAGTTAAATTTTAATATGCACATGTTTTCAAAAAGACAAAGGTGTGTGCTTGGGTTTGAAATCGAGACTTTTGACTTTGCAGTCCAACGGTCTAACCACTAGGCTATCACAGCTTGTATATATATATAAAATAAAACAAATTCGAAGGTACTTACATGGTATTATTAGTCTTTCCGTGGTCCTTTCATTTCATTGACAGATTGACCGGATGACATCTGTCGGCCGGCCGCAACATTACTGACCGAGACAAAATTATACCTTCCACAGCACTAATATCGCTTATTATCATAATGCAAAGCTTAAATAATATATATTTAAGCACATTTCACTTTGTAAGTAGGTACACCATTTTTGGGATTCCCTATAACATCTTTCAACTTTCGTAATTTAGAGAACTCGAAAAGAAACAAAACCGATCGTCACGCCTATATTCAAACGGGAGTGGCAGAGATGTACTGTGTACACCCACTTTTCGCCGACGATGTTAGGTCCCATGTAATAGGAGGAAGAGCCTATAGACATACCGGCCACAATTCTAGACGCCGGACTGAAACTAGAAAGTTTATTGATAGAAAAACTACATTTATCCGACCTAGGATTTGAACCCAGTACATCGAGATTGCAAAGCGCATTATTTGCCACTGGACCAACGAGGCAAAACAAACCTATTTTTCTAAAATAAAAAATTCAATACAATTTTTTTTTATTCAAGACACATATTGTTCATATTACCTGCGATACCTAAATGGAGTAAATTAATATAATTATATATCTATCTATCTATGTCATCACGCCAGATCCCTTGCGGGGTAGGCAGAGAATACAGAGTACCAACAGACTCTTTCCTTACAAATCTTTCTGGCTTCCTCCACTCTCATAGTTCGTCTTATACACGCTTTCCAGTTACGGAGACTCTTAAGTTGCCCTTCAGATAAGACACGGTCTCACGGTCTCACGGTAAGATAGTCTAGCTCTTCTTCGGTACCTACATCCTTCCGCTTTCGCATTGGATATCTGCGAATATTACACATGAAATAAAACTATTTCTTAGGTTTTTCTCGATTTATTTTCGATTTTTAAGTTCCCGACGTTTTGATGGGTGCAACAAAAAATTAAGAAGTTAAAAGTACCCCGGAATAACTATGTCTTTTGGAGGTCAAACACCTCAGTCCCTCCCGTGATCGTGGTGCTGCAAAGTACTCGAAACGTCAGGTATTTAAAAATTAAAAAGCACCACGATAAAATCGACAACCGCGAAAAAAATAGATTTATTTCATGAGTCCAAAGTTACTTGTAGATTAAATAAGTTTTAGTTTTTTTTATTCTCTTTTTTAAAAACGTAGGCCCCACACTAGGATTTATTCCTGTGTCGTGGGTGCGTTTATAAACATGAAAATTCACATACACAAATACCCAGACCGGAACAAATAATTGTGGATCAAACAAAGATTTGTCCCGTGCGGGACTCGAACCCGCGACTATTAGACGCAGTGGGCAGAGCGGCTTAAGCTCTTAACTACTGGGCTAAATCGTCCGTCAAATTGCTCCTTTATATGCTTTTTTACAACATGTATGCTTTTTACAATATTGGCGTTATTAGATAACTGAAATTAAATATTTTGGATCTCATTAACCACACAGCGCTTTCTAGTACCAAAAAAAAATGACGTATCCTAAAAACCCATACTATTATATTTTAAATAATAACTGCAATCATTATAATGGTTTTCTCGAATATTGTCAAGTGACCTTATTTCTCATGTCCATCTGTTGACCGCAACAATTTTACCGATTCTTGTACGAATATATATTGTAAAATAAATATTCGGTCAGCATAATTGCCATACATTTAATAGGTAGGTGTTAGTACTTCCAAGCTTTTGAGAATGAAACCCCGATCAACGGAAGTCCGAAAATTGTTAGTTCGAGCATGAAATTAAATGAATGTAATAACTGTTTATCATGCGGTTATACAACCACTAGTTAAATATTTTGAATACAATTTTACAAAGGAAAGAATATTCTTGAGAAAAAATCTTTTTTTTAATCTAAATCTTATTTGAAATACAATTTTACAAAGGAAAGAATATATTTGAGAAAAAAACATTTTTTTTTAAAACCGACTTCAAGAAGCAAAAAATAAATATTTGTTCCGGTTAGTGCAATCGGTTACTTGGCACCGACTTCAAACATTTATTTTTTCCTTTTTATAGTCGGTTTTATTCTTTAGATTTTTATTTTACAATTTTAAGTGACAAGTGGATTATTTACTAATATTTATATACCTATATTATATTATTTTGCTGAGTTATACAGCAAGGTACCTACATGATTGATATAATAACCATAATAACGGAATCTATACATTCCTGCTGTTCGCCGTTAAGGAGTCCCCTGGTGTATCTTCAAAGTCCAAAGTTCAATACCGATTTCATTAAAATGGGACCACCTCAAAACTAACTAAATCCAACGCAAAAAGAATCATCAAAATCAGTTCATAAATTAAAACCATAGACGAATTGTCAACCTCCTCCTTTTCTGAAGTCGTTTAATATTCTGATTAGTTCTATGGCAGGGTACCTATAGGATTGACGTAATACTCATAATATCTCAATCTACGCATTCGTATTGTTTGTCGTTAAGGAGTTCCCTGGTGTATCTTCCAAGTCCAAGGCCCAACACCGATGAAATTAAAATGGGACCACCTTGGAGCTATACTAAACCCAAAGAATCATCAAAATCGATTCATAATTGGCAGAATGATCGCGTAACATACATACAAAATAAAAAACATACAGTCGAATTGAGAACCTCCTCCTTTTTAGAAGTCTGTTAAAAATAAGTACATGTTTCTAATAGTTAAGGAAATAATTTTATTGTTGTGAATAGCGACATCTATTATCAAGTAGCAACATTAAACACTTAACGACTCATCATTGCCATCTAATGTGCAATAGCTACACTATGTGTAAAACTTCATTTTATATTTTGATAACTAATTAATAGATGGCGCTAATTCGAGATGGTACATATAAATGGTTCTTATTACGTTCATTAGATGGCGAGAAAACTCAACATCATTATATTAATACGTAAAGCAAAAACTTTCCCCTGCCGCCACCGCCGGCCGCGACATGTTCTCACCGACCCCCCCGATGCTTTGTCATCCCTTTTTTCCGCTCAGAATACGGGAGACCACGACGTAGTCGTAGATCCCCTCCCATAGCCGGCGGTTGACCGGTGCTCTAAGTAGTGCACCCCGTCCCCCCACAGCGACTGTCCCAACCGAGGGCGCCTCTTCAAGGAGCCCTCGAGTATGTCGCCCCTTGCCCTTCTGGCTCGAGCGTAGTGGTTGCACGCTCGCCCTTAAGTCCGGTGAAGCTGTAAAGGCCTCGCGGCCAACAGCGTACACCACTCACACACACACACACGCAAAAATTTTGTACCCCTAATTACGAAAATTGCGCGGAGGAGGAGTATGAAGTTTTTAATTATGCATAAAAAATACAATAAATCAATAAAAAAAACATTACACACACTACCATGTATTTGACACAATACACTTCAAATTGAGAATAGATTAATATTGTTTGTCTTTAATATTATTTGTCTATAGTCTTACTGAATGTCAAACATAACCAGCAAACGGTGAAAGAGTTTTTACAAAAAATATCGTTTACAGAGAAGTTTTGTATCTTTAATTAAATTATCGAAATAAGTATGTCAAGTTCAATAGACAGCATTTTCTTTAACGCATGGTTTTTTGTTACAATAAAAAAGATATTCTTTATTTTTATCATTTTTAGTTTGTTTTTTTAATTTAAATATAAAATATTGTTTGAAAAAAATAGGCAAATTAACCTTAATAATGTTCAAATTTATAATTTAAAAATGATTATGGTCGAATTTTGACCAATGGGCGACCACTAGTTTTAATAATTTGTGAACATTAATTACTACACAAAAGCTATAAAAATATCATCGTCTTCATCATCATCATCAGCCTATAGCAGTCCACTGCTGGACGTAGGCCTGTCCAAGTGTACGCCACCGGGTACGATCCTCAGCCACTCGCCTCCAGTTTCTGCTAGCCGCCCTACGGTCATCAAAAATATAATACCTTACAATTAATATTAGCCCAGTTTGGGGGCCGAGGCTGCTGACGTGGGCATGACTTACTCTAGATTCAATACATATGATCCCTGGCTGTGGTTGGTCACTTCTCTTCCCAGCAAAGTCATGCTGTTAAACGACCCAATGTTCCGGCATCTTGAGCGGAGTTACGAGGAGGCGGGTCAAGCCCGATCATACCGATTCTAAGCTCGGTGTAGCTTCTGACTATTCAGACTATTTCTACAGACTATAGAAATGAGTAAGTTTTTACTAAGTCAGTGAGAATAAAAAAATACAGCAGAACTTAATAGATACACAAATATTTTCCCCGCGGAGTTGAATCCTCGTGCACTTTTCAGTGTGCTCTCAAGACGTCTAGTGCAAACGAATGAATTCCAGATTCTAGTATAAAATAAAACGACATAATTTGTAACATAAAATATATATATTCCTAAATACATAATTACGTACACAGAATATAATTATAATTAATCTAAGCCACCACGCATTCGCCATTAACCACACAGAATTCCACACAGATTCGAGATAAACGGAATGTTTAACAATAATTTCATATAAATCACATAATTGTTAGAACTCAATATTATAAGTAAGCACGGACCACTTAACCTAGACTTAGCATTTTCAGTCAGCCCCGTTAAACACACTATCACGCCAATATTCCCCAAGCAGGTGTGGCAGAGGTACTAAGTTTCACAGACGATGTTAGACCCCATGGAATAGGGGGCTAGCCAGTTGCGACTGATGCTGAACATGTTTCTATCGAAAAATTACATTTTGTTCGACATAGCATTAGAACCCAGGACCTCATGACAGTTGGGCATTTTTCAATTGTAAGATCAATCAATTGAAATTTTATTTGCAGTATAATTAATCCATCTGAGGTACTCCGGAATAACAATGTCTTTTGGACGTCAATCGCCCCAGTCCCACGCATAATCACGGGAACTGAAGGTAGAGCATGGCACTCAAAGCATGGGCACTTTAAGACAACAAATAAGCCGTAACGAAAATCGAAATATTTTGATTGCAACTAAATTTTTTTACAATTAATTTTTGTTCAACTCTGTCTTATAATCGCTACAGACTAACGAGGCAGAGCAATTATAGATTGAATAGAGAATAATAAAGATGAAACAAGTCACATCACACAACATCAAAAATTTATAACAATTTACCAATGGAGATTAGAAATAAAGATTGCAATGAATCATTTAAGAAATGTCTATTTGAATTTTTAGTAGAAAGGTGTTACTACTCCATCACAGAGTTCCTTACTGCCAACAGAGCTATAACCAGGGTCCGATTTATTAAACTTGACCAATCATATCTTTTCTTAATTAATAATGACTGTATTTTGACAAATCTATATGACATACTGTATAATTCTATTAGAATTGTATACTGACTTTTGAGAATTGCTTTATTTTATTTTCCATAATATATACTCTCTGTAAAATGACTAACTTAATTAATATGATGCCTTAATTTTTTAATACAACTCATACCTAAATTTTGTATCCCAACTACTGACAAAATATAGCGGTCTACATTAAGATATCAACATCTGTCTGTACACACAACCTATGTTTACAAAATAAATGATTGATTGATTGATTAAAGTCAAGGTTTAATCCAAACAAAATTTAAACAACCCCGTTCAGTACGGCTATCACGAGCGGCAAGTTCTTCCTCACATTTTGTCAGCCCGTGATTCTAAACTTGTAAGGAGCCGTCCGATAATCACGTGACGTTTTTACCAATTTTTAAACCTATGGTGATATGTAGTGAGGTTTTAGACTAACCCCCTCCCTACCCAAAATTACGTACAGTATAGGTACAAAGTATCTTAAAATTTTATAAGGCAAGTCATGGCCACGCGCCACTTGTCGGTTTAGAAATCACGCATTCACCAAAAAAATAACTACAGTGATGTATCTCACTACCCCCCACCCCTTTTCCCCGTGTGATATTTCGTGATTTTTTCCGAACCAAACCCCTCCCCCCTTTCGAGCCTCATGTGATTAATGGACGATCCCTTTTTTAATGCGTGCTTCACGAAATCTGATTTTTATTTTTATTAATTTTAATAATTTTTATCTCGTCGATTTGAATTCCCAATCAAATGCACTGTAGGTAAGTAGTTACTTTTCATAACAACTATTTTTTAATTATTTTTCGAACTATGTGTATGACAAAAACGGTTATCAACGGCGGCAAAATCCGTGACATATGTCTCGCCCCACCTGTACTTGACCTGAAGTATATGAAACGATTGAATATGTCCTTATATGTTTCCCACACCTCGTCAATATTGACAATTTAACTTCAAACAGACAGTCTTTCCGAAAGAGCAAGTTAAGTCTCCGTAACCGGCAAGCGTGTAGACGAACTATGAGAGTGGTAGAAGCCAGAGCGGTCTGTAAGGAAAGAACCTGTTGGATCTCTGTACTGTCTGCCTGCCCCGCAATGGAACTGTCGTCATGATAAATAGAATTCAATAAAGCTTCGTCTTAAGTTACAGAGGTCTGTGTTAATAAGCATTCAACTATAATTAATTTAGAATTAAGTACTTTAATTAAACAAGTATTTCTTTCGAACTTCTTTACAAGCTTAATAATTGTAATTGTAAAGGACTTCGCCGAAAATGGCCCCAGAACCAACAAATATATGACCTATACCATAATTATTTATCTGTAATCTAATTGACGGACGATTTTGAGCTGCTCCGCCCACTGTGTCTAATAGTCGCGGATTCGATTCCCGCACGGGACAAATCTTTGTGTGATCCACAATAATTTGTTCCGGTCTGGGTATTTGTGTTTGTGAATTTTCATGTGTGTAAACGCACCCACGACACAGGAATAAATCCTAGAGTGGGGCTACATTTTTTTAGAAAAAAAAAAAAATAGAAGTTGCAAACATACATATCTAACGGACAATTTGCAATCCTAAACTAATATTTCTCAGTACTAGTCAATTTTTGTTTTTATGTACAATAAAGAATAAATTGAAAATAAAATAAATCAAAGTCGCCAACGTCTTTTCCGAATGTCAACATTTTAATTTAATTACGGTTGGAGATGTCAATCCTACCAATCAATTATATTCAATCGATTACATTCAATAATGACCGATTTGATTATTGGTAGTATACATAACGATTTTACAAATGTATTGTTGGCTACTAAATTTTAACCTCAAAATCAAACACTTTTTTTGCAATAATGCAATTCCCCCGCTTGTCCGTTTAATAATGAATGCATGAAGATAATTTGCAGGTAACTTGAAATCATACACGCATTTTTTCATTGCTGTTGGTTCTGGGGCACGTCATGTATGGACGCCGAACAATGTCCTTTACATTACTTTTCGTAACATTGTAAATTTATGCAATCTACTTTATCAGCAGCCGAGAGACGTCCGCTGCAGATCAAATTCCTTCCCAAACCTCACCACATCGACCGGCTGTTGTATGCTGCCAGCTTTTTACCCGCGACCTTCACCAGGTCATCGGTCCATCTTGTAGGGGCCCTGCCTACTCCACATCTTTACGTGGTCGCTAATAAAGAACCTTTCTGCCCCAACGCCCGTCAGTTCTACGAGAGACATGCTCCGCCCATTAAGTGCTATATCGGTGACTTTGGTTCTCTTGCGGATCACCTCGTTTCTGAATCGATCTCGCTAGGAAACTCCGAGCATAGCTCTCTCCATTGCCTTTTGGGTGGTTTGAGCCTTCTTATGAGGCTCATCGTGAGAGGCCATGTCAAATGACTGGTGTACTACTGTTGAAAAAACTCAAATAACAATTTACAGTAATAGAATTCTATTGAGTTCTTATTTGGTAAGTAGAAAAGCCACTTGAAACAAAAATGATGCGCGGAATTTGATGACCGCAGAGTCAGCGGGATTGTTTGTGTTTATAGATAATAAAAGCTTATTTTTCTCGATTCTCAAACTATTTTAGGCTAGTTACCCCTTTTCCAAAACCAACTAATACCTAAGACCCCCATAGCCAAATTGCTTTAAAAATCCTATCTCTAGTTATTTTCCTATTGATACAAAATATTTACCAATTTAAAAACATTGCGGATGTTAAGTGAGTAAAGTACAACAATGATACTTCCTACTAAAATATTAGTCATTCTTATAACAAGTTGGTACACGTAACACAACTTATGCAGTATCTTGAAAGTTTCAAATAAGAACTTGTGTTAATTAATGGGGGCCGATTTTTAGAGCTCGTCGACCCCCAAAATCAGTTTTCGTTTATGTCGACCCCTGGGAAACCGATCCACCCCAAGGGGTCGATATCGAACCACTTTGGGAATCCCTGGTTTAAACAGTATATCAGTGCACATGAAGGCATATTTTTTTATTTAGTTATCGAGCCAGTGGCGGCCAGCACCTTACACAAAGTGAGCTGAAGCACTCTGATCATTGGTACAAAAAAAATGTTGAGTTGTCTTCTCCAGTAGTACATGTGAGGTATACTAGAATAAGTAATAAATATGTATGTAGGTAGATGAACAAAAGACCAGTTGTATCGCGAACTCAATGTTTAATTGATTGCTCCTCTCAAATTTATTTAAATATCAGTATGTACAGTGGACATTATAACTGAATGGGGGTTAGCATGGAAGAAAAGAACATTCTTCTGCGCCCATACATGATTTGCCCCAGAACCAACAGCAATGAAAAAATACTTGTATGATTTCAAATCGGTCATAAATTCTCTTAAGGCATTTATTATCAAACGGACAAGCGGGGGAATCGCAATATTGCACAAAAAGTATTAGATTTTGAGGTTATAATTCAGTAGCCATTAATAAATATGAGATTATATTGCGTGTGTTAACATTCGGTAGAGATGTCAGCGACTTTTATATAAGTACTAACAATACTTGGAAATATTCGTTTTAGATTGCAAATTATCCGCTGGATACGGATATTTGCCATTATTTTAATAAAATAGATAAATAATGATGGCATGGGTCAAATGTTTGTTGGTTCTGGGGCAATTTTCGACAATGTCCTTTGGCCCTTTAATCCCAGAGGACCTTAGGACCATGTGCAAATACAACATTGTATTTGGTTTGGCGGAAGACAAGAGGTTTATTTTTGTGTGTATAATATATTTCTTTAATGGTGGCTGCGTACAGCAAAGCCGGTCGTCATGGCGATCTTCGAGAGCGGCCTGGCGTTATTCAGCTAATGTTGACAAATGATTTAAGTTCTTTAAGAGTTTGCATAAACTACTAACTTACTTCCTTCCCTTCTTTTTCTTTTTTCTCTTTCTAACTTCATTATATCCATACTCTACAGTTGTCCCGCTCAAGTCTTGATACCCGTCTGCCTTGTGCGTTTCGTAATTCGGAAAGTTAACCCCCTCAGTCTGCTGATAATTCTCCGAGAAAGTCTCTGAGAATTTGGTACTTAACGTTTCTGATCCGAAGAATTTGTTGGTGAATGTATCAGACGGTCGAAGGTTCTGGTACTTGTCTGCTTGTGGGTAGATGGTGTGGAGGATGTTGGTGGCGAGGGCGACGGGCGTGGCCGGGTAGGCGCCCTGCTGCAGCGGTCAGAATTTCAGGTCCTGGAGGAGAAGGTGGTTTTGTAACTTACAAAGGGGATGTAAATGGCTTCGTTAATTTCATTAGGAAGTTTTATTACAAATATACTTTAATACAATTGACTATATCGCGACTACAGGACAGTATCGTCTGCGATCGATAGATAATATTGGCTTCCACTGCGAGTATGGCCCTAAACTTGCCACTGCCTACTAACCCCAATACGCCACTAACCTTGCCACTCCCTACCACCCCAGCATGGCCTAAACTTGCCACTCCCTACCACCCCAGCATGGCCTAACCTTGCCACTCCCTACTACCCTTGCATGGAACTAACCTTGCTGCACCCTACCACCCCAGCATGGCCTAAACTTGTCACTCCCTACCACCCCAGCATGGCCTAACCTTGCCACTCCCTACCACCCCAACATGGCACTAACCTTGCCACTCCCTACCACCCTAGCATGACCCTAACCTTGCTGCGCCCTACCACTCCAGCATGGCCAAACTTGCCACTCCCTACCACCCCAGCATGGCCTAACCTTGCCACTCCCTACCACCCCAGTATGGCACTAACCTTGCGGCGCCCTACCACCCCAGCATGGCCTAAACTTGCCATTCCCTACCACCCCAGCATGGCCTAACCTAGCCACTCCCTACCACCCCAGCATGGCACTAACCTTTCCACTCCCTACCACCCCAGCATGGCACTAACCTTGCCACGCCCTACCACCCAAGCATGCCACTTATCTTGCCACTTCCTACCACCCCAGCAAGGCACTAACCTTGATGGCCTGCGGCAGGTCTGGAAGCTTGATGTCCCGGAGCTGTTGCGGTAGGTTCATGCTCTTCACCGCGGACACGGCGCGAGCTGGCGCTGCCGATATACCAGCCTGTGGGCATCATTATACAATCAACTTAATATATCGGTGGAAGGATGTAGGTACAATGGGGAAAACCTAGACTATCTTACCATGACCTAATAGACCGAGTCATTTGAAGGTCAAGTCAAGAGTCTCCGTAATCGGCAAACGTGTATGTGACGAACTATGAAAGTTGAGGAAGCCAGAGAGGTATGTAAGGAAAGAACCTGTTGGAACTCTGTACTCTCTGCATACCCCGCAAGGGATCTGGCGTGATCATATATCTATCTATCTATAACCTCACGCCAGATCCCTTGCGGGGTAGGCAGAGAGTACAGAGTTCCAACAGGTTCTTTCCTTACATACCTCTCTGGCTTCCTCGACTCTCATAGTTCGTCTCATACACGCTCGCCGGTTACGGAGACTCTTGACTTTTCCATCAGATAAGACTCGGTTTATTTGGTCGTGGTAAGATAGTCTAGGTCCTCCCCGGTAACTGCATCCTTCCACTTTCACATTGTATATCTGTTTTGTCATTCTTTCCTCTGGCATTCTTTCTATATGCCCGAACCAACGGAGCATGCCCTTTCTCATCTTTACACCGATACCATCTTTCATACCTACTCGCTGTCTTACTATGCTGTTGCTAATGCGGTCGGTCAGCTTCACTCCGCACATCTTCCGCAGAGCTTGCATTTCTACCGCATTTATCCTACTTTCATTCTCCTTCTTACATACCCAGCTCTCGCTACCATATAACAGCGTTGGGACAAGAACTCCGTAACGTATGGCCAGCTGCGCCTTATGGCTTAAGTGCCGGCTCCCGAGTAGCTTTCCCATCGCACCATTCACTCTGTTCCCTGCACTCACTCTTCTCTCTATGTCAGCGGTGTATTTCCCATCCTTACTGATCCCACAGTTGGGCAAAAGCTATCTCTCAGCAATGATGTGAGTGAGAATACATCTGAATTCGCAGTTTCAGCTTTTTTGCCGGATCAGTGTGTGTGAAGTCAGATCTTCTCAATGGAGATATATTATAGTAAACATGACCAGATTGTGCCCGCCGGATTGTTTCCACAAAAAAGATTTTTTTAAGAGACACTGAAGTATATACATTTAATTTCGATTGGCTGTTTCAAAATGTTTAATATAAGAAAAAAAAAAACACCGTTACGCCTATATTCCCCAGAGGGGGTGGCAGAGGTGTTCTGAGTACACCCACGTTTCGCCAACGATGTTAGGTCCCATGTAAAAGGGGGCGAGCCTATTGCCATATACCGGGCACAATTCCAGACTCCGCACTCATACTGGGAATTTTTCGTTAGAAAAACTACATTTATCCGACCTAGGATTTTAACCCAGGACCTCGTGATCACAAAGCGATGCGCTTTGCCACCAGACCAACAAGTACAAGCTTTTATTTAAGTTGCAATGTTCATATGTCTGTCTGTCTTTCCGGTTTAAATCATGTGATCCAATTTTTAAGGTGCGGGTATCCAATTGAGCTGATATTTGGCACACTTATGTAAAGTCGATGACAATGCAATAGTATGGTACCATGGAGCTGGTCTGATGATGGAGTCGGAAGGTGGCCATAGGAACATGTGAACTATGTAACTCACGTGTGTTTAGGTTTGTTGGATTGGTATTGACGAGTACTTTACAACCAGATAGTGTTCAGGGTCTGATGATGAAGCCGAAAGGTGGCCAATGGAACCACCCGACTACTCAATATAACCTCAGCGACTGACGAATAATTTAGACCCGTAAGGTGTTCAAGGTCTGATGATGGATCCGGAAGGAAGCCATAGCAACTAAAAGATATTTTGGTTGACGAACTATGAGAGTGGAGGAAGCTAGAGAGGTATGTAAGGAAATAACCTGTTGGAAGTCTGTACTCTCTGCCTACCCCGCAAGGGATCTGGTGTGATGATATAGATAGATAGATTTTTGTTAAATTCCACGCGGACAAAGTCGCGAGTTACAACTAGTACATAATAACTCGGTGATCAATAACGATTTTTTTGTGTAGAATGAATTTCCTGACTTCTTTATTCCAGCAGCCTTACACCAGGTTGTTAGACAACTTGGGCTGCCCGCCGATTTGTGTGTGTATGTGTGTGTAAATGATCTACGCTGTTGGCCGCGGGGCCTTTACAGCTTCACTGGCTAAGAGGGCGAGCGTGGAGCTGCCCGCTGAAATCTACCTTAATAACTAAGTCATAAGGGTCATACCTCAGCTTTCTGCATCTTGTTCTGTTCCTGCAACCTGCAGAGTATATCCGCCATGTTGGTCTGCAGCACCATGCCTCCCATCACCAGCTCATCCAACACCTGGTGCGCCGCGTCCGCGTGGAAGATCAGATCCAACTCGCAGACATTCTCGAAGCATTTGTCCAGCGTCTCCACAAAAACCTGAGGAATATTTGAAAGTGATTTATTTATTGTTATCATAAAACAGGACTACTAACGGCCAGACTTCACTAAAGGACAAGAGAGAGAGAGAGAGAGAGAGAGAGAGAGAGAGAGATTCGAGAAATCTGAGAGTCAAGAGTCTCCATAACCGGCGTAACCCCTCAAGGGATCTGGCGTGATGATATAGATAGATAGATAGAGAGAGACTAACGGCCGGTTCCAATATTCATCTCAAGAATAGATTTGCCTACTACGGATAGAATTTTGTCATATTTTGTATGGAAAATTTGTCAAAATTCTGCTGTGAGTAAGCAAATCTATCTTGAGTTGAATATTGGCACCGGCCATTAGTCTACCCTATTGGTCTAGTCCCGAAAAATGCGCGTAGCGATCACGAGGTCATGGGTTCCAATCTGAGTTGGGCATTTTTCAATTGTCAATCAATTCATGTCATTCATTTGCAATTAAATTAATCCCCCTGAGGTACTCTAGAATAACAATTTTGGACGTCAAATGTGTTTAGAAATCATTCTGTGATCATGGTTGCTAAAGAGCACTCGAAACTAAAACTACAAGTAATTCGCGACGAAATCCAAAACATATTAATTGCAACTTTTTTTTTTGATTATGACATCACGACGACGCGTATTTTGAGAATGTCAGGTATTACGAATATTCATTTCTAAAATAATTCAACTCCCCAGTGAACTTGATGAAAAAAGATGATTATAAAATTTATGAAATGCCCCACCCTGGATAGTAAAGCGATGGATACTTTACATACCAATTGCGACGGCCGTTTTGAGGTAAATCGAAAAGTCACGTTTTATCACTTTGTTACAATTACCTTTACTCGTGCACATATAAGAACACATAATGGTTAATATTCCACTAACATTACACATTATAATTCGAAATAACACAAGTTTTGGAAATTAAAACAAATTGACAAAAATACTCTTCAACTTTCCGCCAAAAAAAACCTAATTGCAACTTATCCACAATTAATGTTTGCCCAACTCTGGTTCTCAATATGATGACAATAGTGTCGCCCCCTATTACATGGGATCTTACATCGTCGGCGAAATGTGGGTGTACACAGTACACCTCTGCCACCTCCGCTTGGGGAATATAGGCGTGACGGTGTTTTTTACTTTAATAATAATAATTAAATACTGTCCCACTGCTATGCAAAGGCCTTCTCTTAGTCGAGGAGAGAGGGATTAGGTCATAATCCAGCGCGCGAAACCAGTGCGGTTGTGGCTACCTACGGGTAGACCTTATCAAGCCGCCTATGGGGGTTCTAACTTGGCTTCAGGACTAACCTTATAAAAAGGTAGCTGAGTTATTACAAACTATAAATATATATTACTTAATATATATTATTGATGATGACATAACACCGATTAACAAGGAATATTTGTGACATTATAATTGTAACTACAGTTAATTATCTTAACCACTGACATTTGTACGCCTCACAGGCAAAGTATAGAGATCTTTATAGTATATATATATATATATATATATATATATATATATATATATATATATATATATATATATATATATATATATATATATATATATATATATATATATATATATATACAACAAAATGTATTGTACCTATACTTGTCAAATAAAATATTGATTGATTGATTGATTGATACAGTTTACTCAGTTCTTTGTATTTTAGTGTGTGTCTCCGAATGCATGCAAGGCATAGTGTGAAGTGCAGATGTCATCAATGAAATAGAATCAAAGGACATCGTCGAAAATGGCCCCAGCACCAACAAAAATGTGACCTGTACCATAATTATTCATCTTTTTTATTCTAGTTATGGCAAATATCCGTATCTAACGGACAATTTGCAATCCATAGCAAATATTTCAAAGTATTTTAAGTACTTAAATCGAAGTCCCCAAAATTTATACAACTTTGTTATCTAATTACAGTTGGATATTTCAATCCTATCAATCGGTTATATTCAATCTATTACGTTTAACCTTAATCGATTCGATTATGGCTAATATATTTTTACATAACGATTTTACAGATGTATTGTTGGCTTACATTGGTCACATCTGTTAAAAAATATATAGCTAAAGAACCCTTATGTACGCAGAAATCAATGTTACTTTAGATGAGAGCCATGTCAATTGATCTCTAATTTAAGAACCAGGTTGAGACCTCTAATTTAAGAACCAGGTTAACAGCTTAATCGCAAACACAATGTAAAAGTTTGGTGTTTTTTTTTGCTCGTTAAAATGATTGTCTTTCATTTTTAATTAAGCCGGACGCGCTAATGTGTTATGCAAATGTCAGGGATTAGCTGAAAATCAGTGTTGTGCATATATGCACAGCGAATACTGACCTGGTTACCTTGCCACACTTTATCGACTTCAACTCTTATGTGTACTTTTATATTTATTATTTATTTTAATTGTAATGTGTGTGTGTGTGGCAAAATAAATGGGTTAAATGGTTTACTAAATTATAACCTCAAAATCTAATACATTCTTTTGCAATAATTCCATTGTCCCGCTCTTCTGTTTAATAATAAATACTTGAAGATAAGTTAAAGGTGATTTGAAATCATGCAAGTATTTTTGCATTGCTGTTGGTTCTGGGGCAAGTCATATATGGACGCAGACCAATGTCCTTTCCGAAATTGCATTCTTGAGATTTTAACTATAAGCTGATAATAATTGTAATCAGCCGATCGACGTCTGCTGCTGGACGAAGGCCTTCCCCAAAAATTGCCACGACGACCACCAAACTGAAAACCGGCCGTACATACATACATACACTTACGCCTTGATCCCACTGAGATAGGCAGAGACAGTTTGCCACATACTACGATTCTGACACACCTCTTTCGCTTCAACTTTCTTCTGAACGTAGATGAAGCGAAAGAGATCTCTTCATCCAAGAGACTATTAATTTGGTCGTGATAGGTTTTCCTTGGGCGACCTCTTCCGACGCTTCCACACACATTTGCTCGATATATTCCTTTCGTTAGCCGCCTGTCACACATCCTCTCCACATGCCCATACCAATTCAATATACCTCTTTCGATCCTAGTCACCACGTCACTGCCGTAACGGATAGAATTTTGACATATTTTGTATGGAAAATCTGCCTGAAATTCTACTAACAGTAAGCAAAGCTATCCTTGGGCTGTTGCAGCTCCACTTGATTGAATATGGACAACTTGTTTAGCTATTATTATTTGATATTCCCTCTCTTCCTTCTATTAATTTAGTAAATGTTTCTTTTTTTCCTCATTTCTTTCTCTGTAAATGAGGGAACCGTGTAGCCATTCACATGAATAGTATCATTTGTATAATTTAACTTAGACCTACCTGATAGACCAGCCTACATCGTTCTCCCATATCCCACAACAAAATGAAGATAGAAAAAGAAAATGTAAAAATACTATTTTAAAAGAGTAACCGTGGAGTTTCTAGCCCTTCTTCTCCACAGGAATGACATTCCGAAGTGGTGGTAGAGTCTTTGTTACTTTTCTGACGATTCATAAATACTGTAATGGTTTACATGAATAAAAAATATTCTGATTCTGATTTTTGAGTTGAATACTGAAGCCATTAGTGTACACATACAGCTTTTACATGAGACCTTCACCAGGTCATTGATTCACCTTGTAGGTCCGTACAAGATGGCCTGATGACAGTTATACTTGTCAGTATGTGAATTTTGACTAACCTGAATCAAATCCAAGATGCCAAGTTCACTCTCCGAGGAGTCCACGCAAAACACGAAGTATAGTGTAGCGTAATGCCGATATATCAATTTATAGTCTGATCCCCCAATTAGACTGAAAAAAATGTCAAAAATCATTAAATTGTACAGGCTAACAAAAGCACAAAAGCAAATGACAAAATGATTATATTGTAAGTGGTAGGATACAGGTAACGGGGAAGACCTAGATTCTTACCATGACCAAATAGACAGTGTCTTATCTGAAGGACAAGAGTCTCCGTAACCGGCGAGCGTGTATGAGACGAACTATGAGACGCCAGAGAGGTATGTAAGGAAAGAACCTGTTGGATCTCTGTACTATGTGTATGTGAGAATGATCTACGCTGTTGGCCGCGGGGCCTTTACAACTTTACCGGACAAGAGGGCGAGCGTGCAACCACTACGCTCAAGCCATAAGGGCAAGGGGGCAACTAGCTCAAGGGCGCCTCAAGGAGGAACGGCCTCAGCTTGGGCATTCTCTATGGGGGAGGGCGTTTACTAGGTGTCTCGCCGTGGTGCTCAGCACCGGTCGGCGGCCAAGAGATTCTTCGACAACGCCGGCCAGGATGTTATCTGAATCTGTGTGCGGTATCTGTATCCGAAAGAAGGGATGTAAGTGCATCGGGAGGATCGGATAGGTGAGAACATGCCGCGGACTGCGGTAGCGGCTGATAGGAGGGGAGTTAGGTTCGTAGTCGGCGGCGGCTACAATTAGCGGATTTCTATAATTGGACGCGTTCGCGAAATATCGAGTTGTCGCATTTTTAATAAAGATGCGAATTGGTTCGAGACTGAGATCGGAATGGAGATCGACATTCCGTATGAACCACAGGGCTCCGACGGCTTTGCGGAGGTAACGGGATTGAACCGTTTGGAGTCTATCGATGTGAGGGCGGGCGGCGTGCCCGAACACCTCACAAGCGTACGTCATGATGGGTCGTATACAAGTTTTGTAAAGTGTCACCTTATTCCTAGACCTAAGTCAAAATATGTGTATATTTTTTGTTTTTCTGTGTACTAATACTAGCTTACATACCAAATTTCAGCTTTCTAGGACTTCAGGAAATACCCTAAGAATTTTGATGATCATTAGTGAGTCAGTGACGAAATCGGCGTTATGTAGATATTAATAAAATCCAAAGTATAAGAGCTATGAAATTGAAACTTTATATGTTTAATAAGTTCTCTATTGACATCATATACCGAGAATTTGTTAATTTGGTAAAATCCAAAACCCAAGTTATGGGTGTTCAAAAAAACTACAAAGTGCTTCGAGAAAAGGTAGTAGTGCCCTTGCGCTTCGCTTGACTCATCTAGGCGGAGGCACTACTATGCCCCCAGATAGCTGTCCCAGGTGGACAAAAAAGTTATCCTATAAAGGTTGTTTTACCAAAAAGGTATGGAACCCTAAAAAAGACTAAGAATATGGGCATTTGGAAGTTAGACTAATGGGCAATATCGTACCTGCCACCTTCAAGGAAATTGCAAACGTTGTCATCTCTTTTCGACACCAGCTGAAATGTCTCCTTTATTATCTGCTGTTGCATATCCTCATTCTGTAATTTAACATAATATCATTATACCTGCGAGCATGACTAGTAGTAGCAATGGTTAGGTAGGTTCCTGGGTTTGAATCCTAGGTCAGACAGTATGCTTTTTTACAAGCTTTTTTTTAACTTGCAATGTTCATCTTGTGATCCATTTTCAAACACTTGCAGGTATCCAATTAAGCTGAAATTCAGCATATGTATGTAAATCCGGTGACAATGCAATAATATGGTACCATGTAGCTGGTCTGATGATGGAGTCGGAAGGTGGCCATAGGAACATATAAAATATACAACATAACCCTCTCATGTTTAAACTTGATAGATTGGTATTGACCAATACTATACACCCAGACAGTGTTCGGGGTCTGATGATGAAGCTGAAAGGCCAATGGAACAATCTAACTACTTAATATAACCCCATCATGTTGGAGTTCATTGGATTTGTCTTGACAAATACTATAGACCTGGATAGTGTCCGCAGACTGATGATGGAGCCAGAAGGCAGTTATAGGAACTCCTCAACTATGCAAAATATTGTCATAGTGTCTTTGTTATAAAAGCTTGTTTTAGAAAGGGCATTTCAGATTAAAATTATTTATTGAGAAATTGACTAATTGAATGACCAAATAGACTGTGCCTTATCTGAAGGGCAAGTCAAGAGTCTCCGTAACTGGTGAGTGTGTATGAGACGAACTATGAGAGTGGAGGAAGCCAGAGAGGTATATAAGGAAAGAACCTGTTGGAACTCTGTACTCTCTGCCTACCCCGTGAGGCCCATCATGCCAGATGATGATATAGATAGTCCTAGGTCTGGATTTGAGAATGGTATAATGCCAATAGGCTTGTGCCCTATGATAGGGCCACCAAAATCATCAGCCATGTATAAGTGTAGACAATATGCCTCTACCACCACCACTTAAGGAATATGGGTGTGACGGTCTGTATGAAAAATGTCATGATAGATTTTGCTTGGGCATCATTATAGTATTTTTCACATAAGATGTGTAGTGACAATTCTAAGTGCCAAACGAAATTAATATTAAATTCGATGATATTAATCATAAAACCATAAGTATAGAAACAGGTCATGCCTCTTATTGCCATTGAATAAAGTATAATTTTCTTTGGCACTTACAACTGTTACAGTGCCCATCCTTCATAAAAAATACTATACATACACTTCCATTCACGTTAATTATCATATAAATAGTTTAAATTTCGATGGTGTTAACTTTTTAATTCATTCATGCAACAAAATTATTTTCACAACGTATTTAATTATGTATCAAGCGTCGTAACACTCTATTCAATTCATTTAACGTTTACTGATTAGAAGTACTCATAAATCAACAATAATACGATAAGGAAGCGAAAATCAAATCACGCCTGTGCATACGAAATTTAATAAAAAAACTTTCACTCACAAAATATTGGTAGAATTTGGACAGTCGAGGTTTTCCATGGTTATTGAACACAAGTATTGCCTTTATCATTGTTATATTTTAATGTAACTCTAGTAAAATTAAACTATTCTGTCATATATTAAAATTCGTACATTTTACAGACAACGCAACCAAAGAATTTATCGATTATATTTTGACAATGACGTACCGAAATGACATTTACAATTTTGTTTAGAAATTTACAACTTGTAAACAAAAACGCGTTCCAGTTTTGTTTTCATGAATTTTGGTGTGCTGAAAAAATAAAAATATAATACTTAAGAATATTTAATTAAAGTCGAATTCAAAACGTGTTTAGATTATAGAGTTCACGTGGGTGAACCTGTACTAAAAAAACTCGTAATTGAGAGATGATTACAAGCTTACTTTATATATCATATTAGCTAATTTGATTAAAAAGGTTAGTCATTATTCAACTACGAAAAATACAAAAAATATCCATGATTTATTAAATTAGTTAAATTCGTTGAAGTGTTTTACGATACGTAGCAATTTTGCTTCACCTAAGCAAGTTTCTTTTCTTATTCTATGTATATATTTGTTAGAATTGAATATTGTACAAAACGCATGTAAAATGGAAAGATTAATTAATAAGAATAATAAAAACCCTAAAAGGAATTAAAGGCAATTTACTTAATTTCAGAAATTGTGTAGACGACCCTACCATGTGGTAGTTTTTAGATTTCCCCGCTAGCAACACCACAAACCTCGCGAACGCGTTGTGCCGACGGCTGTAACCCGCGCGAGTGTCACAATACTGAAAAATTGTAAAAAATTAAATGATTAATGTGTGAAATAAACGATAATTGTTGACTTTCGAGTTCTATTTTGTGTTTTAAGTTTAGTGGAATCTCATTAGTGATACGCTGATGCATAGGAACTTAGATACAGGTGAGTTTTACGATGGATGGTTGTAGTATATTTTGTTGCCTTTATTTGGGTACCGGGAGGTCTACGGCGGTGTCGTATGGCTCGTTATTACTACGAGACTCATCATCGTAGGCTTTCGCTGTAAGACTCTTCGTTTGACTGTTAAATGTTTACACTAATTTTTATTGTTTCGAAAGAACGATAGTAGAATGAGAATCTTGCAGACCGCTCACTGAAATTACTATTTTTTAATTTTTAGTTTGTTTTTATAATAATAATGCGTTCTATGAAATTTATTTCCTACCGCTAATGATGTTACATTGTTATAGGCAATCCTAAAAAAAAGAAAGTTTCTAGTTAGACTATTATCTTATCTAGATTTTTTTGGGTCAGATATAACTCAAAAGCAATGTAATAAAATTTAATGAGAAAGTTAGCTATAACAAGATAACATAATAGATGTTGTAAAACTTGTCTATACCATATACATAACATAACACTTTCAAAAACTTTATTTTTTGGATCATTGGTGCATATTTGGTAACAGTATTTGCATATGCAATATGTATTACCAATTTTGCAATATAAAATTATGAAATGTTGTCTGAAGGATGTTTTAAAGTCTCCAAAACAATGTGTAACATAACATTTGAAAGTAGGTTGTTTTAAATTGGTTAATTTCTAAATCCGATAGACAAAACACATTATATCACTGACTCAGCAAAGCCAGACAAAATGTGTTTATCCAATCAAAACTTTCTCATAACCAGAGCAGTCTGAAATCTTGCCAGGTATAATGGAAATATGTTTGTATCTCATGATATTAGGCTATATGATTGTACCTCATAAGTAATTCCAATTACCAATTTAGAAAAAAATACTTTTAAATGTTATGTTACACATTGTTTTGGAGATTTAGTATTTAAAATTGCAAAGTTATCTATCTATATCATCACGCCAGATCCCTTACGGGGTAGGCAGAGAGTACAGAGTTCCAACAGGCTCTTTCCTTACTTAACTCTCTGGCTTCCTCTACTCTCATAGTTTGTCTCATATACGCTCGCCGGTTATGGAGACTCCTGATTTGTCCTTTAGATAAGACCCGGTCTATTTGGTCTTGGTTAAGTTATAAAGCTCTTTTAAATTAGTCAGTGACATCTGTTTTGCAAAACCAGGATCTTGTGAATGCCACGTATCCTATGTAAATTAGAATAACACTAGTCCTGTCCAGTACTAATTTGCAGTACAGTATAGATGTCACGGACTAATTTGCTTTATAACTTTGTAATTTTAATATGTAAATAAATAAATACTTATTATACTATCTAAGGCAAGGCAAGAATGTGTAAGAACTCTCTTCTCTCTACCCCTCTATCGTGCAAGAGATCTGATATATCTGATGTGGGTGGGAACTATGCTTAATTATTTAGAAAAGTCTATTTATCTATATCATCACGCAGATCTCTTGCGGAGTGAGCATACAGTACAGAATTCTTACTGTTTGAAGGTTTTTTTAAAATCGAAAATAAAAGAAATCGAAACTCATATTTAAATGTGAAAGTTTATATGTCTATTCATAACTCAGTCATGCATCATTCCAATTTATTTGACAGTCATATTAGCATGATCATCTTGGTTTAACTAAACTCTTGGATACATATATTTAAATAAAAACACACCGTCACGTCTATATTCCCCAGAGGGGGTGGCAGAGGTGTACTGAGTACACCCACGTTTCGCCGACGATGTTAGGTCCCATGTAATAGGGGGCGAGCCTATTGCCATAAACCAGGCACAATTCCAGACTCCAGACTTATACTGGGAATTTTTCGTTAGATAAACTACATTTGTCCGACCTAGGATTTGAACCCAGGACCTCGTGATCAACCCGACCAACGAAGCAGTCAAAAGTCAAAAAATTTAAAAACCCTTTCGCACCTATTGCCCTAAGGCAGGTGACAGAGTTGTATACCTACATTTTACTGGCAATTCCTACATTTTACTCCCGTAATAGGGAGTAAGCCGTTATACTGAAAAGAATTCTAAACTTGGGACTGCCACTAAATTTTTTTGGTATAATAATAATAATTCTTTATTTCTTGCCATAAAGTATAAACCAAGTAAACAAAGTTACATAAGATTATTTCGTTATAAAAAGGATAGTATATAAAAGAAAAGAATCAACGATACAATTAGCAAAACAATACTATTAACAAAACAATACTATTAAGGCTGATATGGTACTAAATTGAGAGTCTTCTGTCTCCCAAGCTAGAGTAAATCTGTGTTATGGGAGACAGTGAAGTATAAATTGATTATTAAACATATGTTTCATTGTATTTTTTATGAGTTGCTAAATCAGTTTTATCCCAGAGATAATCCAACATTTTATAATAATACACAGTCTAGTTTTGATACCTTTTTGAACTTATTAATAGGCATGTTTCCCACATATTTGATTTTGTCTGGTATCAACTCCAAACTATTCTAGTATGAGTTTACAACATGTTTACTAATTACCATTTATATGATGTCATTAACATTTTGTTTATACATAACATTAATATGATTACAGCAAAACCCTATAAAATAGAAGTTGGTCACCTCATACAAAGTTTGATGTGCGATTCACAATGATGTGAGTCCGGCTCTTGTAGCCAACTTGAATGTTGACAATCGTTAAGGCTTATAGAAAACTGAAAAATATACGGGAATGACATTTTAAGAGGAACAGTCACATGGTCACAAGAGAAAGAAGTCACTAATAGAAAACAGGAAAATGTACGGGAATGACATTTCACAAGGAAAAGTCATGTCGTCACAAGAGAGTAAATGCAAAATGCTTGCAACTTGTCTATTCCCGCTGTTCTTGTAAACAATTTGACTTTCTACAGTGATCAACGCTAATAGTAAACGGAAAAATGTACGGGAATGACATTTTACAAGAAAAAGTCACGTGGTCAGAATAAGGCGTTTTCACTGCGGAAAGAGAATTACTACATACTATAAAACAAAGACCCCCGGCGCGTCTGTCTGTATGTCTGTCTGAACGCGATAAATTAAATAACTACCGAACGGATTTTTATATGGTTTTCACCAATGGCGGAATGTTTATGTGTATAATTCACCCGTGCGAAGCCGGGAGGGAGTCGCTAGTAGATATAGCCAAGTTGACTTCCTACAGTCGGTAACGCTAATAATAAACGGAAAAATGTACACGAATGACATTTTACAAAGGAAATTCCCGTGGCCAGAACGAGGCGCTATCGATTGCTGAAAGAGAATAGGCACTATGTGCTTAAAACTTGGCTAAGTTTCGCTCTATTCTTGTAGCCAAGTTGGCTTTCTACAGTCGTTAACGCTAATAAAAAAGGGAAACATGTACGGGAATGAAATTTTACACGGAAAAGTCACGTGGTCGGAACAAGGCGCTATCGATTGCGAAAAGAGAATAGCCACAAAATGCTTGCAACTTGGCTAGGTCCTCAGCTCGCCACTCCCCAGCTCATACTCCAGTGGCATACAAAACACCATCACACAATCATTTCACAAAGAATTCGTAACGCACCGCGCCGCGTTTTTGTTCATAACGAATAAGGGTTCAGTTGGGACTCACTGTGTAGTGTTGTTGCTGCCAAAGCCCACCTAACATTCGGCAGATAATATGTCCGCACCAGTTTCACTTTAGTTTCGGAGCAGAGTGCAGGGGTCAGAACCGGTTTTTAAAAACCGGTTTAAAACGTTCTGAATTCGGGTATTTAAAAACGTTATGAATCCGGTTTTTAAAAACGTTCTTTTATTAACTGGTTAACGAAGAAACCTGTTCAAATTAAACGAACAAATAAATTTCGATTATCGGTTATTAACTTAATATCGAAATTAACCGGTTAAACTCAGAGGCAGCCAAGACAAATGTTCCTATCTCTTTCGCAGGTGCACTGTGTCGTTGTATTCTTACCTATCTATATACGATCGTGATCTTGAGAAAGTCAACGAGCGAAAGCATTTTCAAATTAACCAGTTTATTTAGGTTTTTAATATCGGTTAAAGTTACCCTAAAACCGATCCTGAAAGTCGAATCGGTTTATTCAATATTTTAGGTTTTGAATGGTAAACTAATATAATTTCAGTTTGGGGTCACTGACCGAAACTGCTTTGATAAATTAACCGGTTTCCGACCGGTGGCTTAGTGACCTACTTCAATTTTTTTGGAGCGCAGGATCGAGTTTTCTTACACAGTCTGTTAATTATCCTCCAAGAATGTCGAATGCCTAACGGGAATCTGTAATAGATTGCAGCACTTTTAAGCTGGCTCGACCGGGCAAGAATCACTCTCACAGAAATTCTGTTACCTTACAGTCTGTTAGTTATCTTCCAAGAGTGTTGTAAACGGTCACCAGTACTGGGTTGCAGCATATATTTCCATTTTATCTACCCATGCGAATCCATTAATCGTAGCCGCCGCCGACTACGATCCCCCCGACCCCTGCCGCCCCCGCCACCGCCGGCCGCAACATGTTCTCACCGATCCCCCCTATACTTTGTCATCCCTTCTTTCCGCTCTGTATACGGGCGACGACGACGACGAAGTCGTAGATCCCCTCCCCTAGCCGGCGGTTGATCGGTGCACTTAGTAGTGCACCCCCTCACCCCGCAGCGACTGTCCCTACCGAAGCCGCCTCTTCAAGGCGCCCTCGAGTATGTCGCCTCTTGCCCTTCTGGCTCGAGCGTAGTGGTTGCACGCTCGCCTTTAAGTCCGATGAAGCTGTAAAGGCCTCGCGGCCAACGGCGTACATCACTCACACACACATTTCCATTTTATAAAAAGCATATGAATAAATTATCAAAAAATTCTCAGTACGACTCAAAAGTCTGTAATTATGCCCAGAACATAATCAATAGGTTCGTCTTAATTATATTGGGACTTCAACGTCAGCGATGGGTGTACAAACAACACCTCTGCCACTCCCTGATATTGTACAACCACGTGTATGGTCATGCATGTATCCTTGTAACAATTCACTTTCAATGGTCCCGCTTACCTACCGCACACATGCCGAGTTGTCTGAGGTCAGCTCCAAGCTGTATAATCACGGCCCGATCACGTTTCAGACTCGTGTCGTGTGAATAAACTTGGCGATTTATGCCGATTTGTATGGCAGGAAAGAACCTGTTGGTACGCTGTACCCTCTGCCTACCCCGCAAGGGCTGTGGCATGATGATATAGTGTATGTATTATTTTAAGTCATGCTGACCGGCCGAGTGTGCGTGTGTGTGTAAGTGATGTACGCTGTTGGCCGCGAGGCCTTTACAGCTTCACCGGACTGAAGGGCGAGCGTGCAACCACTACGCTCGAGCCAGAAGGGCAAGAGGCGACATACTCGAGGGCGCCTTGAAGTGGCGGCTTCGGTTGGGAAAGTCACTGCGGGGTGAGGGGGTGCACTACTAAGTGCACCGGTCAACCGCCGGCTAGGGGAGGGGATCGATGACTTCGTCGCCGTCGTCGCCCGTATTCGGAGCGAAAAGAAGGGATGACAAAGCATGGGCGGGATCGGTGAGAACATGTCGCGACCGGCCGTGGCGGGGGCGGCAGGGGTCAGGGGGAAGGGCTGACCGGCCGTATTTGCAACAGCGTAGTAAGAAAGCGCGTAGGTATGAAAGATAGTATCGGTGTAAAGATGAGAAAGGGTATGCGCCGTTGGTTCGGGCATACAGAAAGAATGTCGGAAGAAAGAATGACAAGACAGATTTATAATGCGAAAGTGGGTAAAAAAAATGTAGGTACCGGGGAAGACCTAGATTATCTTGCTATGACCAAGTAGACCGTGTCTTATCTGAAGGGCAAGTCAAGAGTCTCCGTAACTGGCGAGCGTGTATGAGACGAACTGTGTGGAGGAAGCCAGAGAGGTCTGTAACGAAAGAACCTGTTGGAACTCTGTACTCCCTGCCTACCCCGCAAGGCATCTGACGTGATGATATAGATGAATTAATGGTTAAAAGCTTAAGCCGCTTCGCCCACTGGATTGAGATTTTGATCGATTGATGATGAGTCGCGATTTTGATCCCCGCACGGGACCATTTCTGTGTGACCCCCAAATCGACGTGTCCAACAAACAAAGT
The DNA here is from genome assembly GCA_905147815.2 of Phalera bucephala. Classification (NCBI taxonomy): domain Eukaryota; kingdom Metazoa; phylum Arthropoda; class Insecta; order Lepidoptera; family Notodontidae; genus Phalera; species Phalera bucephala. The sequence continues at coordinate 11,398,540 of LR990636.1, read as the reverse complement.
CCTATAATCCAGTATTTATATTTGGCATAATTACCTTTATCGACGGGCACGAGAGTTCCTAATGAAATTTTTTTTTGGCATACCTTCGTTGTCAAACCAGTATTTGCTATATGCAAAAAGTATAACTTCGAGATATTGAATAAAAACATTCTCCTGTAAAATTTTATAGGAAGCATATTTTTTGAAGCATATTTTTTTAACGACCACAGTATACCGTATAATGCTTAAAGTCACGTGTGTGTGGGTGGTGTACGCTGTTGGCCGCGAGGCCTTTACAGCTTCACCGGACTTAAGGGCGAGCGTGCAACCACTACGCTCGAGCCAGAAGGGCGAGGGGCGACATACTCGAGGGCGCCTTGAAGAGGCGCCCTCGGTTGGGACAGTCGCTGTGGGAGGACGGGGTGCACTACCAAGTGCACCGGTCAACCGCCGGCTATGGGAGGGGATCTACGACTACGTCGTCGTCGCCCGTATTCTGAGCGGAAAGAATGGATGACGAAGCATCGGGGGGAGCTTAAAGTCACATAGCAGTCTTTTATATAAAAATTTGGTTAGTTAGCTAGTCATAATAGCCAAAATCGATTCCCGCACGGGACTAGTCTTTGTGTGATCCACAATTATTTGTTCCGGTCTGGGTATTTATGTGTGTGAACTTTCATGTGTAAACGCACCCACGACACAGGAATTAATCCTATGTGGGGCTACGGTTTAAAAAAAAAACCGAAATTTCCAAAAGGTGCACATGGCAGATATTCATTTGACAACGACGATATGTAACTTGGACCGTCGAAATGTTTGTTTCGGTCTGGGCGTGTGACTGAATTTCTTGTTTGTAAAGACACCTACTATACAGGATAAATTCTTAATGTCGGGCTACGTTTGCTAAAAAACTAGCTGCTGCCCGCGGTTCCACTCGTGGTTATTTTTTAGTTTTAAAATCGTAGCCAATTCCCAGTATCAGACCGGAGTCTGGAATTGTCGGCTATTACCGGCGAAAAGTGGGTGTATGCAGTGCACCTCTGCCACCCGCGTTTGGGGAATATAAGCGTGAACGTGAGTAAAAACGTAGCCTCATACTAGGAAATTATTCCTGTGCCGTGTAATGGAATCTTCCTGATCATTTTGACGAAATGTGAATGTTTGCACAATAAAGTTCTAAACGCGCCTGGCCACCATTCTGTGACAACAGTCGTATTACTTAACAATGTTGTACAATAATAATCTCTTCCCCTATTACTGTGCTTGGTGCAGGGACCGCTGTAAAATGTTTTATTTTTAAGCTTTATTATAATAATATTAGCCCTGTTCAGAAACTGTCTCACCGTAGGGCACGGGCCTCCTCTTAAACTAAAAGGGCTTAGGCCATAGTCCACCACGCTTGCCCAGTGCGGGTTGGCGAATTTCACACACCTTCGAGAAACTCTTTCCTCACGATTTTTTCCTTCACCGTTGAAGCAAGTGTTAGAATCCACATAATTTGTAGGCGATTATTAGCATTTCGTCTCTGAAAAATCGATATCGATTGTTGTCTGTGGTCTAAATCTAATTTACTGATTTTTGAACAAGACTGTCATTCTGCGATTGACCACCGAATAGTGACGACTGTAAGAATAAAGAAGTGATTCTGTTATCCTGGAGTTTAATTTTTTAATACTTCAGAAGCCAGGATATTAAGTACTCCACGCCCGAAAAGAAAGGAAACTAAAACCTTAACATTCTGAAACCCTAACGTTAGCCTTTGTTAACATACAGAATCAGAACACTATTCATGTAAACCACTACAGCATTTATCACTTGTAACTTCGGCCATCCTTTACTTTGAATGTCCTCATTCAATCTTCATTCGCGTTCGACGAAGCTGTCGTGATTTTGACTGATTTTCTTTACGGTGGCGACGTTCATCCCTAACTCGTGAATAGCATATACTATTTCGACAGGAAGATGAAGAATTCGTGCGCGATTTCGTTCGTCTATATCTATCTATCTATTTATAACATCACGCCAGATCCCTTGCGGGGTAGGCAGAGAGTACAGAGTTCCAATCTATATCTACTTTTATGCAAACGCGCGTGACGCCCAGACAATTGAGATATCTTACTGAATAAACGGTGACGACGATGTCTTTGGTAACCGCAAGAGCTGCTTGATTGAGATGAGTTACTGGTACACTCCGATATCGCTTACGACTCAACCTGGGCTGGAGTGTACGTTTACGTTTTCTGGATGGTGGCGAATTTACAGGCGGGAAACCTCGGTCAGGCATACAATTAAAAATTCTAAGTACTATTTATATTCTGAGTGAAAAGATAAAGTGAGGGTAATTTATATATTATAATAGTCAAGCGTAGGTAGGAGGTAGGTATCCCTGACAAAATCGATAATGAACCGAAACAAGAACTTTTATTTCTGAAAATAACACACACTGTAAATAATTGTGAAAACAAAATAACGAGAACACACTTTTATTTCTGTAAGTAACACACTCTGTAAATAATTGTCAAAAAAAATCACGAGAACACACTTCTATGTATGAATGTAAGCACTATTTTAAATCAAAATATATCCCATATATAAACACCAATTAATACAGACAATCAATAGCTAATTTTATATATTTTATGTGTGATAGATATTTATCGCAATCAAAAATGTTGGAAATGTCGATGGCTAATTTTAATGCATTCGGGAAAATCTTTAATATTATAATATTAGTTATGTGTAGGTAGACATTCCTGACAAATTCTTTAGTGAACCGAAACAAGGACTTATTTCTTAATAACACTCTGTAAATAATAGTCTTAAAAAAAATAACGGGAATACAGTTATTACGATGCAGGTTGACCTTGACTACCAACACTATATTGAATCAAAATTTAGCTCACATATAAGCAACAGTTAGTGTAATAAATCAAAAGGTAGCTAAAACTTTTTTTTTATGCATATGTGGGTAGATATTTATCGTACTTAAAAACGCTGGAAATATGTCGACGGCTAACTTTAATGCATTCAGCATAATCTTTAAATCACGTCTTATAAAAGACGACTGCATGAAAAATGGCTTACATTTGAATGTGAAGAAAACCAAAATTATGGTTTTTGAACGGGAAGAAATCAGAACGCATGCGTTCTGGTTTCTTGTTGGGATTGTGGAGGATTGTGGTTGGGAACGATGTGCTGGAGCAAGTGAATGAGTTTGTATATCTTGGATGCGCATTCAGTAAGGATGGAAAATACACCGCTGACATAGAGAGAAGAGTGAGTGCAGGGAACAGAGTGAATGGCGCGATGGGAAAGCTACTTGGGAGCCGGCACTTAAGCCGAAAAGCGCAGCTGGCCATACATAATGGAGTGCTTGTCCCAACGCTGTTATATGGCAGCGAGAGCTGGGTATGTAAGAAGGAGAATGAAAGTAGGATAAATGCGGTAGAAATGCGAGATCTGCGGAAGATGTGCGGAGTGAAGCTGACCGACCGTATTCGCAACAGCGTAGTAAGAAAGCAAATAGGTATGAAAGAGAATATCGGTGTAAAGATGAGAAAGGGTAGGCTCCGTTGGTTCAGGCATATAGAAAGAATGTCCGAAGAAAGAATGACAAAACTGATATACAACGCGAAAGTGGAAGGATGAAGGTACCGGAGAAGACCTAGACTATCTTACCATGACCAAATAGACCGGGTCTTATCTGAAGGACAAGTCAGGAGTCGCCGACGGTATTGGGCGTTTGATCACTTTCAGCTTGAATAGTGATCACGTCTTTATCCCTTAAGATAGAACTATAGCTCGAGGGGTAGGCATACACGGAGCTATTGTAGGTTAATAAAAATAATAACTTATTAATGTAAGGTGTATACAGCACAACTGTTCTCCGATAATCGCCCGGGACTCAGATTCAACATGCCGACTGCCTCAGTCGTAATCCTTTACCTAGTACTAGCCACGACCTATTAGAACTTGACGTGTGCATAATGAACAGTTCTTGTTGGCTACCCAATTAAGCGATCCTACGTTAAAATTCATTAAAGGTATTCTTGATGAAAATTCCGCAGAGGCAAGAGATATAACTATGCACTAAAAGATGGGATGATATATAGGAAGGTTGGGACAGATTTAAGATGGGCGGTTCCTAGAGACGCACGTTGAAAGACTTGTATGCTCTGTCATGATAAAAGCGGTCACTTTGCTTACGAAAAGACAATAAGATGAGAAGAGACTATTGGTTCCCTGGTATGGCTCGCCTTATCAGAAAATATGTTAAGGCATGTATTCCCTGTGCATACGCAAAGGAACCAACTGGTAGAAAACAGGGTCTCTTACACCCTCTACCTAAACCAAGTACACCATTTCATTGTATTCATATAGACCACGTAGGCCCATTCGATAAGAGTAGAAGCGGTAACACTTATATTTTAGATATAATCGATGCCTTTACAAAATGTATCGTCTTACGCGCTGTTAGGAAGACTATGAGTAAAACATCAATACAGGTTATGCGAGAGTTTGTCGGGTGATTCCGTACACCACAAGTTATAATCTCCGATCGTTACGATGTTTCCAGCGTGAGTGGTCTTTCGAAAGGGAAATACAAAAATATTTATTCTGCTTACAAAATAAAACCCTGGTTAGGCCCCGACCCCAACTTTAATACTGATACAGATAATAAAAGTTGTCAATCTGATAACGAGTAGTCAAAATCCCTACCTGTACAAATCCAATCTTTAAAAAAAACCCATGAATCTGAAAATTACAATCTATACACAAACCTGTATTATTATTATACGTATTTATACTCACCTTGTCCTGAAATTACCTGCACAATTTCAATGTGGCCGAAACCGAACTCTCTGGCTGCCAAAGGAACCACGCAGTATTTATTGAAGAAGAATGGAGCAACATGAAAAATTAACACCATCAGGCCGACACACCTTGTGCGTGTAAGCGGTGAGATGGGTTATCTATGTATGTATATGACATCAGGCCGACACACCTTGTGCGTGTAAGCGGTGAGATGGGTTATCTATGTATGTATATGACATCAGGCCGACACACCGTTTGCGTGTAAGCGGTGAGATGGGTTATCTATGTATTGATATGACATCAGGCCGACACACCTTGTGCGTGTAAGCGGTGAGATGGGTTATCTATGTATGTATGACATCAGGCCGACACACCTTGTGCGTGTAAGCGGTGAGATGGGTTATTTATGTATTGATATGACATCAGGCCGACACACCTTGTGCGTGTAAGCGGTGAGATGGGTTATCTATGTATGTATATGACATCAGGCCAACACACCTTGTGCGTGTAAGCGGTGAGATGGGTTATCTATGTATGTATATGACATCAGGCCGACACACCTTGTGCGTGTAAGCGGTGAGATGGGTTATCTATGTATGTATATGACATCAGGCCGACACACCGTTTGCGTGTAAGCGGTGAGATGGGTTATCTATGTATTGATATGACATCAGGCCGACACACCTTGTGCGTGTAAGCGGTGAGATGGGTTATCTATGTATGTATGACATCAGGCCGACACGCCTTGTGCGTGTAAGCGGTGAGATGGGTTATTTATGTATTGATATGACATCAGGCCGACACACCTTGTGCGTGTAAGCGGTGAGATGGGTTATCTATGTATTGATATGACATCAGGCCGACACACCTTGTGCGTGTAAGCGGTGAGATGGGTTATCTATGTATGTATGACATCAGGCCGACACACCTTGTGCGTGTAAGCGGTGAGATGGGTTATCTATGTATTGATATGACATCAGGCCGACACACCTTGTGCGTGTAAGCGGTGAGATGGGTTATCTATGTATTGATATGACATCAGGCCGACACACCTTGTGCGTGTAAGCGGTGAGATGGGTTATCTATGTATTGATATGACATCAGGCCGACACACCTTGTGCGTGTAAGCGGTGAGATGGGTTATCTATGTATGTATGACATCAGGCCGACACACCTTGTGCGTGTAAGCGGTGAGATGGGTTATCTATGTATGTATATGACATCAGGCCGACACGCCTTGTGCGTGTAAGCGGATGATCACCTATTGGACATCACAGGAGGATACACATGGCGCGTGCACGTGGTGGTACGGGACATGCAGGAAGAAGACACGAACGCGAATGAAGATTGAATGAGGACATTCAAAGTAAAGGATGGCCGAAGTTACAAGTGATAAATGCTGTAGTGGTTTACATGAATAGTGTTCTGATTCTGTATGTTAACAAAGGCTAACGTTAGGGTTTCAGAATGTTAAGGTTTTAGTTTCCTTTCTTTTTCGTTCTCTTTTTTTCGATATTTTTATGTTAACAACATTTTCTTGACTTGATTACCTAAAACATTGATTTTCTGTATAATCAAGCTTAAATTGTATAAATCCAAAAACTAAATTAGATTCTTAATTTGATTAAGTCATACGTGTACTTTTATACATTTTTATAAATATTGAAAATATATATATTCGTTTATAGTACATATTTATATTTGATAAAAATGTTGTTATTTCTTAATAAAGATGAATAATATCATAGTGGTAAAAGACCAGGGATTCCAATCGTTGTTTGATATACCAGAGCTATAAATATGCCTGAGGACAGGCAAGCCTCAGGATGGCCGATTGTTAGAATCCACATAATTTGTAGGCGATTATTAGCATTTCGTCTCTGAAAAATCGATATCGATTGTTGTCTGTGGTCTAAATCTAATTTACTGATTTTTGAACAAGACTGTCATTCTGCGATTGACCACCGAATAGTGACGACTGTAAGAATAAAGAAGTGATTCTGTTATCCTGGAGTTTAATTTTTTAATACAAGTGATAATATTTTTTTAATACGTACATCGTCACGCCTATATTCCCCAAGTGGCGGTGGCAGAGGTGTACTGAGTACAACCATGTTTCGCCGACGATGTTAGGTCCCATGTAATAGGGAGCGAGCCTATTGCCATATACCGGGCACAATTCCAGACTCCGGACTCGTACTGGGAATTTTTCTTTAGAAAAACTACATTTGTCCGACCTAGGATTTGAACCCAGGACCTCGTGATCACAAAGCGATGCGCTTTGCCACCAGACCAACGAGGCGACCAACAATACGTACATGCTTTCGAAAAGACAGAGGTGCGTGCCTGGGTTTGAACCCGACACCTCTGACTTTGCAGTGCAACGGCCTAACCACTACCCTATCACTGCTCCTTTTTTTGAATAATTTTTGTAAAAAAAACTATTCCTGTATTTATTTTGTTTTCTATCTGTCTTTTTAAATGCATCCACGGCAGGGCATATAGTTGCGACAAGGATATTTCGGCCCGTAGAGGCAGAGGCCGATGAACCCTAAGGCAAACTAGGCACGTGCCTAGAGGCGCGAGGTTACAAAGGGACGCGCGCGTGTAAGTTTTTAAACAAAGAAAAAAATAATTAACACAATATTAATTGTGTAAGTATTCACCCACTTGCATAATATAAAAGATTCTTTATGTCTATAGAAATGAAGAGCTTCCGAAGCGTGATTTCTTGATTATTCCTACATCGCCTGATTTCATAATAGAAGTTGGTAAGATAAAACTGAAATATTGCGCGTTCGTCGCGTCGATCGCGTGCATAGGCCGTGACCCAAACCCTAAACCTGACTGAGGGTTTGTCACACGTCTAAGGGTTGTATCACGTAATTGCAAAGATTTTACCACCATGCATGCCATAAAATTATTGTATGCTTCTCTGAACCGCTCTGTTTCATACCCTACTCCACGGATATATTGCTGCATTGCAGTTCCCACATTCATTCCAATTCTGTTAATGCCAATCAGCAATATATACACACCGTCACGCCTATATTCCCCAAGCGGGGGTGGCGGAGGTGTACTCACCCACGTTTCGCCGACGATGTTAGGTCCCATGTAATAGGGGGCGAGCCTATTGCCATATTCCGGGCGCAATGCCAGACTTCGGACTCGTAATGGGAAGTTTTCGTTAGAAAAACTACACTTGTCCGACCTAGTATTTGAACCCAGGAACTCGTGATCACAAAGCGATGCGCTTCGCCACTAGACCTACGAGGCAGTCATCAGCCCATAGACTGCCTCGTTGATTAGCAATATATGCCTTTATAAGCCCCGGATTTTCAACAAAAGTTGGTCATTTGGTAATTAGTCTAATTGCGGCCGAACTACGGACCTGGTTTCTGCCGGTTTGCCCAGAAGTAAACACTAACCTACCAAAAGGGTCTGAATTTGGCAAAAACCTTCAGGAGGTCTCGCGTGTGAGCGACAGGGTACCACGTTACCAGTGTTGTTTAATTGTGGAACAATAATTAAATAAGTGTCTAGCAAAATTGTTATCGTTTTTTATGATAACAAGTGCCCGGACCTAACAGCTCGAAGATTGATGCGAGTGCGCACGGAAAAAAATGGTTGCTACAACAGCAGCTGTAGATACTACAAGTTGGAGTAAAGAAATGCCAACTTCCACTTAGTAACTTCTACCACACGCCATCTAAAGTCATCAGTGTTTACTACTAGTAGTACGAGTTAATATTTACTTATAATATGGCTGCCTATATTTGACTGCCTCGTTGGTTTAGTGGCAAAGCGCCGCGCTTTGTGATCACGAGGTCCTGGGTTCAAATCCTAGGTCGGACAAATGTAGTTATTCTAACAAAAAATTCCCAATATGAGTCCGGAGTCTGGAATTGTGCCCGGTATATGGCAATAAGCTCGCTCCCTATTACATGGGACCTAACAACGTCGGCGAAACGTGGGTGTACTCAGTACTCCTCTGCCACCCCTGCTTGGGGAATATAGGCGTGACGGTGTGTGTATGTAATATATGGCCGCTAGAGAGGCGTCGTTATTGAGCTTGCGTAGGGGGCTCTCAACATTTAATCCGCCACTGCGTAGATGACATTGACAGGGGGGTTGGTGTGAAATTAATGCTATTATTTAATAAAATTTTCCTAATTTCACGAAAATATTTTAACGCACAGTTACTAGTTAAAAAAAGAAATTGAGTAGACTTCATATCAAACTCAGCTACTAACATTAAGTGACGTTTCATTTAATGGCAGCGTTAGTTCCGATTTGAGCCGAAAGCTACAAGATCGTGGTATGACGGTAGATCAAGCGTGGGCCATTTTTTAAATAAGCAAAACGTCACCAGCTGTCCACCACTTTTAATGGGTGATCCAAAGTCCTGCCGCAGTCTTCTTAGCGTTTTGACGGCAACAACGATTGCATTATCTGTAACAAACATCAAATCCTGCTGCGTGCAGGTGTTAGGACACGCAGAGCATGACATAAGGCTAGGCTAGGTTAGAAAATATACAAAAAAAAGTTTACCAAGTTTTTATTTTTTAAATTTAAAATACCTCAAATAATTACGATGAACGCTGTGCTCGCTTACATTTGTTCCCACTGTCAAACCGTAGAAACATTACAGACATATGCTATTTGACAAAAATTGCTCAATCTAAAATTGATTGCTCAGAACTTGTTGAACGAGTATATCTTAACGTTCCTCCCGCCACCCCCGACCCAGAAATCTGCTCCATGTTCCGCAAACACGCACACTATATCGTCATAATAGTCAGTCACCTCATACGCTCATCTAAAATGTTTAATGAAACGATTGGTTCTACCCATACAGCTTTAGATTTATTTTCCAGCAGCCCATTCAAAAACTATTTGACTAAAAGTGTTTTTCCTTCCTCCATGTTATCATAGGACTTTGCAGCTATTTATTTAACCTACTAATTAATTATTCAGTATTCCCATTCAATTAAGCACATGTTCTTTTTAACTGTGGCGGCTTGTAAATGGCTTCTTGCTACTAATCACTAAACTAACCTGTATTGCTAGCTGTAAGCCTCCCAAATAAAAATAAAATAAGGTGGGACATCGTTTGGGTTACACCGCATAAACACCCCAGATTAGTGCTGCGCTGTCTGTGAATCCCCACATGATCATGTTTTCCTTGCTTCGGCCGACCTGGGTCCTAAGTCTATTTAAAGTATTCCAGACTGGTCATGGTAATTCATATCCAGGTGCGGGGCTCTTAGTTGGTGGAAAGGATTTGGTAGTGACGCGGTCATAGCAGCTTACTATCGCAGATCGTTACCAATGCAATGTTGCGAATGTCCCGCACTGAAAATATATATAAAATGCATTTGGCAACGAAGTAACGATGCCTCGCTGAATGTAACGGTACGTGGGCGTCCATTAATCTTGATTGTGTTGCGTTTGTATTCTAGAACATCTATTGTTTATACATATGTATAATATTAAAAATCTATCTATCTATCTATAACCTCACGCCAGATCCCTTGCGGGGTAGGCAGAGAGTACCGGAAAAAAATACTGTTAAATAATCAAATTAATAGCCGACGCAGCGCGACGGGACCGCAACGGTGGCGCGGCTTGGGGAGTTGTAATGTACTGAAATGTACGGGAGACGCCACACAGCGCAGCCCCGCTCGGCGCGACGGTGGCGCGGCTTGGCGACTTGTAATGTACTGAAATGTACAGGAGACGCCACACAGCACAGCCCCACTCGGCGCGACGGTGGCGCGTCTCGGGGTGTTGTAATGTACTGAAATGTACGGGACACGCCATACAGCGCAGCCCCGCTCGTAGCGACGGTGGTGCGGCTTGGGGTGTTGTAATGTACTGTAATATACGGGAGACGCCACACAGCGCAGCCCTGCTCAGAGCGACGGTGGCGCGGCTCGGGGTGTTGTAATGTACTGAAATGTACGGGACACGCCACACAGCGCAGCCCCGCTCGGAGCGACGGTGGCGCGGCTCGGGGTGTTGTAATGTACTGTAATATACGGGAGACGCCACACAGCGCATCCCCGCTCGGAGCAGCGGTGGCGCGGCTCGGGGTGTTGTAATGTACTGTAATATACGGGAGACGCTACACAGCGCAGCTCCGCTCGGAGCGACGGTGGCGGGGCTCGGGGTGTTGTAATGTACTGTAATATACGGGAGACGCCACACAGCGCAACCCCGCTCGGAGCGACGATGGCGCGGCTCGCGGTGTTGTTATGTACTGTAATATACGGGAGACGCCACACAGCGCAGCCCCGCTCGGAGCGACGGTGGCGCGGCTCGGGGTGTTGTAATGTACTGTAATATACGGGAGACGCTACACAGCGCAGCTCCGCTCGGAGCGACGGTGGCGCGGCTCCGGGTGTTGTTATGTACTGTAATATACGGGAGACGCCACACAGCACAGCCCCACTCGGCGCGACGGTGGCGTGGCTCCGGGTGTTGTTATGTACTGTAATATACGGGAGACGCCACACAGCGCAGCCCCGCTCGGAGCGACGGTGGCGCGGCTCCGGGTGTTGTTATGTACTGTAATATACGGGAGACGCCACACAGCGCAGCCCCGCTCGGAGCGACGGTGGCGCGGCTCCGGGTGTTGTTATGTACTGTAATATACGGGAGACGCCACACAGCGCAGCCCCGCTCGGAGCGACGGTGGTGCGGCTCGGGGTGTTGTAATGTACTGTAATATACGGGAGACGCTACACAGCGCAGCTCCGCTCGGAGCGACGGTGGCGCGGCTCGGGGTGTTGTAATGTACTGTAATATACGGGAGACGCCACACAGCGCAGCTCCGCTCGGAGCGACGGTGGCGCGGCTCGGGGTGTTGTAATGTACTGAAATGTACGGGACACGCCACACAGCGCAGCCCCGCTCGGCGCGACGGCAAACGTTACGACCGAACGTAGCCGAGCGATTCCGTCGCGCTCCCGTCGCGCTCCGTCGGCTATTTGACCAAACCTTTATTACGTTCCATAGTGTTTATAGATGGTAAAAACATAAATTTTGCACGATGACCCTGTAGTGCGCGGCAAGTAAGGAAAGAGGAAGAGGGTCGAGTAATAATTGGGACCACTATAGATCTATACTAATATTCTAAAGAGGAAAGATTTCTTTGTTTGTTTGTAATGGTTGAACTCTGAAACTACTTAACCGATTTTAATAATTTTTCACCATTAGAAAGCTAGCATATACCTGGTAAGTGGCGCTGTTATCGACCGGCTACAAAGTCACGGGAAACAGCTAAAATAATATATTATAATATTAGCCCTAGTTAAGAAACTGTTCTTTCGTTGGGCACGGGCCTCCTTTCATACTGAGAGGGCTTAGGCCATAGTCCACCACGCTGGCCCAATGCGGTTTGGCGAACTTCACACACCTTCCAGGAACTCGTAGGCATGCAGGTTTCTTCACGATGTTTTTCCTTCACTTTAATACACACATGCTTTCAAAAAGACAGAGGTGTGTGCCTGGGTTTGACCCGAGACCTCTGACTTTGCAGTCCAACGGTCTAACCACTAGGCTATCAGTGCGTTTTTCTAGTATATTATATGAATGAATGAATGAATTATGGAATTAGATCTTAATACTATGAACAGTCTCGCTATGTTTCACCCTCAGGGTATACAAAGGTTCATGTTAATAATAAAATGGAAACATTATTCGGTTAAAACAATCAAGTAACACAGGTATATAATAAAAATAATCTTTATTTTATACCCTTACTTTTGTTAAAATTCCTATCCTGGCTGCTTCGTTTGTTTAGTGGCGTATAATACGCGTAGCGATCACGAGGACCTGGGTTCAAATCCTAGTTCGGACGAAAATTTGGGTTTTCTAACAAAAAAATTTCAGCATCAGTCCGGAGTCTGGAATTGTGCTCGAAAACAATAGGCTCGCCCCCTATTACATGAGACCTAATATCGTCGGCAAAAAGTCGGTGTGCGGCCCGGAAGCAGGGAGAGGCTTGAAAATGGAAATTCAACAATCGGTTACCCATCTCAGACTAGCCGAGCCGACTGGTGCTCAACCTAGTGATCGCTACACACAACACAGTACCACAGCCCTACGAGCGCCTCATAAAGTCATCTTTATCTATATCATCACGTCAGTCAAGAGTCTCCGTAACCGGCGACCGTGTATGAGTCGAACTATGAGAGTGGAGGAAGCCCCAGAGACCTGTAAGGAAAGAACCTGTTGAAACTCTACTCTCCTCCTACCCCGCAAGCGATCTGGCGCGATGATATAGATAAATAGATCACGCCAAGTCCATTGCGGGGTAGGCAGAGATAACAGAGTTCCAACAGGTTCTTACGTTCTAACTTAAAACCCACCTGATTACCAACTTTGTTCTCCCATACAGTTAAATGTAGATGGCAACAATTGAAAAAATATATTTTATAACCGGAACCATGGGAGTATCTTGCCCTTCTTTTCCACAGGAATGACATTCCTAAGTGGTGGTAGAATATTTGTTACTTTTCTGATGATACATAAATACTATAATGGATCACATACTATAGTGGTCAAAGAGGTCAAATATCTAGGGGTCACCCTAAACAGTACCATGTTCTTCGGCCCGCACATCAAGCGGGTCCGTCACCGAGCATCCTTTGTGTTCGGTCGTCTCCATTCGTTAATCAGCAAGCGGAGTAAAATGTCCCTTAGAAATAAGGTGACGCTTTACAAAACTTGCGTTCGACCCATCATGACTTATGCGTGTGTTGTGTTCGGGCATTCGGCCCCCTCTCACATCGATAAACTCCAAGTGGTTGAAAACCGCTTCCTCCGTAAAGCCGTAGGAGCCCCCTGGTTCGTACGGAATGTCGATCTCCCCTCCGATCTAGGTCTCGAACCTATTCGCGCCTATATTAAAAAGGCGACAACACGACACTTCGCGAACGCATCTACCCATGCGAATCCGTTAATCGTAGCCGCCGCCGACTACGATCTCCCTCCCGACCCCTGCCGCCACCGCCGGCCGCGACATGTTCTCACCGACCCCCCGATGCTTTGTCATCCATTCTTTCCGCTCAGAATACGGGCGACGACGACGTAGTCGTAGATCCCCTCCCATAGCCGGCGGTTGACCAGTGCACCCGTCCCCCTACAGCAAATGTTCTAACCGAGGGCGCCTCGAGTATGTCGCCCCCTTGCCCTTCTGGCTCGAGCGTAGTGGTTGCACGCTCGCCCTTAAGTCCGGTGAAGCTGTAAAGGCCTCGCGGCCAACAGCGTACATCACTCACACACACACACACACGGATTACATGAATAAAAAATATTCTGATTCCTTCATATTATATTCTACTAATCCTACATCCTACTAATTATAAGTTTGTATTTTTTGGATTTTTGACTCAATCACGCAAAGACGAATTTGGATGAAATTTGGCACACAGATAGTTTTTACCTTTTTTTTGGGTTGGGGGAAATCCTACGTAGGATACCTGCTCGCCAGGGGGAAGCGAGGGGTTATGCCGAAACTACTACCGGCTAAAACCCCCACCGTGCTCCAACTTATTGCTGTGGCTGGGGCGGGTTACGGGAACGCGCAAGCAACCATCCGAGACCTGCCAGCGACCGTCCACCTTTGTGTACATCCATAGCGGAATCAGTTTTCGCACACCACTTTTGAGGCGCGTATCGGGAGCACATGAAACGCACCATCCTCTCGAGGGCCGGTTTTTGTGCGCAGGCAAAGGGTAGTCCCCCTTCCCATCGCCTGCAGAAGATAGTTTATTACCTGGACTAGCTCATAGGATGCTTTTTATCCCGTAAATATATTAGGTTCTTTCCTTACATACCTCTCTGGCTTCCTCCACTCTCATAGTTCGTCTCATACACGCTCGCCGGTTATGGAGACTCTTGACTTGCCCTTCAGATAAGACACGGTCTATTTGGTGAAGGTTTCCACCTTTCCGCACTTTCCACCTGTTGGAACTCTGTACTCTCTGCCTGTGATGATATAAATATATAGATAGATTATTATTAGATAGATAGATAGATATTAGGTTCTGGTCTAAAGTCCACGCATACGAAGTCCCGGGCAGAAACTAGTCATAAATAAATAAACAACTTCGCGCTTATATTTCCCACGCTGGAGTGGCAGAAGTGTACTGTATTCACCTATTTATTTGTCGCGATGCTAAGTCCCATGATGTTATATCATAACCTCTTTCATAGTCTGTTAATAATGGAGATACATTGTTTATAGTATAACTGGTTTCGATTGGCCCGCAATTGATCTCGTTACGGCGTGCGCGGGCGCTGCGTTGCGATCGTTACACTTGATAAGAAAGGTTACCGAGTTATTATTGTAACGGAAAATCTTTGTTTGTGCTGTGTGTGAGTGAGTGTAGAGGACGGGGAATGTTGCCGTTTTGGTAAGTCTATATCGTCCCGTCAGAACCCTAGCGGGGTAGGCAGTGAGTACAGAGTTCTAATAGGTTTCCGAGCTTTGGAAGGCACGTTAAGACGTTGGGCCTAGCTACCACTTAATTTGGTAGTCGTTAAGCCAAGTTGAACATCCATTGTTCCAACATCATGTAGCCACAAACTAGCCTCCACCGCACCGCACTAGGCCCGCGTGGTGGAGTATGATCTAATCTTTCTCACCTCGATTTGTGAGAGAAGTCTTTCGCCCAGCAGTGGGATGGTATTATTATTATTGATTTAAAGGAGATGCAATCACAATCGGCTCAGATGTTTTGGAGTTAGTCACTGCCTGACAAACAGAATGTTTATCTACGTACCTACTATAAATAACGAGATATGTGACGCATTGGTTTGTTTATAACTTGATTTCTCTGGTTTATGTACTGTATTTTGTTTTTGAGAAATATCGTGACTCTTGGGATTTTTGTAGGTCTTAGGTCGCCCCTACAATACGGCCCGACGGCCAGGTGGAAGCTGGTCGCGGGTTCGGTCGGTCAGAGTCGGTCGTCGTGATCAGCCTTGGGGAGAACTTTGTCCTAAAGCACACGTCTCTCGGCTGAAGATAGCCAGCCTCCACATTCCCCCATCTGTCTTATAAGCCAGAAGGCCAATTCTCCTATTTAATTGACACTGAGACTGTGAATATTGACTAAATTGAGATTTAATCATTAATTGACTTACATTTACTATTCTGCTTACTAAAGTATAGATCCGATTTCAGTATCATCTTATTCTTATTTCGATATGATGTCAAGTTGTTTAATTTAAAATATATTCTTGATAAAATAGACCGTGTCTTATCGGAAGGGCAAGTCAAGAATATCTGTAACTGGCGAGCGTGTATGAGATTAACTATGAGAGTGAAAGCCGGAGGGTCTGTAAGGAAAGAACCTGTTGAAACTCTGTACTCTCTGCCTACCCCGCAAGGGAACTGGCGTGATGATATAGATAGATAGATAGTTATTGTTGATCAAATGTTGATCGCATGTTAATCTCGGCTGCAACAGTCTAAGTAAAATATATGTAACTGAAATCTTCAATTTAACGATTGTTTTGTATATTTCTTGTTCATCATCATCATCATCATCATCTCAGCCTATACTTGTCCACTGCTGAACATAGGCCTCCCAAATCGCTTTCCAGCGTAACCGGTCCGATGCCACCTGCATCTAACGATTTCCTGCGATTTTCACAAGATCGTCGATCCATCTGGCAGGTGGTCGTCCCACGCTGCGCTTGAGCATGTTAATTTAAACTTATTAATTTTATAAATTATTTACAAAATTTTATAGGAATACCGTTTACATTTTGTTCAAGTTTCGGTCCGATCTCGATTCGGTCGATGTCGATATTTTACGAGAATACCATTTGTGACATTGAGATTAGATAGAGACTGCATTTTGAACACTTTTAAACAGAATTGGCCTTTTGGGTACACTGGCCGAAGGTGTGCGGTGCGGTGAAGGCAGGATACGAGCCATCTTTTTTTGAGTGAGGGAAATTTCATAGGATACCCGCTCGTCACTGAGGGAAGCGAGAAGTTATGCTAAGACTCCAAAACCGGCATCATAATCCAGCTCAAAGTTGGGTCACGCCTATATTCCCCAAGCGGGGGTGGCAGAGGTGTACTGAGTACACACTTATCGCCGACGATGTTAGGTCCCATGTAATAGGGGGCGAGCATATTGCCATATACCGGGCACAATTCCAGACTCCGGACTCATACTTCATTTGTCCGACCTAGGATTTGAACCCAGGACCTCGCGACTCCCTTTGCCACTAGACCAACGAGGCAGTGAAAAGCTTGTAAAAATATGTTAAGTTTGTGAAGTTGGTTACCGCAACAAAGATTCAGTACATATTCATCTAAATAATAATGAAGGTTGTCATCGGTCGCTTCCAGCGGCTGAATATGATAATATAAATAGCTACAATGTCTGTCGGTGTCGTGCGACTGTGTCGTAACGACGCTATTTCGGTATCGCGATGACATAGCGAGCGAGATGCGTGCCGTACCTAAGCCCCTTCGATTCCTGGTCCTTTATTTACTAACTGGCTGTGACCCGCGGTCAGTGTTTGGCATTCTTCAATCAATTTTTTAATCAATTGAAAGGACATTGTCGAAAATTGCCCCAGAGCCAACAAACATTTGACCCATAGCACCATTATTTAATAATAATAATAATATTAGCCCTGTTAAGAAAATGTCCCACTGCTGGGCACGGGCCTCCTCTCCAACTGAGAGGGTTTAGGCCATAGTCCACCACGCTGGCCCAGTGCGGGTTGGCGAACTTCACACACCTTCGAGAAACTCTTAGGCATGCAGGTTTCCTCACGATGTTTTCCTTCACCGTTAAAGCAAGTGATAATTAATTTTAAATACGCACATGCTTTCGAAAAGACAGAGGTGCGTGCCTGGGTTTGAACCCGAGACCTCTGACTTTGCAGTCCAACGGTCTAACCACTAGGCTATCACAGCTTTTTTCTAACCACTAGGCTATCACAGCTTTTCATTCAGCTTTCACCATTATTTATCCATTTTATTAAAATAATGGCTAATATCCGTATCTAACGGACAATTTGCAATCTAAAACGAATATAACAACAACAACAATACAAAGTATTGTAAGTACTTATATCGAATTGACTCTGTAAAAAGTAGTAGGCGTACCTTTTAACTATCTAGATTTATTATCTTGTTAGACTGAATACTCATATAGATAGTTCCTTAGTGTGTCGATATGTATGTGTAAAAAAACTTTTTTAAAAAGGTAAACCGACTTCAAAAAGCAAAAAATATATATTTAAAGTCGGTGCTGGTTGGTGCAGTCGGTTACTTAGCACCGCCTTCAAATATTTATTTTTTTGCTTTTTGAAGCCGGTTTACCTTTTTTTAAAAACATTTTTTTTTTACAATTTTGAGTGAATTATTTACTAATATTTATATACCGATATTATATTATTTTGCTGAGTTGTACAGTAAGGTACCTACAGGATTAATATAATAACTATAATAACGGAATCTATACATTCGTGCTTTCGCCATTAAGGAGTTCTCTGGTGTATCTTCAAAATCCAAGGTCCAATACCAATAACATTAAAATAGGACCACCTCAAAACTACTGAACCTAATGCAAAAAGAATCGTCAAAATCGGTTGATAAGCAAAGGAGTTATAAAAAAACAGCCGAATTATGAACCTCCTCCTTTTTTGAAGTCGGCTAATATACTGCTTAGTTCTATAGTGGGGCACATATACGATTGACGTAATACCCAAAATATCTTAATTGACACATTCCTATTGTTTGTCGTTAAGGAGTTCCCTGGTGTATCTTCTAAGTCCAAGGTCCAATGCCAATGAAATTAAATTGGGACCACCTTGGAGCCATACTGAACCCAATGCAAATAAAAACATCAAAATTGGTCCACAATTGACGGAAATATCGCTGAACATACATAAAAAAAGCATACATACAACCGAACAAAGAACCTCCTCCATTTTGAAGTCGGTTAAAAATGTAATTAATCTTTATATCCACTCAATATATTTTTGACTACACAATATAACCTGATTCGTATTAATGGCTACTAAATTATAACCTCAGAATCTAAAACTTTTTGTCCAATATTGCGATTCGCCCTTTTGTCCGTTTAATTATAAATGCGTTACGAGAATTTATGTGTGATTTGAACGTGCAAGTATTTATTCAATGCTGTTGGTTCTGGGGCAAATCATGTATGGGGGCAGAACAATGCCTTTCAATTACAATTAAATTAATCCCCCCCCTAAGGTACTCCGGAATAACAACGACTTTTGGATATCGAACGTTTCAGTCACTTCTGTGACCATGTGTGCTGTAGGGCCCTCGAAACATCGGGAACTTAACAACCAATATATACCAATATATTTTTTTTTATACGTAGCCCCACACTAGCATTCACTCCTGTATCGTGGGTTTGCTTACAAACATGAAAATTCACATACACAAATACCCAGACAGGGACAAATAATTGGATCACACAAAGATTTGTCCCGTGCGGGAGTCGAACCCGCGATTATTAGACACAGTGGGCGGAGTGGCTTAAGCTCTTAACCACTGCGCTAAATCGTCCGTCGCTAATTTAAAAAGACAAACACACCGTCACGCCCACGCCCAAGCGGGGGTGGCAGAGGTGTACTGAGTACACCCACTTTTCGCCGACGATGTTAGGTCCCATGTAATAGTGGTCGAGACTATTGCCATATATCGGGCACAATTCCAGACTCCGGACTCATACTGGGAAGTTTTCGTTAGAAAAAATTTCATTTGTTCGACCTAGGATTTGAACCCAGGACCTCGTGATCACCAAGTGCACCATGCGCTTTGCCACTAGACCAACGAGGCAGTCAATCAATAAATCAATTTAAAATCACCTTTTTAAAAACAAGCTTTTATAGCAAAAAGACGACGAAGATATCTTGCTAAGTTAAGGAGTTCCTATGACTTCCTTCCGACTCCATCATCAGACCCTGGAAACCATCCGTGTCTAAATTACTCGTCAAGACATATCCAACGAGCCCAAACACGGCGGATTAGTAACGTAAACAAACGTAAACGCGTGTGTGTGTGTGTTTGAGTGATATACGCTGTTGGCCGTGAGGCCTTTACAGCTTCACCGGACATAAGGGCGAGCGTGCAACCACTACGCTCAAGCCAGAAGGGCAAGGGGGCGACATACTCGAGGGCGCCTCAAAGAGGAACGCCTCGGTTTGGACAGACGCTACAGGGGAAGGGGGTGTACTAAGTGCGCCGGTCGGCGGGCTAGGCTAGGGATCTACGACTTCGTTGTCGTCATCGTCCGTATCCGGAACGGAAAGAAGCGATCTCAAAGCATCGGGGGGATCGGTGAGAACATGTCGCGGCCGGCGGTAGCGGAAGGGGTTGGGTTCGTAGTCGGCGGCGGCTACGATTAGCGGATTCGCATGGGAAGATGCGTTCGCGAAGTATCGAGTTGTCGCCTTTTTAATATAGGCGCGAATAGATTCGAGACCAAGATCAGAGTGGTAAAAACGTATACGCGAGGAGGTTACGTTGTATGGTTCACAAGTTCATATGGCCAGCTTCCGACTCCAGCATCAGACTAGCTCCATGGTACCATAATATTGCATTGTCACCGACTTTACATACGTATGCCAAATTTCAGCTCAATCGGTTGAAATATAATCAAATCCAAAACCAAGCATAACACTGCAAGACCTCAAGACACCGTGAGCTCATTCTGCGTAGATCGGACCAACGAAAATAATTAAGAAGTTTGAGGGTACCCCGGAACAACTATGCCTTTTGGACGTCTACCACCTCAGTCCTTCCCGTGACCATGGGTGCTGCAAAGCACTCGAAACGTCGGGAACTTAAAAATCAAAATAAACCGCGATAAAATCCGAAAAAATAGTTTTATTTCATATTTTAATTGTAATTTAATTTTTTTCACAATTAGTTTTTGCCCAACTCTGCCCGCGGTTTCGCCCACCCACGTTATTACTTCGTTTTCGCATAGCATTCTTTTTGACTTCTTTTTGTTTTTGCTCGGCTCCTAAGGGTCGTAGCGTGATGATAAAAGCCTACAACCATCCTAAAGAATTGGGCTATCAAATGCAAAAAAAAATCCATATTCGACTAGTTCTAGAGATCAGCGCAGTCAAACAAAACAAATTCTTTATCATATTAGTACCTATACACTAGCTTTTGCTCTCGAATTGGCCTGTGTGATGTTTATATCTTTCATCTTGAATTTATCCTTTTGACCGCTCCAGTCGGATTTATGCGGCAAACATTTTTGTTGTGCTCTTTTTTTTATTCAGACCGTGGCACCTGACATTAACATCATCATCATCATCATCATCATCTCAGCCTATACTTGTCCACTGCTGAACATAGGCCTCCCCAATCGCTTTCCAGCGTAACCGGTCCGATGCCACCTGCATCCAACGACTTCCTGCCATTTTCACAAGATCGTCGGTCCATCTGGCAGGCGGTCGTCCCACGCTGCGCTTGCCAATACGTGGTCTCCACTCTAGAATCTTTCTGCCCCAACGCCCGTCCGATCTTCGCGCTATGTGGCCCGCCCATTGCCACTTCAGCTTGCTAATCTTAAGGGCTATGTCGGTGACCTTGGTTCTTCTACGAATCTCCTCATTCCTGATTCGATCACGTAGAGAAACGCCGAGCATAGCTCTCTCCATAGCTCGCTGAGCAACTCTGAGCTTTTTTATGAGACCTATAGTATGCCATTAACAAAAGATTTTAAATTGCGCTTACCATTATCATAATTGTTTAAAATTAACAATATTCACAGAGCAGTGATAGCCTAGTGGTTAGACTGTTGGACTGCAAAGTCAGAGGTCTCGGGTTCAAACTCAGGCACGCACCTCTGTCTTTTTGAAAGCGTGTACTTTTTAATAATTAACTATCACTTGCTTTAACGGTGAAGGAAAACATCGTGAGTCTGCAGGCCTAAGAGTTTTTCGAAGGTGTGTGAAGTTCGCCAACCCGCACTGGGCTAGCGTGGTGGACTATGGCCTAACCCCTCTCAGTTTGAGAGAAGGCCTGTGCCCAACGGTGGGACAGCTTCTTAACAGGGCTCATATTATTATATTATTATTATATAACAATATTCACAGACTGCCTGGTTGGTCTAGTGGCGAATAATGTGCTTTGCGATCACGAGGTCGTGGTCATATCGAAAATTTTCAGTATCAGTCTGTAGTCCAGACTACAATTCCAGAATTGAGCTGTTATATGGCAATAAGCTGGATGAAATTATGTCAAAATTAGCCTTAGATGATACTGAAATCGGTCAAATGTTTGTGAGTGAATTCATAATAAGTTTCGATTCATTCAGTCTCAGTGTAAATGAAATACGAGAAGTTAGATTTCAGGAATCTGAAATAATATAGGGCTCGGTGTAATTGTATAGGCTCCCCCATTTTACGGACGACTTAGTCCAGCTGTCGAGAGCTTTTGTCGCCCGACCAACTGGATCGAGTAGTCGCGGGTTCGATGCCCGCATGAGACAAATCTTGGTGAGAGCCACAAATATTCGTTTCGGTCTGGGTGTGTGTGCATGTGAATTTCATGTTTGTAAGCGAATCCACGACAAAGGAACAATTCCTAATGTTGAGCTAAGTTTTTTATAATACCTTAAGACCTCTGACATCGTCGGCGAAGTGTGGGTGTACACAGTGCACCTCTGCCAACCCCGCCACAATAGTTTTATTTATTTCTGTTCAGATGCCAGCAATAACATGGGTGATAAAATAAATATTCAACTTTAAAGTATTATGATGTTGCATTCATTCATGTATTACAAAAAACGTCCCACGCGTTTCTAATACTGTCTTACCAATAAGAAACCCACTTGAAAATAAAAAAAAAATAGGTCAAGTGCGAGTCGAGGTAACGCAATGAGAGTTTCGTACTATGCGGGGACAAAACCCGCGACTTTGTTGAATTAAAAGTGACATTGTCAAGCGATTATACAGTCCCACGAGGATCTTTTGGTCCGCGGCCAAAATCAGAACTACCGCTGTTATGTCATCAAGTGAAATGTCACTTCATGAAAGTCGCAGAGTTGCCGTTTTCTTTGAAATTTACACATGTTCATTTTTTAATTAGTAACCGTGTGGGCCCACTGGTTAAAATATTTCCCTGGAAGTAGGAAAGTTTTACTAAATGGTAACCCTAATTTCACACCAACGCCCCCCCCCCCCCTGTCAATGTCATCCACGGACAAAAAGATCGTGTTCACAAATACACGGAGAACATGACAGATCAAAATGTCAAAACAAAAAAATGTTGCCAGCTTAAGATGACTACTGTAAAGCTAACAATAAATCAATCGACATAAAAATGTTTATTGTTCTTATAAAATTAAAGTGGAATTTTACTCCGTGTAAATTTAAAAAGAGATAATTTATCTATCTATCTATAACCTCACGCCAGATCCCTTGCGGGGTAGGCGATAATTTAGTATTTAAATTTATTTTGCATATAACAAAGGAATCTACTTAATAATTTTTAGTTGCTGAATAACATATTAACGATATCATTTTTACACCTGATTGGAAATGAAAAGTCATTAAAAATAAGTTTTAATTAAAACTTATATAACATGAAATTATTTTTACAAGCTTTTATTTAACTTGCACTGTCAGCTTGGTAAAAATAGAACCTGTTGAAACTCTGTATGCCTACCTCACAAGGGATCTGACGTGATGATATAGACCAGGGCTGTCCAAATCAGATACGATCCGGGCCATTAAACATTTCTCAATAAATTGAGGGGCGGAGAAACAACATTTTAGTTGGGATACAATAAAAACACATTAATATTGTTTCAAATAAATGTTCTATCGTCTATATCATCACGCCAGATTCCTTGCGGGGTAGGCAGTTCCAACAGGTTCTTTCCTTTCATACCTCTCTGTCTTCCACCTTCCAAATAAATTTTGTCAAGGAATATTTTCGTATTTGCAGTAGGTAAAAAAGATGTCGCGGGCCGCACAAACACAAGTGGCGGGACGTACTTTGGACAGCCCTGATATAAACAGAAAAAAAATGATTTATTTCTGTACAGAACCTTAAAAACAATAAAAATAAAGGATGCAAGCAAAATGCACACTAATAAATAACCCAAAAAAATCTAAAATCGTCTCTCCAAATCATGTTACTAAGCAGTTGTGAAACGCCGTTTCGAAATAGCAATGTAATATATCGTATTTATTGAAGTAAACTCTATACATTGCCGCGTGGGTGTGTCGCGTTTATTGCGTGTAGGTCAGTGGGCCGGCAATGTACGTCACACCACGCGTTACGGACGCGTAACGAACGCCGCTATTTTCGTTGCGTGACACAGTGTAGATAAGCGAGAAGTTTAAATTCGCGGTGCGCGCACGCATATTAAGAAAATTGAATGGTGATTGGTGGATTTTTGTGATGTGTGTATTGGCTAATAATACACGTAGCGATCGTGAGGCTCTGGGTTTGAATCCTAGGTCGGACAAATGTAGTTATTAACCTACTTCAAAAAGGCGGCGGTTCTATGTTTGTCTGTATGTATGCTTTTTTATGTATGTTCTGAAGCGATTTTTCTATCGAAAAATTCACAGTATTAGCCCAGTGTCTGGAATTGTGTCCGGTATATGGCAATAGGCTCGTCACCTATAAGTGTCATGTAGTACTTAACATCGTCGGCGAAAAGTGGGTGTACACACTACACCTCAGCCACCCCCGCTTGGGGAATATAGTCGAGACGGTGTCTGACTTACATTATCCAAGTAAAGGTGACATGACATCGCTGATGGTGTAAGGTCCCCATGGAATAACGGATGACTAATGCTTTTACAATCTGTCTATCTAAACCGTTATTTTAATATTAAAATATTTCGGATTATTAGTTTATTTTGAATTTTTAAGTTTTTTTTTTTAAGTCCCGATGTTTGAATTCTCTACCCCATGGTCACGAGAATAGGACCAACCCATCTCATCCCATCGGGTGTCGTACAAGGCGACTAAGGGAAAATTAGGGAATGGGCAGCAGCGTTCCCTTAACACTTCTACGACCAAAAACTGCGCTCGCCAACCCGCCTGCCAAGCGTGGCGAGTATGGCAAACACCCCCAACCAATATTATGGAAGAAAGCAAGAAAACCAGGCCCCTAGTCCCCGGCGGTCCTGTTCGTCCTGGCCACGGTAGCAGCCATGGTAACGACAGGACAAGGGGTGCTAAGAATCTCCGGCAGAGATTTGGCTACCACCAAAACCGAAAGTTGGCCCTGGTGACATACAACGCACGCACATTGAGGACAGATGAGAAGCTAGTTGAGCTGGAAGAAGAGGTAAACAAGTTGCGGTGGAGTATTGTTGGTTTATCCGAGGTCCGAAGAGAGGGCGAGGACACGATAACCTTAAAATCCGGTAACTTGTTTTACTACCGGGAGGGTGAACAGCAGTCCCAAGGTGGTGTCGGATTTATCGTCCACAAGTCACTCATAAACAACGTTGTGTCCATCACTAGTGTGTCGAGCAGGGTAGCGTACCTGATACTCAGAATATCCAAAAGATATTCGCTGAAGGTCATACAGGTCTACGCACCGACCTCGGCATACTCAGATGATGAGGTCGAAGTTATGTATGAGGACATTAGTAGAGCCATACATACTTCCAAAGCACACTTTACAGTAGTTATGGGTGACTTCAATGCGCGACTGGGCAAACGGGGCGATGATGAGTTGAGAGTGCAATTTGGATATGGGCAGCGTAACCCCAGGGGTCAGAGGCTGGCCGAATTTCTGGAGAAGGAGGGACTCTTTATGATGAACTCTTTCTTCCAGAAGCCGTCTCATAGGAAATGGACCTGGATGAGCCCTGATGGTTTCACAAAAAATGAGATAGACTTCATCATGAGCACCAAGCGACAAATATTTAATGATGTCTCCGTGATTCACAGGGTAAAAACCGGCAGTGATCACCGAATGGTCAGAGGCACATTAAATATTAATGTCAAAATGGAAAGATCGCGTCTGATGAAGTCTACGCTCCGACCTTCTAATGCACATATCTAAAACCCCGAGAACTTTCAACTCGAATTGTCAAACCGCTTCGAATTGCTAGACAGCAGCGCATCAGTGGACGAAATCAACAATAGGTTGGTAGAGGCTGTCCATACGGTCGGGGCCCAGCATTTTAAGCCCCACCGTAAAAATAGGCCTCAAAAGCTATCTGACTACACCCGAAACCTTATGGCTGAGCGACGTACCATGACATTCCAAACCTCCGATGATGCTATGTCCTATAGGCAGCTCAATGGACAGATATTGAAGTCCTTGCGACACGATTTACGGTCCTTCAATACAAGACGTATTGAGGAGACCATAGAGCAAAACAAGGGCTCCAAAGTGTTTGCAAGAGACGCGTCTATTGGGCAAAGCCAGTTGACGAAGCTGAAGACGGAGGACGGAAACGTAACGTCGAATAGGTCAGAAGTGCTCAGGGAGATAGAGAGGTTCTATAGGCAGTTGTATACCTCAGTAGCTGAACCTGTTGTTGACTTGGTAAAAGACCCAAGAGCCAAGCTAACCCGACACTACATTGAAGATATCCCGGACATCGGCCTGTACGAGATTAGGATGGCTCTCAAACAACTTAAAAACAACAAAGCGCCGGGCGCCGGGCGAAGCGGGCGGATCGCCGGTACTTAAAGTCCTTCAGAGGCTGTTTAATTCCGTCTTGCTCGAAGGAAAAACGCCGGAAGCATGGAACAGGGGTGTGGTGGTACTCTTTTTCAAGAAAGGTGATAACACTTTATTAAAGAACTATAGGTCCATCACACTGCTGAGCCATGTTTACAAGTTGTTTTCCAGAGTCATCACGAATCGTCTCGAACGCAAGCTAGATGATTTCCAGCCTCCCGAACAAGCCGGTTTCCGGAAAGGCTTTAGTACCATAGCCCACATACATACGCTGCGGCAGATTATACAGAAGACCGAGGAGTATAATCGGCCACTATGCTTGGCGTTTGTGGACTATGAGAAAGCCTTCGATTCGATCGAGACTTGGGCGGTTCTTAGATCTCTCCAGCGATGCCGCATTGACTATCGGTTCATCGAAGTGTTGAAGTGCTTGTATAATAACGCCACCATGTCAGTCCGAGTATAAGGGCAGTGCACGAAGGCGATCTCCATAAAAAGAGGAGTAAGACAGGGAGACGTCATTTCTCCGAAACTGTTTACGACCACCATAGAGGACGCCTTCAAGCTCTTGGAATGGCGAGGACTTGGCATCAACATCAATGGCGAATACATCACTCACCTTCGATTTGCCGACGACATTGTGGTCATGGCGGAGTCGCTGGAAGATCTAGGACGAATGCTCGGCGACCTCAACAGAGTATCTCAACAAGTGGGTCTTAAAATGAACATGGACAAAACAAAAATAATGTTTAACGTCCATGTCGTACCCACCGCATTCACCGTTGGGAACTCTACTCTTGAAGTTGTCGACGAATACATTTACCTGGGACAGGTAGTCCGGTTAGGTAGGTCCAACTTTGAGAGAGAGGTCAATCGACGAATCCAACTCGGCTGGGCAGCGTTCGGGAAACTGCGCAACATCTTCTCATCCAAAATACCTCAGTGCCTAAAGACTAAAGTTTTTAGTCAATGTGTGTTACCAGTGATGATATATGGATCAGAGACGTGGTCTCTTACTATAGGTCTCATAAAAAAGCTCAGAGTTGCTCAGCCAGCTATGGAGAGAGCTATGCTCGGCGTTTTTCTACGTGATCGAATCAGGAATGAGGAGATTCGTAGAAGAACCAAGGTCACCGACATAGCCCTTAAGATTAGCAAGCTGAAGTGGCAATGGGCGGGCCACATAGCGCGAAGATCGGACGGGCGTTGGGGCAGAAAGATTCTAGAGTGGAGACCACGTATTGGCAAGCGCAGCGTGGGACGACCACCTGCCAGATGGACCGACGATCTTGTGAAAATCGCAGGAAGTCGTTGGGTGCAGGTGGCATCGGACCGGTTACGCTGGAAAGCGATTGGGGAGGCCTATGTTCAGCAGTGGACAAGTATAGGCTGAGATGATGATGGTCACGAAAGGGACTGATGCGTTAGACGACCAAAATTCATTGTTATAGAAATACCTTAGGGGATTAATAATTGCTATTAAAATTTAAATTGTTTGATCCTACAATTAAAAAAATGATATAATGCCCGATACTGATTATAGGTATGTAGGTATATTTTATTACTTACAAAGGTGAACTTCTGACATTTACCTACATAATGCTTATTAACATTAATAAAACGAATATTTACTGTCCTCGGAGATAAGCTGCTCTACATTAACAGCCAGGCTGTGTTGCCAACATTTCATTAAAACTACCACATTGGTAGTTTTTCTAATATTATCTACCACGTAAATTAAAGGCGCTCGTAGCGCTGTGTGTTTGTGTGTGTGAATGATGTACGCTGTTGGCCGCGGGGCCTTAACAGCTACAGCGGACAAGAGGGCGAGCGTGCAATCACTACGCTCGTGCCAGAAGAGCAAGGGGGCAGCTAGCTCAAGGGCGCCTCAAGGAGGACCGGCCTTGACTTGGGCAGTCACTATGGGGGAGGGCATATACTAGCTGTCTCGCCGTGGTGCTTTGCACCGGCCGGCGGGCAAGGTATTCTTCTAGCTCGCCGGCGAGGTCGGTGTGTGATCCTGTGTGCGGTATATGTGTCCGAAAGAAGGGATGTAAGGGCATCGGGAGGGTCTGCGAGAAATAAAGGATGGTGTTAAGCAACATCTAGTGGGATCAGATGGCTGACTAATAGGTTACCATATACAAGCTGTAACATAATAAACGCAAGACCTCAGACACCCCGATTAGAGAATTGCTTCACAAATTCAAAACGAAAACCAAATTTCCAAATTTAATTTTTTTTACCCTTTTTTTAAGCACTTTTATACCCCACTTAACAATGAAACTTGTACGTGTATATGTGCGTTTTGAGAAATATGTTTTAGGAATGCATTTGAAATCTCCTCATTGCTATGAATCAAGACTAAATTTAGTTTTATATAGCGCACTGAAGGAGTAAAAGCATTTTTTGCAAATTTAAAAAAAATGTAAGGAACATTAAACATTGTTGGAATCGATTCAGTTACCGATTTAGAACAAACTACTTTCAGGTCTTGCGTTTATTATGTTACACCTTGTATAAGTGGGTATTTGTAATTTTACGGGCGATTTAGCGCATTGGTTAAGAGCTTAAGGCGCTCCACCCACTGTGTCTAATAGTCGCAGGTTCGATCCTCGCGCGAGGCAAATCTTTTTTTTTTTTTTTTTTAAACGTTGCACCACACTAGGATTAATTCCTGTGTCGTGGGTGCGTTTACAAACATGAAAATTCACATACACAAATACCCAGACCGGAACAAATAATTGTGGATCACACAAAGATTTGTCCCGTGCGGGAATCGAACCCGCGACTATTAGACACAGTGGGCGGAGCGGGCTAAGCCCTTAACCACTGCGCTAAATCGTCCGTCAAAATCGTCGTCTTTGTGTTACCCACAAATCTTTGTTCGATCCGGGTGTTTGTGTATGTGAATATTATGTTTGTAAACGCACGCAGGCATAATTCCTATACTAAAGCTACGTTTAAAAAAAAATGGCGTGTGTGTGTGTGTGAATGATGTACGCTGTTGGCCGCGAGGCCTTTACAGCTTCACCGGACTTAAAGGCGAGCGTGCAACCACTACGCTCTAGCCAGCCAGAAGGGCAAGAGGCGACATACTCGAGGGCGCCTCGAAGAGGCGCCCTCGGTTGGGACAGTCGCTGTAGGGGGACGGGTGCACTACTAAGTGCACCGGTCAACCGCCGGCTATGGGAGGGGATCTACTACTACGTCGTCGTGGTCGCCCGTATTCTGAGCGGAAAGAAGGGATGACAAAGCATCGGGGGGGTCGGTGAGAACATGTCGCGGCCGGCGGTGGCGGCAGGGGTCGGGGGGGAGATCGTAGTCGTAGCCACCGCTGACTACGATCTCCCCCCCGACCCCTGCCGCCACCGCCGGCCGCGACATGTTCTCACCACTTCACCGCCTCATACTTAAATTCACACTGACAAAACACGACCAATAGTAAGTTTACAATTTCGAGGCTTTACCCATATTTGATTACGTTCCGACATTCAAATGATTTACGCACAACCGTAGTTTTATCATACGACTGCACGGAGTCGAACCCGCGACCTCGCGGTCACGGCCCAACTCAATGCCCCTCGTTGTTATTCGTTATGCGCACGATTACTGAACGTTACGTGGACTCATGGACAGATTGAACGATTTATGTGTCATATATCAATTAGTATATATATTTATTACTAGCGGCCGACCGCGACTACGTCTGCGTATGTATTTTTATAAATAACTAAAGTCTGTTTTTTGCTGAAGTGAAGCGTGGCTGTGCTGTGTGGCGTCTCCCGTACATTTCAGTACATTACAACTCCCCAAGCCGCGCCACCGTCGCGCCGAGCGGGGCTGCGCTGTGTGGCGTCTCCCGTACATTTCAATACATTACAATTCCCCAAGCCGCGCTCTTACTGATCACCAAGGTTAAGCAGCGTTCGACTCGGTCGGTCTGAGATGGGTGACCGTTTCTGGCATTTTCATAATCGAGGAACTCCGTGCTTTGGAAGGCACGTTAAGCCGTTGGTCCCGGTTGCCACTTAATGTGGCAGTCTTTAAGGCTTCTAGCCTTATAGGCGGCTTGATAAGTTCCAACAGCAGGTGGCCACAAACCTGCCTCCACCAATCCGCACTGGGCCCGCGTGGTGGAGTATGACCTAATCTCTCTCACCTCGATTTGTGAGATAAAGCCTTTGCCCAGCTGTGGGCAGTATAGGCTGATATTGTAAGAGTAAATTACACGACGTACGATTTAGCGCAGTGGTTAAGGGATTAAGCCGCTCCGCTCACTGTGTCTAATAATTGCGGGTTCGATTCTCGCACAAGACAAATCTTTGTCTGACCCACAGTTATTTGTTTCGGTCTGGGTCCAACATCCAGAGCTCTAAATTAAAGTAACTCGGACAAAGTCGAAAATAAACATAGTCGTATTCCAAGCAATAGCTAGGTACAAAGAAATTACCCAGTATCTGATGTCGAATTGGCTACGTCCATACACGATTATTACATCACAAATTGCAATTAAAATTAAGGCCAGTTGTAAATATTTAAATAAGATTAGGTTTGTATGTGTTTCTTATTAAATTTATACTTATGAGATCTATCGATATCATCTAGTGTTGTAAAAACGCTCGAGTCGGCGCTTAAAACGCTCGCGTCTTCTACGTGTTTCAACGCTCGTGAGCGTCGACTCAGCGCTAAACGCTCGACTTAAAAACACACACCGTCACGCCTATAATCCCCAGAGGGGGTGGCAGAGGTGTATTGAGAACGCCCACGTTTCGCCGACGATGTTAATTCCCATGTAATAGGGGGCGAGCCTTTTGCCATATACCGGGCACAATTCCAGCTTCCGGACTCATACTGGGAATTTTCTGTTAGAAAAACTACATTTGTCCGACCTAGGATTTGAACCCAGGACCTCGTGATCACAAAGCGATACGCTTTGCCACCAGACCAACGAGGCAGTCACCACTTCAGCGCTCTTTTTTACAACACTAATTCAAACTGACGATATTTTGTTATAGTATCATTTTTTTTCGTAGTAGAACGCAGACGCGCATCCTATTTCATGCGTGTATGATAAGAATAGTGTATTGTCTTTCAATTCAATTCAATTCTTTATTCACACTAAATAAAGCAGGTAAGGTGTTACATTATAGGTAGGTACTTATATCTATTTGGCCTGATTAAGGCATGTGAATGTTATACAATATATATAAATAATAGTTGGAGATTACAGAAATGTCGTCTATATAATTAAACTTACATGTCATCATTAAAAATAAAATAAAGAAATAAAAATTAAGTCAATATTATAATCATATGTCCAATTTATATTTAAATTGTCAAATTATAATATGGTTCCCGCAGGTTTTAGGTAGTCATATTTTATCAGAAAGATACTCGTTCACATAGTAATAGCATTTTTCGATCAAGAAACTTTGTAGTTTTATTTTAAATTTTTTTTTTCTTTTTTTTTTTTTTTAAAAACGTAGCCCCACACTAGGATTTATTCCTGTGTCGTGGGTGCGTTTACAAACATGAAAATTCACAAACAAATACCCAGACCGGAACAAATAATTGTGGATCACACAAAGATTTGTCCCGTGCGGGAATCGAACCCGCGACTATTCGACACAGTGGGCGGAGCAGCTCAAGCTCTTAACCACTGCGCTAAATCGTCCGTCAAATGTTTTAATATCATTAAGGTTTCTAATCTCACGCGGTAGTTGGTTGTAAATTTTGACTGACATGCAAAAGACACTGGTATGGAGTAATTTTGTTTTATTCAGAACAATATTTAGTTTATCCCATCCCCATTCGCTCGTCACTAAAGTATTTTTCACAGAGGATGGGTAGTGACAGTTCTAATTGTCTGTCACTACCCATCCTATGTGAAAAAATACTATATTGGAAGGGTTACCCTACGTTCGCAAGGGCGCTCTATCAACGCACATCACTGAAGCGCTGTAAGGGCTTTAAGGGGTTACTGCGAAAACAACGTGTTTTTGTACTCCATACACTTTCAGAAGAATATGGATAAGAGCTTTAAAATTTCGATATTTGATTTTTGACTGTATATTTTAGAATCTGGTAAAAGGAATACACAATTAAACGAAATTTTCTCGATAGAAAAAAAATACTATAGTCATCTCTTCGGATTCTAACTCTAAATGCTTCAATCAATCAGCCTATCGCAGTCCACTGCTGGACATAGGCCTCTCCTAACACGCCCCATTGCACACGGTCCTCCGCCTTCCGCATCCAGTCTGTCCCAGCTACCTTTTTGAGGTCGTCGGTCCATCTAGCTGGGGGCCGTCCTACCTTACGCTTACCAAGTCGCGGTCTCCACTCTAGGACACGTTTGCTCCATCGGCCGTCAGTCCTTCTGCAGATGTGACCAGCCCATTGCCACTTTAGCTTACTGAGTTTGCGAGCTATGTCGGTAACTTTGGTTCTTTGTCGGATTACCTCGTTACGAATTTTCTCCTTCAAAGAGACGCCGAGCATAGCTCGCTCCATAGCCCGCTGTGCGACTTTAAATTTGTGGACTAGTCCCACTGTGAGTGGCCACGTCTCGGCCCCGTAGGTCATAACAGGTAGGACGCATTGGACGAAATGCTTTAGAATATTTAAAAACAAAGTCAATAACTGTATCAAAGTTCTTGTTAAGCAGTTTTTTTATTTCATAGTGTACTGTTCTTAGAAAATAATACAATTTGTTTTCCACATACGACGTTTGTTTTGTGGTTTTGGTAGGAATCAGTAGGATATCCTTTTAATGATCATTATTTATCCTGTTCAGAGCTTACTGAGCCTGCCTACGACGAATATCGAAAATATTTTTGAAATAAAAAACAAGACCAGCACGACATAATTAGTCTGAACAATTTGTCACGCGATTGACGCGTATTAAGGTATAATTGTTGTCAACCCTTGAACTTGCACGTGTAATACCAGTTGCTTATATAAAACAAATGGACAATATGATCCAACAGTGAACAGTGCTACGTCCGTGACGATTTCTGGACAAAGAAAAGGTAAAGAACTTGCTTATTATGAAACGAGGCTTACCTAAACTGAGGTGTATTTAGACCGAGGCTTGGATAATCGAGGTTTAAGTTCGCTTAACCCTCGAGTAGCTAGGATTAATGAAAACGAGGTTTTGTTAAACCAAGAACTAGTTAAACCCAGACTAATCTTTGTATTTGCCAAACATTAAATGAATGAAAAAATACCAACACCGTCAAACCTTGAACTTCAGCCGAAAGATCTGCCGAAAGTCCACTTCAGGAGAAAGGCCTCCCCAAACATCGCCACGACGGCCGGCTTAGTTTTGTCATAGTATTCTTAAATTAAGGCTTAGTAAAACTAAATTTAATCGATGGTCGCATCGAAAACGCCTGGAAGAGCTACGGGCGGCTACTGGTCCATGGGGCAACTTATTAAAGGCGACCTGTCTTTAACATTAAAACGGAAACTTATCGACATGTGTATCTTGCCTGTTCTCACTTACGACGCTCAAACGTGGTCACTAACCGAGGCTCAAAAATCCAAACTCAAAGTTTGCCAACGAGCACTGAGCGTAGCATCTTAGGCATTAAACGTATGAAGACGGAGCATGGTGCTGCTACGCTCCATGACCCGCATTGTAGACGTCTGAGTTAAAACTGCGACATAAAAATGGAATTGGGCGGGTCACCTGAATCGAATAGATACAAATAGATGGGTCAAACTGAGTTCCGAATGGTTCCCACAACAAGTTCATCGTCGCCGAGGCAGGCCCAGGAAACGGTGGCGCGATGACCTCGACGCGTATTGAAAAGAATGGCCATCATTGACAGGGGATAGAGACCGTTGGAGAAAAGAGGGAGATCTTTGCCCAGCAGTGGGACACATTAGGTTAATAATAAAAAAAAAGTTTAATCGAGGATTAATAAACCAAGTTTCAGTTAAAACGACGTTTTGTTAACCCGAGGTCTATAGTATTTTTATGTAAGGTGGGTACTGTGACAGTAAGTGTCGAAGAAAATTATACTCTATTCAATGGCAATAAGACGTGTGATTCTATACTTATGGTTTTACGCCTTAACACTATCTATCTATCTATCTATAACCTCACGCCAGATCCCTTGCGGGGTAGGCAGAGAGTACAGAGTTCCAACAGGTTCTTTCCTTACATACCTCTCTGGCTTCCTCGACTCTCATAGTTCGTCTCATACACGCTCGCCGGTTACGGAGACTCTTGACTTTTCCATCAGATAAGACTCGGTTTATTTGGTCGTGGTAAGATAGTCTAGGTCTTCCCCGGTACCTGCATCCTTCCACTTTCACATTGTATATTGTATTAAATATTAATTTCCTTTGGCACTTTGAACTGTCACTACCCTTCCTATGTGAAAAATATTATAGTTTAATTATTGGTCATGTCAAATGCTAAGTAAATAGAAAAAATATTGTATCGCCTATATTCCCCCATCAGAGATGACGATATTAGGTGTAATAATAGGACGCATTAAGTTTTTTTTTATTAATTTTTTTAAAACATAGTCCCACTCTAGGATTTATTCCTGTATCGCGGGTGCGTTTACAAACATGAAAATACACATAAACACATACACAAATACCCAGACCGGAACAAATAATTGTGGGTCACACAAAGATTTGTCCCGTGCGGGAATCGAATTCGCGACTATTAGAAACAGTGGGCGGAGCAGCTTAAACTCTTAATCACTGTGCTAAATCGTCCGTCAAAGATATATATCGGTCCGAAGATATTGTAATTAAAGCTTCAACTCGCACGTGTAATACTAGTTACTTATATAAAACACGGGGACAAAAACGCCGTCACGCCTATATTCCCCTAGCGGGGGTGGCAGAGGTGTACTGAGTACACCCACTTTTCGCCGACGATGTTAGGTCCCATGTAATAGGGGGCGAGCCTATTGCCATATACCGAGTACAATTCCAGACTTCGGACACATAACGGGAAGTTTTCGTTAGAAAAACTTCATTTGTCCGACCAAGGATTTGAACCCAGGACCTCGTGATCACCAATCAATGCGCTTTGCAACTAGACCAACGAGGCAGTCCTCCTCTGTTCTGTGGATCTGTTGCAGTTCTGTGGATTCAACACACCCACGGCTTTGAGAATTTCAAACAAAATGATACAAAATTGATTTATTAATTTTTGATTTTAAAGTAAAGATATTTTAAGCTCATATTACTATTTGCACGGTAAAAAATGATAATGCAAGGTTCCTGCGGGGATAGTTT
This sequence comes from Phalera bucephala, assembly GCA_905147815.2. Classification (NCBI taxonomy): domain Eukaryota; kingdom Metazoa; phylum Arthropoda; class Insecta; order Lepidoptera; family Notodontidae; genus Phalera; species Phalera bucephala. The sequence continues at coordinate 11,362,772 of LR990636.1, read as the reverse complement.
TTATTTCTTCATATTGACACGTCTGAATTGATTTTAAGAAACTTAACTTGAACTTCGTATGAAAGTGTCTTAGGTCTTGGAGTAATGCTATCTTAGAAAGACCTACCTACTAAGGTCAAATTACAAAATAAACAGCTAGGTTATTATAAAACGAAGCTAAGTTAAACTGACGTTTCAGAAAAACCGGCACTAAGTTAAATCGAGGTTTAGTAAAACCTGGTCAACCTAGTTCAGTTGAAACAAAGTTCATTTAAACCGAGGAAGAATTAGTGCCAGGTTAAAATTCGTTTTTTTTGTGTGTTTGTGCTTTGATCGAAATCTCTCTACTAAATTTAGTGAGCAAGCCTACGTCCGTCACCACCGTCCAACCAAACCGTCTTCGTTTGTTATAATTTTGCTAAAATGTATACTCTTAAATAAAATAATAAAAATTCTCTGAGGACTCTATGTAATGTAGTGTTGAGTATATACACATATATACGTTAAATTTCGAGTCAAAACAATAGTAAAATACTTATCAACAAACATGGCGCCGGCACCGAACTAGGTCGATCGATAACACTAGTTTTAAAATATAGCCCGGCCTGCGAATATCTAATCCGATGGCGATCGATCCGGTAAATAAATAACAGGATGGGCGGGAGCACGGTGATATGAATTGGAAAAACATGCGCAAAACAAAATGGCCGACTTTCGCCATTTTGTGTACCGTAGATTTGTTATAGATGAAAAATGATAAAATATTTATTCTCGATGGTATCCTCACTAGGCATTTTGTATCGTGTGGTCCAACCAAGTAACAATGTTTAGATAAAAATACGTTTTAATATACCAGGTTTTTTAAAATACGACTAATAAGGATAACATTTAAAATGAAAACCATGGGGTGCATAAGATATAATAATATTAGCCCTGCTAAGAAACTGTCCCACTGCACGGGCCTTCTCTCAAACTGAGAGGGTTTAGGCTATAGTCCACCACGCTGGCCCAGTGCGGGTTGGCGAACTTCACACACCTTCGAGAAACTCTTAGGCATGCAGGTTTCCTCACGATGTTTTCCTTCACAAGTGATAGTTAATTTTTAATAAGCATATGCTTTCGGAAAGACAGAGGAGCGTGTCTGGGTTTGAACCCGAGATCCTCTGACTTTGCAGTTCAACGGTCTAACTACTATCGCTATCACTGCTTGGGGGGGGGGGGGGGGGCATAATAATGAGGAGAAAACCCACACAACACTTCATAACTAAGTTCTCCCATCTTCTTCCTCCACTCTCATAGTTCGTCTCACACGACACCAGTTACGGAGACTCTTGACTTACAATAACAAATTTCACATGTATAGTAAAAGTATCTTGCTTTGGTTTCCCTGAACATTTTTCTCTTTGCCTTCACGGTAATTAGATGATAATCATAATTCGGATTAAGATCTACACAAGAGTTCCGCAAAGACAAGATCCGGCTCCGGGATATATTCACTTAAAAAGTTGACAAATCCGATGAATTGAGAGACGAAAGTCTGTGTTTAGAGTCGGAACTGATTTATTTATTACTCAGCTATTATCGTTAGGCAAAAGCCTTTCTCTACTGCTTCCATTCGGTGTTATTTTCGGCTCTTAAAGACGAGTCTGCCAAACAAGAGTCCAGCTCATCCCGCAATCTCCGTCTGGGCCGGCCGCTATGACGCATATAATTTTGTGCGGCTCAGTTGGTAATGATTTAGGCCTTTGGAGACCAGTTTTCCAGAAAAGAGTCCAGTTCTTCCCACCATCTCCGTTAGGCCTGCTGCGATTGTCGCATATAGTTTTGTGCGGCTCACTAGGTAATAATTTTTGCCCAAGCTGCGTTGGACATGCTGCAGATGTAGCCAATCCAGTCCCATTTAAGTTTAGCGGCTTTGGCCTACACCAAAAATTTTTGTCATGGAGCCTAGTCCACTATTCCTTATAGCTCCGGAAATTAAATCCGGCAAGATAGATGACGAGTGTAGATGTTTCCACATTTCTGCGAAGCTTGTTTTCAAAATATTGCTCTAATCGCGTCTTCAGGAAAATTATAATAGAAAACACAATATCTAACCGTAACGAGGTAATGACGACTATCGACTGAATAAACATCGCCTCGTTGTCTTCACAAAAAAAAAGTTACAATCCCACAAAAAAGTTTCAACAAAAAATCAAATACATATCAATTGGCAGACACTTTTTTATAACTCCGTCGCTTTAATTGAATAAGAAAAGAAAAAAAAAGTTAATCTCAAATCGACAAAAGGGCGGGAACAATTTGTCTAATGGAGCGTTCGAATTTCAAATCGTTGTTGTTGTAAAAACGCATCCTTCCTCCTTCCGTATTGGTCCGTTCGTTTTTCGCGGGTATTTCTGAATAAAATGTCGGTAAATGATGTGATACGGTCAGTCTTGGGGTGGCGGTCATCCCTGGATATTGTGCGGTGCTCTTTGATTCGGTTTATGTGTTTCGGTCGTAATTTGGTGAGTATGTTTGATATAGCATAATTAAATTGTCATTAGTCCTTATATATTTTTTATTATTATATTCAAGTGTGAAGCCATTTAGATTCTTAATCTATACAAATTAAATTAAATAAAATCTATACTATATATTTATAAATTGGAACCATCCGTCACGTCTTTTCTAATCTATTCTATCTACGCGTTAATTTCAGAAACTACTAACCAATTTTCATTTTGCCTTCACCATTAGAGACTGATTTCTGTCATAACCGCTCCGAAGGATCTGGCACAACCGCACTGATTTAGTATTTAATGCAATTATGCCAGACTGAGCCTAACTCTTTACATACACACATCCGGCTTTTAGTTTTCTCTCGAAATTTTGGGGGAAAAATACAATTTTGAAGAAATAACGGGTTAACACATTTTGTGAAAGATAAATATTGACGTAGGAAAAAAATCTTTTTTTATTGAAAACGTTAGTGTTATGCCATTTTGTTTATTTGCTTGAGGAGTCATTGTTCCAAGAGGTATTATTCTGTAGAAAAATGCATCACTAGGGATGTGACAGGAGGGATCAAAAATCGATGTTTTGATAATCGATTTTTTTTACATTGTCCATAAAACCATTTTATTAAAATCGATTTATTGTTAAAATAATCGATATTTTTGTTTCTAGTAAAAGTAAGTTAGGAAGTAGGATTTCTCTTTGCTCAATTTTAATTAAAATAATAATTTAATCCATAATTTCAATTCTTTTTTATTGTATGTATGTGAATAGAAGTAATTATTTAATCGCGAAATATATGAATTTACTGGATAAAAAAGTTAAAAAATAAGTGTGACACACGTTTACCAATTATATGAATTTTGGATTTGCGTACGATATTATATCTTATATCAAAAATATGCTTTCAGCTGGAATAGAAGATATGATAAATACATAGATAAATTTAAAAGAAAACTATTATTAGTCAGGAATAAAAAAAAAAAAAATCGATTTAATCCATAAAATTAATATATTTCTCCATCCTGAATCAACACTAATTAAATCTTGTTTTTTATATATGCGATGTGCAATGCAACAAACACTAGCGATGAAAACGATATGATATGATATCTTTCGAATTGCAAATTGTCGATGTGTCAATGTTATTTTGAACGATGTTTCACATGGATGTTTTTACTCACGATAAACATTTAAATACATCAATGTTTCGATACATCGATATTAATCATCAAGACAATTGCATCGATATGTGCCCGGGATAGTGTAATCGTGAAAAATTTTGGAAGCTATATAGATTTCTTGAAATTGGAAGCAGATTGGGTAGTGTAATGTCCCGGTAAAAATGGGTAAATTTTGTTATACTTGGCAGCCCTTTCATTCACTCACACGTACTTGCGCCGCCGCCATTGCGGAGCTTCACTTTTTGTTTAGCGAGGTTTTGTCCGCCTTTTTGATGTGTGTGTGTGTGTGTGTGTGTGTGTGTGAATGATGTACGCTGTTGGCCGCGAGGCCTTTACAGCTTCACCGGACTTAAAGGCGAGCGTGCAACCACTACGCTCTAGCCAGCCAGAAGGGCAAGGGGCGACATACTCGAGGGCGCCTTGTAGAAGCGCCCTCGGTTGGGACAGTCGCTGTAGGGGGACGGGGCACTACTAAGTGCACCGGTCAAGCGCCGGCTATGGGAGGGGATCTACGACTACGTCGTCGTCGCCCGTATTCTGAGCGGAAAGAAGGGATGACAAAGCATCGTAGAGGTCGGTGAGAACATGTCGCGCCTGGCGGTGGCGGCAGGGGTCGGGGGGGAGAACCTTTTTGATACATACGTTCATGCTAATATTATAAAGAGGTAAAGTTTGTGAGTTTGGATGTTCGGGGTAATCTCCGGTACTACTGATCTGATTTTAATGATTCTTTCACCATTGGAAAGCCACCTTATCCAGAAGTAACTTAGGCTAATAACATAGACCCGGTAGGTGGCGCTGTTGTCGACCGGGTACGAAGTCGCGGGGACACTGCTAGTAGTTCATAAATATCACGTGTACAAATACCTACATTAAGATCACAATACAGCATAAAATCGCTTCGAATGACAAACGAACATATCAGTTTAACTACAACGATGATTTAACTCCGTCGCGTCTTAAATTACCGGGCGGGCGTTACGTAACACTGAGGACCACCGGGTTTGTAATACATACCGACATATATGCTTCGGTGATGATCAAGAGGTCTTGAGTTTGAATCCTTGATCGAACAAAGGGTGAAAAAACAGTCGAAATTATTGTCTTTTAAAAAAAACGATATGGCCCCACACTAGAATTTATTCCCGTGTCGTGGTGCGTTTAATGACGTTTACGGAACATGAAAATACACATACACAAACACTCAGACCGAAACAAATAATTGTGGGTCACACAAAGATTTGTCCCGTGCGGGAATCGAACCCGCGACTATTCGACCCAGTGGACGGCGGCAAGTAGTCGTACTCGTGAACGGGTGCTGCTTGTGGAGACTGATCCACCCAGAATCCTCTAGCTTTTCATTATAACATATATTTATAAATAGTCTTATATCTCAGTCGTAGGGCATCACACTGGAACTGGATCGCATTAATGTTATATATTTGTATAATATAAAAATGTATGTATCTATACAAAAAAATTACGAAAAAAAATTAATGGAGAATTAGAAAAAAAAGAAAAGCCCGCTGTGTTTCTCACCGGATCTTCTCAGTGGAAGCCGCGTTCCGAAGTAGATTAGTAAGTTAGAAAAATTTAAATATGACACTTTGTAAACACCCCCGCAGGGTTTATGCAAAAAATGCAAATACGATTTGAGTTTGAGGAGCGGCTCAAGCTCCTAATTACAGCGCCAAATCGTTTGTCAAATTTATTTATCTAATATTTAATCTATCTTCCTCATTGGTCTAGTGGTAAAGCGCATCGCTTTGTGATCACGAGAGGGAAGTTTTTCGTTAGAAAAACTTCCGTACGAGTCTGGAGTCTGGAATGGTGCCCGGTATATGGCAATAGGCTCGCCCCCTATTATGGGACCTAACATCGTCGGCGAAACGTGGGTGTACTCTGCCACTCCCGCTTGGGGAATATAGGCGTGACGGTGCGTAATCTATCTTCAGTCCATAGACGTACACTACCCCGTAAGGGATTTCGCGTGATAATATAGATAGAGATAGATAGAATTATTAACTTAAATTACATTTTAATACTATAGTATTTCTCACATAGGATAGGTAGTGACAGTTCTAACTGCCAAACGAAATTAATATTTAATTAACTAATAAATAAAACACCATTGGGTGTTAAGGCATAAAACCTTAAGTATAGAAACGGGTCATGACTCTTATTACCATTGAATAAAGTGTAAATTTGTTTGGCAATTAGAACTGTGACTACCCATCCTATATGAAAAATATTATAAACAACCTTCCCAATACAAAAATAATCTAAAGAAAAACTATTAAAATGAGGTGCATCATTTTTGCTCTACAATAGCTAAAAATAAAACAAGAATAAAATATACATAATAGAAACACACCGTTTTTTGTCCGAGTTATTATATTCAAAGCATTTGGAGGTTTTAACTGCAAAAACCTCGTAATTTAAACCAATGTCATATTCCAATGTAAAGTTTATTTAAACCAGTAATAAAGTTGAGTTTTAAGTGAAATAATTTTGAAGTTTGATCGATTATTACATAATTCTATCGATTCGAAATATAATTTTGTCGCAAATACGCAATAATGAGTCAAGTCAAAACAACGAGATATTTGACTTGAAACCTTAAATTGCGTGGAATAAGACCGAGTTTCAGAAAAACACTCTTTAAAAAATTACAGGTTATTTAGTTAACAATGTATATTTTTTTAAAAATATGTAAGTACGTCCAATGATTTTTCTCGCCTAGAGTTTAATGGACTCTGCATGTTTCGAGTTTCGGTAGTGTCCGCCTATCGAGCTCGCATTACGGTCGTTGAACCCGCCAGCCGATTTTTTGCTCTGCCGAAGGACAGACGTACAGACTAGATCTTTTTTGGTCTGCTAAATTATCTGTAGTTAAAAAAATGATGTGATTAATGCTTTAGGGATAGTCTATGTAATAATGTGTAGATACGTTTTAAGTATGTAAGTAAATAAATTGATACTTTTTTGACTGAAAGTGGAGGAAGCCGGAGGTCTGTAAGGAAAGAACCTGTTGGAACGATGTACTCTCTGCTTATCCCGCAATCTTTTTCTATATCTATCATGTTAGTACTGCCTTGTTGGTTTAGTGGGGTATTGTCTGCCTGGACGTCATGAGTTCTTGGGTTTGAATTCTAGGTCGGACAGTGTGTTCGATGTAGATTTTATACGTACAAAAGTGCTTACACCAGTAACTAACGGTAAACCTATGTATTGCACTCATTTTTCGCGAATCAATGAGTATATTATCGAAGATGAGACAGTAGGTAGAATTACGTTGCCTCTGGGAGATATGTTGTGTAAATTTTACTCATTTCCATGTCCATTTGCCTAGATACTACCGCGCAATGGGAGGCGAATGTTAATGCTGCAGTCTGTTAAGACGATAGGTTCGCGGGCATGTAATATAGATTTTTATTCATAAACATTCAGCAGAACATCTGTCCATCCCGTATATAATAAAAGTGTATGACTGAAAACTCGCCTAGTCTAATTCACATATATCAACAGCGCATCAAATTTAGTGTTGTAAAACGCTCGAGTCGGCGCTTAAAACGCTCGTGTCTTCTACTTGTGAGCGTCGAGCGCTAAACGTTCGACTGCAGCGCTCATTTTTACAACACTAATCAAATTGGCCGATATATTTAGTTGACACCTCAAAGTTCCGCGAATAAAAACATTAGTGCGCTATCACTAATTTGATTTCCTAGAACCACCACACCGTTCAAACTCCACAGCATGATCGAAAAATAGCAGCTTTCATTGTCATTTTATAAGAAACGTTAAGTGTGTCATAATAATTTTTATGGCCTGTGACGTCAAAACAGGTCATCGTCACGCCTTGGACTGCTGCCAGGTTTGAACGCCAAGCCTCTTGCGTGATGGGAGAACTAGATAAGAATACTTTATAAGAATGTATGTAATTAACTTATAAAATCAGTGAACGCGTAACGCCTGTGATAACGCCGAACGTGATAACGCCAATGTAATTTAACAAATGTATTTATAATATTACAACTCTTTTTAACTAGAAAAATGATCATAATGAGAACTAAAAAGTAAGATATATAAGTATAATAGCCCACTCTTTTACTAACAACAGCGGGGCATTCGGTTAACTCTGATCTGTACTTATAGCCATCAAAACTTGAGAATATTTTTGAAATATTTACAAGATATTTAAGTGGGCGTGAATGCCCATCATTTAATGCGTACTAGTTATCTTAGAATTGGCTTTTTAAACCTACTGAAGAACCGTTGAGAATTTAATCAACACACTTCCACCAAAAATTATCACAATGCCAAGAAACATAGAAGATATATTAGTGGGCATGCGAGCCCACGCTTGCACAACGTAAAAGTGGGCGATACCTCACGTGTATAACACCTCATCTCAGCCTTTCACCACATCATCTGAATCTCAAAATCTTGATTTATCTCTAAGAAAGCCGAGAGACAAGCCAAAAATATAAATAGGATGGAACCTCACCCAGTTTTAAATGCATCATAATGAATCGTAGTTAATTTTAATTGTATTCGTCTGCGCGAACAGCTGATTATACAAAAATAGATCTTGATTTATGGGCTAATTGGTATTTCTTTGTTTAATTTTAATTGACTTGCGCTCAAGTGGATTAACAGTTAAGTCAGTCTGACAGAAATTAAAGGAGATATACGGCAGATTTCCGATTTAAGAGTCTAAAAAAATATGTCATTTAAGTGACACAATATCAAGCAATGCTATATATAAATTTAGATAGTGTAGGACAAGGACTGAAGGACAAGAGTCTCCGTAACCGGCGAGAGTGTATGAGACGAACTATGAGAGGGGAGAAAGCGAGAGAGGTATGTAAGGAAAGAACCTGTTGGAACTCTGTACTCTGCCTACCCCACAAGGGATCTGGCTTGATGATATAGATAGATAGTTTAAGTAACCGTAAATTCCATATAATTTCTGCACAACAAACAACTTCAAAACTAATCCAACTTCACATTCCCACAACTGTAAGTCTTGAAAACTCAATGATTACCGATTATGGACTCTCAGCTACGTAACATTAAATCCTAAGTTAGCATGTACCTAAATAAGTCGCAGAAAATGTGGTCAAGCACATATTGATGACTATAAATATTCTGAACATAATATCATCTAAATTATCGCAAACTTCTTGCGTAAACTGACGGCGAGTCAGTCTGTTGCTCAAGTTACCGACTTATTTATTGGCGTATTTCTCAAATTATTTATTCATTTATTGGTACGCACTGTTGGTACAAAAGCGTAGGTTTTTCTACCAGTCTACCTGATGCAGAAACGATTGAAGCAGGTGCAAAACCCCGGAAAGCAAAATAACAAAAAATACAAGCAAATTAGCCGGCCTTTAAGAAAAAATCCAACGTGAAGTTATTTCAATAACTCGTTACTGTACAAGCGGAACAAATTTATACAAATACTTATTTTAAAATGGTATAATCGTATACATTTACGCAGACCGGTCAGAGTCAATTCGACACAATTGAGGAACTCAAATATATTAAACGTGGCCTCGCTAAAGCATCACATGCATAGCAATTGCACAGTAAAAATATCTGAACAGTGGAGCATCTTATTGCTAGGGGTCTGAATAAGAATCACGCGCGCTCTACGTGGCTTCTCGGCAGATTGGATCAGAATGGCGTGATTCGCTAGTACTAAGATTAAGAAAGCTCATTGAAACGATTAATGGTCAACGTTCTCGCGACCGATCACCCACAAGATGGACAGACCTTATTACATCGTCTTAAAACTTCCCTTACTGAATTTACACGCAGTGCCATGAATAGAGAGAGATGGAGAAGTCTCGCAAGGGCCGCAACCATTCCACTAGGAGTGTCCTTTTAAGAAGAAGTACTAAAATGTACTGTTTACATATCTTTACTGTATACATAGTCTATGACGCAGTAACGCCGGCCATGTCGTTATTACTACGGCTAACGTAACGCCGCGTTATCGCGCCGCGCCGATAGCTTATCGCCGCTGCCGCGTCGCGTTGGCGCGCTTGTAACGGCTGCGTGCGCACGCGCAGAACGAGTTCTAAATTTAAAATTTTGAGGATTGCGGAATCGTGTGGCGCAACGCGATTATTTTTTCTACATTGTAAGTCTGTTTTATCTTATACACTAATTAGACATTGAATTTAAATATGTTGGAGTATTTATTTTGGTGTTCATTTTTCGTGCTTATATTTTTTAAAGATATTGTTATGTATTTGAAGTGGATTGGTGCCCTATGCGAACTTGTTTTTATGAGGATATATTTATGTTTGAAAAGGCTTTTACGATAAACTTGTTGCACCGATGTATCGCTGATTACTTGGAAAATTAGTTGAAACGTGTTGATTTATAAGATGAAATTTTATTATATAATTATTACCAATTCTATGCCTGACTTAATGTACTGTTTTGACACACAGCTATATTGGCTCTTCTCCTAGATGTATAAAAGAGATAAAAAAGTTTATTTGAATTCTGTCCAAGATTTTCTGTCCTCTATCTATATTTTTGTCCGTTATTATTTAATACTTCGTGAAGCTTATAACTAAAATTTCATGACATGAGATGGTATGTAATTGTAAGATGTGATAAATGTATATGTATTATATTGATTGTCAAATCTAAGAACTTACTTAATCTTTGATTCATGTTTTTGTATGGAAGTAGCCACAGAATAAAGAATTAGAAATAGATAGACAGACTTAGGCTTTGTAAACAAATTCTTTTACTATTTAAACGTTTTGAATGATTAACACTGTTCATTTATCATGCAAATATAATATGATATAATCATACGCCTCTTGCCTAATTGAAGTCAAAGGTTTACATAGGTCGTTGGTAGTAAATACTATTTCATAATTTTTTAGAAGCTTTTTGAACATCAGTTGACGCTTCCTTCATCACTTAAATATTATAGTTGCCGCTGTGACAAGTTCAACGCATTATACTTATAACATTTCCTTTAATACGCACATAAATTCAATCGTACCAAAAAAACAGTGTTGAATCCAAGATTTGTAAATAAATTCCCAACAACAACCTTACTCGTTGGCAACAGTGCAAGGTTCGATTCTCGGTACAGATACCGTCCGAGATCGTCCGGAGCGTCCATGGCCTTGTCCAAAGTCAAATTCCAGCGTTGTATAGTTGCTCTTATGTATTTATGAATGTACATTTTAAATTCGTCTCGTTACTGTGCTGTACTGAGGGAGACGATTCTAGATCGTTTTGTTTAATAATTCGTAATCTTTGAGACTTTAATTTTTCTTTTATTATATGTATTCTGGCCTGGTGACTGCCTCGTTGGTCTGGTGGCAAAGGACTGCCTCGTTGTTCTGGTGGCAAAGCGCATCGCTTTGTGATCACGAGGTCCTAGGTTCAAATCCCAGGTCGGACAAATGTAGTTTTTCTAACGAAAAATTCCCAGTATGAGTCCGGAGTCTGGAATTGTGCCCGGTATATGGCAATAGGCCCGCCCCCTATTACATGGGTCCTAACATCGTCGGCGAAACGTGGGTGTATTCAGTACACCTCTGCCACCCCCTCTGGGGAATATGGGCGTGACGGTGTTTTTTTTTTAATGTTCTCTCGGTATGCATTATTGTAGTTGCTGTGTTCTAGCTCGTTGGTCTAGTGGCGAATAATGCGCTTTGCGATCACGAGGTCCTGTGTTCAAACCCTAAGTCCGACAAATGTTTTTCTAACGAAAAATTCCCAGTATCAGTCCGAAGTACCCGTTAAAATAGCAATAGGCGCGCCCCCTGTAACATGGGACCTAACAATGTCGGCAAAAAGTGGGTGAACACGGTACACTCTGCTACCTTCGCTTGGGGAATATAGGCGTGACGGCGTGTTGTGTATTTCTAGAATAACATCTTTGGGCATGCAGATAATAATAATAATATTAGCCCTGTTAAGAAATTGTCCCACCGTTGGGCACGGGCCTCCTCTCAAACTGAGAGGGTTTAGGCCATAGTCCACCACGCTGGCCCAGTGCTGGTTGGCGAACTTCACACACCTTCGAGAAACTTTTATATCAACGGTTATCAAACATATGTAGACGTTTTGATTATCTGAGGGGTTAAAAATGTTACCGATGGGAAATCACATCGACTGTACGGCTAGTTATTAACATAATCTACTACCGTTTTATTATGATGACCCAAATATTGTTTTTATTTATATCGATGATGTATCAGTTGTTTGCTTAACCATAAATCACAGTATCTCGACACTATCATAATTTATTGCCAATATATATTTACACAAAGGCTGCAGACATTGCAGATAGCTCGGCTTTCAATAAACAAACCGAGGATAGGCATTCAAAGAATTGTGTCATATGACGCACGTTAATTTAGTGTACGAAGCATGAAATTTTAGTCCATGTGAGTGCAATGGGTTTCAAACATTTTGGCATAGCTCATCGTTTTTTTAAGCAACTTTATTTTACTTAATTTTATTATTTATGCATTCTAATAATAGCCTAGTGGTTAGACCGTTGGACTGCAAAGTCGGAGGTCTCGGGTTCAAACCCAGGCACGCACCTCTGTCTAATCGAAAGCATATGCGTATTAAAAATTAATTATTACTTGCTTTAACGGTGAAGGAAACGTCGTGAGGAAGCCTGCATGCCTAAGAGCTCCTCGAGGGTGTGTGAAGTTCGCCAACCCGCCCTAGGCCAGCGTGGTGGACTATGGACTAAACCCTCTCAGTTTGAGATGAGGCCCGTGCCCTACGGTGAGACAGTTACTGAACAGGGCTAATATTATTATTATATGGCTTATAAATAAAACATTTTACAGCGGTCCCTGCACTAAGCACAGTAATAGGGGACGAGATTATTATTGTACAACATTGTTAAGTAATACGACCGTTGTCACAGAAGGGGTGGCCAGACGCGTTTAGAACTTTATTGTACAAACATTCATTCGTCAAAATGATCAGGAAGATTCCATTACACGGCACAGGAATAATTTCCTAGTATGAGGCTACGTTTTGACTCACGTTCACTCTTATATTTCCCAAACGCGGGTGGGTGCACTGCATCAACAGGGCTAATATTATTTATTATATGTATGCTCGGGCATTATCGTTGAGATTGTGGGCTTGCGTAACCGGCTTTTTGACCTTCTTTATTTTAATTTGTCAATACTAATTAGAGTTTTTTGCATCTTATTTGCTCGTTGTTTATTCGTACTTTTTGTGCTGTATGTCTGATACCAAAATAAAATATACGCTTCGACGATAGGTATTCAAAGAATTGTGTCGTATGACGCACGGTAATTTAGTGTACGTAGCATGAAATTGAAGTCGGTGTGAGTGCAGTGTTTCTCAAAGTTTTTGGCATAGCTCATTGTTTTTTTTTTGGGCGACTTTAAAAAAGATAGCTTAAATATAAGAAGGATCTTCTCAATTCGTCTCTATATTTTTTGTTATAGATATGTGTGCTCGGGCATAATCTTTGAGATTGAGGTCTTGAGGCCATTTGAATAATAAGCACTATTGACCTACTTTTTTTAAAATTGAATACTTTTTTCATCTTAATATATTATTCGAAAACCAGCGCTGTGTTAGAGTAATATTATTGTATCACTGTATATAGCTAAATGAGGGCGCCCTTTTTCCTGGCTAGGCTATATTATTTGATTTTGTTCTATCTATCTCTCTATCTATATCATCACGCCAGATCCCTTACGGGGTAGGCAGAGAGTACAGAGTTCCAACAGGCTCTTTCCTTACATACCTCTCTGGCTTCCTCTACTCTCATAATTCGTCTCATACACGCTCGCCGGTTACGGAGACTCCTGACTGACCCTTCAGATAAGACCCGGTCTATTTGGTCATGGTAAGATAGTCTAGGTCTTCCCCGGTACCTACATCCTTCCACTTTCGCGTTGTATATCAGTTTTGTCATTCTTTCTTCGGACATTCTTTCTATATGCCCGAACCAACGGAGCATACCCTTTCTCATCTTTACACCGATATTCTCTTTCATACCTATTTGCTTTCTTACTACGCTGTTGCGAATACGGTCGGCCAGCTTCACTCCGCACATCTTCCGCAGAGCTCGCATTTCCACCGCATTTATCCTACTTTCATTCTCCTTCTTACATACCCAGCTCTCGCTGCCATATAACAGCGTTGGGACAAGCACTCCATTATGTATGGCCAGCTGCGCTTTTCGGCTTAAGTGCCGGCTCCCAAGTAGCTTTCCCATCGCGCCATTCACTCTGTTCCCTGCACTCACTCTTCTCTCTATGTCAGCGGTGTATTTTCCATCCTTACTGAATGCGCATCCAAGATATACAAACTCATTCACTTGCTCCAGCACATCGTTCCCAACCACAATCCTTGCATTCGTTCTGGTTTCTTCCCGTTCAAAAACCATAATTTTGGTTTTCTTCACATTCAAATGTAAGCCATTTTTCATGCAGTCGTCTTTCATAACTGTGACTAGTGATTGCAGATCAGTGGCTGTTGGCGCTATCAAAACCGCGTCATCTGCATATAGTAGATGATTTACCACTAGATCACTCATTTGTACACCTTCATTCATCGCTTTCAGTCTTTGAAGACTTTTATCCAAATATATTATAAACAGTCTAGCGGACAACACGCAACCCTGCTTGACGCCGATTTCAACGTCAAACCAGGGTGACATGTTACCACCCACCCGTACGCATGCCTTGCAGTCCACATAGGTGGACTGGACGGCCCGCAGCAGAGTGCCATTTATACCATACTCAGGCAAAATGTCCCAAAGTCTCTTTCGCACAACTCTATCAAACGCCTTCTCCAGATCTACAAAACCGCAGAAAACCTTCCGGCCCACTGCCAGATGCTTCTCTACGATGTTGCGAAGGGAGAAAACTTGATCCGAACATCCTCTTCCGGACCTGAGTTTGTTATTCTTGTATATTCTTTCTTTTTTCATCTTTCTTATTTGTTTGTTCATTGTAAATTTATTTTGCGTTATATTTCTGATAGAAAAATAAAATATATACTTAGAATGCCATATCCACGCGGAATACGTTAACAACACAAAACATTAACTCGTTCTAATGCTCTGACCAATTTTGCCTCCTCCAGTCTTATAGATCGTCTCAGTCCGTCAGTTGCACAAAATTTTGGCCGGTTCACCTGTCTTCAATATTAATAAATAATCTTGGTGGATTCAGAAGACTTTAACCAAAATTCATAAAGTCGAACAAATCTTTTGATATACCAACCTCTGAAAAATCCTCTATAAACCTTTTTACTGACAAATATTTCTTAGCGACTGACCGCATTAGCAACAGCGTAGTAAGAAAGCGAGTAGGTATGAAAGATAGTATCGGTGTAAAGATGAGAAAGGGCATGCTCCGTTGGTTCGGGCATATAGAAAGAATGCCAGATGAAAGAATGACAAAAAAGATATACAATGTGAAAGCGGAAGGATGCAGGTACCGGGGAAGACCTAGACTATCTTACCACGACCAAATAAACCGAGTATTATCTGAAGAAAAAGTCAAGAGTCTCCGTAACCGGCGAGCGTGTATGAGACGAACTATGAGAGTGGAGGAAGCCAGAGATGTATGTAAGAAAAGTACCAGTTGGAACTCTGTACTCTCTGCTTACCCCGCAAGGGATCTGGCGTGATTATATAGATAGATAGATATTTCTTAGTTTATTTTTATAACCTTCTTCTGCTACTATCGCGTCGATAGATCATCTCGCATACAAGCAGGTCCGTTCGACTTCGAAGATCGTATCTTGTGTCAAGAATTTGCGGTATTGATATATGAACTTGAACTTTCTTTATTGTGGTTGGTTAGATTTAGCACTGCATTGACTTGTATTTCCAAGAAATAAAAAAATGTCCCCCAGTGAAAATCCGGTAGGTGGTGTTGATGTCGATCAGATGCAAAGACTCGGGTATCTGCTAGTATTTTCTAATAATATTGAAGAAGCCCAAAGCAACCACATTGACTAAGTTGTTAGAGGCAACCATTAAGTTCTGTCGTGTCTTCTAGACGATTTTTAATGTGGTTAAAGTAATACTTCTCCGTTTGCCTTCGAAGCTAATACGAAGAATAGATGGCGTAATAAGATTTTCCTATACAAATAAGCGTGGTACTGCGCGGGGTGGCAGAGGGCGAGAGGGACGTAAAGCCCCACCTACATTTGTATTCGCCATCTCACGGAGAATGGTAAAAACTAAATAGCTCGTCCATGTCAGTGTTACCTGTGAGTTCAATTGTAGATTAGTAGTTCAATTGTAGTAGTAAATTTATGATATTATTTGTTTAACCAGAATTACGATCCAAGTAATTTTTGCATGTTAATATACATTTTATCATTATAAGGGTTCATTTTAAGGGTTTTGTTTTTCAAACTCGGGTGTAGTGTAAATGATACGAGTAGCAATGAGAAACTTAGGTAAGCCACGCCCACCATGATGACGTCAAATCTCGGGGGAAATTGAAAAGCTCGTTAGCTTAGGCCTTCTTCTTCTTCTACTCTTCGTATTTGCTTCGTGGTTTGCCTCATAGAGGGCTCAGGGTCTTACGAACATATTTCCTCTGCGGAACAAGAAAAAATGTCCCTTATTAACCTTATTGACTCTTTCTTCATACTTACTTCATACATACTTTCTTCATATAGTTTATTTTTAACTTAGGTTTTATAAATATTGGAAAAAAGTTAATTTCTCTTGAACCTGTATTTTTTGTTGATTTTGCGAAGCTTTTTACACCTTACACTACCTACGCAACACGTACCTACGCAGTCAAGCTTTATGTGACCCTCTTACGAGTATTAAAATACCATTAATCTTGACCAAGATGCCTGAAGGTTGCCTACCTATTTTTGGATGTCCCTTCTTATGCTGTAGATGCCTATAGATTTCTCTATTTACTAACAAAGTGTTCTACCAACATACCTGCCAGTCTTTTATTTTAAATCTTAGATTTTTCTCTGTCGCTCTTTATAAAAAACTTTGTAAATCTCTGTCCAGGTATTACACAACCAAGATAAAAACATATCGTCATGTGAAAGTTTAACTTAAAGATCACTTGTTGCACCCGTTTATTAATTTTGTTGGGTGTTCAGGTATTCTTGGTCAGGTCGACCGAACGTCTCGAATTTAGCTAAATATGGACTATTGGAAAACCTAATGGTCACCTTAGTATGCATTGCAATTATGTATCAGTACAACCACATCCTCGAAAGAGGTCCAGAGGGGCTAAAAGGAAAGTCGTTTAAACCTGTAACATCCTAATGTTGCCCAGTTTTATCTTCACTTGCCTGCTCGTTTGAACAGCTGAATCTCTAGCATAATCACTATCTACAAATTATAAATCAAAGTCGGACAAGAGGCGAGCGTGCAACCACTACGCTCGAGCTGAAGGGCAACTAGCTTAAGGGCGCTTCAAGGAGGAACGGCCTCGGTTTGGGCAGTCGCTATGGGGGAGGGCATATACTAGGTATCTCGCCGTTGTGCTCTGCACCGGTCGGGGGGCAAGGGATTCTTCGACCTCGCCGGCGAGGTCGATGTCTGATCTGGAGGTATCTGTATCCGAAAAAAGGAATGTAAGGGCATCGGGAGGGTCGGTGAGAACATGCCGCGGACGGCGGTAGCGGCTGATAAGGATTTAGGTACGTAGTCGGCGGCGGCTACGATTAGCGGATTTCTGTGATTGGACGCGTTCGCGAAATATCGAGTTGTCGGCTTTTTAATAAAGGCGCGATTAGGTTCGAGACCGAGATCGGAATGGAGAATTTTCCTACGGTTTTCACCAATGGACGGAATGATTCGAGAGGAAGGTTTATGTATGTAATTCACTCATGGGAAGCCGGGGCAGGTCGCTAGTATAATAATAAATCGGCCTATACTATCCCATCGTCTCTCACAAATCACACGTCTCTCACAACTCTTACAAATCGTTGTGAGAGTGTAGATCATTTGGACCCAGTATGGTGTGGTGGGGCAGGTTTATCGCGGTCTGGAACTTTTCATACCGCCAATCCAAAATGTCCAGTATAAAACAGTATTCGCTCCTAAAATTTTCCGCAAATTGAGGCTCAAAAGATGTCGTCAACGTGTCGGCAGGAGCAGTGATTTAGCGACACCATGATTACAGTTGACGTCACCCCCCGACGTCTAGCCTTGTAATTAACGTTAATAGATCCCATTAAGGCTGAAGCTAAAACTATTTTGATGTGGAGTACATGTTATTTTGTGACGCTGACCCGCATATTTTTTCCATTCAACATATAGCATATCCGCTGCAATGGCGTTATAAATGCAAACACTCCTGAAATTATGTTACATATCAAAGTCAACAATCATGTATTTATACAAGGTGTAACATAATAAACGCAAGACCTCAGACACCCCGATTAGAGAATTGCTTCATAAAGTCAAAACGAAAACTAAATTTGCAAATTTAAAGGTTTTTACCATTTTTTAAACACTTTTATACCCCAATTAACAATGAAACTTGTACGTGTATGTGTGCGTTTTGAGAAATACGTTTTAAGAATGATTTTGGAATCTTCTTCTTGCTATGAATCAAGAATTAATTTAATTTTTTATAGCACACTGAAGGAGTAAAAGCATTTTTTGCAAATTTAAAAAAAATGTAAAATACATTAAAAGTTGTTGGAATCGATTCAGTTACCGATTTAGAACAAACTACTTTCAGGTCTTGCGTTTATTATGTTACACCTTGTATAGGCCAATAAAGCACTTACAAACGTCAATTTTTTTACATCTAACGCCGGAACGGAACGCGGCCTCCACGGAGAAAATCCGACGAGTGACCCAGCAGTAATGTTGTAAATATGAGCGCTGAAGTCGAGCGTTTAGCGTTGAGTCGACGCTTACGAGCGTTGAAGCCCGTAGAAGACGCGAGCGTTTTAAGCGTCGACTCGATTTTTACAACACTACTCAGCAGGCTAGTCTTTTTTTATATAAAACGTAGCCCTACACTAGGAATTATTCTTGTATCGTGGGTGCGTTCACAAACATGTAATTCGCATACAAAAGCACATCAACATCAAACAAAATTTTATTCCTTTTATCCTACAAATCCTAAGGCCCACTAATATTATAAATGTGAAAGATTGTCTGCCTCGTTGGTCTAGTGGCAAAGCGCATCGCTTTGTGATCACGAGGTCCTGGGTTCAAATCCTAGGTCGGAGAAGTATAGTTTTTCTAACGAAAACTTCCCAGTACGAGTCCGGAGTATGGAATTGTGCTCGGTATAATAGCAATGGGCTCGCCCCCTATTACATAGGACCTAACGTCGTCGGCGAAACGTTGGAGTACTCAGTACACCTCTGCTATCCCCGCTTGAGGAATATAGGCGTGACGGTGTGAAAGATTGTATGTTTAGACGTTAGGCTGTTTGTTATTGAATCACGCAAAAACGTCTGAACGGTTTTGGATGAAATTTGGCACACAGATTACCTGGATTAACGCATAGGATACTTTTTTTCCAGAAAAATGTTAGTTCCAGTCTAAAAATGCGGACGAAATCGCGTGCAGAACCCCTTGTTAAGAAACTGTCCCACCGTTGGGCACAGGCCCCCTCTCAAACTGAGAGGGTTTAGGCCATAGTCCACTACGCTGGCCCAGTGCGGGTTGGCGAACTTCACACTCCTTCGAGAAACTCTTAGGCATGCAGGTTTCCTCACTATGTTTGCCTTCAACTTTAAAGCAAGTGATGATTAATTTTTAATAAGCACATGCTTTAGAAAAGACTGAGTTGCGTGCCTGGGTTTGAATCTAAGACATCTGACTTTGCAGTCCAACTGTCTAACCAGTAGCCTATCACTACTGTGATAGAATATACTGTTGGTCAAATGATCTTTACAGCTTCACGGGACAAGACGAGGAAATTTCGACTAACCACGTTCCACAGGAAAAGCAAATAGGCCAACTAGTATAAGGACACCTTTTTTCCTCACCTAACTTAGTGTGTGAGGAAGGTCCTGCACAGCTATACCGGATAAGAGGGGGCAACGCCGCCGACTACGAACCTAACTTCCCTCCTATCAGCCGCTACCGCCAATCGCGGCATGTTCTTATCAACCCTCCCGATGCCCTCATATCCTTCTTTCGGATACAGATACCGCACACAGGATCAGACACCGACCTCGTCAGCGAGGTCGAAGAATCGCTTGCCCGCCGGCCGACACGGCGAGACACCTAATATATGTCTATCTATCTATCTATAACCTCACGCCAGATCCCTTGCGGGGTAGGCAGAGAGTACAGAGTTCCAACAGGTTCTTTCCTTACATACCTCTCTGGCTTCCTCGACTCTCATAGTTCGTCTCATACACGCTCGCCGGTTACGGAGACTCTTGACTTTTCCATCAGATAAGGCTCGGTTTATTTGGTCGTGGTAAGATAGTCTAGGTCTTCCCCGGTACCTGCATCCTTCCACTTACACATTGTATATCTGTTTTGTCATTCTTTCCTCTGGCATTCTTTCTATATGCCCGAACCAACGGAGCATGCTCTTTCCCATCTTTACACCGATACTATCTTTCATACCTACTCGCTGTCTTACTATGCTGTTGCTAATGCGGTCGGCTAATATATGTAATACCCCATAGCGACTGGCCAAGCCGAGGCCGTTCATCTTTAAGTCGCTACTAGGGGGCTAGTTGCCCCCATGCCCTTCTAGCTCAAGCGTAGTGGTTGCACGCTCGCCCTCCTGTCCGGTGAAGCTGTAAAGGCCCCGCGGCCAACAGCGTAGATCATTCACACACACAAGAGAGAGCAACATGTAACATAATAAATTCTACCAAAAAACGGAGGCAACTTGTACAAGAATAACTTTTTTCCTTACCTATCATGCTTATGTACTCTGTTAGCCGAACGGTATTTACAGCTTCACCGGAAAAGAGGACGAAGTTTCCGATAACCAGCAGGAAATGTATGAGGAGTATTGGTTCAAGGGCACCTTTTTTGGCCAACCTAGATTAGGTATGAGGAAATGAGTACACTGTTGGTCAAGACGCATTGCAGCTTCTCCAGATAAGACGGAGAGAGTGTACTACGCTTCAACAGGCCTTGCCCTTGCAAAGGGGGCATCGAAATGAAGAGTGCCTATAGGAGGATTGATCAATATGGGCTGCGCTCTAGCCTCAAGGGACACAGGAAGCAACTAGCTCAAGGGCATTTCGAGGAGGAACGGCCTCGGCTTCGGCTGTCGCTTTGGGGTAGGGTATATTCTAGGTGTCCCACCGTGGTGCTCTGCACTGGCCGACGGGCAAGGAATTCTTCAACCTCGCCGGCGAGGTAGATGTCTGTTCCTAGGTGTGAAATATGATAGAAGTGGGTCAAAGTAGTTCAAGCTACCTCATGGTCTTCGAATTCACTTAGTTTGACATTTTTGATAGTATGCGGCGGAAATTACACAGTTCTGTTTTAGTACCCTCGCTTTTTGATCAAATGTATGTATATAAAAACACTTGCGCAATATATATCCAATAATCCACTTAAATCCTTCAAAATTAAGGCATAAATCGTTTATCAGTACACAGAACTGCGCACGCGGCGCCGGTACGATTCAACGCTCTAACGAATCGATCACCATTTCGTTACTCCGTTTAACGGCAATGAATCACGCGCAACATAAATATAAGCATGACGCAATGCATGCCACATTTCCTGTTCAAACTCTACATGTAAATTTACACCTTGTTCCGTAAGCATAAAGATCATATTCGTTAAATTCTAATTTCATGCTGAAAAAATGCGGCAAATACAAAACGACGCTCTAACTCGTTCAATTTAAGGTTTCTAATGGCATGTCAATCATAATTTGGACAACAGCCTGTTTTTTATTTATCGAACAAACGAGGCTTTGAAGTTCAGCTTAAAATAGTGTTTATTATGCAATAATACATTAAAGAGTTCATATATTTTGAAGAAAAATGAACTTTATTTTGTCGCTAACAAAGCAATATTTGGAATGTGTCATTGACTTTATTTAACACCGTTTTTGCTTATTTCCTTTTATTCTATAATTCCAATTATAAATTTTCGAATATTCCGTTCTACGTCAACAGGCGCGGAGTCATCCGTTCGATATTCAATTTCAATAATAGGAAAACGAATTTGGAGTTTATTTCAATGACATTGCGGTTAGGTTTTCTTTGACACGGTAATGTATAGGTTATTTAAACGAACGATTTTAATAGATGCGTTCATTTCGTTCGTATGTGGCGCATATAACGGCCGTTACGCCGTTGTCTTGACTTGTCTTTCGATAAAAATCGTTATATCTATGACAAGCTGATATTCATATCGATTCTTTTTGTCAGTAAGTTGTATTATCGAGGAACAGTTAACCGACTTTGGAGGAGTGGTATGTGTTTTTATTATATTTTTTTTCTTTACTGATTAAGGCTGTGTTAACACGTGTCTAGTAATTTAGTTTGTGTTGTAATTTTGGCAGGTTGTTGCCCTACTTTTTAAATGTATTATATTAGACTTCCTTACGTTTATATTCCCCAAGCAGAGTTGAGGTGTTCTGGGTACACCCTCCCACTTTAATGGAGGGCAAGCCTATTGCCATTACATCAAGCACAATTCTAGACTTGTTTTATTAATGCTCACTATAATGTCTTTGCTTGCGGTGGCTGTCTGGCGCGGGTCACTCCCTTCCCTCCGATATGGTCGAGGGCAGTGAGGGCAGTCATACTCGTGAACGGTGCTGCTTGTGGGGGACTGGTCCATTTGGGATACTTTAGAGACTCTTTATAAATAACATCATTAGTTTCATATCTCGGTCGTACGGCATCACACTGGAGCTAGATCTTAAACTATTTATTTGTGACCTAAACATTGTATCCACCTAAGATGATAAAAAAAATAGAAAGAAATAAAGAGAAAGAGAATTAAATAAAAAAAGGCAAGCCCGCTGAGTTTCTGCGCCGGATCTTCTCAGGCCGCGTTCCGATCCGGTGGTAGATTAGTAGTTAGATTTAAAAACGGACGATTTAGCGCAGTGGTTAAGAGCTTGAGCCGCTCCGCCTGCCGCGACGCCGCTGTGTCTAAGAGTCGCGGGTTCGATTCCAGCACAGGACAAATCTTTGTGTGATTCCCAATTATTTGTTCTGGTCTGGGTATTTGTGTGTGACATTTCATGTTTGTAAACGGACCCACGATACAGGAATATATTCTAGTGTGGGGCTACCGTTTTTAAAAAAGAAAAGAAAAGAACAAAAAAATGTAAATTTACTATTTGTAAGCGCCCCCGCAGGGCTTATACAAAATAAATTGTATGAGTTCGACTTGTGGACTGATATTAAGGATTTTTATATAGAAAAAAAACCACGTTTGTCCGACCTAGGATTCTAACGACTCGTGATCGCTACCGGTATGCTTTTTTTATTAGATTGAATGTCCGTTTTTTTCTTTGAATTCACTGAGTGATTACACAAGTTCGATTCCTGTATAGGAAACATTTTGTTTTCGTATTTTTACCTGTTTCACACGTGAGGGGGTTAACTGCCACTCCCGCTTGAGGAATATAGGCGTGACGGTGTTCTATCTATATCATTACGTCAGATCCCTTGCGTGGTAGGCAGAGAGTACAGAGTTCCAACAGGTTCTTTATTAAACATACTTCGCTAGTGACAGTGTTATATTTTTTTATCTATCATTAGATTTCCAAGTCCACGTGTCACCGTGTCGTTGACCCGACTATTTACACTCGTCGTATATAGGTCAGTTGTTACGCGAATGTGTAAACGCATTTAGCGTAAGGCCGAGACAAAGACGATTTGAAGCTAAGAACTTGAATATCAACGACAATTTGATACAGTGGTTTTAAGAGCTTAGCCGCTCTCCTCATTGGGTTAAGTAGTCGCGGGTTCGATTCCCGCACGAGACGAAGCTTTGTCTATATCATCACGCCAGATCCCTTGCGGGTTAGGCAGAGAGTACAGAGTTCCAACAGGTTCTTTCCTTACATACCTGTCTGGCTTCCTCCACTCTCATAGTTCGTCTCATACACGCTCGCTGGTTACGGAGACTCTTGACTTGTACTTCAGATAAGACTCGGTCTATGTGTGTGTATGTATGTATTATGTCGGTCACAAAGATTTGTGTGACCCACAATTAGGTGTTTCTGTCTGGATATTCGTGTATGTGAATTTATTTTTATGTTCGTAAACGCACCCACGATACAGGAATAAATCTGTGACACTATATTTTAAAAAATAGACTTTTTTATATCATACTAGTGGTCGCCCATAGGTCGATATTCGACCTACTCTTTCATCGTTTGCTGGTTATGTTTGACATTCAGTAAGACTATAGACAAATAATATTAAAGACAAACAATATTAATTTATTCTCAATTTGACCGCAGCCATTACAATAAACAAAAGAGTATATATTCGTGTGTGTCAAATACAAGGTAGTGTGTGTTATTTTTTTTTATTGATTTAATGTATCTTTTATGCATAATTTTAATAAAATATTAGCTTTCTGCACTCTTTTCTATATAAACTATAAGTGTGGGAAATTTCATACACCTCCGTTCGCGCAATTTTCGTAAAAAGGGGTACAAAGTTTTTGCTTCACGTATTAATATCATGATTCTCGTCAAAAAACTTTATAAACTGTTACTGAGTTCTTAGATTTACGCGAATATTACACATGAAATAAAACTATTTTTACGGATTTTACCGCGGTTTATTTTTTGATTTTTAAGTTCCCGACGTTTCGAGTGCTTTGCAGCACCCATGGTCACGGGAAGGACTGAGGTGGTAGACGTCCAAAAGGCATAGTTGTTCCGGGGTACCCTCAAACATATTATTTAGTTTTGTTGGTCCGATCTACCCAGAATGAGCTCACGGTGTCTTGAGGTGTCTTGAGGGAACTTAAAAATCAAAAAAATAAACCGCGATAAAATCCGTAAAAATAGTTTTATTTCACTTTATAAACTGTTGTTATGTGTCCTCGCGAAGTAGGAGGAGCCATACTCGTGATACTGAACATTCATATCCATCCATACTAATATTATAATACTAGGGGTTTCCCGCGACTTCGCACCCCGTAGTCAACAGCGCCACCTACCGGGTATATGTTATATAGCCTATGTCACTTCCGGATAAGGTAACTTTCTAATGGTGAAAGAATTTTTGAAATCGGTTCATTAGTTTTTGAGTTTATTCGTGACAAAAATACAAATCTTTCCTCTTTATAATATTAGTATAGATATAGATTATAATCCGAAAGTAATTCTGTCTATCTGTCTGTCTGATTGGTTGTTACCTGCTCACGCCCAAACCGCCGTAATGTGATATAATATCAGCCTATACTGCCCACTGCTGGACAAAGGCCTTCTCTCACTAATCGAGGTGAAAGAGATTAGGTCATACTCCACCACGCGGACCCAGTGCGGATTGGTGATATGCGAATGTAGTTTTTCTAACGAAAACTTCCCAGTCTGGAATTGTGCCCGGTATATGGCAATAGACTCGCCCCCTATTACATGGGGCCAGACATCGTCGGCGAAAAGTGGGTGTACTACGAACACCTCTACCACCGCCGCTTGGGGAATGTAGGTATGACGGTGTGTGTAGAATTATTAAATAAATTTATGGAATACGCAATAGACGGGCTATTGCGTATTCCATAAATTTCGCGAGAATAAAAACAACAACGTCACGTCCGTGTAACGTGACTACATCGAGACAGGCGCGCCGAGTTGTCTCGTGACGCAAATACTGGGCAACCGGCCTGTTTGTGTATCGCACAGAGATTAGATGTGACAATAACATGTTTGTTTGAAGCGATTACGAATCGTTAATTTTTCGAGAAGTGAATCATTTGTTGTTTAGACTTAGTTTATTGGAACTAGAGATCTTCGATAGATTTTTTTCCTTATTATTTCTAGTTGTAAAACATAAACGTTACCTAGATTATTCCCTCATATCACATCATGTGTAATATAATACTTATTATAATAAGTTTAAAGTAATCAAAAATATTTTATCAATATAGGACAAGGGCGTGCCGGCCTTGTTCTATATATTCGTTCTATTATAGATAGACAGATGAGACAATGACAACAGTGCAAATTCCCGTGATTAACAGTAAGTAGGAAGCATCGAATGCATTTGTTTTATATTGCCATGTTAAACAAATGTTATATTCAAGGTCAGCGCTTAGTTATTATTTCAAAATATTTTAAAATGAGACTGTTTATCTTTCTATATCATTATGCCAGATCTAGCAAAAGATATAGTAGACATAGAGCAAAGAGCTGCAACAGTTTCTTACCTTAAAGATAGCTCTGGCTTCCTTCACATCTCATACTTCAAAAATAAGCCTGCGACAGTTAGAAACAATAACGAATAAAAAACTGATTTTCTATACATTTTGAGCACTTGTATAATACTTCGGTGCAACGACGCATTGCAAAAACAACATCGCACCGAAATGCGAATTTAATGGGATATTTAAAATTCAGTATTTAATCCTCTGGATGAGCGATCTAGAAACGTACGAAACAGATTTTCTTTCTTCTAAAATAGATCTTATTTTGTACATATGCCTGAGAATCAAATACTCATTCAAAAATGCACTCCTATTTGGAGTATGTACTCCTGGAGGGACCTGGTTTATCGAGAACAACGAAAATGTATATACATATAAACTAGTAAAACTAGTTGTGCAGACTGGAATTCGACGAAGCACAAATATTCTAACTGAAAAGTTTGAGGGCTCGGTTTAAAGTGGTTAAGTAACACATAAACATTAACCAATTTGTAAATGGTGATTGGTGATATTCAAATATCTATTTATCAATCAATTTATTTATCGTAATACATGAAAAATAAAACGTAGCCCCACACTAGGATTTATTCCTGTATCGTGGGTGTATTCAGACCGGTGCAAATAATTGTGTGTCACACAAAGATTTGTCCCGTGCGGGAATCGAACCCGCGACTATTCGACCCAGTGGGCGGAGCAGCTCAAGCTCTTAACCACTGCGCCAAATCGTCCGTCATTTTATATTATTATCTATTTATGTACATTATCTAATTCTTTCCGATGTTTTTCGCGAACGACCGACAGGAAGTCATCGCGATAAAGTCCAAAACTTTTTCAAAATAAGTTTTTGCCCACCTCTGTCAACGGTTAGTACCCTCTGAGAGCTGTCGAAAAGCCGCGTAGAAGACGCCTCTGCGTGCGTGAGTCTCATTCGGACTGCTAATACTAAGTTGCTCAACTGTATACATATGTTAACTGTCGCTTAATGGTTAATAAACTATTTCTAGGGTTCCTTACCTCAATGGGTAAAACGGAACCCTCATAGAATTACTTTGTTATCCGTCTGTCAGACGGCTAAGAGTTCATTTTTTCAGAAATGGGTAGAGATAAGTTGAGGTTTATGTCAAACACTAAGGCCTACGATCCGTTAGCGTTGTAAAAGATTGAAGCTTTCTATCCACTTTAGCTTCAGTGTGGAGCTCGCCCCCTATTGTTCAACTGTTTAGATACGATAACTGTGAGTAAGCTGTGACACTAACAACTACTTAACTTTTTGTATCTATATACATACATACCTAAATAATGTCGACATAATATCCGACCTTGGATCAGGTCGCACACGATTCTAATTCTCCTTGAACTCTTCGACATTGGGGACTATGTGATTAGACTAAACGTAACACGGAAATTGCTACACTTTGAATAAATTAACGGGGTAATTATCACGTTATGTGACATCATGTGGCCTGGTGTAAGCGTTGTCGCCCTACCGAATTGTCCGAACTCAGATGGAACACTCTAGGTGCTTAAAACTAGTCCCTCAAACCCTGTCCCTAAAACAATGGCATATGAGTGTATATCTCACACATTCCTTTATGGTATTAATCAAAAGCGAACTTCATCTTCGGTTCGGAGTCAAACGATAACCAGACGTCAAAATCCTCTATGGTACCATCTAAAAAGGCAATCGCCACTAGAACCTTTTTCGATCGCAAAGAACTCGAGAACCTTTCTGTCCCAACGAACGTCAGTTTTTCAAGTGATGTACCCCACCCACTGCCCCTTAAATAATACTTGGGCGTTTTTATATCCTGAAAAAGAACTCTTTGACTTAAAAACCCTCGAGACAAAGGTAGTGATTGCTACAATTTTACCGCAGTAAAGCTCTTTAAACCTATGTTCGCACGAGCGCTTTTCCAAAGCGCTGGAAGTCAAAATCAAAGTCAAAAATCATTTATTTATTTGTGTAGGCCAATACAATAGTGCTCACAAACGTCAAAATTATTATATTTTTTACATCTACCACCGGATCGGACCGAGGCCTCCACTGAGAAGATCCGGCGAAACTCAGCGGGCTAGTTTTTTAACTTAAGTTGTTTGGCCTCGCTGATAAACATCTTTTTTTTTTGTTAAAGTTGTATTATACAGCACCCAATCTGTTTTATCGTCAAGATAATCCGAAATTTTGTAGTGCCCTTTCTTACAGAGTCTAGTTTTAATTGCCTTTTTAAACTTATTGATAGCCATGTTTCTCTATGATGATATGAAGCAAGCAAACGCTTGCAGCGCTTCAGCAAAACGCGTTAATAAAGTGCCCGTACGAACGAGGGGCTAGTTTTAGCCCAAAGGATATTTTCCCAATTCAATTTCCCCCCACCTGCAGCCCCTAAACAATAAAATCAGGTCGGTGATTATTTTCGCTACACTAACCCCAAAACCCGTATCAACAGAATTCTAACTTTTAACATGGTATAGTCAAGGTTATGCTTGCGATATCTCCGCTGGGTTACGGACACAAATAGAACCTTCTTTAGCTAAGCTATAATACTTTGCCTACACTGTAGTCAGATAGGTGAAAGTTCATTCTGTTTGAATGTAAGAAAGTTTAGATTTCTGAACATTCCTTCACTTTTACCAAAATGATCTTAACCGCGAAAAATTCGCAAATGTCCTTATTTAGAATTATAATATAATAATAATATTAGCCCTGTTAAGAAACTGTCCCACCGTTGGGCACGGGCCTCCTCTCAAACTGAGAGGGTTAAGGCCATAGTCCACCACGCTGGCCAAGTGCGGGTTGGCGAACTTCACACACCTTCGAGAAACTCTGGCATGCAGGTTTCCTCACGATGTCTTCCTTCGCCGTTAAAGCAAGTGATAGTTATTTTTTAATATGCACATGCTTTCGTAAAGACAGCGGTGCGTGTCTGGGTTTGATCCTGAGACCTTTGACTTTGCAGTCCAACGCTCTAACCACTAGGCTATCAATTTAGAATTATTGAAGTAAAAACTTCGTTAGGAGCGTTGAGCATTTTTTGAGATGGGAGAAAACCATTGAACTCGCGACACTGTTACCGTTACCGACACCTCTGTATATATGTACGTTTTCACTTTTGTCAGCACTCCCGGAGTGCCACTGCTGATTTTTTTAATGCATGTCATTGGACCCGGTAGTGTCTACCCCGAAAGGGATCTGGGGTGATGTTATAGATAGACTTGTTTTAGTTTTGATAGCAATCTTATACCAAACTTCGATCGAGCACGCTTAATTTACATCAATCACCTATGGTCAAGTTATGTGAAAGTGTTCTACTTACACGGCTAAGTTATAAGGCGCGAATGAGTTTTCTATTTCTAATATTTGTGTCATTTTCACTTGAAAATAACTTGGTTATCAGTTGACACGGCTTACTCTTACTGTCAGTAGGATTTTGACAGATTTTCCATACAAAATATGTCAAAATTCTATCCGTAGTAATTTATCCCTGAGTTGAATATTGAAGCCGGTCGTTAGTAGATATGCTATTTGGCTAATCAGCCTACTTGGCATTTGAAGCTTGCAGCCCTTAACCCTTAAATTGTAAGCCTTGATAAGTTCCAGGATGGGTGGATGACTTGATAAGTTCCACCAGGTGGTAGCCACAAAACTGCCTTTACCGCACCGCACTGGGTCCGATGGTGGAGTATGACGTAATCTCTCTCACCTCGATTTGTGAGCAAAGACCTTTGCATAGCAATGGGGCAATGCAAGCTAATTTATTAATCAGTGTACGTTCAATTTTTCCCATTCCATATTACACCAAACTGATCAAAAAACGCAAAAATGTAAGTAAAAACCAACAAAAATCTCCCCGCATGTACTACCAAAAAATTAACTACAGTATTCTCAAAAAGCATTAGCACATATAACGTCTTGAATATACTAAATAGCACGCTTTCCAACGACACGCCTTAAAAATATGCTTGCGTCGCATCGTCTGTGGAGAACAGAATTGGCCCATATAAAACGTTACATTAAACTTTGGACCTTTTGGTATGTTTCAACAGGAATTACCCACAAACTTGCCTCCACCCCATTGGGTCCTCTCATCGTTAAAAGAAGATGCTTGTCCAGTTGTGAGACGCTATATATTGATTTAATAATCAGGCTTTATTTCACAAAATTGATCTTAAATCTATCTTCAGCCTAAACGTGTCCACGCACGACAAAGGACTTCCCTAAATACCACTACAACGAAGGGCTTTGTGTTGTACGCTTCCAGCTTAAATCCGCGACCTTTATCATGTCTTGAATACTATAAATAGTCTAAAAATTACCCTGCAATTACTGTATAAAAAATCAGCTGCAGTATTCCCAAAAAGAATTGCCCCATATTAAACGTCACTTTGAACTTGAAAATAAGAAAAATGGCACGCTTTCCAACGACACGCCTTGAACCCGTGCGTAGTCGGCCTCGTCGGTGCAAACGCCAGTTTTAGCCGACCAATAGCGTAGCGCGACGGTTAGGCCTTTATTTTTGTCTAGACTTATCCTTGACTTTGTGTTATATTAAATAATGGGTAATTGTGTTAGGAGGTTTC
Organism: Phalera bucephala; assembly: GCA_905147815.2. Classification (NCBI taxonomy): domain Eukaryota; kingdom Metazoa; phylum Arthropoda; class Insecta; order Lepidoptera; family Notodontidae; genus Phalera; species Phalera bucephala. The sequence continues at coordinate 11,332,193 of LR990636.1, read as the reverse complement.
CCGCTACTTTCGGTGGTAGGGTTTTGTATTTATGAACTTTGATATAGGTTTTTTTTTAATTTTTATCTATGCGTAGAAATAAATAACCTTCACACCTAAACCACAGTATAAATATTACATTGTGCCTTCTTCTTCTTCAAGTGCCTCTCCATTACCGTAGGTTGGCCGTCAGCTTTGCGAATGTGCTTCTTTCCTGAGCCATACGGACGAACTGCTCAACGCTGGCAATTCCGATCCACTCCCTAATGTTCCGCAGCCATTATTTCTTCCGTCGTCCAACGCGTCTTTTCCCGTCTGGAATTGTGCCCGCTATATGGCAATAGGCTAGCCCCCTATTACATGGGGCCTTACATCGTCGGCGAAACGTGGGTGAACTCAGTACACCTCTGCCACCCCCTCTGGGGAATATAGGCGTAACGGTGTTTTTTTTTTATGTATGAAATTGAATTGTCTTTTATTAGTCTCACAAAAACTCAAGAACGGCTGGACAGATTTGGCTAATTTTAGTTTTGAAATATTTGTATAAGGCCAAGGAAAGTTTAAAAGGTTAAGAAAATATAAAGAAATTGCAAGGAAAGTAGAAAAAACAACAATTTTATTTTCCCATACAAACGGTTCGTATCTGTCAAACAGGATGCGTTCTGAAATTAATTTTGCGACTTATTGCAAGGATAATAGTAAAAATAATAGATAAGCTTAATAAACTTTTATTGGCGGTACGAAGTTCGCCGGGTCAACTAGTATGCACTATTAATAGATGTTGATGTAAACAGTATACACTAATATTTATTTACTCTCACATTTCGTTGATGATCTTAAGTCTTAGGTGCCAATGTTATAAAGTGGCTAACGTATTGCTAACACTTTTTTTTAGATAATCCAAAAATCTCCATTCAATGCCAAAGTATCAGTATTTTTTCAGTATGGACTTGTGCATACTTTTATCTACTTACTATAAGGAAATAAGTACTTTAGATACTGATTACATGAATAAAAAAATATTTAATCTGATTCGACTCTGGTTTGCGCCATAGTCTACGGATGCTGATCACGTGACATTATTTTTTTATTGTTTTTGATGTTTTTCTACTTTTGCCACTAAAAAAATATAAAATGAAATACTTTTCAGGGTAACTAGAGCGGTTAATTGATTTGTTTGTATTATTTTTGTACAAAAAGCAGATAATAAATGTAAAAACCCGAACATACAATTATATTGTTTGCTAAGTACTGTCACGTTCGTTTGGAATATTGAATTTGTTAGTTTGATAAATACATAAAAACAGGAAACTGAGTAGTTTTTTCTATCTCTGCCTATCTATATAACCTCACGCCAGATCCCTTGCGGGGTAGGCAGAGAGTAAGAGTTCCAACAGGTTCTTTCCTTACATACCTCTCTGGCTTCCTCCGCTCTCATAGTTCGTCTCATACACGCTCGCCGGTTACGGAGACTCTTGACTTTTCCTTCAGATAAGACTCTGTTTATTTGGTCGTGGTAAGATAGTCTAGGTCTTCCCCGTTACCTGCTTCCTTCCACTTTCACATTGTATATCTGTTTTGTCATTCTTTCCTCTGGCATCTGCGTAGTTTTTTCGTAAATAAAAGATATCATTATCTTTTAGACAAATAGACCGAGTCTTATCTGTAGAACAAGAAAAGAGTCTCCGTAACCGGCGAGCGTGTATGAGACTAACTATGAGATTGGAGAAAGCCAGAGAGGTAGATAGAAAATTTATAATTCATTTTTCAGGCACTTGCCTGTATCTCAAGAAAAAATATTTTTTTAACTTTGCTTAATTGACTACTATATTAAAATGGTAACCGGTAACCAACGGGTTAACGTGCCTTCCGAAGCACGGATGGTAAATACAGGCGGTCACTCATCTAACACTGGCCAATTCTAACGTTGCTCAATTTTGGTGATCATTCGAATACCCCGGTGGTACAAACGCTTAATAGCTCGTTTTTCACGCCTCCCCAAAAGGGGGTCATCGCTAATCCACGGGTAAAAGCGAGACTAAATCGGACAGTGAATCGATAGGTAAACAAGATCGTGATTTTTTTACTTAGGTATCGAATAATCGGCGTCGTATCGAATCGATTGACGCGAGCAATGAGGCATGACTTGTATTAAGTGGTTGGCTCCTTGTAGCGCTTTAGTGATCGGACCAAGTAATTAAAAAATAGTGTTCTGGAAGCATATCATGAATTTTTCACTAGATTATCTTATCATAAAATATAGTAAGTTATTTAATTCGGGTAACAGAAAAGCTTATTTAAAGTTTTTTTATCCCGTGTTTCAGAGGCCAATTAAAAAATGTTAAACACGACACAAAACACTATTATCAATGTCAACATTGTTTATGTAAGCGAGTTGCTAATTACAGGAATTATTGCATGCGTATCGCGGATGACGAGTATGAAGGGTCAGACACATCACATAACCTATGTCGTCCCACTGCCGAGCAAAGTTCTCTCCCATAACTCTCCACTTAGCAAGGTCCTTAGCTATTTCAGACTTAGCTTAATATGCATCCAGTTCGCCTCACTATCTTTTTCTAGTTTTGCCCCGATGTCGGTGTCTGTCTGGTCGTCACATTTACGCCAAAAATGCGTGGTAAAATAGTTTAGGTCTTCCCCGGTACCTGCATCCTTCCACTTTCACATTGTATATCTATTTTGTCATTCTTTCATCTGGCATTCTTTCTATATGCCCGAATCAACGGAGCATGCCCTTTCTCATCTTTACACCGATACTATCATACCTACTCGCTTTCTTACTACGCTGTTGCTAATGCGGTCGGTCAGCTTCACTCCGAACATCTTCCGCAGAGCTCGCATTTCTACCGCATTTATCCTACTTTAATTCTCCTTCTTACATACCCAGCTCTCGCTACCATATAACAGCATTGGGACAAGAACTCCGTTATGTATGCCAGCTGCGCCTTATGGCTTAAGTGCCGTCTCCCAAGTAGCTTTCCCATCGCACCATTCACCCTGTTCCCTGCACTCACTGTTCTATTTATGTCAGCGGGGTATTTCCCATCCTTACTGAAGGCGCATCCAAGATATACAAGAGCTACATAGCTTATATATCAGAACAACACGTAGGCTATCTACACTAATATTATAAAGAGGAAAGATTTGTATGTTTGTAACAAATAAACTCAAAAACTACCGGACCGATTTCAGAAATTCTTTCACCATTAGAAAGTTACCTTATCCAGAAGTAACATAGGCTACATAACATAGACCCGGTAGGTGGCGCTGTTGTCGACCGGGTACGAAGTCGCGGGAAACGTGCTAGTTTATTATAAAGATATTACAAAATAAACGCTTGCGCAGCCGCGGATAACAGCTAGTCGTTTGTAGGTCCCAATCACAGAGCCCCAATAGGAAGATAGATACAGAATGTACTGTCATGGAATACCTAAGCGGCTGTCAGACCGGACAACAATGGGTATGTGGCACAAGGCCGCATAGCCCATTGGAAAGCTGAAAAAATGACCACTAATTATCTGGATGCCGTATTTAGACCAATAACCAATTATTTTGCCCAATATTGCTTTACCAATCCAAATATAAAGAAATATACCCACTTCTTTTTTATTGTTTTTAAAAGAAAGTGGCCGCCCCACTGATTGATTATTGATACATAACAGTACAGTATGCGATTGTTAAACGGATTGCTAATGTTAAAAAGTATAATCGTAACAATTGAAAAAGGCTGCTTCACAAAACTGTTTAACTGAATTATACGCACAATTATTTTAAAGTCTTATTACACATTTTTTGCGAACGTGTTGCCCCTTGTACGAGATTTGCCCAGCAGGGCTCGAACACAAAGGCACGGACAGCAAGACTTTCTTCATAAAAATGTTTTCGTCAATATAGTGTTGTCTATACGTCAATACAATACAGTTCTTGAACCGAGTTTTTTCGTGTCAAACAAAAACTAAACGGTTATTCTCCAGCCGAAAGACACCTACTAGTCAAAGTCCTCCCCAAAGATCGCCATGAGGACCTCACGCTGAGGGTCTTGTGAATCCGTGACAAATATCATGCCTAACCCGGCAGACAGTAACAAAATACTTGTAGATCACACAAATACATGTTTCGTATCAAAAGTCGAACTCAAAAAGTCTACGTTAGCCCGCTATAAGAAATGACAATTTCAAACAGTTTTTAATCAAATTAAAATTTGAACAATAGCAAATCCGTTTGTCTTTGTCCATCAATGTGTCACAAGGTCAACAGCGGCCGGTGAAAAGCCGTTAATAATTAAAAAAAAGATAATTGAAATAATTGATTTTTTTATCCTTTAAAATCGTAGAATGGAACGAATCTCGGGGCAAAAAAGGAACGAACCGATATTTAGAGAGTATGATCTGTGCTACAACTTAGAACAGCTACTAAACTCTATAGCAGCTTAATTAACGCAAACATACACTTGCAGTATGCATTATGCCATATGTTATCGCTATATAATTATGAATTGACCAGCGAATTTAAAATATGTTGTATAAATTAATTCGAGGTTTCGCTGGTGACGTTATACTTAATTTAAAAATGAGACTATTAGTCAAAATCAGAACACTTATTTTTATTCATATAAGCAATCTTATTATACGTAGTATGTAAAAACAAAACATCGTCACGCCTATATTCCCCAGAGGGGGTGGCAGAGGTGTACTGAGTACACCCACGTTTCGCCGACAATGTTAGGTCCCATGTAATAGGGGGCGAGCCTATTGCCATATACCGGGCACAATTCCAGACTCCGGACTCATACTGGGAATTTTTCGTTAGAAAAACTACATTAGTCCGACCTAGGATTTGAACCCAGGACCTCGTGATCACAAAGCGATGCGCTTTGCCACCAGACCAACGAGGCAGTCACGTAGTATGTATGCACCGTTTAAGATAAAATTCTATAACCACTTTGAAATGTAAGATTGGAGAAGGACTGGAAACTCCACGGTTACTTTAAGCCCAACTCTGGCGGAATCGCTGTTTTTTACTGACACATGCATCTGTATATTTATGTATTTTACTCTTCATACACTTCTGCTTTTGGTCCACGTTAATAACTAGATTTTCATAAACAGCTACGTAAGAAGAATTTTATTTCGTCATTTTGTTACTGTTATATGTGTACGTTTCGCAATTGGCTACAAAAGTATCATTATATTAATACGTGAAGCAAAAATTTTGTACCCTTTTTTCGAAAATTGCGCAGAAGGAGGAATATGAAATTTCCCACACTTATAGTTTATATAGAGAAGGAGTGCAAAGGCTAATATTTTTTTTTAAATTATGCATAATACATAACCAGCAAACGATGAAAGAGTTTTTACAAAGAACATCGCTTACAAAGAAGTTTTGTATCATTAATTAAATTATCGAAATATGTATGTCAAGTTCAATGGTAAATATTCTTTATTTTAATATTTTTTTTTTCAATTTATTATATAATTTGTTTGAATAAATAGGCAAATCAACAGTGTACCCTTGGCAAAATCTGTGATTATAGAAGTATGTAATAGAACCTTAATAATGTTCAAACTTAAAATTTAAATTAATTATGGTCAAATTTCGACCAATGGGCGACTACTAGTATTCTTTATTTCATGTTTTCATAACAAGTTATGTACACAGACGAATTTAATGCCTGAGGCATTTTTCCCAGACCACCTAGATTATATGCGTTTTGGCGCGAATTAGCTGATCCGTTCGTTCTGTGTCCATGTTCGTATTGTTTTTTAAACACCTATAGGGTTCCGCGTTAATAAAAACACCGGAATCAATGGAGCAGCGATCTTGTGACAAATTGATATAGCTTCGATAGTTTTTTTATTATTCTCTGTAATGGTTTCTTGTCTGGCTATTTCCTAGTAGACCGTTTAAATAGTTGTTTTTTAAGGCGTCTTAGCATCTCACTTTTCCGGTACCCTTTGTAAGTTTGAGATAGATAAGCCACTTTATTCCTGTAGAATGTAAATTTAACCTGCGTCGTTGGTCTAAAGGGGGACTTTGCAGCTGACGATCACGAGGTGCTGGGTTCTAAACCTATCTATCTATACCCATGCCAGTTCCCTTGCAGGGACGGTGGAGAGTTCCAACCGGTTCTTTCCTTACAGACCTCTCTGGTGTCCTCCACTCTCATAGTTCGGATTCATACACGCTCGCCGGTTACGGATGTTCTAGACCTTCAGATAAGACACAGTCTATTCATGTCAGGTCAATCCTTCCACTTTTGTACATCTGTTTTGTCATTCTTTCTTCCGACTTTCCATATGCCCGAACCAACGGAGCATGCCCTTTCTCATTTTTACACCGATACTATCTTTGATACTTACACGCTTTCTTACTACGCTGTTGCGAATACGGTCGATCAGCTTGTCTCCGCAGATCTTCCGCAGAGCTCGCATTTCGACCGCGTCTATCCTGCTCTTATTCTCCTTCTTAAATACCCAACTCTCACTGTCATATAACAGCGTTGGGACAAGTACTCGAAACCTAGGTTGGAAAAGTGTAGTTTTATTATCGTAAAATTACTTAGTAGAAGCCCGACTTGTGGCCGGTATAATAGTAATAGGTACGTGCTTTATTACATCGGGACCTCGTCGGCGATATGTGTTTACACAGTACTCCTCTGCCACCCCAAATAGAAAATTGTTTCACCCAGCTGACCTCTGATGATGGTCCGATCTCTTCCTAAATATTCGGACCTAGGCAACTTGCAAGTATTTTGTATCACTGTTCGCAATCGATATCACCTCGTGCTGTCCACGTGACGTTTCCTTCTAAATTGTCAGTAAATCCCGTTAATTTTTTGGTTTTCTATCAGCGTTAACGACTGCAGAAACTTTATTTGACTAGACTAACCGATCGCTCACGAGGCAGACAGAAAACCAATAGAGTTTTTCCTTAACACACCTCTTACCATTCTCTTCCACTACCCAATTTCATACGAACATATTTTTTTCCAATTATTTAAGCCTCCAATGCGGAAATGTGAAGTTTACATCACCACTTGACTCATTGTCATGTCCATTTCCCTGCTCACTGTCACAGTTTACATTCTCCCGTTGGCCAGTACTATATCGACAGTCCCAAAGAACAAAGTTACATATGCCAAACAAAATAAATGGCATTTGCAACTATCGTGTCCGTCGATAAGGTTATTTTTATGCAAAATATAAATACTGAATTATAGGACTGTTCGTTGGACACATCGATATCTATTTTACACACTGTTACCCACTCAACATAACTAAATAAAATTATTAACAACCAATCATCTTCCACAGATCAACATAACGAACCAATCACGACGCGCCGTTCATCAAATGGATTAACCTTATACATTATAAGCCAATCGTATTTATAAGATTAAGTAAAGCAAGATGGCGCATCATTTCGTCACTGTCTGCATGTTTTGCCTGCTCTGCGCGGCTCATGTCTGTGGCTCGCATATCGACATCAAGCCAGATGGAGTCCTGTTGTATGATTCGAGGGTTGAAGCTGATCATATGAGCTTGGAGTTGGAGGAGAAGAGAAGGATACCAAGGTATGGGGTGAACATCATCTTTTATTACTTAAAGTCTTTGAAGTTTAGTGCCATGTGCGCTCCCGTCACATGAAATCAAAATGTCTTAGCAAAATATCGGCACCGTATACGTGTACTATGTACGTGTGTAATCCCTTAGAATATATATTTGAGGAAGCACTCGGAGTACACTTAATTGACCTCCAAGAAAACCAAAGTACAATAGATATACAAAAAAAAATGAGAGCTGCTATTGGGGATCGCATTACTAAAATCAGTCTCTTCCAGACAACCAACCATCATGTAACTAACATACAGGAAAGCTGTAGCACACGCGTGAACATCCCAAATAAGGCAAAACTCCATACATCCACGCTACGATAGCACTACTACAAGCGGGTGTGTGTGCGTGCCCTCTCACCGACTAGTTCACATACACGCCGCCCGAGGACAAAACCGGTTTACGCCGGCCATTGTCCTCGGGCAGTGAACTTTTATAGTGTACTGCCATAGCAGGGTTATATGAGCTCCTTGCGTCACCGTAGATCTAGTAGAAGCGTCTCATTTATACGTATAATAAAATATTTGTCTCTCTCGTTTTCAGGTATCACCAAAAACTACAAAAAATCCGGCAAGGGAGGACGAAGAGGGAAGTACAGATCATTCCGGACACGTATCTAACGCAGATATTTCGGGAGTACGGGGACGCGGGCAGCATGACGATGGACCTGACCGGGTTCAACCGGATGCTGCACGAGTTGGACCTTCACACGCTGATAACGGGGGGTGTTCAGACACAGACTTCGAAGGATTATATGCACGATCCAAATGGGAAGGATGTTGTTGTGAATGTGAGTATTCTTTTTATTGTTACAACGGCTTGGTCTTGTGGTGTATTTTTTTTTCCACATACGTCTTGCCAATTTTCCCCAAGCAAGCTGGCATCCATTTTTCACCGAATCGTCGGCGAAAAGTGGATGACACCCCCCACCTTGCCACCTCACATCGGTGAGGTGGCCCTATTTATTGCCAGACTGGACTGATACTGGAAATTATTCTATCAATAAATTACGTTTAGTTCGACCTAGGATTCGAAGTCAGAGCCTTGTGATCAGTCGGCTTTTTGAATTTTTGATAAAGGTATTGTCTAATGGTGTAAGTATGTTGTAGTAGTGAAAGAATTTTTGATAACGACTTGTTTTTGTTATGTGCTGTCATTGACTGTTAACTGCGAAAGGAAACATCTTAGAGGAACCTCTATGTGACAAATAATCTAGCAATCGAATGATACGTGAAATATATATGCCTAGATTCCCACGCCATATTGTGACTAAAATAACCTACGACATGTGGGTCTACTTAGTAGCAAATTCATTTGAAAAAAAAAAAACTGGCGTGATTCAAAAGTAATTATCCCTTTGGATAAAAACTGGCGCCATTCAAATCATTCACCTCCTTAACACTGGCATAATTCCATACTAATCATCACATGTTTAGAGAAAAATAGGTGGCATCATTCTAAACTAATCATCACCCTCCTAGAGTAAAATTAAAGTAATTCTAAAATAATGGTCACCACTTTAGAAAAAAACTAACGTGAGCATTAACTAATGAACGCCTTTTGGAGAAAAAACTATCGTCATTTTATTTATCACCCCCTTTGGAGGGCACTTGGCGTTATTCTTAAATAATAATTTATTTCTCTTTCAGTGCCTAAGCAGTACAGAACTAGTAACGACAGTGAACAGTCGGTCGAAATCACACGATCACGAACACGACGACCATAATCATGATCACCCAAACACAACAATCACACGAACCACGCTAGAAACGATATGCCCTCTACTCCTCTACCAGAAATTAGCAAATACTTCCTTAGAACAACAAGGATGCGTTATAACAACCGACATAGTTCACAGATCTGACCAAAATGAACCACATGAAAAAGAGAACGCATACAACAAAAATATGTACGCTGTGTGGTTGTACTCTTCTTTGAGTATAATCGCCATCAGTGCATGCGGTCTTCTAGGAGTTGCGGTCATTCCTATCATGCATAAAACGTATTACAATCATCTCCTCCAGTTTCTAGTAGCTTTGGCTGTTGGTACTTTGTGTGGGGATGCGTTGTTGCATCTAATGCCACATGCTATGAGTCCAATGCATGATCATGGAGGACATGCTGAAACAGCTTTAGAAGCGAGAGTATCCCACGACGATGGCATGTGGAAGGGATTAGCAGCAATGCTTGGTGTAGTCTTCTTCTACTTCACAGAAAAAGGCTTAACAGTTGTTGTTGAGTGGCGCAAACGTAGGCAGAAGTTGGAAGAGGATAAACTACCTTCAAGGGTTCGTGTATTAAAAGATGAGACGGTCGGGGGCTGTTCTGGAGGTTCAAAGGCGCCTATAACAAACTCTACATCAAATTCTTTGATGAAGATATTTAAGAGGGATGACAAGGGTGATCCTACGACGAAAACTTGTAAGCATAAGTATTCGGAATATCCGTATTGTTATGATGAAATTGATACTGATACTCATGATGATCATCATCTAAGGGATGGTATACCACCATCTCCGAAGTCTAATAAGAAACATAATAATTCTGTAAGCGTGGTTTCTTCTAATGCACTGAATACGGAAGGTAAAGACAATGAACCAACTGCTAAAGATTGGTTGTTGAAGGCGGAATCGACGCCGGCTGTTGTGGAAATGAACAATATTAAGCATAAAGAGGACGGAGCGAAGGATATGAAGGATGGAGATAGTTACACTGTTATATTGAGGTAAGTAATTGATGATTTGTTAAGTGGTCTGATGGCTATAACGGAATGATAGCGGGATGTTATTGTAATATTACTTTGCCGTAAATGGCGATATACACAGTTTATAGTTTTGTTTCTTTCTCACGGCAAAGTAAGATTACAATATCTATGTCTTCATCTATATCCTGATCCCTTGTGAAGCAGAAGATTACAATAATGCTGCTAAAAAGATTGTAGTACACCCTCTAAGTATAGTCAGCTAGTTGCAGGTTTGATTCCCGCACTTTTTTTTTAAAGTAACCCCACTCTAGGGGTTTTAAGAAAATTAGCATATAGGGATCCCAGACCAAAACAAATAATTGTGGGTCACACAAAGATTTGTCTCGTGCGGGTATCGAACCCGCGACTATTAGACACAGTGGGCGAAGCGACTTAAGGTCTTAACGACTGCGCTAAATCGTCCGGCACTTGACTATTAATATTGATGTAACTGCGGTGCTAGCAATTCCAAAGTTAACCAGCATTTGGTCTGCCATGGACGACCGTCTATATTCGAGCGTCGTCGTGCTTTGCAAGGCACGTTTAGCTGTCCCGGTTACCACTTTATGTGGTGGCCCTTAAGCCACTGCCTAGATGAGTTCCAGTGAGTTGCCGCAAACTTGCCTCTACCGTACAGCACTGAGCCTTCTTACCTCAATGTGTGACAGTGTTGGTCATTTTTCAAATGTTGGATCAATCATTTGAAATTTCATTTGCAATTAAATTAGTGCCCCTGAGGTACTCCGGAATAACATTGACTTTTGGACGTCAAACGCCTCAGTCCCTCCCGTGATCATGGGTGCTGTAGAGCACTCGAAACGTCGGACATTTTAAAGCTACAAATAAGCCGCTACGAAATCGGAAATATTTTAATTGTGACTTAATTTTTTCACGATTAATTTTTGCCCAATTCTCTCACTCTCAACTCAAAAATGTAATCAGATTAATCATTAACCGCCCCCGCTTGGGTAATGTAGGCGTGGTGGTGTGTTAATAATTAACGATTAAAGTTACATTTTGTAATCTTCAACGATAACGATTACACTTTTAATGTTGAATCATGACTGAATATTGCAAAAATTTCAATTGCAATTGTAATCATTAATCAGATTACATTTTGCCCATCTCTGGATATAAGGCCTCTGCCGTGTGTTCTGGTTGAACTAACTCTTTCTTTCTTTCTCCTTTCTGACCAGCATTGGGCTATCCCAATGCTGGGTACAAGGTAATTTATAATCCCCTCCTCTCTCAGGGAGCACTCTCGTGCGCATCACGGGCACTCGCATGCGCACGGGCATGTCCACGCGCCGCCCTCTTCAATCGCGTCCGTGGCCTGGATGGTCATCATGGGCGATGGCCTGCACAACTTCACTGATGGAATGGCCATTGGTGAGTCCTTCATCATTATCTTATTTTACGATCTTTTATTTAATTTGAAATGGTTGTTAGTTTGTTTAGGTGAAATCTTACTAAGCTGAATTAGAACCACTACGGAGTAGAAATGACATTGTTATGTGTCCATACATGATTCGCCCCAGAATCAACCGCAACGAAAAAATGCGTGCATGATTTTAAGTCACCTGTAAATTATCTTCATGCATTTACTATTAAACGGACAAGCGGGGTAATTGCATTATTGCAAAAAAGTATAAGATTTTGAGGTTATAATTTAGTAGCCGACACTACATTTGTAAAATAGAAATCTATTATGGTTGAATGTAATCTATTGAATATTCAATAGATTACATATAACCGATATATAATATCGGTTATATAACCGATTGATAGTATTGACATCTCCAACCGTAATTCGATAACAACGTTGACATTCGGAAAGACGTCGGTGACTTCGATTGAAGTACTTACAGTACTTTAAAATATTCGTTTTGGATTGCATATTGTCCGTTAGATACGGATATTTGCACCTACTACAATAAAAGAGATAAATAATTATGGTATAGCTCACATGTTTGTTGGTTTTGGGGCCATTTTCGACGATGTCCTTTGGCATGTTAGTTCAGTTACGATGACAATGTTTTTCATGGTAAGCATGACCTGATTTTACACCCAGGATTGGCTCCAGGCGTCGAAATTCCTCAACGGGCAACATATAGACACGACATTTCGTATACACTTATAATTTTGATTAGTTAAAGTCGTTTAGACTGACGTAAATGCAAAAACTTCCGGCATGATACCGTGATTCCGGGTAATCACGGTAATTAAGGAAACATAATAGCAATCGTCTACTAAAATTAAGCTATTTTTATCACTGTTAAATAATATCAGGATGTAAGGGACGCTACACACACACACTAAGACACGCTACGCTACACTTGGAACAAGATGATCAAAACGTCCTGATATTATTTTAATTGTCACTAATATAATTAACATTAGTATAATTGATATCATTAAAACAGACACTTGGAATTAATTTAATTGTACATATTTTATTATATTTTAAATTGTAATTATATAATTCATAAATGTCCAATACAATTATTGTGGTTCCTTAATTATTAGGTACTTTATGTTCTTGGATTATTCCTAATGATATTTGCATGCCTAATAGCAGAATATAACAGCAGAATAGTAAACTATTTTCGCAAATAAACTGATTTGATTTGAAAAGGCTCCTGTCCCTTATACTTTATCTTATCAAGTTATTATCTAATTTAAGTATCAGATAAAAATCATGATTATAGTGAATTATTTCTAGTATTCATTAGTATAATGGTGGATACGGCAGGAGAAACTTTAAAATCATCTAGCCTTTACCTTCATTCGTGAAGTGGGGTGGTCGTCTACAAGATAAGCCGATGTCCTGGTAAAGGTCACTGTTAAAAACTGAATATGTACAGCAGAGCCAGTCGCGTAGCTGTCTTTGGGGAGGCGTTTTTTCTACGGTGGATGACACGAGAATCATATTTTAGATGCTAAAACGTTAAAATTGATTGCAGGTGCCGCCTTCGCTTCAAACATAGCGGGTGGCTTCTCGACGGCCATTGCAGTACTATGCCACGAATTACCGCACGAGCTAGGTATGTGATAAATACCTATTTTAAAATTCTGCCGATCTCCCTCATGGGTGCTTGACTCTTGCAACTATTTTGCGAGAGGAGTAGTAGGAGAACCAAAGTTACCGAAAGACATGAAGTGGGCAGGCCCTTCACAAGGTATTGAGCAATGACCTGGTGAGGTTGGGTTAAAGCAAGGCAGTAAATGTTTTTCTTTTCAATCTTCAAAAAATACCTCAGGCCGTTGTTAACGGCTACTACTTCATGTGGTAGTCGTTAAAGCAAATGGGAAGCCTAATGGCGGCTTGATAAGTTTTAACGTTATATACTAAGAATAAAAATGGACTAAGAATCTAACCCTTGGGTACGCCAATTGTCACGGCAGAACCAGGAGATGGTTTCCCATTATCATCAACCTTTTGAATTCTAATAGAATTCAAAAGGTTGATGTAACAAAGAAGACGTCAAAAGCTCGAGAACGCAGTTCCTAAGACCATAGTGATGTTTCCTGGGAAGAGTTTTATGATGAACACAGTCAAAAGCCTTACACAAATCACAAAATATTCCTAAAACATCCTGCGAGTTCTCCCAAAAATATTTCTTATTAGTTCAACACCTGTATCAGTAGTGGGGCGTTTCCTAATGAAGCCAAACTTGTTTTTGGGAAGTTTCCTTTCTCCATTCGGATGTAAATACCGCATACATACAGGATCAGACATCGACCTCACTGGCGAGCTCAAATAATCCCTTGCCCGTCAGCTGGTGGAGAGCACCACGCCGAGACGCCTAGTACATTCAACAGCGACAGCCCAAGCCGAGGCCATCCCTTCTTGAGGCGCCTTGAGCTAGTTACCACCTTATCCTTTCGCCTGAAGGGCAGTAGTAGTGCGTTCGCCCTCTTACTCGATGAAGCTGTGGTCTCCTTGGCAAACAGCTCCCTTGCCCTCCGGCTGGAGCGAAGTTGTTACACGCTCGCACTATTCTCCAGTAAAGATGTAAAGACTTGTAAAAGCTCCTCGTCCAACTGCACCTTAGCCCTTCCGGTTAAAGCGCAGCAGTTGCTCTTGCCCGAGGAATCTGTAGTCTCCTCGGCCAATAGCTAACTCACGTGTGTTCTTCAAGCAACTTCGCGGTCCTCCCAAAGGCCGACATGTCGGTCCGCCGCACCGGACACCTAATATGTACCCATAGCGACAGCTCAAGCCGAGACCGTCTCTCCTTAAGGCGTCCATGACTTATTTAACCCCTTGCCCTTCCGGATGGAGCGTAGTAGTTGTACGCTCGCCCTCTTGTCTGATAAAGTTGCAAAGTCTCCTCGGCCCGCAGCCAATTAAGATAATACACGTGTGTGTCCTACAGGCGACTTCGCAGTCCTCCTAAAGGCTGGTATGTCGGTCCGCCGTGCCGTGTGCTACAACCTGCTCTCGTCCGCGCTGTGCGTGCTGGGCATGGTCTGCGGCGTGCTGGCCGGCCACGCGCCCTCGGCCACGCGCTGGCTGTTCGCCGCCGCCGCCGGCATGTTCCTCTACATCGCCCTGGTCGACATGGTGAGTGCTTCATGTCTGGTAATCTGTTACACCTGGTGACGTCAAGCAAACATGATCTGAAGATAGTTACGCTTGGGAGGTAAATAAATGCCGAAACACGTGCGTTATTAGGCGCTGCACGCACAAAACAGTACCTCGAATGCAAGTACACGCAAGAACACACACTAGTACTACTCTCGCTAGTACCCAATTACTGTTTCCAAGTCGTTAGTCACTCATTGAATCCGTATATCGCTGCTAAGGTCGCTGGTTTATTCCACTTAGATCGCTTGTTCTCGATTTTATTGTGTCCGTCGCCACGCTGAGTGTTCCTTTTATACTCGTATGAAAGTTCTAGAACGGACG
This sequence comes from Phalera bucephala, assembly GCA_905147815.2. NCBI lineage: Eukaryota > Metazoa > Arthropoda > Insecta > Lepidoptera > Notodontidae > Phalera > Phalera bucephala. Next base: position 11,316,925 of record LR990636.1, on the reverse strand, counting down.
CAAACCCTCTAGGTAGATAGAAAAGTCAAGGTACATCGAATAGCCGGCGCATTCCACAAAGCGGCATTATTATTACGTATGTACTTGTTTACCACGAACGCGCGCCGGCGATAATAAAAAAGGGAGGAACTTTCTAGACGTTTTAGCACTCATACGCGGAGTCTAGATCATTCTTTACGGATCGATATTTCCCCGGATTCTTCGGGGACCTAAGGATATGTTATGCGTTTTAAAATAAACATCCCCGATATAAGGTTTTCCAGATATCGGGGTATGACCAGATCGTAACAATATTATATTCGAGGGAGGTAATCGACCATCGAGCGCGCGTGGCACATTTTCGCCTATACAGCCTTTTATACTATCATCGTTTATAATTTTGGTCAGTGTTCGAGCGGACCGCGTAGTACTCTAAACCTTTATGATTAACTATATCATAAAATCTTTAACTCTCTTTTGGGTCATTTATGAGTTACAAAAAGGTTTATCCGTGCAAAAACGAACCCGTGACTACTTTGTTGAGCCACAGTTAACATAACTCGTAATTAAGTGTTCAAAATGCAGTCTCGATCTAATCTCAATGTCATAAATCTCACAAATGGTATCCTCGTAAAATATCCCACATTGACCAATCGAAATCGGACCGAAAGTTGAACAAAATGTAAACGGTATTCCGATAACATTTTGTACTGCCATGAACAACAAGTATACAAAACGTGGTCAAATAGACTGTGGCAGCTGAGATTAACATGTGATCAACAAATGATTAATAATATATTTTAAATTAAACAACTACAATTTATATCGAAATTAGTAAATGAAGATTCCGTGCTTCGGAAGGCACGTTAAGCCGTTGGTCCCGGTTACCACTTGATGTGGTAGTCGTTAAGCCGAGTTGGAAGCCTTAAAGGCGGCTTGATAAGTTCCAACAGCGGGTGGCCACAAACCTGCCTCCACCAATCCGCACTGGGTCCGCGTGGTGGAGTATGACCTAATCTCTCTCACCTCGATTTGTGAGAGAAGGCCTTTGCCCAGCAGAGGGCAGTATAGGCTGATATTATTAGTAAATGGCGTACGTCCAATGCAATTTTAACATCCACTGTAGCCCATTTTCGCAAATAAACTGATTTGATTTGAAAACAATTTGAATTTATTTGGGTGAGTAAACAGGGACCCACACAATCTGTGTACCCAAATAAATTGAAAAAAATATATTTACAATCGTCTAATGTTATCTCCTATTAATTTTTCAGATGCCAGAACTAAGTACATCGCACAGCAAAGAAGGCACACTATGCCAGTGCATACTCCAGCTTCTGGGCCTTGCGACTGGCATTGGAATAATGTTGGTCATTGCCCTCTATGAACAAGATCTCAAGAACCTCTTCGGCTGAGTTCCGTCTTAAGATCAAGCTGGTGCTTAGTGCCAAACTGTATTATATAATACGAATTCCAATAAGTATATAAAAAAAATATTATTAAAAAACTGTGAAGTGATTAAAAATAGTGACCTAATATGGACTGAAGTGAACTAAATAACAGACTGAAAATAGTGAATTGAAATCCAGATTCAAGAGTGATGTAGATTGAATGAGTGAGTGAGTTGATACAGTTATCAACTGATATCCAATAAAATATGTAAATTAAAAGAATATCAATAAAGAAAGATGAAATTAAGTGACGCCCAATCTTCAAGATCAAGTAAAAGTGTATTGATTCTCGAATTAGACCTTATTACAATGAAAAAAGCTTGTAAGTCCTAGCATAAGTGATAAATGACTGTCGTACTTATCGAATGAAATAGCGACGCAACTAAAAATCAAGAACAAGGGAAATTGAACTGTATAGTTTCGAGATTAGAGTGTAAATTCAAGTGAACATATTTTTGAGTTGTGCCACTGTTGCATTTGTCATCATGTTGTTAGTATTTCGGATTGTGGAGCTTTGGTTGATTATGTAACAAGATTGTTTGCGTGTAATGCAGAATAGGATGGAGATATATCTTAAAAAGAGACGAATGATTCTGTTTTCAAAACATAATTTTGCATGTCACGCAAATTGATCATAGAAAGAGTATTAGAGATTTATCTGTTTCAGTGACTCTTCTCACATTCATTATATATCTTCTGAGTGTCTGTACATACAGACAGATTTATAAAATAGTTATAAAAAGAGAATTACAGCTTGGTGTGGTGGGTGAAGCGTTAAACGCGCCGCTTACTAGATAGATAGTCCCGGGTTCGGGGACGAATCTTTGTGAAAGAAAGAAAGAAAAAAATATAAAGTTTATTTTTGCAACGAGTAGGTATATGACATATAATACTAACAAACGTTAATAAAAAAAATATTATTATATAACCTCGTCACAAAAAACGGTCCCAACTCAGCATAATGCTGGCAACCTAAGCAACCAGCACTGGTCTTTGGGCCGGTTGGTGACGTCACTGACGCCAACGAAACAAAAAAAAATAAGAATAACAAATAATAACATACATAAAATCTAAGTCGGGTAAATCTATCTATTTATATCATCACGCCAGATCCCTTGCGGGGTAGGCAGAGAGTACAGAGTTCCAAGTTCAGTAAATCCTCCCATAAAATATGTACTTCACAAACATTTGTTTATCTCATTCGATAACTAAAAGCGTCTTGTTCTAGGGATTACCATAACCCCTTTAGCAAGATTATTTTAATCTTACTTTGCTGTGAAAAAGAGACATGAACTGCATCTCCATATTACTGATATAGAGATTGTGAAATGCGCCTAAGACAATCAATCTTTTCCGTGTGAAATGTCATTCCTGTCCATTTTTCCGTTCTCCATAAGTGCAGAAAATCAATTTATGGGCTTAGAACTATCAACATCTCACTACTCTGTACTCTCTGCCTACCCCGCAAGGGAACTGGCGTGATGATATAGATAGAGAACTATAATAGAATAGTGCGACAAGCATCTTTTGGCATGTGGATGATATTGACAGAGGGCTTTGGTGTGAAATTAGGGTTACCGTTTACTAAAATGTTCCTACTTCCAGGGAAATATTTATACAGATGGGTCGCACGGTGTACTAACTCGAGCGATTTGACGAACTTTTTCAACAAATTTAATCAAGCTGCACCATGAGGACGCAGTCAACCAAATTGAATTATAGAACAAAGTAAGAAAGAAGTATTAAAACATTTCTACTGATTTAAAAAAGAACTTTGGTAAATTTCATAGCAAACGGCAACCCTGCGACTGTCATGTAGTGACATTTCAGTTCCGATGTTGCTCACATGCCAAACGATCCTTGTCGCACTGTATGAATTTCTAATTATTTTTTTTAAACGTATCCCCACACTAGGATTTACTCCTGTATCGTGGGTGCGTTTACAAACATGAAAATTCTCATACACAAATACCCAGACCGAAACAAATAACTGTGGGTTACACAAAGATTTGTCCCGTGCGGGAACCGAACCCGCGACTATTAGACACAGCGGCCGGAGCGGCTTAAGCTCTTAACCACTGCGCTAAATCGTCCGTCAATTTCCCTATTCAGTCACCTGAGCAGATAAATTTGTAGTGTTTTATTTAAAATGAGTTTTCAAAGCTGTCACATATTAAGATCTCGAATATAATGTCACTCCACCTGTCGGGTGCTAAAAGTATTACTGACCTTTGTTTAGTAAATATTTCTAGAAAGATTTTTATGTATACATTTTTATATAAAGAAGTTTCTCGAACGCTGGGGAATTGCACGATTCGAGAGTTTAACGGTGCTTACCGAACGTAACACGCAACGCAAAAATCCATAAAGACCCATAATAAATTGTAAAACTTCCCATTTGGGTATCAAGTCCAAATTTGTAATATTTATTCGCCAGTCTAAAAAACTATGTATATATGTGCAAAACGTGACATTTCGCGTCAAGTCCTTCGAAAAAGGGGTATGTATGTATGCCAATACATATTTAGTGCATACAAGGAAACTGACTTCTAGCTAGTTTTGTAAAAACGCTCGAGTCGGCGCTTAAAACGCGCGCGTCCTCTACGTGTTTCAACGCTCGTGAGCGTCGACTCAGCGCTAAACGCTCGACTTCAGCGCTCATTTTTACAACACTACTTCTAGATCAATACTGGACTTTAATATGTTGAAAAAAGAGTTCAGAGTTCCATTATAATTTATAACCCCAATTAAATGAACAGCTAACTTCAAGGATAAACCTATGCGTTTTCGTTAAGCAATTATATACGAGTCTTCGAGAAACTTCTCTAAACCAAGCAATTATAGTCCAATAATTGGGTAATTTCATTAATTATTATATTTATTCCTCATACTTATGTATTAAATCTACAGTTACCATTATTTCCTGTCCGTTTAAGCCGGGAATATAAAAATCATGCTAAAAATAATTTCTACGAGTATTCAAATAAAGATAATGTAAGACGCCATCTTGTTTAGCGTTGGCCATCAATAAGATGGCGGTCAGCCAGATTACTGATGGGTGGTCCATTAATGACGTGATGTTTTTTTTACAACTATTTAACCCCCGCCTGGTGATAAGTGGTGAGGATCCATCCTAAACCAAAAAAAAAACACGTGTCTTTTTCAGACAATGTATTTAAAAAAAATTCAAGGCAAGTCAAGGTCACGCGCCGCTTTTCGGTACGTGATATCATCTCACTACACCCCTCCCTCTCGTGATATTTAGTGATTTTTTCCTAATCCCCTCCCCCACTATCCAGCCTCACGTGATTAATGGATTCACTTATCTCTTTTAAACGTTGCAAATTTAGTTATTTTGTCCGCAAGTATCACAACTATTATGTCTACTAGATACAGAAAGAAAATTGATGATTTCAAAAATTATCTCAAGGACACAGTCTACTTAAATAAAATCTTCGAATGTATAAAGAAATCATATCAGACTCTTAATTCCATTTTATGGATGTTTTGAACAATAAATCATAGCGTTGTATCTATTTGTGAAAAAGAGTTAAAAAAAAGCATAGTTAACAAATTATTTTACATTAAGTAACAATATAATTTCTCGAATATTTATTTCCTAATGATGCGGTATCATCGATATATCATCCGTACTAGATAACGGATCCCGAACCAAATGAAAACACGCACACAGCAAAAAAACAGCCGCGTTTGAATATACAGTCATACAAGGTTCTTTTGGCCCGCGGATAAAATCGGAACTAACGCTGTCATTGAATGAAATGTCATTTCATGACAGTTGCATAGTTGCCGTTTGCTATGAAAGGACATGAATGATGAATGAATGGCGAAAATTGCCGCAGAACCAACAAACATTTGACCCATGCCATCATTATTTATCTATTTTATTAAAATAATGGCGAATATCCGTATCTAACGGACAATTTGCAATCTAAAACGAATATTTCAAAGTATTGTTAGTACTTACATCGAAGTCGCCGACATCTTTACTGAATGTCAACCCACAATATAACCTCATACGTATTAATGGCTATTGAATTATAACCTCAAAATCGAATACTTTTTATGCATTATTGCGATTCCCCCGCTTGTCCGTTTAATAATAAATACTTTAAGAAAATGTATGGGTCATTTGAAATCATACAAGTATTTTTTCATTGCTGTTGGCTCTGGGGCAAATCATGTATGGGCGAACAATGTCCTTTATCAAAGTTATTTTTTTAATTAGTAGCCACCTGTTGAAATATTTCCCTAGAAGCGGGAAAATTTTACTAAATGATAACCCTAATTTCACACGAACGCCCCCCTGTCAATGTCAACCAGGGGCCAAAATAACCTTGTCGCATTGTACTTATGTACGTAACCTACCTGTAGCTAGCAACTGTAGAAATAATTTCGGCTATGGTTGAATCGAACTAAGACCACACACCTACTTGCTCGTATGCTCGGACTGTCTAGTGTCACCTTTGTTCTAGTCAATCAATCAGCCTATCGCAATCCACTGCTGGACATAGGCCTCTCCTAACACGCGCCATTGCACACGGTCCTCCGCCTTCCGCATCCAGTCTGTCCTAGCGACCTTTTTGAGGTCGTCGGTCCATCTAGCTGGGGGCCGTCCTACCTTACGCTTACCAAGTCGCGGTCTCCACTCTAGGACACGTTTGCTCCATCGGCCGTCGGTCCTTCTGCAGATGTGACCAGCCCATTGCCACTTTAGCTTACTGAGTTTGCGAGCTATGTCGGTAACTTTGGTTCTTTGTCGGATTACCTCGTTACGAATGTTATCCTTCAAAGAGACGCCGAGCATAGCTCGCTCCATAGCCCGCTGTGCGACTTTAAATTTGTGGACTAGTCCCACTGTGAGTGGCCACGTCTCGGCCCCGTAGGTCATAACAGGTAGGACGCATTGGTTCTAAACTTTAGTCTTCAGGCATTGCGGTATAGGCGAAGAGAAAACGTGACGTAGTTTGCCAAATGCTGCCCAACCCAATTGGTTCCTTTGTTCTAGTACCAATAATATATCGAAGGGTGAGGGTACTTGATTATTATGTATATTCTACATACTAAAATATAACAGACCTTCATTAAGTGTGGTTCCTGAACCTCAAGTTTTATTATGTTATACAAGGTGTAATTCTTGTCGATCTGGAGCGATAACCCAGCTAATGTATCGAATGCCACTAGCGACCCCTATACATCGCTACATAGTTGCGACTACCTACCAATAGATGGTGCTGACGATTCGCCATACATGTCTAGAACGCGATATTAGAGTGTGCACGACGTGCAACATAATACAAGCCCCCGACAACAACTCTTGGGGAGAGTGGCAGGCCCCGCCAGACACCACTCGTCTGGCTGGAAGATCCTCCCTTTGAAAAATCCTGTTACAACTATCTGCCACACTGGTTATAAAAAAAAGAACGTTTCAGTAAGTAACATCTACCTACTGGCCTATCCGAATAGCTAGGATGAAAATCCGGAACACCGAAGGTATCTACCAACCGACGAGCCGCGCCGCCCCTCAATGTTATTTAGCACTTGGTATAGGTGTATTTTCCTGCCTCGTTGGTCTAGTGGCAAAGCTCATCGCTTTGTGATCACGAGGTCCTGGGTTCAAATCCTAGGTCGGACAAGTGTTGTTTTTCTAACGAAAACTTCCCAGTACGAGTCTGGAATTGTGCCCGGTATATGGCAATAGGCTCGCCCCTATTACATGGGACCCAACATCGTCGGCGAAACGTGGGTGGACTCGGCACACCTCTGCCACCCCCGCTTGGTGTATATAGGCGTGACGGTGACCACTAGACCAACGAGGCAGACACAAAACATTTTTTTTTTAAATTTGCCAAAATTACTGTTACTCCCTTAGTGCCTCATAATAAACTAAATTTATTCTTGATTCAAAGCAATACGGAGATTTCAAATGCATTTTTAAAACGTATTTACACGCACACATACACGTACAAGTTTCATTGTTAATTGTGGTAAGAAAGTGCTTAAAAAAGGGGTTAAAAATTTTAAGCTGGAAAATTGGTTTTCGCATTGAATTTGTGGAGCAATTATGTACCTTGGGCTTTCGCTTAAGGACGACCAAATTACACCATGTCTTATTGTCGGTGAAAACTAAACTCAAAATGTATTGTACACGAGATACTGTAAAAATTATAGCTGTAACAAGATTTCTAAACTGTAATGCTTTAATTAGCGGTGTGTTTGTATTAAAACATGTAATTATTCAACGCTCAAGTACCTTTATTTATTTCAATCCAGATGCCCGGTGAACTTCGTACCACCTAATTTTGATTTGATTGTAATCATTAGAGATTATATCAAAATACCAAATTACCAATATCGATTTTCGGCTGTTCCTTTCGGTTTTTCCTAAACTACCCCAGTATTGAGTTCGTCGAGTGATTTTCGAGCTTTTGCAAGACTAACGAAAGGCAATTGATTTTTATATATAGATAATTTTATATGTATAGATTATCATACAGTAAAGGACAGGTGTTTAGTACCTGACACAGGTAAAGGTACTTATCAATACATCATTTTACATCATAAAGGACATTGTCGAATATTGTCCCAGAACCAACAAAAATTTGACCCATGCCATTATTATTTAACTATTTTATTAAAATAATGGCAAATATCCGTATCTAACGGACAGTTTTTAATCTAAAACGAACATTTTATAGTATTGTTAGTGCTTATATCCAAGTTGCCGACATCTTTACTAAATGACAACACACAATATCACCTCATGTGTATTAATGGCTACTAAATAACCCCAAAATTTAATACTTTTTGTGCAATATTGCGATGCCCCCGCTTGTCCGTTTACTAATAAATGCCTTAGAGAATTTATGGGTTATTTGAAATCATAGAAGTATTTTTCATGGCTGTTGGCTCTGGGGCAAATCATGTATGGGCGCAGTGTCAATGTCGTTGTTTCATGCAGGAGCTATCTACCTACAATCTTTAGCTAAGAAATTAGTATTTTGAATGTTGGGTTAATCTATGCCTACCTGTTCTTTGTCACATTCTGAAAGATACAAAGAACAGAATTTTATTAATGATTCTTTAGCATAGTGATCTGGAGGCTTACCACAATGTTTAGCAACATTATTGTAATATTACTTCGCCGTGTGAAAGAGATAGATGTACACAGTTTATACCGTCAACTCTTTCTTACGACAAAGTAAACTTGCAATGTACTAGGCTAAAGAAGTTTTTACTGGCCCCTAAGTATACCCCGCTTGACTCACTGAGTCACCTGTACCACGGGTTCAATTCCTACAATTAAACCTTATAGTTACATAGTTTTGATACAAACACTTTTCCATAAAAAACGTAGATTTTGTAATTCGAAATCTTTTCTATTACATTAATAATGAGGCTTTGACTTTTATTATTATTATTATTATTAATAATGAGGTGCGTAGATAGCAGAAGGTGTTTGGTGATTGCTTAGTTTTGATACTTGAAAAAAAAAATTAACTTAATATCTAGATCTTAGACTAAGTCTTGTCTAGACTGGAGATTGCTTACAAAAGGGGCGCCTAAAAGCGGCCTCAGTTACGACCTATATGTGCGTTATATCCGTTTAGATTTTTGAATATTTGTTCAAAAATAATTTAAACTCGCATACCCCATAAGCCATGAACTGTACCCCAACGCACCTTCGCCTAGCTTCCCGCTACCATCAGGAGGGTTAAATTGGCGGATAACCTATAATCGATAGAATCGATCATGTACCACAATCTATTAGAATTAAAATCGACTCGGAATATATTTCCGCGATTGTTTGTTTCTTTTTCTTAATAAATTATCTTAGTCAAGAGATTACTGCGTATACCCCTTCATGCAACTATAGGTACCCCCAGGGGTACGCGTACCACTAATTGGGAAACACTGATCTAGACAAGTACTTCACAGATCTAGATAATGTCTGAGGTAAGTACTTATTGTAAAGTATCAAAACATGAGTATGACATAAAGTGAGGTCCGTCTTTTTGATTCAATTCAATGGTCAATATTTTTCATTCATTCACTCAATTCAATTTGCTATGACCAAACGCGGTGCATTACGATATCTTCGTGAAATGATCGTATAATGGTATTGTGTATGGCAGCGTTTCTCAAACTTTTTTATGGCCCAATTATTTTAATGTTTCCCCATCGTGACCCACCACAAGTTTAACCCCCCTAGAGCATATAGGGAAAATACATTTCAATGACGATTTAGCGCAGTGGTTAAGAGCTAAGCCGCTCCGCCCGCTGTGTCTAATAGTCGCGAGTTAGATTCCCGCACGGGACAAATCTTTGTGTGAGCCACAATTATTTGTTTCGGTCTGTAAATGAAAAGCTACGCAGAACGCGTGACAACCACCACTCACTCCTCAGTGCAACAGCGGAGAGAGCGCGTCTCTTGACCATGAACGAGTTTGATCGTTTGTGTGAACATTGATTGTTAACTGAGATAATGCTACGACCCGGTATTTTATTTTCGTGGCCCGGTGTGGGGTCGCGACTCACCATATGGGAAACGCTGGTGTATGTCATTGAAGTATGATTACATAATCATTTCATGTAGTTATCCTAACGCGCCTTGTTTGGTGGTAAGGAATAAAGGCCCTGGTATGTAAAACCTGAATAAGTTGACTAAAAGTACGGCCAAACCAACGCGTTCAGCCGCGTCCGCGAGGGAAGAAAAAGATTGTCGTTAGCGTGACGCTAATGAGTTCGTATGCCAGTCACACTGTAATACTAAGAATGAATGTTACTCGCACGTTTACTCGATAGCGTCACGCTCTCGTCAATCTTTTAGTTCTGTGCTCTCTGTTCATTAAATTATCGTACATTTAATTAATTGAAGAATTAGTAAGTACACTCATCATTTAATACATTTATGATAAGTATACTTACTAAACAGGATTACCATTAGTGAAAAATCAAATAACCTTTGAAATAAAGGCGATATATGTTTAAATTGGTGTTTTAAATGTCGATCATTGAATTTGAACAAAATGGCGCAATAAGTAAATGATTGGACGCTGTTATAACGTTCTAATTTTGTTCCTATAATTGTACTTACGAGAGAAGAACTTGAACGGTTTTATCTACATTTTCTAATAAAATGTATATTTCCATATCGAATTCTAGACCTATAAACTTAAAGTTTAAAAAATAAACTTAACAAACTCAGTAATTTTTACAAAGAAAAATGTAGATAAAATTGTTTGTATTATATGAAATATATTAATTAATTACAACTTAGGTGCATACTTAACTTATTAATATTGCATTTGTTTACTTAAAAAAAATCATGTCATTGACATTTTTTTTAATAGGCGTATCCATTCAAAGTATTGGTACTACGATTATATTGTTAACATAAATCGGGTAGTTTAAAATTTTTGGATTACTTATAATAAAAGTCCTTTTTTCTATAACAAATGAGCCTACTCGCTATATTGTCTCATTCGTCAAAGACCTCTCAAAAATCATGGCATGAGAGGCAAGAGGTTACCACCCTTTATCAGAATTAACTGAATCTTACTTTTCTGTGAGAAAGAGACGGATATACCTATGCGCAGTTTATAGCTGTCTCTTTTTAACGAGAAAGATTACTATAAAACTGCTACTGAGATCCTGGTAATCTATCAGGTCTTAGTGTTTCATACGGACCCAATGCAGTGCAGTCGGGGCAGGTTTGTGACCACATGCTGGTGGAACTTATCAAGCCGCCTATAAGCCTTCTAACTTGGCATAATGACTACCAAATGGAATAGTAACCAACGGCCTAACGTGCCATTTAAAGCACGCATAAATTTAGTCTATGATTTTTATTTAAAGTTATCCTAAGATTGATAACGACACGACTCGTCTGTACATTGGTTTATATTTTTATAAATCCAATAGAATTTTTACATTATATTTGAGGCTAGCCGTTCTCTTAAAGGTCGGGTCACATTGCCGACGGAAAGTTCGGCGCTCGGCTGACGCTCGGCATCGCGACGTCACGTCACACCACGCGTATTGGCGCCTCGCTCCCACCGTGCTTCATTTGTAATCCCTGGTGGCGCGACGGCAGCGGATTGTGACATTTACCATCGCGCCGAGCGGGGTCGTTGCCCGTACATTTCAGTACATTACAACTCCCCAGGTCACGCCACCGTCGCGCTACGTCGGCAATGTGCCGAAACCTTAACGAAAGCGTTTTGATTGGCAGCTGTTAAGCTACGCATTTGTGGTTTAATTTTACTCATAAACATTGCTTAAGTTTTACTTAAACAAACGCCGCCGCCGCCCGCGACTTCGCGTATGTGTGTGTAATTACAGCTTCTGTTGTTTTGATGTACTCGTACTTTATTACTATAAAGTTTCATGAAAATCCGTTGAGTGGTTTTTGCGCGAATGAGTTACAAACATAAATCCACACAAATTTTCGCGTTTAAAATATTTGTAATGAAAGTTAAGAAATAAAGAAAGATATATTTATTAGCTAGGCTAACAGTCAGGTAAACTACAATAACAAAAAATAATGGAATTTAAAAACTGACTATTAAAACTAATAAGCCTAAAGTTGTGTTGCATCGTAAACCACAACAAAGCGCTAATTTTCAGTGATAGCCCAAGGTTAAGGTGTTTGGATGTTTGTTCCACTTTCATGTCTATAAGATTGAATGAATCTGAATGAAGCCTGACACATCTATATTATCACGACAAATAACTTGCGGGGTAGGCAGAGAGTATAAAGTTTAGGTTCTTTCCTTACAAACATCTGGCTTCCTCCACTCTAATAGTTCGTCGCATACACGCTTGCCGGTTGCAACTTAACTTGTTAGTACTAATAACCCGAATTAGTTTGGCGTACGTACATACATATCATCGAATCAACTTCCATATACAGCAAAAAATTTAATAAGGCTTTTAGGTCTGCAGATATAATTTGAATCTAATTACTACCTGGTAAGGCTCATTTTATTATGGAATTTAAACCCTTAGTTCCCAAAGTGGTCCAGGCGGACCCCCCAGGGTTCCACGGGAGACTGGACAGGGGTCTACGTTGGCGTGAAAAAAATGGGGGTTCACAATTCGTATTCCACGAAAATTTATTTGCTTTCGATAGTGAAGAACTAAATTGATGGTAGGCAGATAATATTTTAAGAAGCTCAGCGACTGTTACTTGTAAAAACTTGCATATTCCATATTCAGTACTGTGAGTGGATGTCAAAAAAGTAAAGTTGGATGGAATCACTTTTTTGATTGGCCAACTTTACTTTTTTGACATCCACTTACAGCACAATCAATTAATTAATTAACCAATCAATTCTCACTTTTTTTCGAAAGCTATTAATTCGTGGTTGGAACTCAGTCGCAACGCAAATTTCCACAGTTAGATCTAATCTTCACATTTTTATTGCGTTTTGGGAATATGGTAGAAATGTACACCAGAACCACCTAAATATTGAAAGTGGTCTATGAGAAAAAAGTCTGGGAACCTCTGATTTAAACAATGTTTACGAGTATAATAATTTGTTTATTGCATTATAGTTTTACAATTGTATTTGTATTAGTTGAGAATTATCTATGTACGTAAGTTCTTAAGTTATATATAAGTGATTTCGACTTTTTTTTGGTGTTTGCAAATCATGTTAAACGTTGGTATGGTGTTTTGTTAACTGTCAATATTACCTGACAGTGTTTGACAGGAATATTGACAATTTGACATTTGGAGAAAGTGTAAAATATGCGATTGCTGCGGGAGAAGTGTGATAATACATTGAACTTTGAATTACTATATATTGTAATAAAATACGATTATTCATAATTTTAATTTGGTTTTATTATTCTGTTACCTTCAAAGCCAAAATATTTTATTTGTATAGGCCAGCGACAGCGCTTAGAAACGTCAAAAATGATTAAATTTTTTACAACTACCAACGGATCTGAACCCGGCGTCACACTAATTGGACTGGCCTTTCTATTTCTCGTTCTTTTTTTACAAAATTGTATTTTAATAACAAAGTATTTTACAAACTATTTTTAGGAGTTGCCGAATGAGGAACTGCTCAAACCCAATCAGTTTTATTGTCGATATATTCCAAAATATTATAATATCCTTTATTACATAGTTAGTTTTAATAGCCTTTTTAAACTTATAGGCATATTTCGGATAGCTACGGTTAATTTGTTCTAGAAGCGTATACATTGTCAAATGGAAGAGTTGCTTGTTCTATGGAGACGAGTAGAATGTACAATAACATCATCTTTGTTCCGTGTATTAACTTCAATAATGATTGGTTATAAAAATTTCATATCGATATCGTGTCCAAATAAAATAATTTAAATTATATGATGTATCCCACTAAGTAAAATCGCCATAAGAAAAAACAAGCGTGTGTGTGTGTGAATGATCTACGCTGTTTGCCGCGGGGCCTTTACAGCTTTACTGGACAAGAGGGCGAGCGTACAACCACTACGCTCGAGCCAGAAGGGCAAGGGGGCAACTAGCTCAAGGGCGCCTCAAGGAGATACGGCCTCGGCTTGGGCAGTCGCTATGGGGAAGGGCGTATACTAGGTGTCTCGCCGTGGTGCTCTGCACCGGCCGGCGGGCAAGGGATTATTCGAGCTCGCCGGCGAGGTCGGTGTCTGGTCCTGTGTGCGGTATCTGTATCCGAAAGAAGGGATGTAAGGTTATCGGGAGGGTCGGTGAGAACGTGGCGCCGACGGCAGTCGGGACTGATAGGAGGGGAGTTCGGTTCGTCGTCGGCCGCGACTACGATTAGCGGATTTCTATGATTGGACGCGTTCGCGAAAGATCGGGTTGTCGCCTTTTTAATAAAGCTGCGAATAGGTTCGAGACCACATTCCGTATGAACCACAGGGCTCCGACGGCTTTGCGGAGGAAACGGGATTGAACCGTTTGGAGTCTATCGATGTAAGAGCGGGCTGCGTGCCCGAACGTCTCAGAAGCGTACGTCATGATGGGCCGTATACAAGTTTTGTAAAGTGTCACCTTATTCCTAAGGGACATTTTACTCCGCTTACAAATCATCGGGTAAAGACGACCGAGCACAAAGGCAGCTCGGTTACGGACTCGCTTGGTGTGCGGTTCGAAGGTCATGGTATTGTTCAGGGTGACCCCTAGATTTATTCCCAGTGAACAGTAGGCATTAGATACATCACCTGGGCTTACGTTCCAGGACGCCGCAGAAAGGAACAAATGAGCAATTAGTAGCGGAAGAAATCACAAGATACTTTGCAGTTTCTAAACGCATGGAAATAATGGAATAAGGGATTTTATACTTAATATAACGGACTTGACGGACGATTTAGTGCAGTGGTTAAAAGCTTAAGCCGCTCCGCCCACTGTATCTTATAGTCGCGGGTTCGATTCCCGCACGGGACACATCTTTGTGTGATCCACAATTAGTTGTTCCGGTCTGGGTATCTGTGTATGTAAATTTTCATGTTTGTAAACGCACCCACGACAGAGGAATGAATACAAGTAGGGCTACGATTAAAAAAAAACCATTGCCATTTATTTTTCAAGTCCTCCTGTTTTTATTTCTAATTAAATTTGTTGCGGGTTTCAAAGGCAATTAAAGCGCTTCCCGGGACACCCCAAGGTTCAATCCTTGGTGTCATCTAAGGAGACGATTGTGGATCCTGGTTTACACGAGCTACAATAATAATTATTTATTTTCTCGTCACAAAGGTTCATATTAGATTAAAATTAGATATACTTCAATATTACAATTGTGGGAATGTAGAGCGGGCTTACTCCTAATATAAAAAACATTGCCACATACTCGGAATTCCAAATATTAACATTCAGGGCCCCAAGTCTGTTATTGCAATTTTGTATAAAATTGTTGATCATTGACATCATAATTGTTAGTTTTGACAGTTTTCAATCTACTTATTGAATGCTTTCCAATTCTTATGGTACCTATCAATGATACTTATGGTTTTTCATAGTCGTAGGTACTAGTCCAAACGACTGCCGACTTTTGGCAAGATTGTAATTGA
This sequence comes from Phalera bucephala, assembly GCA_905147815.2. Taxonomy (NCBI): domain Eukaryota; kingdom Metazoa; phylum Arthropoda; class Insecta; order Lepidoptera; family Notodontidae; genus Phalera; species Phalera bucephala. Next base: position 11,301,434 of record LR990636.1, on the reverse strand, counting down.
ACGTTTGTTGTAGCATGACATAATTACAAAACCCTTAAAAAATAAGACTCGGGGCACTGATTGAAACATATTCAGAACCGAACCATCATCTTGATATAGTTACTTCTGTAAAGGGAAACTTATTAAAGGAGACTAAGGGCCTCTTCCACAGCCTCTGGTAAAGTTCTGGTTAATTACTTCTCGATAAGCGTTACTCGGCAATTTGGCTAGTTTAACCGATGGATAGAGATACACAGAGATGGTGAAATTCGTACATAGACTTACTTAAATTTTAATAGTCCATTACCTTACTTCAGACTTTACTCGAGAGTGTTGATGAGGCGCTAATTATAATAAAATTAAACACCATAAAGTCACCATAGTGTCAATTCGTTTATTGAATTTATAAACACATATATTACAAAAACGACCCACCCATTTTTAAGAGAATATCGCAAGCGTCAAATACACGAAAAACGTGTGTAAAGTTTTTCAGACAACTTCATATTTCATTGCCCTAACGTTGAAATTGAGATTTCATATCAGTAGAAAACATGCCTTAAGTCACATTTCGACATAATTTTGTCACTTACGACGGTTCTTGTAAAAAAGGTGGCCGAATTATTTTGGTTTATGGTGTGACTCTCTTGGGGTCGCGCGGGAACATGGAGGTCTTGCGGATGTTGTCCAAGCCCAGGTATAACATAACCACACGCTCCATACCAATGCCGCCTCCTGGGAACGAATGTAGGTTTAAATTGTACAGTATGTTTAATACTGTAATATAATCGTCGTTTTGGAGTCGATTTGAAGCTTTATCGAAACGCCTCTAAAAGTGAAAGTCACGACGCCTCTCGGAGTGAGCGTCTCAAAGGCTATAGAGGGTTGTTGTTGACGACAGACGTCGGGACGTTTCTACAAGTGAAGTCGCGACTCTTCTAGTAGTGACGTCACGACGCCTCAGTAAGTTACGTTGCGACGCCTCTACAAATGACGTCGCGACGCTTATACAATTAATGTCGTAACGGCTCTAGTAGTGACGTTACGATGCCTTAATAAGCGACGTTGCGACCCCACTACAAGTAACGTCTCGACGCCTCTACAAGTGACGTGGTGACTCCTCTAAAATCGATGTCGCGACCCTGCTAATACCAATTTTCCTGTATAACACAGATAAATATCGTTAAATGGCTTACCTGCGTGAGGTGGGCAGCCCAATCTGAATGATTCAATGTACGCGGCAATCTTGCTTATATCTGAAATCAACAATTATTACAATAACATTTCATGAGAAAAATATTGTTTGTAAATAAACACTATTCCGTCTAATACCTAAATTCCGAAGTCAAGGTTAGACTTAGAAACGCGCCCCTTACACTCTACTTCCCTTCCTATACTATCACTACCGGGCGCGCCTACTTTGGCGGTTTTTTGAGCGGGAATCAAGACTGACAGGCCACGCCCACTCAGTGTGGCCGGCTTAGAAATCGTTATGGAATTACAGGGAAAAAATAATATTGGAAACAAAAACTTATGAATAAAAAAAAAATACAAAAAAATGAGAGGGTGGGCCATCAGAAAAACTATGGGAAAACTAGTTAAAAATTGCCTTGGGGATATTTTGGGGATGAAAACAATATCGTTTGGGGGCGCTCGTAGCGCTGTATGACCGCGGTGTTCTTAGCGATCACGAAGGTTAAGCAGCGTCCGACTCGGTTGGCCTGAGATGGGTGACCGTTTCATATTCGAGCGTCTCCGTGTTTCGGAAGCCGTTGGTTCCGGTTACCACGTAATGTGGTAGTCGTTAAGCCGAGTTGGAAGCCTTATAGGCGGCTTGATAAGTTCCTTTTTTATATTACACAAAATCATTGTGTAATATAAAAATGCATAGGGTGTATAAGCAATGTATAGGGGTCGCTACAGGTGTAAGGTATGGTCTGCCGACCCACATACTGACCTATGCCGTGATGCTTGGCCCTCTCTGTGAGGTACTCCGGGTCGTGGATTCGCTGTGCCCCACTCAATATCTCTTCCCCTCTCATAAACATGTCATAGGAGTTTGAAGATTTCTGCAAAAAAAAATACACTGAATTACACCACACCGTCACGCCTATATTCCCCAAGAGGGGGTGGCAGAGATGTACTGAGTATACCCACTTTTCGCCGACGATTTTAGGTCCCACGAGGAGCGAGTCTAATGCCATATACCGGGCACAATTCCAGACTTCATATGGGGAGTTTTCGTTAGAAAAACTATAATTGTCCGGCCCAGGATTTGGACCCAGGACCTCGTGATCACAAAGCGATGCGCTTTACCACTAGACCAACGAAGCATTATACATTGAATTAATTTTGTGTAAATACCGTCACATCATCATTTCTCAAGTGGAGTTGTCATTTCATTTGTATTGGACCTGTTTTATCTTTAAATCCCAAGGTCTATGTCGCTGGATCTAGTGGGCGCGGGTTCGATTCCCGCACGGAACCAATGTATGTGACCAACAAGTATTGGTTTCGGTCTGAAGGCCATTTCTCATATTTACTTTACACTGAGACTGAATATTGAGATTTAATTATGAATTGACTTACTTTTGGCAGTCTACTCCACTAAAGTATAGATCCGTGTTCAGTATTATCTCAGTCTAACTTCTATATAATACCAAGTTGTTTATTGTCGATGACATGTTAATCTCAGCTGCTAAAGTTTTAATAAAAATTATGTAACTGGCATTGTCTTCTTGTATAATTATGTAACTGACTTTGTTGCTCATGTCAGTCTAAAATTTTATCGGAATACCGTTCACATTTTGTTCAACTTTCGGTCCGATCTCGATTCGGTCGATGTCGATATATTACGAGAATACCATTTGTGTTATTTTAATTACGAGAATACGTGGGCAAACGTTGTTATTTGTTGCATTCCATCCAAACTAAAATTGGACACTTGCGGGAAAGACATGGATACTACTAGCTCTGGATCAATCTGTGGAGACGTCAAGTACGGCCTTTGCCTAGCTGTGGGACACAAGATAGGCTATAAAACAAAGTTTTGCTACCCGTGCAAGGATTTGACTTAGCTGGTGTACTCACGGGGTTGACAGGGTCAGGCATGGTGTAAAATGGCCGCACGGCGAGCGGGTACTTGTCCAGAATGTAAAAATCGGTGTCGTACTTGGCTCGGACCAGTCTCCCCAGCAGCTTCTCGTCCGGAGTCGACAAGTCGTCCTCTTCTCCCACCGTCACACCTGGAGATATATAATAATAATAATACTGGTCTACTAATCTGTCGGTACTGGTCGGTAATAATATACGGGTCCAACTGATGGGAAGAGTCTTCTCTCACAAATCCAGGTGAGAGATTAGGTCATACTCCACCACGCACCCAGTGCGGTGCGTTAGAGGCAGGTTTGTGGTCACCTGCTGGTGGAACTTATCAAGCCGCCTATAAGGTTTCAAACTCTGTGTAACGACTACCACATTAAGTGATAACCGGGACCAACGGCGTGCTTTCCGAAGCACGGAGACGCTGGCATATGAAAATGGCACAAACGGTCACCCATCTCAGACCGACTATGCCCAACGCTGCTTAATCTTGGCGATCAATAAGAACACCGCGGTCGCACAGCGCTACGAGCACCTCACCTGGAGATATAGCAAGGGCATAAGGTATCAAACTGAACGTCCATCGTAAATTTTATAAACATTGTATCCACAGAATGATTCGGGGTTGCGGTATGATGCCGAACGTTATCGCATTTCTTTAAATGTCAGTCTAAATATAAAGATAAAGAGGAGATTGTTTTATTAGATTTCTTTATAAAATCGAACGTATCACTGCGCGGGGCGAGATGAAGAGCACACTACTCCCCGCCCACAGCGCAGTGGTTAAGAGCTTAAGCCGCTCCGCCCACTGTGTCTAATAGTCGCGGGTTCGATTCCCGCACGGGACAAATCTTTGTGTGATCCACAATTATTTGTTCCGGTCTGGGTATTTGTTTGTGAATTTTAATGTTTGTAAACGCACCCACGACTCAGGAATAAATCCTAGTGTGGGGCTACGTTTATATATATATATATATATATTTATTGTCATTGTTGATGTATAACTTCTTGTTGTAATAAAATAATAAAAAAAACACACCGTCACGCCTATATTCCCCAGAGGGGGTGGCAGAGGTGTACTGAGTACACCCACGTTTCGCCGACGATGTTAGGTCCCATGTAATAGGGGGCGAGCCTATTGCCATATACCGGGCACAATTCCGGACTCCGGACTCGTACTGGGAATTTTTCGTTAGAAAAACTACATTTGTCCGACCTAGGATTTGAACCCAGGACCTCGTGATCACGCTGATCGCTTTGCCACCAGACCAACGAGGCAGTTAATTATCAGTAATAATGTAATACTAACTTGAAATAAATTATTATTATTATTATATTCACCGTCTAGCTGAGAATGACGGACTGATGTAAACCACGCTCACCGTGATGACGTCAGTGCCTAGTTTGAAGACACAGTGCACAGTTGCTTAGACAGACTCCTCCGACAACTTTGTCTACAATTTTTTTTTTTTGTAGTAGTTATATCACTAATTGCTTACCAGCTTCCTTCAACATCTGTATGGCTTGAGGGAACTCCAGCCTTAGTGGTGGGTCGAGGAACTTGAACGGCTCCACGCGGTACTGTTGTCCAACCACTTCGATTTCTTTCGCGAATCTGCAGTATGTACGTAGCTTTAGGCTTGGGCAGTCGCTATGGGGAGGGTATACTAGGTGTCTCGCCGTGGTGCTCTGCACCGGCCGGCGGGCAAAAGACCGAAGACGTTAAAGGACACCAATTAATTACTATTATCCCGGGCACAATTTGTGTAGTGCGACAAGGATCTTTTGGCACTTGGATGACATTGTTAAGACGTTTGTGTGAAAATAGGATTACCATTTAGTAAAATTTTCAGACTTCCGGAAAAATCTTGGATCCAGAAATTAACGCAATATTCGTAATCAGCATCCCCTAAAACCCCAAAAATGAATCCCATAGTGATTTTACATAAAAGGTCGGGTCCGCCATCTTAGATCCAGAAATTAACGCAATATTCGAAATCAGCATCCCCTAAAACCCCAAAAGATTCTAGAGTGGAGACCACGTATTGGCAAGCGCAGCGTGGGACGACCGCCTGCCAGATGGACCGACGATCTTCTGAAAATGGCAGGAAGTCGTTGGATGCAGGTGGCATCGGACCGGTTACGCTGGAAAGCGATTGGGGAGGCCTATGTTCAGCAGTGGACAAGTATAGGCTGAGATGATGATGATGATGAAAACCCCAAAAATGAATCCCATACTGATTTTACATAAAAGGTCGCGTCCGCCATCTTGGATCCAGAAATTAACGCAATATTCGTAATCAGCATCCCCTCAAACCCCAAAAATGAATCCCATACTGATTTTACATAAAAGGTCGCGTCCGCTATCTTAGATCCAGAAATTAACGCAATATTCGTAATCAGCATCCCCTAAAACACCAAAAATGAATCCCATACTGATTTTACATAAGAGGTCGCGTGCGCCATCTTAGATCCAGAAATTAACGCAATATTCGTAATCAGCATCCCCTAAAACACCAAAAATGAATCCCATACTGATTTTACATAAGAGGTCGCGTGCGCCATCTTAGATCCAGAAATTAACGCAATATTCGTAATCAGCATCCCCTAAAACCCCAAAAATGAATCCCATACTGATTTTACATAAAAGGTCGCGTCCGCCATCTTAGATCCAGAAATTAACGCAATATTCGTAATCAGCATCCCCTAAAACCCCAAAAATGAATCCCATACTGATTTTACATAAAAGGTCGCGTCCGCCATCTTAGATCCAGAAATTAACGCAATATTCGTAATCAGCATCCCCTAAAACCCCAAAAATGAATCCCATACTGATTTTACATAAAAGGTCGCGTCCGCCATCTTGGATCCAGAAACTAACGCAATATTCGTAATCAGCATCCCCTAAAACTCCAAAAATGAATCCCATACTGATTTTACATAAAAGGTCGCGTCCGCCATCTTAGATCCAGAAATTACCGCAATATTCGTAATCAGCACCCCCTAAAACCCCAAAAATGAATCCCATACTGATTTTACATAAAAGGTCGCGTCCGCCATCTTAGATCCAGAAATTAACGCAATATTCGTAATCAGCATCCCCTAAAACCCCAAAAATGAATCCCATACTGATTTTACATAAAAGGTCGCGTCCGCCATCTTGGATCCAGAAACTAACGCAATATTCGTAATCAGCATCCCTTAAAACCCCAGAAGTCGCGTCCGCCATCTTGGATGCAGCAATTAACGCCATAACAAACACCCAAACATACAAACTGTCATATTTATAGTTCTTCTTCTTCTTCTTCTTCAAGTTATGGCTTCACACTAATTATAAGTGTATTTTGCCAGTGTCCAGTGAGATATAATCTTCGTGTTTGTTTAAATTAATTCAACTGCCCGATGAATTTGATGGCAACGATGATAATGAAATTGATGAAGTACCCCACCCTGGATAATAAAGCGGTGGATGCTTTACATACCAATTGCTACGGCCGTTTTGAGGGAAGTCGATAAGGCACGTTTTATCACTTTGTTACAATTACCTTCACTCGTGCACATATAAGAACACATAATGGTTAATATTCCACCATCATTACACATTATTAGTCGAAATAACACAAGTTTTGGAAATTAAAACAAATTGACGACATCACTCTTCGACTTCCCGCCAAAAAAAAGATATTTATAGTTTTAGTAGGATGTAAATATTCAGATGTTTGGAGGTTTGTTTCTCAATCACGCAAAAACGGATGAACGGATTAAGATAAAATTTAAGGTTCTTATTTAAAGTCTTCGCGGAAGAAGTCGCGGACAGAAACTGATAGAACATTATGGCAAGACTTACTCATCACGTAATCCTCTGAACATCTCAGTGAAGGTCTCTCCAATGGTGTTGAGGACCTCATGGTAGTGGTGTTTGAAGGACATCTCCAGGTCGAGTCCCACGAACTCGGTGAGGTGGCGGTGCGTGTTCGAGTCCTCGGCTCGGAACACTGCACCCACTGTAAATACCTGGGGTGGGTTTAGGAATATGTTGTAATATGGTAGATAATTAGATCGGAAATTGGAGTCGTAGTAACTGACGATGATAGTGATAGGATGTTGTGGATAGTTTCGTATCAAGTTCATTGAAGTTGATAAAATGAGCGGGTAGTTCCAAGTAAGGTTGACATATTGTTTTTGACAATAGTACCGCCATCTTGACATTTCGATGTCAACGCTGGTCGCTAGATGGCGTCAGTTTTGCTATTAATATAAAAGGCGAATAATCGTTTCGGATAACCGATTTGAACAAGATGGCGATGCAAAACAAGAACAAGTCAATGGATAAAATTTGGAAATGAACACTTTTGCTAGAGACCTCGTCAGACATTGTTGTAAAGTTCAAATATTTGAAGAATTTATAACCGCCAACCCATTTTATTCCACGCTCTGACAGTAGATAATAGTAGATTGGTAGAAAATGTGCCTGATAGAATATGGTAGATTGGTAGAAAATTATAGTTTAAGCAAATAGTCGACTGGCAGATAATATTAATATGAAATGTAATTGCGGACTAATAGAATAAAATGAAATAGCAGAAAAAACTTAATGCTAGGAAATATTAAAATGGAAAAAATAGTGCTATAAAATAGTACCCAAGTAGACTTAACTAATACTGATTCGGGAAAAAGTGAGAATGGTAGGGAGTATAAGACTGGTAGATAATGTTAGAATAGTAGAAAATAGACCTGAGATAGAAGTATGTATACTACACCCGTAAAAAAAACCGGATATTCCTAAGAAAACATTCCCACATAAATAAATCTTACACAAATAATGTTCATTTAATCAAACACAAACGAAATAATAAACATCGAAGACATTGGCGACATTGGCCGGTCACTTCACTCACCAATTTCGCCACAATTCTCCAGCTTTATCACAAGTCACCAACTTTACCACAAGTCGCCAACATTACCACAAGTCACCAACCTTGTCAAAGTCGGCCGCGATGGCCATCTGCTTGTACAGCTGTGGACTCTGGGCTAAGTACGCCGATGACTTGAAGTAGGACACGGTGAATACGTTCGCACCACCTTCCGAAGCCGCCGAGATGATTTTCGGGGTGTGAATTTCAACGAAACCTGTTGAAAAATCAATATGAATAAATCAGAGTGAGTGTAAATGACTGACTCGTTGGTCTAGTGGAGGATAATGCGCGTTGCGATCTCGAGGTCGTGGTTTCAAATCCTAGGTCGGACAAATGTGTTTCTATCTATCTATATCATCACGCCAGATCCCTTGCGGAGTAGGCAGAGAGTACAGAGTTCCGGCGGGTTATTTTCTTACATACCTTTCTGGCGTCCTCCTCTCTCAAATGCGTTTTCTAAAAAAAACATCCTAGTCAGTCTGGGGTCTGGAATTGTGCCCGGTATGTGGTATATGGGACCTAACACAGTCGGCGAAAAGTGGGTGTACACAGTACACCTCTGCGACCCCCACTTGGGGAATTAAGGACAAGACAACAATAAAAAGGGTAAGTCAACGGAAATTAACGATTAGTGCAGTGGTTAAGAGCTTTAGCCGCTCCGCCCACTGTGTCTAATAGTCGCGGGTTCGGTTCCCGCACGGGACAAATCTTTGTGTGATCCACAATTATTTGTTTCGGTCTGGGTATTTGTGTATGTAAATTTTCATGTTTGTAAACGCACCCACGACACAGGAGTAAATCCTAGTATGGGGCTACGTTTTTTTTTTAAAGGCAATTGATAAAGTCTGACCTTTCTTGGTGAGTATATCGCGGAACAGGCGGCAGACTCCGGCCTCTATCCTGAAGATGGCCTGGTTGGCCGGCGTGCGGAGGTCCAACACGCGGTTGTCCAGCCGAGTGTCCTGGTTCACGCGGATCTTCAGGGCTTCAGGGTCCTGGGGGAAATAGTAGGCATATCGATTCATTCCGAGAAAAATCAATCTTTAGATCGATTTTTATCGACCGCGCAAGAATCGATTCTCGATTAAATCGATTCAAGTCGTTCTTATTAATTTGACGATTGAATGTAATTATTTTTTTGGATCCCTACTTTCTACAATTTCTTAATGCCTTTAAATTAGAGATTATCAAAAAGATAACTAATTTAAAATAAACTCACGTTTAGTACGTAGTATTTTTGACGATAAACGTGTTTTGCTATTATTTATGTGATATTATAAGTCATTTTTTCGTATAACACTTTTTTATGACGGAATCGAGAATCGATCCGATTCAGTGGATCAGATCGATCTAAAAAATCGATGCTTTGACTCGAAAAAATCGATTTCTAGATTTTAAATCGACATGCCTAGGCAATAGCATGGCTCAGAGAATAGGTTTAAGGGCTCCCCGAGTTGAGACTGCTACTAGTGGCCAGTGGGTTACTGCTACCTAAATAGAAAGAGTACAGAGTTCCAACCAGATTCTTTCGTTGCAGACACGAAGCAAATACGAAGGGGAGATGGCTTAAACAGATTTTTCTATAGAATTAAATGTGTCGTTGCGCGGGGTGGCACAGGGCGAGAGGGACGTTACGCGCTACCCACATTTGTATTTGCCATCTGGCGGAGACTGGAGAGAACTAAACGGTTCGTCTTTGTCAGTGTTACTTGTAAGTTCAATTATATTACGGTAGATGGCATTTTAATTGTAAAAGCTTTCTAATAAATTACGAAAATATACTTACAAGTGCAATCTGATATTATTAGTGAGAACAGAATGTCGATCCAAGTATTTTTTACATGTTAAGATACATTACTTCATTATAAGGGTTTTATTTTTAGTAAATATAGATAATATTTCATAGCTATGCGAACTCAAGCGGACGTGTGAATTGAGCGAGTAGCGATGACAAACTGAGGTAAGCCACGCCCACCACGATGACGTCAATGCTTTTATGAAATCACAAGGCTCATTAGCTTAGGCCCCCTCCTCTTCGTATTTGCTTCATGGTTGCAGACCTCTCAGGTAAAATATTTTATTTATTTATTCTTCATGCACTTACACAAGGTGTATAGTAAATAGCGCAACACTTCAGACAATTAGATAATTGCTTCACAAATTTAATGGAAAAACTAAATTTACAGATTTGCAGTTCCTTAATTCCCCAATTATCAATGAAACTTGTACGTGTATGTGTGCGTATTGAGAAATACGTTATGGAAATGCATTTGAAATCTCCGTATCGCTCTGAATCCAAAATAAATTCAGTTTGTTATAGCACACTGAAAACAGCATTTATTGCAAATTAATCTAAATAAAGAAAGAAAAGAGCTATGCTCGGCGTTTCTCTACGGGATCGAATCAGGAATGAGGAGATTCGTAGAAGAACCAAGGTCACCGACATAGCCGTTAAGATTAGCAAGCTGAAGTGGCAATGGGCGGGCCACATAGCGCGTAGATCGGACGGGCGTTGGGGCAGAAAGATTCTAGAGTGGAGACCACGTATTGGCAAGCGCAGCGTGGGAGGACCGCCTGCCAGATGGACCGACGATCTTGTGAAAATCGCAGGAAGTCGTTGGATGCAGGTGGCATCGGACCGGTTACGCTGGAAAGCGATTGGGGAGGCCTATGTTCAGCAGTGGACAAGTATAGGCTGAAATGATGATGATGATGATGATGAATCTAAATAATGGCAGATACAATAAAAATAGTTGGAATCAATTCAGTAACCGATTTAGAAAAAACTACTTTCAGGTCTTGCGTTTATTATGTTACAGCTTGTATACAGTTTGCCACCTAAGTAGCTCAACATTCTCAGTTTTTCAAATCAATAATAATCTTTATTTTGCGGATATGGATAAACATTGTCAGAATCAAATCATTAGCAACATATAATAATATTAGCCCTACTGCTAAGAAACTGTCCCACCGTTGGGCACGGGCCTCCACTCAAATCGTTCAGTTACAACTGTGCCAAAAGTCGGCAATTGTTTGAACTGGTACCTACGACTTTGGAAAACCATAAGAATCATTGATAGGTACCATAAGAATTGGAAAGCATTGAATTAGTAGATTGAAAACTGCCAAAACTAACAATTATGATGTCAATGATCAACAATTTTAATTAAATTGCAATAACGGCCTTGGGGTTCTGGCTGAATCTGTTGTGGATTGTTCTAATGGTATAATAGAGTTTTGGTATTTGAGAAAAATGTGAGTTAACTTACGTCGCGTTTGACAAGTGATGCGGCGTCCATCCTTTCGTAATCCTAAAGAGGATCTCTCATGATGCTAGAATGGATTCTCTTGATATTAGATTTGTGTAATGAATGAACTCCCTGATGACGCCATAGTTGAGTTTGATGGCCTAGCATGATGCTATAGTTGACTCTTTCGTGATGGTTTTTGGAATCCTACGTCGTTCTTCTCCAGTCCGGCTTAGTCTATTATGAACTCTTTCACAATGACACAGAGGTTATTTTGCAAGAATTGAAGGTAGAGTAACTTAAGTCGCTCTTCTCCGGCCTGGTTGCATCCTCTATCAGCAGTGACATTTTATTATGAACACTTTCACAACGACACAGTGATTATTAGTAAGTATTAAAGTACAAGTGACTTACGTCGCTCTTTTTGGGCCTGCAGCATTCTATATCAATAGTGGCAGCCCATTTTGGACTCTTGCTCAGTGACACAGAGTTTATTATGCAAGGATTAAAGGTTAAGGTACTTACGTCGCTCTTCTCGGGTCTGGCAGCATCCTCTATCTGCAGCGGCAGCTGTGGCCTGGCCGCGGAGACGGTCCACAGCTGACTGGCCAGCAGCTCCACATCACGGATAGTGCAAGATTCTACTGGAGACGCGGTCTTCACTACAGTCGCGTAGACGTCTACTATGGACTCCTTGGTGATGCTGGAGAGGATATATTGGGAGAGAAATATAGATAGGTCATATCATTAGCGAAAGACGCCCACTGCCAGCGTGTATGTGTGAATGATCTACACTGTTGGCCGCGGGGCCTTTACAGCTTCACCGGACAAGAGGGCGAGCGTGCAACCACTACGCTCGAGCCAGAAGGGCAAGGGGGCAACCAGCCAAAGGGCGCCTCAAGGAGGAACTGCCTCTGCTTGGGCAGTCGCTATGGGGGAGGGCATATACTAGATATCTCGCCGTGGTGCTTTGCACCGGCCGGCGGGCAGGGGAATCTTCGACCTCGCCGGCGAGGTCGATGTCTGATCCTGATCCAGAGCAGGCTTTTGCTGTACGTATCCCGTTTTTTCCCCGCAACTTTCAGGTCATCGATGAATAATTTGCCACCACAGAAAAAGTAGTAAATAAGAAGAAACAGAATTACAATTTACACATGGCGGTATAACAATGGGCGGCCTCGTCAAATAGTTAACTCGCTGACATAGAGAGAAGAGTGAGTGCAGGGAACAGAGTGAATGGTGCGATGGGAAAGCTACTCGGGAGCCGGCACTTAAGCCATAAGGCGCAGCTGGCTATACATAACGGAGTTCTTGTCCCAACGCTGTTATATGGTAGCGAGAGCTGGGTATGTAAGAAGGAGAATGAAAGTAGGATAAATGCGGTAGAATGCGAGAAGATGTGCGGAGTGAAGCTGACCGACCGCATTAGCAACAGCATAGTAAGACAGCGAGTAGGTATGAAAGATAGTATCGGTGTAAAGATGAGAAAGGGCATGCTCCGTTGGTTCGGGCATATAGAAAGAATGCCAGAGGAAAGAATGACAAAACAGATATACAATGTGAAAGTGGAAGGATGCAGGTACCGGGGAAGACCTAGACTATCTTACCACGACCAAATAAACCGAGTCTGATGGAAAAGTCAAGAGTCTCCGTAACTGGCGAGCGTGTATGAGACGAACTATGAGAGTCGAGGAAGCCAGAGAGGTATGTAAGGAAAGAACCTGTTGGAACTCTGTACTCTCTGCCTACCCCGCAAGGGATCTGGCGTGAGGTTATAGATAGATAGATTATAAGAAACTTTAGAATGGGAGTATTTAGGGTTAAAGATTTTATGTGTCTTTATTTACATCGTACAAATTTCGTGCTTCGGAGGCAGGTTAAGCCGTTAGTGTCGGTTACCATGTAGTTATAGTCGGCTTGATAAGTTCTAAAAGCAGGTGTCCACAAACCTGCCTCCACCGCACCGCACTGGGTCCGCGTGGTGAATATAACCTAACCTCTCTCACCTCGATTTGTGAGAGAAGGCCTTTGCCCAGCAGTGGGGCAGTATAGGCTGATATTATCATTATTAAATTATTATTATTATAAAAATTGGACTGGCAAACGTAATGCAGGACGCCCTTATGCTAGTTGGAGCGATGACCTTCGTAGGGCGGCTTGTAGAAACTGGATGCGAGTGGCCGAGGATCGTACCCGGTCGCGTGCACTTGGAGAGGCCTATGTCCAGCAGTGGACTGCTATAGGTTGATGATGAGATGATGATGATAAAAATTTTATTATCAGTACGAAGTCTGGAATTGTGCCCAGTATAATGGGAATATGATCGGTCGCGATTACATTATGATATAAAATCGTCGAAATATGGGTTTAGATATACAAGAGTAACGAGATGGATTAACGACCTGATGAAGGTCGTCAAAGCTGGTTGCATACAGGACAAAACTGGTCGTCCTGGTAAACTTTGACGATGACCTTGGACGTATTTTCTGGTTATGAACGAAGGTATCAATGATACTAACTTGCCCGAGAACTTGACCATCTGTTTGCTGATCGCTCGCTCTTCGCTAACGCTGATCAGTAGCTGAACAGTGCTGCTCGTCTGCCGAAGCACAGCGAAGCATTGCTTGCCTTTCGCACGAGATGTTTGGAGACGAGCTAGTGGAGAGACATTATAATAATAAGAAAAAGAAGAGAATGCTTTATTACGTCGATGTACTCCAGGGGTGGAAAAGTTAAAGGGCATATCGGAGAAAGCGCAGTACATTTTTTGATACGCTGAGCCGCTAACGCCGGTGTTGCCCTCAGTTGTCTTATTACAACCGTTTGAGGGTCTAGCGAGCGGCGAGTCACCGCCGGCCACGATTAGGTATAGCTAATTATGCCCGGTGACGGTCCGCTTTGAAATAGACCAGTTTTTGTCTATAAAATTCATTCACATAACCCTTGTCCTCTTTTTCATAAATAACAATAGTCCTTACATTCGCTGGGGTCAGTTCACTGTTTGTTGCATAATTTTCGGTGATTGATCTCAGCAGGTGACTAAAGGATCGTCCATTAATCACGTGAGACTCGAAATTGAGTCGAAAAACATAATGAATATTCACAAGACGGCAGGAGGAGGAGCGTAGTGAGATATCACGTGTATTTACTATTTGTTAAACGCGCGCTTTCTAAACTAAAAAGGGGCGCATGACAATAACTCGCCTTGAAAAAATTAAAGATATTTTGTACCAAAACACACACGTGAATTTTCATAAAAGTTGCTACAAACATCACGTGCTTAATGGACGACCCCTTACATAACATTAACTTTTCCAGAAACCAGAGTAAGGAGAGAACCTGTTGGAACTCTGTACTCTCTGCCTACCCCGCAAGGGATCTGGTGTGATGATATAGATAGATAGATCACCATCATCAGCCCAAATTAGTGCACTGCTGGACATAGGCCTCTTCGAATGTGGGCCACAGAGCCCGATCCTCGGCTTTATGCATCCACACACAATATAATAATAATATTAGCCCTGTTAAGAAACTGTCCCACCGTTGGGCACGGGCCTCCTCTCAAACTGAGAGGGTTTAGGCCATAGTCCACCACGCTGGCCCAGTGCGGGTCGGCGAACTTAACACACCGTCGCGAAGCTCTTAGATATGCAGGTTTCCTCACGATGTTTTCCTTTACCGTTAAAGCAAGTGATTGCTAATTTTTAAGGGAAAAGACTTTGCAGTCCAACGGTCTAACCACTAGGCTATCACTGCTTCTGCCACACACAATAATGATAAATAAATAAAATTTGACTACCTCGTTGATCTAGTGACGATTAATGCCCGTAGCTTCCTAAAGTTCAAATCCTAGGTCAGACAGTGTGGTTTTTGTATGAACAAATTCTTAATTGCAGTTCGGAAGCTCTATTACATGGGGAGTCAACGGCAGCGACATATGCACGAAGTAATTACAAAGAGGAGATGACATTATTAGGTTTTCCTATACAATCCAGCATGTCATTGCGCGCCGTTGAAGAGGACGTTTCACCCCGCCCACTTCTGTATTTGACCATCAAGCTGAGAATAGCAAAACTAAACGGTTCGTCTATGTCAATGTTACCACTGGTACATTTCGCACCTTCAGAACGGTATAGACTTAACTCAAAAATCTAAGAAATCGAGTTACGGTCATAGAGGGCGATTAGAAGGTACGCTCTATCTAGTGAATATTAGAGGCGTTTTTATGGTAGAATTAAGAAATACGATACTTCCATCTTTTTCACTTTCCCTCCCTCTACCCGCGCCGCTCGGTTCTGAAGGGACGCGATTAGTTTCCCAAAAAATTGTTTTTTTGAGTGCGTGTGTGTGTGTGTGTGTGTGTGTATGTGTGAATGATGTACGCTGTTGGCCGCGAGGCCTTTACAGCTTCACCGGACTTTTTTGAGATAAGTCACTACTGCTCTGAAGGTGAGATTTGATAGACGGCATTCGTGTTTACTTATAGAAGACGTTTAATAAATTACAAAAAATACTGATTGATACAGATTGTCTGACTCGTTGGTCTAGTGGCAGAGCGCATCGCTTGGTGATAACGAGGTCCTGGGTTCAAACCCTAGGTCGGACCAATGAAGTTTTTCTAAGGAAACTTTCCAGTATTAGTCCGGAGTCTGGAATTGTGCCCTATAGTATATAGCAAAAGGCTCACCCCCTATTACATGCGACCTAACATCGTCGGCGAAAAGTGGGTGTACTCAGTACACCTTTGCCACCCCCGCTTGGGGAATATAGGCGTGACGTTGTATATTGTATATATACAAAAAATACCAACAAGTGAGATGTGATGCCATTCTTGGAATCAGAAGACATTTTGAACATTGGCATAGCACTTCACTATTGTTTTGGCTTTCATTAAAAAATAACACGTGCATGTAAACACGAGCTTAGTGTGGAACCAGCAAGTGGTGCCTACAGACTGACTTAAACCACAACCACCGCGATGACGTCAAGGTCTAGTTGAAAAACACAGTGCACTGTTGCTTAGGCCGTCTCCTCTATATATTTGCTTCGTGGACACATGGATGTACACAGTTCATCTCTACAACTCTCGTTTGGGGAATATAAAGTGGCGGTATTTATGTAATTTATTATCAAATATAATTTACCTCTAACCCAAACATTTTGTCCGTTTAGCTTCACGCCAAGGTCCTGGACGTCAGTATAGACTCGGTCGCGGTTCTCTCCCGTCGACTGGATGAGTTTCAAGACTCCGTACCGACCTTCAGATACGTCGGGCTCCGCTGTGTCTCCTTGTTGCTGCCCTGAGGACGCCTGGAGAAGAAATTTATAATACATCCTTAGATGAATCACTTGAGTGTAAATAGTTTAGTAACTTTTAAACTTTAGTTTATACTCATATTTATGTTACCTAAAAACTGTGTTCTTTTCTAAATAATCGCAAATTTATTTTGTTTTGCGATTTTTAAAACCATTTTTGAAGTGATAATTTCTTATGGGAGGGTTAACCGCTTCGTAACGTAACGTGTAACGGCGCCAGTCTGTCTGGCTTCCCTTTCTCTCACGCATACGGCAGCGGTAGGCATGCTCTTCCTCTCTCACTCTAACCCACAGCGCTCTTCCCTTTCTCTCACGCATACGGCAGCGGTAGGCAGGCTCTTCCTCTCTCACTCTAACCCACAGCGCTCTTCCCTTTCTCTCACGCATACGGCAGCGGTAGGCAGGCTCTTCCTCTCTCACTCTAACCCACAGCGCTCTTCCCTTTCTCTCACGCATACGGCAGCGGTAGGCAGGCTCTTCCTCTCTCAATCTAACCCACAGCGCTAGTTTAAGTTATCACTTCTGTCGGGCGTCCCGCGACGCACAATATTTTTTTTAATTTTCCCTCTTTTGGGGAAGGCAAAGGGATCTAGCCCATACAGCCTACGCCTCATAAGTGGTATTCTTTATAGATACGATGAATTGATGAGAATGATGATAATGAAATTGATGATTATCCCACCCTAGATGGTAAAGCGAAGTATACTTTACATACCAATTGCGACGGCCGTTTTGAGGGAAAACGAAAAGGCACGTTTTATCGATTTGTTACCTTTTTGTGTGTGTGAATGATCTACGCTGTTGGCCGCGGGGCCTTTACAGCTTCACAGGACGAGAGGGTGAACGTGCAATCACTACGCTCGAGCCAGAAGGGCAAGGGGGCAACTAGCTCAAGGACGCCTCAAGGAGGAACGGCCTCGGCTTGAGCAGTCGTTATGGGGAAGGGCATATACTAGGTGTCTCGCCGTGGTGCTTTGCACCGGCGGCCGGCGGGCAAGGGATTTTTCGACCTCGCCGGCGAGGTCGGTGTCTGATCCTGTGTGCGGTATCTGTATCCGAAAGAAGGGATGTAAGGGCATCGGGAGGGTCGGTGAGGACATGCCGCGGACGGCGGTAGCGGCTGATAGGAGGGAAGTTAGGTTCATAGTCGGCGGCGGCTATCGGTTAGCGGATTTGTATGATTGGACGCGTGCGCGAAATATCGGGTTGTCGCTTTTTTAATAAAGGCGCGAATAGGTTCGAGACCGAGATCGGAATGGATTTCAATTACCTTCACTCGTGCACATATAAGAATACATAATGGTTAATATTCAACCAACATTACACATTATTATTAAAAATCAAATTACGAAAATTAAAACAAATTGACGACATCACTTTTCGACTTTCCGCCGAACGGATCGGACCGGACCTCTCCCTGCCGGCAATAGTAGCGGCTATCCTGGCAGGAGAATCGGCGTGGGGGGCCGTATCCTCCTTCTACGAGACTGTGATGTCCCAGAAGGAGAAGACCGAGCGGGATCGGGAGAGGGCCGATCCTGCGCGACGAAGGCGACGGCGCCGAGGCGGGGGCACACCCCGCACAGGCCCCCCAGCCCAATAGCCCGGGGCTTAAGAATACGGGCTCACTCGCGTCCCCTACCGTAATATCTGGCGGGGGATGCGGACGCAAGGGGCGGGGGCCCTAAGCGTCCTTGACGAGCAACCCTGAGGAGGACGGCGGCGTGGTGTGGCCCACGTCGCCGTGAGCACAGCGGCGGTGCGGGGGGGGGGAGCGTGTCATTAAGTCTCCCTCCAATGGCGGGCTCTTCGGAGTGCGGCACAAGAGGGGCACCGGTGCGTTCCATACGGAGATAACGAAGCCCCTCTAAAGTGCTGATGTCGGCCACCCTGGGGTTTTTAGTTGGTAGGAATCCGACACACCCCGCGAGCTCTCCCGAGGCTCGCGGACGTCCTATGCAGGATTTTCCCCAGGAAAAAACGGGGCCCGTTTGCATTCTAATATTACCGGCTCTTAAAAGAAACGAATTTACAAAAAGTGAAAAAAAAGACATAATAGTAATATTAGCCCTGTTATGAAACTGTCCCACCGTTGGGCACAGGCATACTCCTAAATTAAGAGGGTTTAGGCCGTAATCCACCACGCTGGCCCAGTGCGGGTTGGCGAACTTCACACACCTTCGAGAAACTCTTAGGCATGCAGGTTTCCTTACGATGTTTTCCTTCGCCATTAAAGCATGTGATAGTTTATTTTTAATACGCTCATATTTTCGAAAAGGCAGAGGTGCGTGCCTGGGTTTGGACCGAAGACCTCCGACTTTGCAGTCCAACGGTCTAACCACTAGACTATCACTGCTTGTATCACGGCTATCATTGCATATATCACAAAAAAATACACTACAAACTTACATAGCATTCTTCATCCGTCAAAAGCATAATTGAAAAAAAAATTGGTTATACAGAACCCTCAGAATGCGAGTTCAACTAACACTTGCCCGGTTCATTTACAATACTTATTATGTAAGAAAATTAATAACTTCTGGATTATTAAGTGATTTTAAACTAAATAATTGTAGATAGTCTGCGTTATTCAGTTCTAGTTTCACAACTAATAACATTTATCAAAAGGAAACCATTATGAATTGTTTGTTCAAGCACTTTACAAGCGGTTTCTCTAGGAAATTCTATTGACAAAGGGTTTGATAAGGATCTAATTCGCTGTAATGGAACAGTGATAATAATGTAAAATGCTTAAACGAGTTACAATATTAGCAGGAAGAACGTTTGGATGAAATTTGGCACACAGGTGAACTTTGGCACGCGGACGAAGTCGTGGGTAGAAGCTAGTATTTTACTAGGTTCTGCCCGCGCCTTCTTTTGCGCTGACTTTAGACAGGAACCTAACATTTTTCAGGTAATAAACAACCTGTGTACCAATTTTAACTAAATCCGTTTAACCGTTTTTGCGTGTATGTGTGTGAGTGATGTACGCTGTTGGCCGCGAGGCCTTTACAGCTTCACCGGACTTAAGGGCGAGCGTGCAACCACTACGCTCGAGCCAGAAGGGCAAGGGGCGACATACTCGAGGTCGCCCTCGGTTGGGACAGTCGCTGTGGGGGGACGGGGTGCACTACTAAGTACACCTGTCAACCGCCGGCTATGGGAGGGGATCTACGACTACGTCGTCGTCACCCGTATTCTGAGCGGAAAGAATGGATGGTAGTCGGCGGCAGCTACGATTAACGGATTCGCATGGGTAGATACGTTCGCGAAGTGTCGTGTTATCGCCTTTTTAATATAGGCGCGAATAGGTTCGAGACCTAGATCGGAGTGGAGATCGACATTCCGTACGAACCAGGGGGCTCCTACGGCTTTACGGAGGAAGCGGTTATGAACCGCTTGGAGTTTATCGATGTGCCGGTTTTGCGTGATTGAGTGACACACATATAAACATTTAAAGTTCTATATCCAACTTATTTCATAAATGTGAAAGTATGTATAGACTTTCACATTTATTATGTAAGTTGGATACACGGTAAAAATGCCATTATCTGTCCGGAGTCTAGAATTCTAATCTGTATTACTTGGGATCTAACACGTTCGTGTTACGAGACGGCGGTGTTTTTAGCCATTAGCAAGAATAAGAAGGGGTCAGTCTGAAATGGTTGACCATTTTTGGCATTTACATATTCGTCTCTATCTATCTATATCATCACGCCAGATTCCTTGCGGGGTAGGCAGAGAGTACAGAGTTCCAACAGGTTCTTTCCTGACATACCTCTCTGGCTTCCTCCACTCTCATAGTTCCTCTCATACACGCTCGCCAGTTACGGAGACTCTTGACTTTTCCTTCAGATAAGACTCGGTTTATTTGGACGTGATAAGATAGCCTAGGTCTTCCCCGGTACCTGCATCTTTCCACTTTCACATTGTATATCTGTTTTGTCATTCTTTCATCTGGCATTCTTTCTATATGCCCGAACCAACGGAGCATGCCCTTTCTCATCTTTACACCGATACTATCTTTCATACCTACTCGCTCGTACATATTCGTCTCCTTGCTCAGAAAGGCACGTAACCGTAAGTCATTGATCCCGGTTACAACTTAATATGGTAGTCGTTAAGGCAAGTCGGAAGCCTGATAATCGGCTTGTGTATGTGTGAATGATCTACGCTGTTGGCCGCGGGGCCTTTACAGCTTCACCGGACAAAAGGGCGAGCGTGCGACCACTACGCTAGAGCCAGAAGGGCAAGGGGGCAACTAGCTCGCGGGCGCCTCAAGGAGGTACGGCTTCGGCTTGGGCAGTCGCTATGGGGGAGGGCGTATACTAGGTGTCTCGCCGTGGTGCTTAGCATCGGCCGGCGAGCAAGGGATTCTTCGAACTCGCCGGCGAGGTCGGTGTCTGATTCTGTATGATTTCTGACGAAAGAAAGAATGTAAGGGGATCAGGAGGGTCGCTGAGAACATGCCGCGGACGGCGGCAGCGGCTGATAGGAGGGAAGTTAGGTTCGTGGTTGGCGGCGGCTTCGATTAGCGGATTCCTATCATTGGACGCGTTCGCGCAATATCAGGTTGTCGTCTTTTTAATAAAGGCGCAAATAGGTTCGGTAGGCAGAGAGTACAGAGGCTCAGGCAACAGGCTCTTTACTTACAGATCTCTCTGGCTTCCTCCATTATTATAGTTCGTTTCATACACGCTCGCCGGTCACGGAGACTCTTAACTTTCTTTTTAGCTAAGACACAGTGTATTTGGTCATGGTAAGATTGTCTAGGTCTTCCCCGGTACCTACATCCTTCAACTTCCGCACTGTTTATCTGTTTTGTCATTCTTTCTTGCAATAACAATAAAGATGACTTTAGATTATTTTTCTTTCGAGAAAATTTCGTTTGGGCATGTATTCCTTTTATCAGATTCTAAAATATACGGTAAAAATCATATTTCATAATCAAAATATAATCTCTCTATCATCGACTTCTGGTAGTGCATGGAGTAAAAAAATACGTTTTTTTGCGGTGGCCCCTTTACTGCGCTCGGCGCGACGGTGGCGGCTTGGGGAGTTGTAATGTATTGAAATGTACGGAAGACGCCACACAGCGCAGCCCCGCTCGGCGCGACGGTGGCGCGGCTTGGGGAGTTGTAATGTATTGATATATACGGGAGACGCCACACAGCGCAGCCCCGCTCGGCGCGACGGTGGCGCGGCTTGGGGAGTTGTAATGTATTGAAATGTACGGGAGACGCCACACAGCGCAGCCCCGCTCGGCGCGACGGTGGCGCGGCTTGGGGAGTTGTAATGTATTGATATATACGGGAGACGCCACACAGCGCAGCCCCGCTCGGCGCGACGGTGGCGCGGCTTGGGGAGTTGTAATGTATTGATATATACGGGAGACGCCACACAGCGCAGCCCCGCTCGGCGCGACGGTGGCGCGGCTTGGGGAGTTGTAATGTATTGATATATACGGGAGACGCCACACAGCGCAGCCCCGCTCGGCGCGACGGTGGCGCGGCTTGGGGAGTTGTAATGTATTGATATATACGGGAGACGCCACACAGCGCAGCCCCGCTCGGCGCGACGGTGGCGCGGCTTGGGGAGTTGAAATGTACTGAAATGTACGGGAGACGCCACACAGCGCAGCCCCGCTCGGCGCGACGGTGGCGCGGCTTGGGGAGTTGAAATGTATTGAAATGTACGGAAGACGCCACACAGCGCAGCCCCGCTCGGCGCGACGGTGGCGCGGCTTGGGGAGTTGTAATGTACTGAAATGTACGGGAGACGCCACACAGCGCAGCCCCGCTCGGCGCGACGGTGGCGCGGCTTGGGGAGTTGAAATGTATTGAAATGTACGGAAGACGCCACACAGCGCAGCCCCGCTCGGCGCGACGGTGGCGCGGCTTGGGGAGTTGTAATGTACTGAAATGTACGGGAGACGCCACACAGCGCAGCGCCGCTCGGCGCGACGGTGGCGCGGCTTGGGGAGTTGTAATGTATTGATATATACGGGAGACGCCACACAGCGCAGCCCCGCTCGGCGCGACGGTGGCGCGGCTTGGGGAGTTGAAATGTATTGATATATACGGGAGACGCCACACAGCGCAGCCCCGCTCGGCGCGACGGTGGCGCGGCTTGGGGAGTTGAAATGTACTGAAATGTACGGGAGACGCCACACAGCGCAGCCCCGCTCGGCGCGACGGTGGCGCGGCTTGGGGAGTTGTAATGTACTGAAATGTACGGGAGACGCCACACAGCGCAGCCCCGCTCGGCGCGATGACAAACGTCACAACCGAACGTAGCCGAGCGTCTCCCGAGCGCTTCCGTCGCGCTTCATCGGCTATTTGAACAAACCTTTAGAGGGAAGAGGCTTATGCCTTCTAGTGTATTGAATAACCTGGAAGTGATGATGAGTGATGAACTAAGAATAGTAAGATCATGGAAAGTAACAAGCGCTTCATATATGATTATGTTACCTTAAATAATAATAATATTAGCCCTGTTAAGAAACTGTCCCACTGCTGGGCACGGGCCTCCTCTCAAACTGAGAGGGTTACCTTATGAGGAGGTTACCTTATGATCAGCTTTTTTCTGTTGCTTCTCTGCAGCTTTAGCTGCTTTCTTGGCAGCTTTCTTGCTGGTCGCTGCGTCTCCTTCTATCGCAGCCTGCTGTTCCTCCGATACCACCATCTTGTGATGTTACCTTGAGAGATTAAAAATTGTATTACCATATCGGTGCTTTGCTCTTAGAATCTCTTCTGCTAACTGTTTATGAAACTTTAAAAGATTTTCAGTAATTTCTATGTACCTATATCATCATACCAGATCCCATGCAGGGTAGACAGAAAGTATAGAGTATTATATAAAGTATTAATATTTATTAATAAATGGAAGTAAATAAATTTATTTATTTATTTGTTTTGTTTATTTGTGTCCATTAAATAATTTATTTTGTGATATCTTTATAAATTATAATATTTTTATTAACGCAATTCCTAAAGTTATATCTTCACACTAGCATCTCTATGCAGACGACTTGCAACTTTATCGTCATTTTAAAGTTGATGATTTTAATGCTGCTATTGTTGCCATCAATAATGATCTTCAAAACATCAATAACTGGGCAAAAAGCTTTGGCCTACTGGTAAATCCGGCTAAATCATAAGGTCTCATTATTGGTGGCAGATATTTTACCAATCTTTTAGATCACCAGTCTCTTCCACAAATTGTGTACGATGCTATACCGATAACTTTTTCAGATAGTGCAAAAAACTTGGGTGTCTACATTGACTGTAATCTGTCCTGGAATGTTCACGTTGCGGAAGTAAGCAAGAAGGTTTATTACTCATTTCAGTCTCTCAAATGGCCCCAAAAGTTCCTGCCGCTTCAAACCAAAGTAACTCGTGCCCAATCTCTTCTTTTACTTCTTCTCGACTATGCTGATGTAAGCTTTCTTGACGCAACTGAGGAACTCCTTAATAAACTTGAACGTCTGCAGAATCTGTGCATTCGCTTCATTTTTGGCCTTCGGAAATTTGACCATGTGACAGAATTCCGAAGGCAGTTGAAGTGGCTGCCTATACGGCTGCGTCGGGATAGTCATATTCTTTGTTTGCTTTACTCTGTTCTTCATAATCTTAATTCCCCAGTATATCTTCGTGAACGCTTTGAGTATTTAGTCCCCAGGGGAAAACCTAGTCGCTCTGTCTCTTCTCTTCTTCTTAGTGCACCTCGTCATAGCTCAAGTCGATATGATGGTTAATTTACTGTGCATGCTGTGCGCCTATGGAATTCCCTCCCACACTCTTTAAGTGATAGCCCTACTTTACAGATGTTCAAGAAAAGAATTAGAGAACATTTCCTACCTATGTAAGATATTTGTATGTATGTATGTATTCATGTTGTCTATTTTATGGTAATGTAAAGCATGTAGTATATTTGTAGAGATTCATAAATACTATAAAAGTTTACATGAATAAAAAATATTCTGATTCTGAATGCAATACAAAATGTTGGTAAAAAAAAATCTTTTCTCATAAGGAAATTAACATAATAGCCAAACCATAAATCTCACTAGCATAGCAGTGTGCCATATAAGTAGAATGTCCCATTTATTATTAGATACTAGGATGGTTAAGTACATCATTTACATTAGTAAAAAAAAGTAAAGGATGTATAAAATTAAAATTTATAAAATAAGTTATAATGTAAGCTAGCTCTGATGTGATGATGCCTATAAGAAGATACTTCTTGGCACATTGCAAGTCTGTTTAACTAAAGTGGATTATAATATGGGACTGGTACTAATAAGATTAAAAAAAAAAGAGAAAAGAAGGAAAAATTTAGATCTTTTTAATCAGCTAGGAGGGCATAGAAATAAATTAGATCAACCGTAATTTCGTTTGTCTAAAATTCACATGTCTTTCATGGGGTATTGTGTTAGATTCTATAATAAAATCCTACTTGACATCACTCAGCTTAATGAAAATAAATTCAAATCTTGTATTAAACATTCATTCTGCAAGCGAGCATACTATATTCTAGATGCTTATTTAAAAGATAAAAATGCTTGGATAGGTACTGTTCCAACTCCACCTGAATGTGGATAACATATTCGGCTATTAATATTTATTATTTCCTCTATTCATTCTCATAGTTTAATAAAATTGATAATTTTTTTTTCTCATTTAATCTGTAAATGAGAAAACCATGTAGCCATTCTCATGAATAGTATTACTTGGTTAATTTAATTTAGACTCACCTGATACTACATTGTTCTCCCTTACCACACAAAAAAAATATATAGAAAAAATAGTAAAAATACTATTTTAAAAGAGTAACCATGGAGTTTCTTGCCCTTCTTCTCCACAGGAATGACATTCCGAAGTGGTGGTACAGTCTTTGTTACTATTCTTATGATTCATAAATACTGTTATGGTTTACATGAATAAAAAATATTCTGATTCTGATTGTAAGTGATTTCTAAGTTTATTTATAAAAATCTTTATACTGCACATTTTACCATTATTATTTTTAAAAACGTGAGAAATTTTCTGCATAGTACATTTTGCTATGATGTCATTACAGGACCTGTATAAAGTGAATATAAAATAGTGAATTGTGACTTGCAAAGTAAATAATGTGTGAAGTGCCACTTTGACGATTGCATACAATTGCAGGGAATGTTATAGATAAAATTAAGTTACTACTTCATGACATCATCATTCTTGATGCAATACTGTAATAATATTACTTCATTTGTCATTTTATTTTCATACAATAATCAAAAAGTTGGCTTCATTAAATTTCAGTTATCATTTTCTTTTTATCATTGCTTCAATAAAAAAAAATAAAGTGTATTGAACTTTGACAAAAATAACTTTTTAAAGTTTCACGTGTCTACGTGACTTAGGACTTTATATTTTAAGAAACTATAAATAAATCAAACATTTCAGGTTATTGTATAAATTAGCTATACGAAGACACGTAGCAACTGATATCGGGAAAAACAAACATTGTTTTCGATAAAATATCATTGGATTAATCATAACAACACTTGCCAGATAATTTTATAATAATTAATCAATGTTTAAGACTACTACTTACTTATTAAATACTTATCTCCTTAAATATCACTCACTAATAAATAATATAGTAATATATGTGAGAAAACGATTGGGAAAACACGATAAATTATTTCTTAAAATAAAAATAGGTTAGGTATGCGGTCACCGATGTCAAATTGACGTAAGTTAAAATGACACTTAAAGAAAAATGTTGCCAGCTATTCGTCTATTATTTACCATATTTAAAAAATAGATAGACTGCGAATAGATAACTGCGAAAAAACTCGTTCCTTTTTGACTGCAAAATTATACTATAAAAAAAATATTTTGTTTGATTAGCCAAATTATTTTTTTTATAAAGAAAAATGAGATTTTGTGAGTGTGGAATGATCTACGCTGTTGGCCGCGGGGCCTTAACAGCTTCAGCGGACAAGAGGCCGAGCGTGCAACCACTACATGCCACGGACGGCGATAGCGTCTGATAGGAGGGGAGTTAGGTTCGTAGTCGGCGGCGGCTACGATTAGCGAATTACTATTATTGGACGCATTCGCGAAATAACGAGTTGTCGCCTTTTTAATAAAGGCGCGAATAGGTTCGAGACCGAGATCGGATTGGAGATCGACGTTCCAACGGCTTTGCGGATGAAACGGGTTTGAACCGTTTGAAGTCTGTCGATGTGAGTACGGGCGGCATGCCCGAACAGCTCACAAGCGTGCGTCATGATGGACAGAAAAATGAGATACGGTAAATTGCTATATTTTGTCGTTAACTACTGCTATTACTATATCATCACGCCGGATCCTTCTGGGGTAAGTTGTCGTTAACCAATGAAGGTATTTACTGTATGAAATTCTGCATAGTGGTGTCTTAGGTACTGTACGCTGTAATGTCTACACTATTACGCTAATGGTAGAGATGGAAAGAAGAGTTCCCGTTTAATTAACACAAATAAATGTCTATCTATGTCATCACGCCAGATCCTTTACGGGGTAGACAGGAGTAAAAAATAAATACACATTATATTACAAACTTTATTCGATCAGTAAAAATACAACAAAGGAGATAAGGACTTTTCATTATTTTGATGTCAGCGTGGCATACGTCATTAGATAACCATAAAATTTGTTGCACACGTAAAATATTCAAACATCACATAAAAATTGGTGTAATGCATATTAAATTTTTTGTTCAAAATGTATATAAAAACCATTGGCCCTGACTTAGAGAGAACTGGGGCAGTCTATTACATTTGCTGTGTGAGTGAGATTAGTTCAAAATGCCAGTTTTTACGGCCAACATACCTGGACTTCTTAAGGTTGGCGACAAAATCGAAATAGGCGGTAAAATTAAAGAGAATGCTCGGAAGTAAGATATATTTAGTGTTATCATTTTCTATCTAAGTAAATTACAAGGAGTTTTTGAACCTGCTGCTGCTTTGTAGACACAATCTGTCTACAGTCTTTGCGGTTCTGGTTTGGTCATGCTCACTATAATGTCTCCAGGTTGTTCAAGAATATGTTTACCTGGGGCAAACTCTGCAGATGGGGAAAAACAACTACGAGAAAGAGGTCAACAGAAGAATACGGCTGGGCTGGGCGGCATTTGGGAAATTACGTCGTCCATTCCACAAAACCTACAGACAAAAGTCTTCAATCAGTGTGTCCTGCCCGTTATAACATATGGAGCCGAAACATGGACACTCACGGTTGGAATGGTCCATAAATTTAAAGTCACTCAGCGAGCTATGGAAAGGGCTATGCTCGGAGTTTCTCTGAAGGACAGAATCCGGAACGAAGTTATTCGACAGAGAACCAAAGTAATCGACATAGCCCATCGGATTAGTAAGATGAAGTGGCAATGGGCCGGTCACATTAGCCGAAGAACCGATAACCGCTGGGATAAACGAGTTCTTGAGTGGAGACCACGGACTGGCAAACGTAGTGCAGGACACCCTCAGGCTAGGTGGACCGATGACCTTTGTGGGGCAGCTGGCAGAACCTGGATGCGAGTAGCCGAGGATCGTACCCAGTGGCGTGCACTTGGAGAGGCCTATGTCCAGCAGTGGACTGCTATAGGCTGATGATGATGATGATGATGATGACTATAATGTCTTTGCTTGCGGTGGCTGTTTGGCGCGGCTCACTCCCTTCCCTCCAATATGGTCGAGAGCAGTGATGGCTGTTCCAGTCGTCATACTCGTGATCAGGTGCTGCTTGTGGGAACTGGTCCATCTGGAATCATTTAAACACTCATTACAGATAACATCATTAGATTCATACCTTGATCGTAAGGCATCACACTGGAGTTAGATCGTAAACTATTTAATTGTAACTTAAACATTGTATCCACACAATATGATTAAAAACGGAAAGAAAAAAGAGAAAGAGAAGTAAATAAAAAATACAAGCCCGCTGAGTTGCGTCGCCGGATCTTCTTAGTGAAGGCCGCGTTCCAATCCGGTGGTAGATTAGTAGTTAAATAGGCGCCCCCGCAGGGCTCATACAAAATAAACTATTTGAGTTTGAGATTGAAACATTGACGCAATGGCGCGATTGAGCTAGCCATTCACTTAGCAGGACAAATATGAACTTTTAACACGAAGAGAGAACTATCTATCTATATCATCACGCCAGATGCCTTGCGGGGTAGGCAGAGAGTACAGAGTTCCAACAAATTCTTTTCTTACAGACCTCTCTGGCTTTCTACAGTCTCATAGTTCGTCTCATACGCGCTCGTCAATACGGAGCCTGTTGATTTGTATCGAATTTTTCTGTATTTATCTATACGTTTATGTTGAAAAGAATTAGGTATTTCATTTCAACTTGTCTTTTATAAACGGACTTTAGATATTCGGACATTTGGAAGGCTATTCCAGCTCCACTTGAGTCATGACAACTGTTATTACTTAACATTTCCTCTCTTGTTTCTATTAATTTAATATAATTAATTTTTTTTTGTACTTTTTTTTTGTAAATGAGGGAACCACCATGTTGCCATTATCATATGTAGTATAATTTGCTTTTTTAACTTAGACTCACCTTATGACCAACCTAACTTGTTCTCCCATACCCCACAGCAAAATGTAGACGAAAAAGTTTGTAAAATATTTATTTTAGTAGAGTTTCTTGCCTTTCTTCTCCACAGGAATGAAATTCCAAAGTGGTGGTACAGTCTTTGTTACTTTTCTGACGATTCATATATAAATAAAAAAATATTCTGATTTAAGGTTTATTTGCCTTTAAAAGCATAAAATTCACTTACACAAATACCCAGATCGAAACCAGCATATGTGGGTCTCACAAAGTTTCGTCCCGAGCAGAGATCGAACGCGCCACTACTCGATCGAGTGATCCAAGTGGCATACGCTAAAGCCACAAGATCATACCATGATGTCCACCAGTAGAGTTCGCACAAGTGTCGCGACAAGACATATGCCACGGATTTTATCGCCCTAGGCGTGAACTAAAACTAACTCAAGTCATTGATTTTGTACTAGCTATTCCCCGCGGTTGCGCACACTTTTATTTTGTAATCTATAACAATATTATAAAGAGGAAAGATTTGTTTGTTGGTAATCTATAAATCCGGAAAATACTCGATCGATTTTAATGGTTTTAAAAATATTTTTTTTTATTCTTTTAAAAAACGTAGCCCCGTAGGATATATTTCTATATCGTGGGTGCGTTTACAAACATGAAACTTCACATACACAAAATACTCAGACCGAAACAAATAATTGTGGGTCACACAAAGATTTGTCCCGTGCAGGAATCGAACCCGCGACTACTAGACACAGTGGGCGGGGCGGCTTAAGCCTTAACCACTGCGCTATATGGTTTGTGGATTATCCAAAAGTAACATAGATCCGGTAGGTGACGCTGTGGTCGACCGGCTGCGAAGCCGCGGAAAACTGCTAGCAGACAATATATTTCTTCCTCCTTACCTCCAGAAAAGGTCACAGTGTTATGCCACAGCGGTGTTGTTAGCGATCACCAACGTCAAGAAGCGTTCGGCTCGGTTGGCCTGAGATGGGTGACCGTTTGTGTCATTTTCATTTTGGAGCATCTCCGTGCTTCGGAAGGCGTGTTAAGCCGTTGGTCCCGGTTACCAAGTAATGGCCGATGGCCGAAATTCTGTAAGATCTTATCAGGCCGCCTTATAGGCGGCTTGATAAGTTCTTACAGAAAGTTGCAACATACCTGCATCCGCCAATCCGCACTGGGTCCGCGTGGTGGAGCATGACCTAATCTCTCTCACCTCAATTTGTTAGAGAAGGCCTTTACCTAGCAGTGGTACAGACCACCAGATTGGCGGATGCAGGTATGTGGCCACTTTCTGTAAGAACTTATCAAGCCTACAAGGCGGCCGCCATTACGTCGTATCTGCCTATACTGTTATAGGCTGATATTATTCTATTTATATATTCCTTCAGAATGTCGGTGAACCTGTGCGCGCAGGAGGGGGAGGAACCTCGTGACGTGGTGCTCCACTTCGACGTGCGCTTCCATCGCGACAACATCATCTCCCTCTCCAGGAAGAACGGCATTTGGATCGGCAGCGGAAACTACGATACTAACTATAATATGTTTGTGCCAGGTTCGTGTAGTAAGCGGTAGTCCGCTGTGGTCCGTCCGAAACGAATGCTATGTGTAGATCGGTCCATTCCGATCTCGGTCTCGAGGCAATTTCGCGAATGAAAGAAAGAAAACTTATATACATCTCTGTCTATATCATTACGTCAGAGGTAGGTAGAGAGTACAGAGTTTCAATTGGTTCTTGCCTTACAAACCTCTCTAACTTCCTCCACTCCCATAGTTCGTTTCATACGCGCTCGCCGGTTATGAAAACTCTTGACTACGGTTACGTTCTATTTGGTCATGGTTACATAGTCTAGGTCTTCCCCGGTACCTACATCCTTCCACTTTCGCATTGTGTATCTGTTTTGTCATTCTTCTAGTCTAGGTTAAAACTTATTTATTTGGAACAACAACACATGTCCAGCAACAAATAAAGAAAAAATAGATACAAGTAAATGTCGCCAATACCCATGTCGCCAACACGGATTCTTTATCTACCTAAAACCTGTAACACGCTTGTAGCCGAGTTCCAGCGCTGAATTTCAATAACGGCCTTAAATGTGTCCAATTATTCAAACTCCTCCTGTCTAAAAGAAGTGAATAAGGGCATTGAGAAGAACCCTCCTTCTCAATGCTTACTTCACTTCTTTTGGATACATATACCGCACACAATGTTATAGAATCACTAGCCCGCCGGTGAGTGCAGAGTATCACGGCGAGACTCTTAGCCCCACAGCGATAGCTCAAAGCCGAGGCCGTATGTTGTAGCTGGTTGCCCCCTCGCTTTTCTAGCTGGAACATAGTTATTGCACACCCATTTTCTTACCCGGTGAAGTCGAAAAGGCCCCTCGGCCAACAGCGTATATCATTCCTATAAACTTACAAAAAAGTGTAGATTGTTTATTCCGTAAAGACGCGTCCCACCCTTTTCGCGTTAGCCTATTTCTTTGCTCCAGGATTAAAAATAGGATCAAGACGCCGTATTGTTTTCTTTTTGCAATATTTAAACAGAAGAAATTTTTGCAAAGCCGAATGTTGCACACTTGCTTTGTTACAAAGCAAGCGAACAATATAATGCTTGCCAATGCAAAACAATACGGTGCCTTGACCATTCTATTGTTAATCCTATAACAAAGAAGTAGGCTAACCGGAACAGTCATTAGGAATTCATACCTTTTTATACTGGTGCGAAACCTGGAAGGTTGCCAAGGTCATCTCACACCATCTCCAGGTTTTTATCAACCGTTGTCTTTGCCGAATCCTCGATATCTACTGGTCCGAGAATATCTCGAATGAGACCCCGCGAGAACGCTACCACGAAACCCCGATCAATCAGCAGATCAAGCGTCGCAAGTAGAACTGGATTAGCCATACGTTTCGAAGGGGTCTCGACCATATACCTAAACAGGCAATGGTTTGGAACCCCCAAGGAAAGCAAACCTCGTAACGCACGGTGCTAGATGAAGCGTAGAAGATCGGCAAGACTTGGAGCGAACTCAAGCGAGAAGCGCAAGACCGATCGGGATGGCGTGTCACTGTGGACGCCTTGTGCTCCATCTAGGAGATGTAGGATTATAAGTCAAGTATGGGGTGTTTTTAGTGTTTGCACATCTATATCGTGGACACGTTTACAAACACGCATTTCTTATTCATAACCACCATAACCGAAACACCTGTGAGTCTTATAATGATTAGTACCTGCAACCTGTTATTATTAATCTTACAGGCACAATATTCCGCATAATATTCGAGATCAAAGACACGGATGTGATCACCATCTACTGCCAAGGCAAGTTCCACTCTAACTTCCTGCCGAAGATCCCGCTCAGCATGGCCAAGTACATCGTTGCCTGGGCGGACGTTGAGAGGATCACCCATTGTTACTTCCATTTAGGGAGTAAGGTAAGAATTGCTATTGGAACTAATCAACCTACTATTTCTTAAAAAAAATACTTGTGGGCCTATGGCCTTTGATGTATCGTGGCCTACGCTAATGTAAAGAGGGCGAAGTATTGTTGGTTCCATTTGTGGAGGACTGCTAACGGAACATAAAACATAGTGGAATAAGGGCCAAATCAATTGGGGCCTGGGCCGAAGTTCAAAAGACAACATATTGCTTTTTTCCATTTTGGGTAGGTATAAGGTGACAAACGCTGCTGGAAATAATAGACACACACAGATTTTAATGAGTAAATTGGCTTATCTCACAATTTCTTGTGATATAATTAATGGACCCATAGCCCGATGTATTGTGGGCTGAGTTAACGCTAAGAGTATCACCCATTGCTAGGTACTTCCATTTGGGGTGCAACAACTCCTAGAGAAACACAACAAATGACACTTCACACCACACACCGGCACGCCTATATTCCCCAGAGGGGGTGGCAGAGGTGTACTCAGTACACCCACGTTTCGTGAACGATGTTAGGTCCCATGTAATATACCATATACCGAGCCTATTGCCATATACCGGGCACAATTCCAGACTCCGGATTCATACTGGGAATTTTTCGTTAGAAAAACTACATTTGTCCGACCTAGGATTTGAACCCAGGACCTCGTGATCACAAAGCGATGCGCTTTGCCACCAGACCAACGAGGCAGTACACTTCACATTCAGCTGTGTAAAAGAAAGATCGGGATTAGATGTATTATAGCTCACATCGGCATCATGATGGAGTGAAAGCCCAGGTGATGCATCCACTACCTACTGTTCAATGGTAAAAAATTGAATAAAAAGAACATTTAATTAAGTAACATCTATCTATTGACCTATCCGAATATCATAGCTAGTGTAAAAATCGAGAATACCCAAGGTATCTACCATTCAGCTGACGAGCCGCACAACCTTTTAATGTCAATTTGCGCTTTGTATAGGTATTTTTTAATAAACTAAATTTATATTATTATGGAGATGATAATTATTGAAGTGTTCATCACGCCGGATCCCTTGCGGGGTAGGCATGAATAGGCGGGGTGAATAGTAGGCATTAGATACCTTACCTGAGCTTTCGCTCCACGACGACTCTACAGATACTGCACCCACGATAAGACACCTACCTCGCCGGCAAGGTCGAAGAATCCCTTGCCCGCTGGCCGGCGCGGAGCACCACGGCGAGACACCTAATTTATGTCCTCTCCCATTGCGACTGCCCAAGCTGAGGCCGTTCCTCCTTAAGGCGCCCTTGAGCTCGTTGCCCCCTTGCCTTTCTGGTTCGAGCGTAGTGGTTGCACGCTCGCCCTCATGTCCGGTGAAGGCCCCGCGGCCAACAGCGTTGATCACTCTCACACAAAAAAATCTGATGCATTGTGGCCTGCGCTGATTTTAAAAGGAAAATCTATATCATCACGCCAGATCCCGTGCGGGGTAGGCAGAGAGTACAGAGTTCTTTCCTTACATACCTCTCTGGCTTCCTCCACTCTCATAGTTCGTTTCATACACGCTCGCCGGTTACGGAGACTCTTGACTTGTCCTTCAGATAAGACTCGGGCTATTTGGTTATGGTAAGATAGTCTAGGTCTTTCCCGATACCTACATCCTTCCACTTTCGCATTGTATATCTGTTTAGTTAAAAGGAAAATTTATTGCTATATCTTTTTGGGGTGTAATGTAAGGTGAGGACTGGACTTAACCAACTATTCATTTCCAACCAAAAAATTGTGAGATCGTAACCCGACACATTGTAGCTTAGGCCAATATTAGGAGGACGATACGAGGTAAACGATAGGAGGTAAAATGACTCTATCGGCCTAATGTGTACTGGTAAAAATCGATATTGTGAAGGTTAACATATGATGCCGGTGATTTGGTCTTGAACAGGGCCCACTTAAAAGGTCTAGAAGCATCATATCGTGTCTTTCATTAATTCCTCAATCATGAGATCCATTTCTTGTGGTCTTAAAGAAATATTGTGCTTAAACTCATAATGCTTTAGTGTAATGTAATGTTTGTATCAAACCAGGCAGTGAGTGGCGACGAAGCGCCCGGCGCGTTTGTACCTCAGTCTCCTCGCGCCGCGATGGTCTCCGGGGATATCAAACGATGGTAAGCGTCAAATGTTTGCTGTGAATTTAAATGACGATGAATCGAAATAATATTTGACGGACAGCTTGGCCCTCGATTGAGTAGTCGCGGGTTCGATTCCCGCACGGGGCAAATATTTGAGTGGCCCACAAATATTTATTTCGGTCTGGGTATTCGTGTATATGAAATCCATGTTTGTTAGCGCACCTACGATACAGGAATAAGTTCTAGTGTGGGGCTACTTTTTTTTTAATAAAGTAAAAAAGCCTTATGAGGTGCTACGTCAAAAAATAAATCAGAATATTTTACAAGTCTTGATTTTTTTAGTTCAGGAATTCACAAAAAGTCATCACCTGGATCACCGCATATCGCCTCTTCCAATGAAAGTTCGGACGAAGAGAAACCCAGAACGAAAGCAGAAGGTCGAGCTGATAGATATTTCTACGACACCCTCATGTGCCACCCAACAGAACACGGGAAATTCGGCTCACCGGAATCAATGAAATACCGAGAGCCTATGGTAGGAAGAAACAAGGTAGACTATAGTAGGAAGTTCAGAGATCTCTCTGACACTGAGAAGAATGACAGCGATGAATACTCGGAAGAGATCGGATCAAAAAACATGGACTCGTCTATGGGAGAGTCTGACGTTCTCCAAGATTTAGGTTTAAAAAAAAGAAATAGGCGCGGAAAGTTCACGCCGT
Organism: Phalera bucephala; assembly: GCA_905147815.2. Taxonomy (NCBI): domain Eukaryota; kingdom Metazoa; phylum Arthropoda; class Insecta; order Lepidoptera; family Notodontidae; genus Phalera; species Phalera bucephala. The sequence goes on along the minus strand of LR990636.1, from coordinate 11,266,007 downwards.
TCGCTCAAGTCGTAAATTTTATGGGGAAGACGACGAAGAGAAATTAGTGCTGTGTTACGATAATCGATTATATTTCGATTGGTGAATTTAATCGATTACTTTTAATTACAATGTTCATGTCGATTTTTATCATTAATTTTTTTTTTCGTGTGCTTGTTCGTATTGCGTTGTCTTTTTTGGAATTTAATAGTAAAGTGTTATTATATCCGTATTTGTAATATTTTTTTATTTATCAAAAGGATGGAGATTAGTTCTGGACATTTTTACTTTTTTATTATAACAAGAATACAATCTTGCTCTCTTTAGCTTGCAATGTTTGTTAGTTTAGTTTAAATCTTATAAGCTGAGTTAGAACCATTCTCTTTTATACTACGGAGTTGAAATTAGACATTTTAGTTCAGTTCCAGTGACAATGCGTTTTTATGGCAAGCATGACCTGATCTCATGGATTTAATACAAAGGATTGAACACTCTGCGAAAAAAACGTGATGACAAGGATACTCACTAAGAGCCCTACGTCTCTTTCTAAGTAGGGTGACCATACATTTAATTAAATTTTACTTACCTATATAAGTACTTTTAATACGTGATGACCACACCATCGGCAAGTCTAAAGAAGCTTTAAATTCCCTTATAACATACAAGTATTAAAAAAATGTAGTCTAAGCACCCTGATTTTTTTTCTTTGGTCGCATCGTGTATAGATATCTATCCATAGGCCGCACGTAGATCTTGCAGGTGAAAATGGGCAGTTATTTCCCGTCTTAAGCAGCTGTGCTACTCGGGATGGTAATAGTTCTGGCCATAGGTTAACATTATGATCACCGCCTTGAGACATGAAATACCAATTCATAATTATAAGGTAAAAACATATATTGGCTCATACCTATGAAACTATATTCCACAATTAGCATAGCTTTCGCTATTGCATCCCTTCAGACAACAATTTTTCATCATTTTCACCTAATGCTCGTTTAGTCAAATTGAAAAAAATTCAAACAGCAAGTTTTGAGAGACACGACAAATGATTTGTCAGAGTTGTAAATAAGAATTAAAACTACAACATTGCATTTTTGTATTAATTCGGCAGCCATAGACATCGATATATTATTACCTAGATACATTGTCCAGTTCAAAAGTTACGCTAAAATACCATACAATATTACTATGACCAAATAGACCGTGTCTTATTGGAAGGCCAAGTGAAGAGCTTTCGCAACTGGCTAGCATACATGATGGGAACTATGTGTGTATAGGAAGCTAAGTTGGCTGCAAGGAACGAACGTGTTGAAACTGTACTCTTTGCGTACACCGCAATGGTCGTGGTGCGATAATACATAGATGCATTATATAAAACCTGTATAAAATACTTACCCATACATACCGTTGAAAAATAGAATCCAATTTTTACCTTGATATTTTCTTCGTTCTTTGGCATGGTAGGTAGAAATGGTTAAACCTAGCCATTTTACCAATAATTTTATAATAAGCAGATAAACTGGTAATCCTTCTCAAAAAGAGAGTACACAGGTATTGTATATGATTTTTTTTATGAGACGGCGTTAGCGTTGAATTGAATCGCGTATTAGAGATCTGCCTATCTATGTCAAATTACAAAACAAACGCGTGCGCGGCCGCAGGTAACAGCTAGTATTTTTATATATGTATTGACGCGGAACGGTCATAATATTATACCATAGCAATACCAATTAAATTAAAATGAGATCATCTCGTAGCTGTACGAAAGTCAATGCAAAAAGAATCATCAAAATCGGTTCATAAATTAAGAAGTTATGTTATGTCTGAACATAAAATATATACAGGATAGAATTTTGAGAGGGAGCAGTAAGGGCAGCTACCTCAACCATTGTAGCATTAGGAAATCGGTCTTAGAAAACTATCCTATCTACGAGAAAAGTTTCTTGCGATTTCTGATTTTTCCAGTATCTAATCTCAGTTGATCCAGTAGACGTTTTTGATCCTTGTAAGAAACAGGATCGATTGGGCACAAAAAAGTTTTTGAGTAATTTGCCCAATTTCTTGCTGTCTGTACATTTTTTTGTAGCTACAACGGTTGAGATAGGTGCCCTTACTGTCCCATCTAAAAATCCGCCTGTATATGCAAACGAATCGAGAACCGAGTTCGCTTAGAACTCGATTATAAATAGTTTACAGCGTATTTAAACTACATCATAAATAGATATAGTCCGTATTAGTTCTACTTTATGGTCACCGTAATGCATCGTAATGGGTGCGAACGAGACACCGGGCTCCGGGCTATAGCTCTCACTCATCATGGTTTCTCGAGTTGTTTAAATCAAAGAAAATTCAGTGCTGTGTCTGTGAGCAAGAATTTAATTTTCTTTGGCCATTTTTTGACAGTACTCAATCCTTCAAGGAACTCCTTAACGGAAAAAAAACATAGACCATTTTGTATACACATTTAATTTTGATTGGCCGCTATAAATTGCACTATTGCCTGGTTGCTGAAAGCTTGTTTATAAAAATACTTTTTACAGTAATTTATTTAACATACCCTTTTGGTGTGATCGATTAATTTAAAATAGGTTTACACCCAGCAATAGACTGCTAGAGTCTGTCTAATCAAAGCTGAGAGTGGAAAAGGGCGGCGAATTGAAATAAATTAGGTTGTGCAGCCCTTGATGAACTGGGAATAAATGCATTTGATACTTAAAAACATTTAGGATTAAAAAATAGTGGAGCATAAGCAAAAGATCGTGTACATAAGGTTGTGATTTTAAGGAACACATGTGTATAACACACGAGAGTGAAGAAACGAGGAAGAGGAAAAGGGAGGGAGTTACATAGAAATTATAGCATTCTAACATATTAAATTATTTCATGTAAATGGTTTATAAGTCCTTGGTTTTCTGTTATGATTTCTTATCGTATATTAAATCAAGTTCTTGTAAATCTTTCAATTTTTTTAATTAAATTACATATTGTCTAGATACTCCTATGCAATCCATTAATGCAATGTCACGGGATTAATAAGATTTCAAATTTAGAGTTGATAATCACGTAAAATTTTATGGAATAATTAGCATAACAATAATTCTAAGCTATATCAAAATCATGATTTCTAATGATCAAAATCAGTTCGTCTATGGTTTACTAAAACAATAAATGTCATTAGTATTCCAGCTTATGAAACTGTTAAAAAATCACTCTCAGCTTTCATTATACAGACTCTATAGACTGATTATAATGGTTATTGAAATGAATAGCAATTTTTCAAAGTTGAAACAAAATGCTTTCGATAATTTCGCATTTTTTATTTTAAATATTATTAACATTGTCCTTGTTATTAAAATACATGACACGATGTTATTATTATATTACAATATAATGGTTAAAAATTCTTAACCTACATTTATACAACAAACATTTATTATACAAAACAAACTAAACTAAGCATGGTCTATGGTCGCTTCAATCGAATATATGTTTTTAATCGTTACTAAAATTAAACATAATGACATCAACTATTGCCTGCGTTTAATTCTAAATATAACCTCTCGGTTCACTATAATCTTCAATCATTACTTTACAGATCGGCTGATTTAATATTATAGAATCCTATTCCGCAGTTTTTAATGCATGGTGATTAAAATGACAGCTGTCACTACTAAACCTGCAACGTTTCTTTTTTGTTATTTACATAGATTTTTGGCTGTAACGGTAACAACAACCCAAAATTACTTAACAAGTATGTGGACTAGTCATAGTAATTAAGATAATCAGAAGTTTATTTTTATTTCCATCTTATATTTCATAATGTTATGTATTTATATCATTTTTAACAAAAAAAATGTATGTTTTCATGTTTCTATTCAAATATTTTGAATTATTAAGTAATACAATTTTTCAAATTTTATTGTAATAAAATGATGTATGTATGTAATGTATGACAGCTGTCATTTTAATTATGACGTATTTTGACATAAGTAATGGCATATAATTGGTAGTTGCGCACCTATCTATATATATTATCACGCCAGACCTCTTACAGAATATCCCGCAAAGGATCTGGCATGATAATCCAATCCCAGGGATAGGCACAATTTTATTCACCATAAAAAAAAATCTTGAAAATTTGAGTCCATACTTAGCTCTTCACAAACTCGCAGATAAGATCAGCATGGTCCTCACCGACTCCTATTGTGAGGAGTTGGGATTTTGATACTAGGAACAGAGACTCTCCATCTATTTCGTGGTCCTGGAATACTGATACTGTTTCTTTCCAATCGTGTTTCGATAGATGACTGGCTAATTGATCGATCTGGAATAAATTATTGAATTTTAATTTTTTCAGAAGGTTGGCTGTATGTTTAGTATGCTTCTGCTCCACCTGTGTTAACGTTAACACCAATAAGGGGGAGGGGGGGTTTCAGTTTTGGCGGGAAGTCGAAGAGTGATGTTGTCAATTTGTTTTAATTTCCAAAACTTGTGTTATTTCGACTAATAATGTGTGATGTTGGTGAAATATTAACCAGTATGTATTCCAATATGTGCATGAGTGAAGGTAACTGTAATAAAGTGTACCTGTTCGATTTCCCTAAAAACGGCCGTAGCAATTGGTATGTAAAGTATCCATCGCTTTACTATCTAGGGTGGGGCACTTTATCAATTTCATAATCATCTTTGTCATCAAGTTCATCGGGGAGTCGAATTAATTTAGAAATTGCATGATATATAGATAAAAATATATTATAAAAACGGTTAAAAAAAAAACACTTACCGTCCAGGACTTCACAACGGTTTGTTGCAGACATGAGAAAGGGTTATCTGAAATATGATTAAAAATGCATATTAGTTATTTTAAGTCACATATAATCAACGGGTAACAATATAATCTACAGAAAACTACTTGGCAGATTGCTCTTTAAACAAATACTACTTATTACAGTCTTTTTCACGAGACATGGGTACGGTGACGTTTGATCATGTTCCATACCGTTTCACGCATATAGTATTTAAGAATATTGAAAATATAGGATCCAAAAAATAAAAATAAATCAAAAATCTACTTCAGTTTTCATTTAAATCATATACTGTTCATAAATTTGCGTATTATATATTATAAAATAAAAAAGTTAACACTTAATAAAACTGTTTTACTCAATTATGTAAATTGTAACGGTTTGCGTTTGAGGGACTAACGCAATGAAATCGTTATGATCGTAATGTTATTTTTTAAAATGTTCAAAATCGATTGCCGATTTTTTATGAATACAAGTAATTTTTTACGTGGATGCGCTATCTTGAAATCTTAAAACAGAGAGTTTTATAGACTTTTAAATCTGCGATTGATGATTGATGAATCAAGCGATTTGTCAGACGATTTTTCTGACCAATGGCTGGATTTATAAATAAATAATGAGATTATATTATTTTGTTCTATTTTTGTTCCTAAATTATTTTTATTAATATTGATTCATTCTTCGTTATAAATTTTCTCGATATGATATTCAATCGATTCAATTTCAAACTCACCCCATTCCTAGAAACGTCAAATTCTTGACGTCAGCGTAACCATGACTGGTGGAAAGGACTACAGTAGAAAATTATATTTATGTTTGTCCAGTAACTTAGAAGTTATTATTTTATAGGCTGTTTATGTCTGGAAGTGTATTATAACTGGTTTATATTAAACATATTTCCACGCTACGAATTATGGCGGAAACACGCTTAAGAAATCCGACGTGAGCCGACGTTACGCGACGCCTATTAAATCCAATCCCACTAGAAATCCTATTAGGTATTTTCTATAAGAAATAGACGACATCGGGTCGGGTGACACATGGCGTTGGATTGAGTTTCAATAGTGTGTTTCTGCCATGACTCCCGTATCATGGGTGCGTTTCCAAATATGAAATTCTCACACACAAACGCCTAGATTGGAACACACACTTGTAGGTCACACCACGATTCGTCCCGTGTGGTCGAGTGCGGGCTCGTTTCAGTGAGCGGAGCCAGTTACGGTCTAAATCACTCAAGTCAGTCACTCATGTCAAGTCATTGTTTTCTTACCTTTGTGATCCTTTTCATCCTTTCCATTAGTCTTCTTAGAAGTATCCTGCAGTCTTTCGTTGTTAAGGTGTAAATAATGAAATGGCAGTAAAGGCAGATCCACCGGAGCTGGCTTGGCGCCATCTTTGTTTGATGAGTCATCTGCTTGAGTATTCGTGTATAATGTCTTTTCTTTTAGCGGTTTTCTTATCTGCGAAATTAAAATTACTGTTACCCTTCTTTCTCACGGGCGCTTTTCCAAATCGCTTTATGCAAACGCTGTATTTAATCAAACGATTACTCGTACATTTTTTTAAAAAGCACTTATAGCGCTTCAGCACAATGTGTTGAAAAAACAAACGAGGACTTCGAGTCTGTCGAAGATTGATGGCGGGAAATTAAAGAGTGTTGATGTCAGTTTTGTTTTAATTCCTAAAATTTGTTTTGTAGTTTTTTGATAATATAATAACGCCACTGCTATATTTTGTGCATAAAAACGATTAGAGTGAAAACTAAAAGAGAAGGAGTAAGTAAAAGAGTAGAAACCAGAGAAAAAATAGACAACAAAAGACTTAATTTAACGCAAGAATAAGATTTTGATCATGACAAGAATTTAATCAAACAACTTAATACTTACAGGGAAAGCAAAGCTCGACTCTTGTATCACATATCCATCCAAAACATGAGTTAAAATCATATCTTTCTCTTTTTTTATTACTATTTTCTCATCTCCATTTAACTTTTCTTCTTTTATATCAACTATCTGTTTTGTTTCTTCTGATTCTTCTTTAACAATTTTACTGACATCGTTCGTTTTGATCTGTGTATCCGTTTCATCGATTTTATTAATTGGTATCGTATTTTCAGGTTTTACAGTAACTTTTATTGTGTTTTCAGAATTTTCAGTGTTCTTTGTTTCGTTTTTCGGTGTTTCGGTATCGGTAGAAGCAGCATTACCATCCTTTAAAGTAGAAGTATCTTTACCATCTTTCAAGTCAGTTTTTTCTTGTGGTAGTATTTCGTTTGTCGTTACACTTTTATCATGAAGTAACCTGCCTCTCGCCTGTGTGAACACTGTATTTCTTATTAATTTATCTTTTTCAGTTACATTAGCATTTACATTAACATCTGTTGGAGCTTTAGGTATGGGATCGTCATTTTGTGCATTGTCAAGGATTTTAACAATCTGTGCGTTATTTGAACTGATCTGAAGCATAGTATTGTTGGTTAAAACGTTTTTATTGTCGATCCTATGCACAGGACTGGTATTGACACCTACTTCATTAGATAGTTTTGTAACTGTTATGCACTGTGTTACATTATTATAGTTATGTTTAGAAGTTACAGCTATTTTTTTCTGTATTTCATCAGGGGATTCACTCTTACGTTTTCTATTGACAATATTTTCTGTATTACTAAAATGTGGGTTATTAGGTACGTTTATAACAGTCTGTGGTATACTTTTAGCTACGTAAACAGGAGAATTTTGTACTGGTAAAGGTTTAACTTGTACTTGTGTACTGTTTTGTCTCATTTGTGGTCTTGGCTGAATTGGTATGTAAGCGTAATTTGGCACTAAGTTCCTTCCGTTAGCAATTGGATTGCCAACCATATTGGGTATAGGAACACCACTCCCAATATTGTTGTTGACTGTTTTACTGACTTCCATGGGTGCGGCATCTCTAACTTTTGTTGGTTGATGTACATTAGGCATATTTACAGAGTTTGGCACATTTCCTGGTTGAAGATTCCGCGGTATACTTATATTTGGAGTTACTGGTCTTGGTTGCCCAACATTTGGCATAAATGTTTGTCCAAAATTGACTTGCTGTGTATTTGGCATGTTTGTCAAAGTCTGCTGTATTTGCATGTTCTGTATTTGATTCATGGTCATAATAGGCCGTGATATTGTCTGTTGTGCCATCTGTGGCCTCATGTATTGCCTTTGAACTTCTAAATTTTGATTTTGTATCTGTCTGTTGATACTGATTTGGTTTTGTATCATCTGTGCGTTTTGTATCTGGTTTGTGTTTGGCAAACGTTGACCAATGCTCTCGTTCTGTATATTCTGTTGGATATTTTGGACCATATTTGGCATCATGTTTGCTAAAGGCCTGATTTCTTGGTTCTGTGTTATCATTTGTGGTTGTAATTGGTAATTGCCGAAGTTTTGCTGCAGGTATAGTTGATTTTGGTCTATGTGCTGTTGGGGAGACTGTAGGATGTTGTTTGACAACTGCTGGACATAAATCACTTGATTCTGCACTGGCCTGTTCTGGACCCATGGTGGCGGGTTTTGTGGATTGATGATGAAGGTCTGGTTCGGTTGGATCTGGTCACCTGTAAAAATTGTAAGTGTGAGAACAAATAGTAAAGGAATAAGACAAGATAAAGTAATTATGAAGAAGGGTGTAGGAGATAACATTATGGGCGAATGCTTGTCGAACAATACATTCACGTGGTCGAGGGTTAAAAACTCAGCTCACGATACAAAATTTTTATGGGATCTACCTGCGCGTCTACTGGATTTAGCGCAGTGGTTAAGAGCTTAAGTCGCTCCGCCCACTGTGTCTAATAGTCGCGGGTTCGATTCCCGCACGGGACAAATCTTTGTGTGATCCACAGTTATTTGTTCCGGTCTGGGTAGTTGTGTTTGTGAATTTTCATGTTTGTAAACGCACCCACGATACAGGAATTAATCCTAGTGTGGGGCTACGTTGTTTAAAAACAGAACAGAACAGAAACTTGAGGTACTTTTTAAAGACCAGTTTTATCCTTCAGTAGGATCGATCCAATCATTCAATCGGACTGACTTAACTTTAATAGAACTAAATCTGTCATTCATTTATTCATTTATTGCCATTGTAACAGGCACAATGTCAGGCTCAGGAGTGATACTGGAAATTTTTCTATACAAAAATTTCTTTTGTCCGACCCAGGGTTCGAAAGCTATGCACATTATTCCGTCGCCAATAGACCAACAAGGTTATAAAATTCTATCTTTTAGTAAGATCGATTCTACACTACACTTCCCAAGTAGCACAACTGCTGCTTATAATGAGAATAGCCCTGTTAAGAAACTGCCCTACCCTTAGGCACGGGCCTCCTTTCAAACTGAGAGAGTTTAGGCCATAGTCAACCACGCTGGCCCAGTGGGGGTTGGCGAACTTCACATACCTTCGAGAAACTCTTAGACTTCCTCACGATGTTTCCCTTTACCGATAAAGCAAGTGATAGCTTTTTTTCATTTTTAATACGCACATGCTTTCGAAATGACAGAACCCGAGACCTCTGATTTTGCAGCCCAACGGTCCAACCACTAGGCTATCACGGCTTAACTGCTGCTTAAGAGAGAAAATAACTGTCCATTTACAGATTTAAGGGGCCACAGCGAAAAAACGTGTTTTTGTATTTTATGCACTTTAAGAAGTATATGGATTAGAGACTTAATATTTCGAAATATGATTTTCGACTATATATTTTAAAATCTGGTAAAAGGAATTAACGATTAAACGAAAATTCTTTGCTGGAAAAAAATACAATAGTCGTCACTATTGCTTTAAATTTTCTGATTCCAACGCGAAATGCTTAAGAACTAATCAAAAGGATTTACTTAAAATTATAGCAAATCATTGTAACTAACTTCTTGTAAAGCAGTTTTTTATTTCATAGTATAGTTATTTAGAAAATGATAAAATTTGTTTCTGCGCATAAGTGGATTTTTTCCCAGCGCGCGCTCAATTTATCCGTCTCTTATTATCCTTTTGTAAAGTAATTGCATCGCTGTCACTCTCCCGGTCGATAAATGGCCGGTCGCGGTAGGACCTTAAGCTGTACTAAAGCTGTATAAGAAAGTATTTAGGCTGCATATTGGTGTATGCATAACGGTACCTTTATACCATTATGCAGTCTATACTCTCTTAAGCAACAGTAGTTGGGTTCTTCTTTAATGGGAACCCTAACTCCCAAAAATAGGCTCTCTTTACAGAAGATTGTTAATGAATGTACTGCGTATTTGCTATAGGAAATATATACAAACATGAAGATGAATGTCGTGAATTTAATGTATGGAGTAAAATTTAAGGGGTCTGTCCAAGAGCGTGCTCGTCGCGACCCCTGCCAGTCATTATGGCTGCAATCTTGGACCGAAGACGTACCGTAGTGCGGGCTAGGGCGTCCCCCCGAGGCGACGCGTACCGGCCCGCCCCCGTCGGTACGAATATAGGTGGAAGCGGCGATGGGGGCCGCCACCCATCACGCCGGGCCCGAACTGGCGAGTCGTGGGGTGCAGAGTGCCGAATAGGCACTTGGAATGTAAGAGGTGGTATGGAAGATAAGATATGAGAGTCGAGGAAGCCAGAGAGGTATGTAAGGAAAGAACCTGTTGGAACTCTGTACTCTCTGCCTACCCCGCAAGGGATCTGGCGTGAGGTTATAGATAGATAGATAGATAGTAAAATTTAATTTTACGTATTAAATTTTCCAAAATCTGACTTTAAAAACTGTATCTTGAATAAACACTGCAAACATTCTATTTAATGGCAGATTGGATATGCATTAGAATTTACACATAAAAAAAGGTTAAGATAGGCTCTATAACTTGTTTGGATGACTTTTTTATTTTAATTAACAGTATCTGAATTATTTGAAAATACATGCATTTTGGATCCTCCGGGCACACTGTTCACAGAGATGGGCAAAATGTAATCAGATTAATGATTTCAATTACATTTTGTCATATTTAATCATGATTCAATATTAAAAGTGTAATCGTAAACGTTGAAGATAACAAAATGTAATTGCTATCGTTAATCATTAATACACCATCACGCCGATATGCCCCAAGCAGGGGTGGTTAATCATTAATCTGATTACATTCTGCCTATCTCTGACTCTTCACTGTTGTCAAGGTTATCAGACAAGGGAAATTTTCAAACAAATTTCTCAAGGTTATTGACGTTAGTAATGCCCTTAAGACCAGTGCTATCCCTTACCCAATAGGATCAGTTCTATTCCTGCCATAGAATCTCTTGGGATTTTGTGTACTTTACCCCGAGAGGGATCTGGTGTATTGTATCATGATGTGCTTACCTGGTGGTACTAATATTTGTGTTTCGTAGACAAACCGCACCGGACATAAGACCATTTGCTGTTGCATCGATTGCTGGCATCTGCAATAGAATAATTATACTTAGACAAAAAAGCGACGATTTAGCGCAGTGGTTAAGGGCTTAGTCCGCCCCGCCCACTGTGTCTAATAGTCGCGGGTTCGATTCCCGCACGGGACAAATCTTTGTGTGATCCACAATTATTTGTTCCGGTCTGGGTATTTGTGTATGTGAATTTTCATGTTTGTAAACGCACCCACGACACAGGAATTAATCCTAGTGTGGGGCAACGTTTTTAAAAAAAAAAAATATATATTTGCAATTTGATAGTGTTCCGTTATGTAAACCCGAACATGGTTTAAATCTATACTAACGAGGCATTTATTCGAAGCATGCTTCGTTAGTGCTTAGCGTAGCATTTAGTTAATTACCATAGGACAATTAGAATTAAGTCATTGATGTTTCGACCATACTCGATGTATGTTGCAAATGAAATTATATTTTTTATTTCAACTCGGTGTCGCTCACTCTAAAGGTACACAAGTAGTTAAAACTTACCCTAATTGTTCTTGCTGGCTCATTGGTTGTTGCATCTGAAACACAAGATATTATTTTGAATTTAAATTTGTGAAAGTTTGAAAAGGCCTGAAATTTCTAACCATGATGAAATGGACCGTGTTACCTAAAGGGCATGTCAAAAGTGAAAGAAAGAGTGTTGCGTTGTTTCGGGAATATAGAAAGAATGACAAAACAGATATACAATGCGAAAGTGGAAGAATGTAGGTACCGGGAAAGACCTAGACTATCTTACCATGACCAAATAGACCGTGTCTTATCTGAAGGACAAGTCAAGAGTCTCCGTAACTAGTGAGCGTGTATGAGACGAACTATGAGAGTGGAGAAAGCCAGAGAGATTTGTAAGGAAATAAGCTGTTGGAACTATGTACTCTCTGCCTACCGCAAGTGATCTGGCGTGATCCTATAGATAGATAGATTTAAACATTGAGTGAGGACGGAGTAAGAACTCAGTTGGACACAGTTGGTAAGACGCCAAGAGGAAATCTATCCAAAAATTGCCCAAAAACGAGGCAGTACTTTGGTGGTAGCAGAAGTGACCCAAGTTGTAGTGTTGCCCAAAATCAGTCTTGGTCTTGGTCTTGAATTTTTGCAAGAACAAGAACAGGTGACTGATGCGAGACCAGGACTAAAACCGGGGTCAGTCACGTGTTGTTCTTGCATTTGGGCAACACTAACAATTGCACTTATTAAGTCATTAAGAACGATAAAAAATCAGAAGAATTGTCAAGCCTATATTAACATATTGGGGTGGCAGAGGTTTAATGTGTAAACCCACTTTTTGTAAAGAGCTATGCTCGGAGTTTCTCTGAAGGATCAAATCCGGAATGAGCTGATCCAAAAGAGAACCAAGGCCTTTGACATAGCTCACAGAATCAGTACGCTTAAGTGGCAGTGGGCTGGCCATATTTGCTGAAGGACTGATAACCGTAGACGTGTGGGCCTGCGGGCGACAGCAAGAGGGATTGCTGTCGCCTACGCAGAAAATCTGGCCCCCGAGATTGGAAGACGCGCCAAGTGTTCTGGTGCGCCCTCACCATGTAGAATTTGAAACAGGGCCAGGATGCCTCGATAAAGTCGAGTCCGAAAAACGGACATCCGCTGACAGGTCGCGGAAGTATGTCTGCGTCCCCGTGACTTGCCGCTATAGCGAGCAATGCAACACGGTGGGGTTTTAGTGGGTAGGACTTGCTCCAGCGACGGCCGGAGTTACACCGAGCGTCGCTGGAACGAGGAGTCCCATATAACCTGTTCACGTCCTCGTCGTGAACACAAATCTACGAGGATTTACGCATTTAAAAAAAATATAAGATGTGTTCTTGAGTGAAGACTGCTGCCCGGCAAACGTAATGTGGGATGCTCTGCAGCTAGGTGGAGCGACGATATACGCAGGGTGGCTGGCAGCGGTTAGAGGCGAAGAGCCGAAAGCTGAGTTCAGTGGTATGCCTTAGGAGTGGCCTATGTCCAGCAGTGGAGTGTCACGGGCTGATGATGATGACTTTTCGCCGACGATGTTAGGTCCCATGTAGTAGGGAACGAGTCTATTGCCATATACCGGGCACAATTCCAGACTCTGGACTGATACTGGCAATTGCTCTATAGAAAAACTACATTTATCCCACCTAGGATTTGAACCAAGGACTACGTGATCACAAAGCACATTATTCGCTACTAGACCAACGTGGCGTCAGGCACGGAAAAATTGTGATCCTCCTTTTATGAAGTCGGTTAGTTCTGCTTAGATCTATGGAATGCTTAAAGAATTGACATACCTAATACCCATAATAACTCAATCTACACATTCGTATTGTGTGCCGAAAGGACTCCTCTGGTGTATCTTTAAAGTCCAATACCATTAAAAATAAAATGGGACCATTTTGAAGCTATACTGAACCAATCACAAAAAGACTCATCAAAATCCGTCCACAATTGACGAAAATATCGCAGAACATACGTAAAAAATACATACAGACGAACATAGAAACTCCTCCTCTTTGGAAGTCGGTTAAAAATGTTTGTAAATTTTACAAAGAAACGTGTTTAGGATATTGCACTATCGTTTCATCATCAACATCAGCAGATAGACCTTCTTCTGCAGGACCAAGCCCACCCTCAACCATCGCCATGACGACCAGCTTCGTCCTGTACGCATCCAGCTTCAGCTTGTGACAGTAGGGCACATTGCTCGTGGAAACGACGGCCGTTGGGGCAGAGAGGGCAGAGAGGGCCGTTGGGAGTAATTTTTTGGCAATATTTAAACCCCCCTCCCTCTCCCTTGGTGATATGTGATGAGGTTTAAGACTAACCATCCCTCCCCAACTCAAAATGACATGGCTTTTTTTAGTACAAAGTATCTTAAAAAATTTCAACGCAAGTCAAGGTCACGCGCCGTTTTCGGCTTTGAAACCGCGCGTTCAACAAAAAAGTAAATACATGTGGTATCTCTTTGAAAAACTCCGTCGAGTCTTCTTATCGCCCATACCCCAATGCCTAAAAACGAAAGTTTTTAATCAGTGCGTCCTACCTGTAATGACATACGGAGCCGAAACGTGGCCACTCACTGTGCGGCTTGTCCACCAGTTCAAGGTCGCTCAGCGAGCTATGGAAAGAGCTATGCTCGGAGTTTCTCTTAGGGATCGAATCCGGAATGAAGTTATTCGTCAGAGAACCAAGGTTACCGACATAGCTCAGCGAATTAGCAAGCTGAAGTGGCAGTGGGCAGGTCACATATGCCGCAGAACCGATGGCCGTTGGCGCAGACTGGTTCTTGAGTGGAGACCGCGTGTCGGCAAACGTGGTATAGGTCGCCCTGTAGCTAGGTGGGGCGACGATATTCGTAAGGCAGCGGGCAGGGATTGGAGAAGGAGAGCTGAAGATCGAGCTCAGTGGCGTGCCATGGGAGAGGCCTACGTCCAGCAGTGGACTGACACGGGCTGATGATGATGATGATCTCACTACACCCCTCCTACCCCTTGTGATATTTCGTTATTCTTTCCGAACCCCCTCACCCCTGGAGGCTCACATGCTTCATCGACGATCCCTTGAGGAAGCGACTGGTGACCGCGTATCGGAAGACCTGGCAAAGGTCCGACTCCGCAAGGTGTACGGATGACTTAGTGAAGGTCGCAAGTAATAGCACTAGCAATTACGTTCGGGACGACGCCTTCACGTTCTATCTATCTATATCACCACGCCAGTTCCCTTGCGGGGTAGGCAGAGTACAGATTTCCAACAGGCCCTTTCCTCACAGACCTCTCTGGCTTTCTCCACTCTCATAGTTCGTCTCATACACGCTCGTCGGTAGGAAGACTCTTGACTTGCCTTTCAGATAAGACACGGTCTATTTGATCATGCTAAGATAGTCTAGGTAGATTTATTTAGATCATTAGATATAAGACTACGTAATAGAAATACATAATAGTTAAGTCATGCAATAAATAGTATGATAGAAGAGTTGTAACCCTAAAAAGGGACCAAATTAGTATGAAAATTATTGGAATTTTTTTATGAAAAATTGGAAATGCGGGCGAAATCGCTACGCGTACGTTTACGCTCTTTTGATGCCCCCCACGCAGGGTCTACAAGTCGCTGCCAGTCCAAGGGACATTACGTCCCAACACAAGGACCCGGCCATATTTATGGCCGGCGTATGACACCTCGGACAGGGGGCCGTTGCCCCGAAGCCGATTCCCACACCCATGCCGGATGTGTGCAAAGACCACGATACCGATCCGCGTACGTTCGAGCTACTGGGCACATTTATTGAAGAGTCTACTGCGTGCTGAAAAGGGGCACAACTGGTGAGAGCACTGGATCAAGATTGGCGTTTTATTTGAATCTTCACTCTTAACGCATACCAGACACAGCCAGACAACCTGAACAGTCTCCGATCACCGTCCCGTACAATTGACTAGGCCTTCTGGACTGCGAGTTTTCGAAAGAACGACAATATTTTGGAATGGCGGTATCTAAGGCATCCAAAACTATAGACGGTAAGGGTAAGGCCAAACCAACGCGTCCACTGATCGTCGCCTGTGCCACGTAATATAAAAAAATATATTTTAAACGGTACGGTTTTTTTTTGTATTTTAGAAAAATGTTTTGCACTGTGTCCTTTGGTTGCAATTTTTTTTATTGTTAAACCCCGAAAACAGTTCAAAAATATATTTAAAATCAGTTAGATGGCATTTTTCTAAATTGGTAATCCGTTTTTACCACCGTCCGGGAAAATGACGGACGATTTTGCGCAGTGGTTAAGAGCTTAAGCCGCTCCGCCTACTGTGTCGAATAGTCGCGGGTTCGATTCCCGCACGGGACAAATCTTTGTTTGACCCACAATCATTTGTTTCGGTCTGGGTATTTGTGTATGTCAATTTTCGTGATTGTAAACGCAACTACGACACGGGAATAAATCCTAGTGTGAGGCTAGGTTTAAACAAAATATATCATCATGTATGAGATGAACTATGAGAGCGGAGGAAGCCAGAGTGGTGTGTACGGAAAGGACCTGTTGAAACTCTGTACTCTCTCTCTACTCCGCAAGCGATTTGGGGTCTCATCATCAACCCAAAGACGTTCATTGCAGGTCGTAATAACATCGTCAGTAAAATGTGCGTGTACACTATTCTACTACCGCCCTTGCTTGAGGAATATACCTAAGCGTGACGGTTTTTATTTATTTTTTGCCCTACTTGGGTTTTGTGTGACAATTTTCGTGCTTAACTTCGATGATCGGACGAGAACCGGTGTATTCAACGTGGTATGGATGTTGGCTTCAGCCGCTACCGCCGTCCGCGGTATGTTCTCACCGACCCTCCCGATGCCCTTACATCCCTTCTTTCGGATACAGATACCGCACACAGGATCAGACACTGATCTCGCCGGCGAGCTCGAAGAATCCCTTGCCCACCGGCCGGTGCAGAGCACCACGGCGAGACACCTAGTATATGCCCTCCCCCATAGCGGCTGCCCAAGCCGAGGCCGTTCCTCCTTGAGGCGCCCTTGAGCTAGTTGCCCCCTTGCCCTTCTGGCTCGAGCGTAGTGGTAGCACGCTCGCCCTCTTGTCCGGTGAAGCTGTGAAAGGCCCCGCGGCCAACAGCGTAGATCACACACAATTTTCGTGCAATATGGACGTTTAAAACAGGTCTTCCCAGAAATGGCCGTATAGTACGACAAGACAATTTGGGCCTATAGATGACATTGACAAGGGGCGTTGGTGTAAAATTAGAGTTAACATTTCGTAAAAAATTTCTACTTCCAAGGAGATATTTCAACAATTGGGTCCGCACGGTTACTAATTAAAATAACTGGACAAGCGTGAGTAAGACTCGCGCTCTGAGGGTTCCGTACCGGTTTCGGTTTCGGCCAGTTTCGGCACAAAATTGTAGTTTCGGTTTCGGCAGAAAACCAGTCGAAACTAGGGCTGAAACTAAAACTACGTTCGTGACCTTCAGGGTAGCCTTCGGGCGCTATAGATCAATGTCGAAATGACTGGACTATGGTAAAATCTATCTTTAAATTAATTGTAATCGATTACACTGGAATCGATTTTCGTGTTTCAGCCTGTTGGATTTGTCTTCCTTACTACTGCAGTTTTAGGTTGTTTCCGGGATCTGATAATGTAATATCTCCGTCGTATTTTCGCATTAAAAGTTTAAAAAAAATTAAAAAAAAAGCATGTCACTAGACAGCGCTATTTTAATTTTCCATCGTAATTGAGGTAAGATAATTATTTTTTATGTGATATAATTATAAATTAACAATTTTCGTATTTTCGCAGTAACTCTCTCTCTCTCTCTCTCTCTCTCTCTCTCTCTCTCTGTGTGTGTCTATCTATAGATCATCACACCAGATCCCTTGCGGTGTAGACAAAGAAACATAGTTCTACAAAATGTCACTAGACGGCGCTATCTCAACTTTTCATCGGATTTGAGGAAAAATAATATTTTTTTATGATATAATTATAAATTAACAATTATCGGATATTTTCCTTTACTTTTACAAAACCTTACTTCTAGCTAAATTCCATGGTTCTAGGTCAACGGAACGTTTGGTCTAGGCCCTATAAATTCTGATAAGTGACTTTAAATGGCCATATCTTTTGTTTAGGGTTTACTCAGAACCTGCGTTTTTTATACCAGCAGGGGGCCGTAGACCTTCGTATTTAATATAATTTTCAACTTAATACCTCTAGCCGTTTCTGAGAAAAAAAGGTGATAACCGTCGGACAAACAGGCTTATAACGAAGTGATCCTATGGGGATTCCGTTTTCCCGATTTAGGTACGGAACCTTAAAAAGAACTTGGGTAAATTGCATAGCAAATGGTAACCCTGCGACTGTCATTTAGTGGCATTTAACTTGATGACAGCGCTAGTTCCGATTTTGGCCGGGGGTCATAGGATCCTTGTCGGGCTGTATTAGTAGATTTGACATTTAGTGTGAGGATTATCGATATTCGGTAGAAGATATCGATATCTACAATATTGTAATTGTATGTGAGAAGTTTGGGGACGAATGGAACGGACTTAGATGAAATCTTAGTCTTAGGCAGCGTTTCCCAAATGGTGGGTCGCGAACCGGCACCGGGCCACGAATATAAAATACCGGGTCGCAGCATTGTCTCATTGTTTACAATAAATCATACTCGCTCATGATCAAGAGACGTGTTGCTTTTGTGTCAACGCGAGCGCTCGCTCCGCTGTTGCACTGAGGAGTGAGGTGGTCCGCCATGCGTCCTGCGTAGGTTTTTTTTACACGCCCCGCGCCCCGCATATTGTTCTCGCCCGTTACCACATGGGCATGATCATTCAAATGTGTTTTTTTGTTAATATACTTGTGGTGGGGCACGATGGCGAAACATTAAAATAACTGGACCAAAGCATAATAAAGTTTGGGAAACGCTGACCAGCGTTCAGCAAGGGAACGGAGGTGAAAGCTAATTTTAATATTAATAATGTATGACTACTTATGTAGTTGGTTCTATATTGGCAAATTTACATTGTTAATTTAATTCTATTTCAGAGAAGAAGTATAAGATATAATATTATTTTAATTTAGAATTTCACAAATTATCTTTTAATTAATCCCATAAATATTTTAGATTTGTAGTTAGTCTAAAAGATTTCCAATTTAAACTCCGACAGAATTAACATTTTAGTCTAAAATAAATGCTAACTTCATTAAAAAGCTATTAAAAAAAACAAAAAATAATTGCCATATTTTTTATGACAGTACAATGCAAAAGAAACATGCAAAAAATATCACCAATAATTGCAACAGCGTAAAATTCTTTTAAGTATTATTCTCTCCATTGTTAAAAATCGGTAACATCCAAATCATTCCACTATTTTCGGAGAAAGCGAACGATGAATTAACAAAGCACGATTAAAGGATCCGATATTTTTTTTCTCTCATACCCACCATCTTTATCCCCTCATAAATCATGCAGGGATCGCCAAAGATAGCAGGCCGTTAACTCTCAATATCATGTACATAATTATATAATATAAACCTTATTATAATTACATAGAGTTTAAAACACAATGGCGGAGCTTCGTCTCCCTTTAGACACAAAGGTATTATGGTAAGACAAGGGAATATGTACTTAGGTTCTATGTGATAAGGTTGGAAATAGTTTGGGAGGTGTGTTTGTAATAATAATCGTTTACCGCGAACAGAGGTAGACATTTTATATTTTTTTTTATCTCGGCTAGTGATGAGGTTAGTTATCGATAGATAATTTATTTATGTGTTATTTTATTTGTTCGGTAAAGTTGTTTGAGTTATATTTCCTAGATCAGTTTTCTATGCTATGATGCTAATTTAATGCTATGAATATGATATCATTTAAGATTTTGAGGAATTGGTTTGATTTTTCCTCCTTGAAGATTTGTATGAGTGCCTTAAGTAAGTGTCATGTAATGAAATAGGTGCCTAGATCTCTTGTATTTTACTGTTTTTTTTTTATATTTGGCATTCATTTTTCCAAATAAAAATAAAATAAACATGGGTGGATCAGAATAATGAGAAAACTCATTTTTGGTGTGGAATTATGTATAAGGTAAACACGGCTTGGTTCGGTTGGGTTCGATCTCGACGAATCTTCACATACACACACACGCACACACACACACAAATATAGCATTTACACTTTGGATGTTTTTGTATGGGAAACTTATGTTTATAAACGCACTCATGACAAAAAAATAAATTTCAGTGTGCGGTTAAATTAAAAAAGAACTTAATAAATACCAAGCTAAAAATCCGTAATGTATAAAACCTAAATCGGCCTATTCCTACTATCTATTCCACTGCTAGGCAAAAACCTTCCAAATAAAATAATAACTGAAACAATGGCTTAGCGTGACCTTCTGAAGCACGGAGACGCTTGAATATAGAAATATCACAAATGTCCACCCATCGCAGACAGACCGAGCCACCAGTACCACAAAGTAGGGACACAAGCACCTCCAAACATGTTATAATCAACGACTAATTGTCAGGCATGACTTTGAATGATAATTACCATAATAATTTAATTGCGTTCAAATTATTAAAATTGCAGCATTAAATAGAGATTATTTTTTACAAGTGTAGTTTTTCTAACGAAAACTTCCCACTATGAGTCCGGATTCTGAAATTGTGCCCGGTATATGGCAATAGGCTCGCCCCCTATTACATGGGACCTAACATCGTCGGCGAAACGTGGGTGTACTCAGTACACCTCTGCCACCCCCTCTGGGGAATATAGGCGTGACGGTGACGGTATTATTTTGTGACCTTGGATATACTGATTGTTGTAAATGACTCATTTGACTAGATGAAAGAGGCAATGCTAAGCATACTTTTACTAAGACTCTACAAAAGACGAGAAGGCCTACAGGCCTTGTCCAAAATATAGTTTTGCTTTCGATAAATTTCCAGTATCAATCCGAAGTCTGGTTGAGCCCAATATATGGCAATAGGCTAACCCCCTACGGCGAAAGGCGGGTGTACACATTAGACATTTCCCACCCTCATTTGGAGAATATAGTAGCGACGGTGTTTATTTTTATTTATTTATTATCTAATAATTTTGATATTTATTGGTTTTTTGGTATTACATAAAGAGTATTAGCGATTTAAAAACTGAGTGTTCAGCGACTCATAGTGCTTACTGTACAAGTGGAAACGTTAAAATATATGAGCAGAAGAGTTACACTACAATTCCCAAAAAGTCCTTACAAGGCCAAATTACACGCAACTTTAATCGGTTGAAATGCTATGATAGCTCCTTCAATTTCATGCAGTTCTTGTTTTATAGGCTAATCTTAGCAACATAAGTTCTAGGAGTGCCCAACATATCAATTTTTATCAGCAAAATTCTAAAGGATACTTTTAGAAGCTTCCACTTCTAATAAAATTTAATTAAATGTGTAGAAAACATTCATTAGTAAGAAAATAAAACAAACACCTACTCACTCCCATCACAATGAAAATAAATACCTACTTAAACGTCGACAAATAATAATATTTCATTTTATCGATAAACTTCGACGTTAAAAATTACATCCCTAACATAAATGTAGGGCGCCACAGGGGAACACGGCATACCCCGCTGAGTTCTCTATAAATAAGTCAACATTCACGCCAGATAGAGACAGCTATACATACACCAGCGACGACAAAAAGAGACAGACGATACCACCCAATAAAAGTGCTTAACAAACAGTATTTTAGCCTTTACCGTATTGAAATAAGATTCTTTGAACTTGTATGTGTCATACATATCGTCACAGTACATATATAGAATATATGACAATTAGGTACATTGATTACACATATCTATACATATATACATACCTACCTACTTATAAAACTACACAAATAATAATCCAGATTTTTATTAAAATTAGTGTCCCATACACACAAAATAACATAAACAAAAAAATAAGCTTTTAATTAACCGCCACATCGATTAGTTTTGGTAACAAAATCTATTATCGGATTCCAATTTCAAATCTGCCACACGTCATGCTCGAAAATCAAAGTTATTTCAGTGATGCTACACGGTGTGACCACGTAAATTGAATATTTGGTGTTTTTTCATCAAAAACTCAATTATAATACAACTTTGTACAATTATTTTTAATGAAAAACATTAAAAATTCTTACCGTCACGTAATTCCGAAGCTGGTCACTTCCAAAATGTCAAAAAACTGTAGGAAACGTATTAAAACGTCACAAATACAGTGACTCCGGACATCTTTCGAATCGAAATGGCTGCACGAATAACATAAAAGATACGACCACGGCACGACGCTCTTGTACCACGAACCTCGTAACGATACCGAATATATCGTTAACAACGTACAAAACGAGTAAAACACGTATCGATTTTACTGTAACCTCGTGATTTTGGTACAGAGGCGGTCTAACCAATGATAATACAGTGAACAACAGCGCACCGCATTGGACGGAACGTGTTTCGAAATTCAAACACGTTCTCTGACCCCAATATCCTATCGCCATCTTAAACTAGCTCACGAAACGTCTACCTATCTCTCTCTAGCATAGGAGAAGTAACGACGCGTAAGAAAGAGAGCATAGCATTATTTTTTCAGATTAACACTGAAGACTGATTGAGGAAACGACAATTATTATTGAAAATCATTATAAAAAGAACTTTACCGTTATAAAAATAAGGTTAATGTTAGTTTGAGAGATATAGACCGTAGCGAGAAGTGATGTCATTACGGTAGAATGGCCGATTTTATAAATTATTCACACGATTTGGGCCTATCTAATGGCATGGAGTTCGTATTCATCGCATAAGGGTTATTTAACAATGTAAAGTTTTTATTACAGTACATATTATCGTTGTCTGTATGAATCATGTTTTTAAATTGAGCAAAGAAATACGAATTTCTAATTATAAACTTATGGTAGTTTGCCGTCGGGTGCCTCTTTAGAAAAAATAAAGTCAGATTTTTTCAATTTGTTTTTTTTTATTAAGAACTGTTTAGAGATTGACCACTATCTCGTCTGATGGGAAGTGACGATGGGACAGAAAATGCTTCGCTGACTCAGCAATGGCCCATTTACTCCAAATTTAGACCGAGTTGCGAATTGGTAAGAACGAGCTAGAGTCACCTCGTAAGGCAGCTCTAGGTAACATGCTGGAACACGAGTGGGTCGCTTGGCGGCGTAACTGCTGGGAGGGTGGTGACCAGCCACGGTCGTAGCCTGTCACCCGTGAAGATACTTCTCGTTTAGTACTGAGCAGGGCCACGTGTTGAAAGTAAATATTGCGGACGCGACAGCTTCGGGTAGCTTGGTGATTTTTTACATCGTAATGCCTATAATAAGTGATAGCCTAGTGGTTAGACCGTTGGACTTCAAAGTCAGAGGTCAGAAACCCAGGCACGCAGCTCTGTCTTTTCGAACGCATGTGCGTATTAAAAATTAAGTATCACTTGCTTTAACGGTGAAGGAAAATATCATGGGGAAACCTGCATGCCTAAGAGTTTCTCGAAGGTGTGTGAAGTTCGCCAACCTGCACTGGGCTAGCGTGGTGGACTATAGCCTAAACCCTCTCAGTTTGAGAGGAGGCCTGTGCCCAACGATGGGACAGTTTCTTAACAGGGCTACTATTATATATCTATACTATAATATTGTAAAGAGGTAAAGTTTGTGAGTTTGGATTCTTTCACCATTGGAAAGCTACCTTATCCAGAAGTAACATAAGCTATATGACATAGACCCGGTAGGTGGCGCTGTTGTCGACCGGGTATAAAGTCGCGGGAAACTGCTTGTATTATATAAGGCCTAAGCAAGGTTGGCAGAGGTGTAATGTGTACATTCAAATATCGCCGACGATGTTCGGTCTCATTGTAATAGGGGGCGAGACTATTGCCATTAGGTATACACAACTCCAGTTTCCGGACTGCGACTATGATTTTTTCTATAGAAAAAGCATACGAAGGAAGGATGTAGGTACCGGGGAAGACCTAGACTATTTCATTATTATTATTAGTTAGCTTACAGTGTCCCACTGCTGGGCAAAGGCCTCCCTCCATCTCCTCTATTTAGGGCTATTGAGCGCCAATCGTTTTTAAAGGAGTCCAGTTCGTGTGTGTGTGTGTGTTTGAGTGACATACGCTGTTGGCCGTGAGGCCTTTACAGCTTCTGCAGACTTAAGGGTGAGCGTGCAACCACTACGCTCGAGCCAGAAGGGCAAGGGGCGATATACTGGAGGGCGCCTCAAGGAGGAACGGCCTCGGTTTGGACAGTCGCTACGGGGGGAGGGGGTGTAATTAGTGCACCGGTCGGCGGGCTAGGGGATCTACGACTTCGTCGACGTCGTCCGTATCTGGAGCGGAAAGAAGCGATGTCAAAGCATCGGGGGGGATCGGTGAGAACATGTCGCTGCCGGCGATAGCGGCAGGGGTCGGGTTCGTAGTCGGCGGCGGCTAGGATTAGCGAATTCGCATGGGAAGATGCGCTCGCGAAGTCTTAAGTGGTCACCTTTTTAACATAGGCGCGAATAGATTCGAGACCGAGATCGGAGTGGAGACCAAGATCGGAGTGTTAGAGTCCATTTCGTCCCGCCATCTCCTCCTGGGCCTGCCGCGACGCCGTTTAAAATTGGGAGGAACCCAGTTGGTGATTATTTTTGCCCAAGATGTGTCAGGCATGCGACAGACATGACCAGCCCAATCCCATTTCAGCTTGGCAGCTTTTTGGCCCACATCGGCTATTTGTGTCATGGAAACTATTTTTGACATGGTCGGTTAGTTTAATACCTAGAATACTGCGCTCCATGTTACGCTGGCAAACTGCGAGTGTGAACTTCTGCGAGTTTGTCAAAGACCAGGTCTGTGCGCCGTAAGTGAGTATGGGGAGAATGCACATGTCCATGAGTTTCCGTTTCAGTTTCAATAGAAGGTCGCCTTTCATTAGTTCTTTCATGGACCAATAACTTCTCCAGGCGAGTGGTGAGGCTGTGATTTCCTTGTCTTGTCTCGCGTGGAAGGAGACTATTTGGCCCAAGTAGATATACTCCTGGACATATGCAATCTCGACACCCTCGACTTGAATTTTGCGTTTGATTGTATTTGTCATGACATGTTCATATGAAGTCCGAACTCGCAGCTCACAACATTCAGCTCTTCTACCATCTGTTGTAGGCCGAGAGCTGAGAAAGAGAACAGAACAATATCGTTGGCGAATCGGAGATTTGTAAGCCTCCTACCTTCGACGATAATCCCCCGATCCTCCCATCCTACCGCCAGTTTTTTAAAAACCTCTTCAATGGCGCATATATAAGAGTTTTGGAGATAGCGGGTCTGCCATCAAACGTGGCCATGTGTGCCATCAAAGGTGTAAAACAGGGGTTTTACACCTCTTTCTAATGGAAAAGATGGTCCTAGATTTTGTGTTTTAATGGCGGCCGTGCTATTATTATATATAGTTTTTAGTAATTGGATGTAGGTGTTTTTAGTAATTGGTTTATATTTTGGGATTCAAGAGCGTCAGACAAAGCAGTGTGGTAAATGCTATCGTACGCCTTTGAGTAATCGACGAAAGTTAAATATAAATTATATTCTGGATGTTTTTCAATCGTTTGATTGAGTGAATAGAGGTGGTCAGTAGTAGATAATCCTCGTCAGAAACCAGCTTGTTCGGGAGGTTGATGGCTGTCTAGTATTTCGGATATCCTGTTTTCTATTGTCTTTATAAATACTTTGTAAAGATGTGAAATTAGGCTAATTGGTCTATAATTTTCTATTTTTGATTTATCTCCTTTTTAATGTAATAATATAATACTAGTGGTCGCCCATTGGTCGAAATTCGACCATAATTAATTTAAATTATAAGTTTGAACATTACTAACGTTCTATTGTCAAAGACTATACCTACTTCTATAATCACATCATAAGGCTACACTATTAATTTGCCTATTTTTTTCAAACAAATTATATGAAATTTAAATAAAAAAATATAATTACAAAAAAGAATACCTTTTTTTATTTTTTTTTATTTAAACAAAAAACTGATACACATGGACAAAAAACAAAATGATACAAAACTTCTCTGTAAACGATGTTTTTTGTAAAAATTTTCAAATTAAAATTTATAAAATTCTCAATTTGAAGTGGATTGTATCAAATTCATGGTAGTGTGTGTAATGTGTTTTTTATTGAACTAATGTATTTTAAATGCATAATTTAGAAAAAAATACGAGGCATGCCTTTTAAGTTTTGTCGTTTGAAGAAGAAGAACACAACTAGAACCTTATAGTACTTTTTATTGTTTTTCAAAGTATTCACCACGTAGCTTAATACACTTTTCCATTCGCTTAAACCAGTTATTATAACATTTATTCCACTCTAAAGTGGGGGTGTTCAAAATGGCTGACTTGAAAGCGTCGTCTGCTCCTTCACCGGACTGGAACTTTTGACCACGAAGACTTTTCTTAATTTTAGGAAATGTAAAGAAATCGTTAGGGCTTAGGTCAGGACTGTATGGAGGATGGTCAAGAATTTCTACTTTTTCCTGCTTCAAATACTCAATCGTTTGACGAGCGCTGTGTGAGCTTGCGTTGTCGTGGTGCAGGATGATGCGTCGCTTAGAGTTAGATTTTCGAAGTTCGGCGATGACTTGTGGTAAACAAACTGTGGTATACCACTCTGCGTTAACCGTTCTACGACCTTCAAGTGCAATAGTCGCAACATGGCCGGTTTTTCCAACGAATGTGGCCACCATCTTCTTTGAAGTGCTTCGAGAACAAACAACTTTAGTCGGCTTTGGCTCGTCTTGAAAGACTCAGATTGTAGATTGTTGTTTGGAATCAGGATCGTAGGCATAGATCCAAGATTCGTCACCACTGATGATGTCGTAGACGTGATTTGACTCTCCTCGGTTGAACCTTTGCAGAGTTTTCTTACACCATCTGACGCGGGCCGCCTTGTGATCGTCGGAAAGCAGATGCGGTATCCAACGGCAAACTAGCTTTCCAACACTAAGCGCTTCATGCAAGATCTTCTGAATGGTTGTCCCTGAGATGCCTAATAGAGCCTCTATCTCTCGATACGTCACATGACGATCTTCGAGAATTAGTTGTCTCACAGCAATGATGTTATCTTCAGTGAAGGCGGATTTTGGGCGTCCTTCGCGAGATTTGTCACTAATACTAGTATGTCCACGCTGGAATTCTAAATACCAGCGTTCGACAGTCCGCAGACATGGGGCTTCATCACTGAACACAGATGTTAGCTTTTCAAAACACTAGAGCCGTGTCAGGCCTCTTTTAAAGTTGTAGAAAATTATTGCACGAACATTTTCCTTAGAAAGATTCATTTTTGTACGTAACCTGACAGATTCCAATCGACGCTGTGACTAAACAATAGCATTAATCCTAATACTTTCCACTGTTTTGAGAATGAAAATTTAAACACATTCGAATATAGAACAGTTCCAAATTCAAAATTGGAAACGACAGAACTTAAAAGGCATGCCTCGTATTAGTATTCTGCACTCCTTCTCGATATAAACCATAAGTGTGGGAAATTTCATACTCCTCCGTCCGCGCAATTTTCGTAAAAAGGGTTACAAAGTTTTTGCTTCACGTATTAATAATGATGATTAGAATGGCAGAATGGCATTTTTAAAATAAAATTGAATAACTTAGTGAGATAAGGTAATAAAGTCGGACTTTTAGGGCTTCGGTTGTAATGCCATCGTCACCAGGGGACTTTTATACTTCATGTTCTTTAGAGCGCGATTGACTTCATCGGTTGTAAATGATGGAGTATTAGGCGGACATGAGTTAAAATTTTTGGTTTGCGTAGGAGATGAACTGTGGGAATATAATTTTTTGTAGAAATCTGTGCTAATTTGAAGGATCTTCCCTCTGTCGTGTTGTAGAGTTCCATTAATATCTATCATACTAGTAGTTTGCGACTTTCCTTTTTCTATGCCTTATTTTTTGGATTAATTTCACGTTGTATATACACCGTCACGCCTATATTCCCCAGAGCGGGTGGCAGAGGTGTACTGAGTACACCCACGTTTCGCCGACGATGTTAGGTCCCATGTAATAGGGGGCGAGCCTATTGCCATATACCGGGCACAATACCAGTCTCCGGACTCATACTGGGAATTTTTCGTTAGAAAAACTACATTTGTCCGACCTAGGATTTGAACCCAGGACCTCGTGATCACAAAGCGATGTGCTTTGCCACCAGACCAACGCGTTGTAATTCCTAATATCTTGTCTTATCTGCCTTTAAACTTTTCTGTCTATTATTTTATATTCGCGGGGGTAATAGGTTAATTTCTGTCCTTCTTTAATAAGTTTTTGGGTGCTATCCATTAATTTTCTCTCTTAATATTTAATACATTTTATTTTGTTACTTGCTTCTCCTATTGCGTTTTTTATGTTATCATACTGTACTGTAACATTTTCTGAAGCTGTATCTAGTATAGTAAAGCTATTGTATAATTCTAAATTAAATATATTTTCATTTATAATTAAGGATGATTTATTTAGTCTTTTAATCGTGGAATTTATTTATTTATTTAATCCTTTATTGTATACAGTACATTTACAGTTGTAATTTTACAGGTGATATACAAAGGCGAGCTTAACTTAAAATATATGTTCTCTTCCAGCAAACCTTTAAGTGTTGAGAGATGAGAATGTTAATAAGAGGGCAGTTATACAATCACACATTCAAACATACAATAAAATAAACATAAATAAAAATAAAATACATATTATATGGCCGCGTGGTTCCCGGCTTAGAATAGGACCAACCCATCTCATCCCATCGGGTGTCGTACAAGGCGACTAAGGGGAAAACTAGGGAATGGGCAGCAGCGTTCCCTTAACACTTCTACCATCAAAAACTGCGCTCGCCAACCCGCCTGCCAAGCGTGGCGAGTATGGCAAACACCCCCAATTTATTAAAATGGAAGATAAGAATAAAACCAGGCCCCTAGTCCCCGGCGGTCCTGTTCGTCCTGGCCACGGTAGCAGCTATGGTAACGACAGGACAAGGGGTGCTAAGAATCTCCGGCAGAGATTCGGCTACCACCAACATCGAAAATTGGCCCTGGTGACATACAATGCACGCACGTTAAGGACAGATGAGAAGCTTGTTGAGCTGGAAGAAGAGATAAACAAGTTGCGGTGGAATATTGTTGGTTTATCGGAGGTCCGAAGAAAGGGCGAGGACACGATAACCTTAAAATCCGGCAACTTGTTTTACTACCGGGAGGGTGAACAGCAGTCCCAAGGTGGTGTCGGATTTATCGTCCACAAGTCACTCATAGACAACATTGTGTCCATCACTAGTGTGTCGAGCAGGGTAGCGTACCTGATACTCAGAATATCCAAAAGATATTCGCTGAAGGTCATACAGGTCTACGCACCGACCTCGGCATACTCAGATGATGACGTCGAAGTAATGTATGAGGACATTAGTAGAGCCATACATACTTCCAAAGCACACTTTACAGTGGTTATGGGTGACTTCAATGCGCGGCTGGGCAAACGGGGCGATGATGAGTTGAGAGTGGGGCAATTTGGATATGGGCAGCGCAACCCCAGGGGTCAGAGGCTGGCCGAATATCTGGAGAAGGAGGGACTCTTTATGATGCACTCTTTCTTCCGGAAGCCGCCTCATAGAAAATGGACCTGGATGAGCCCTGATGGTTCCACAAAAAATGAGATAGACTTCATCATGAGCACCAAGCGACAAATATTTAATGATGTCTCCGTGATTCACAGGGTAAAAACCGGCAGTGATCACCGAATGGTCAGAGGCACATTAAATATTAATGTCAAAATGGAAAGATCGCGTCTGATGAAGTCTACGCTCCGACCTTCTTATGCACACATCCAAAACCCCGAGAACTTTCAACTCGAATTGGCAAACCGCTTCGAATTGCTAGACAGCAGCGCATCAGTGGACGAAATCAACAACAGGCTGGTAGAGACTGTCCATACGGTCGGGTCCAAGTATTATAAGCCCCACCGTAAAAATAGACCTCAAAAACTATCCAACTCCACCCGAAATCTCATGGCTGAGCGACGTTCCATGACGCTCCAAACCTCCGATGATGCTAAGTCCTATAGGCAGCTCAATGGACAGATACTGAAGTCCTTGCGTCACGATTTACGGTCCTTCAATACAAGGCGTATTGAGGAGGCCATAGCACAGAACAAGGGCTCCAAAGTGTTCGCAAGAGACGCGTCTATTGGGCAAAGCCAGTTGACGAAGCTGAAGACGGAGGACGGAAACGTAACGTCGAATAGGTCAGAGGTGCTCAGGGAGATAGAGAGGTTCTATGGGCAGTTGTACACCTCAGTAGCTGAACCTGTTGTTGACTTGGTAAAAGACCCAAGAGCCAAGCTAACCCGACACTACACTGAAGATATCCCGGACATCAGCCTGTACGAGATTAGGATGGCTCTCAAACAACTTAAAAACAACAAAGCGCCGGGTGAAGACGGAATTACCGCAGAGCTTCTGAAAGCGGGCGGATCGCCGGTACTTAAAGTCCTTCAGAGGCTGTTTAATTCCGTCTTGCTCGAAGAGAAAACGCCGGAAGCATGGAACAGGGGAGTGGTGGTACTGTTTTTCAAGAAAGGTGATAACACTTTACTGAAGAATTATAGGCCCATCACACTGCTGAGCCATGTTTATAAGTTGTTTTCGAGAGTCATCACGAATCGTCTCGAACGCAGGCTTGATGACTTCCAGCCTCCCGAACAAGCCGGTTTCCGGAAAGGCTTTAGTACCATAGACCACATACATACGCTGCGGCAGATTATACAGAAGACCGAGGAGTATAATCGGCCACTATGCTTGGCGTTTGTGGACTATGAGAAAGCCTTCGATTCGATCGAGACTTGGGCGGTTCTTAGATCTCTCCAGCGATGCCGCATTGACTATCGGTACATTGAAGTGTTGAAGTGCCACCATGTCAGTCCGAGTACAGGGGCATTGCACGAAGGCGATCCCCATAAAAAGAGGAGTAAGGCAGGGAGACGTCATTTCTCCGAAACTGTTTACGGCCACCTTAGAGGACGCCTTCAAGCTCTTGGAATGGCAAGGACTTGGCATCAACATCAATGGCGAATACATCACTCACCTTCGATTTGCCGACGACATTGTGGTCGTGGCGGAGTCGCTGGAAGATCTAGGACGAATGCTCGGTGACCTCAACAGAGTATCTCAACAAGTGGGTCTTAAAATGAACATGGACAAAACGAAAATAATGTGTAACGTCCATGTCGTACCCACCGCACTCACCGTTGGGAACTCTACTCTTGAAGTTGTCGACGAATACATTTACCTGGGACAGGTAGTCCGATTAGGTAGGTCCAACTTTGAGAGAGAGGTCAATCGACGAATCCAACTCGGCTGGGCAGCGTTCGGGAAACTGCGCAACATCTTCTCATCCAAAATACCTCAGTGCCTTAAGACTAAAGTTTTTAGTCAGTGTGTGTTACCAGTGATGATATATGGATCAGAGACGTGGTCTCTTACTATAGGTCTCATAAAAAAGCTCAGAGTTGCTCAGCGAGCTATGGAGAGAGCTATGCTCGGCGTTTCTCTACGCGATCGAATCAGGAATGAGGAGATTCGTAGAAGAACCAAGGTCACCGACATAGCCGTTAAGATAAGCAAGCTGAAGTGGCAATGGGCGGGCCACATAGCGCGTAGATCGGACGGGCGTTGGGGCAGAAAGATTCTAGAGTGGAGACCACGTATTGGCAAGCGCAGCGTGGGACGACCGCCTGCCAGATGGACCGACGATCTTGTGAAAATCGCAGGAAGTCGTTGGATGCAGGTGGCATCGGACCGGTTACGCTGGAAAGCGATTGGGGAGGCCTATGTTCAGCAGGGGACAAGTATAGGCTGAGATGATGATGATGATGACATATTATACAAAAACTAAATATATATAATTTATATAAATTCCTTTACTTAATTACAATAACCGTTGTACTCGCTTCCATTTACTTCCATTACATGTCCGCAGGAAAATTTCTGACATGCGCTATTTGTTCAAGGTTGCACAATCGAGGGTCGACTGCCCCGAACTAGCCTCCAAAATATGCTTAAACGTGCCACCAAGACACTCTAGGGCTAGAGACTTACTCCTCACTCCATTCTCACGCACTATGTTTCGTCGTAATTCTTATCTCGTGCGTACGAGTATTATGTTTAATTCAATTATGCGGTCTGAGTATCCTAACTCTAGAATTGATTTATTTACAAGTAATTTGTCAACTCTGGGCACTGTGTTAATCAAATACTTCACATCTCTCTAACAGTTCTTTTGCTATTTAGAAATACTGTCAACTTAACTACTTCAGCATCATATATATATATACCTCATTTCTAGATGCGGAGGCTTGTTAATGGCTCTCTGACTTTATTTATCTTTACCTACTTTGTTATATTAGCTGTAAGCCTCCCAAATAAAATAAAATAAAATAAAATAAACATACATAAAAATACACATAGTATATTATATTATAAATATGTATCAACAATCACATAGGAAATGTTCCCTGATTTGGATTTTATCATTTACAATCGGTGTATTTTTAAATTAATTTTTACTGTTGTACGTAGTGGTCGGTGATCGGAGCTGAATTTTATAGTATTAAGGAGACTTAAATTAGTTATAATCTGTTTATTGAAAGAAAGGCAGTAATCAATTTCATTATTTGATGTGCCGTCTGGCGACGACCACGTCCAACGACGGTGTATTTTTTTTTAATAAAAATCGCAGTTGCTTATGTTCAGACTTTGGCCGAAAGCAAACTGTATAAGACGCTCTCCTCTTTGGTTCCTAATACCCAATCCATATGCTCCGAGAGTCTTTGTATTGGCATGATTATCTTCACCAAAGTTCAAGTCCCCCTGTGCTCATAGCAGGTTGTATTAAGCAAGTCGTGGAATTTTTCGACTTCTTCATCTCGATGTGCTGACGTTGGGGCGTAAACCTGTCTTCTTGGTCGTTATTTGGAACTTAAGAACTGCTATTCTATCTGAACAAGGTATGAACCTGTTGGAACTCTGTACTCTCTGCCTACCCCGCAAGGGATCTGGCGTGAGGTTATACATAGATAGATAGATAGAACAAGGTATGAATTCTTTAACGTTGTTTTCCCAACGTTTATTTACCAAAAATCCTACCCCCATATATGCTTACCGGTCCTCCGACATAATAAAATATGTTATGTGTTCGATTTATAATATCTTCTCCTTCTCGTCTAACCTCTGCTAATTCAATATTCCCCAGTTTATGAAGTCTAACGCGTTTTCTAACTCTTGTAATCTTTCTTCAGTGCGAAGGGTGAGAACATTACCTATAGGTCAAAATGTGAAGCATCTCAGAATCCTTTGTATGTATAGCATTGGTCGCTTGTCAGTTTAGACCATATCCCACCCAGAGATTCTTAGCACCCCTAGCTTGCTGGGGTATTAACCTTCTGTCATTGGTATCTCAAAGCAAGATGTCGGGCACTTGGGGCCTATTAATTGTAAAGTTTTGTTTCATGAGGGTAATGTGGCGGGGTTTGAACGTGTAAACTCGCCGCGCTTGTCCAGAACGAGTTGACGAGTGCGCCAACACGTTCAAGACAAGCCTTCTGACTCGGCTCGGAGGCGCCACCGTGAGCAAAATTGTGCTCTTCCGCCGCCGCCCTAGATCAACATCCTACACTAATTCCGACCGATCCAATTCAAACCTTTGATGTAAAGATACATATGTAACACAATGGGCGGCCTTATCGCTAAAAAGCAATCTCTTCCAGGCAACTCTTGGGATGGAGAAATT
Organism: Phalera bucephala; assembly: GCA_905147815.2. Taxonomy (NCBI): domain Eukaryota; kingdom Metazoa; phylum Arthropoda; class Insecta; order Lepidoptera; family Notodontidae; genus Phalera; species Phalera bucephala. The sequence goes on along the minus strand of LR990636.1, from coordinate 11,232,446 downwards.
GATTTGGTCGTAGCATAGACAGGGGTGCACTAGTCAAAAAACAAATAGTAATCCACACTTACAGTAAATAGCTAGCACTTATAGTACATATAGACTAAAATATAATATACAAACGCAAACAAATACAACAAAATACGATATAATAAAGATATACAATACAAAATTACTGAACATACACATAATTACCTATTTAGATATGACAGTAGGATCTGGTGGAAGAAGTGATAAGAGATACAGGTATGTGTTTAATTCACCCGTGCAAAGCCGGGGTGGATCTCAAGTTAACGTTACGTTCGGCTCGGTCAGTCTCAGATGGGTTTGAGTCGGACCGTTTGTGGCATTTTCATATTCAAGCGTCTCCGTGCTTCGGAAGGCACCATAAACCGTTAGTTCCAATTACCTCGTAATTAAATAGTCGTTAAGCCGAGTTGAAAGCTTTATAGTCGGCTTGATAAGTTCCAACAGCAGCTAGCCACAAACCTGCCTCCACAGGATCGCACACCTTAATGCCTAGTAAATTTTAATGATGATAACCTATATCTAATGATGATAATACCTTCATTGTTCTCCCATACCCCGCACCAAAATGTAGATGGGAAAAAATACTATTTTAAAAGAGTAATCGAGGAGTTTCTTGCCCTTCTACTTCCCAGGAATGACTATCCCGAAGTGGTAGTCTTTGTTACTTTTCTGACGATTCATAAATATTATGATGGTTTACATGAATAAAAGAATATTCTGATAATTTGAATAAATTAACAAAAGTTGATGGCGATCGACAGGGACCAGAACGTTTCTAGTAAATACAAAAATAAAATATAAATAATGCATAGAAACATAAGATTTAAGTCGTAGTTGTTCTATATATCTATATCATCACGCCAGACCCCTTGCGGGGAAGGCAGAGGATACAGAGTTCCACCAGGTTCTTACCTTACAAACCCCTCTGGCTTCCTCCATTCTTATCGTTCGTCTCATCCACGCTCGACGGTTACGGAGACTCTTGCCTTGCCCTTCAGATAAGACGCGGTCTATTTGGTCATGGTAACATAGTCTAGGTCTTCCTCGGTACCTTCATTCTTTCACTTTCACATTGTATACCTGTTTTGTCATTTTTTCTTCAGACATACTTTCACGCGAATACCCCTCTCATTTTTACACTATTTTTCATACATACACGCTTTTTCACTACGCTGTTGCAAATACAGTCGATCAGCTTTACTTCGCATATCGTTTGCAAAGCATTCGTTGCATTTCGTCCGCATTTATCCTGCTTTCATTCTTCGTTTCACATACTAACTCTCACTGCCATATAACAGCGTTGGGACAAGCACTATATTATGTATGGCCAGCTGCGGCCAGGTTTAAGTGCTTTAGGCTTAAGTGCTGGCTTTTAAGTAGCTTTCCCATCGAACCATTCACTCTATTCCCTCTATGTCCGCGGTGTATTTCCCATCTTCACCGAAGTCGTTGTAGATGTTGTCATAAGTGAATTGAGTTTGTACGGAATCTTCAGAGCGCTAGTGTTACTCGCATTTGACCGCTTTTTTTGCACTATTTAGGCAATGGCAGAGTTAGGTACTCTCTCTCTCTCTCTATGCATACCAACATTTCGCCAAAGATCTTAGGAGTCGAGAGAGATAAAAAAAATTACAAAATAATATGTAAATCGGCAATTTATGCCCGACGTTTGGCGTTTATACAAAAAAAATGAGTTTGAACCTATGGTTATTTGTTGTTTTATACCAAGGAAACTTCCAGCCTCCGAAATACTAATTTTAATAATCTTGATATAAAACCCCTAAAACACTTCGTTCGACTTAAGATCGAACCCAAGAGCCCCGCCAGCCGTAGAATGCCGAGGCACCATATGAAATGTCCAAGGATCTTGATGAGATTCATGGCAGATACCTTTGTACAGCAGTGGGACGAAATAATATACCTACCCCATACATAACAATATTTTTTTTATTCTGCTCACGGAAGTGTACCTGAAACTGAGATACTGGTGAATGTAAGATATAGATATATAACCAATCTTTTATTTAAATATCATATTTTTGAAATGAGGTTACGCCACGCATTACCACTACTAACTCTTGTAAGCCAGGATCCAAAATGGTTTCCATAGATAAAACCAATGTTTGAGCCTTGGGGTGCCCCAGGTTTATTTGTCTTGGAATCTGCAAAAAAATTTACCTATAAGAAAGAAAATGGAGTTTTGGCGGGAAGTCAAAGAGTGATGTCGTCAATTATTCATTTAATTTCTAAAACTTGTGTTATTTCCAATAATAATGTGTAATGTTGGTGGAATATTAATTATTATGTATTCTTATATGTGCATTAGTGAAGGTAATTGAAACAGAGTGATAAAACGTGCCTTTCTGATTTCCATCGAACCGGCCGTCGCAATTGGTATGTAAAGTATCCATCGCATTCAGGATTATCCAGGGTGGGGTAGGAATAGAATAGAAAACTCTTTATTGCACATCAAATTCATTAAAAAGTAGTGATAGAAAAACAATATAAGGTACAATTGGCGGTCTTATTGCTAATAGCAATTTCTTCCAGACAACCAAGTCGAAAGAAATACAACCAAGTAGAGGGCAGGTGGTGGCGTACATTTATTAAGACTAGTGGTCGCCCATTGGTCGATATTCGACCTACTCTTTCATCGTTTGCTGGTTATGTTTGACATTCAGTAAGACTATAGACAAATAATATTAAAGACAAACATCAATGTTTCTTTTTTTTTGGCGCGAAGTTGAAGAGTAATGTCGCCAATTTGTTTTAATTTCCAAAACTTTTGTTACTTCGAGTAATAATGTGTAATGTTGGTGGAATATTAACCATTATGTATTCTTATATGTGCATGAGTGAAGGTAATTGTAACAAAGTGATAAAACGTGCCTTTTCGACTTCCCTCAAAACAGCCGTTGGAATTGGTATGTAAAGTATCCACCGCTTTACTATCCAGGGTGGGGTATTTCATTAATTTCATTATCATCGTTGTCATCAAATTCATCGGGGAGTCGAATTAATTTAAACAAACATGATTATATATCTCACTGGACACTGGCAAAATACACTTATAATTAGTGTGAAGCCATAACTTGAAGAAGAAGAACAAACACGATTATATATTTCACTGGACACTGGCAAAATACACTTATAATTAGTGCGAAGCCATAACTTGAAGAAGAAGAACATCAATTTGACGTGTATTGTGTCAAATACATGGTCGTGTGTGTAATGTTTTTTTCATTGATTTAATGTATGTTTTATGCATAATTTAAAAAAAATATTAGGATTCTGCACTCCTTCTCTATATAAACTTTAAGTGTGGGAAATTTCATACTCATCCGTCAACTTTCGTAAAAATGTGTACAAAGTTTTTGCTTCACGTATTACGTATACGTTTTCAATATATAGATTAAAATATATTGCACACATACAAATATATATAGTAAGAATTAAATATTTATATATAGTGAAATAAACATAATGCACTTAAGTAAGGATAGGTAAATTGGGGTAAATACAAAAGTTTTTATTATGACAGGAAGTTATTTATGACAGCATCTTACTAATGACAACAGAGAGGAAGTAGTTCTTAACCATCGTCTTAAAACTAGCCAATGTTTGTGCGCGTCTAATTGACTCAGGTAATGCATTCCACAAACGGACAGCTTGAACTGAAAAGGATTTATCATAGAAATTTGTGGAATGCATCGGTGTTTTTAGTCTGAGATTCTCCGATGACCTTAGGAACCTTGAATGAGAAGGTCAAATCGTTCTTTGAGATAGGAGGGAGATGCTGGATTAAACAGGACGTTATATAAAAGCGATAACAAGTGAGCATTCCGGCGAAGACGAATTGGCAGCCACTTGAGCTTAGCACGAAATTCTGAAACATGATCTTATTTCCGCAAACCAAATATGAATCTATCTATTTATATCATCACGCCGGATCCCTTGCGGGGTAGGCAGAGAGTACCGAGTTCCAACAAACCAAACCAAATATGAATCGTACTTCATTAATCTCATTATCATCGTTGTAATCAAGTTCACCGGGGAGTCACATTTAAACAAACACGGTTATATATCTCACAGGACACTGGCAAAATACATTTAAACTAGTGTGAAGCCATAATTTAAAAAAAAAAGAAGAAAGAAAACAGTTGAAGTGGAAAATTTTCCGAAATACCGCTTTCGTTAAATACCGGACAAGTCGGTAGAAATATTATTATTTTAAAAACGTACCCTCACCCTAGATTATTCCTATGTTGCGAATGAGTTTAAAAGCATGTAATTCACATAATGATACCCATCTTTATAATATAATAATAATAATCACCGTTTATTTCTCCTCTCCTTTATCTATGTTGCATGTAGATAGATAGACAAGGATCGATAAATACACCGTCACGCCTATATTCCCTACGCGGGGGTGGCAGGTGTACACCCACTTTTCACCGACGATGTTAAGTCCCATGTGATAGGCGAGCCTGTTGCCATATACCGGGCACAATTCCAGACCCCGGACTCATACTGGGGATGTCTTCGGTAAAAAAAAACAGATTTGTCCGACCTAGGATTTGAACCCAGGACCTCGTGACCACAAAGCGATGCGCTTTGCCACTAGACCAACGAGGCAGTCGAACCAACGATGCAGATGGACCAATAAATTAGGGGTCACATCCACCGGAAATGTAAGTGCCGTTAATTGTGTGCTATGGTGGAGCTCCTCTTTACCTGGAGGACGTCCGCTGCAGGACAAAGCCTTCCCCCTAAGATCACGGCACGGCAACTGGCTCTGGGCTGTACGCATCCAGCTTTTACCTGCAATCTGCACCAGGTCATCGGCCCACCTTGTAGAGGCCTGCCCCTTCCACGACTTCAGGTATGTAGTCGCCACTCGAGAACTTCTCAGCTTTGTGTGTGCGCGCGTGTGTGTGTGTGTGTGTGTGTGTGAATGATCTACGCTGTTGGCGCGGGCCCTTCACAGCATCACCGGACAAGAGGGCGAGCGTGCAACCACTACGCTAGAGCCAGAAGGGCAAGGGGCAACTAGCTCGCAGGCGCCTCAAGGAGGAACGGCCTCGGCTTGGGCAGTCGCTATGGGGAAGGGCGTATACTAAGTGTCTCGCCGTGGTGCTCTGCATCGGCCGGCGGACAAGGGATTCGTCGGTGTAGCATTTGCAGTGCAATGTCCTGAATTCTCAGTGGCTTTTACGCATACAGCATTAAAAACATTGGCTTAAAGCATTAATAGCTTCTAGGTGAACTATTCATGGATTAATTAGGTAGGGTAGGTAGGTGTCTATTGTTTTAGGTGAGTGACCCCTAATTTATTGGTCCATCTACCTTGTTGGTTCGACTGCCTACTGGTTAGACTAGTGGAAAAGCGCATCGCTTTGTGATCAGGTCGGACAAATGTAGTTTTTCTAACGAAAACTTCCCAATATGAGTCCGGAGTTTGGAATTGTGCCCGGTATATTGCTATAGGCTCGCCCCTCTTACATGGGACATAACATCATCGACGAAATTCTAATTTTTAGTCCGCGTTGAATACAGTACTTACCGTACATTAATGTTGTTTTTTTTTCATTATTTTTTTCGAACTACCGTTTACTTTGAGTATTTTTTTTTATTCAACAATAAAATTAAGTGTCCCACTGCTGGTCAAAGGCCCCACCAGACTTCATCATCATCATCATCATCATCAGCCTATAGCAGTCCACTGCTGGACATAGGCCTCTCCAAGTGCACGCCACTGGGTACGATCCTCGGCTACTCGCATCCAGTTTCTGCCAGCCGCCCTACGAAGGTCATCGCTCCACCTAGCCTGAGGGCGTCCTGCATTGCCCACCGGACTTGACTCTCTCAATTCCCTGATACCCTATTTTTCCTTTCTTCAAACTCCCTACCCACTAACTAAATTCCTGAAACAGCCCGGTGGCGTTTGATCGCCCACTAGGTTCCTCCTAGCGGTGCTGTATCACGCTACCGGGCGAAGAAAGAAGAGGGGCCTCGGGAAGTCGCCGCCTCCTGCTGAGCGCTTTGTCGGGATTTCTATGGTTCGCCATAGGTTCCACCTGACAGGGTTGGTCGCGGAGTGCGGTGTGAACACTCTTACGATGGCACCCCTCGCGGGATCTACGTGTCGCCGCCCGTTCAAGGGACACACAGTCCCGACACAATGACCCGGCCATGTTTATGGCCGGCGACAGCCACCTCGGCCAGGGGGCCGTTGCCCCGATGCCGATTCTCCACACCCTTGCCGGGTGTGTGCGATGACCAAGAGTGTGGGCAAGGGCCCTCCACACTTTCCACTCCACTCTGTTTAAAGAAATCGAGGGCCAATCACTCGTAAAGACGTCCAGTTCGGCCCGCCATCTCTTGCTGGGTCTGCCGTGATGTCTTTTAAAATTAGGAGTGACCCAGTTAGTTATTATTTTAGCCAACGATGTGTCTGGCATGCGGCAGACATGGCCAGGCCAGTCCCATTTTAGCTAGGCGGCTTTTTGACCAACATCAGCTATTTTTCACATGGTCGGTAACTTTAATACCTAGGTATTAAACTTAATACTGCGCTCCATGTTGCGCTGGCAAACCGCGAGCGAAGACTTCTGCAACTTTGTCAAAGACCAAGTCGGGGCGCCGTAAGTGAGTATGGGGAGAATGCACATGCCCATTACTTTTTGCTTTAGTTTCATGGAAGATAACTTTTTTTTTTCTTTTTTTTTTAAAAAACGTAGCCCCACACTAGGACTTATTCCTGTGTCAGCTCAAGCTCTTAACCACTACGCTAAATCGTCCGTCACTCTTCATCAGGTACAAAAGCTATGTTTAACATTTCAGGTCACTAGCTAATCGGATAGTTTAAAATATATTGTAAAATATGTATCGAACAGACAAACAAGAAAACGAGTTATTAAAACTTAATAGGTAAACTGCCTCGTTGGTCTGGTGGCAAAGCGGATCGCTTTGTGATCACGAGGTCCTGGGTTCAAATCCTAGGTCGGACAACTGTAGTTTTTCTAACGAAACATTCCCAGTATGAGTCCGGAGTCTGGAATTGTGCCCGGTATATGCAATAGGGTTGGGCAGCATTTGGCAAACTACGTCACGTTTTCGCTTCGCCTATACCGCAATGCCTGAAGACTAAAGTCTTTAACCAATGCGTCCTACCTGTTATGACTTACGGGGCCGAGACGTGGCCACTCACAGTGGGACTAGTCCACAAATTCAAAGTCGCACAGCGGGCTATGGAGCGAGCTATGCTCGGCGTCTCTTTGAAGGATAAAATTCGTAACGAGGTAATCCGACAAAGAACCAAAGTTACCGACATAGCTCGCAGACTCAGTAAGCTAAAGTGGCAATGGGCTGGTCGCATCTGCAGAAGGACCGACGGCCGATGGAGCAAGCGTGTCCTAGAGTGGAGACCGCGACTTGGTAAGCGTAAGGTAGGACGGCCCCCAGCTAGATGGACCGACGACCTCAAAAAGGTCGCTGGGACAGACTGGATGCGGAAGGCGGAGGACCGTGTGCAATGGCGCGTGTTAGGAGAGACCTATGTCCAGCAGTGGACTACGATAGGCTGATTGATTGATTGATTGATATGCCCCCTCGCCCCCTATTACATGGGACCTAACATCGTCAGCGAAACGTGGGTGTACTCAGTACACCTATGCCAGCCTCTCTGGGGAATATAGGCGTGACGGTGTTTTTTTTTTTTAGTAGGTAAACAGATTTCCAAGTGCGACTGGGATACGGGCTATACGGGCTAAGACAATCCTGTAGTTATAATTTTCAAGTAAGGAATTTACCGTGTCATTTGTAAGTGTCATAGAAAATAATACTTTATTCAATGGCAATCTATCTATGTATATCATCACGCCAGATCCCTTACGGGGTAGGCAGAGAGTACAGAGTTCCAACAGGCTCTTTCCTTACATACCTCTTTGGCTTCCTCTACTCTCATAGTTCGTCTCATACACGCTCGCCGGTTACGGAGACTCCTGACTTGTCCTTCAGATAGGACCCGGTCTATTTGGTCATGGTAAGATAGTCTAGGTCTTCCCCGGTACCTACATCCTTCCACTTTCGCATTGTATATCAGTTTTGTCATTCTTTCTTCAATGGCAATAAGAGGCATTACCCGTTTCTATACTAATGGTTTTATGCCTTAACACCATTGAGTTAAATATTAATTTCGTTTGGCAATTAGAACTGTCACTACCCATCCTATCTGAAAAATACATAAATTCGCGCCGCCAGATCCGCGTAGAACTACTAGTTTAATAAAGAGTCGACCATTCCATAGAACCAAGTTAGATAAGCCAAACAATACAACTTCCGTGCCCATCGATAAGATTATTTATGCTAAAGGCAAATACTTAATTATAGGACTTAGTTCGCTGGACACATCGAAGTGACCAATAAATTAAACAACATCATATTTATATCCATTTATTATTTAAAATAATTAAGCATTCAAAATCAAAAATTAAGAAAACTAATTTTCGTGGCTTTTTCAAGCTTTAACTTGAGGCTTCATTTTTGGAGGTTTTATAATTGACCCGATGCTTTTCCTTTTTATCATGGCGGCCTTCTTTTTCGCGGGAGTTTGTATCTCTTTGGCGACTTTCATTTTGTTTTTCTTCCCGCCATCGGCGCCATCTTTAACCTGTTTTATAATTTTCTTAACTTTTTCAACATCATCTTTTTTTTTTGACTTAGTTGATTTTTCATCGGTTTTCTTTGGATTTTTTGTTTTGGTTGCATTGATTTTTTGTGTTTTCTTCAATTTGTCCGTTGTCATTTTTTCTTTAGCTTCATCATTTTTTTCTTTCGGATTTCTGTCTTTAAGTTGTTTCTCAATTTTCTTTTTGGGTTTTGTTTTCTTTTTTTCTTTACCAGGCACCAGTTTGAATGACCCGGTAACGCCCATGCCCTTTGTCTGTATAATAGTTCCATCTTCAATCGCCGATTTAATAGATTTTTTGATCAAATAATTGTTTTTCTCTGTTTCGAAGTTGTATTTCTCCGACAAATATTTTTTTATTGCGTATAGTGACACTCCTTTCCGACTCTTCAAATCGATTAGTGCTTGACTGATCATCGATTTGGTTGTTAACTTCTTTTCTTGTTTCTTCTCGAGTAACTCTGCGGACGGGCTTTTAGGCATCTTTTTAGTAACTTTCTTTGGCAAAGTCGACTTCATTTCCATGTCAGAACCTTCGGACGACATCTTGATTCCGTTTAAAATATTGGCCCTAATTTTAGGTGACGTTAACTGTGTTGGAACTTTACCTTACAGAGGACCTCGTTTTGTTACAAGAGAAATTGTAAAATATTGAGGGTAGTTTTATAAAAATATAACCTTATTAACTATTATATAGGAACTTGAATTTGGTGGATTAATAATTGATTTTGCACTATTTAATACTAATTCTAACAGAAATATAAGCTTATTGCTTCAGGTGGGAATCAAAGCCGTGCTGGGGAGACTTTTCTAACCACTGCTACCAATGCTTTTTTACCTATATTTACATTGTTTAGAAACAATGTAACGAAATGTGTCAGAACCAGAATATTTTTTATTCATGTAAACCATTATAGTATTTATGAATCATCAGAAAAATAACAAACACTCTACCACCACTTCAGAATGTCTTCTTGTGGTAATAAAGAAATAATGCGCTTTGCGATCACGAGGTCCTGAGTTCAAATCCTAGGTCAGACAATTAAGTTTTTCTATCGAAAAATTCCCAGTATCAGTACGGGGCCTGGAGCTGTGTCCGGTATATGGCAATATGCTCGCCCCCTATTACGTGGGCCTAACATCTTCGGCGAAAAGTGGATGTACACAGAACACCTTTGCAACCCCTGCTTAGAGAATATAGGCGTGACGGTGTTTAGTTTTGACGGACGATTTGGCGCAGTGGTTAAGAGTTAAAGCCACTCCGTTCAGTGGCTCAAATAGTCGCGGGTTCGATTCCCGCACGGGACAAATGTTTGTGTGAACCACGATTATTTGTTTCGGTCTGAGTATTTGTGTATGTGAATTTCATGTTTGTAAACGCACCCACGACAGGAATAAATCCTGATGTGTGGCTACATTTTAAAATAGATATTCTTTTTTAAAAACGTGGCCCCACAATAACTCTGTACTCTCTGCCTACCCCGCAAGGGATCTGGCGTGATGATTAGAATTGTGTTTTTGCTATATAATTCGTTATTAATTTTTTCTATGTCAATATTACACTGTATGTTTTCCTAAGATAATAAAATAAATAAATATTCTTTTTTATTATTATTTTTAGCGAATATACTTATATAAAACCTAGCCCTACTAGGTTTTATTCCTGTGTGCGGTGCGGTGCGTTTACAAACATGAAAATTCACATACTCAAATACCCTTACTAGTATTGATATCTAGTATAGATAGTAATAGTAGTTATACCCTAGTGGTGAGACCATTGGACTGCAAGCCAGAGGTCTTGGGTTCAAACCCAGGCACGCAGCTCGGTCTTATCGAACGCGTGAGCGCATTAAAAATTAATTATCACTTGCTTTAACGGGGAAGGAAAACATTGTGAGGAAACCTGCATGCCTAAGAGTTTCTCGAAGGTGTGCGAAGTTCGCCAACCCGCACTGGGCCAGCGTGGTGTACTGCCTAAACCCTCTCAGTTTGAGAGGAGGCCCTTGCCCAACGGTGGGACAGTTTTTTAACTGGGCTAATATTATACTTACTAGGGTAGGTATGTTAATTTTTGTAGTTACATTAATACCCACATAGTAAAAATTCCAATATTTCCTTAATCCGCTGTTATAAACAAAATATAATCATAATTATTACTGTCTTATTAATTTAGTAGCGAATAATGGGCGGTGCGATCACGAGGTCCTGTAGTCGAAGGTTGGACAAAAATGTGGTTTAGTTTTAGAAAAAAAAAACAGTATCTATCTGTATTCTGGCATTGTACCTGGTATAATAGCAATAGGCTCGCCCTCTACAAGTGGATGTACATAGTGTGTGTGTGTGTCCGCTAGGGAAATATAGACGTACGGTGTCTACTTTTTAATTTAAAGGCATGACGAGGGTAATTTAAAAAGCAATTCTACACATTTTCTATCACTCTAATAACATTTGCTATCTGTTAGTGAAAGTCCCGTCAAAATCGGTCCAGCTGTTTTGAAGATTAGCCAGAAAAGACAGAAAAAAAATAAAAAAATGTGTTCTCAAATAAAACTATTTTTCGGATTTTATCGCGGTTTATTTTTGATTTTTAAGTTCCCGACGTTTAATCAAAAATAATTTAATCAAAAAAATCAAAAATAAACCTCGGTAAAATCCGAAAAAATAGTTTTATTTCATGTGTAATATTCGCGTAAATCTAAGAACTCAGTAAAATGTGTTTTGTTATAAGTGCCGTATATACTTTCATATTCATTTAGTAAATAGCTATTATTTTGACATTACAAACAGACACTTCAAATTTATTTATTTGTAGTATATAGTATAGATAAGCGTAGCCCCTCCTTTCGGATACAGATACCGCAGAAAGGATCAGATACCGACCTCGCCGGCGAGCTATGGGGGAGGGTGTATACTGTGTCTCGCCGTGGTGCTCTGCACCGGCCGGCGGGCAAAGGATTCTTCGACCTCGCCGACTTGAGGTCGGTGTTCGATTCTATAAAATTGGCGCCTAAAAGCGGCCTTAGTTACGCACTATGCGTGCGTGATGGGTTTTCAATTTTTTTGAATAAATTTTATATCGTTTTCGCGCGCGCGTTGGTCCATCTGGACAAGTTATTCATCTTAATTTTTCATAACGGATTTCTGTGTTGACAAATTTTCATTGGACGATACGACACATTTGCTGATTTACTTAGTTTTCACGATCAAATCACTAACAGATCGTGTCTTATCTAAAGGGCAAATCAAGAATAGCCGTAACCGGCAACCCGGCGAGCGTGTTTGAGACGAAATATGAGAGTGGAGGAAGTTAGAGGAAACTAAAAGGAACACAGTGCCATATCTCAATACATTTAAATATTGGCTTTATGAAATGTGATGTCTCAGTAAATATATTAGTTTAAATAAGCATTAGGACGTATAAGGTGCAGAAAAGCATTGTGAAAATTGTTTCACGATAGGATTTGTTAATACGTCGTGAGTGCCAATAGGATTATGAAATTCATATACAAGATGTAATATAATAAACGCAAGATCTGTAAGTAGTTTGTCCTAAATCGATAACAGAATTGATTCAACAATTTTAATGTACCTATCGTCTTTTTACACAAATAATATTAAAGACAAACAATATAAATCTATTCTCAATTTGACCATAGACTTTTTAAAAATAAACTAAAGAGTATATATGTCAAATACATGGTAGTGTGTGTAATGTTTTTTTATAGATTTAATGTATTTTGATGCATAATTAAAAAAAATATTAGTATAAAGTAATACGTAGATTTCAAATGCATTTTTAAAACGTATTTTTCAATATGCACACATACAGGTACAAGTTTCATTGTCAATTAGGGTATAAAAGTACTTAAAAATGGGGTTAAAAAAGTTCACTTTGGAAAATTAGATTAGGTATTGAATTTGTGGAGCAATTATCTGATCGGAGTGTCTGAGGTCTTGCGTTATTTACGTTACACCTTGTATAGTCTTACAAGAGTCTTTTGGCCCACGGCCAAAATTGAAACTAACGCTGCAATGTCGCTACATGACAGTTGCAGAGTCGCCGTTTGCTATGAAATTTACCTAAGTTCTTTTAATTAGTAACCGCGCCCACCTGATGATCTCGGAAAACCTTCCTAACGTTAACCCAAATTTTCCTGTCAATGTCATCCACAGGTCAAAGGTCCTTGTCGCACTGTAAAAACATGGTAAAAATAACACCCACTGTAAGTCACTTTAAATTGGTTGTATGTTGTACACAAAAAAAAACAATTAAAAAGGAGGTTGTTCAATGTAGGTACCTACATACAAGAATGCTACTGAGTTTTGGCGGGAAATCGAACAGTGATGTCGTCAATTTGTTTTAATTTCTAAAACTTGTGTTATTTTGAATTATAATGTGTAATGTTGGTGGAATATTAACCATTATGTATTCTTATATGTGCACGAGTGAAGGTAAAAACGTGCTTTTTCGATTTCCCTCAAAACGGCCGTCGCAATTGGTATGTAAAGTATCCATCGCTTTACTATCCAGGGTGGGGCACTTCATCAATTTCATAATCATCCTTGTCATCAAGTTCATCGGGGAGTTGAATTAATTTTGAAATGAATATTCGTAATACTTGACATTGGCAAAATACGCGTCGTCGTGATGCCATAAACATAAAAAAAAGAGAATGCTACTGTTAAGACGCCATCTTGTTAATTCTTGTTTCGGATTGGTCGTTAATACCGCAGATTTATAGGTAATATGGTCAACACCAAGCATAGATCAGTTTAGTTTACCGTATACCTTTAGACGGTGGATTTTCAAACACAAATTTAAATTATTTGTACTATTTCTTTGTCCAATAACCCTGCGATCACTTAAAACTGGTCAGTTAACATTTTTTTACCTATGTATCTACCACTGGGTCGGAACGGCGAGAAGATCCGGCGAGGAACACAGCAGGCTTGTCTTTTTTGTTTACCTTTTCGTCTTTCCCTTTTTTTATTTCTATTCTTTTTTATAGTATGTGTGGGGTCACACACGCTCTTTCAGTATTGCTAGCAGGTACCTTCAGTTTATACCGAGCGACAATAAAATGTACCAGTAAAAGATGTCTTAAAATTGCAAAAAGACATTTACCTATTCTTTAATTTTAATTTTATAATTTGTTACTATTTGTATAATAAAGAATTAAGAATTAAAAAAGAGTCGAAACTAGCAACACTAACCGACTTTTCTATCTTCAGCCGAAAGACGTCAATTAGGTACAGGAAAATTGTCTCCCCGAAACATAAGTAGGTACATCGCAGTGACGACTGACTTTGTGATGTCCAGTTTTTATCTGGGACCTTCACCAGGTCATCAGCTCACCTTGGTGGGGGCCTGTCTATCCCACGCTTTTCGTGTGTGTGTAAATTATCTACGCTGATGGCCGCGGGGCCTTTACAGCTTCACCGGACAAGAGGGCGAGCGTGCAACCACTACGCTTGAGCCAGAAGGGCATGGGGGCAACTAACTCAAGGGCGTCTCAAGGAGGAACGGCCTCGGCTTAGACAGTCGCTATGAGGGAGGGCGTATACAAGGTGTCTCGCCGTGGTGCTCAGCACCGGCGGGCGGGCAAGGGATTCTTCGACCTCGCCGGCGAGGTCGGTGTTTGAGCCTGTGTTCGCACACACAGGCGTGGCCTCTCGGATACAGATACCGCTATCTGTTTCCAAAAGGCCACGCCTTTCGTAGTCACCACGCGAGACTCTTTCTGCCCCAACAATGAGTGGAGCATAATGTCTTGCCCTTTTATTATAGATAAAAAGCCTTAACAAATGTAGCTCCCGGCAGTGACGAAGAGGGAAGGCAATAGCGTGAGTGACGACTGAGCAATGGTAGAATTCGGACGCTACCCAGGGTAACATCACCATAGCCGACCCCTCGATTGTAGGACAGGGCTTTAAAAGCAATGGCTGGTGATGTCCTCCATCAACCCAATCAAAACCGGAGTCGCAAGGTGCAATTATAATCTGCAAAGGTGTGGCGTCACTGAATCTCCTTGTTATGACTGTGGAGACTCAATGTGGTCTACATCCAACACATCATGGAGAACAGTCTCACTCGGAAATTCGGCGGCAGATTTGAGAGGCTACGCCAGCTGATACCGGAGGCTAAGCAATGGTTCCTCCAGTCTGACATTAGATTTATTAAAAGTAAATCGCCATACGAAGATGATGATGACGGAACTGTTCTTATATTCTGCTGATTCGCGTGCGAATCAGCAAAATATAAACCAGGCATTAGACCAATCAGAGTTTTCTATCTTCTGACGCACATCGGTTTCATTACAAATAAGTACTTACAAAAATGGGTACCTCTCAGTATTTCGATATGCAAATTAGCCGTTTTCAAATTACTACTATTACGCTTTTTAAGTGTCTATTACTAGCAATAGCAAATACCAAGCTTGTTAGTTTACATTTTTTTATCTAATCTAATTATAACGCTACCGCCGGCTTGGAACGCGGCTTCCACTGAGAACATCCGGCGAGAAACTCAGCGGGCTTATCTTTTTTATTTATTCTTTTTTATCATATTATGTGAGTACATTGTTTAGGTTACAATAAAATAGTTAAGATCTAGCTCCATTGTGATGCCTTACGATCGCGATAGGAGACTAACGGTGTTTTTTTTGAAGAGTAACTGTATTATCAACTTTATCGATTCACGTGGCGGACGATATAAAAAGCTTCAGAGGGCACGATATTTTCAGACTTAGTAGATAGGTAATCAACAAATAGGTATAGTAATTTGGCTAATTTGAAACAAATATCAATTTATTATTCTAGGATATAGTCGTGTCTTTTTATTTATCTTTGGGATAACAAACAGGTCGTTCATAATAACTATGGCATAGATTATTATAATCTATATTAATTACTAATTATGTACCCAACACCATTTCATGCGATTATTCGCAAGAAAGTTGTATTCCTACGACAGCGAGTGAGAAGCAGTCGCAACGGCATTTTGCAGATGATTGCTGCTCGGCTGGACTGTTCCATCCAAAACAAGTGGATGTATGTTAGAATGGGACAGGTAATATAAATAATAATATATATATATATATATATTTTTCTTTGTGTATTTTTATTATCAAAATTTTAATTAAATAATAATAGTGTAATTAATGTCATAATATGGATGTATATCTGAAATAAATAAATTACCCTCTGAGTATTGGAATCCAAAGATTTTAAGCTTGCCTATTAGGCACATACCTGTTAGGCAAGTGGGCTAAGCAACTTAAATTTATAATGTAGGTTTTAAGTACTAATTAGATAAATATAAGTTTAAACATAATTTCGTAAAGTATTTTCCTTTATCTAATGGTGAAAAACTGAATGGAAATTTGTTTAGTGGTTCTGGAATTAATCCGAAGATATAAAATATCTTCATCTATTATATATTCGTGCTAATTGTAGAACTAAGAACGGGCAACTTATAAATAGGATATTATCATCATTATCTCACCCTATACTTGTCCACTGCTAAACATAGACCTCCCCAATCGTTTTCTGGCGCAGCCGTCATACGCTGCCCTTGCCAATACATGGTCTGCACTCTAGAATCTTTCTGCCGCAACGCTCGTCCGATCTTCGCGCTATGTGGCCCGCCCATTGCTACTTCAACTTGCTAATCCTAAGGGCTATGTCGTAGACCTTGGTTCTTCTACGAATCTCCTCATTTCTGATTCGATCACATAAAGAAACGCCGAGCATAGCTCTTTCTGTCGATCGCTGAGCAACTCTGAGCTTTTTTATGAGACCTATTGTAATAAGAACACGTAAATAGGATATAACAATTGAATATTTTTCCTTGAGGCGTTCGTAGCGACCGCCATGTTCTTAGTGACCACTAAGGTTAATCAGCGGCCGGCTCGGTCGACCTGAGATGGATGCTTCGGAAGTCGCGTTAAGCCGTTGGTCCCGGTTACCACTTAATGTGGTAGTTATTAAGCCAAGTTGGAAGCCTTAAAGGCGACTTGATAAGTTTCACCAGCTTTCAGACAGTTTCAGAAGTTTTTAATCCTTTTAAGTAACAGGATCGATTGGCATCAAAACATATTTTTGTGTAAATTGCCCATTTTCTTGAGTCCAGAGTTTTACAAAATCTGTAAATGCAGTTCAAAATATCGCTAAAAATTAAAAATAGCCTCCTAAAACCGTTATCATATACAAAGTGTAACATAATAAACGCAAGACCTGAAAGTAGTTTGTTCTAAATCGGTAACTGAATTTATTCCAACAATATTTAATGTATCTTACATTTTTTTTTAATTTGCAAAAAATGCTTTTACTCCTTCAGTGCGCTATAAAAAATTTAATTAATTCTTGATTCATAGTAAGAAGAAGATTCTAAATGCATTTCTAAAAGGTATTTCTAAAAACGCACACATAAAAATACAAGTTTCATTGTTGATTGGGGTATAAAAATGCTTTAAAACGGGGTAAAAACCTTTAAATTTGAAAATTTGGTTTTCGTTTTGAATTTATGAAGCAATTCTCTAATCGCAGTGTCTGAGGTCTTGCGTTGATTATGTTACAGCTTGTAGATACAACGGTTGAGGTCTTTATTGACCCATCTCAAAAATCCAACGTTCATAACGTATTTGCGTAGGAATTATTCGTATTGGGGCAAGTTTATTTTTTACTTTATACTAGCTTCCAACCGCGACTTCGTCCGCGATGACTTTAGACCTTACATTTTTCCGGAATAAAAAGTATACTATGTTTTAATCCAGGTCATAAGCGTGCCAAGTTTCATTTAAACCCGTTCAACCGTTTTTCGTGATTGAGTAACGAACATCCAACTAAACATATAAACTTTCACATTTATAATTGATAGGATATTGTGGGTAGTTTCGTATGAAGTTAATAATAATTTATATTGATAAAATGTGCGGTTAGTTCAATGTAGGGTTGACATATTGTTTTTGACAACTGCACCGCCATCTTGACATTTCAATGTCAACACTGGTCGCTAGATGGCGGCAGTGTTGCTATTAATATTATAGGCATACTTTTCTTTTACTTTAAAAAAAACGTAGACCCACACTAGGAATTATTCCTGTGTCGTGGGTGCGTTTACAAACATGTAAATTCACGTACACAAATACCCAGACCGGAACAAGTAATTGTGTATCACACAAAGATTTGTCCCGTGCGGGAATCGAACCCGCGACTATTAGACATAGTGGGCGGAGCGGCTTGAACAATTAACCACTGCGATAAATCTTCCGTCAAGGCGAATAATCGTTTTGGATAGTCGAAAGACGTACGTCTATGGATAAAATCTAGAAATGAACACTGTTGCTTCAGACTTCATCAGAGACGGTTGTGAAATTAAAATCTAAGAAGAATTTATAACCGCCAACGCAATTTTAATTCACGCTCTAACATAATATTAGAAGCATAGGACTTATAACAATATCAGCCTATACTGCCCACTGCTGGACAAAGGCCTTCTCTCACAAATCGAGGTGAGAGAGATTAGGTCATACTCCACCACGCGGACCCAGTGCGGATTGGTGGAGGCAGGTTTGTGGCCACCTGCTGTTGGAACTTATCAAGCCGCCTTTAAGGCTTCCAACTCGGCTAACGACAACCACATTAAGTGGTAGCCGGGACCAACGGCTTAACGTGCCTTCCGAAGCACCGAGACGCTCGAATATGATAATGCCACAAACGGTCACCCATCTCGGGCCGACCGAGTCGAACGCTGCTTAACCTTGGTAATCGGTAAGAACACCGCGGTCGCACAGCGCTACGAGCGCCTCATACGGCGCGCGATAGGACTTACATTGAGTTTTTGGGGAGTCGAAGAGTGATGTTGTTAATGTTTTAATTTCCAAAACTTGTGTTATTTCGACTAATAATGTGTAATGTTGGTGGAATATTAACCATTATGTGGTCTTATATGTGCATGAGTGAAGGTAATTGTAACAAAGTGATAAAACGTGCCTTTTCGACTTCCCTCAAAACGGCCGTTGCAATTGGTATGCAAAGTATCCACCGCTTTACTATCCAGGGTGGGGTACTTCATTAACTCCATTATCATCGTTGTCATCAAATTCATCGTGGAGTCGAATTAATTTAAACAAACACGATTATATATCTCACTGGACACTGGCATAATACACTTATAATTAGTGTGAAGCCATAACTTGAAGCAGAAGGACTTACATTATAAGTATAAATAAAAAATAAACAGACCGTATAAAATGGTTTATTTCGCCTTAAAACTAATATTTATACATTTACATTACCTAACGGATCGTCCTGCAAAAATACTGGACTGATAAAAATTTTATCACATTTTTTTTTAGTAAAGCTCGCAATAGGTATAAATTCCACTAATTTAAATACGAGGCGAGACTATTAGCATCATACGGGGAACAATTCGATACAAAAAGTGTTCTGTCCGACCCCTAAGTCAGACTAGAACTCAGGACCTCTTGATAAATAGTCGCGCTATACTCTTAACTAACGAGGCATACAGAGCTCAGAATGGAAAATTAAAAATAAATGTATATATTGATTATTATATTATTTAACACCATATATGTATAAGAAAGCTTGCAAGCAATTAGTCTTATCTCTCTCTCACTTACGACTTAACAATGAGAGAAAACGAGACGCACATATTGAGATATGCTTCATTTTCTTTTTTTGTTGGTTCCAATATTTTTGCAAGTACTGTGTCACTATATTACATAAAAGCACGGTTGTACATTTTAACTAACTTATTTAATGTCAAAAACATTCGTTTAATTATACAAAAATTCACTTTAAGAAGTCCCTTTTAACAGATGAAATAGGTAAAAAAAATGACACTTATTAAAAGGACATAAGGTGTATGTCAGTTGTCATGTCATTAATTACTGATTATTAAAAATCATTCATAGGATAAAATTTGGCGCAACCGCAGCGGATCTGGCCTGATGATATAGATAGATAAAGACAGAAGATAAAAAAAAAACTTTTAATTATAGATAGATTGGATTAAATAACAACATAAACAAATAAAAAAAATACAGTTGTGTGTATAAAATACTTCACTAGTTCCATTTTTAGGGTTCCGTGTATCATTCGGTTAAATCGGAAATCTTATAGGATCACTTTGTGGTCCGTCTGTCTGTCCGACGGTTAAGAACTTTTTTCTCAGGAACGAGTAGATATATCAATACCAAGTTCAGATTTATGTCAAACACTTAGGCCCACGGTCCCTTGCTCGGGTCTATGGTCCATCGAAAAATATGGTCATTTAAACTTATTCATCAAACCCAAAAGGGTACTTTCCGTTGACCTAGAATCATTAAATTTGACATGAAGCAAGATCCCATAGTACAAGTAAAGGAAAAAATTCGGAAATTGTAAATTTGTAATTATATCACAGAAAATGAATCATCGAAATCCATGAAAAATAAAAATAGCGCCAGTTACTGGCCCTTATACGGAACCGTCAGAGTGTGAATCCTACTTTCACTTGTCCAATTGTTATTTATTCACTCAGGTTATACTTTATTTCTAGATTAAATTTTATCCGACGGTTTACAAAGTAGCTTGTTATCTTTGAACCTTATTTCCTCGTAATAAATATTATTATTGTATGCAGATGCAGTTATCAAAAGGGTCTTCTTAAATAGCACTACCCAATAGAAGGCAGTCAAATAATTAAACCAATATTTTCTTCCTAAATTAATACTAATTATACATAATCTAACATAGGTACTATTTATATAGGAAATGCATACAATTTATACATTGATTTGTTTTACATCACTGATTTCATTCAATCATCGCTCTTCCATTCAATCGCACTGAATGGCGATTTGAGCGCCCAAATATGCCTCTGAGTCAAATTTAAAATTGACTATTTGGAATATTTTTCAAAGCTTTTAAAAAGCAAATGAGCTTTTCTAGATATTTTTAATATTCCTAAAACAGATTACACCCTATACTGACCTCTTAGATTAAAGCGGATTTTACACTTGAAATAAAACTATTTTTCGAATTTTATCGAAGTTCAATTTTGATTTTAAGGTTCCCGACGTTTCGAGTGCTTTACAGCACCCATGGTCACGGGAGGGACTGAGGTGTTAGACGTCCAAAAGGCATAGTTGTTTCGGGGTACCCTCTAACTTCTTAATTATTTTTGTTTTTGTTGGTCCGATCTACGCAGAATGAGCTCACGGTGTCTTGAGGTCTTGCAGTGTTATGCTTGGTTTTGGATTTGATTATATTAATTACCGGATCCCAAGTCGATGGCACAACCCAGACATCTTCGCTATTAAAGAAATTTGAAGGTACCCCGGACACGCCAGATCTGGCGCACATAGCTTTAACTACAATTTTGTCATGATAAAAATTACATGTTTTGCCTTTTTAGCAGTATTATCTTAATCTTATTTTACCGTGAGAAAGAGACGAAGCTATATACTCCGTAAGGTCTGTTTCTTACGGCAAAGAAACGGGTGTAAGTCTAAGTTTAAAGCGTTATAATATCAATCATTTTTGGCGACGTCCATTATTCTATCTATCTATCTATAACCTCACGCCAGATCCCTTGCGGGGTAGGCAGAGAGTACAGAGTTCCAACAGGTTCTTTCCTTACATACCTCTCTGGCTTCCTCGACTCTCATAGTTCGTCTCATACACGCTCGCCGGTTACGGAGACTCTTGACTTGCCCTTCAATTCATTTATTGTTTTATTTATTTATTTATTTAGACACATGCAGTCACTAATAAACATAAGTATGGAGAACAAGATATCTATACCCAACAGTGCACTACATATAACGTTGTCATTTTGATCACTTTTGGCTGTACTGTTTTGTCCACTATTCGTGGTAAGTATGCCCAGCATTTGTGGGTTTTGTTCACTATAATTAAATTATAAATTGGTTTTCAGTATGTAAATGTAAATTCTTTTAAGAAATAAAGCTCTACAACCATATAAGTCCACTGTTTGTCCACTATTCGTGGTATAGTAGTAGATATTTTAACAATTTTTAATTTTGTCAATTAATTTAATCCACCATTGGTGGTAGATAAACCCACGGAGTGTCCAGGAATTGTGGCTTTGGGCAACTTTTAGCAATTTTCTCCACTATTCGTGGTTTTAGAAGGAAGATAGATAACTCTTTATGTGCACCCATGTTGAGATAAAAACAAAGAAAGAAGACTATATGTTACACAATGGGCAGCCTTATCGCTAAAAAGCAATCTCTTCCAGGCAACCTTTTATTTATTTAGTCGTGGCATAGACGGGGTTATAGTGTTAGGCAATTTCAACAATATCTAGAAGTTTCCAATAATCATAGTTTTATCCAGAAATAGTAATGGTTATGTCAACTATTCGTTATTTTTTACACTATTTGTGATTTTATCTACTTAGTGGTAGCTATGCCCACGTTTTTTTTAAATTGTCCACTTTTAGTGGTGTTCCACTATTGGTGGTTTGTCTATTATTGAACGAATTTATTATTATTAATGAATCTAGCTACCGACTGGTACTCTTACCCACAATTGCTCACTTAATTATAAAATATTTTGTCCACTAACGGTGGTTTTGTCCACTCATCACAGTATTGTCCATTATCAAAGTCATTCTTCACAACTAGAAAACTATCATAACCTCTTTAGCAATGCTGAGAAAGAAATGGAGCTATGACCATGTCTCATTCACGGCAAAAATTACCAAAAAGACTG
Organism: Phalera bucephala; assembly: GCA_905147815.2. NCBI lineage: Eukaryota > Metazoa > Arthropoda > Insecta > Lepidoptera > Notodontidae > Phalera > Phalera bucephala. The sequence continues at coordinate 11,209,993 of LR990636.1, read as the reverse complement.
CTAAATATTGTGATAAGTTCCCAAGTAGTTATATTTAGTATTGTTTTGTCCACTGTTGGTAGGTCGATCTAAGTCCAGCAGTGGGCTTAGAGCGTGGGCAGGGAGATCAGAATCTGCCTGCAGTCTTGGCGTTGGCGACAAACTTCCTGACGTGAACGATGTAGTCCAACATGACAGTTGCAAAAGCTGCGTCTAGCACGAATTGTGGGATTTTACCTAGAAAATAAAAGAAATTATAATAATAACTAGTGGTCGCCCATTGGTCGAAATTCGACCTACTCTTTCATCGTTTGCTGCATTTGCTAGTTATGTTTGACATTCAGTAAGAATATAGACAAATAATATTAAAGAAAAACAATATTAATCTATTCTCAATTTGACCACAGACTTTAACAATAAACAAAAGAGTATATATGCGTGTGTGTGTCAAATACATAGTAGTGTGTAAACATTTTTTTTTATTGATTTAATGTATTTTTATGCATAATTTTAAAAAAAAATTAGCATTCTGCATTCCTTCTCTATATAAAATATAAGTGTGGGAAATTTCGTACTCCTCCGTCCGCGCAATTTTCGTAAAAAGGGGTACAAAGTTTTTGCTTCACGTATTAATATAATGATAAACCCCGTCATCCCTATATTCCCCAAGCGGGGGTGGCAGAGGTGTACTGTATTCACCCACTTTCCGCCGATGATGTTAGGCCCCATGTAATAGGGGGCGAGTTTATTGCCATATACCGGGCACTATTCCAGACTCCGGACTCATACTTCATTTGTCCGACCTAGGATTTGAACCCAGGACCTCGCGACGCCCTTTGCCACTAGACCAACGAGGCAGTGAAAAGCTTGTAAAAATATGTTAAGTTTGTGCAGTTGGTTACCGCGAAGATTCGGTACATATTCATCTAAATAATAATGAAGGTTGTCATCGGTTGCTTCCAGCGGCTGAATATGATAATATAAATAGCTACAATGTCTGTCGGTGTCGTGCGACTATGTCGTAACGACGCTATTTCGGTATTTCTTTTAGTTTCTACGAACGCACGAATTGTGGGATTTTACCTAGAAAATAAAAGAAATAATAATAATAAACACCGTCACGCCTATATTCCCCAAGCGGAGGTGGCAGAGGTATACTGTATAGGTCCCATGTAATAGGGGGCGAGCCTATAGCCTTATACCGGGCACAATTCTAGACCCCGGACTGATACTGGGAATTTTTCGATAGAAAAACTATATTTGTCTGACCTAGGATTTGAACCCAGGACCTCGTTATCGCGACGCGCGTTTTTCGTCACTACATCAACGAGGCAAAAAATAAGTTATTTATATGACTGTCATGACAAATAAAAATGTTGCCAACTTTAGACAGGTAACATAAGCTAACGACTATAATAACACACACACCGACACGCCTATATTCCCCAAGCGGGGGTGGCAGAGGTGTACTGAGTACACCCACCTTTCGCCGACGATGTTAGGGGGCGAGCCTATTGCCATATACTGGGAACATTCCAGACTCCGGACTTGTACTGGGAAGTTTTCGATAGAAAAACTACACTTGTCCGACCTAGGATTCGAACCCAGGACCTCGTGATCACAAAGCGATGCGCTTTGCCACTAGACCAACGAGGCAGTCTAAACGACTATAATAATGGACTTAAGTTAAGTGTTTTACTCAGTGTGCAAAAAACGGATGAATTTCTATCTATATCATCACGCCAGATCCCTTACGGGGTAGGCAGAGAGTACAGAGTTCCAACAGGTAAACGGATAAATTTATCTTCTATACTAATATTATAAAGAGGTAAAGTTTGTGCGTTTGGATGTTCGGGGTAATCTCCGGTACTACTGGTCCGATTTTAATGATTCTTTCACCATTGGAAAGCTACTTTATCCAGAAGTAACATAGGCTATATAACATAGACCCGGTAGGTGGCGCTGTCGTCGACCGGGTACGAAGTCGCGGGAACCTCCTAGTTTCAGATAAATGATGAATTTAATTCTCAAGTGATTCATATTCTGACCTAACGTCACATGAAACATGAAAATATAAACCGTGTTATTTTGTCGCCATGGGGCTAAAGCCCAACTAATGTATGAAATGAAATGAAAAGTATTTATTCAGCACAGCAAACATACAGGGATAAAAAAAACAAAGAATAAAATACAATGAGATACTACAATAGGTAGAGGCGCTCGTAGCGCTGTGCGACCGCGGTGTTCTTAGGGATAACCAAGGTTAAGCAGCGTTCGTCTCGGTCAGCCTGAGATGGGTGACCGTTTGTGGCATTCTCATAATCAGAAGCGTCTCCGTGCTTCGGACGGCACGTTAAGTGATTGGTGGAAATCGTTATAGCGATACATTGTTTTTTAAAATGCACAAAATCGATTTCCGATTTTTTTTACGAATATACGTAACCGATTGTGAGATGGTATACTCATGGGCGAGAATTTAAAAAAGAACGTGTACGTCATTTTGACATATTAAAATAGTCAGTTTGATAAACTTTAAAATAATAATTCCCCTAAGCGACGAATTAAGTAATTTGTTAGACGTTTTTTTCGGACCAATCGCTTAATTCGTAAATAAATAATGCGATTTTTGTATTTTTTTATTTTTGTCCCCAAATTATTGTTATTAATATCAATTCATTCTTAGTTATAAATTATCTCGATACAATATTCAACCGATTCTATTTCATTCGATTTCATCATCACCACATTTCTAGAAATGCCAAATTCCAAACGTCACCGTACCCCATATCTCGTAAAAAAATCTATAGTGGATTTTTTTATAAATGTAGCCCCACACTAGGATGCAAACAAATATGAAAATTCACGTACACAAATACAAACCGCAACAAATAATTGTGGGTCACAAAAAAGATTTGTCCGGCGCGGGAATCGAACCCGCGACTAATAGATACAGTGGGCGGAGCGGCTTAAGCACTCACCACTGCGCTTAATCGTCCGTCAATATTAAAGGACATTAATTAAGGAGGAGGTAGCGGGACAAAATAAAAAAAAATATACGTACCTTTAAGGTCACAACACATGAGCCACTGGAAGGTGGTGTGGGTCTCGATCTTGCCGCCCGAGGTTTGAACAGACTTGGGCTTCAGGAACCAGCAACCCACCTTATTTTGACCTCTGCGAACAAAACGACGACGGCTATTAATTTTATTTAAGAACGTAGCTTACTGTAAGAATCATTGTTTATAATATAATAATATCAGCCTATACTGCCCACTGCTGGGCAAAGGCCTTCTCTCACAAATCGAGGTGAGAGAGATTAGGTCATACTCCACCACGCGGACCCAGTGCGGATTGGTGGAGGCAGGTTTGTGGCCACCTGCTGTTGGAACTTATCAAGCCGCCTTTAAGGCTGCCGACTCGGCTTAACGACTACCACATTAAGTTGTAGCCGGGACCAACGGCTTAACGTGCCTTCCGAAGCACGGAGACGCTCGAATATGAAAATGCCACAAACGGTCACCCATCTCGGGCCGACCGAGTCGAACGCTGCTTAACATTGGTAATCGGTAAGAACACCGCGGTCGCACAGCGCTACGAGCGCCTCATTGTGTTTACAAATATGAAATTCATATCTATCTATATCATCACGCCAGATCCCTTGCGGGGTAGGCTGAGAGTACAGAGTTCCAACAGGTTCTTTCCTTATATACCTATCTGGCTTCCTCTACTCTCATAGTTCGTCTCATACACGACGATTGACTTGTCCTTCAGATAAGACTCGGTCTATTTGGTCTTGGAAATTCATATATATTATAATAATAAGCTAGTGTGGGATGGTGGAGGCAGGTATTTGTCCACCAACCTGCCTACTCCTTAATCCGCACTTTTTCTTTTAAACGTAGCCCCACACTAGGATTTATTCCTGTGTCATGGGTGCGTTTACAAACATGAAAATTCACCTACAGAAATACCCAGACCGGAACAAATAATTGTGGATCACACAAAGATTTGTTCCGTGCGGGAATCGAACCCGTGAATATTAGACACAGTGGGCGGGGCGGCTGAAGCTCTTAACCAATGCGCTAAAACGCATTGGGTCCGCGTGGTGGAGTATGACCTAATCTCTCTCACCTCGATTTGGGACAGTATAGGATATAGAATCCAACTCGGGATCCGTTCTAAATCAAGTTCTTGGTCAATCTCATAGTTTTAACACTGTTCAACTCTCAGTTTAATCGACGTAGTGAAATAATTTGGCCCTCATTTATATTAGAAGAAAAAAGGAGCAAGAAGGTAGAATTTCAATTAACTAGACTTCTCATACTGTTTTGAAATAAATGGAATCTATATTTTATCTTTTATGTACAACTGGCTGTTACCCGAGACTGCGCCCGCGTGGTATTTAATAAAAAAATGTTTTTTAAAAAAAACCGGACGGACGATTTAACGCAGTGGTTAAGAGCTTAAGCCGCTCCACCCACTGTGTCTAAAAGTCGCGGGTTCGATTCCCGCATGAGACAAATATTTGTGTGATCCACAATTATTTGTTTTGGTTCGGGTATTGGTGTGTGTGAATTTTCATGTTTGTAAATGCACCCACGACACAGGAGTAAATCCTAATGTGGGGCTACATTATAAAAAAAAAAGTACTTCTAATAACATCAGCTATCTGAACCAGTGAAAGTCCCGTCAAAATCAGTCCATCCTTTTCGGAGATCCAGACGGAGCAGACAGACTGACAACAATTTTAAAAATTGCTTTTTTGTCAAAGTACCATATATACTTCCAAATGCATTTATTAAAAAGCTGATTTTGACATTACAAACAGAGACTGCAATTATATTTGTCTATACAAATTGTTTTTGTTTTTTATCTATATAAAAAGCAATGTTGAATAATTTTAAAGGAGTATTATCAAACAGATATACGCTGAAGAACATAGGTATTTACTAAAGAAAACCAAGCCTATCTAAAGAAGACCAAATATATGGTCTTATATCAAGTTCTCAAGTATTAGTTATAGGTCTTCGTAACCGGCGTGCGTATATGAGACGAACTATGGGAGTGGAAGAAGCCAGAGAGGACTGACCACCGTCTTTAGAGTTCTGGTTTGGTCATGCTCACTATAATATCTTTGCTTGCGGTGGCTGTCGGCGCGGGTCAATCCCTTCCTTCCAATATGGTCGAGGGAAGGGAAGGCTGTTCCAGTAGTCATACTCGTGAACGGGTGCCGCTGGTCCATCTGGAATCCTTTAGACAATTTCTATAAATAACATCATTAGTCTCATACCTGTCTTTTCTCGGGTATTCAGGTACTTGTGCGCTGACTTCACTGCTGATGTAGCTGTAAGGCTGGTCTTTCACCACCAGACCCTCGCGACACATATCCTCACGGAAAAGCAAGCACTTACCTGACAAGGTCTCTTCTGGAGGGGGGGGGATCCAGTTACTTGTACGCTGACTCCGCTGCTGATGTAGCTGTAAGGCTGGTCTTTCACCACCAGACCCTCGCGACACATATCCTCACGGAAAAGCAAGCACTTACCTGACAAGGTCTCTTCTGGAGGGGGGGGGATCCAGTTACTTGTACGCTGACTCCGCTGCTGATGTAGCTCTGAGGCTGGTCCTCCACCACCTGACCCTGGCGACATATACCCTCACCAAGAAGTAGACACTCACCTGACAAGGTCCCTTCTGGGGGGGTATCCAGGTACTTGTACGCTGACTCCGCTGCTGATGTAGCTGTGAGGCTGGTCTTCCACCACCCGACCCTCGCGGGACAACATGGCGGTGCGCCGCAGGATCACGAAATCCCGTGGTGCGATGATTCCTCGACCACCACCGGCTGTGACTTGGTAGGAGAGGTCTATTCCGGGACCTACTTCCTGAGGACATAAGTTGGATGGGTGAAGAATAGATTCCGTTTGTAATTACATTGAAGTAAAATAAAAAAAAATATTTCTCATCATCATCGTGTCTATCTATCCCTTGCGAGGACAACATAATCTTGAAAGTTAAAAACTACTAGTTTTAGTTAAAAAAAAAAAACACCGTCACGCCTATATTCCCCAGAGGGGGTGGCAGAGGAAGGATTTTTTCGTTAGAAAAACTACATTTGTCCGACCTAGGATTTGAACCCAGAACCTCGCGATCACAAAGCGATACACTTTTCCACCAGACCAACGAGGCAGTGAAAATATAGAATCCAAAAAATAAACAGTAATATAAAAATACATCAAAAATCTACTTTACTTTTCATTTAAATCATCTTGACATATTAAAACAGAGACTTTTATGAATTATTTAATAATAATACACTCAGACAATTTTTCTGACCAATGGCTTGATTCGTAAATAAATAATGAGATAATTTTATTTCCTTCTCTTTTTGTTACCACAGTATTTTAATTAATATCGATTCATTCTTCGTCATAATTTTCTCCATACGATATTCAATCGATTCTATTTCACACTGACCGTATTTCTAGAAAAGTCAGCGTACTCATGACTGAGGAAAAGGACTATAGTACCAGCCCGCGGAGCAACGACGCCGAGCCCCTGGTACTGCGACTCGCGAGGTACAGAAGGTTAAAAGGTACGACCCGGTCCCATTCTTACTGTAAACTCTTAATAAATAACTTACCTTAATTAATTCGCTCTTCAATATAGTTGGGTTCCATTCAGGCAACTTGGTTAAGTTATCTCTGAATTCTTCGAAAAGGAACTGCGGTGGACATTCCACGACGCCCTGGAAAAAAAATAATGCAAATTAGATGCGTATCCATTATTTGGCAAATTAGCAGTGCGAACAACGCTTTAGTATTATTGTAATTTTATTGTGACGTGAGAAAGAGACGGAGCTAAAAGTGCGTCTATCCACGTCTCTTTCTCACAGCGAAGTAAGATTTCAGTATAGTCTATTTCACGAGACATGGGTAGGGTGACCTTTGGGATTTTACGTTTCTAGAAATGTGGTAATGATAAAATTGAATGAAATAGAATCAATTGAACAATCGTATCGAGATAACTTGTAATTAAGAACGAAATGATTTTAATAACAATAATTTAGAAACAAAACGAAAAACAAAATTTCATTATTTATTTAAGAATCAAGCGATTCGTCAGAAAAATCATTTATAAAATCGCTTAATTCGACGTTCACGGGAATTATCATTCAAAAAGTCTATGAAACTGTGTAGTCAATGTGTCAATATGGCGCCCCCACGTATGTTTTGTGAATTTCTTAACTTGAGCATACCATGTATTTTAATCGGATACATATAATAATATTTATAAAGAAATCAGTAATCGCTTTAAGACGTTTTTAAAAAGTATTGATCGATTATAACGATTTCATTGTGTCAGTCCCTAAAACGCAAACCGTTCCAATTTACATAATTAAGAAATAAATTTATATAAAGTTTGAAGCTTTTTAAATTAAAATAGATTTTTAGTTAGTATAATAATTAATGTAGTAGAATAGTTTATCTTAACATTCTTGTTTATTTCCTGGTTTTGAATATTCCGCAATAAAGAATGTGTGAAATGGAACTTGATGAAACGTCACCGTACCCATGTCTCGTTAAAAAGACTAAAGTACTTCAAAATGGATCGTGGTTAGTCTCCAGTTTGTCTCTGGCCGTTGATACCTCTATATGTTTCAGGGCGTGCAGGGTCTAACGCATTCTCATCATCTGGTTTTTGGCGGGAAGTCGAAGAGTGATGTCATCAATTTGTTAGATTTCCAAAACTTGTGTTATTTTGAATAATAATGTGTAATTGGTGGAATATTAACCATTATGTAATCGTATATGTGCATGAGTGAACGTAATTGTAACACAGTGATAAAACGTGCCTTTTCGATTTGCCTTAAAACGGTCGTCGTAATTGGTATGTAAACTATCCATCGCTTTACTATCCAGGGTGAAGTACTTTATCAAAATCATTATCATCGTTGTCATCAAGTTCATCGGGGAGTTGAATTAATTTAAACAAACACGATTATGCATCTGACTGGACACTGGCAAAATACACTTCAAATTAGTGTGAAGCCATAACTTAAAGAAGAAGAAGGATCGTGGTAAGTCTCCAGTTTGTCTTTGGCTCGTCCAGTGTGTCTATATATTTCATGGCGTGCAGGGTCTAAGACAGTTTTCGAACTTCGACATTTCCGTCGAAAGTGTGAAGGCCTCTCCCAAAGATTTTTATTTTATTTTTATTTTCAAGGAAAACTTACAGCTAGACTAAGAATAATTACAAAGATGTATAAAATAAGGCCATTTAAAAGTTTTCACAGTTAATTATAACAATACATGATTGCAGAAATAGTCGGTAAAAAAGCAAAGAGATATAAAGTTTTAACATTTAAAAAGAAGGGGGAGAATTAAAAACACATCTTATAATATAAAGAAGTGTTTACATAGTATATTTTTAAGCATCGGTATACTAGTTGTAAAAAAATCTATGTCAACATCCCGCAGCGCATCATTGAGCGCTCTGCTGGCTCTACTTATGTATGAGTTCTGTCTGTACTTAGTTTTAACTAATGGGACATGTAATATATCCGGCTTTCTCAACAAAGCAGCAGGCGCGCGCAACCCCACCCTGCCCAGCAATTCCGGACAGTCAACTGATTCATTCGCTATTTTAAATAGGTAAGATAGATCAGCTATTCTCCTTCTCTCGTGAAGTGGGAGAATGTGAATTTTTTTGCAACGTCTAAAGTAATTGGATAAATAGGTTTTCGATCGGTATTGCAGATACCTACGGAATTTCTTCTATATGCTTTCAATTCTATTTATATATATGTTGTAATTGGGATTCCATACCTCGCCACGAAGACCGGTTTTGAACTATATATAATTATATAAATAAGATACCTCCATTCTATTTGGGTTATACAAGCTTGTTCAGAATCGTCTATTATAGTATTTTTAATGAAGGTTGGGTACTGTGACAGTTTCACAGTCAAATTCAAGGTCAAAAATAATTTATTTGTAGAGGCCAATACATAAGCACTTACAAACGTCAAAATTATTACATTTTTTACATCTACCACCGGATCGGAACGCGGCCTCCACTGAGAAGATCCGGCGAGAAACTCAGCGGGCTAGTCCTTCAATTTAATTTGTTTGGCTTTTCTGATAACCATCTTTTTTTGTTTTTTAAAAATTATGTTATTCATAATTGATAAATGTTGCTGATTGAGGAGCTGCTCAAACCCAATCTGTTTTATCGTCAAGATAATCCGAAATTTTGTAATACCCTTTCTTACAGAGTCTAGTTTTAAATGCCTTTTTAAACTTATTGATAGGCATGTTTCGGATATCTATGGGCAATTTGTTGTAGAAGCGTATACATTGCCCCGTTGTAAGTGTCAAAGAAAATTATACTTTATTCAATGGCAATAAGACGCATGACTCGTTTTTATACTTATGGTTTTATGTGTTAATGTTATTCAATTAAATATTAATTTCGTTTGGCACTTACAACTGTCACTACCCATCTTATGTGAAAAATATTATAATCACGTGAGGCTCGAAAGGCGGGGGAGGAGGTTCGGATAAAACCACGAAAAATCACAACGTTAGTGTTGTGAAATATCACATGTATTTATTTTTTCACTGCCTCGTTGATCTATTGGCAAAGCGCATCGCTTTGTGATCACGAGGTACTGGGTTCAAAACCTAGGTCGGACAAAAGTAGTTATTAACTAACGAAAAACTCCCAGTATGAGGGCGGAGTCTGGAATTGTGCCCGGTATATGGCAATAGGCTCGCCCCCTATTACATGGGACCTAACATCGCCGGCGAAAAGTGGGTCTACTCAATGCACTTCTGCCACCCTCGCTTGAGGAATATAGGCGATAAAGGTGATTTTTTTGGCGCTATTTCTAGGCAAAAAACGTCCTGTACCTTGTCTGGCCTTGAACATATTTAAAATACTTTGCACCAAAAAAATTACTTGGTTTTGGGGATCAAAGATTAATGGACAACGCTTTTTGGAAAAGTTTATAAGTAATTTTATGAAAGATGTTTTTATTTACTTACAGTGAATCGGTAGACCTTCCCGAAGTTGTCGGTCCGTCTGGACTCGACGACGTCTCCTCTGTGGGAGCCCCTCTTCTCCACCGTCCAGTTGGGCAGGTTCACGATGTGCCACGCGTCGTGCATGCTCTCCTGGGCTTTCGCTTTGTACTCATCTATCTGTTGGCAAGAGAAAACAGGAGATCAGCTGTGTCCATAAGCCGGTTAATTGCCTGGTACACGTCAGTGAATCTGGCCTAACGGACTAATGGGCTGGTACAAAGTTTGGACTTTGCTTGACCTAGAATGATATCCCAAAATTTCGTAAATGCCAACCGCACTATATGCCCTTCATTGATATATCAGCCGTTACCGCCGCCCGCGGCATCTTTTCACCGACCCTCATGATGCCCTTACTTCCCTTCTTCCGTATACAGATACCGCACATAAGATCAGACAGCGACTTTGCCGGCGAGATCGTATAATCCCTTGCCCCGGCCGGTGCAAAGCACCACGGCGAGACACCTAGTATACGCCCACCCCCATAGCGACTGCCCAAGCCGAGGCCGTTCCTCCTTGAGGCGCCCTTGAGCTAGTTGCCCCCTTGCCCTTCTGGCTCGAGCGTAGTGGTTGCACGCTCGCCCTCTTGTCCGGCGAAGCTGTAAAGTCCCGCGGCCAACAGCGTAGGTCACTCACACACAAAGATATATTCTTTGCGTAAAAGAAGACCACAAGTATGTGTATCTTTTTTCTAATAAGTTCGATTCAAACCTATGGTTGAATGACTCAACCCAACGTGAGAACGCGTTTAAATGCTACAGTTTACTAAAATTACTGTAATAAAAAGATCTATGATCTATATCTATCTATCTGAAGGACAAGTCAGGAGTCTCCGTAACCGGCAAGCGTGTATGAGACGAACTATGAGAGTAGAGGAAGCCAGAGAGGTCTGTAAGGAAAGAACCTGTTGGAACTCTGTACTCTCTGCCTACCCCGTAAGGGATCTGGCGTGATGATATAGGTAGATAGAAAAAGATCTATGGTTATTAATAATTTAAAACTAATATCTACAATTGCTAGCTACGAGTAGGTATGGATGCGTCAGGTTTATCTAAATGCGCGCGTATTTTGGGTGTCATTTTTGTTGACAAAAAGACATAGTGTTTCCTATTTCCGTCAGCTTAGTGTTGATAATGCGATGACCTTCGATTTGGCTTAGATACTGCAGCAACTTTATATAATGTTTATTTATTTCACTATATATCGCACGAGAAACTCTTAGGCATGCAGGTTTCCTCACGATGTTTTCGTTCACTGTTAAAGCGAGTGATAGTTAATTTTTAATATGCACATGCTTGCGAAGACAGAGGTGCGTGCCTGGGTTTGAACGCGAGACCTCTGACTTTGCAGTCCAACGGTCTAACCACTTGGCTATCACTGCTAGTAGACCATAAATTTCAACTTGATGCCTCTACCCCGTATATCAATACCTCTAACCGTTCCTGAGACAAAAGCGTCTTAACCGACAGACAAATAGACGGACAACAATGTGATCTTATTATATAAGGGTTTCGTATTTACCGATCGACGTACGGAATCCTAATCAGCTATAAATGTACCGTAGTAATATTACATACTACTCTATCTATATCATCACGCCAGCTCCCTCGCGGGGTAGGCAGAGAGTACAGAGTTCCAACAGATTCTTTCCTTACATACCTCTCTAGCTTCCTCCACTCTCATAGTTCGTCTCATACACATTCGCCGGTTACGGAGACTCTTGACTTGCCCTTCAGATAAGACACGGTCTATTTGGTCATGGTAAGATAGTTTAAGGTCTTCCCCGGTACCTACATCCTTCCACTTTCGTATTGTATATCTGTTTTGTTATTCTTTCTTCATTTGTCATACTACTCTATATTCTCAGATATAGGCCTATTCAACAACTCCTTAGTCGCATTAAACATAAATTCCTCATAAAATTCCTTTTCCCGTAGAATATCACAAATTCATTTACTTTGTCTTTTTTACTTCTGCTATTCATTAATTTTTATGTTTTTGTATGCTGTCCTTCACCTATGGACTTTGTCTTAGAGCTCATTAACTTCATATATCATTGTGTTACATGTAGAGCACTGTTTGGTCTATTATTTCATTAGCATATGTTTCCTATCCTGTTTATTATTAATTGTTTGTGCCTATCTATCTATCTATATCATCACGCCAGCTCCCTCGCGGGGTAGGCAGAGAATACAGAGTTCCAACAGGTTCTTTCCTTACATACCCCTTTGGCTTCCTCCACTCTCGTCTCATACACATTCGCCGGTTACGGAGACTCTTGACTTGCCCTTCATTATCTGAAGCTCTATTTGGTCATGGTAAGATAGTCTAGGTCTTCCCCGGTACCTACATCCTTCCACTTTCGCATTTGTTTGTGCCTAAATAAATATAATAAAAAATAAATAAAATAATATTTTTCGCATAGGATGGGTGTACTGACAGTTCTAAGTGCCAAACGAAATTAATATTTACTCGTAATTCAATGGTGTTAAGGCATAAAAACATAAATATAGAAACAGGTTATGCCTCTTATTGCCATTGAATAAAGTATAATTTTCTTTGACACTCAACTGTCACAGTAACCACTTTACATAAAAATGCTGTAAATTAAAATTAATGAAATTGATGCTTTTTTTTAATTTCTGATAAGTGTCGCCATGACAAAATTGTTTGTTTGACCTCGACTTGTAGCAATGAGTATTAAGACAAGAAAACGTTAATTATAATTAACATAACTGATAAATAATAATAAAAAATGTAACAAGATATCAACATAATTAAATCTTGGGATGTTCTTGATAACACATTTTTTATCTAACAATTATTTTTGTTATTAACATAATGCATGTTATTGAACATTTGTCGATAAACACCTGATTATTGCTAAAGTTAAGTACAATATAGATAGACAGACAAATATTTATGGTGCACCAATAAGCCGGCGCACCTGGCCATACATAACGGAGTGCTTGTCCCAACGCTGTTATATGGCAGCGAGAGCTGGGTATGTAAGAAGGAGAATTAAAGTAGGATAAATGCGCTGGAAATGCAAGCTCTGCGGAAGATGTGAAGCTGACCGACCGTATTCGCAACAGCGTAGTAAGAAAGCGAGTAGGCATGAAATATAGTATCGGTGTAAAAATGAGAAAGGGTATGCTCCGTTGGTTCGGGCATATAGAAAGAATGTCTGAAGAAAGAATGACAAAACAGATATACAATACGAAAGTGGAAGGATGTACGTACCGGGGTAGAACTTTTTTTTTTCGTGGGGAAATCTTTGGACTTCTGCCAACCTCGGGGGAAGCTGGCGGGGCATGTCGGACTCTTACCGACTAAAACCCCACGGTGGCCGGCACTCGCAGGTGTCAGAGGGGCTCCGGGATCTCCGAGTGGAACACGCCGGTGCCCCCCTTGTGCCGCGCTCCGAAGAGCCCGCCTCGGGAGGGGAAACTTGTAGCCTGCTTCCCCCCCTGCACCGTCGCGGTGCTCACGGCGGCGTAGGCCACACCACGCCGCCATCCTCCTCGGGGTCGCGCGGAGGACGCTTAGGGCCCCCGCCCCAGCGTCCCACGACCCCAAAGGCACCCCTGCGGGTGTTGGTGCAGGGGGGGGGGTCCCCCACCAGATGTTGCGGCAGGGGACACAAGTTAGCCCGTATTATAAAGCCCTGGGCTATTGGGCGGGGGGCCTGGGCGGGCTGTGCCTCCGCCCCGGCGCCGTCGCCTTCGGCAAGCGGGATCGGCCCTCTCCCGATCCCGCTCGGCCTCCTCCTTCTGTGACATCACAGTCTCGCAGAAGGAGGATACGGCCCCCCACGCCGAATCCCCTGCCAGCATAGCCGCTACTATTGCCAGCAAGGAGAGGTCCGGTCCAATCCGGTCGACCAGGATCCGCCGCTCGGAGGCCCACGCTGGGCACTCGACAAGCGTGTGCTCTGCGGAATCCCGGTCCCCACCACAGTGGTGACAGATCGCCGTCGCCTCGCGTCCGATCTTGCTCAGATAATCACCGAAACAGCCGTGACCGGTGATTATCTGAGCAAGCCTGTAGGAGATTCGCCCACTCCTCCGCTGTTGCCAGGCTTCGAAGGACGACCGGGGAAGACCTAGACTATCTTACCATGACCAAATAGACCGAGTCTTATCTGAAGGACAAGTCAAGAGTCTCCGTAACCGGCGAGCGGGTATGAGACGAACTATGAGAGTGGAGGAAGCCAGAGAGGTATGTAAGGAAAGCATCTGTTGGAACTCTGTACTCTCTGCCTACCCCGCAAGAGATCTGGCGTGATGATATAGATAGATGGATAGAGACCAATAAATTCCAGCGAATACATAAAAATACGTAAAAACCAAACCGAGTGTCCGTTTGGTTTTCCATCCGCTCAAAGAGCAATGGAGAGAGCTGTAATTGCAGTCTCCTTGCTCATCGAATAAGAAACGAGGAGATCCGCAGGAGAACCAAAGTCACTGACATAGTCCACAGAATTGCCAAATTTAAGTTGCAGTGGACGGGGGACATCGCTAGCAGAACTAAGCCGCTGGGATAGAAAGTTTCTGATATGGCGGTCACGTGTCAGAAAACGTCAGAAAACAGAAAACGAAATGGGTAGCCCCTTAAGACGGACCAATGACCTGGTAAAATTCGCGAGTTAAAGCTGGATTGGGGGGGGGGGGGGGGATCAATTTCATAATCATCTTTGTCATCAATTATATCGAGGTTTTGAATTAATTTAGGAATGAATAGATATATTCGTAATACTTGACAAAATACGCGACGTTGTGATGCCATAAACATAATAATAATAAAAAAGTTGTAGCTCTTTCCACTTTATATTTTTCTTCTTTTGATTTCGTTTTTTTTTATGCTGAGTTCTTAGATTTATTTCATGTCGTTTTTTTTTCTTGTCAGTATTGTGTATGAAGCAAATGAATGGGTTAGTGGTAAATAAAATATACAGATAACCCTTCCTCTTGAATCACTTCGCCCATTGGTGATAACCGTATGGAAATCCGTTCGGTAGTTATTGAGTTTATCGCGTTCAGACAGTTGGGACGGGGAACTTTAATTCATAATATGTAGTAATAGCTATATTCTCCTCCATCCCAAATTTGCGAGGGCGAAATTTCTTTGTGTTACTTATAATCATCATCGGGAAACATCAATTGCCGACGAGGACCTTCTCAAAGATCGCCAAAATAACCGGCTTTGTACGCATCCAACATTTACTCGCGACCTTCACCACGCGCGACGACGTGTTTTGGTATGTGGTCGCCGCGCGAGAACCTTTCTGCCTCAACACCTGTCAATTCTACGAGTAACGGATATATCGGTGACTTTGGTTGTCCTGTGGATCTTTTCAATTCTGATTCGATATCGCAGGGAAATAATGTCGTATGACCAAATAGTTTTACCAAATGAATATTTAAAAGAACATGATGAAATCAAATCTTTTTGTACCACCTGCTGAGAGTCTTCCCACCTGGACATAAATTACCATGGCTGGTCTGGAAGTCTTTAAATAGACTTCGGATTCGAGTCGGCCAGAGCAAGGAATACATGTTCAAGTAGAGACTCACAAACGATACTAATCTGAAGCGTTTGTGCAGTGTAACCCAAACGATGGCCCACCTTACATCATGATCTGCATGCCCCAACACCTGCACGCGGTAGAATTTGATGAATGCCACCGAAAATGCGGTAGAAGTGGCCGCGTTCTGGTCTAAACGATAAGATAATAATGGATAGCGGAAATTTGTTTCAGGAGTTGTTTAAACAGTATCGCAGTGCATATGAAGGCATATTTACATAAAACTTAGGACTCAAAGATGTTACATAGCGGGAAGCACCTGGAAAAAAGGGAACTAGAGTATACGCACTCTATTGCTGCCAAAAAATACTTGAGTTGTCTTCTCTAAGACGTAGAGCATAATAACTCAATGTCTTTTACCCAATTTACACATTGCCCACTCCCGACACTTACGCTCTACTTCCCTACCCATACTATCACTGTCTGGCGCTCCCTTCGTTCGCGGTTTTTTGAGCGGAGTCAATACTGGCAGGCCTCGCCCACTTAGTTAGTGCGACCGGTCAAGATTTGTTTTTGAAATTACGGGGAAAAATAATTTTGGAAAACTTACGAATAAAAATCTAAAGTAATATATAAAATACAAAAACAATGAATGTGTGAAAAAAGTATGAATGTAGTATAAAAATTGGCTTGAGAATATTGTGATCAAAACAATATCAGTCGGGAGTTTTTGCAAACACAAGAGGAACACAGAGCGATGCTATAAGTCGACGCTGCCGCAATACTGCTTACTGCTCGTGGCGGGAAAAGGCGGCAGTAGCAGTATATAAACCGGGTATTACTTCTTAGGAGAAATATACTTACCGTTAACCATTCAGCATGAAACTCTTCGTGATGAGAATTAAAGAGCAGCTTCATCCAATTAGTCATAGTGTAGCCAATCTTGGATAGTTTACTGTCATAGTCGTCTTCTGTCTTCAAAGCATTAATTTCTTCGATTTTGTTATCCACTTCTTGTGGGGTTAGATCTGTAGGTGCCGTTGGCGGGAGCGCAGATGGCGAAGCGGCCATTTTGTTTTGTGTATTGCTTTTTTTGGCACTGGTTTATTTGGCAAAGGGATATATTGTGGTTGATACTTTTGTTTTCGTTTTTGCACTGATGATAGATTGGTTTTATTATATTTGTAATACTCAATTAAGCTTCTAGAATATAAAGAATTGTACGAGTTTATTTGGTGATTTTCATAAAGATATTTATCCGTTAAGAATTGTTAGGTTTTATCTCATTCTAAAATGTGTTACTAGGATATGCCCGCGACTTCGTCCGCGTTGAGTTTAGACAAGAACCTTACATTTTTCCAGGATAAAAAGTATCACACCGTCACGCCTATATTCCCCAAGCGGGGGTGGCAGAGGTGTAGTGAGTACACCCACGTTTCGCCGACTATGTTAGGTCCCATGTAATAGGGGGCGAGCGTATTGCCATATACTGGGCACATTCCAGACTCCGGACTTGTACTATGAAGTTTTCGTTAGAAAAACTACACTTGTCCGACCTAGGATTTGAACCCAGGACCTGGTGATCACAAAGCGATGCGCTTTGCCATTAGACCAACGAGGAATAAAAAGTATCCTTTGTGTTAATCCAGGTAATAGACTCTCTGTGTGCCAAATTTCATCCAAATCTGTTCAGTCGCTTTTTGCGTGATTGAGTAACAAACATCCAAGCATTTAAACATACAAACTTTCGCATTTATAACATTAGTAGGAAGTACGATGAATTTTAACAAAATTTAAGTGTGTATAGCATAATTTTTGGGATTACTATCTATATATATATACTATATATAGATAACTTCTTATGGGAGGGTAAACCGCTTCTAACGTAACGCGTAACGGCGCCAGTCTGTCTGGCTTCCCTTTCTCTCACGCATACGGCAGCGGTAGGCATGCTCTTCCTCTCACTCTAACCCACAGTGTTCTTCCCTTTCTCTCACGCATACGGCAGCGGTAGGCAGGCTCTTCCTCTCTCACTCTAACCCACAGCGTTAGTTTAAGTTATCACTTCTGTCGGGCGTCCAGAGACGCACAATTTTTTTTTTTATATATTTTTATAGATTTTTTAATTACACTGTATTGTAAATATATCAGAATACATCTTTTTTGGCGTGTCTAAGAATTTGTTAAACACAAAAATGTACGGCAATACTCTTACTTGTTTTATAATAATACCATTTTAATGAAACATACAAAAATACCGAACGCTGTAAAATATAAGTGCTTTACTTAAACAAGAACATTTTTAACCGTTTAACCGCCCCAGTCGGATATATCCGACAAATGTTATCGTGCCCGTACCGCCTCTGTCGTAAATATCCGACAAAATTTTATGTTATGAATCAGAATCAGAATATTTTTTATTCATGTAAACCATTACAGTATTTATGAATCGTCAGAAAAGTAACAAAGGCTCTACCACCACTTCGGAATGTCATTCCTGTGGAGAAGAAGGGCAAGAAACTCCATGGTTACTCTTTTAAAATAGTATTTTTACATTTTCTTTTTCCATCTACATTTTGTTGTGGGATATGGAAGAACGATGTAGGCTGGTCTAAGTTAAATTATACAAATTATACTATTCTTGTGAATGGCTACATGGTTCCCTCATTTACAGAGAAAGAAATGAGAAAAAAAAGAAACATTTTACTAAATTAATAGAAGAAAGAGAGGGAATATTAAATAATAATAGCTAAACAAGTTGTCCATATTTGACGGACGATTTAGCGCAGTGGTTAAGAGCTTAAGCCGCTCCGCCCACTGTGTCTAATAGTCGCGGGTTCGATTCCCGCACGGAACAAATCTTTGTGTGATCCACAATTATTTGTTTCGGTCTGGGTATTTGTGTGTGTGAACTTTCATGTTTGTAAACGCACCCACGACACAGGAATAAATCCTAGAATGGGGCTACGTTTAAAAAAAAAAAAAAAAAAAAAAATCAATCAAGTGGAGCTGGAACAGCCCCTATCCAAGTATTTTTGTCTTTTAAATAATCATCTAGCGTATAATAAGCTTGTTTACTAAGCGTACGTTTAATACAAGCTTTGAATTTATTGTCACTAAGTTTAGTGACGTCAAGAGGAAATGCTATGAACTCTCCCATTTTATTGTAAAATAGTGAATATATGTGCATAATAAAGAATAAATAAATAAAAACAAAGGGCGTTCATCGCGAACATGGCGTTCATACTCAAAACGATTACAAGTGTGTAAGCCTACAAAACACTTTTGGGTAAAACAATTATATTTTGACACCGGAATCTTATTAGTGAGAGTGAGGAGGAGACTTGAGGAAGCCTCAGAGAGGTCTGTAAGGAAAGAACCTGTTGGAACTCTGTACTCTCTGCCTACCCCGCAAGGGAACTGGCGTGATGATATAGATAGATAGATAGATAGAATCTTGGTAATTGTCCGTAACCATACACCCTTTTTAAAAATATATTTTTTGTGCAACCTGATCACGGTTTGCACAGAGTAAAAATGATTAAGGAATCTAGTCCTGTTATCTATTTTAAAAAATATAGCAACATTTATCACGATAATTCACGGCACAAAGATGATCTTATTGTACATTATACTCGTCTCCAAAGAATTACTAACTCTTTCATGGGGCAATGTGTACGCTTCTACAACAAATTACTAATAGATATCCGAATTATGCCTATTAATAAGTTCTAAATGGCTATTAAAACTAGACTCTGTAGTAAAGGATAGTACTAAATTTCGGAATATATCGATGATAAAACTTAGTAGATTTCATCAGTTCCTCATTCAGCGACTTCTAAATACATTTTTGTGCAATAAATTGTTGTAAACAATTTTGTAAAAGAAGAAATAAACAGAAAGGCCAGTCCAATAAAACAATTAAGTCAAAAGACTAGCCCACCGAGTTTCTGGCCAGATCTACTGTGTGGGGCCGCGTTTTGATCCGGTGGTAGTTGTAAAAAATATAATAATTTTTGACGTTTGTAAGAGCTCTTGTTGGCCTATGCAATGAGTTACCAAAGTCACTATATGCGTTTTATTTAGGTTTCTCCTAATTAACTACACAAATATTGATGCATCGAACAATACATATCGCGCGACAGACAATTATATGGCAATAATTATTGGGGGGATGTTGCCATAATAAATAACTGGACATGTGCGAGTCGGGCTCGTGCTCTGAGCGTTCCGTATAAGATCGCTTGTGAAGACATTTTTTCAATTAAATAAAAAACAAGGGAATTTTAATTAGTGCGTTTTACTCACAAAAAGTCAAGGTTTTTACTAACGACACATCGTCAGTAAGTATTTTTAAACTCACTTAGCATAAAGATGAATCATTCGGCGTGTTCTTTGTACAGCTTTATTGTTGTTGACGTGTTCCATTTTATATCATATATATTTGGATTGCCTCGTTGTCAAGTCGCATATGGAGCGACTAACGATTTAGAGGTCTAAGGTTTGAATCTTTGGTCGGACAACGTAATTTTTCTATTCAAAAATCCTGGAATTATTCCCGGTATAATGATAATTGGCTCCAAGCCTAACTCATTGGG
Organism: Phalera bucephala; assembly: GCA_905147815.2. NCBI lineage: Eukaryota > Metazoa > Arthropoda > Insecta > Lepidoptera > Notodontidae > Phalera > Phalera bucephala. The sequence continues at coordinate 11,189,804 of LR990636.1, read as the reverse complement.
GACCACAGATCTTGGGCAATATAGGTGTGACTGTATTCTATTAAGTCCAAATCTCCGGACTGTCAAGTTTTCGATAAAAATACCCCAATGGACCAAGTATTTTTGGGGGGACCTAGGATTCGAATCTAAGACTTCGTGATTGCCAGTCACACTATCTACAACTAGTGTAACGCTTCTTATTACAATTTTTAAATAATAAAAAAAATTGCTCTCCATTACCCTCCTCTACAATCTTTTTTTCCATCAAACTTACATCTTTCGAATTTGGAACACTTTCCGACTTTTCCGATTTCTTCAAATCAACGTTCCGACAAACGGCGTTGCCCATAACGCAAAAAAAAGTATTACCGTACATTTTTAATTATTTATAAACTATTTATTGCCATAAAAATATTAACGGTAAATATTTATGCATTTTTTACTAGACTATTATACCTTTATTGTTAATTTTATAGGTTATTACTGTGTTTTTAAGCACGTTTTGTTCGTTTTCGCGGTCTGCGAGTGGGTTGACACGTGAGTCCACTATAAAGTACACTAATAAACTGTTTTTATTCGCAGAACGTGTTATGTATGCGGTGTAATACGTTTATCGGTTCCGTAGATTGGGGTACTGGTGGGTGGACAAGCATCGAATTTATTTTTGAATATTTACTTATATTGACGACAATTGGAAATTCTGCACTATCGATATAAAAATCACACCTGTATACCGTAATTTGAATCATTTACCTATCTCGACGACAATTGTTTTTGCGCTATGAATAAAACTCTGCCATGTATACGGTAACAGACAGGGCAAAAATCAATGTGAAAAAAATTTAATAGCTATATTTCGCATTTTATCGCGCTTTTTGGGGTTTTAAGTCCACAGCAGCCATGGTCACGGGAGGCCCTGAGACATTTTAAGTTCAAAAGCTATTGTTGCTGTGGCGTAACTAAGGGGAAAAATATAATTGCAATCGAAATATCAATTGAATGATCCCACAATTAAAAAATTGATTGAATTATGCTCGAACACTGTAAAGCGGGAACGGCACAGGGGCACTATATTTACTTAAATTTCGCGGTCAATTTTAGGTCGTAATGTAGTACACTAAACCGGACATAATCAAAGACCCTGGAATTAAAATTCTATTATAAATAGGACTCATTGAATAGAGACCATCAACGTTCTTAAAAAAACAAAATAGATTTCAAACGTTTATAAATGTGCCGAAACGTTTATAAAGCGTGTAAGTATGAAATAAAGTTTCGATGTAAAGATCCATGAATTTTGGTAGAAATAATTACAAAACAAATATATATATATATAATAACAAAATGAAAGGATGTAAGTGCCGGGGAAGACCTATATTATCCTTTCATGACCAAACAGACCGCGCCTTATCTGATGGGTCAAGAGACCCCGTAACCGGCGAGCAGGTAGGCGAATTATGAGAGTGCAGAAACGAAAGAGGTCTGTGTGTTACTACTAGTAATAAATAGAAATAAAATCTTTAACACTTCCTTCGGTATAAAGTTCAAATATAACAAAAACGGGCGAAATAATAAGCAGACAGGAAGTAGGTCGCTTGAATACAAATACTCGCCGTCGTTATCGTTTCATGACCTACATTTTACATTCTGCGACCTTGGCTCTTTGACTTATTACTTACTCTATTTGTAACATATCGACGTATCTAACGAACAAAGTCCTATAATCCAGTATTTATATTTGTCATAAATAACCTTATCGACGGGCACGAGAGTTGCACATGCCATTTACTTTGTTTGGCATATGTAAAGGTCATTGCTCTGCGCCCATACATGATTTGCTCCAGAACCAACAGCAATGAAAAAATACTTGTATGATTTCAAATCGCCCATAAATTTCTTAAGGCATTCATTATTAAACGGACAAGCGGGGGAATCGCAATATTGCACAAAAAAGAATTGGATTTTGAGGTTATAATTCAGTAGCCATTATACATATGCGGTTATATTGTGTGGGTTGACATTTAGGAAAGATGTCGGCGACTTCGATATAAGTACTTATAATACTTTGAAATATTCGTTATAGATTGCAAATTGTCCGTTAGATACGGATATTTGCCATTATTTTAATAAAATAGATAAATAATGATGGCATGGGTCAAATGTTTGTTGGTTCTGGGGCAATATTCGACAATGTCCTTTGTTCTATGGAACCGTCGCATGTATGTATAATGAGACATAAATATGTAGTTATATTAAACGCCTACAATCATCGATATATTATTCGTTCTAGGTTATCAGGATCAGGACAGTGGCGGATTTACACATTTGCCGCCAGTAGGCTATTCAATAGTTCACAATCTTATTAATAACATTTTTCTTTGTCAATGAAATTGCAATTTTATGATTTGTACTCTATCGTCATCCTTACATCAGCTTTTTCCCGTTATTAGTATGATTGTAAACTAAGGGATCGTTGTGTCAGTTCCTACATTATTCTTACAACTCACGTTGTGAAGTTTAGACAAGATCTTATTCTTTCTTCATCACAAGAAGAAGTCTTTAGGTATATTTTTGAGATAAGCAAAACTCAGTCCTATACTACTTTAAAAAAAAATTTGAGCCAAATTTTCCACCCCCCTAAAATTTGCCGCCCTAGGCTCCAGCCTACCCGGCCTGCTGGTAAATGCGCCACTGGATTAGGAACAAAATGCTTTTACCATCCTTTTTTTTTTTTTTTTTTAAACGTAGCCCCACACTAGGATTTATTCCTGTGTCGTGGGTGCGTCTACAAACATGAAAATTCACATACACAAATACCCAGACCAGAACAAATAATTGTGGATCACACAAAGATTTGTACCGTGCGGGAATCGAACCCGCGACTTTTAGACACAGTGGGCGGAGCGACTTAAGCTCTTAACCACTGCGCTAAATCGTCCGTAAATAAACATCTAACGCCACGCCTGTCTTCCCCGTAGGATCAGTACAGGAAAAGTAGTTATAGGCAAAATTCAATACAGTTCTAACAATACTAACGTAGCGTATAAGCAAAGCTATTACTAACTTATCACTAACAACTCTTATGGACTTAATGTCTGAAATAAAGATATTTTATTTTTTATTTTTATTTACTTTACCCGCAAAATGTAACATTTTAACGCGCCCTCACGTTGGCTATGTTGTGTGTGTGAGTGATCTACGGTGTCGGCCGCGGGGCCTTTACAGCGCTACGCTCGAGCCAGAGGGGCAAGAGGCAACTAGCTCAAGAGCGCCTCAAGGAAGAACGGCCTCGGCTTGGGCAGTCGCTATGGGGAGAGCATATATTAGGTATCTATCTCGCCGTTGGGCCATGCACCGGCCGGCGGGCAAGGGATTCTTCGACCTCGCCGGCGAGGTCGGTGTCTGATCCTGTGTGCAGTATCTGTATCCGAAAGAAGGGAATTGGTGATAACTAAGAATACTGCACACTCCAGTAATGCAAGTACCTCTGTTCTCTTATATTTTCAGAGCGTCACCTTTAATCTAGTGCAAATAATACACCTATGGATAATACACCTCTAATATCTAAGGTGTCCACAGTATGCTCCCGTGTCACCGAAGCGTTTTGGTCCCAATGTGACATATAGACCGGTCTTATTTTTTTAACACACACGTTTTGACGTAGTTCACCAGCAATTACGGACGATTTAGCGCAGTGGTTAAGAGCTTAAGCCGCTCCGCCCACTGTGTCTTATAGTCGCGGGTTCGATTCCCGCACGGGACAAATCTTTGTGTGATCCACAATTATTTGTTCCGGTCTGGGTATTTGTATATGTGAAATTTCATGTTTGTAAACGCACCCACGACACAGGAATAAATCCTAGTGTGGGGCTACGTTTTTAAAAAAAAAAGAAAGAAGAAAGAATTTTATGCACTTCTAAAACGATCCCACTTGCAGGTTTTTTTTTTTTATATTTATGGCATTACGACGACGCGCATTTTGCCAATGTCAAGTATTACGAATATTCATTTCAAAATAATTCAACTCCCCGATGAACTTGATGACAAGGATGATTATGAAATTGATGAAGTGCCCCACCCTGGATAGTAAAGCGATGGATACTTTACATACCAATTGCGACGGCCGTTTTGAGGGAAATCGAAAAAGCACGTTTTATCACTTTGTTACAATTACCTTCACTCGTGCACATATAAGAATACATAATGGTTAATATTCCACCAACATTACACATTATAATTCAAAATAACACAAGTTATAAAAATAAAACAAATTGACGACATCACTGTTCGATTTCCCGCCAAAAAAAACCCGCTTGCAGGTTAGCGTTCATTATTTCGTAACTACGTATTATTCTTTTAATAAACAGGATTCCTGACATCTATTTTCCGCCAAAAAAAACCCGAAGTTGAGTTTTGGCGGGAAGTCGAAGAGTGATGTTGTCAATTTGTTTTAATTTCCAAAACTTGTGTTATTTCGACTAATAATGTGTAATGTTGGTGGAATATTAACCATTATGTGTCCTTATATGTGCATGAGTGAAGGTAATTGTAACAAAGTGATAAAACGTGCCTTTTCGACTTCCCTCAAAACGGCCGTTGCAATTGGTATGTAAAGTATCCACCGCTTTACTATCCAGGGTGGGGTACTTCATTAATTTCATTATCATCGTTGTCATCAAATTCATCGGGGAATTGAATTAATTTAAACAAACACGATTATATATCTCACTGGACACTGGCAAAATACACTTATAATTAGTGTGAAGCCATAACTTGAAGAAGAAGAAGAAGAAGAACCCGAAGTTCCTTTTTTAAATGACAGTCGACGTGACACTTTACCGCTTGCCAGTACAGAAAAAAATAATCTTATTAAAAACACGAAACGATAATTTTTTTTAGAGATAATCTATTTTTTTGACAGTTCACGTGGGCGTACACGTCTGGCCACATAACACGTGTTAAAACTCAAAACGTGCGTGGAGATATGACGTTAAAGAGAAAACGAGTTGGTTAATTATATTCATTATATAATGCTAATATCTATATATCGGCGTGGTTATTATCTGTGGCAAATAGTGCGCGGGTCGTCCGCTAGTCAGCGCTACGGCCGCGTGCTGACGGAACGCGAGAGTCAACGGGATTTTGAATTAGGAAGATGAACAGAACATGGAGAACGATGCGATGACGACGTGTCAAAATGGTCGTCCTGCCCTTTTGATAATTAAATGGTTGATATTGTGTTTCATGTGGATAAGTGATGTGATTAAATAACTGATGGGCAATTATTGTGTTTAGCTGTTTGGAAACCTAACCCCGCGCATGTCTGAGTCTAAAGATTGAGCTCTTGTACTAGTTAGTTTGGCCATCTGACGACATATATAATTAAAAAGATAACTCCTGTCACACTCACTCACTGACTGATTCATCAACGCCCATCCCAAACTCTTGGACCTAGAAAGCTGACATTTTGCACAGAGGTCCTCTTTATATAGTAACCGAAGAATAAGGCCGGATTTATCGAAATTCTGGGATTCGTATATTCGCTTGAAAGTTGCTTTATTTCCGAATCTATAATTATTAGAGACTCCAACTTCAGCAGTTATGTAGATAATTATAAAAACAATTCAAGATTTATCAAAAATTTTACGGGATAGAGGAAAAAATCTTCTGTCTTGGTTAAAGAAAAAACGCCGGAAGCATGGAACAGGGGTGTGGTGGTACTGTTTTTCAAGGAAGGTGATAACACCTCTTTGAAGAACTATAGGCCATATAAGTACCATAGACCACATACATACGCTGCGGCACATTATACAGGAGACTGAGGAGTATAATCGGCCACGAGCGAAGTCGTGGGCAAGGGCTAGTATAAATAAATATAAATATATACAAGGCGTATCATAAATAACGCAAGACCGCAGACACAAATTCCATACGAAAACTAATTTTCCCAATTTGTAAATTTGTTAACCCTTTTTTAGGCACTTTTATACCACAATTAGCGATGAAACTTGTACGTGTATGTGTGCGAATTGCGAAATACATTTTAGTAATGCATTTAAAATCTCCGTATTCAAAAATAAATTTAGTCTATTATAGCGCACTAAGGGAGTAACAGCATTTTTGAAAATTTCAAAAAAATATATTTTAAAATTCGTTGGAATCAATTTAGTTATCGATTTAGAACAAACTACTTTCAGGTCTTGCGTTTATTATGTTACACCTTGTATAAGAAAAGCAAGACACAGTATCAATCCCGAGTCTAAAATTGTTCCCGGACCTAACATCGTCGCCGAAAAGTGGGTGATTGGAAAAAAATAATCCCCCGCAAGTACCCAGTACCCTGTACAAATTCAGTAATCCTCACCGAAACACAAAGTTTTGTTATAAATTTGTAATTGCGAGAAGAACTAAGTAAAATTCCGCATATCACTGTTTAATTATATTATCTGTAACTTAACAGGGGACAGGGAACAAAATTTAACTTCCAACACAAAAGCCTCACTAGCAACAAAGGAAATAGGATACTACTAAAAACTAACCAGACTTCACTGTTATAAGCTGTAAGTCAATTACGGTACACTTGCTTGCAATAAATAAAGCCTTTTCCTTTTTTTACGAAATTCTGCCCTTATTTGTCAGTGACAAGTAGCATTTTAGTTGTACATATATATACATGCACACGCCTTTATCCCACTGCGTAGGCAGAGACTATGATTTCATCACATACTACGATTCTTACACACCTATTTCGCTTCATCTGCGTTCATATATCTCCTCATGTAATTCCGTCGATTAGCTGTTATTTCAATTGCCCGATAAAATATGCATATAGATGTACGACTGCCTCGTTGGTATAATGACGCAAAGAGCGTCTGGCGATGGCAAGGTTCAAATCCTAGTTCGGACAAAGTTTGCTTTTCTAAAAATTCGCAGTTAAGTCCAGAGTCTAGAATTTTGCCCGGTGGAATGGTCTGAAAGCATTAATTTAGAACACGTATTTTTTTCTAAATAGTTAAGCGAGCAAAAAAATATACAATTACATGAGGATTACAGAGTTGGCGGTATGTGGGTACACGCTATACTTCTGCCAACCCCCCTGGGGAAATACTGGTGTGAAGTATTTTTTTTTTATATTGGATCTATCTATACCTTTACGCCAGTTCTCCTGCGGGGTAAGCAGAGAGGACAGTTATTTTTTGAATGAAAACAAAAAATAATATTATTATCCAATAAACCATGTCCTCCAGTGTACGTCAAATGAACTATGACTGACCTCTCATTACGGTACATATTGTAAGTACATTAATATCTCTCTCTATCTGTATTACCACACAATTTCCCCTTGGGGAGTATATATGTATATCTGGGAGTATATCTGGGGGCAGAGAATAGAGTTCCAACAGGTTTTTACAGACCTTCCTGACTTATGTATATTTTTATTATATTCTAACACTGCTTCGTTGGTCTAGTAGCAAATAAGGCGCCTAATGATCCAGGGTACGAATCTTAGGTCGGACAACATTTAATTTTAATAATAATATTAGCCCTGTTATGAAACTGTCCCTCCGTCGGCACGGGCCTTCTCTCAAACTGAGAGGGTTTAGGCCATAGCCCACCACGCTGGCCCAGTGCGGGTTGGCGAACTTCACACACCTCCGAGAAACTCTTAGGCATGCAGGTCTCCCCACGATATTTTCCTTCACCGTTAAAGCAAGTTATAGTTCATTTTTTAATACGCACATGCTTTCTAAAAGACAGAGGTCCGTGCCTGGTTTTGAATCCGATACCTCTGACTTTGCAGTCCAACGGTCTGCTGCTTCCACTGCTTATTATAATATTTAGAATAGAAAAAAAGGAGTTTTATTCCGCAGTCTGGTATTGTGCTCGGTACAATGACAATAGTCTTGCACATGGCCCCTAACATCTTTGGCGAAAAGTGGGTGTACACAGAACTCTGCACCCCCGCTTGGGATCATCCATTAATCACGTGAGGCTCGACAGGGGGCCGGGGATTCGAAAAAATCACGAAATACCACTAGGGTCAAGAGGGGGTTGTAGTAAGATATTTATAGATAGATTATTCTTTGAACGCGCGATTTCTAAGCCGAATAGCGGCGCGTGACCTTGAATCGCCTTGAAAATTTTTAAGATACTTTGTACCAAAAACGATACTTGATTTTGGCTTAGTGTAAAACCTCACCAGGTATCACCAAGGGGAAGGTAGAAGGGGTTAAAAAGTTGCTAAAAACGTCAGGTGAATAATGGACGATTCCCCTTGGGGAATATAGACGGGACGAAGTACTCTTTATGAATTTTTAATAAGATTAACATTTCCTGAAATCAGATATAAAATATACGTTTCTTGTTTTGAAAACAGTTCTTTAGAAAGAAATGGCAAACCCAACTACACAATTTATATACTTTATTTTCTTAGGAGAACATACATCGTCAATGACTTTGAAAATTTTTGTTTGAAAATTTCTATTGTCTGATGAAGTGAGTGAGCCTGGAGGACCCAAAATGCAGGTTTTTTCAAATAATTCAGATATAATTAATTAAAAGTCATTCATACAAGTTATAGAGCATATCTTACGCTCTTTTTCGTGTATATTTTATACATATCCAATCTACGATTGAATGGAACATTTGCAATATATATTTAAGATATCATGTTTAAAAGTATTGTTTTTTAAAAATTGAATTGGTAAAATCAATTGTTACTCCATACATTAAATTCACGTACTTTTCGTCTTCCTTTATATATATATATATATATATATATATATATATATATGTCCAGCGTACTCGGTAGCTTTGAGAGCTACCGAGTACGCTGGACTGCGAGTGTGTGTGAATGATCTACGCTGTTGGCCGCGGGGCCTTTACAGCTTTACGCACAAGAGGGCGAGCAACCACTACGCTCGAGCCCGAAGGGCAATGGGGCAACTAGCTCAAGGGCGCTTCAAGGAGTATCGGCCTGGGCTTGGGCAGCCGCTATGTCGGATGGCGTATACGAGGTGTCTCGCCGTGGTGCTCTGCACCGGCCGGCGGACAAGGGATTCTTCGACCTCGCCGGCGAGGTCGGTGTCTGATCCTGGTTGGACCGCTAGTACTAACATTGAGTACATTGATAAATGTGTTTTTGTTTCCCTGCACTTCAAGAAGTACGTGAGTATTATTGAACTTAATATTTACAAATAGATATTTTAACTCTATGCTATAGAATCTGGTTAAAGGAATACACGATTAAACGAAATGTTCTCGATAGAAAAAGATCTTAAGTTATATCTATTGCTTTAAATTTTCTAATGCCAATGCGAAACGCTTAAGAACTAGTCAATGAAATTTACTTAACATAGAGAATAATTGTAGCAAAGTTGTTAACCGACTTTACAAAAAAGGAGGTTTGCAATTCGACTGTATTTTTTTATGTTTTGTCATAACTCTGTCATTTGTGAACCGATTTACAAAGTTCTTTTTTTGTCTGAGAGGACATACTTCCCGTTTGGTCCCATTTAAATTTGAAGACGAAATACCTCCCCTAAGGGTGGGAAAATTGAGGATGATATTTTTATGGGCTCGAATTTTATTGTGTAGATTGAGTTATAATGGATTTTATCTTAATCTTGTACTAACTTTACTTTAGAAATAAGCAGAACAATATAATAAAGGTATATACATAATTAATTCATTCTACATTCAAACTTGTAAAATAAATAACTTTAAAAAACAAAAAATTGGTGAGTCGCGGGACGCCCGACAGAAGTGCTAACTTAAACTAGCGCTGTAGGTTAGAGTGAGAAAGGAAGAGCGTGCCTACCGCTGCCGTATGCGTGAGAGAAAGGGAAGCCAGACAGACTGGCGCCGTTACGCGTTACGTTACGAAGCGGTTTACCCTCCCATAAGTAGTTATCACTTCAAAAAGGAAACCGACTTCATAACTAGGAAACAAAGGCAACATTTGAAGGTCGGTGCTAAGTAATCTACTGAACCGACCGACTGGCACTTTAAATACTTATTTTTTGCCTTTTGAGTTATGAAGTCAAGTCAAGAGTCTCCGTAACCGGCGAGCGTGTATAAGACGAACTATGAGAGTGGAGGAAGCCAGAGAGGTATGTAAGGAAAGAACCTGTTTGAACTCTGCACTCTCTGCCTACCCCGCAAGGGATCTGGCATGATGATATAGACAGATATTCGTTTCGCTTTTTTTATTATTTATTTATTTCATTACGTTTTGTAGATAAAATTTGTTTTGGCACATAATTGTGTCACTATCACGTCAATCGTCAATCAATTGACTTGATTATTATCGCGGTAGCCCCTTATCTGTGCTAACCGTTAACACCTTATTGACTTCTTTACTCTAACCAAAACCTTACTGACTTCAGACAAAACAAGACAATGTAACCAAAGAACGAACGTCTAAATTGTCCTAATTAATCTCAATTGACGATCATCTTAATTGCAGATGAGTTTTAATCGAATGCTAGCATAGATTATGAGTGCTGCAGGTTGGTATACAAAAGATCTGGTTATACAAACGAAGGATATAATATAATATAATAGGATATAATACACACATTGTTTTTTTTGTATGTGTAATGTATTTATTATGTAAAGGTGAAGTGTAAACGGTAAAGGATCACATCGTGAGGAAACCTGCATGCCTTAAAGTTTCTTAAAGGTGTGTGAAGTCGCCAACCCGAACTGGGCCAGCGTGGTGAACTATGGCCTAAGCACTCTCAGTTTGAGAGGAGGCCCGTGCCCAACAGTGGGACAGTTTCTTAACAGGGCTGATATTATTTATTATTTTTATTATTTATTATGTAACAGGTGGGCTGAAAAGTTCGTAGCCTGACACATAGATAGCGCTACTAGTATTAAATCCATATGATTTACCCTAACCTTCAAAAGACACATGTATAAATATGATGATAAATTTGACAGCTGTCGTACTATTACTTTGTGAGTTATAGCATTTTGAGTCAAGCAATTTTTGTTAGTTTGAAAAAATGGGTAAAAAGGAATATCGTGTGTTAATAAAGCATTGCTTTTTGGCGAAAAAAAATACAATTGAAGCCAAGGCTTGACTTGATGAACATTATTCGGATTTTGCACCAGGAAAATCAACCGTTGAGAAGTGGTTTGCTAAGTTCAAACGAGGCGAAATGAGCACCTAGGGCGATGCACGCAGTGGACGCCCCAAAGAGGCTGTTACCGACGAAAACATCAAAAAAGTCCACAAAATAATTTCGGATAACCGTAAAGTGAAGTTGATTGAGATAGCTGAGACCCTAAAGATATCAAAGGAACGTGTTGTGTGTGTGAATCGTGAATGAATACTTGGGTATGCGAAAGCTCTGTTCAAAGTGGGTGCCGCGCCAGCGCACAAGCGACCAAAGACAACAACGAATTGATGATTCTGAGCAGTGTTTGGAGCTGTTCAATCGTAATAAACCCAAATGTGACAATGGATGAAACATGGCTCCATCATTTTATACCGGAGTCCAATCGACAGTCAACCGAGTGGACTGCACGTGATGTACCGACTCCAAAGCGTGAAAAGACGCAAAAGTCGGCTAGCAAGGTTATGGCATCAGTGTTTTGGGATGCGCATGGTATAATATTCATCGACTATCTTAAAAAGGGAAAAACCATAAAGTATACCATAAGTCGCTGACTTAATAGTCGTAGCGTTATTGAAGCGTTTGAAGGACGAAATCGCGGAAAAACGGCTCCATTTGAAGAAGAAGAAAGTGCTGTTTCATCAAGACAATGCACCGTGTCACAAATCAATGAAAACGATGGCAAAATTGTATGAATTGGGCTTCGAATTGCTTTCGCATCCACCGTATTCTCCGGATCTGGCCCCCAGCGACTTTTTCCTGTTCTCAGACCTCAAGAGAATGCTCGCTGGACAGAAATTTTGCGCTGATGAAGAGGTAATCGCCGAAACTGAAGCCTATTTTGAGGCTAAAGACAAATCGTACTATAAAAATGGTATCGAAAAATTGTATAACCGCTATAATCGTTGAATAATAAATTCAAATTCTATCAAAAAAAAGATTTTCTCTATGCTAGCCTACGAACTTTTCAGCCCATATAGCCCTAATATGTATCCTCGTCGAATTCACAGGAGCATCTGTACTGTAACACAAAGAAACATGCCTGTTCCTACATAATTTAGGGACGATTTAGCGCAGTGGTTAAGAGCTTAAGCCGCTCCGCCCACTGTGTCTAATAGTCGCAGGTTCGAGTCTCGCACGGGACAAATCTTTGTGTGATCCACAATTATTTGTTCCGGTCTGGATATTTGTGTATGTGAACTTTCATGTTTGTAAACGCGCCCACATAACAGGAATAAATCCTAAAGTAGAGCTACGTTTGAAAAAAAAAGTTGTAAATATCTGTTCCAACAGATGTTCAGCGTACTACCCTCTGAGTCAGACGGAACAGATATCAAAATAAAGTGGGGTATACTTAGAGGACTATAGGATAAATACTAAAACAAAGCCTCTTCTTACAACACAGGTAATTAAGAAGTAGCACATAATTGTTCTTTAGACTCGCACTTAGTCGAAAACTTGAATAAAAACCAGATATGTAAATAAAGTGGCGCATATCTGGTTCTGTTCCTGTTAAAAAGAGACTTACTTTTTTTTCCTGTTCCTAAATCATATAATAATAATAATAGCAGCCCTGTTAAGAAACTTTCCCACCGTTAGGCACGGGCCTGCTCTCAAACTGACAGGGTTTAGGCCATAGTCCACCACGCTGGCCCAGTGCGGGTTGGCGAACTTCACACACCGTCGAGAAACTCTTAGGCATGCAGGTTTCCTCACGATGTTTTCCTTCACCGTTAAAGCAATTGATCGTTAATTTTTAATGCGTAAAATTGCAATAACGGACTTAGGGTCCTGGACACACAAATAATATCACTTTTTACTTGTAAGTATTTTTTCGTAATTTATTAGAATACTTAAATACTAAAAACGCCATCTACCGCAATATAATTGAACTTACAAGTAGCATTGACATGGACGAATCGTTTAGTTATTACCAGTCCCCGCCAAATGACAAATACGAATGTGGGTTGGGCGTAACGTCCCTCTCGTCCTGTGCCACCCCGCGCAGTGCTACGCTTAAAATGTACAGGAACATACATGCAATAGGAACATCTTTTTACGCCTTCTCCTCTTCCTATTTGCTTCGTGCACATACTTGTTCCATCAGAACAGGTACTCAAATAAAGAATAAAGTAACCCATACCTGTTACTATAAACAAGTATTTAAATAAAGTGACGGACTACCTGTTTCATCAAACTCAAACCGTTTATTTTGCATAAACCCACAAAGCGTTTACAAAGTGTCATATTTAAATTTTTTTTAACTTACTATTCTAGCACCGGATCGGAACGCGGCCCCATTGAGATCCGGCGAGAAACTCAGCGGGCGTGTCTTTTTTGTCTAACCATTTTTTGTATAGATACATACATTTTTATATTATACAAAATCATTAATGCGATCCAGCTCCAGTGTGATGCCTTACGACTGAGATATAATACTAATAATAAAAAAATAAATATTAATGAAAAGCTAGAGGATTCTGGGTGGACCAGTCTCCACAAGCAGCACCCGTTCACGAGTACGACTACTTCAGCAGCCATCACCTCCCTCGACCATATTAGAGGGAAGGAAGTGAGCCGCACCAAATAGCCACTGCAAACATTAGTGAGCATGACCGAGCATCAGAACAGATACCTAAATAAAGCGGTACATACCTGTTCCTGCGTCAATATGACCTGTTCCCCAGGCCTTCTCGGTTTTGGACTGGACTCCGGAGTCTCAACAGGCGAGAACCACTTGACAGTAGACTCCGCGTAGTTGGACTGAACGCCTGAGCCGTGGCCTGGCTGTAGAAGTGGCGTCCGTTCTGACACACCGTGGTGGACTAGGGGGTGAAACAGGTATATTTTAGTATAAATTGAACAGAAAATAAAAACCGGCACGCCTATATTCCCCAAGCAGGAGTGGTGTACTGTGTAAACCCACTTTTCGCCGGCGATGTAAGGCTCATGTACTTACATGGGGCGAGACTATTGCCATATACAGTAATATTATTATAATTAATGTTAATAATACCATGGCAACCGCTGTCAACAAAAAATGTCACAACGTTTTTAAAATAAAATTATATTTAACAAAAACTGGAAATTAAACAATTATAAAATACAGAAGATGATAAACAATACCCATAACCCAGCAGCATATGGTCAAATACCCCCGAAGAAACCCTGTCCGGCGGTGTTGGCAGCGGATTGCCCATACATAGCGCACGCCCGTTACCTTTGCGCGGTTCGCCTAACTCGCCTCAGTCGTCGGAAAATGAGTTATACTTCACGCCGCCGACGTCTGGGGCCTCCATTGATGAAACCGAGCCATCGGCGTCTTCGCATCCACCAAGACCTGAGAGAAGAGGACGCCCACTGCTGCCGGCATGCATAGGGCCAGCGGAACATTGTGCTCCGCCTACGGCCCCTGCTACCGGTGGTGTAGTGCGCCGCATGAGATGGACTCCAGAGCTGAATATGAGTGTGTCATGCGGGCCTACTATGGTGCTACGGAGGGAGAAACCATCCTCACCGCGTACCGTCCGAAATTGCTATCTCTATTTCAGGAGCTTCAGCCGACTGTCGCCGTGACTGCACAACGTCTACATCCCCCTTTGTGGAAATATAAGTCCTGAAGACACCGTGAGCGTAAACAAAAAAAAACAACAAAAATAACTAAGAAATTTAAGGATATCCCGGATCAACTATGCCTTTTGGACATCTAACCCCTCAGTCCTTACCGTGACCATGAGTCATCATCATCATCTCGCCCTATACTTGTCCACTGCTGAAAATAGGCCCAATCACTTTCCAGTGTAACCGCTCCAAATGCTGGACCATGAGTGCTGCAAAGCAATTGAAATGTAGGGAACTTAAATATTTAAAATAACCCTGATAAAACCCGAAAAATAGTTTTATTTCATTCGCGGAAATCTAAGAACTCAAAGTGTTTTAAATCAAAAATCGTTAATAGCAGTTTCACAGTTGAGCCTCACCTATAGAGTCCAAAAGCTGTTTGGCCTGCAACTCCTGGGGAAGCACCCTGAAGTCCAGGAACCACGTCTCACCCCACGAAAGGGTGAACGATGTCAGGATTAGAAACACTTCGTATACCGGCTGGACTGCGTTAGGCCACTTTTGGACAAAAGAAAAACATATTAATCATCATCTCGGATAAAAATTAACCTTTTTCATGAGTTATTTCGGTCTTCATCATCATCTCAGCCTATACTCGACCACTACTGTACATAGGCATCCCCAATCACTCTCCAGCGCAGCCGGTCCGACGCCACCTGCCTCCAACGACTTCCTGCGATCTTCACAAGATCGTCAGTCCATCTGCAGGCGGCCGTCCCACGCTACGCTTGCCAATACGTGGTCACCCCTCTAGAATCTTTCCGGTATCGGTCCAACTTGAGGCCTGCCCACTCCACCTGTTCTGGAAGGTGGTCGCCATTCGAGAACCTTTCTGCCCTAACGGCCGTCAATTCTAAGAGCGAAATGCCGACGCAACAGCGTAGTAAGAAAGCGAGTAGGTATAAAATATAGTAGCAGTGTAAAGATGAGAAAGGGTATGCTCCGTTGGTTCGGGCATATAGAAAGAATGTCAGAAAAAAGAATGACAAAACAGATATACAATGCGAAATTGGAAGGATGTAGATACCGGGGAAGACCTAGACTTGGAAATCTGTACTCTCTGCGTACCCCGCAAGGGATCTGGCGTGACAATATAGATAGATAGATGTGCCGACGCCCATTGCCACCAAAGCTGGGCAATTCTGAGGACTACTTAGCTGACTTTGTTCATTCTCGTTTCATAATCTATTCCGCAAGGAGAATTCAAGCATAGCTCCCTCCATTGCCTTTTGAGTAACCTTGAGGATTTTTATGAGGCCCATTGTGAATGACCATGTCTCAACTGATGGTTGGGTTGATGATAATATTTAAGTTCAGAAGCAGTATAATATACTTACATCAAAAACAAATACTTTAGCGATGAGAAACGCACAGGTGCCACCTGTTGATATCTAAAACAAATTATTGTATTAAGCAAAATTAAATCATATTATGAGCAGTGATAGCCTAGTGGTTAGACCGTTGGACTTCAAAGTCAGAGGTCTCAGGTTCAAACCAAGGCACGCACCTCTGTCTTTTCGAAAGCATGTGCGTAAAATTAACTATCACTTGCTTTTACGGTGAAGAAAAACATCGTGAGGAAATCTGCATGCCTAAGAGTTTCTCGAAGGTGTGTCAAATTCGCCAACCCGCACTGGGCCAGCGTGGTGGACTATGGCCTTAACCTTCTCAGTTTGAGAGGAGGCCCGTGCCAGACGGTGGGACATCTTATTATTATTTATTATAAATCATATTTAAAAAAAAGAAAACAATTTGAAATTCATTTCTAAAACATTTTTCACTTCGCCGCACTTCACGGATTGCTATAGGTTCTACATATGCACATAAGTTCTATACGGTAGTTCCACTGCGCCGGAAATCTAATATTCGACTTTGAACTTCAGGTGACACGGTTGAAATTTCACTGCAGCTTATTTTGTAACAGGTGCTTGCCGTAACGTGACACGTTGGAGTGTTGATTTTTATTTAAATTATAGTGCTACAAGGATGTCGTGTGTGTGGGAATGATCTACGTTGGCCGCGGGGCCTTTACAGCTTCACCTGACAAGAGAGCGAGCGTGCAACCACTACATTAGAGCCTGAAGAGCAAGAGGGCAACAAACTCAAGGGCGCCTCAAGGAGGAACGGCCTCGGCTTGGGCAGTCGCTGAGGGGGAGGACATATACTAGGTGTCTCGCCGTGATGCTCTGCACAGGCCTGCGGGCAAGGGATTCTTCGACCTCGCCGGCGAGGTTTGTGTCTGATCCTGTGTGCGGTATCTCTATCTGAAAAAAGGGATGTAGCGGCTGATAGAAGGGAGACCAGAGGCGGATTTAATGTCAAGAGCGCCCTAGGCAAGCACCTCATCGGCCCCCTCTAGCGGCCATATATTATAATAAAAATATTTTATAAAAAAAGGTAAACCGACTTCAAAAAGCAAAAAAATAAATATTTGAAGTCGGTGCTCGTTGGTGCAGTCGGTTACTTGGCACCGACTTCAAATATTTATTTTTTTGCTTTTTGAAGTCGGTTTACCTTTTTTTATAAAAGATTTTTATTTTACAATTTTAAGTGACCAGTGAATTATTCTATAGTGGGGTACCTATAGGATTGACGTAATAACCATAATATCTCAATTTACACATTCCTATTGTTTGTCGTTAAGGAGTTCCCTGGTGTATCTTCTAAGTCCAAGGTCCAATGTCAATAAAATTAATATGGGACCACCTTGGAGATATAATAACCCAATGCAAAAAAAAATATCAAAATCGGTCCACAATTGACGGAAATATCGCTGTGCATACATAAAAAAAAAGCATACATACAACCGGACATAGAACCTCCTCCTTTTTGAAGTCGGTTAAATATTAACTACTGCTAGTAGTAATAAACATTTGTTTGTGTCACGGCCGATGCTCACGATTGACGCGACGAACGTGCAGCATTGCAGTTGTATCCTACCAACTTCGAAATCAGGCGATGTATAAATAATCAAGAAAGCAGAGCACGCTTTGAAAGCTCTTCATCTTTTTCTATCTATCTATCTATATCATCACGCCAGCTCCCTCGTGGGGTAGGCAGAGAGTACAGAGTTCCAACAGGATCTTTCCTTACATACCTCTCTGACTTCCTCCACTCTCATAGTTCGTCTCATACACACATCTCTCATCTTTTTTTAATTAAATAATCTTTTATATTGTGTATGTAGGTGAATACTTACTTACAAAATTAATTCTGTGGTAATTATTTTTTTCTTTGTTTAAAAATATCCACCCGGGCGCCCCTTTGTCACCTCGTCATAGGCACGTGCCTAGTTTGCTTTAAGGATAATAAGGCATATCGATTCATTCTAAAAAAAATGATCTTTGGATCGATTCGAATTAAACGCTCTAGAATCGATTTTCGATTAAATCGAGCATCAAAAATCGATATCCGATTAATCGATTCGAAGTCGATTTTAATGAATGTGCTGATAAAATGAAAATATTTTTGTTAAACCTTCTGTTGGTACCATTTTTAGATGCGATAAATTTAGAGGTTACGAAATAGACAACAGACTTTAAAAATGTTTAGTTTAAAACCTAGTATTTTTAACAATATAAGTGATTTTAGATATTCTAAATGCTTCATTTACACTACAGTCACTACAAGTCATATCGTCCATTACCATTTTTTTTATTATTGAAACGTCAATATATCCAATTCAAGGGCTTTCAGATTCGATTCACCGAATCAATTCAGTGCTTCAGATCAATTTAAAAAAACATTTATTTGACTCGAAAGAATCGATTTAGCGATTAATCGATTTTAAATCGACATGCCTAGCATAATCCGCCTCTGACCACAGCCATACTAGTGTTCTTGTTTTCTGAATTTTCAGTCAACTTTACTTCAGTACCAATAATACATTGATAGCGGTAACTCTATGTATATTTAGAAAAATATCAATACTTTAAAATAGTTACTCAAAATGTCATATAGTTTTTTTACTCTTTTTTTAAACTTAGCCCCCACTCTCTCAGCTCGCGATTAGTGAGAGAAAGCCTTTGCCCAGCAGTGAGCACTCTAGGCTGATATTATTATTATTATAGCCTAGCCCTCTGTCTACCCCGCAAGAGATCTGGTGTGATGATATAAATAGATTTTTTAAGCTCGCCTTTGTACATTTCTTTCTATTCTTTAATTTTAATTTTATATTTTGTAACTATTTGTACAATAAAGAATTAAGAATTGATTATTATAGCCCCCACTTGGATTTAATCCTGCGTCGTGGGTGCGTTTACAAACATAAAAATACAAATACACAAATACCCAGACCGAAACGAATATTTGCGGGTGACACAAAGATTTGTTCCGTGCGGGAATAGAACCCGCGACTATCCATCCGACCCAGTGGGCGGAGCGACTTATTTTCCGTTTTCATAAACTGGCAATACGGATACTAATGTCACCTCTTGTTCTAGGGAATTATAGAGATTGACGAACTGGTTTTGATACACGCTAGATTTATTAAATATTATGTTATCATTCCATAAAATTCTACATGATTTTAATTTAACAGCTCTGAATGTGAGATCTTAATTACTTCCGTGGCATTGCATTGAAGGTTTGCATATATGAATTTTTAAGTCTTCAAACAATGTGTATTTTAATTAAAAATTGTAAGATTTGCAAGAAATCAATTTAACATCTGAAAGCCAATAAGTATCAGGCAGGATCCCATATCAGAAAACCAAGGAATTATAAACCATGAACTGGGAACAATGCTATATGTTAGAATGCTGTAATGTCTATGTAACTCCCCCCCTTACTCCTTCTTCTCCCTCCTTCACTCTCCTGTGTGTATATATGTGTTTCTTTAAATCATAAACTTATTTACACGAATTTTTGGTTATATCCTACTATCTTATAAAAAGAAAAAAAAAACACCGTCACGCCTATATTCCCCAGCAAGGGGGGGAGGGGTGTACTGAGTACACCCACGTTTCGCCGACGATGTTAGGTCCCATGTAATAGGGGGCGAGCCTATTGTCATATACCGGGCACAATTCCTTATATTTGTCATAAAAGAATTCAAGTATCAAAAGCCTTTATTCTCAGTTTATCCAAGGTACCACGACCTAATTTATTGAAATTTTCCGCAATTTTTCACTCTCAGCTTTCACTAGATAAGACTCTAGGACCATTATCTTTAAGTAACATAAAAAAATTCTAATGCCGCGATACCGTTACTCTAATAACGACATCAGTGACGTTACCGAACCCCCGTACATACTGTATGGAAAATATATTTACTCACAGCTATAATGCTCCAGTTGTTGATATAAAGAAGAGCGTAAAACAAAAGCAGCAGAATGAACCGACTGACCGCCACCATCACAATATCAAATAATGACGTTTTAACACTGTACTCTATGACTTCGGTTTTGAATATTTGTTGTAACGTTTCTCCTCGTATCTGGAATAAAATAATATTTAAATATAAGTGAGCGACCACCATAAGGTTCCAGATCACCCAAAGGGCAATAGAGAGAGCCATGGTTTGACTCTCCGTGCGAGATCAAATCAGAGATGAGAAGATCTGCAAGAGCATCAAAGTCACCGATATAGCGCTCAGAATTGGCAAACTTAGGTGGTAGTGCACATCGCTCGCAGTACTGACGGCCATTGGGGCAGAAAGGTTCTGGAGTGACGACCACGTACCGGAAGACGTAGAGTGGGCAGGATGCATATTTCCCTCCTATCAGCCGCTACCGCCGCCCACAGCATGTTCGTACCGACCTTTCCGATGCCCTTACATCCCTTCTTTCGAATACAGATACGGCATACAGGATCAGACACCGACCTCGCCGGCGAGGCCGCAGAAGCCCTTGTTCGCCGGCCGGTGCAGAGCACCACGGCGACATACCTAGTATACGCCCTTCTCCATAGCGACTGCCCAAGCCGAGGCCGTTCATCCTTGAGGCGCCCTTGAGCTAGTTGCCCCCTTGCCCTTCTGGCTCGAGCGTAGTGATTGGACGCTCGCCCTCTTGCCCGGTGAAGCTGTAAAGTCCCCGCGGCCAACAGCGTAGATCATTCACACACACACACACACACACACACACACACACACACACGATAAGCTGGATGCACAAAGCTGATCGTTGTGATGAACTTTGGGAGGGCCTTGGTCCTGCAGTGGACGGTTTTCGGCTGATATTAATTGTTTTATTACTAAATATTGATGAGGATGAAAAGTTATCTTTGCTACACACTAGCAGAGTCATGTACATATATGTGTCTTATAGTCTTATCTCTAACTTTGCAATCTCCGTGTGTGCGATGTGAATGTTTGCTTCGTGATCGTAGCCCTACGTCGCCTGACTTTGCCCGATATCGTAAGCGACACGCGTCGAGGTATATTTGTAGCCTCATGAACACAAGGCTTCTGTTTCAAAATCAAACGTTTTTGAAGTGATGACTTCTTATGGGAGGGTAAATCGCTTCGTAACGTAACGCGTAACGGCGCCAGTCTGTTTGGCTTCCCTTTCTCTCACGTATACGGCAGCGGTAGGCATGCTCTTCCTATCTCACTCTAACCCACAGCGCTCTTCCCTTTCTCTCACGCATACGGCAGCGGTAGGCAGGCTCTTCCTCTCTCACTCTAATCCACAGCGCTAGTTTAAGTTATCACTTCTGTCGGGCGTACCGAGACGCACAATTTTTTTTTATTTATATAACCAAAAAGTTATATAAATAAATTACTTAAGATTTTACCACCCGTTCGGAAAGTCATTCCTGTGGAGAAGACGGGCAAGAAACACGACGGTTACTCTTTTTAAAAATCAGAATTGATGAAAGAAAGAATGCCAGAAGAAATAATGACAAAACAGATATACAATGCGAAACTGGAAGGATGTAGGTACCGGGGAAGACCTAGACTATCTTACCATGACCAAATAGACCGTGTCTTATCTTAAGGGCAAGTCAAAAGTCTCCGTAACCGGCGAGTGTGTATGAGACGAACTATGAGAGTGGAGGAAGCCAGAGAGGTATGTAAGGAAAGAACCTGTTGGAACTCTGTACTCTCTGCCTACCCCGCGAGGGAGCTGGCGTGATGATATAGATAGATAGATAGAATTTTACAATTCCTTTTGTATACATTGCATCCATGACGTATAATAATAATAATAATAATAAGCCCCCTAAAGCCCAACCGTACGTCCGAATCGAACACCTGATTCACGTGGGGGGCGGACACGTGACACTAAATTACTGGCACGGCTAACACGGCTCTGGTAACCCATTTAACATGGAGACCAGATCTAAGAGTAAACGATTAGGGCCGCTGCCCGGGGGCGATCGCCGGGGCGCACCTGGAGCTGACGCTGGGTGCGACAGCATACGAACCGTCGGCGGAGAGAGACTGAATAGGCGGGTCCTCTCCGGGTCACCCGAAGATGCTACAGCCAATCAAACAAATGACAGACAGACTGACAATCTGAGTAGAAACTCATCACCACCTCTTTCATTATGTATAGAACCATATAGCCCTTCTACTGCCTCATACATTCCTTCACCGATATCTTCCCCAGACCATGATCCTAGTGATCGGATCAGTCCTCCTAACTTAGCTGTTGCCCAGGGGGTGAATACCTTTTTACCTGCGTCCACTAAGGCGGGAAAACCTAGAGTGCGCATGAAATGGCCAACTGATGTGAACATATTCATCATGCGTACATACTATTTAATAACGAAATTAGAAACTGATATGACTTGTTATAGGAAAATTCTGCATGAACTCTTTACAAAACAATACCCAGATGTAAATGCTTCTGAACAAAGAATCTCAGATCAGAGACGAATGATAGTCAAAAACAGGTATTTATCTCAAGAAACACTGAACCAGATTAAAGAGGAAGTGAAATTGCGACTAATGGATAATAGAATTGAACAAGATAGTACACCTGAGCCTTCAACTTCAGCTCCCATAGAAATGTTTGTTACGTCAAATAATAATACTCATGATAATCTCCCAATAATCACTCGGACTCAATCACAATCTTACTCAGACTCCCCACAATATACAACACATATACTTACAACTGAAAGTGCAACACCAGCCATTGATGCTTTTACTCAAACACCGCTTACACATAACTTAATTTTAGAATCAGAATTAGAAACACAGGAGATTACCACATCCTGTGAATACAATATTCAAGAATTAAACGATGATCTAAACACAACATTGCTAGAATATGCAGGTACAGACCCTACAGTCAGACCAAAATTACCCAAATTAAATTATAGTAAAAGATTAACAGAGCTAGTACAACTGTTTAATGACAATATACTAAACCGTGTCTTAACACACAATGCTTTACTCACCGACATCCACACACTTATATACTGTAGTGCTATGGTAATAACAAAAAAACTCGGCTATAAAATTCTCGAATACAATCAACAGGTAACGCGAAACAAGAATACTGAACCCGCTTGGCAAAGACGACTAAAGACAGATATAAATCAACTTAGATCGGATATTGGCAGACTTACACAATATATTAGGGGAAACCGAACAAATAAAATAATAGCTACAGTAGAAAAGATATTTAGAAGGCACAAAACTCACACAACACACGAGAAAAATAATAGTACGCCAGAGGAATATCTCGATACGCTTAAACAGAAATTAGCCCTTAAAGCAAATAGATTATCTAGATACAAGAAAGCATTGAACAGAAAACAGGACAACAAATTATTTGTAACTAACGAAAAGATTTTTTATAGACAGCTTAGAGGGAATAAGAGTACAGAAAACCGGGAGGAAACCACACGAACCGTTTCTAAAGAGCGGCTAGAGGAATTTTGGTCCGAATTATGGGAGAATAGAGTTTTACACAAAGAAGGCGCCTCATGGATAGAAGAAGAAATAGAAACATGGGCAGAATTGAATGAGATGGAATTTTCTCATATATCAGAAAGTGATGTAAAAAACGTCACATCTAGATTAAATAATTGGAAGTCACCGGGTATAGATAATGTCCATAATTTTTGGTTCAAAAAATTCCATGTCTTACATAAATCCCTCGCGAAGAGTTTTACAGCCGTTATATTAAATCAAGAACCTATACCAGCCTTTATCGCTAGAGGTGTAACATACATGATCCCAAAGAGTAGAAATGTAGATGACCCATCGCAGTACAGACCCATCACATGCCTCCCTACTATTTATAAAATCTTAACAGCAACCATCACCCATAAAATTAATGCACACATCGAAAAAAATAATATAATTGCAGAAGAACAGAAAGGCTGCAGGCGTAACCATATGGGATGCAAGGAGCAACTTGTTATTGACTCGACAATTCTTAAACATGCAAATGCCAAGAAAAGAAATTTACATTGCACTTTTATAGATTACCGAAAAGCCTTTGACAGTATACCGCATTCGTGGCTATTAAAAGTATTGAAAATATACAAAATCAATTCATCTATTATACAATTTCTCAATCAAATAATGCCGCTTTGGAAAACTAACTTACATATCCGCAATAAAGATGCATCAATGACAAGCAGAGAAATAACTATCAAAAAAGGTATCTTTCAGGGTGACTCCTTGAGTCCCCTATGGTTCTGCCTTGCCCTTAATCCCTTATCCTCGTTATTAAATAAACAACGATTAGGATACCACCTCAAAAACAACGACGGTGAAAATACAATAGTCTCTCACCTAATCTACATGGACGATATAAAGCTCTACGCAAAATCCAAAAGAGATATGCAAAAACTAATAAATATTACAGATACATTTAGCACAGATATAAATATGCAATTTGGGCTCGATAAATGTAAAAGCATAAATATAAAAAAAGGCAAATTACAACCAAGCAACTACTTACTAGATGAGGGAAGAATTATATCATCCATGGAGCCTGGTGATTTATACAAATATCTAGGATATTATCAAGCTAAACAGCTGGACCACATAAATTTAAAACATTCAGTAACTACAGAGTATAAAAATAGAGTTAACACAATCTGCAAGACCCAATTGAGTGGTAAATATCTAATCAAAGCAATTAATACATACGCAATACCCATCCTAACGTACTCATTTGGAATAATAAAGTGGACAAAGACTGACATTAATAACATTGAAATTAAAACCCGAGTCATACTTACAAAACATAAACACCTTCACCCTAAGTCAGCTATAGAGAGATTATCAATTAGCAGGAAAGAGGGAGGCCGGGGTCTCATAGACATCCGAGCCCTATGGGATAAACAAATTGCTAGCCTTCAATCATTCTTCCATCGTAAAGCTATCACCAGCAAACTGCACCGAGTAATTGTTGATAATGACAGTAAATTCACCCCTTTAAACCTATCAGAAGTACCCGAAACACAACACACAACAGAGCAACAGACAGATTATGACACGCAAAAACGAGACCAATGGAAACGAAAAACTATACACGGACGGCACCCACATGACCTACAGCAAACACATGTAGACCTCCAAGCTTCAAATAGGTGGCTCACTAGTGCCAATTTGTTTCCAGAAACAGAAGGTTTCATAATAGCCATTCAAGATCAGGTTATCAATACAAAAAACTACAAAAAACACATTATTAAAGACCCCACAGCAATGAATGATAAATGCCGGAAATGCCATAGGCACCCCGAGACCATACAACACATCACAGGAGCATGCCCCACCCTAACCCAATCTGATTACACGCATAGACACAACCAGATTGCAAATATTATCCACCAAAAACTAGCTTATAAATATAAACTAATTCAAGACGTACACATACCCTATTATAAATATACGCCAAACCCCATTTTAGAAAACTCCACTCATAAACTATATTATGATCGTGCTATACTCACGGATAAAACTATTCATTTCAATAGGCCGGATCTCACAATACAAGATAAAGTTAATAAAATAGGATATATAGTCGATATTGCCGTACCAAACACCCATAACATACTCAAAACTATTACAGAAAAAATAAATAAATATACAGAGCTTAAGGAAGAAATATTGAGAATATGGAAACTTAACCAAGTATATATAGTACCCATAGTCATATCCACAACAGGAGTGGTCCCTAAACACTTGCATCATAGCCTAAAACTTTTGGACTTATCACCCAACACATACATTAGCATACAAAAAGCCGCCATCCTGAATACTTGCCGTACTGTAAGAAAGTTCATGCAGAGCGATGATACACCACTAGAAAGCCCTGACTACCCTTTAGATCCAATAATACCTACATAAATGATGGTTACTTGGTTTCGACCCGTAGCCTTCATTAATTTGCCAGCTAAATAGCTGAGAATCCGTAACGCAAAATAATAATAATAATAATAAAGCGTTTATTTCTCCTCACATTGTGTATGTACAGGGTAATAATATAAGTAAGGTAAGAATTTTTATAATGGGTATGGGAGAACAGTGCAGAACGAGCTACTATCTAGCAAAAGTATAGATTAAACATAAGTGTACTTAGACTCATGGTATCAGTCAGTGTGTACATAGTCCTCTCATTTACAGAATAGAGACTTTTTAAAAGTACATAATAATAAATACTTTACTCACCATAACACATATGAGCCACATTAGACTTGTGAAGAGGAGATCGAAGGTGACGAATAGACAGAAAAAACGCCGAACTGTGGACATCTTGCCGTTGGGTCGGTGACCCGCCACCAGGTCATCAGAAACCAGGTTCACGGAGTGTGAGTTTGCTGGAACAAAGACTCAAACGTGATGGCGGAGCGGCGTAAGCTCTTAACCACTATTTTGACAATAATATACCTAGGTTAAGCAGCACTCGGTCGGCCTGAGATGGGTGACCGTTTGTGGCATTTCATATTCGAGCGTCTCAGTGCTTCGGAAGGCACGTTAAGCCGTTGGTCCCAGTCACAACTTAATGTGGTAGTCGTTAAGCCGAGTTGGAATCCTTAAAGGCGGCCTTTTGATAAGTTCGAACAGCAGGTGACCACAAACCTGCCTCCACCGCACCGCATTGACTCCGCGTGGTAGAGTATGACCTAATCTCTCTCCCCTCGATTTGTGAAAGAAGGCCTTTGCCCAGAAGTAGGCAGTATAGGCTGATATTATTATACCACCTTCATGTGAATCAGAATCAGAATATTTTTTATTCATGTAAACCATTACAGTGCTTATGAATCGTCAGAAAAGTAATATAAGACTCTACCACCACTTCGGAATGTTATTCCTGTGGAGAAGAAGAGCCAGAAACTCCACGGTTACTCTTTTAAAATAGTATTTTTACATTTTCTTTTTCCATCTATATTTTGTTGTGGGATATGGGAGAACGATGTAGGCTGGTCTATCAGGTGGTTCTAAGTTAAATATGGCGTAAATAAGTTACTATATTTCATAGGACATTGTAACTGGTCCTTGCTGGTATGTTCTTTTTCTAAAAACCGTTGCCCCATACTAGGACTTATTCCTGTATCGTGGGTGCGTTTACAAACATGAAAATTTACATACACAAATACCCAGACCGAAACAAATAATTGAGGGTCACAAAAAGATTTGTTCCGTGCGACTATTAGCCACAGTGGGCGGAGTGGCTTAAGCTCTTAACCACTGCGCTAAATAGTCCGTCCAAACATAATATTAGTATTTATATTTCCTATATCTACACTTGTCACAGTTGGACAAAAATCAATTGTGGAATCCATGAAATTGAAATAAAAATATTTCGGATTTTATTTTTGGTTCTTCGAGTGTTCTACAGTCCCATCATCACGATAGGGACTGTGACATTTGACGTCTAAAAGCCATTGTTATTCCGGGGTAGTTTTGGGGAGGGTTTGTAAATTAATTTAAATGCAATCAAAATTTCAATTTATTGGTCCTACAAATTAAAAATTTGATTGAATAATGCCCAACACTGATGCTTGTCAATCTTGATTTATTGGAATGTAATATGGACATGAAAATGACTTTCCAATTCTAGGCACCAGGGCTGGGAGTTTGCAGTAAGAAAGGGACAGATCTATAAACTGCATATACCCACATCTCTTTCTTACAGTAAAGTAAGAATTCGACAGTTTTGTCAAAGAGATTGTGGAATATCGTAACATTTTTACACCACATGAAGATAAAAAATAATGTCAAAAAGTGGTCAAACGCTTACGCCGATCCGCCCACTAGATCGAGTGGTCGTTTTGTGTGTACGTGTGTGTCAATGATCTACGCTGTTGGCCGCGGGGCCTTTACAGCTTCACCGGACAAGAGGGCGAGCGTGCAACAACTACGCTTGAGCCAGAAGGGCAAGGGGCAACTGGCTCAAGGGTGCCTCAAGGAGGAACGGCCTCGGCTTGGGCAGTCGCTATGGGGGAGGGTGTATACTAGGTGTCTCGCCGTGGTGCTCTGCACCGGCCGGCGGGCAAGGGATTCTTCGACCTCGCCGGCGAGGTCGGTGTCTGAGCCTGTGTGCGGTATCTGTATCCGTAAGAAGGGATGTAAGGGCATCGGGAGGATCGGTGAGAAATGCCGCGGACGGTGGTAGCGGCTGATAGGACAGAAGTTAGGTTCGTAGTCGGCGGCGGCTACGATTAGCGGATTCCTATGATTGGACGCATTCGCTAAAAATACGGTTGTCGCTTTTTTAATAAAGGCGTGAATAGGTTGGAGACCGAGATCGGGAATGGAGAGCGAGTAGTCAAGAGGAACAAATTTGTGTAACCCAAAAATCTACGGTCCCATAGAACAAAGTTACATATGCTAAACAAAATACACGGCATTTGCAACTTTCGTGCCCGTCGATAAGGTTATTTATGCCAAATATAAATACTGGATTATAGGACTTTATTCCTTGTTTCGATCCGAGTGTGTGTGTATGTGAATTTAATGATTGTAAACGCACATAATAATTTTAGGTGTGGAGCTATGTTTACGCATCCTAGAAACTATTCAAAACTACATCCAACCTACTAGTAAAATTGTCGTTATCTATATAAGTTCTTACTATATAGGCTATTTGACTAATTTTGGAAAACCATTTTAAATTATTCATCATTGCGTAATAAACACACTACATTAATATTTCCCAGAAACCTACTTTAATTTCAATAAAAATAAATGATAAAGTTTAAATTTATAATACGCGCCAAACACGCTGTTACTGTAATGGCGCCGGCCACATGACATGTGTGACGTCACACGCTCGTAAACAAGTTAATTACTAAAATAAAACAGTAGCTGAAGTGTATTTCACAATTTTTTTTCAAATTCGTTGGATAATGGTGTTTAATGCCACAATGCACAAATACGTCTGGTAATAGTCCACACAAACTGTTTCTGTTCCAATGAATCCCAAAAAGCGAAAAAATGTGATTATAATCTCGAAGCGACCCAAAGAACATTTTATCGCACTGAAATGTTTTTATGTGTGAAGATCACTTTGATATAAGTAGTATGCAATTTTATATATACTAGATAGAAGCTAAAAATGTCGGTTTTTATAAAACGAAATAACATACGTTTGAAGGAACCTTACACTGCCCTTTTTACATTTTAGTCAACATAGTAGTCAGCGTTATTGTTAAAGAATAGAGCAACCATATATGCGTCAATCTATGGTAAGTTGTTGTTATCAGCTCGCACAAAATTTGACTCCATTGAATTAACGTTATAAGTTTTTAATAAAGTTAATTAATTAAGTTATAAGATTTATCAAAAATTATCAGAAACGAACTCACTCAACGAACGATCGAATATAACTCCCAGAAAACATAAAACGCGAACTACAATCAGTCGAGAAAGCCATGTTTACTAACGTGTGACGTCACCAGAGATACAACCATTCCACCAGATATACCACACATTTATTTAAAATGAAGTAAAATATTTTTGTTAAACCCTATAATCTGTTAGGATGACCATAATTTATAGTTTATTTTGAATGTTGTCAAATAGACTATTGTATCTCTGTCAATACTTACTCAATGTTCTGTTGTGTGGACTGACACTGCTTAGCAGCGATTCTGCCGCCTCCCTTATGTGAGGGTAAGACATTTTGAACTCTGTAACAACATAATATTTGCACTTCACTAATTTGTTCTATCTAATTATGTTTGTTAATACCATAACTATTTAGTTAGAACCCATTAATAATTGTAAGAGATAATGTTATTGTTTACTAGCAGTTCCCCGCGACTTCGAACCCGGTCGACTACAGCGCCACCTACCGGGCCTATGTTATATAACCTTTGTGACTTCTGGATAAGGTATCTTTCTAATGGTAAAAGAATTTTTGAAATCGGTCCAGCAGTTTTTGAGTTTATTCGTTACAAACATACAAAAATAGTAATCTTTCCTCTTTATGTGATTAGTATAGATATAGAACATCACACCTATATCCCCAAGCGAGGGTGGCAGAAGTGTACTGTATTCACCCACTTTGGATGTACCCTGTATACATTCGATGGGCAGCTCAGTCCAGTAGTTAAGAGCTTAAGCTGCTCTGGCCACCAGATTGAAAACTTAAGCCACTCTGGCCACTGAATTAAAGAGCTTAAGCTGCCCTGGCCACTGAATTGAAGAGCTTAAGCTGCTCTGGCCACTAGATTGAAGAGCTTAAGCTGCTCTGGCCACTGGATTGAAGAGCTTAAGCTGCTCTGGCAATTGAATTGAAGAGCTTAAGCTGCTCTGGCCACTGAATTGAAGAGCTTAAGCTGCTCTGGCCACTGAATTGAAGAGCTTAAGCTGCACTGGCCACTGAATTGAAGAGCTTAAGCTGCTCTGGCCACTGGATTGAGTAGTAGCTGGCTCAATTCCTCCACAGGACAAATCTTTGTGTGACCCGCAAATTTTTGTTCCAGTCTGGGTATTTTTGTACGTGAAATTCATGTTTCTAAACGCACCCACAAAACAGAAATTATTCCTAGTATGGGGCTACGTTTGTTTTTAGAAACTAACAAACTTTTTGCCGACGATGTTAGGTCTCATGTAGTGTATGACCCTAGCTTAAACTTCAGCAACCTTCGGACAAACTTTCGGCTTCCGCCAAAATGGGCCAAAGTATTGGCCGAAGCAGACGGTTTCCAGTCCGAAATTGAACAATCTATTAGAATTTACGACCTACAAATGCTTTTAAGTAAATATATATTATAAATGGGATAAATGGGATATAATTATAAAGGGAAGAAACCAGAACGAATGTAAGGATTGTGGTTGGTAACGATGTGCTGGAGCAAGTGAATGAGTTTGTATATCTTGGATGCGCCTTCAGTAAGGATGGGAAATACACCGCTGACATAGGGAGAAGAGTGAGTGCAGGGAACAGAGTGAATGGTGCCATGGGAAAGCTACTCGGGAGCCGGCACTTAAGCCATAAGGCGCAGCTGGCCATACATAACGGAGTTCTTGTCCCAACGCTGTTATATGGTAGCGAGAGCTGGGTATGTAAGAAGGAGAATGAAAGTAGGATAAATGCGGTAGAAATGCGAGCTCTGCGGAAGATGTGCGGAGTGAAGCTGACCGACCGCATTAGCAACAACATAGTAAGACAGCGAGTAGGTATGAAAGATAGTATCGGTGTAAAGATGAGAAAGGGCTTGCTCCGTTGGTTCGGGCATATAGAAAGAATGCCAGAGGAAAGAATGACAAAACAGATATACAATGTGAAAGTGGAAGGATGCAGGTACCGGGGAAGACCTAGACTATCTTACCACGACCAAATAAACCGAGTCTTATCTGATGGAAAAGTCAAGAGTCTCCGTAACCGGCGAGCGTGTATGAGACGAACTATGAGAGTCGAGGAAGCCAGAGAGGTATGTAAGGAACGAACCTGTTGGAACTCTGTACTCTCTGCCTACCCCGCAAGGGATGTGGCGTGAGGTTATAGATATATTATAAATAATATTATTTCAGTGTTATTATTTTCAAACAGTTGTAGGTAATTTTAATCATCTCCTTAAGTTAATACAGTCAATAATTATAATGACTTTTTAATAAAAAATATTTAAGAAGTGATTTTAAAAATTGGGCAATGATGAACCAAATTCTTAGGGCTATTAAAACCTTTAGCCGAAGCCGAAGTTTTTGGCGATGGATGGCCTATTGATCGGCTTCAGCTTCAACCAAAAATCGATCTTGAGGACGAACACTTGTCCCATGCCATAGGGGGTGAGTCTAATGTCATTATACCGGCCAAAATTAAACACACTGAACTGATATTCCACAATGACACTGCATTATAAAATCTGTGCCAGTGCTCTCAATTCAGACATTAATTAGATATTTATAAACATATCTCATTTCTCATTTGCTGATATGAAGATCAAACAAAGTGCAGCTGTAGATTGATTCACTATTGAACTGTAATTGATAATACAATAAACAACTTAAAAAAAAAAGGGAACCCGACTTCAAAACGTGCAAACGTAACATACTTAAGTAACTAAAAAGCATACAATTTCAAAAATTTCCTTTTTAATATTTGAAGTTGGTGCCAGTTGCTTGGCACTGACTTTACGTTTAGTTAACTTAGGTATCTCACTTTTGCTCTTATCAAAGTCTGTTTACCATTTTAGAAAAGCTATTTATTGTACAATTTTAAGTGATGAGTGAATTAATTATTAATATTTATATAACTATATTATGCTGTTCAATTCTATAGTAAGGTACCTACAGGATTGACATAATACCCATAATAACGCAGTCTACACATTTGTGCTGTTTGTCATTAAGGGAGTCCCTTGGCTTATATTATTAATGCTTAATGAATGAACAGACCTCTCTTGTCAGAAATGAGAAAAACTTTTAAGTATATTTTATCTTAGTCCCACTCCGTAACATTGATGACTCGTGACTCATTCATTGAGCCAAATATTATTATTCATTTCTGTTGGTATTCAATGCTTTAATACTACTAAAAATTAATTTTCCTTTAACTTTCAAATTAGGAGAATTCCCATATTTTGAGTCATCAATGGTTTCTCAATAATTACAAAACAATGGGTATTTATTTGTATAAATTATTATTGTGGTGACTAAGAAACAAATGTCCACCCACCAACACTTTGATTGTTCATATATTGATATTTTTGTATGGAATTTCAAAAATTAAGGTTATGATACCTTAACATAAATGATAACATATGTCATATTACTAATATTCTATGACTTCAATGGACCATTCCGTACTTAAAAAATCGTTTCGTAATGTCCAACATTATCAAGTATTTTAATTATTTGACCTTCAATCAAAATACATGAGACTATACAAGAATGAAATGGCTTACCCTTTTAAAAATAAGCTTCACAGGCAACGATAACAATCTATACGTCCTATTCAAATTAAAATCAAACAAAGACTTACTTGTATCACTCAAACAATAACACTTTAAAACTTAAATTACGAAATGCATAAATCGTTGGGACGACACATAAATGCAGGATGACGTTGAACTGTGAAATCTAAACTACATCTCGTTTACAATTATACCAATTGAATATTATTATCAAACAGTTAAACTATTGTTATCAAATTAGCACAAGCGAGAGATGAATAAAAATTTGTAATAAGATTTGAACAATCTTTAGGCTGTGTTCCAAACATTGGAGACAGCAGGATAGCTGATATATTTCAGAAAGAGATGAAAAGGGATAGCATTATAATATGCAGCAAGTATGAATAATTGTTATCTATCCGGAACGAGACATGTTGACGCATGGTTGACGCATAATTTGACAGATGTTTTACGTTCCTTTCACACGCTAAAATTAAATGACACTTGTGAAAATCCAATATGGTTTTCTTCAATCTATTAGATAATAATTATAATAATTAATAATAATTATTATTATTCTTATTTTAGATTTAAGCTAAATAGTGAATTGTCTGCTATCAAATTGAATTGTTGTTTTTGCGTATCAAATAAAACAAAAATAAGTAGTAATATAATTTATTTATTGAAACAAAATATTAAAAGTATAAAATCAATAATCACAATGCCAAATTTCAATTCCTTTGGTTTATGCTCGATTTAAGTACAAAATAAAAATAGATACGTAAGGTGATTAAACTTTTTTTTGGAAAATTATATTCTTCATAGCTACATACCAATTTTATATTAAGTTATATAAAACTAAGAATTTCTATTACAATAAAACATCACAATCTATTTTAAGAAGCATAATGTAGTGCCTTATCATCTAGCTCGCTCGTTCGCTCAAGCGCTTTTTCAACGTGGTGTGTTGAATCGCTTCACACTAATTATAAGTGTATTTTGCCAGTGTCCAGTGAGATATATAATCGTGTTTGTTTAAATTAATTCGACTCCCCGATGAATTTGATGACAACGATGATAATGAAATTAATGAAGTACCCCACCCTGGATAGTAAAGCGGTGGATACTTTACATACCAATTGCAACGGCCGTTTTGAGGTAAGTTGAAAAGGCACATTTTATCACTTTGTTACAATTACCTTCATTCATGCACATATAAAAACACATAATGGTTAATATTCCACCAACATTACACATTATTAGTCGAAATAACACAAGTTTTGGAAATTAAAACAAATTGACAACATCACTCTTCGACTTCCCGCCAAAACTTTGGCATTTGTTTCATTCCAGCGCTTGACTAAAGGGCGTTCAAAAAGCGCTTGTGCCATTAAGCTATAAGTTCCTCACAAGGATCAAAGATACAACACATTTATTAAATACTATCGTTTAACATTTCTTATAATTTTAATTAGGTATATCTATACTACACTATCAGTACCACCTAGTGGTCCCAACTCTGTTATCAGGCGGGTCTTTCACACAGCAGTAAGAAGCCAGCACCCCTAAGGACGCCAGGCATAAGGACAGTATGCTGACTCCACACACAGCACCTGAGGTTATGTCATTCAAAGCAGTTCCTGGTTTGGATTCCATCGTCAGAAGAATTAGAAGACCGAAAGCGCTGAGTAGAGAAAAGGATGATAATACTATGTAACCTGGAATGAAGAAAAAATAAAATCAATATTTAGCTATTAAAAGTGCGATAAATCAGCCAGTAGCCAGTACTGGAGCCCTGCTAGGAAAAGGCCTTTTTACTCAAATCAAGGGGAGAAAGAAAAGGTCATACTCCACCACGCGGATCCTGTGCGTTGCGGTGGAGGCAGGTTTTGACCACCTGCTTAATGTTGTAAAAACGCTCGAGTTGGCGCTTAAAACGCTCGCGTCTTCTACGTGTTTCAACGCTCGTGGGCGTCGACTCAGCTCTAAACGCTCGACTTCAGCGCTCATTTTTACAACACTACACCTGCTGTCGGAATTAATAAAGGCTTCCAACTTAGTTTAAGAAACATATGAAGTGGTATCCAAGCCAACGGCTTAACCAGAGATAAAAAGGCACTTTACGAAACACGGAGATGCTCCAATATTGAAACGGCTACCAAACGGTCGCTCATCTCAGTATGACCGAGTCGAACGCTGCTTTACCCTGGTGATCGTTAAAACACCGCTATGAACGCCTCATAAAATGTACATATATGATAATTGTTAATATTTAAAGACATTAGGAATATCTTAAGCAGATGGCCTAGTGGTTAGACCGTTGGACTGTAGAGTCAGGGGTCTCGGGTTCAAACCAAGGCACGAACCTCTGTCTTTTCGAAAGCATGTGCGTATTAAAAAATAACTATCACTTGCTTTAACGGTGAAGGAAAACATCCTCCAACCTGCATGTCTAAGAGTTTCTCAAAGGTGTGTGAAGTTCGCCAACCCGCACTGGACCAGCGTGGTGGACTATGGCCTAAACCCTCTCAGTTTGAGAGGAGGCCCGTGCCCAACGGTGGGACAGTTTCTTAACAGGGCTAATATTATATTATTATAGGAATATCTTAGCTCTGTGACATGAAAGTCACACAAAGGTTTGTTTAGTGTGGGAATAGAACCCGCGACTGCCCGAACCAGTGAATGGAATGGCTATTAGACCAATCCGTTGCTCTTAAATACTTTTGTTGTCGCTTCGTAGCTTGACTGTTTGGTCATGGTAAGATAGTCTAGGTCTTCCCCAGTACCTATATCTTTGCACTTTCGCAATAAATTATACTTTTTAAAAATTAAAAAAAATACGCTTTCCTAGGAAGCCGAATTAAAAATCTATCTATCTATAACCTCACGCCAGATCCCTTGCGGGGTAGGCAGAGAGTACAGAGTTCCAACAGGTTCTTTCCTTACATACCTCTCTGGCTTCCTCGACTCTCATAGTTAAATAATTAATTTATCATGAAAAAACGTGCTTGACATCAATTCATTGGTAGCTATTTATAAAAGAAGAGTTATTATAAATATTTATATGTAGTAAAAAGAACCTCACACTTTTTCACAAAAAAAATTATTATTTTCTTCTTTTTCATTCGGCTTGCTATGAAAGCCTATTTTTTAGTTTTCAGTTTTCATCTGTTAATTTAGTTATTTTTAAACTATATTTCTTTAGCCCCATAACAACATCAAAAGCAGAAAGTACAAAACAACGTACATGAAAAAATGTTTAATTTTATAGGTATATACCATACCTGTAGAAATTAAACATTTTTTGTCATCCTGGTGATTCTACTC
The DNA here is from genome assembly GCA_905147815.2 of Phalera bucephala. NCBI lineage: Eukaryota > Metazoa > Arthropoda > Insecta > Lepidoptera > Notodontidae > Phalera > Phalera bucephala. The sequence goes on along the minus strand of LR990636.1, from coordinate 11,153,496 downwards.
AGGATATTAGGCAAAAGTATATAAAATTATTATATTGTCATGGGTAGTGTTGTAAAAATGTGCGCTGAAGTCGAGCGTTTAGTACTGAGTCGACGCTCACGAGCGTTGAAACACGTAGAAGACGCGAGCGTTTTAAGCGCCAACTCGAGCGTTTTTACAACACTAGTCATGGGTCCTTGATACATTTACCAATTTTCAAGTTAATCGGACGCCTTGAAGTTGGTGACAATAACGTTGAAAGATTCTGTTAAATGGATATATAGATTCATAGATACATACAGGTAATGCTGATAAAATCTACACTATTTCTCTTACCAGACACGTAGTTTCTGTTCGGCAACAGCTCTTGCCTTCGAGACCTAAAGCCCAGAAGACCCAGAAGAAATGAGGTGAATCCTGATAATACGACGAAGTCCAAATAATATCGACGGCCCAACTGAAAATCAAAGCAAATTCGTTAGATTCAGAATGTGTAGCCAAATGAGAATATTTAAAGCACGCTGCTACTTTTTTTAATATTAATTTAGAATAAATGTTATTTTTATTTACGCTCGTATTCAAAACTTTGACGTAATATTATAATAGGTAGCACAGAGAATGGATTATATACAACAATAATTAATTAATTTAATTTAACAAAAATAAAACAAAATATAAGCATGGCTTGTTGGAACTCTGTTCTCTCTGCCTACCCCGCAAGGGATCTGGCGTGATGATATAGATAGACGACAGCTTAAAAGCTAGGTATAAAACAAAAAAGAACAAAGAATAGGTAATACGAAGCAAAAACCTATTATTTTTAAATAGTTTTTAATGTCTAAAAATGAAAAGTTAAAAGGGTTATATCTAATGTAATTTGACGGACGGTTTGATCCAGTGGTTAAGAGCTTGAGTCGCTCTGCCCACTGGATTGAGAAGTTGCGGGTTCGCTTTTCGCACGTTGCAAATCTTAGCATGACCCACAAATATTTTTTACGGTCTTGGTATTTGTGTTTATTAATTTCATGTTTGTAAATGCACCCAGGACACAGGAATAATTTCTAGTGGGGGTCTACGTTTAAAAAAACAATGATTAAGCTCAATTTAAAAAAAAACGTAGCCTTTGAGACAGACGCCAATACACTTCAAGTAAAAAACCCAATCATATAGATGCTGTCCACGTGGAATGGTGACAAGAACGTTGGCTGCATCCTCTGACTGGCAACTGGATGGCCAAACTAATTTTGTGAGCGGGAAAAGAGCCAGCCCTCTTGTCACCTGAGGAGGCGATCAGTCCAGGTGTTGTTTTAATATGGTAATCGTTATGACGTAGTTGGATGCGTAATAAGTTGGCTTGATAAGTTCCAACAGCAGGTGGCCACAAACCTGCCTTTACCGCACCGCACTGTTTAAATTAACTTAGACCCACCTGATCGACCAGCCTACATTGTTCTCCCATATCCCACAACAAAATGTAGATGGAAAAAGAAAACGTTAAAATACTATTTTAAAAGAGTAACCGTGGAGTATCTTGCCCTTCTCCACAGGAATGACATTCCGAAGTAGTGGTTAGAGTCTTTGTTATTTTTGTGACGATTCATAAATACTATAATGGTTTACAAATTAAAAAAAAATTGTGCGTCTCGGGACGCCCGACAGAAGTGATAACTTAAACTAGCGCTGTGGGTTAGAGTGAGAGAGGAAGAGCCTGCTTACCGCTGCCGGATACGTGAGAGAAAGAGAAGAGCGCTGTGGGTTAGAGTGAGAGAGGAAGAGCATGCCTACCGCTGCCGTATGCGTGAGAGAAAGGGAGCCAGACAGGCTGGCGCCGTTACGCGTTACGTTACGAAGCGGTTTACCCTCCCATAAGAAGTTGTCACTTCAAAAATATTCTGATTCTGATTCACTAGCTCCGCGTGGTGGAGTATGGCCTATTCTTTTTCACCAGATTAGTAAGAGGTCTTTGGGTTCATATAGACTGATTTTAATAGCTCATAACATTCATTCACGCTTATGCAAGCTGTATCGTAAATAACGCAAGATCTCAGACACTCGATTAGATAATTGCTTTACAAATTCAGTACGAAAATCAATTTTCCCAAATTAAAAATTTTACTATAGGTATGAGAATTTGACTACCTTGTTGGTGTTGTGGCAAAGCGTATCATTTTGTGATCACGAGGTCATGGGTTCAAATCCTAGTTTGGACAAATGTAGTTTATCTAACGAAAAACCTTTCCTTTACCTAAGAAACCAAATCCCAAATCTTTTTCTGACTACCGTCCTACATCCATCCTTCCTTTTCTTTCTTAAGTCTTTGAGCGCCTTATTCATAATCAGATCGCCAATTTCCTTTGCTGTCATAATCTCCTTAATCCTTTCCAATCTGGTTTCCGTCCTGGACATAGCACAGTAAGTACGCTTGTTAAAATCACTGATGACATCCGCTTTTATATGGAAAATGGCAACCTTACTGTGCTCTTAGCTATACTTCGCTCTATTAACATATCTCCAACGGTGGTCGCTTGGTTTCACAGCTATCTGTATGGACGCCGGCAGCGGGTCCGCCTTGAAGAGAATTTCTCATCATGGTGTGATACGTCGGCCGGTGTACCACAAGGCGGGGTCCTATCTCCACTCCTCTTCGCAATTTTTATTAACTCTATTTCCCATAATATTTCTTCTTCATACCACTTATATGCAGATGACCTTCAAATTTATTCTCACTCTCCGCTGAACAAGTTAAACGACTGTATCAATGTTGTTAATAGTGATCTACTTCATATAACTGAGTGGAGCAAACATTTTGGCCTAAAAGTGAATCCTACTAAGACTCAAGTGATCATTATCGGCAGCTCACGTCTGCTATCTAAAGTGGACTGGAATCTAATTCCTCGAGTTAATTTCAATGGGGTCTCGATACCGTTCAGTGAAACTGTGACAAATTTGGGCTTGACCATGGATCGTTGTCTGAGTTGGGCTAGTCAACTGCAAGTCACCAGTAGTAAACTGTATGCCGCAGCAGGTTCACTTAAAAGACTGCGAAACTTCCTGCCGATTACTACTACTAAAATTGCTCTAGCACAGTCCCTGTTACTTCCTATCCTCGACTACGCTGACATCTGCTATCTAGACCTCACAGAAGATCAGCTAAATAAACTTGAGCGTCTCCAAAACTTCTGTATAAGATTTATATTTGGTTTACGCAAATATGATCATGTATCTCAGTTTCGTACTAAGCTCAAGTGGCTCCCTATACGTCTTCGCCGGAATACTCATATCCTCTGCCTTCTATACAATATATTGTTCAATCCGTCTTCTCCACATTATCTTAAGGTACGGTTCGATTTCCTTCACGATTCCAACTCATATTCCTTAAGGTCGTCCGAAAACTTAGCTCTCGTAATGCCTCCGCACTCGAGCACCTTTTATGATAATTCTTTTACAGTTAAAGCCGTTCGTTTGTGGAACTCATTACCTGCCTCTATAAGACGTGCTCCGTCCATTCATGTTTTCAGGAATCGGGTTAAACAATTTTACATGACTGAATAACCTGAA